>OX424508.1:7115415-8365415 GCA_949152395.1 Agrochola litura
GCCTCCCACGCTACCGAATGCACCATCGACCTTAAACGATGACTTTCGACCGCTACAAAAAAAGTTGTGTCGCTAACATTTGTATGTCTTATTTCGAATGATAATAAGGACGTTTTTAGTGTGTTACGTAAATAAAGAAGTGTCTTAATAAACTGGTCAAGTGAAACAACACCAATTTTGGTAGCGCCTACAGTGTTAATCGATTGTATTGTGTTGTCTGCAAGGAGTCCGGTTGATAAGCCGCCGACCTCGTCACCCCATTGCGAGAGCAATTCGTATTTGGTTACGATGCTGAAGAATACGACCTCTTACTTGCAACGATACTTATGTTTAAATTCAATTTTGTTTGAGAAACACTTCACTGAGTGAATCGAGATCGTCTGCAGCAGATTGCAAGTAACTCTCTCTTTGAACACCGTTTAAATGAAATAACGATCCTACATTGATCCTATAGCTCTCAGTGACGGTCACTTGCTCCATACTTAATTAGCTATGTACAACTAATGACTCACATTTATCAAAAGTGTCATGAATATGAATAACTCTATACTTTCTCAGTGGTGAATAGTAACTGATGACAGAGTCAATTAACTAAGACAAGTCTACTCCATCAACTCAATAAAAATTTACGAAAAACTAATCAATAATGAGGAATAACGAAAACAATGAAGATAAGCAATATGTTTAAGAATTTTAATCATTTACTTTTACACAGTTCGTTGGACCCCATACTAGGATTCCCTGTACAGTGAGGACCAGGCACCCTAACTGCGAAATACGATCAATGGCAATCTGAATCATTTTGAAGGTATTGCTAATCCATTGCTTCATACGATATGTTCGAAAAACTTGTCTGCTCAACAACGTAAATAATGCAATGAATGTTGTTGAACTGTCAAAATGAAACATCGTGAGTTACGCAATAAGGATGCTACTCGTATATCGTATCTAGTTGAAACACTGCAAAAATTTCAAACTACGCATCTGTGTGTTACTTTGCAGTTCGTTTATGGAGCTTTGTACCAAAGCCCCTAGTTCTGTCGGCTACAAATTGTCCATTCCATTTTCACTGGACCCTCAGCATTGCATACATGCCTTTACAGGCGACAAAGGAACTTCACAACCGCTTTGCGAATTTGATAGCTCTAATCCGCCTGTTGTCATGTTGATGGCAATACAGAATGTATAAAATATTGCGGTGTTCGATGTCAAAGGAGTTGTGATCCACTGTGGAGGATTATGTGGACTATTTTTCATATTAATATTTTGCAGGCTTGTTTGGCTTCTTGCAAATTTTTGATGAAAATTATATCAGATAGGTTGATAGATATGTACTTCATATATATGTTTGGGGAATGAATTGGTATAAGAGTGTCCATGGAGTTTCTGGCCCGTTCTTCTCCATAGGAACCTACTACTACGCTTCAGGGTGGGCAACTAGGTTAATTTTTCTGACTGACCGACTCCTTGACAATTCGAAAGTGCCTGTTAATAGTTAAATTGAAATAAATGCTTTGAGTTTGAACTTCTATTGTTTTGTCTTTTGTTCGTCGACAGTCAATAGTGCTATCCCGCGTTTCATACCCATGCTTTGGAAAAAATAAATTATCTTGTATTTTGTATCGCGAGCCAAATCCTAGCGCTTGTTTGGCAAAAAGTTTTCCGACTTTACGAGCAATTAAAACATCACAGCTGTGTCAAAATAACGCATTCCCACATCCATCACGAAAACTGTCACTGCAAATATTTTAATCAAATACTGCATTTGAGAGTTGCGTGATTTTATGTCTATCCGCTTGGATAAACTTATTGGCAGCTATCTTTAATTGATGTATCGTTATTTCGCACTGATTCAGTTGCCCCCTTGGCAGTCTTTCTAAAAACTGGTGTTTCAAGACGTGTTCATGAGTTTGATCCAGTTCAGATTACCTATATTGTGCATGGCTAAGTTGGCAAGTGATTCCGCATTTTTTCCTAATAGGCTTGTTCTGTTATAACTTGAGTTAATTATAATTCGAGTAGGTACCTATTGCTCCAACAAAACTCCAGAATTTGTGGATGGTGCTTAATCTCTTGTTAGAGGGATCAGTCTGGCCCACATTTTGAATCATATCCAAAATTAACACGGGCTTAAGTAGTTCATCATTCGGGCTTATATTCGCGTGAACCACAGTAGGTAATAAATGTTCATATTTTTTATACCATCCATCGCACATGGGTTTTACTGAACGGTAATTAATTGCATTTTATGTCTGACGTTGATCCCTCGCATTCGTACCATTATATCCCTATTTTCATATATTACGCTTTCGAGTGTAGCTCACCTCAAATATTCATGATCGATGCTTTTTTCTAGCAGCCCTATTACAATTATTAGGCACGCACCGCACGCTTTCTGACTTTTCGGATTCATGTGCGTATTGTAAAACTATCACTTAAAAGATGGTGAAGGAAAACATCATGAGGAAACCTGCCTGAGAGATATTTCTCGACGGCATGTGGAGCCAAGTCAGAGGCCCATGGGTGGCATAAAAACTCTGACACCAGTTAGTCACAATCACTAACCGCACGAAAAAAAGAAGAAAGATCACAATTAAGTATTCAAAGGGACTCTTTCACAGACAAATTCATTGCGATTATTTTGCTTTTAGAAAAGTCTTCGCGCATTTTGACTAACAAAAGGTTTCATGAGACATTAGTAAAATCTTATGAATACTAAGATTACACTTAGCTTTGGAATAAAATTTATTTTATCGTAATCTTCGTTTTGAGTTTGTCTCATTTCTATTCGTTTCTTTTGCTTGAATATAATAAGCCGACTAGAAATGTAACAACTTGAATAATATTGTGTCATTCTCATTACTTATGCATACGTAATCTTTTTTTTTCTAATTTTACACGTCTTGTGAAGGTGTTTTACTTTTACTTTTTAATCTCTCTAAAGCAATGTGTAATTATAATGATGAGCTGAATAAAAGATGTTTCTTTTATCTCTTTCTTACTGAAGCATGTATTTCTTCTCTACTGTCAAAGGTTAGGTATCTATTTCATCTTAGTCATGAGTACACTTCTTGAAATTAGTCAGTTACTTTTTATTTTACAGAAACTCGTCGTCAGTTTCCGTCCTGAAGTTTCTCAGACTTTAACAAAGTCACAGTCATCTCATCTGTTATTCTTATTATACTACTAAGTAGCTGAGATCACTCTAATATAAATACTACGATTTTGTATTAGTTGTGGCGTTGAATCATTGTTATTTACGTTGATGATCATTAACGCGTAGGCGAGAAAAATAAATATGGACCTAATGTCAATGCTTGAGGTAAACCAATTGATACTTACTTACGCCTCTAAATATTTAGAAAAATATATCATGAGCCGAATTCCAAAGCATCACATACGGGGAAATCTGGCTAAGTTTTGCATCTGGCGATCTATCTGAAATGGAAATTATGGTATCTTATCTAATCACATTGTGATAACGTGATAGTCATTCCGGATATTGGAAATTTCGACCTCGGGTTTAGATTAGTGAGATGATAATGGCTTTGATACATTTGCCTAAGGGTGGAAGCAGACCACGGTTTGTCGATGACGTTATGACATATTTTCAGACGTATGACTTTTAGTGTTTGGCCGCGGCTTCGCCCTTGCAGTGGTCGGAAATTGTCCTACGGGAATGTACTACCGCGATAAAAAGTAGCCTATATGCAGGTCATTGGTCTACCTGTGTACCAAATCTGTTCAACCGTTAAGGCGTGAAAAGGTAACACTCAGAGTTACTTTCGCATTTATAATGTTGGTATTATGGATAAAGTGACTGTCGACGAGGTCTAATTCCACACTAAAGGTCTGATTCCGAACAAATTCGCACGCGGCAGTTCTGCGCGGCAGTGCTGCCTGCCGCGTGATTCCGAGCACCGCGGCGCGGCACTACTGTTCGTGGTTGACTTCTCAACAGTTGTCAACATTCACGTGTTATCGCTGTAATGAACGCCGCACTACTGGTCTGGACAATGCCGCGCAGCAGTGTCGTCGCAGCAATGACGAGCAGCATTGTTGCCATGCTCGGAATGTAATCTCATATTAAACCTATAGAAAATGTTTGGGGACTAGTAGAGTGACGCGGCAGCATTGCCGCGTGCGTCGATGTTCGGAATCATACCTTAATAATGCCGAATTTTTAATGTCGAAGGTCTGCCTGCCGATGTGCATCACCACTAAACCATTATTAAAGTATTATTAGAAACGCATACTAACCAAGTACACGTTCCGGTTTCCGTGCAAGTATCTTTGCTTCTTTTCACTCGTAATAGGAAGTATTTTAATTGCATGCCAAATTAAAATAATTTGCAGGAGCTTGTAGTAAGTTAAGTGACATTTTCACGAGCTACGGTTAATGGCTCACTCACATACATTATAAAAAAAAATATTAGCTTGATGTGTTTATTGTTGAGGGACACGATTACAAGGCAATATATTCGCAATTTGCAAATGGAGTACTTAACTATTTTCTTGGTATTCACGGTATGACGCAGTGAGTTCATTCAATCAGCCCTCTCCCATCCAATGCTGGACGAAGGTCCTTCCAAAATACCAAACTCTGTAACACTAAAATAGTCAACCCTTTTCTTGGAGTTCCTAAAGGATATATCGAATGTTTACCATCCGGACGAAGCTGTAAACAAATGTAAAGTTGATTCAAATTCACTGAAAACTTATTATAAGGGGTTAGTTATCTTGTTAAATAATTAGCAAACATAATACCAGCATATTATTGTCCCACTGCTGGGCAAAGGCCTGTTCTTGATGAGCGGCGAACGGCGTGAAGGCACGAGCATTAATTTCAGATTTACACTAACACAACTAAATAACAGTAGTTCTTTCGCTAATAGCAGTAATTTCGCGGGCTACCTTAGCGCATGCCCTTTAGGCATGCGCTAAGGTAGCCCGCGAAATTCAAATTTTCTTAAGTTTTTTGCAATTTGCAGGTCAGTGCCAGGTTGAATGTTGATTAAAATATGATTCGCGACCGTAACAAATATGCCTTTACAGAATTATACTCATTAGAGTTAGCAATACAACTCCTTAAGTTAGAATTGGCTCCAAATGTCATGATTTTATGAAATAGTCATTCAATATTATGAAATTAGAGAGTTGTATTGATGATTGTAAATATTTGCTACGGCCTCAAATCATATTTAGATCAACATACAACTTGATACTGTCCTGCAAATTGCAAAAAAACGTAAGAAATTTGAATTTCGCGGGCTACACTGACGCTTTCGTCTTAATAACGTACCTAATTTACTATTCTATGTAAGGTTCTAAATTCGAACTCTTCAAAATCGATACTCATCTATTACTTATAAAATCGATGCTCCCACGCAGTTAAACAGACTAGGTGTAGGTAGGTATCTCGTATTTGATTGTCGACCTCATATCCGCTGCAATAAAGTATTTTGTGGGGAAAGTGCCAATAAAATCATTTCGATTGGCATCCAGACTTGATTGGGAATACCCGGCGATACTGTAAGTAATACGTAAGCAGTGTTGAATAATTTACGAAAGTGTCGCGTAATGTTTTCTTATCGTAGGGACTTTTCCATACGTAACATTTTGTTGAATTCGCCATATTGTACCAAATCTTTATTATCAATTTCTTAGCTCTAGTGTCCCACATACCTACTCTGTTTCAGAAAGGGATTCCGTTACATACCTTATAGGAGGGAGACCTTTATCATTTTAGAATCGGAACCAGGTGTTCAAATCCAAGTAACCATACGGCACCTTATGAATGGTCGTACCGAAATCGAAGTGAAAGAAGTTGCGCTGGCGCTGTTCGTGAGTCCATATCGCAGTTGCGAACCCACTTCGCGCGTGTTTACGCGCATCGGCGTCTGCGCATGTCTCTATTGTCGTTTGTATCGTGATTAATGTGCGATTTTTATTTTCTATTCGGTTTTGTGTAATACTTGTTACATCGTAACATTGTGATTTGATCCGTTGACGAAACAGTGATTGAAAGTTATGACAGTTTTTCATGTGAAGGTTTTTGTTGAAAATTTATGGAGTTGAAATCGTTGTCTCGACGATTTCTTTTATATTACTTACATCTAAACTCATGCTCATAATCGCCTAAAGATGTCATGATAATTAACACCTTGGCTCTCTAATTTACCGGCTTCTATTTTTACCTCCACAAATAAACGTGTGAAGCAATCTAACTATAACAGTTTCAGTTGAACGTTTCCGTTTAGTGAGACGGCATTGAATTACCCGATAACTAAATACGGGCATTGTTGTCGGAAGTAGGAGTTAATCAGTAACCTCGTGAAAGCACCTTGTATGGTGAATTAAGTATGGCGTCGTGACGCTCTTGTCACGTCGTTTATATTTATGCAAGGAAATGACGTTGATCATGCACGTCTATCCCATTTATCAAAAAGAATAGATATAATACTCGTAGAGTTTAATCTTATGTAGTATTATTGAGCTTAATCATGTTGAGTGAACCACCTTGCGAGCAAATTTTTGGAAGCGCAGTCTTCCAACCAAAATGGCCCAAGTATTCATCCTTGCAGAAACGGCAAGGAGCATTACTTTTTATCCTCTCTGTTCGTTTTCTCTTTATTATTCAATTATTTTGTATCTCTTTAAGGAATGCCTAGCCTAGGTCTCGTACTGCATGGGAACGTGACTCAATTTGTGAATGCAATAGGTAACCGTGGGCTGAATTGTACACTCTTCTGCCTACATGATTCCATTGATGTGTACATCAAGTCTTCATTTACCCAACACGAGTCCATATTTCTAATAAACAGGTTACTTTTATTTTCACCATATAAATTTTCATTCAAAATCGCATCTTTATCCAGTTCATCTGTTTCGCATCCTCAGCTTTCGAATTCTATTTGCTTGAACGAGATTTCACAAGATCTTGCTTTGCTAATTCGTTTTCCCCTTTATTTAAACAAGCCTCTTGTTTAAAAGTCCATTCGGTAGCAGTAGTTTTCTATGTTCCTTGTTCAGCGTAGTGTCATTTAATTAGATCGTGATAGGTCAGTTGGTCCCTCTCGCCCGAAGTTAATTATAGTTTCAAGTAGTAAATGTTATGTGGATACGTTGATTTATTTTTGTAAGAGCATGCATTCAGGCTTGGTAATATTTACCTAGAGGACCGATGACCTTGTGAAGGCCGTTGGATGTGGGAAGCACAGAACCGGTTGAAGTGGCGGTGTTTGGGGGAGGCCTATGTCCAGCAGTAGTCGTCTTTCGCAGTGATGATGATGAATATGTACCTACAATTTGTAATTTGTTTTGATTTAGTCATTTACTTATTTATGCATGCAAAGCAAAATATTACAAGAAAAAGTGTAATTGCTTCTGTTAAATAAGTTCTTGTTTGTCTTTACATAGTATAAAATCAAAGTCTTTAGGTGTCTGTCGGTTTCAGAACTTTGATTTTTGAACTGCACTGTGGACTTTGATGTGGTTTCCACCGTCATATTTAGATTTTAGAGCATTAATTCCGGAAGGTGAGTGTCATCGTCCCTCTTCTGCCCATATCCCAATTAATTTGCGGTCGGCGCAACATTTCTTTTTCTTCCATAATCTTTATTAGTCTACATCTTGGCAGTCACTCCCTTTCTAGCCATATCATCTTTCACGCAGTTCATCCATCGTTTCTTCGGTCTTCCCCTACTTTTTTAACCATCCACATTTATACTCAAAATCACGTACGTACTTTTACGTGTATATGAATGAATGAATGAAATGCACCGATTCCAGCGTGGTTTAACCAGACTCGATAAATCGAATGAACCCCAAGATTTGCACTAGCCCCTGACGCCTCATGTTTCATGGTGCTGCATAGGCCATTGCATATCAAGGAGTAGACCGGGGGGCGCGGTAATGGTAGGGAATACGTGCCCTGAGGATAAGAAAGTATTTGCGAGCCGTACCGGATATGCATCCTTGAGTGGGCAATGGACGTACGTACGTTTACGTGTATATGAATGAATGAATGAATTGCACCGATCCCAGCGTGGTTTAACCAGACTCGATAAATCGAATAAACCCCAAGATTTGCACTAGCCCCTGAAGCCTCATGTTTCATGGTGCTGCATAGGCCATTGCATATCAAGGAGTAGACCGGGGGGCGCGGTAATGGTAGGGAATACGTGCCCTGAGGATATGAAAGTATTTGCGAGCCGTCCCGGATATGCGTCCTTGAGTGGGCAATGGACGTATTTAGTAAAAAAATTGAAATAGCACAGAAATCTCGATTTTTTTACATGTCGCCACTACCCCCGTGCGGCGGAGCAGGGGCGGGTCGCTAGTTCTACATAATAATTATTTCATAAAACCTGCCTTTGTCCATGCAATTAATTACCTACCTAAGTATCGGGAATACCCTGTCACAGCCCCATAATTTTAGTCGTTAGTTGCTAATTATGTAAGTAATTTATTATGACAGGTAATTACTGAAAAGACTATACCGCCCTATTCGTCATTCTATTTAATGCTTCAGTGGAACATGAAATTAAGGCAATCGTAAGAAATAACTACAGCGTTATGTGCATACTTATTTACGTATGTAAATACATAAATGAACGCATTATGCGTAAAGCATGCATGTCAATATTACTCAATATTTAATCATTCTGAAGCTACTTCAAATTTATTAGGTAGATTTATTGAAGCTACGCCAAATTTACACATACAAGTTTTTGTGGTATTAAGTAATGGATTCAACCAGGTCTTAATCTGTCAACTGCTGGACATGGGTCTCTATCAAGTTAAACACCCTTCATCGTCTTACGGGCCATCAACTGAGTAGATCCCCACTTAAGGGGAGCACAGAAGCTAAACGCAAGTTTTATAATAGGTACCTAAAAGTATATGATCCTCTGCAGAAAACAAAATGAGAAAAATATATGATATTCTTCAAGATATAATATGCTAGTTAGATAGTGTGTTGAAAACATAATACAACTAATTTGATACGATAGAAAAAAAAACACGAATACCTCGAAAAAAATATTTTAATGATTAAAAACCATATTACATACCATCCAATTGGTTTTTTGTAAATAGATAATGGCTTCATATTTTGCAATAAATTACCAGCGATAAATTACTTTAGCTGTTGTCAGCCTCTTAAGTAATCATCTTGATTAAAATTAAGATCACCATTTTCCAAGTGTTTTGCCAAGCAACTGTGCTATTTACTGTGTTAAGCTCTACGCCCACGTTCGCACGGACGTAAAAATATCGTGGCGGGATTTTATCGCGCACTGGATTTTCAATTCTTGGTGTTAAGCCGAGCGTTGAGAATTCAACAGAGTGCATCCCAGCGCGCCGAAAAATCACACTGTTGGATTTTCAACTCTCGATGCTAAGCAGAGCGTTGAAAATCCAGATGCGAAAAAATCCCACCGCGAGATATTTTTACGACCGTGCAACGTAGGCTTACAGTTCCTTTACTTTATAAAAGTATTATACTCTAGGTACGCAGATGGTTCCTTCTGCAAAATCCTTGTTTCAAATTTGTTGCAGTAGGACTGATGTCAGAGAAGGAAAGCCATCCGTCAATCAGTAACTAAACTTCAGGAGTACTTAATTGGATAAGAATTATAAAAAGTGGGTCTAGCAATATACCCCGCTGCTTCATAGACATAGTGCCATTAAAATAATCATCTGAATTGTGCCAATTTTTTTTGCACTTCAGAAACCAATTTTAACAATTATTAAGCATACAACCGTTCAGTTCAATTCGTATCAACGTGTTCAAACTTCAAGTTATACTTGATATCTAAGTTTAGTATTACAAATTTGCATAGCGCAGATAGTTCGTTGGTTTAGGTTACGTAGATCAGACAATCTATCTTGCCGTTGAAGGCTGTCCTGCCGCAGACCGAGATCTAAGCCATTTCGAAACATCTTGTTTGTGAGCTTACATTGTTCTCTGATTTACAACTAAATTTAATTGTTTCACACTTTTGGCTATAAAATACTTTGGTACGTCAAATTACGAAGAGTATAAAGCAAAAAATTGGATACGCCAAAGAAAAAAAGTTTAAACGAGGATTTCGTATGTCCTTTGTTGTGCAAAGCAAACTACTATCTTGTATATCTACGGAGCCCACATCCTCCCACTGCAAAAAATTGTGCTCATATTGACCTTTTTGCCTATTCTAGACCCGAGCCAGGATTTCCACTCCTTACATCATTACTTGGTCTTTCTTTTTTGAACGTCTTACTGTCGTCGTGATACACATAGCAACCTTATTTGGACATTTACTTATCCCTTTCGTGATCCCGTCCCGTTTAACGCTTTGATTCATACCCAGTCACTCAAACCGTTGACACGTACTTTGCACTTAGGTGCTGATCAATCAAGAGATTGCAAATATTCTTTGTACCTTGAATGAAAGTCAAGCAGTCAAAGGACTAGCGACCTAGAAACAGTGGTTGCGTATTTTGAACCAACGTCCTTGACGAGTCTTTGTCTCGTAGTTAGCCGGGAATTTGTGCCAACTTTAGAGAATTTGTGAACATAAATGTGCTCCCCCACCGCGTGCATTCGCCTGTAATGTAACAGTTCAGATTCGAGCATTACATCTGAGGGAGGAGAACCGAGCATTACTGTTCGCAACCTGTTGATACAATTCGAAAATTACATCAGTGAGGGAGGCGAACCGAGCATTACAGTTCGCAACCTGTAATGATACAATTCGAACTTTACATCAGTGAGGGAGGAGAGCCCAAGTACGCACGGACGTATTTTTTCGTGCACTTGATTTTCAACGCTCAACAGTGTTTTTTCAACGCGCTGGTGCGTCCTAGCGCGTTGGATTTTCAACGCTCGGCTTAACCCCGCGAATTTAAAATCCAGTGCGCGATAAAAGCCCGCCGCGATTTTATTACGTCCGTGTAATTTTATAACGTCGGCTTACAGTGCGCAATGTCTGTAATATTTTGATACAGCGTAATGCTGAAAATCGAATCTGAAATGTTACGTTACAAGTGAATGCTCCCGGTGAGGGAGCACCTTTATATTCTACTAGCAAATAAGCGCTTGTAACTTTGTCCGAACATTATTCGGTGCCTCAAACTAGTGTATGGCTTTGTCAATATTAGGTTCAACTTGTGTTTGTTTGGCGACCCAGTTACATTCATGCTTGAAGTTTTTTTACTTGGATTATATGTCATTTCTATTCTTGGGTCACATTCTAATCTTGTATTCTGAAAGCTTTGTTCGTCGTGATTGTCGATCGACGCTGTTCTTAGAATCTGAATATACATAAGTAGCTAAGATTTTAATTAAATAAGTGATAAATTCCTAGAATTTCTTGCCAGAAAGCCTCACCACTAAAGTAATCCAGATCGGTTTAACTAAAAGCTTTGTTTATCCTACAGCCCGGATTAACGCCTTTCTGTGCCCGGCGTTAAACATTTCCGAACAACCTCTAATTACACAAGTTCTTTCAATGTTTTGTTACCAACTTAGTTGAAGAGGCAATATGGGAAACCTTTTGCGGAAAGGACTATTGTCAGAAGTTTCCGTAAATGCTTGCTGTTCCAATTGTTTTTTGGAATTCTTTGTATTGTAGATTGTCTTTATTTTCGAAAGCTTTAGTTATTAGCTACAATGAATACTATATATTTTTCTCTCTTTTAATTACCTAGATTGTCTTTACTTTCAAAAGCTTTAGTTATAAATATAACCTACAATTATTTTTCCCTCTCTTAATTACATTTCGATGCTCAAAACAATCGACATGTTTCTTAGTTAAGTAGGACACTTCAAGCACTAAGTTATTATTAGTTATCTAAGTTCAAGTTTCCAATCAAACACGATGCACCTTCCTTCTCTAACATAGACGCTTTCTATCAAGCGGTCCTAACAAGAAACCTATAATGAACAGGCGCTCCACAGCTGTTACTTTGACAAACTTTGATGGTTCTGGGAAATTACAAAACATACTAGGAGCTATAGTACTCACATTGTACTGATTGTTAAGCAAAGCTTTCCTAGAAATGAGTAATAATAATTAATACGGTAGTTGCCTAGGTAAAAAAAAAAAAACTATTTAGTCCGTCTTTCAGACAATAAAAAAATATTAGACACGTATTTTTTGCTTTATCTTAAAAACTAACTTAGAAAACACGCATTAAAGTTGGGGAGTGGGGGCTCGCTACGTCACAACGCAGTATTAAACCTAGCAATGCGTGAGTGACGTCATGCCACATTTTAACTCAATGTATCGTCGTAATCTTTTGATTATGTCAAAAAAGAAAAAATACGTGTTCAATATTTTTTAATAATCTACAAGACGGACAAAAAATATATTTGGACACAGGCCAATTGTAGTTACTTGAAGACTGTCTCTCGGTGTTACTGCATTCTGCTCTGAGAATGGGATCGCATGGAGAATGCAGTCTATGTGGGCTAAGACGAGGCAAGTAAGCCTTCACAAGTGACTATACTCGTACTTACCTAATTAAGACCGTCGGTTTTTTCACGTCATGAACTATTTTCATAGGACATGCCAAAACGTATAAAGATTCGGTTGTAAACTAATGCCAGCTGTAACACAGATTAAAGGATTATAATCTTGTCTTTTTTTGCGAATCGCTTACTCAAAACTAAAAGTTAAACCTCCAAGGGCATTTTATGACATCATTAGGAAGAGTTATGAGCAATTTCAGTTGGATTTTAGGTGAAATCGTACTTTAGTTGAGTCGTGAAGTGAATAAGTGAATTGGATTCTTAATTCTATGTGAAGCATAAAATTAAAGAGTCTTCCGGATATTCAATATGAGGATTTATTTCAAGGAGTATAAGAGTAATAAAATGGTGAGTTTTGTGGACATATGTATTCATCGTAAAAACATGGTGCGGTTTACACGGGCAATTAAAATTAATCAATCCTTGGCAATTCTTGTATGATATTCGCATTACCGTAAACTGCTTGGTGTTGCCGACACACTATAGTTAACTAAGTTAAATTACCAAGAATTGCGCAATATTGCACAATTAAGTAACCTCTGTAAGCACATCATAATACTGTTTCAAGGTGAATGTCACAAGTCATTGACCATGTTTGAAAGTCGTAACTTACCTACTTAATTCTCGCAGTAGCCCAAAACTCTTTTAATTTGTTTATTGTCTTGTTGTTGTGACAGCTCTTTGATTTAATCAATTTGATAAGCGCAAATCTTATTACGGTAAGACTTTATAATATTCTAACTAAATGAAGGATTTTGGACAGGACTCAAGGAGAATTTCAACTTTCTTCAAGATGCTAAGGTTAGATTCTCTCAGTATGCAAATATTAGAGGTTTTACACACAGACTGTTTCTGGGGTAAGGAGTTTCCCGGATTTCCACACATATTGAACTGTTCTCAGATCCTTGAAGTTCAGTACCTAAGCTTTTGTTAAGTTTGCGCAGACTGTTCTGAAAACTTCGTAGTACTAAGTTAAACAGTTCCTAGTATTTACTTACTATTCTGAATTCTGTGGAAACTGTGTCGCATAATCAATTGAGACAGCCTTCTAAGTTTGTCTTTATTTTCATAAGTTTTTATGTTAATGTTATAAAGGAACACACTTGAATGGTTACATTATGATCTTTGATAATTTCTTTTCTTTTTCGTAATTTTTCAAGACGATGATAACGTTTCACGAATTTATGCATGTTACTCTGATATTATGTTAATAATAAAAATAAATACGTTTATTTGCGGAAACATGACGCAAAGAAAAAAACACAAACACGAAAAGAACAAGAGGGGGGGGGAGGGTAAAATTTGCGACACATCCACGCAAAACGGCTATCACTCAGCATAATGCTGCGACCCTATGTGAGACTGAGCCCCAGCGATGGGTTGTGGTAGTGGATACTCTAGTAGACACAGACGTATCGATAATATGTCGACGTTTCTGTAGATACCTACGACCTATTTCGTCTTTACTCGTGTTCCTTCAACCCAATTAATTAGATCTCATCAATCTCATATAGAAGTAGGTAGGTACCGTAAATTCGCAACAACGAGATGGATCATCAAAACAACTTGATTAATTTCATTTCAGTATCACGTAGCGGGGCATTATTATTATCACTATTTAATTAAAGCTTTTCATCTAAGTTAGACGAAGGCTGTTCAAATTAGTAAGTAGTTCTTCATTAAACTTGACATTATGTAAATAATTTATGTTCTACGTATTTCTCAGTTTAAACTTTCAAGGGTATTACAAATTCAATGTTGGATTTTCTTTTTAGGTTAAGCAAGTTAGCCTACAATTATGGACGAATTGTTAAAATGATTGTTATTAAAAAAAAAAAAAACTGGCACTCCGGGAGTGCCGACAGAAGTGAAAACTTGAAAAAAAAACGACACCGCGGTAATCAACGCGTTGATGTCTTTTACTCCACGTACCGCGGTAATCAACGCGTTGATGTTTTTTACTCCACGGTGTCGGTAAACTCGGTAACAGTGTCGCGAAGTCAATGGTTTAGTCCCATCTCAAAAATGCCCAAGGCACCTAAATAAGTTTTAACTTAAAAAAAAAACAGTGGCACACCGGGAGTGCCGACAGAAGTGAAAACTTGAAAAAAAAATCGGCACCGCGGTAATCAATGCTTTGATGTCTTTTACTCCACGGTGTCGGTAACAGGTCGCGAAATCAATGGTTTAGTCCCATCTCAAAAATGCCCAATGTGCCTAAAGAAATTTTCACTTCAAAAAGTAATTGCACAATATTTTGCTATGCTATGCTAATATTTGTTGCACCATTTAAACGAAATTGATACTATAAATAAAAGGAAAAAGCGATAATTTGAGGCGTACAGTACCTATTTATAAATCTTGTTCAGTATAATACCAATTAAAGTAATTACTGGAGTTGCTGATAATTATGTACATATAAAGCCCATAAATATTGCGTTTACAGCTTATAAACTTGCGATTTATTGTACCATCAACTAATATACCGCTAATCATAAACTTGCATTCATGTGCAATCCGTTATTTAATGCACTGCTCTAACCACTGGTTTACAATACCGCGGTCTGCCAATGAATTTATCCAGCAAAAGAACCAGCGAGGTTGACCTGTAAAGCTCTGCTGTAAGCTTTCGTACGCACGCGCAGTTTTTAACTCTCGGTACTGAGCTGAGCATTAAGAATCCAACAGAGCGCATCTCAGTGCGTCAAAAACGCGCACTCTTGGATTTTCGTGATAAAAACATCGTCGCGTTAAGGGAGATGCAATAAGTTAGCTCGCTAAATTCAAATTTTCTTACGTTTTTTGCAATTTACAGGTTGTCGTTGTATGTTGATTGAAATATGATTAGCGACCGTAACAAATACGGCTTTACAGAATAATAAAATCATTAGAATCAGCAATACAACTCCTTTTTTTTTTTTTTTTTGGGTTGGAAATTATCAAATAACTTCTCCCGCTCTGGGTGGAGCGGGAGGGCGTGTCAGACTCTTACTGACTAAAACCCACCCGTGTTCCTTCGGTTGCCCTGTTGCCGGGGGCCACGATTTCCCTATCGGTTTTCTTCGAACCCCCGGCAGGCATTGGCCCTAACGGACCCCGTCACTTCTGCTGACATCTCTTAAGTTAGAATTGGCCTTAAATGTCATGATTTCATGAAATAGTTTTAGAACTTAGAGAGTTCTATTGATGATTTTAATGATTATAATTCTAGAAATAAATATTTGATACGGCCGCGAATCATATTTAGATCAAAATTCAACCTGATACTGACTTGCAAATTACAAAAAACGTAAGATTTGAATTTTACGGGCTACCCTGTTTTTGCCTTAGAAGAACGGCCCGTACGAACGAGGGCCGGCTCGGTGGTTGATCAGCACCTTAATTGCGTAACACGCTTTATCGCACTCCGTAGGATTTTGAAAGCAAATTGTTAATCCATTGCTTCATAAGGTTGAAAAATTCGTTTGCTCCACAGTGAATTTAAACATGTGGGCTAATTGCGTAATGCAACACAATCACAATTTGTTTCGATTCGAAACAGATTGCTAATCCATTGCTTCTAAGGTTGGAAAAAAAATCTGCTCAACAACGTAAATAACGCAATGAATGTTGTTGAACTGTCAAAATGAAACAAATTGGGCAAAATTGTTTACGAAAATAAGTTACGCAATTAGGATACAGGTCTCCAGCGAATTTTTTCGAAACATTACACAAAAACATCGCAACAAAGAGGCCATACACTTTTGTGTATGCAAACACGATGTTTTGTATGAAAACACATGTTTATGTGTAGGGTGTTTTGTGTAATGTTTCGAAAAAACACGCGTAGGTGACCCTGCTTAACGCAATTAATGTTTTTGAACTGTCACAATGAAATGCATTACAATTGTGTGACGAAATTACCCCACAGGCCCAAAGGGCAATAAATAAGTTGGCAACCTTATTTTAGTATCATAAAACAAGTAATTCTTTTATTTTAATTTTAAACGTGTGTATTTTTCCAGCGTCCCAATGGCCCGGAGTGTACTCCTCCGTGCCGGCGCGCGCAGCCATCACCGCGAACCATCAGCACGCCAAAGCGAACTCTTGCGCAGCCAACTGTTAACAGTGATGCTTCTGGTGAGTACCTACTTTAGTAATTTAAATTAATTTAATGTGTTCTATGATTGATTAACAAAGCGTTGACTGAAGAGGAAGTTAATAAAATAATAATAAAAATTAATCGGGATTTAATCACAATGAAGTTCGATATCACACTGATTAGTAAAAGTGATAACTCAGGACTAATCAATTAAAATGGACGTTTGTGCATAAAATACCATTTAAATGTGAAAGTTCAGAAAACGGCTTAATATCAAGACAATTAACTTTCATGTGAAGAAAACAGCTCTAAACGCGACAAAATAAAATGTATTACAATTTACATGTACGCACATAATTTCAGAAAACGGCTTAATATCAAGACAATTAACTTTCATGTTAAGAAAACAGCTCTAAACGCGACAAAATAAAATGTATTACAATTTACACGTAGGTACGCACATACATTGTGAAATATGTACAGTCAACTGCAGCGAAATCTCACCCCCTAGCAATGCATTTTTACATTGCTAGGGGGTGAGATTTCTCTGCAGCTGACTGTACATGGCGATTAACTGCTAACATGTAGACGCATTAACAGCACAATATTCACGCGTTCTCATTGTCACCATTTGTCTTGCAGTTAATTTGGTTTCGTTTCGACAAAATGGTACTCTTGGCGCTGCTCGGCGTAAAGGATTTCGTAAATTATCACAGAGTTTAAAATTCTTTCGTGACAAATCGGTGCCGTGGCGGCTTTTACTGCTCACGGTTTTAACCCCCACAGAAATCATTAAGGCCTTCATTTGTTTTAATACTATAATTAGAAAATCTCGTAATTTTTTACTTTCATGTTTCTGTGGGTGTTATGGGCCCTCCAGTGTTCAGTTTAGGGTTGAGATTAAATACGGCTTTTGCTGCTCATTTGCAATAACCGTTGGATTTCATGCGTGTGAAATGCAGTTTAGCAGGTTACTGCGGAACTAACCCTTCGTTTGATTAGCAGGTTAAGCTGGAATTACGTTGATGATACGAAATTTGATTATGTAGAAAAGAAAGAAAGAAAAATAAGTTTAATTGTCACAGAAACACGTGCATAAAAGAAAAGAATAATAAAATAAAACAATAGATTTAAATATTATCACGACCACAAAACAGAAATATGCGGCAGCTGCTGGCACGTCATGACTGTGACAAGAAGGCTTCCACTTAGCATGATGCTGTGCTATGGGGACCCACAGCACAGCGCTGATTTTCAGTGGTCACCCGAAAAAGTCGTACGGAAACCAAGTTAGGTATAATGAATTAAATAAAAACAGATAACAAAATAAACAAATATATGAATGCTGCTAGTAGGTGTTCACTGAATAGCGACACTAATGAGATATTTCTGGTTTGATACCTTTTATCAGTACCTAATTGAAATCAAAATCATCATACTTCTGTACATTAAATTATCAATTTTCTAACTGTTCTATTTAAGCCAGATGTTTCACTCACATACTTACCTGGTACAATGACATCACAATAACAATGCGTTTCGACCTGTCAAAGATACGCCCTCAGTCTATTTCTGCGTACTATCGTCCGGCCGTGACCGCTCACGTTGACACGCCAAACACCCGGTCGGCACACGTAGGGTTGAAAGTTCCAAATGTCCCCTTCAACCCTCTTTTAGACCGGGACATGTTGATGTCCCACGCACGTCCCTAAGTTCCGATCCTTAAATGAATTTGCCCGATTTGCAAATTTTATTATACGGAATTTGTTCCCTGAATTTAAAGTGGGGGCGGATTAAATGAATTGTTTAAACTTTAAGTATTTAACAAAATATCGTTCAACAGTTATGCAGATTCTTTGTTACTGTTTAGCTTTGTGAAATACCTTTAAAATTTTCAACAATTCTTGGATATAAATTGCTGGCAATGCTATTTTCCGTGTAGGTTCAGCGTTATACCATGGACGTGGATTTACATAAAGCTATTGCTTGTCATATTTCCCAGATGGACCGGTGACATCTGGATACGGCAGCCCTATTGTTATTGTGATTATTGGCACACGTTACCTTACTTTGTCCTCGTACCCTTTGCATTTGAATTTCGAACCTTACACAGATGTAATCTCTTACAAATACGCTTGGTTCGTTCGTAGCTTTGCTTAATAGAAAGTATCAGTCGGTTTTCACTTCCAGCATGCCTAGTTTGAGGAATTAGTTTGGTTATGGATTCTCAGTATCGTGTTCGTGATTATGTGTAATTGTTGATTGAAGAAGCGGTATCACAAAAAATACATTCCGGCTGGTATTAATTAAATACCATTGTTATGGTCTCTTTCGTGCTTATTGCAATAATTAAGTAGGCAGGTTCTTACTCAGGGAACAGGGCCGTCTTCACCCGGAGGTGCAAGGGGCGCAGGGTCTTAGGGGGCGCAAGCCGATCGATTTGTTTTGAAATCTAACGAAGATTTCAAAACAGACGACACGATATTATTAAAAGGTTTGTCAACTTAAAAGCCAGAAAATAATAACTTGATGTTTGAAAAAGTACCTCATTTTATTTTGGAGTAGTTAAAGCATTACTTTAAAAAAAATAGAATACAAAAACTAAGTTTTTTTTTTCGTTGGCAAGGGGGGCGCAGGCTGATTTCGCACCCTGGCGCCCAAAATGGTTAAGATGGCCCGTCAGGGAATATACAGTGTTTTGCGAGTTCTTTCAAAGAAATCATCGATTACATTTTATATTTACATAATAATATATACAAGCACGAAAGACCGAAATGAAGATGATATGTCGTAACGATAACAATAGTTCTCGGAAAGTGTAGCATATCGTGTCACTATATATGAAACGAAACAGATTAATTGGATGGAAAATTAAACTGCGTGTCTATAAATTTCGCTTCTTTAAACGTATCAATTAGAGCCATCGATTGCCGAGGTGAGGTGCGGTTCTTTCGCGGTTTTTTAACCTGAAGTGAAAGGGAAACTCGTGTTAAATAATATACAATTTTTTTGATGTACGTTTCCATATAGTTCAATGTACAACCACGTTAGCCA
The DNA here is from genome assembly GCA_949152395.1 of Agrochola litura. Taxonomy (NCBI): domain Eukaryota; kingdom Metazoa; phylum Arthropoda; class Insecta; order Lepidoptera; family Noctuidae; genus Agrochola; species Agrochola litura. The sequence continues at coordinate 7,135,068 of OX424508.1, forward strand.
CTCTTAAAGAATTCCGTGTTCGTGTCGATATTTTATCCATCGAAGACTTTCGTGTTGTCAATTTATTATTCAAATGAGCTCAATTTATAGGCCACAGGTACAGCTAGCGAGTTGACGTGCAGCCTAGCACTGAGTCTGGAGTCGTACGTGTGAGCTACCTTACGATGAATTATTTAGGAGCAGTGGAGCAGGAATATTATGATCGTAGTTTCTAGCATGCCAGCCTTATGGAGCAAGGTTGTTTGTTTTAGAACGATCGTTTCAAGTTTATGCATTAGTTTGCAACGGGAACAAGAGCAAAGACGTCGCTAAGTATGTTCTGGTGGAGTAAGTAATGTTTCATTAAGCAAACATCGTCTCACAAGTGCTTCGCTTAATCGTATAAATCGATCTCGGTCCCTTACGTGAACAAATTGAATTAACTATATAGGTATATTTCTAGTACATCAGAGCAATTTAGTTTTCCGAATATGGAATATACAAATCTACATATTGCCTTGACACAAAATAGGAACTGAGTTTGTTTTAAGATAAATCCGTCTGAGTGAACCTATTTCTACGACGACGATGTCAGAGTAGCAAAGGGTACGAACTGTTCGAGAACTTTGAAATACTTTTAATTTCGAAAAGGACCTTGAAACTGATCAAAGATATTCTAAAGCAGGAAAACCATCTTCGCAAAGCTCTTACAGAGTCTTCGCTAATTAGAATGAGACAAAACTTATAGCATTTTTACAGCGCGCAGCGGCAGTAACCCGAGTCAAAGTAACTGAATATTTTTGCCACGGAAGCATTTCAAAGAGCGTAGGTAATAAAAAATGGATATAATTTCGCCATAAAATAGGTCCGCCGATGTCCTTTTACGAGTGGAATTTAATAGCAGTCCTGAGGCATAACGTGGTAGATGTATCATGATATTAAATATTATTATCTTCTGCTTTATGGCAAGGCAAGCGTGTTTGAGTGAGATCTAACCTTATGTACGGAAACAGCGAAAAAAGGTGGCCTACCTAGAAACTGAAGGAAAAATAACGTGTGCGGTCGGGGGACGATCGTCAGGAAAGAAGTTCTTTCCCACGTATGATTTAAAACAAAAACAAAAATTTTGCAGCCGCCATCTTGGATTTACATTTTGATCTCATATCGGCTTTAGCACCCTCGAAAACTATGAAAATAAATTTTCGCAGCCCCCACCTTGGATTTACATTTTGACCAAATTCACACTTTCTCTTTCACTCGGCATGCAGTGTACTCGGGCCGATGTGTGCAATTTTACCCCAATTTTTTTGTTTTTTTCTGCCCGCGTTCTCTCTCTCTTTCTCTTTCTTTTTCTTTGAGTTAGAAGACAGTCGCAAGTATTAACATTTATTAGCGTGACGATTTCTGAAACTTTACAAGCCGCGTTATAGAACTTCGTTCCAAAAACAAAATCTTTTACACTTGAATCATAATAAATACAAACGGAGAAACTAGGTTTTAACCGACTTCCAAAAAGGAGAAGGTTCTCTACTCAAACAAATAAGTTCTGCAAATGAAAGATTAAAACAAAACAAAACAACAAGAACTTTCAACTAGTAAGTAAACGACCTATAATGAATATTTCATGCATGTGTTGTGTTACGCATCAAATCCTGAGGTCAGTACAGGATGGTAACTGAAACGGGACAAGGCTGTGACCCTCGACTGAAACATTGCAAATTAAAAAGGAAGAAATATGGAAGGATAAAATAATATGCTGTTGTTTTTATAAAAATCTTATTTTGTGGAAGGATAACAATGAACCTCTCCAAACTCGAATTAAATTCTTGTATACAAACATAAAGCGATGGCCTTTAGCGCGGTAAGCATTATCTCATTGCAGTTAGGAGAGAATCACAAATCCATTATGAAAAGTAGACTCATAAAAACTTACCTTTCCACCCACAAATTGTCCGCAAAACGCCATCTGTTTTAAAATTTTCACCTCTAGGTTGCATAAAACACGAGCAGTTAACTACACGTTAAAACTGAAACCAATTGACTGAAAACACGTTTAATACCGTACCAGCTAGCGTATTTTATGTAGGTATTTTAACTTTATTGTATACTGGGGTCACTGAGGGTGTAGCAAAATAAATGCACGTAAAACCCGAGCACGAGCTGGTCAGGCGTTAAAAGCGGGCCAAGGCCAGGACCTTACCTGACTGGTCCTTCATAATAGAACAGTGCATACGGAACAAAATTAATTTTTATTCGAGGATAGTGGAAGTTTTTTTGAAGTGAAAACTTCTTTAGGCGCGGTGGGCATTTTTGAGATGGGAAAAAACAATTGAACTCGTGACACTGTTACCGACACCAGCTTTTGACCACTAAAAAGACATCAACGCGCGATACATTTTCTTTGGGATTAATGACATTCCAAACATTGAGACATGACAACGACATAATTGACATTTCCCTTTTTTTACCGAGTTCAAAACAGAAAAGTATTTCCTGCACAATAAAATCGTTCAAGTTTTTACTTCTGTCGGCACTTCCGGGGTACCGGTATCAGCTAACTGTTAGCTGATACATACATGAGTGCTTCAGGACGCAAAAACAGACACGTTTTGGCACAAATCGACGCCCTCAGTAAACGATGCTGCGGTGGAGGCGATAATGCAGTGTTATATTAGTACCTAATCTCATTTTCTGAAAAGAATTCGATTATCAACGACAACAATACATACGTTTATCAACCGTGTGCTCCTTTTGCCTTCCACTGCAATGATGATTAGAAGCATCGACTATATTAGAAGCCTTCCCATGTCCAGCTGTCAACGTTCACAGACAGATTCGATGTAGGTACAAGGTTCAGTCCGGGGGTCCTGTCAAAACCCAAACACGTGGATTAGAAACAACAGGTAACACTGGCCTTAAAACTGGGTCATGGTCTTATCTGACTCGTCCTTCACATGACTGCATTCAAAATAGAATAAACGTTAACCACAAGGATAATGTTGTGGATTATGACGTTAATTTTCATTTAGAAAGCTCATTTCATCCTTACAGGGTCGGTTTATACCGCAAGGTTTTAGAGATTCAGTAATCTGCTCGTTATATGTTCAGGATCGAGTTATAAAAGTGTTTGATGGTGCTAAAGGAGAAACTGACTGACATATCAACGCACAGCCGAAACTACTGCGACTATGAACGTGAAATTTTGTACACAGCTTCCTTTTATAATGTAGGAGAGCACTAAGAAGGGGTTTTTGGAAATTCGACCTTTAAGGGGGTGAAAAGGGGGATTTTGGTTGTATGAAAATCTTATTCCTTGAGTTAATAAAGTTGAATCTCGGCACGAATACTAATCTAAGTAAATTATAAAGTTTGTCATTTTATGTTTTTCTAAACTGCCTCCTAATTGGGGATTGGGGGGTGTCAAAATGTGTAAGGAAGAATTTTAACACGCGATCCGATTAACTCGAAACTCAGTATTTATACTTAAAACCAAAAATAAAGAAAAACGTATGGCAGGGTTTTTCGAAAATCTACCCCTGACGGGGTGAAAAGGGGTAGTCAAAATAATTAAGGTGATACTACGAGTACATTTCAAAATGTTAAAGCATGAAGATAATAAGCCTATAATGTTCACACCGCTCGGGAGCACAGGCCTCTCTGTGAGGGGTGAGGGCCCTGCGCCCGGCCCTGTGCGGGTTGGTGGATGTCACATATCTTTGAATTTTTGGTTCCAGGACATGCTCAGAAATGTTTTGTTTTGGCCGAAATATTTTTAACACATTCGTTGCCATATCCTTGCATTTAACTTATCAATCCTATCTATAAAACTGTTGCCTTCACATAACACCGTAATTCTAAAAATCAACATGAATCCACTTGAATCTCCTGTCTTCAATTCTTCAGCGTGTGGGTGGAGAGAGGTTGTCGGTCCATAGGTAAACTGTTTAACAGCACCTACGCCTGACATTTACCGGAAATATCTATCTATCTCAGTGACTGTATAACAGAGGGAGGCTAGGTCTTATATCGGTGTTTTTATTGCCTCATTAGAAAAGGGTTCTGAAGTTCAAAGGTATTTAAAACATGTAGAATTTTAACAGTTAATATTTAAAATACCTCGACACAAACATTTCCTCATTTCTCTTTCCTTCTCTATCACCAAACCCTGTTCACCGTCTCTGACACCGATAAAAAAAAAGACGCATCTAACATTTTTTCCAGATTTGAGTTATATATCAGGCAGACGCGCCTTTTTTTTCTTACTCCGGCAATGTTTATAACTCAAATCTGGAAAAAAAATTTGATGCGTCTTTTTTTCTGTCGGGGGCAGATTCTATCTATAACCTATTCATTGAGACCATTGCAATGAGCCCAAACACGGTAAGTACCTGTGCTGTAAGTTGGTAAAGGAGTTGGGTATCTTGCAAATTCCAGGTGATGCTGCAACATCAGTTTAAGGTTACTATATTCTTCTAATATCGTTGAAGTAACAGAATACCATTTCAAATCGATCAGACCTGTGGAAGATACTTACATCCATTCATAAACTAGAAAAGAGCTGATAATCTTCAAACGGCTGAACCGATTTTGATAACACATGTCTAAGAACCATTGCTAGAAAACTTGCTTTCAAATAAAAATCGGTTCACCCGTTTAAGAGCTACGGTTCCACAGACACACACACATGCGGTCAAACTTATCACCCCTCTTTTTGCGTCAGGGGTTAAAAAAACAGTATGATACTTCCAGAGTTTTTGACTTGCGTTTGTGATTAGTGATAAGCTTGTTATTATTAGATGATTCCCACTCATCTGGCAACAGATAAATTCAATCTTTTGGTTCCAAATTACTTCCTTCTTCTCAAACGGGTCATAAAAACAGATTTCAATCACGTCTGCTTTTGTTTGTGTGTGGTGGCTATTTTTCAAACACCACTGGAAGCACACACAGTTACACACTATTTTTCGAGGACGTCATACACTTTGATTAAATGTGAATGAAACCGTTTTCAGGTCATACCCAAGTTCTTTATGAAAAAGTTTCCACTAGCATGTAGCTGTTACTTCAAGTAACTAGCGTGTCAACTAACAGTAAGCGATGTTAGTGAATGTTTACACGTAATAATTCAGTGTTTAGTCCACTAGAAGCATTATGTTTCATAACTTATAGCTATGAACTCGAGCGCGAAACATTCATATGTTGCTTTTTGATATGAAAAAGCGACGTTTAATCATTCAAAATGTGATATGGATAATAATATCTAGATATTATATTTTTATGAAGACGCTTAATGTGCCTCACGACTGCTCTCGTCTGGAAGTTATTAGATCTCCGAGAAAGCACGTGTAATATTCAGTAAATAAGAAATTTCTTCTCTGAATTCTTAAGAGTTCTGAAGAAGTGTATATATTTATTTATTTAATACTTCAAGCACAGAAATGTACAGAGGCGGACTTAATGCCATAGACATTTTCTACCAGTCAACCTTTGGGTGATGCAGAGACAAACAGTGGTAGGTGCAATTACAAAAAATTTAAGAATAAAAATAAAAACAAATACACATACACTTATTACAAACTAAAAATATAATATATAGGCCTAATTATATATAAAAAACTAAGCACAAATAAATATAGGTATATAAATACATGAGTATACTAAATCAAATAAGAAAACATTAATGTTGTGATGATACTGCCAGCTTCTCGCGAATGTATATTATTATAGCGAGAATTGTATAATCTTTGAAATTCATAATACTTTGTGAGTTAAGAAATTAGCAATTTATGACTGTGACCTTTTACGTGATTGAATTAAAGGAGAGGGATAAAAAGCTTCACCCCAACAAAAAATATTCGCGTTGTTAAATATAATATAAAGGCTTCGTTTTTTAATTATCTGCTTGGACTGTCTAATGTTGAACATGGAATTCCTCATTGACGACGACCACAATCAGCTGGTGGCGAAATATTTGACTCTTATTGAAATATGTCACTAATATGGGGGAAGAAAAAACTGGACGAAAAAGGCTGGAAAATTCCTCTCCAAAAACACGCTATGTCCTCATAACGGAAACATTAACCCCCTTGTTCATAAACGCTGCTTAAAGTTAAGCAATAATTAGCGCTTGTTTTTCCATACATTTTGACGTTTAAACGACACATAACTTGAAGCAATGTTTATGAATAGGAGGGTTAAAAGTTATTTCAGAAACACGAATAAAGTTTATCGCTACGATCTATTGTTTCGTTCTAAACGTTGCAAAACATCACATAAACTTAGGTTTTCACAAAGCAATATATATTTAGTACACCTTTCGCTCACATGTTTCATCGATTCTCCGCCGCTTTTACTGCTAAAGACCCCCTGAGACTCGAGATTCTTTTCTATTAGGTATCTAAACTATCTAGATAGAATATGGCTGATCTTAACAACAAGTATACTCTCTACATAGTATAATATTAAAGTTCCAAGTATACCTTGGCTTCGAGGTATTAACTTAAGTACCATACAAACTTTACTTCCTATAGTAAACTACTGCAATATGTTTAGTCTAGTACCGTTATGCAAGTTTGTAAGTCTTGACTGAGCTGTATCCTTACATTGTAGTGCACTTGACTTTTTAAGTAAGTTACCTGTAATAGTGTACAAGAAGAAACATCGTGCAAGGAAAATTATGTTTCTAAGCTGAGCCGTTGCAATAGCACATCCAGATTTAGGTCCACTTGCACCAAAAATCGCTGAACACATTTAATGCGTGTTTCTGAAAATAATAATGCCTGGAATTCTATTTAGTCCGTCAGTCATATAATAAAAAAAATATTAGACACGTATTTTTTGCTTCATAATAATAAAATATGACTTGGATAAAACGCATTAAAGTTGGGGAGTGGGGGTCGCTACGTCACAAGTAAGTATAAAATCTACATACTCGTGACGTCATCGCACCTTTCCGACCTAGATGACCCCATAACACTCCTCAAGGAGAAGAATAGGGCCACCAGTACAGGGCACAAACATAGACGCATCCCGTCATTCCGACCTCGCCGCCGAGGTCCTTTGCGATCGCGACTGCGTCCCCGAGTAAATGAGACTCCCCCCCGACCCTTGCTCGAAAACGAGGTGCCAGCAGTTGTTGCAGCTGAGCACGTAGCTTTAAATACCCCGAATAATAATCAAAATGAAAATCTATGTTTAATCCAGCTTGTCCTTCTTTGCTGTCCTCCCCCCAGCGACGCCCTAAGCCGAGGTTCGTACCCTACAGGGGGTGCCCTTAGCGAGCGTTAGCCTAGTTTTAATAGTCTTCATCCTTATTGTTTGAAAATGACATTTTCCCGATGCAGGGAAGTTAATCTTTGAGGAGTTCGCCTGGTACTTTACCACCAGCTCCACTTCTCCATATGCATTGTGACGAGCATAAATTACTTGGCAACTATATTAAAGTAATCGAATTGCAACCCGTGGAATACTTAGTATTGACTATTGAGAAGTTCCGGTGGCCATCTGTGGTCTTCATCATCAGTTCCACTTCACCAAATGATGCTTTTCGAGAGCAATTGCACGAGTTACAATAAAAAATACCCAAATTGCTATAGGTGTGCTTATAATATTTGAAGAGTTCCCTTTCTCTGGGATGCCATCAACAGATCCTAGTTTCCTTATCATGGTACCACCCTTAGGATATCTCCTGTCCAACAAAAAAGAATCATCAAAATCGGTTCATAAACGACGAAGTTATCCGCGAACACACATTAAAAAAATATATATATACTCGGTCGAATTGAGAAACTTCCTTTTTTGAAGTCAGTTAAAAAGGACCTTACAGTTTCTTTCTAAAACTCGATGTGCCACTAGTATCGGTCTCGAAACGATTTCTTTTCTAAAACGCACATTATTAAAAACTTTCAAATTACTAACGATCAAGCCTTTCCCAGAAAATCAATTCACCGCAACTGAAGGCCTCCCAAAGGTATCCCTAACCGAACATCAAAAGATCAACCTGATCGTAACTGACGGATATTACTTCCTACGGATTACGAGCCGTAGATCGGCGGTCCAATTAATGGATTTTGGCTTTCAGGAATACGCTTCAGTAGGCCCAAAGCGATTTCGTGCTAGTATTTACAATATGTGCATAAGTAATCGTTGTAAACGGTATAATAGCGGCATTTATAATGTTTATGGTTCCGTTCCGTGAATTCGCTTAGTTCTTTTAGGCATTATTCAAATCTTTGTGTAAAATTCTCCTATCATTCGTGTTATTTAAACTTGCTATATCTTTTCTGAATTTTCCTTGTCTTTTCCTTTGTTGTTTGAAGTAAAGCGTTTCTTCAAGGATACTTTCTTAATGATGTCTCGATAAGTTGGCTTCTGCCTATTTTGTATACTTTTTAGAGATCTCCTTTTCTACTCTATGGTTTTCATAATACTGTCATCACATATATGTAAATAAAAGTTCCAGTAAAGCTAAATTCCGACCGATTTCACAGCGAATAAGCTTCGCATAGGGTTGCCTAAGGCTATACTGGAATGTCCTGTTATTTTGCTAGTGTGGGAGTCCGAATTGGATGAGGTTAAAGCAAAAGGCATACAGAATAGGTTTTGCTGAATGAAGAGCATCGTTTGCCTTTGATGCTCAAAGCTATGGACGTAGGAATTAAATTAAATTCTTGGTAACATGAAAATTCTTCGTACTGTGAATTACAATTGTAGTTTTTAGCGTTTATTTAGTATTCCAGGGCTTAATTTGTGTCTAAAAAGGGCCATGTGAACTGTGTTTAAACTTCATTTCGACTTCAAAGTAGCCTTTGGGGGAGCTAACGTATTATTTTGAAATGGTATTTTTTTTTAAGAGCAGCCCTGCGTAACCGCAAGGCCGACAAGGTTGTAAATGCCCTTTTATGTTTATAGATCAGAAAGTCAACTGTTCGTGAATCATTCGGGCCGAAACTTTATAGTTACGACTACATTTAGCGATGTGTGCGTGTGTGTTTAGGAAATGGTACCTATGATTTATACGGCTTATTGGTTGATTCGCACGAATTTACTCGCCCGAAACGGGCGAATTGATGCTTCTAAATAAATGTTATGGAAAAGTACATTAATATTACTGCATAAAATTCTAAATGTGCCAATTGCCTTAGTATATGTATGTCTGGAGTAGTGGATTCGCCCACAAATACCTAAATGAACATCGTGCGAATAGCATTACAAAAAAGTGGCACTCCGGGAGTGCCGACAGAAGTAACTTGAACAATTTAAAAAAATACTTCCAAAACCTTTAAAGTAAAATTACTTGCATAGAACATTGATCCGTAACGTAATATAAATAAAGAGCACAATTGCGTTTACAAAAACCGGCCTAGTGCATGTCGGACCACACACAATGTAGGGTTCCGTAGTTGGGATGAATTTATCCCAAGAACAAATTTAACTTTGTAGTTGAAAAAAAAATCTTTCATACAGAATGTATGGGAGAACATGTCTTTCCAACAGCAAATCTAAGTTGGTCGATTATTACTCGTTAGCTTGTAAAGCCTAAACCTAAACCAACCATTTAGCTGGCAGGGGGGGGGGGGGGGGGGACACACACTTGACTCTAAATTTTCCACTTTAAAGCTTAATATTTCGCAAACGGATCTCTGAATTCAAATATGGTTTTAACACACTCACAATGTTTTTGAAAGACCTTTTGAACGATACCCCACACTAAGGGATAGAAAAAAAAAGTCCCCACTTTACGTGTAGGAGAGGTACCCTAAAGAAATTTCTCAGTAGCAGCTCGGAGTCTGGATTTGTGCCCGGTTGATAGCAATAGGCTCGCCCCCTATTACATGGGACTTAAACATAACTGGTGAAATGTGGGTGTACCTGCTACAGGGACACCTCTGCCCAACCCTTCGGGGAAACAAGGCGTGATGTTATGTTATGTTTTCATAATTTTATTTTACCACTTTGTCGGCATGATTAATATGTATACCCGTGCCAAATTACAACTTTCTAGTACTAACAGTCTTGGAGCTAGACCGCGGACAGACAGACAGACAGACGGACATGACGAAACTATAAGGGTTCCTTGTTTACTACGGAACCCTAAAAATGAGGTATTGGTAACCGTGTGCTCCTTTTGCCTTCCACTGCAATGATGATTAGAAGCATCGACTATATTAGAAGCCTTCCCATGTCCAGCTGTCAACGTTAACAGACAGATTCGATGTAGGTAGGTACAGGGTTCAGTCCGGGGGTCCTGTCAAAACCCAAACACGTGGATTAGAAACAACAGGTAACACTGGCCTTAAAACTGGGTCATGGTCTTATCTGACTCGTCCTTCACATGACTGCATTCAAAATAGAATAAACGTTAACCACAAGGATAATGTTGTGGCTTATGACGTTAATTTTCATTTAGAAAGCTTATTTTATCCTTACTGGGTCGGTTTATACCGCAAGGTTTTAGAGCTTCAGTAATCTGCTCGTTATATGTTCAGGATCGAGTTATAAAAGTGTTTGATGGTGCTAAAGGAGAAACTGACTGACATATCAACGCACAGCCGAAACTACTGCGACTATGAACGTGAAATTTTGTACACTGCTTCCTTTTATAATGTAGGAGAGCACTAAGAAGGGGTTTTTGGAAATTCGACCTTTAAGGGGGTGAAAAGGGGGATTTTGGTTGTATGAAAATCTTATTCCTTGAGTTAATAAACTTGAATCTCGGCACGAATACTAATCTAAGTAAATTATAAAGGTTGTCATTTTATGTTTTTCTAAACTGCCTCCTAATTAGGGATTGGGGGGTGTCAAAGTGTGTAAGGAAGAATTTTAACACGCGATCCGATTAACTCGAAACTCAGTACCTATTTATATTTAAAACCAAAAAATAAAGAAAAACGTATGGCAGGGTTTTTCGAAAATCTACCCCTGACGGGGTGAAAAAGGGTAGTCAAAATAATTAAGGTGATACTACATTTCAAAATGTTAAAGCATGAAGATAATAAGCCTATAATGTTCACACCGCTCGGGAGCACAGGCCTCCTCTCTGTGAGGGGTGAGGGCCCTGGGCCCGGCCCTGTGCGGGTTGGTGGATGTCACATATCTTTGAATTTTTGGTTCTAGGACATGCTCAGAAATGTTTAAGGATATGGCCGAAATATTTTTAACAAATTCGTTGCCATATCCTTGCATTTAACTTATCAATCCTATCTATAAAACTGTTGCCTTCACATAACACCGTAATTCTAAAAATCAACATGAATCCACTTGAAGCTCCTGTCTTCAATTCTTCAGCGTGTGGGTGGAGAGAGGTTGTCGGTCCATAGGTAAACTGTTTAACAGCACCTACGCCTGACATTTACCGGAAATATCTATCTATCTCAGTGACTGTATAACAGAGGGAGGCTAGGTCTTATATCGGTGTTTTTATTGCCTCATTAGAAAAGGGTTCTGAAGTTCAAAGGTATTTAAAACATGTAGAATTTTAACGGTTAAAATTTAAAATACCCCGACACAAACATTTCCTCATTTCTCTTTCCTTCTCTATCACCAAACCCTGTTCACCGTCTCTGACCCCGATAGAAAAAAAGACGCATCTAACATTTTTTCCAGATTTGAGTTATATATCAGGCAGACGCGCCTTTTTTTTCTTACTCCGGCAATGTTTATAACTCAAATCTGGAAAAAAAATTTGATGCGTCTTTTTTTCTGTCGGGGGCAGATTCTATCTATAACCTATTCATTGAGACCATTCCAATGAGCCCAAACACGGTACCTGTGCTGTAAGTTGGTAAAGGAGTTGGGTATCTTGCAAATTCCAGGTGATGCTGCAACATCAGTTTAAGGTTACTATATTCTTCTAATATCGTTGAAGTAACAGAATACCATTTCAAATCGATCAGACCTGTGGAAGATACTTACATCCATTCATAAACTAGAAAAGAGCTGATAATCTTCAAACGGCTGAACCGATTTTGATAACACATGTCTAAGAACCATTGCTAGAAAACTTGCTTTCAAATAAAAATCGGTTCACCCGTTTAAGAGCTACGGTTCCACAGACACACACACATGCGGTCAAACTTATCACCCCTCTTTTTGCGTCAGGGGTTAAAAAAACAGTATGATACTTCCAGAGTTTTTGACTTGCGTTTGTGATTAGTGATAAGCTTGTTATTATTAGATGATTCCCACTCATCTGGCAACAGATAAATTCAATCTTTTGGTTCCAAATTACTTCCTTCTTCTCAAACGGGTCATAAAAACAGATTTCAATCACGTCTGCTTTTGTTTGTGTGTGGTGGCTATTTTTCAAACACCACTGGAAGCACACACAGTTACACACTATTTTTCGAGGACGTCATACACTTTGATTAAATGTGAATGAAACCGTTGGCAGACCATACCCAAGTTCTTTATGAAAAAGTTTCCACTAGCATGTAGCAAGTAACTAGCGTGTCAACTAACAGTAAGCGATGTTAGTGAATGTTTACACGTAATAATTCAGTGTTTAGTCCACTAGAAGCATTATGTTTCATAACTTATAGCTATGAACTCGAGCGCGAAACATTCATATGTTGCTTTTTGATATGAAAAAGCGACGTTTAAACATTCAAAATGTGATATGGATATCTAGATATTATACTTTTATGAAGACGCTTAATGTGCCTCACGACTGCTCTCGTCTGGAAGTTATTAGATCACCGAGAAAGCACGTGTAATATTCAGTAAATAAGAAATTTCTTCTCTGAATTGGTAAGAGTTCTGAAGAAGTGTATATATTTATTTATTTAATACTTCAAGCACAGAAATGTACAGAGGCGGACTTAATGCCATAGACATTTTCTACCAGTCAACCTTTGGGTGATGCAGAGACAAACAGTGGTAGGTGCAATTACAAAAAAAATTTGAATAAAAAATAAATACAAATATGAAGATACACATACACTTATTACAAACTATACCTAAATATAATATACAGGCCTAATTATATATATATAAAAATAAGCACAAATAAATATATATAAATACATGAATATACTAAATCAAATAAGACAAACAATGGGAAAACATTAACGTTGTGATGATACTGCCAGCTTCTCGCGAATGTATATAATAGCGAGAATTGTATAATCTTTGAAATTCATAATACTTTGTGAGTTAAGAAATTAGCAATTTATGACTGTGACCTTTTACGTGATTGAATTAAAGGAGAGGGATAAAAAGCTTCACCCCAACAAAAAATATTCCGAAGAGGAAGGCGAAGTTAAATGCTGTCATAGTTTTTGTTAAATATAAATATAATATCGTCACCTCCACGGCAAACTTACGAATCTGCAGTTTTAGTGAAATTGACATTTTGATGAAAAACTGTACCTGTACTACATAACACACCGTGAAAAACTTACGAAATTCATGCAGGGTGTTTTAGCGTAGTAAATTGAAAATAAAAGAAATTCATATTTATTTATACCCTGGCAAACTTACGAAAGTTGTACTTTCGTAAGTTTACATCCATGTATGATGATGTAAAGTTAAGAATGTGTATTTATTTCTGATCCTTGCACATTATTTACAATTCATTGATAATAATCAAAAAGAAATACCATTTTGAAAACCAAATGCATTGCGGTACCTTTATACTTTATACTTTATAGGTTTGCTTTCAAAACGCTCCCCTGTAAAATGCATTTTCTGCAGATTCGCAAGTTTGCCTTAAAGGTGACGATATAATGGCTTCGTTTTTTAATTATCTGCTTGGACTGTCTAATGTTGAACATGGAATTCCTCATTGACGACGACGACGATCAGCTAGCTGGTGGCGAAATATTTGACTCTTATTGAAATATGTCACTAATATGGGGGAAGAAAAAACTGGACGAAAAAGGCTGGAAAATTCCTCTCCAAAAACACGCTATGTCCTCATAACGGAAACATTAACCCCCTTGTTCATAAATGCTGCTTAAAGTTAAGCAATATAATCAGCGCTTGCTTTTCCATACATTTTGACGTTTAAACGACACATAACTTGAAGCAATGTTTATGAATAGGAGGGTTAAAAGTTATTTCAGAAACACGAATAAAGTTTATCGCTACGATCTATTGTTTCGTTCTAAACGTTGCAAAACATCACATAAACTTAGGTTTTCACAAAGCAATATATATTTAGTACACCTTTCGCTCACATGTTTCATCGATTCTCCGCCGCTTTTACTGCTAAAGACCCCCTGAGACTCGAGATTCTTTTCTATTAGGTATCTAAACTATCTAGATAGAATATGGCTGATCTTAACAACAAGTATACTCTCTACATAGTATAATATTAAAGTTCCAAGTATACCTTGGCTTCGAGGTATTAACTTAAGTACCATACAAACTTTACTTCCTATAGTAAACTACTGCAATTGGTTTAGTCTAGTACCGTTATGCAAGTTTGTAAGTCTTGACTGAGCTGTATCCTTACATTGTAGTGCACTTGAGTTTTTAAGTACGTTACCTGTAATAGTGTACAAGAAGAAACATCGTGCAAGGAAAATTATGTTTCTAAGCTGAGCCGTAGAAATAGCACATCCAGATTTAGGACCACTTGCACCAAAAATCGCTGAACACATTTAATGCGTGTTTAATAATGCCTGGGTCAAAAAAAAAGAAATTCTATTTAGTCCGTCAGTCATATAATAAAAAAAATATTAGACACGTATTTTTTGCTTCATCATATTAATAAAATATGACTTGTATAAAACGCATTAAAGTGGGGGTCGCTACGTCACAAGTATAAAATCTACATACTCGTGACGTCATTGCACCTTTCCGACCCAGATGACCCCATAACACTCTTCAAGGAGAAGAATAGGGCCATCAGTACAGGGCACAAACATAGACGCATCCCGTCATTCCGACCTCGCCGCCGAGATCCTTTGCGATCGCGACCGCGTCCCCGAGTAAATGAGACTCCCCCCTGACCCTTGCTCGAAAACGAGGTGCCAGCAGTTGTTGCAGCTGAGCACGTAGCTTTAAATACCCCGAATAATAATCAAAATGAAAATCTATGTTTAATCCAGCTTGTCCTTCTTTGCTGTCCTCCCCCCAGCGACGCCCTAAGCCGAGGTTCGTACTCTACAGGGGGTGCCCTTAGCGAGCGTTCGCCTAGTTTTAATAGTCTTCATCCTTATTGTTTGAAAATGACATTTTCCCGATGCAGGGAAGTTAATCTTTGAGGAGTTCGCCTGGTACTTTACCATCAGCTCCACTTCTCCATATGCATTGTGACGAGCATAAATTACTTGGCAACTATATTAAAGTAATCGAATTGCAACCCGTGGAATACTTAGTATTTAGTATTGACTATTGAGAAGTTCCGGTGGCCATCTGTGGTCTTCATCATCAGTTCCACTTCACCAAATGATGCTTTTCGAGAGCAATTGCACGAGTTACTATAAAAAATACCCAAATTGCTATAGGTGTGCTTATAATATTTGAAGAGTTCCCTTTCTCTGGGATGCCATCAACAGATCCTAGTTTCCTTATCATGGTACCACCCTTAGGATATCTCCTGTCCATCAAAAAAGAATCATCAAAATCGGTTCATAAACGACGAAGTTATCCGCGAACACACATTAAAAAAATATATATATACTCGGTCGAATTGAGAAACCTCCTTTTTTGAAGTCAGTTAAAAAGGACCTTACAGTTTCTTTCTAAAACTCGATGTGCCACTAGTATCGGTCTCGAAACGATTTCTTTTCTAAAACGCACATTATTAAAAACTTTCAAATTACTAACGATCAAGCCTTTCCCAGAAAATCAATTCACCGCAACTGAAGGCCTCCCAAAGATATCTCTAACCGAACATCAAAAGATCAACCTGATCGTAACTGACGGATATTACTTCCTACGGATTACGAGCCGTAGATCGGCGGTCCAATTAATGGATTTTGGCTTTCAGGAATACGCTTCAGTAGGCCCAAAGCGATTTCGTGCTAGTATTTACAATATGTGCATAAGTAATCATTGTAAACGGTATAATAGCGGCATTTATAATGTTTATGGTTCCGTTCCGTGAATTTGCTTAGTTCTTTTAGGCATTATTGAAATCTTTGTGTAAAATTCTCCTATCATTCGTGTTATTTAAACTTGCTATATCTTTTCTGAATTTACCTTGTCTTTTCCTTTGTTGTTTGAAGTAAAGCGTTTCTTCAAGGATACTTTCTTAATGATGTCTCGATAAGTTGGCTTCTGCCTATTTTGTATACTTTTTAGAGATCTCCTTTTCTACTCTATGGTTTTCATAATACTGTCATCACATATATGTAAATAAAAGTTCCAGTAAAGCTAAATTCCGACCGATTTCACAGCGAATAAGCTTCGCATAGGGTTGCCTAAGGCTATACTGGAATGTCCTGTTATTTTGCTAGTGTGGGAGTCCGAATTGGATGAGGTTAAAGCAAAAGGCATACAGAATAGGTTTTGCTGAATGAAGAGCATCGTTTGCCTTTGATGCTCAAAGCTATGGACGTAGGAATTAAATTAAATTCTTGGTAACATGAAAATTCTTCGTACTGTGAATTACAATTGTAGTTTTTAGCGTTTATTTAGTATTCCAGGGCTTAATTTGTGTCTAAAAAGGGCCATGTGAACTGTGTTTAAACTTCATTTCGACTTCAAAGTAGCCTTTGGGGGAGCTAACGTATTATTTTGAAATGGTATTTTTTTTTAAGAGCAGCCCTGCGTAACCGCAAGGCCGACAAGGTTGTAAATGCCCTTTTATGTTTATAGATCAGAAAGTCAACTGTTCGTGAATCATTCGGGCCGAAACTTTATAGTTACGACTACATTTAGCGATGTGTGCGTGTGTGTTTAGGAAATGGTACCTATGATTTATACGGCTTATTGGTTGATTCGCACGAATTTACTCGCCCGAAACGGGCGAATTGATGCTTCTAAATAAATGTTATGGAAAAGTACATTAATATTACTGCATAAAATTCTAAATGTGCTAATTGCCTTAGTATATGTATGTCTGGAGTAGTGGATTCGCCCACAAATACCTAAATGAACATCGTGCGAATAGCATTACAAAAAAGTGGCACTCCGGGAGTGCCGACAGAAGTAACTTGAACAATTTAAAAAAATACTTCCAAAACCTTTAAAGTAAAATTACTTGCATAGAACATTGATCCGTAACGTAATATAAATAAAGAGCACAATTGCGTTTACAAAAACCGGCCTAGTGCATGTCGGACCACACACAATGTAGGGTTCCGTAGTTGGGATGAATTTATCCCAAGAACAAACTTAACTTTGTAGTTGAAAAAAAAATCTTTCATACAGAATGTATGGGAGAACATGTTTTTCCAACCGCAAATCTAAGTTGGTCGATTATTACTCGTTAGCTTGTAAAGCCTACTCAGCTGTGATAGTTTTCCTTTTAAATTCGTTATATAAGCTACTGCCGTGATTTTTTCACATACCTAAAACCAACCATTTAGCTGGCAGGGGGGGACACACACACTTGACTCTAACACAATTTTCCACTTTAAAGCTTAATATTTCGCAAACGGATCTCTGAATTCAAATATGGTTTTAACACACTCACAATGTTTTTGAAAGACCTTTTGAACGATACCCCACACTAAGGGATAGAAAAAAAAAGTCCCCACTTTACGTGTAGGAGAGGTACCCTAAAAAAAAATATTTTTCATAATTTTATTTTACCACTTTGTCGGCATGATTAATATGTATACCCGTGCCAAATTACAACTTTCTAGTACTAACAGTCTTGGAGCTAGACCGCGGACAGACAGACAGACAGACGGACATGACGAAACTATAAGGGTTCCTTGTTTACTACGGAACCCTAAAAATGAGGTATTGGTAACCGTGTCGCGAGTTCAATTGTTTTTCCCATCTCAAAAATGCCCAATACGCCAAAAGAAGTTTTCACTTTAAAAAAAAGTGTCGATACCCCCGTTTCGGGCGAGTAAATTCGTGCGAATCAACCAATAAGCGATTTATACTCCTTCGTGGTCTGACCTCTAGCTACTATGAATCATAGTACGATCAGCTACCTACTAAGTACTGGTTAAGAGTTATAACCGTTTAGAGGTAACCATTCATCACAGAAAGGTCAATAGAAGGGAGTGTTTTGTTTCGTTCTTATAAAAAATGCAGACATGATTCACATCTTCTTTGATACTAATTTTAGAAGTAGTTTAATGCAAGCCCGACTTAAAATATCAAGTCTTCGCGTGGGGGCTTTAAATTTTAACATGAGCGTCTTAAAATATGTTTTGTAGAGGCTTTATTTGTTTTTGTATGAATGTATAACAATTTAGGGTTTAGGGCGAATTTCGCTAATGTAACGCGATCAGCACATAAACTACCTACGTTTAAGGGGGAAGCGTCAGGGTAGCCCGCGAAATTCAAATTTTCTTATGTTTTTTGCATTTTGCAGGTCAGTGTCAGGTTTTATGTTGATTAAAATATGATTCGCGGTCGTAACAAATATGGCTTTACTCAATTATAATCATTACAATTAGCAATAGTGATTAAGAAGAAGATAAAGGTGTCTAATGTCATGATTTCATGAAATCATAACATTTGACACCTTTGCTAACTTATGGAGTTGTATTGCTGATTGTAATGACTATAATTGAGTAAAGCCATATTTGTTACGACCGCGAATCATATTTTAATCAACTAAAAACCTGACACTGACCTGCAAAATGCAAAAAACATAAGAACATTTTAATTTCGCGGGCTACCCTGACGCTTCCCCCTTAAGGGCGGTCAGTGTCATTATTTTCTGTGGAATGTTGATCGCGGTTTAGATGTGCTGATCGCGTTCAGTTTCATTTCATTCGCACTTAGTCTTCTAGTTTCTATGAAAAACTTCGTTTTTTTAAACTAATCTGTATATTTTGGGACTTAGAACTTATCCACACGCGAAAGTTAGATTTGTAACACTACCAAGGTCATATTTTAACAGATTATTTAATTCCCCAACTATTCTTTTAAACATAGATCAAGCAAAATACTTAGTACCTACATGTGTTTAGTTAATTTCCCTTTAGACCTTAACTGATGAGATTGCAGAAAAATGTGACTATGATTCTATTAAAAAAAAAACCGGCCAAGTGCGTGTCGGACTACGCACAATGTAGGGTTCCGTAGTTGAGATGAATTTATTTATCCCAAGAACAAACTTAACATTGTAGTTGAAAAACATGTTCTCCCATACATTCCAACTACAAATCGTCGCTCGGCATCCAATACCGCGAATGTGACATTAAAAAAGAAAATTAAATTGCAGTGTCACTTATTTGAACGTGTAGAATGACATAAAACAAAAATCTGATTTTCGTAAAAAAAATCACATTCGCGGTATTAATATAATAATAATACCTTTAAACCAGCAATTCTTGTATATACCTATGTATATATATAATCTGAATCTCGGAAACGGCTCCAAGAATTTTTATTAAATTTAGTATGCAGGGGGGTTTCAGGAGCGATAAATCGATCTAGCTAGGTAAGATCACGCTAAAATGTATATTTTTAAGACCTTTCTGTACCCCTATGTTCACAAATAAAGTTTGATTTGATTTGGTTTTTGATTTTTTTTTCATTTTTAGAAAACGTCGTTCAAAAAAAAAATATCATCCAGATATTTTTCTTTATTCAAGTAACAAGGACTCATTGTGTTAGTAAACTTATGAACTATGTTAACTTATTTTCCGAGGTCACTTAGAAAGTTTTGCGACTAACAGTTTTTGTCTACTTGTAGAATATTGGCTGGTTTTGATGTCAATTAAAACGATGACTACTTATTACAAAAAAACATAACATTCCAAATTCGAAATTCCCTCCACATTTTTTTACGAGCAAAATCAAAATACTCTTACTGAAAACTGGATTTATAACGAGAACATTTTCGCGCGATGATTTTGTACGATTTCAAATGTCGACTAAAACCAGAAGAATCGTTTGAAAGACTTCGAATGGTGTTCATAGAAAAAAGCCCTTCTAAAGCGACTGTTTTTCGCTGGTTCAACGAATTTATGGGTGGTCTAGTAATTTTGGCAGACAAAGAAAGAAGTGGCCGCCCTATGACGGTTGTTACATAACAAAAAGTGCTGGCTGTGAAAAATGTAATTCAAGAGAATAGGCGAATTACATATGAAGAGGTTCAGCATACAACGTGAAATTTGAATCACAGTTTTGCTAGAACAAACGTTGTTCAGACCATGGTCTACTACCATTCTACAGCATCCAATAAAAAAAAAAAACATAATTAGTTTTTGAAAAAACACAAAAAAGCAAAGTTTAAAATGTCAAGATAAATAGATGTATACTGCCGATTGGATCAGGAAATGTGCACACTGCATGAAATTCTACACAGGCATCTTCGGTTATGAAAGATAGTTTCACGCTGGTACCGTAAAATCTAACGCAGGGTCAGAAGGAGGTTCGGGTAGAATGGTGCCGAGACATGATAGCAAAATTGGTAGCAGGCTCGTCTCGGCGCGTTTAAGATATCATTACGGGTGATGAATCTTGGATTTTTCAATATGATCCAGAAATGAAGCGTCAGTCGACCGTGTGGCTGTTGAACCAAAATGAACCAACGCCTACCAAAGTGAAGTGAGCCAGAAGTGCAGGCAAAATGTTGACCGCAAGTTTTTTTTTTTTCTACCAGGTTATCTGGTGTCAGTACCCTGACGAGATCAAAGAAGCATCAATGCTGAATGGTATGTTACCAAATGTTTGCCAGAAGTTTTTACTACTGCAAGCAGCAAGCGACCGAACACTGGCCTCCGTGGGCTACTGCTTCACCACGACAACGCGCTGGCTCACTCGGCGCTCAAAACAAGGGACTTTCTGGACAGCACACCGGTCAAATTTATAGGTCATCCTCCTTACCGTCCCGATTTGGCTCCGTGCGACTTTTTCTTGTTCCCCAAAATAAAAAATCAACTCAAAGGAAAACAGTTTTCATCACCTGAAGATGCACTGGGTGCATTTGACAAGGAGATTGGAGAGGTGTCTGATGCGGACTGGAAAATGTGTTATGAAAATTTGTTTAGACGTATAAAACTGTGTATAGACGCCAATGGAGAGTTCTTTCAAAAGATATAATAAAAAAAAATATAACCTGTAGTATATTTTTTTCTAGTATCACAAAACTTTCTGAGTGCCCCACGTAATCTAGTTTAAATTTATTTCACCCCATGGGAGATGGCACTGCAGTGATTGATGTACATGCAATCAAGACTGCTAGCGATATTGTTGGAACTGGCCCGTACTCTGCGTACCAGGGATGCACACCTCATTCGCATCGTTACGTAAAAGCAATTAATATGTGCGTCCGCGAATATTCCCGATGCGCTACAAAAACGGGGCAGCCCCACCAATACCCTGAAAGCGTTGTTGTATTGGACTCGAAGGGCGTTGCATGACCTTTGGGTATATCTAGCCCACAGGCTGCACGTGTAAAACGTTGTACAATAAGCTCGAAACAGAGTAATTTTGGCTTTTTAAGTGAGCAGCGTGCAAACCTGCGAGCCAGCATGTTTGCCCTTACCGACAACGCCCTTCGCTCCCGCTCAATATCGAGTCCGTCATTGAGGTCAGGGGTCAATATATGACCAAGATATTTAAACGTAAATACTCTTTGTAGTGGAGTCCCATTGAGTAATACAGGTGGTACATAACGCGGTCTGCCCCCAGCCTCAAAGACCATGATCTCCGACCTATTGGAGTTATACATCAAACCATGTGTTTTGGCATACTGCTCACATTTGGCGACCAATTACTTTCTGACACCACAGATTGACGCGCTCAGAAGCACCATATCATCTGCATAGCTAATATTATTTACACAAATACCATCTATATAGCAACCCACTCTGGTGCTGCTGAGCTCGCCAATCCTGCCTCACCCCGCATTCCAACCTATTGATCTGGTTACCATACCACTATTTAAAGATGTTTGCTCCGTTGGCAACCTATCCTTCTCCATCTTTTTCCACAATACGTCATAAGCAACCAGATCAGAAACCTTGAATAAATCGATGAACCTAGCATAAATCGGCATCCCACGCTGTGTATAGTAAGTATGTGATAGTATGCTTAAGGCACAACACTGCACTTTCTGTTGTCAAACCACGCCGAAACCTGAATTGGTTGTCATGAACATTTACAGTTTTATTTATTTGTGTATTAAGCAGACGGTCAAACACTTTTGATATTTTGATATTATAGTAGCTAGAGAGATAGGCCTTTTGGAAGCCGAGCGACGAAATGTAAGTTTTTACGCACAATATTGAGAGATTTACCATGTTATTTTAAGACCATAGACTTCTTATAGGTTTTCCTGTAATCTATGAGTAAAGAACCATACTATGTATTTTTTTCAAAATTTTTGGTCCAGTAGTTTCGGAGATAAGGGGGGGGGGGAATGGTCAATTTTCATTGAATTTATTAAATATCTTTAAAAGTATTTATTTTAAAATTATATAAAAAATATATTTAAGATCCTCGCAACAAGCTCTTTCATTTGATATGTCACACGGTACTGTTAGCAAAACTTTTTTTTTTAATTTTCTTGTTTGCGCCCCAAAAGTGACACCTATATTCAAAATTAAATTATTTACGTTACACATTCGTGTTTGGGTCACAGAAATACATATGTGTACCAAATTTCAACTTAATCGGTCCATTAGATTCGGAGTAAATTGGCTGTGACAGACGGACAGACAGACAGACAGACAGACAGACACACGAGTGATCCTATAAGGGTTCCGTTTTTTCCTTTTGAGGTACGGAACCCTAAAAATACATTTCATATGGAATATTCCACTTTCTTTCAAAGTAAAATTACATCACGTAGACAAACAATATTTTATCGAAATTCTGAATGGCTCATGGGAATTATATTTCGTTTCAATTACGCTACATTTACAGAAATGTATTTTATATTTCCTTCGTAAACTTTTATACTTAAGCATTTTTATTTTCATTATTTTTCTGTTGTTTGCCTCAAAAATAATGTACAATGCATGACAACGAGTGTTTTCCCCAAAGAGTTAAGTCGGGGTATATACTGGATCCCACTGACTTATTCTGAAGAAAAATATCATGAGTCTGCAACTTTATATCGCAGTCTGAAATAACTAAAATGTAGTGAGAAAGCGAGTTCATAAATAGCTGGATGTACTTTCTATGGATGGGATGAGAAAAAACCTGAGCCCTGCAGTGGAACAATTCATTGGACATGGGACATTCAGATCGGTCAATTACTGTTTAATACATCTATTATGTTGCTGGAAGTGGTTCTTCGAATATAATGGGACGAGAAAGGGAGCCTTCTTGCCGTCGACTGGAAATTTTCCTTACGAAAAAATCCCATTTCACTTTACCTAAATCGATCATCCTAAAAAAACTTTTTACAAAAAAAAACACTACAAAGTTAAAAATAACTTTAATTTCGGAAGTCGGTGTCTTGGGTTTTGTATTTTCGTTTTTTGCCACCGACTTCCGAAATTAAAGATATTTTTCACTTTGTAGTGTTTTTTTTTTGAAAGTCGGTTGTTTTTTTTTTTAAAAAGTTTTTATTTTACACTTTTTAGTTGTGATACCTACTACCCCACACACATTCGAATACCACTACCTGCTACCAGTGACAGGAACTTATCATATCATCTACATACTAAGTGGGAAAAAAATACGTATTTTGTAGCTAACTCAATAACTACCCAAGCAAAGTTAATAAAATGTATATGGGACCAATTTGAGATTATACCCTTTCAAACAAAAAAAGAAATCGGGACGAACATATAACCTCCTCCTTTTTGGAACTTTGGAAGTCGGTCTCATAACTTGGGGTGGCCATAGTGTGACTAAGGACCAAGCTACAATTTGTGAAACGTCTTTGTTCAACGATGGACTGCGATAATCGAATAAATGAAATAATAGATTTTCTCATCATGTATGTGAATGTGACTGTGATGTAATAATGGCTATAAGACCAAAGAAACGATGGATGAAAGATGATACGACTTGAAAGGGAAATGACTATTGAGATGACGACTAAGGCCTCGGTCTCGAAGTCATTAGATATTATATTTTTAGTTTTGTTACATGGAAAAAAGAAAAATGTAGGTATAGAATACAGAAATTTTTTAATTTTTTTATTATTATTATTGAATTTTAAAAAAAATCCGCCCAAGTGCATGTCGGACTACGCACAATGAAGGGTTCCGTAGTTGGGATGAATTTATCCCAAATATAAACTTAACATTGTAGTTGAAACACATGTTCTTCCATACATTCCAACTGCAAATGTAAGTTTGTACGCATAATATTGAGAGATTTACCATGTTATTTTAAGACCATAGACTTCTTATAGGTTTTCCTGTAATCTATGAGTAAAGAGCCATACAATGTATTTTTTTTTAAATTTTAGGTCCAGTAGTTTCGGAGATAAGGGTCAATTTTCATCGAATTTCTTAAATATCTATTATATTAGCCATTTCATTTGATATGTCACACGGTACTGTTAGCAAAACTTTGGTTTGCCCCCCAAAAGTGACGCCTATATTCGAAATTCATTTATTTACGTTATACGTTCGTGTTTGGGTCACAGAAATACATATGTGTACCAAATTTCAACTTACCATTAGATTCGGAGCAAATTGGCTGTGACAGACGGACAGACAGACAGACACACGAGTTATCCTATAAGGGTTCCGTTTTTTCCTTTTGTGGTACGGAACCCTAAAAAGATGTTACGCCGACCCCAAATAAATTGTGATTAGCAGGAGAATGAATGAGATTTTTTCATCTCGAATCGGGAATAAAACTACGAA
Organism: Agrochola litura; assembly: GCA_949152395.1. Classification (NCBI taxonomy): domain Eukaryota; kingdom Metazoa; phylum Arthropoda; class Insecta; order Lepidoptera; family Noctuidae; genus Agrochola; species Agrochola litura. Next base: position 7,159,907 of record OX424508.1, read on the forward strand.
CTTGAAACCCCAGTCTGCGATTAAATAAACGAGTACTACATCAAAATCGCTTTTAAAATACAAATGTTTATTTTATGAATGCATAATTTTAAACGCACGTGTTGGAACTTGTAACACACGTCTATCTTTTGAAAGTTGATCCTGAATAATATGCTACTATTATAGAATTCATTTAAAGTTTAATATGTCTGCAGAGGTGGTCTGTAGGTTGCTCGAATAATGGATACTTTTCTACCATCATGATAAGTGTAATAGGAGAATATTTATTTTATAATGTGTGTTTTAAAATTTAAGACAAAATGGCGGGATTTTAGAAAGATACAGTTTTGTTTCTCCCCTTTATAATCAAATCAAATCTTTTTATTGTGGGCATTGGTTAGAATAGAATATAATAGTTCTTTATTTGCACAGAAAGTAGGTACAAGTTACAGATGTAAAGTTAAAAAATGATCCTTATACTAACTACCTTAACTAAGGCATGCAAACAGTTTAAGTTAAAATGATAAAGACTCCCTCAATATAATATTATTATTAACACAATAAAATATCATATCATATCAATACCAGTTTACCATGTCAAGATGAAATTCAAATAAGCAAAACAATTACAATTAATTTGAAATAAGCAATACAATACATAATGTCAAGTTTATAAATTCGTCAAGTTCGAGGTCAATATAGTTAAATTAAAATGATTTAGTACAAGTCAGGAGTACAGAGATGTCATACTATCAATTTAAATTCTTATCGGTCAAAAAATCGCCAATTGAGTAATAACATTTATTAATTAATATATCTGACAATTTTTTTATAACTTATAACAGACAGATGTTAGGTAAATTGCAGTTCTATTATATCCTGCCTAGGCATATAATAATTATGTCAACATGCAATATAAAAAAAATATCTTAGGCATCACTTATAAAGTAAATCTTAGAAAATAACTATTAGGTGTACCTATGGTGACAGATTGTAGTAGGCACTAATTTAGAAAATCTTGGATAGTGTAGTGCTTTCTCAATTAAAAAAAATCGCAATTTATATTTTAATAGTGGGAGTTCCTTTGTGCTCAAAATTTCCACAGGTATCTTATTGTACATTTTAAATGCCACTCCAAAAAAAAACTTTTGCCCATAAGAGCAGTTCTATGTGTTATACAGTATAACACATAGAACTGCTCTTATGGGCAAAAGTTTTTAACCGACTTCCAAAAGGAGGAGGTTCTCAATTCGTCTGTATGTTTTTTTAAAAGCCACTCCAAAAAAATATCTAGTATAACTTATACTAAATATTTTCAGTATAAATCTTTTCTCTCACATCAATTAATTGAATACTTACCACGTGCGCTTAGCTTCAAGCAAAAGTTTACTCAAGTTGCTTTTGTCCCAATTTACCCAATCCTTTGTCTCTAACACTCACGTGTAAAATTCCCTTTTCAATGGTTTGTGTTTGGCACTTGCATGTTTTCTACATGGGTAACAGAAATCCTAGTATTCGAACATACTTGGACCAATTGTAACCGAATAAACGAAAAGTTATTGGACCTTTTTTTTTTTTTTGGGTTGGAAATTATCAAATAACTTCTCCCGCTCTGGGTGGAGCGGGAAACCGAATAGAAGTTGTTGATGCTGTTTTGTTTTGTAATAAAACTTACTTAAAATAGCTATGTTCTATTTTAGCTGTGTTGAGAAGCATTAAAAAGCCACTTCGTCTATATATCTTCCTTCGGTTTTCATGCATCCACCTGTTAACACTAATTTACATAGGTCATTGACTTGCGATCTTGAACCACAACTTAAACGAGTCTAGAATATCACGTCCACTTTTTTCTCCATTTCTCTGCTTGGGAGGTTGGTTTTATTTTAGTTATCATTTACGAGAGTATTGTACCATCGATAGGTCGACATATGTTCGGGTAGAGAGGCGCGTGCGCGGGCGCAGGTCAGTCGACGCGGTTCGTTTGTTGCGCACGCTTATCTGATCCATTCTGATCGATGATTGGATCACGACGTGTTTAGTATGTGAGATAATTGCAGCATGTGAAGCGAGACATTCTTGTTCTTGTGTTTCTATTTACGATTTATTAGTTAGAAAAATATTTTAGTAAATTCTTTTACGAAGAATTAACATTTATTATTTTTGTCAAAATAGTTTTTATAAAAAAGACAATCATTAATCATTACGGTGTCGAACTTTCCTTAAAACAAACACTAATTAAATCGTGTAATTTCGTCGGTTATTTGGATCTCGACTCCCGCGCATGTGCCAAGCGTTCGAGGCGCATTTCTTTAGTGTCGACCGATGACACCGTGCCGTGCGTCTACCCCACACTCTGTTTTTTACTTTTTGTACAAAACACAAAGATTTACCTTCAGTCGTATATAGATAGTTTCAAAGTGATCTTTTTCGTCCCGGCCGCTCCAAGTTTTGTTTATCAACAAGATGGAAATGTTATTGGTGCAAGATGGTCCTATTGTGATATCCTGGATTGTTTTCCTCCTCCTCATCTGTCGGTGTTACTACCAGATTGGCACGATCAAAGTTACTGGTAAGTGTTTCTGCTTTTTCTGTGAAAGTTGTCGGATTGTCACGTGTCACTGTGAGTACTGTGACTCAATTACACATCGTAAACATGTTTTTTTCTTTGAAAACATGATCGATGGTCACTTGGTGGAAGTAATAATGTGTAGTGTTTTTAAATGAAAAATATTACGTTTTCTTTGAAAGGCAGTAAGCGGGGAATTATAGTAGTTTGCTGTTGAAAGAACAATTTACATAAATAGGTGAGTTAGAAGTTCTTTAGGGATTCTGATTACTTTAGTTTTGCATTTTCATTATGAAAATGGGGATACTTTAATAAAAAAATATTTGCGTTTTAAATAGGTGGGTAGGTAAGCTAATTACATTAATTTTGCTAACAAATTCAGTTTCTTACTTCATAATGTCTATAAATTATGTATTTAAAACTGATAAGTAATTTGATTAGTTATTTCGACGTAAAAGTTTGAACAATAAATTAAAATAAACTGCATTATTTAGCAAATAGTTTTAAATACTTTAATAAAGACGTTCAACAAATTAAAAACTTATCTAATTATATTCTGGTTTCTTTAAGTTTTAAAGACCAAATTTAAATTTACCTCAACGACATTAATTCCGCCGTAATGCATCCCTGTGAAATGTTCAACCAACTGTGCTGCCATCTATCACGGCTTAACACCAAAACAAGTTTGACAGTTTCGCCTTTTTATCTGCCCGTATTTTCGTCATATATATGGATTTCTTTTGGGAATAAATATATCTCTCGTTTTATTGACCATTCTGTCCATACAGAGTAGGTATTTCTGGCAGAATTCGCTTTGAGCAAAAATACCGTTCTTTGACAATTGCCACAGGAAAGTTGTATTAATGTAAATATGCATACGACAACTTTTTAATAGATTCACTAACAGTGTTCAATTCATTATATTAATTACTCAATACATAATCAATACAAGCGTCCAAATCAATCATATTCGAAATATAATTCGCCCCACCAACTAAACAAGAAAGGAATATCAATTTGAAACTAATCGAATGATTCGAATGTTGTATCGAATGTGGCGTAATCGCGTGTCAACGAGTCGACACGGGTAAAGCGGGCTATACATGTATCGATTTATCGTTAGAACACGAGTAACTAAGTAACATGCCGTAACAATTATCAGTAAAGTTCTGGAAATGAGCAGGGGCTCGCGGGTAAATAATAACAGCCGCACGGGCCGAGCCGGTCGGTTCGTGGATGGGTCCCTCCGTGTCTCGGAAAGCATTTAGTTCTCAGCTGTCATTTGCAGATCTTTTTCAGTTGTTACGGGCAGGGACCGAAACCGGTATGATCATTACGGGTGTATTTTCGGTTACAACATTTATATTGTTTTTACAGGTATTTTTAAAGGTTACCTTAAAGTGAATAGAAATTAGGTACCTGTATCTTACACGAGCTGTCGGCGTTAGTCAAAGGGCGCGCATCGCCTGTGTGTGTGTAATCAGTATTAAAACGGTAACCTAAATGAGGTAACATGTTTCTTCTTCTTGGTTACCCTTAGTCGTAGAAGTGACCAAAATTCTTTGATATCTGTACCGTAATTTGTAAAGGTTTTCGGTCCCTGGTTACGGGTAGTCAGAAGCCCAAAAGTCTGACTACCAGTCTTACTAAGGGGTATCGTGTTACCCAATAACAGGGTTGTTGAGGTCAAATACATCAACGCAAGACGATGAGACAAACTAGAATTGAGACCACCCAGAACTAACTATGGAAGAAAAAACAGTGGCACTTCGGGAGTGCTGACAGAAGTGAAAACTTAAAAAAGAAAATCGGCACCGCGGTAATCAACGCGTTGATGTCTTTTACTTCACGGTGTCGGTAACAGGTCGCGGAATCAATGGTTTAGTCCCATCTCAAAAATGCCCAACGCGCCTAAAGAAGTTTTCACTTCAAAAATATACTGTACGAGGAAGCAAAACCGTATAATGAAATACCTGATGATGTAATCAATAGTGACACCATAGGATATACATTCAAAAAAGCCCTAGAAAAACACGTCAGAAAACAACACTAACAATACCGATTGTCATCGTTTTAAGGTAACAATCGGTATTGTTAGTGTTGGTTCATAATTTTTGAAGTGAAAACTTATTTAGGCACGTCGTTGGGCATTTTTGAGATGGGAAAAAACAATTGAACTCGCGACACTGTTACCGTTACCGACACCTCATTAAAAGTATTTCCTGCACAATAAAATGGTTCAAGTTTTCACTTCTGTCGGCACTCCCGGAGTGCCACTGTTTTTTTTTTATTGAAAGCAGCATCTTTTATTTTTACCATACTTTTCTCAATAAATGAACGGTAATTTCTTTTTTTGAGAAATAAACGTTTGTAAACCGAAATAGGCAGTCCCTCTATGTAAATACTGTTAGGTATTCAGCATCCGGTTAGACTGGAAGCCGACCCTAACATAGTTGGGAAAAGGCTAGGCAGATTGATTGAGATCTGCCGACAAATTCGTTTGGTGGATGCATAGATATAAGAAAGAAGGAGATATGCCCGGTAGTTGAAAATGTATCGAAACCCAATGTCTCCACTTTGTCCCCACCACGTCGCCACAACTACACATGCAGATCAGTAAACAAAATAGATACGAGGCTGCGCTCACTCTTGCAATTCATAAATCAGAACGTACTACACAATCAATTATAAACCTTATCCCATCAAACACAGCGTGCATTTACCATGCACCGTACAACTCACTCACACGAAAATATCATTTCTATCGTTGTGCTGTACAGAAACAATTTATTTTACATATACGCTAGTGATTGACTAAATCGGAAAGGTATCGATTCTTCCATTTAATATTATCGACGGTGAAGTATCAATATCTAATAACTAACATTTTGGCGGTTTTCACTTACTAATGTGTACTTCAAATGGTCAAAAACTATAGAAATTAAACGTTTTTTTCTCCTCCTGTAAAACCATGTTTTTGTAATTATTAATATTGATACTTCACCGTCGTTATACTTTAAAAATTTGGTGTCCTGAAAATAAAATAAATAAAATCGATTAGTCCAGAAAATATTATAATAAAAATAAAAAATAAGCAAAAATTCAAACAATTAAAAAATCCAGTGACGTTGGTTTAACCTGTCATAGTTTATTGAAACAGTAGATATTGTTGAACCCTGCTATGATGTTTACTCACTGACCTGTAAAGTGGAGGTATTAGTGCAGCATTTGACGCTTTGATATTACTGGAGTGGCATTTTTTGTCAAATTGTGAAATCTTAAATTAATATATTTTTCCATGACTGCTTTAATTAGAAATATTATGTGATTATTCATCGGAGACCGCTCAAATTGGTGAAACTTAATATTATCAAAGAGATCTAATCCTATGAAGTGAGGCAAAGCCTTTGTCATGAGTTCCTGTTTGACATTTTTAATTTTAACTGTTAATTTATTATTGGTGAGACAAGCTGTTTTTATGATTATTTCTATTCTCTTACAAAGCATTTCTCTACCACGCTGTAAAATAATCAAAATAAGTAAAACACATTATTTCACATCGATCTTCCACCCGGGTAAGACAGTTGACAAATTGAAGAATAAAGTATTAGCAATAAATTCATTCGCCAAACGACATTGTTGTCGATAGCCTACGTTAGTGGATCTGCACAACCACATCACTAGCTCGTCGCCAGACACAGCGGCCGTACTGCGCGATGCATTCGCAGTCCACAGTATCGTTTTGTGATTTTTACATTGCTTGTTGAGTCACTGAGCGACATATTTAGGTAGTGGTTAACGAGCAATGTATGTAGTCCAAAAATAGTACAGTCGCTGTGATATTTGGAAACAAAAATAACGTAGTAAAAGCAAGAAATATTTTACGATTTGTTGTTTTTCATTATTTTAAAGACAAATATAGTAAAATACTTGTACTTACATATGGTAAGTGATTCCATGATTCACAAAGTTTTTGTTTTGACTTTGGTTTTTACAAGAAACCACTGAACAACACGGCATTCTTATAAATTGTCCCGATCACGGCCGAAAGCACACTAGTTCGCGGAGACGGCCATTTTCGTATGCAATGAGCACTTTGATCATTACGCGCGGACACAGACACGCCCCCATGCCACTTCTCCTGTTTTTTATATTTCTATGGGTGGATGGGAAGCCTAGTACCTACTCGCTTAGGATTTCAAATTTCGATGTCAACTGAAAATCGATATGTCTGTGTTTGTTTTACGCAAATGTCCGAGGCGAGGTACTACACACAAAAATTTGTTTTAGCAGACTGTGTTATCTTTGAAAGTTTTGTGAGAACTATTTTTGTTTGGAATCGATAGGCAATGTAGGTATTTCAAAGCATTTTCTAAAGGTTCTGAAAATTGGGTAAGCGATACATCGGTTACTCAATTTTCAGTCTATTACGCTTCCATGTCAAAGTTGTAAAAATATTATAATAAAAAAATAAAATAAAACTTTTGGAAACTGGATACAGCCTCCAAATAACTATAATTGGATGTACCTACTCCTGTCCTATAAACATTTGGGGGTTGAACTAATTAGGTCTTAATTAACGGTGGTTTCTGTAGGCACAATTTTCCGGTGCTTAATTTATATATAGAAAAATGTAATTTGCCATTGCTTATTGTCATTGAAATTCATACCAAACTTTCTTTAAAATAACGTTGACTAATTAACATAAGCACTGTAACCTGTGTTTACCACTTTCTTCCATAAATTAGTGCCGAATGGCGAAATTAAATCTATTTTACATAAATAATAATGATTATGCATATATCAGCGACTAGCTTCTGCCCGCGACTTCATCCGCGAGTATATAACGTTCAAGAATTGGGCTATCCAATGCAAAAACAATTTTTTAAATCCAACTGGTAGTTCTGGAGATTATCCACTACATACAAACTTACAAACAAACAAATTTTACCTGTTTATAATATTATACAATGTCGCCCATCGGCATGTGCCCGTATTTTTCTGAATATTCATGAAAAATGATCGTAAAATAACTAGAAAACAGAAAAAAAAGACTATCTTTAATATTTTTCATGTTATTCAAATTTTTTTTTTGAGTAGCGTTTGCCGTATCTCCAATGTTATTGGCTCAATTTGGATTCTGTTTATTATTTCTAAAAACTTATGAGTTATTTTATCGGATTAACTAACATTTTTATTAAAATTTGACAACGGCAAAAAAAACCGAGATGAACACTTTTTTTTCTAAAAAAAAAACAGATTTTTTTAAAAACAAGTGTAGTTTCATAAAATCAAAAAAATCACAGATTTTTAAAAAAAATAATGAAGAAAAGAAAATCAAGATGGACCCCTCTTTTAAAGTTATTTTTCGAAAAATTTACATGAACATTCAGAAAAATGCGGGCGGGCACATGTCGATGGGCGGCATTGTATATAATATTATTATAAATTATAGTACAGATGCATAACACCCGCATATAATATCTATATTGTTTTATAGCCGTCATTTGGCCGACAACTGGGACGGGTTCATCGGTGCAGACATGACATACAATGAAAATAGATGGGCCACGTGATGATCTAATTATTTTAATACGTCACATTATACACAACGTTTTCTTTTCTATGCAAATTTTGCCAGGAAGCGGTAAAAGTAAAAAAATTAATGGCGGTTTTCTAACTAACAGATATATTTGCCTAGCCTTTTCGATACTATGTTGAGGTCAGCTCCGAGTCTAAAGATGGTTTTATACCGGCGAGGCGAGGCGTGGATGGGATGGGCGAGAGTTGAAATTTGTTTAGCAAAATTTCTATTCACGCCCTGCCCATCTTTGATGTAAAAGGTCTAGATGCGCCAGGATGTGCGAGGCGATAATTAAAATATCTGTTAGTACAATATTGAACTTTATTGCTGTAGGATTAGAGCATTTATTTACTTTGTAAAACTAATATACAAATCTCGCACCGGCCAGCGAGAACCCCACGGTCTCTCTCCGTCAAGCGCTGACTCGCGATGTCTCGCGATGTCTCGCGCTGGCACGCGCTGGCACGCGCCGACTCGCTCCGACCATCGCGAGACATCTTTGCATACTATATTCTCGGCTGGCCGGTGCGCCAGACACGGTTGGCCGGGCGGCGCGTGATAGCGCGAGCCGGCGCGAGACATCGCGAGCCGGCGTGAGACATCGCGAGCCGGCGCGAGACATCGCGAGGCAGCACTGGACATCTTTCGGTGTAAAAGGGTAAGCGGGATTTCAATTCTCGCCCATCCCATCCACGCATCGCCTCGCCGGAATAAAACCAACTTTATGATGCAGCTGAATACCAGTGTTTTACATGAAGCGACCGCCCATCTGACCTCCACCACTCTGTACCGGATATATTAATTAATTATTTATTTTTTCATTTCTAAATTAATGTCTGTAATTTTTTTGGGGTACCTACATAATAAAGAATATTCTATCTTTCTTTAGACCATGAGCTTGACATTAATAATACAATTGACAAATTACTGCATTGGCTTGACATTAACCATTTAAAGATAAATTTAGACAAATCCGTTTATATCCAATTCAATCAATCAAATAATTATAAAAATAACATTAAACTCAATATTAATAAAATCAAAGAAATAACGCATACAAGATTCTTAGGCGTAATAATCGATAAAGACATTAATTGGAAAGAACACTTAGGCAATGTTAGCACTAAAATTAATAAATTTGTATACGCACTAAAACAAGTTAAAAATGTAACTAACATAAAAACTGCTGTAATGTCATACCACGCGTACGTCGAATCGCTACTACGATATGGCCTTGTAATGTGGGGTAATAGCACCGATTTCTCTAGGGCATTCATCGCTCAAAAAAAGTGCATGAGGTCAATTTGTGGTCTTAAACCTGACGACTCGTGCCAACCAATATTTAAGAAACTTGGTTTGTTACCGTCACTTTACATTTACGAAGTATGTGTGTTTGTAATTAAAAATAAGCAATTATTTAAGACTGCAAATGATGTTAATCCTAGGAACAGACGAGATCCTCATAAACTAGTGTTGAATGATTTACCTAGACTAGCTAAATACAATAATAACTGCTTAGCAATGTGTGTGTGCATCTATAACAATATACCAAGGCACTTCAAAACATTAAATACAAGATTATTTAAAATTAAGTTTTACAAATGGTTATTGGAATGCAGTTTTTATAGTTTAAAAGAATTTTTTAATAAAAAATGTTGATGTTTTTTTAAAATGTAGGTGGTGGATGCCTTCTTCACCTAACTTTATAATTTTGCATGCTATGTTTTTATCCTAGCTAAACATGTTTGTGCCATATAAATTTGTATTTAACACCATTGTATACCATGTTTTACGCAAATAAATATTTTATTTTATTTTTTTTTATTTTTTTCTATCTATCTATAACTTACTAATATATGCGAAATGTTATTATGCAACTTTGTGAATACCCGCGTTAACCGGGTCACATTTTATCACATTTCGGTCGCTCAATAGCAGGCGTCAGTCTTCCGTGTCAACGATTTTAATTAAAATGATTAATTGATAGAATAATAAAGTTATAACATTGAATTCATTATTCTCTGAACCAGAATCATTAGTGCTAGACAAATAAAAAACGTAGTCTGTCATTGCAATTCATTAAGATTAATTTGTCATGGGTCGATGATCTGTAACATTTAATTGTCACCTTTTGCTACATTCAGATAGATGTATAAAGTGATGTTACAATTTTTCGGACAAAAGTGAAAACTTGAACAAGATCGCCTTGGTGAAAGAAAAATACTTGTAAAGAACATTGGTCCGTAACCTTATCTAAATAAAGAGCACAATCGCGTTTACAAAAAAAAAATACTTCCAAAACCTTTAGACCATTGATCCGTAACTTAATATTATAAAGAGCACAATCGCGTTTACATAAATGAGGTGTCGGTAACGGTGTCGCTAGTTCAATTGTTTTTTCCATCTCAAAAATGCCCCATGCGAATAACGAAGTTTTCACTTCAAAAAAATTGTATATGATACGAAGGATCATATACAATTTTCGCGAGTCACCCGTGCCTGTTAATTTCTTTGACTAAGCTAAATGCTTTTTTGCTAGTTATGGGTTCACCACAATAGCGCAACGAGCAAAGTTTGAGCTTTCAGCTATCTTTCTAATGCCAGTCGTGTGCACAAGCTATTTAGCCAATGCAAACACTTTGTTCTTTCAAGCGAGAATATCACTCCAACCCCGAAAGTTCCCGAAGTCCTTTCGTACTTCACACAAAGGCATTTTAAAGAACAGTGCTTAGGCTATCGAAAGAGAAGTTTGCACAAGTTGTACTCCGTCCAGGACGCCAGACGTCTCGACGTTCCCATACTGTTGAATGTAGGTGACCTGGTTTCCGCCGCCGCGCTGCACCCGATGCGGATTACGAAATTGCATACTTTGATGTGGTATACCTACTTAGCTGATGCATGTATGTTCAAGTGGCTCTGGAAAGTGCTAGAAGAATAAATATACTCTCCAGAAAATTGAAGGATAAAGGAAAACGTACGTGATGCTTCCTAAGGACACTTCTTTTGTGTTAACTTTTTCCTTAAATACGAAATTATTATCTCGAAAGCTTTCATTCTTGTCAAAGAAATACGGCCGTTTCATTTTGATTTCATGACGTTCTGAGCTTGAAAAAGGTTTGAGTCTTGAGATAAGCCGGCGTTTTTACACGTGGCCGTCTCGTCTCAAGGACCAACCAACAATACAGTGTGACACGATATTATCTACATTTGCTTTATTTTTTGTTCAGTAGTCTGAATTAATGGAAAAGCTTTAGAACTAATTCTGTGTTTTGGACTAAGTTCCCCCATCCTTCTTATCCTTTTAGTAATAGTTGTTTGCTCGCGTGAAAATAGAGAAATAGAATTTTCCCAGATATTATGAGACCTAGATAGATCGATTTTTTATCCCCTATACTTTTTTTACAACTTTCATCGAAATCGTTAGAGCCGTTTTCGAGAACGTAATTACAAATATAGCTAGGTCCAAATATTGCTTATTTGACAGTATACGATAGTATTAAGCGTACCCATTAGTTGCCATGTCTCGAAAAAGGATGAAATATTATTTCTATCATACATGTTTTGATCACACACAAAAGTAGATAAACAGTGAGTAGGATGGACATACGATACAATAGTGTTATTTGAGAAGGCTATGTAATGGCTGGCTGGCGCCTAATTAGGAGGCAATCGCCGTCATTTACTCGGTAACGAGAGCGTTCGATTAATTACATGTAGTTTACCTTTCAGAGGTAATTGACCGATGGACTGATAATATGATAGCACCATCATATTACCGACAGGAAATATTTTCGTATGTGAATGTTATTGCTTGTTTTTCTGAAGCATGATCAGCCTATAATGTTCCCACTGCTGGGACACAGGCCTCCTCTCTGTGCGAGGGAGTGGACCGTAATCCACCACGCGGGTTCAGTGCGAGTTGGTGGATGTCACATTTCTTCGAATTTTTGCTTTAGGACGTGCCGGTTTCCTCACGATGTTTTTCTTCACCGTTTTGGGAGCAGTGGTGATGAAATAATTTACACTAAGTAAAGTGCCTGTGATGTGTGATGAGTTGATGACCTATTGTACTGAAACGTGGTCGATCACAATGGGCCTTATCAGAAGGCTAAAAGTCACCTAAAGGGCAATGGCTCTCCATTGCCCTTTGGGTGACTATGCTTGGAGTTTCCCTACGTGATCGAATCTGAAATGAAGATATCCGCAGGAGAACCAAGGTAACCGACATAGCCCGAAGAATTGCCAAACTTAAATGGCAATGTGCCCCATTGCTCGCAGAACGGATGGCCGATGGGGCCGAAAGGTTCTGGAGTGGCGACCGCGTACCGGAAGATGTAGCGTTGGAAGGCCTCCCACAAGATGGACCGATGACTTTGTGAAGGCTGTAGGAATCGGCTGGATGCGGAAAGCACAGAACCGGTCGAAGTGGCGGTGCTCGGAGGAGGCCTATGTCCAGCAGTGGACGTCTTTCGGCTGATATGATGATGATGAAAGTGCCTGTCTGGGTTCAAACCTACGTCACCTACTCGTAAGTCGCGGCCGTTACTACTGGGTCACCACTGCTCCCATTTTCATTATTTTTTATTTAAAAATTACACATACTGATTAAATTCTTACACAACAACAATTTATATTTGAATTAAAAAGTCAGCGTTGTAAAATGTTGTGTTCATTCTCTACAGAAAAATAATTGAAATATGAGCGCAGCCATTCCAATAACTAAAGCTCTGGTGAATTCTGTAAAAGAGTCTTGTGCGCCACAACTTCAGTAAATGTACAATCCCGACCATTCGTTCTTTTATCTTTATGTTTAATAAAATAGTAACGAAGACATTGATTTTTTTTAAATAAAGTAATTGCTACGAGGTGAAAACTATATTCACTATGAATTTAGATTTAGACTATTTTCTTATATGGTGATCTTTTGTGAAAATATAATTTTTAGAATTTTTGTTCGTTTGTCTGGATGTATGTCAAAAACGGCTGAATAGATTTAGATGAAATTTGGCACACAGATAGTTTATAACCTGGATTAACACAGGGATTAATCCCGGTGTACGTTCCCTTGGGTTATTTTCCGACATCCGCGCGGACGAAGGCACAGTCAAAAGCTAGTGTTATGTAATGCTCCACAATTTCTCCACTTTTTATTTATTAGTGACGTAATGTTTTATCTGTCTACCATTAATTTTGTTCACATTTAACTGATGTTCGCTATAAAATCGTTGCACAGATCGTATTTAACCCGGTCGAGTCAATAATGTGCCGTGTAGTAACTACCGGTATCAAGTAGCCAAATGGCTCGCTAAAAATAATGCGTGCATTCACTATGCCATGTACTGTCGCGAACACTATATAAATCGCATTCTTTATTTATTTTTTGCAACGCTTGTTTTTTTTATTTTCACTGTACTTACGTAAAATTCGAATGTTTACGCCAAGGATGTTACAAAAGGTACTGTAGAAAATATATGAGGTTGTTGGTTTAGTTCAGAACAACGACAAGCGTATCTTTCGCGACTAAGTATCGAAGTCCAAACATAAATTTTGTACAACTTTATCTAGTTAAGCAATTAACCTACAGATAAAACTAACAATTATTTTCGTTTTCTAAGTAAACAGACGTTAATAAAAACTTTTAATTAAGCTTTTATTGGCTGATCCAAAAAAACGTGGCCTGTGGTGCGCATTTCTAGGAATATTCCACTGAGTAACAGTGATTGTTTTTCTAATTGAAACACAACCGGTGTTTGATAAATTAAATTAACAAAATTATTTGACTTATGTGGCTTTAGATACGAAGTTAGTAAGTTAGTTAAGTGTTTTAGAACATCCCAAGTTTTAAGATCTATTAGGAATCCTACTCACACCCATTTGACTTAAAATTCTTGTAATTCGGTCTTCAGCTTCGTTATCTAAACTAATGTTATTAAGAGGTAAAATTGTTTGTCTGTTTGCAAGAAGTAATCTGTAATCCCTGGTAGTAGGTACTGATCCATTTACAAACTTATTTCTCTAATAGAAAGGTACACTTTTTTCAAGTGTCATGGATATGTTTTATGATATAGGTACTTAGTTGACTTCCACTCGGTCGGAAGTCGCGGGCAGAATACTTAGTAAAAGCAAAAGAGAGCATATATGTTTGCCAAAAACAACCCATGCTGTCCCACTGCTGGGCAAAGGCCTTCCTTCATTTTCTCCATACTTACTATCTAGTATCTCAACGTATAAACTAAGTTTAAAATGAAACTACGTTACATCGTAAAACATTGTGTACGTGAGTGTATGTGTTGTGTGCACTTATTGCCCCACGTTGGGGTATACTCTGCGGGGCACGTGCTCTCAATGGAAACCATTTTGAATAACTCTTTATCCGATTTAATTACTGATCTTGGGTGGCATGCGATCTTTTACATTTAATAAATTATTTTAACCTAAATGTGTGCCATCAAATAATCTATTAAATATACTTGGAACTTGCAAAAAAGAGCACGTCTGCCAAAATACATAACTATAAAACAGCCTATGCTGCCCCACTGTTGGGCCAAGGCCTTCCTTCGTTCTTTTTATACTACCTAGTATCTCAAGTCTCAACATACCTAAACTAAGTTTCATTATACTACGTTACATCGTAAAACATTGTGAACGTGAATTTATGTGTTGTGTGCACTTATCGCCCCACGTTGGGGTATACTCTGCAGGGCACGTGCTCTCAATGGAAACCATTTTGAATGATCCTTTAACCGATTTAATTACAGAGCTTGGGTGGCACGCGACCTTTCACTAACAGTTTAATTATTTTAACCTAGATGTGTGCTTTAAAATAATTAATGAGCATTTTGTTGGTTTTATTTAATGACTAGCTTCTGTCAGCGACTTCGTCCGCGTAGAATTTCTTTTTTTAACATAATCCTATGACACTCGGGAATACTGTAGCTTCCCGTTAGTGAAAGAATTTTCGAAATCAGGTCAGCAGTTCCGAAGATAATCCTAAACATACAAACTCACAAATTTTACCTCTTTAATAATATTTGTATAGATTTAGTTTACGTTTAGTTTTATTTATTGAAGTAAGTTGGTAGGTACAAACCTTGATATTTTCAGAGGGTGCTTTGTAGAGTTCTTGCTTGCAAAAAATTTGAGAAATGGGCCATTCTACAATATTGTACTGGCACCAATATTTCATTCAGAAATTCGTCTAAGTACTAAATGGTAGTTTGTTTTAGTTGTAGTAACTTTATTAAGTTTTGGCTTTATAAACAGTCTCAGTTTCTACTTTTAGCTACTTTTATGTATTTAAAATACCAAAATCGTTATCTTAGTTAATGTAATTTCTTGTTATTTTTATCTTTTAAAGTTTGGAATCATGTAATATTTAATCGACAAAATATTGTAACCATTAGATATTTATGAATTTGTTAAATCGCGGCTTTTCTAAACTAAACTGGTATTTATTTACATTTAGGAACCGCACACCTTTAACTATTCTCGACTCACAATACAAAAATAAACCTTATGTGTTGTAAGAATAGTGTTCACTGAAAAGGAGTTCAACATCCGTCTTATTATTTTCCGATTAGGCATCTGTGACGTCAGAGTCCATCGGTGCGGCCTTCGCGGCCGGTCATTGCCCCCCCCCCGCCGCGACATTCCGTTAGCAATGCAAATGTATCGGGATTTGTGTACATTTTGTATCGATATCGATAGAATGATACACGATATCGATACTGATGTCACATATTTTCATGAATAACATCTGCGTAGAATTTTCCCAACTATGTTGGGGTCGGCTTCCAGTCTGACCTCCATAACCCAGTTACTGGGTAACACTTGTCAGTTGGGTTTCTTTCTACTCGTTACGATTGTCAAAGATCTACAAATGACAGCAGGGACCAACGGCTTATTAACGTGCTTTCCAAGGCACGGAGGGGTCTCGAAATATACAGATTTTTTTTTAACCAGTACTTATACACCTGACTTTACTCATCATTATGAACTACTTTTACTATGGGACCAAACATGAAATCGCAAAAAAAAAATCAGCTGTTCCCTACATTTTGACGAGTTATGCGAACATAAATGTAGGGAACAGCTTATTTCTTTTTCGCGATTTCAGCTTTGGTTCCATAGTAAAAGTTGTTTATATTATAATGATGAGTAAAGTCATGTCAGTGTCATTTAAGTTTGCGCACTGGTTAAAAAAAATCCCTGTAGTTGCCACCTAAGTACACATAATAGTAAAGCAATAAAGATATTGAGTATTGGGTATATAATGGATGGTTACCCATCTACGGACCGACCTCGGTAAGCGTTGCTTAACCTTGAAGATCGACCCTTGCGTCTGTTATTATTTAGCCGCAAGCTTCTCATTCATTGT
The DNA here is from genome assembly GCA_949152395.1 of Agrochola litura. NCBI lineage: Eukaryota > Metazoa > Arthropoda > Insecta > Lepidoptera > Noctuidae > Agrochola > Agrochola litura. Next base: position 7,176,413 of record OX424508.1, read on the forward strand.
CATGAATATAACCAGCTCGATAGTACAAAGGTTGCTCTTAATCTGGAAAAGTTGAGCGAAAGTAGGTTATCGTGCATTTTTATTGCAATTCGATATTACCATGACCTTTCGCGGGGTTATGAAGAAATTAAATTGCAAATTGTGACTTAATAAGTGTAACACTGAATCGTTTAGCTCATAACTGTTATAATATGTATCTACATTTCTGGTTGCTGGGTTAACTATGAAAAGAGCGGTTACACACGTCCGATACGAATCCGAATTCAAGTTCCGAATTCAATCCGAATTGGGAATGTTCTAAATTCGGACGGACAAAGATCGGATCTAGTGCACAACCCTCATACAAGTAGTAGGTACTATGGCTACTTCGGACTGACATTTCTCGGATTCGGATCGGACTTAGTGCGAAACCGCTCTGAGTGTTAACAAAGTTACATTTAAAATCTTCCTATCAGCTATCAAAAAATGTAAGGGCGGTAAGTATCGCCCAAGTTTATCACATTTTTCTACTAATAGGTACCATCGGGGTAACGCATATCTAACCAATTTGAAAACAAAATCCTGTGCAAACGACTTTTTTTTTCATAGGTAAGCGTTACTATGGCGTCCGAGCGCTGCAAGCAAGAATAGTCCTTATAGTGTACAGATATGCGTTTCTTCAATAGTACCAAATGTAACTTTTTTATTAGCTAAGAACTTAAGTCACAGATAAATTCTAAGTTGCTTTCGAGTCACACTGAGATATAATGAAATGAACACCACTAGACTGTAAATAACTTTATAAACTTTACTAATGAACTGCTCAGTTTTCATCGAAAGTAGAGTAAAAAGTAAAAATAAAAAATAAAACTTCTAGTATCTTTTAAGTTAGTTAAGACTTTTTTTCTGTGGGGGTTAAAGTATAATGAAGATATTCTATAATAACCAGTTAAACAAAGGTCAAAAGAGCAGGTTATAGAAATAGTTCAAAATAGAAATAACCTAAGTAAGATATCTCTCAACACGACTAGGCGACTAGGTCAATTTGAAATTGGAAATTGTGGCTACATTGTTGTATTGGGTTCCCCCACCTGTAAAACAAATGTAAGTGGTATTAGTAAATAAATAAATAACACGCGAATTTAACCAACATTAACATTAAACACATTAAAAATTAGTAGGTAATAAATAACGCAAAATTTATTTTAATTGAATTAACCTTCAAAAAGCGCGCGTTTTTGCCATTAAGTGCGCGATTTAATAATAAAAGTTTATTCTACAAAAGATCGTGAAGTATATGGATAATTGAATTGCGCCTCTAAAGAAATTTTCGTTGTCTTTGTTCATGTTTCTATTGTTTATTAGACTTTCGGTTAAAGTACTACTTTTCACGCAAACAAACGTGTTTTCACAAACACGTATGTTTCTTTTTTTACGTAATAAAAAGATTACGGCGATATATTGAGTTAAAATGTGGCATGACGTCACGCCTTTGTAGATATACCTACATACAATTATGTAGTTGTGACGTAGTGAGCCCCCACTTTCCAACTTTACTGCGTTTTATCTAAGTATTTTTTTATTAATATGATAAAGCAAAAAATACGTGTCTAATATTTTTTTATTGTCTGACTGACGGACTAAATGTTTTTTTTTAACCCAGGTATCATCCCTATTAATGATGGCGCATCTAACATACGTGTAAAATGATAATAAAAATGTGTGTGTGACTTGGTTCCCAAGTTATATGCTTTATTTTATAGGTTTCGACTTTTCTTTGTCGTCTATTTGTTTTTCATGAAATGAGCAGCAGTACCTACTGCCTACCTGTGTTCTAAAGCTGTTTATTATGGTATAGAAAATGCCCAGTCATGCAGCACATTTATACATATTATAGTTCAAACTTCTCTCCATAATCTTATCAAACAAAAAGGAAATAATCTAAGTTTGTTATTTTCCTTCAACAATTCCTTCGGGAAATACAAAGAACATAACTTCTCGAGGCTTTGTGTTCGTATAACATGAACATTATGAACGAATGTATGATTATTTTGTCGTGTAATTTATTGTCGTTTGGTCCCGGGCCAAAACTAAGCCCCATATAATCATGAAAAGATGGTCTTAAAATCTATGTGAGAATAATTCAAATAAGGGCCATATCACACTGGCGATTTGCGAGCGTGTTTGCGAAGCACGCCACGTATTCCGCGGTTGTAACGAGAGCGATTGATGTGAGTGTACAAGAGAGAGCGAGACAAGCGAGTGTATAAAATTATAAAAACGCAGAGAACACGTCACGTAGTCGCGGCTACTTCGCTTCGCACCTGCGGAGAGCACGTTCACAAATCGTTTCGCTGGAAACACGCAGCGAGACAAGCGAGTGTATAAAATTATAAAAACGCAGAGAACACGTCACGTAGTCGCGGCTACTTCGCTTCGCACCTGCGGAGAGCACGTTCACAAATCGCTTCGCTGGAAACACGCTGGCAAATTGACAGTGTGATAACGCTCTCTAAGTTAATCGTTTTTCTGAGCATTTAATTCCCAGAAAATATGTTGCAGTATTGCTATGTAACTAAGACTACTTATCAAGAGGATGATCAGTAGTTCCTTCTGTGCTATAGTTTGACCAATACCGCTGTACCGCGCTTTAGGAATACGCGGCGAGGCGGGGGGCAGTGTTGACCAATGAGCGGCGGGCGGGACGCCGTGCGCCGAGAGCTTTGACGAATTAGCGGCCTGCACTGCTCCCCCGTCTCGCCGCGCGCCTTCCTAAGGCCCGGTACAGCGGTATTGGTCAAACTATATCATAATAATTGAGATATTGCTAACACGCTAATAGGAGGTGCTAGTGGTGAATGATAACAGCCGCACAGGTCGATCGTAGATTAATCTACGCTTGCCGTGGTCGGTTCGTGGATGGGTGACCATCCATTACATATCGAGACTCCTCCGTGTCTCGGAAAGCACGTTAAGCTGTTGGTCCGGGCTGTCATTCGTAGATCTTTAATAGTCGTAACAGATAGTCAGAAACCCAAGTCTGACAACCAGTCTTACCAAGGGGTATCGTGTTACCCAGTAACTAATTTGACATTATCGAGCAGATGATACGTCAATAATCTGCATGTCCGTTCTAATTTCTGGTCCATTGTTTTATAAGGGGGAAGCGTCGGGGTAGCCAGCGAAATTAAAATTTTCTTAAGTTTTTTGCATTTTGGAGGTCAGTGTCAGGTTTTATGTTGATTAAAATATGATTCGCGGCCGTAACAAATATGGCTTCATCATCATTCAATCATTACAATCAGCAATAGTGATTAAGAAGAAGATAAAGGTGTCAAATGTCATGATTTTATGAAATCATGACATTTAACACCTTTGCTAACTTATGGAGTTGTATTGCTGACTGTAATGATTATAATTGAGTAAAGCCATATTAGTTACGACCGCGAATCATATTTTAATCAACACAAAACCTGATACACACCTGCAAAATGCAAAAAACTTAAGAAAATTTGAATTTCGCGGGCTACCCTGATGCTTCCCCCTTAAGTTTCATGCCACATTTTATCTCAACATATCGCCGTAAAAAGAAAAATACGTGCCCAATATTTTTAATAATCTACCTGACGAATAAAACAATTTTTTGTCATCATCCGTATTATGGAATGCTTTGTCACTGTGCTTAATTAATAAAATTGGTTCTAACACATTTTGTAGAAGCCTCCAGCGGTAACAACATTATTATTACACAAGGTGTAAAAAATACTGTTACATTTTAGAGGGTTGATAAACATTATACAAGGTGTATAAAAAATACAGTTAACATTTAAAGGGGTGATACAGAACATAAAATTATATTAACGTATTTAGCCTTTATTAAGATTGAGATTACACCGAAGTGCCGACTAAATTACGAGTCCTTCCTGTTCCCATTCGTTTAATGACCCAGGTTCGATCACGTACATGCAACTAAACTTGTTTGGGATTTCATTAGCAGGTATCAGGATGTAGTGTACAATGTTGTAATGGGATCGTGTATGAACGCATAAAGTACAGTTACAATCACGAAAGGCTCGTTTGTAAAGGAGATTTTATGTCAGAAGATGTGGCATTCATATTTTGTTTAGTTGTGTTTTCGATCTTTTTAAATGTCAGTGTCAAAAGTTTTATAGAGGGTGACTAAAAACTCAACCCTGATATGTCGGTCAAAAACATTTAGTAAACACTAAATAGGTACATTTAAAACATAATTCTATCTTTGTCATCTTCAAACGATTGACAGAAATGGAACGATATTCAAAATACGTTTAGCGCTAAATGCATTTAATGATATTATATGGTGTATTTGGGCCTTAAAATTTACTATTTCCCTAAATCGATTTAAATAGAAATGAAATGCTGTTCGTTGGTAAGCGCATTACTTGAGAACGGCTGGACCGACTAGGCTATTTTTGGTTTTAAAATGTTCGTAATAGTCTGAATAAGAGAAAGAAAATTTGGAAAAATTGCCAGGGAAATTAGAAAAGTCGCCCGGATAATTGGGAAAATCGGATATTTTTATATAGGAATTAAAATTAGGACAGGACGTCTCTCAGGTCAGCTAGTTCTAAATAAGTACCATATTCATATGCATGCCCGAAAATTTCCAAAATCATTAAAAACTACTTACGCTGCATAACTTAAACCCAGTTTGTCAGTTATGTAGGAAACGGGAGCGTATCATATGCTCCATTTATACCGCGAGTTTAAATTAAAGGATTATTCTTGTCACATACCAACTACGATATTTCGCTCGCTGCACGGCAAACTGTGTTACTGAAACTTATATGATATTTGTTTTGTCTGTCTCACCCCTTTACTGCAAGTGTGAATGTTTTAAATTGCCACCTGTCTGGTTCGATGTAGTGACACGTGGAATTGGCTAACAGAAGTGGCTGTATAAATTAAGTCTGCATTTATACTGCAATACACTCATGTATGTGTGTGAGGAGCTCGTGGCTAAGTAATAACGCGCCTCACGGGTCGATCCATCAGGTTAAGCTATGCTTGGTCCGTGGATGACCATCTTTACATACCGAGACTCCTCCGTGCCTCGGAAAGCACGTTAAACTGTTTGTCCCGGGTCATTCGTGGATCTTTGACAGTCGTTACGGGTCGTCAGAAGCCCGAAAGTCTGACAACCAGTCTTACCATTAGAGGTATCGTATTACCCAGTTATTGGGTTGTGGAGGTCAGAGGGCAGTCGCTATTCAGCTGCTTCCTGTTAGACTGGAAGCCGACCCCAACTTAGTTGGGAAAAGGCTAGGGAGATGATATTTATGTATGTGTAGGCAGGTATCTGTACAGTGTAGGTACCTACGTCTGCTGATTTTCAATGGTGTTTCAGTTAAGGCAATAGATGAAACGATGACTTGGATAATATCGCGGGAATCTACTGGATACGAATAAAACAAGGACTGATTTATATGTTACTGTTTGGGGGAAGCTAGTTAGGAACCGATACAAAGAATTGTCGCCTTCGAAATGTGGTCCTGGCGCCGCCTAATTTAAGCGTACAATGGACAGCCCACCGCACAAATATTCAGAAAGCACAACAACTTTCTTCAACGTGTCGTGAGATACTTCGGCCACTTTGCTCGCAGAGGTAACAACAACATGGAACGTCAAATGGTGACTGGAAAATAGAGGGCAGAAGCCCAAAAAGGTGGTCGGATCAAATATCCGAGCATTTGATGATACCTATCAGCGCCGCACTCCACCAGGCCACTGATCGTAACAGATGGAAAATTACCGTTGACAATTTGATACGGAGTCCCGATTCTCAGCAGTGAGAGAGCGTTTGAAAAGAGAGTTAAGAACAGAATGTCCACTAGTGAAAATATTACGGCTAAATAACGAAACGTGAAAAGCACCATCCAGTTTGAAAACGATAACTTTTAAGTTGACAATAAAATAACACCTGTCTTGAAGTCTATAAACCCCTTATTGAAGCGAATAGCAACATGTCACGTTCAAGTCACTTTGAAACATTGTTCCGCGGATTTACGCTCATTAAGAATTGTGACGTAACTAACCTAAATTGTTTCAGAAGTTGCTTAGAGCCGGCAAACGGGACCATCTTAATAAATCAACGTAAACGTCTCGCGTTATTTGAGATAACTTAGAGCAAACTTTGTCCCTAAGCTCACCAATTTATTTAAAACTCTTTTTAATTATTATCTTGACATAGCATCGCGCCTGTATTCCCCCGAAGGGTAAGGCAGCGGTAGGGTTGCCAACCATACGTTATAATAACGTATCCTACTTTATTTTCGCTAAAAATAACGTATACTAAAATATTTTGTTTCTAATCTTTCCTGTGATGCGTAAAACGAAACACACACATAATGAGTGTTAACCATACGTAATTACTGAACTTTTTGTCGATACTTTTATTATAACTATAAGTAAAAAAATACATATATTAATACAATTTAAAAAATGGATCTGATTTATTTACTTTGTTCCCGCCACTTCAGCTTTCACAGAGTTTTTTCGGTAATTAATCTGAAGTGGCGACAAGAAAGAAATGGATTGTCCATCGAGTTATTTAAAAATGTGTATCTAAATTTTGGTTGTAAAACTAGCTTTGAAACTTTCAAATACCTACAGCAAAAAATTGTTAGCGTTTGCTAAAAGCATCCAATAACATGATTTAAGGGAATAAAAACATAAATTTGAAAAACACATTTTACTTGGTACGGTATTTTTCTCAAAAAAAGTTAGCAACCGTAGGCACAGGTCCCACATTTCGCGATTTATGTTTAAGTCCCATGTAACAGGGGCGAGCCTATTAGGTACCATCAACCGTCCACAAATACAGACTCCGCGTTGCTTCTGAAAAATAGAATAACACTTTACCCGGGAATCAAACCCAGGACCTTTTGCTTACCAGTAGCGCTTGCGACTACTAGTCCAACGAGTATCTTAACATATGTCAGTATCATACTTTGCTTACGTAGGTACCTATTGGTAGTTTTATTTTAAAGTAGGTTATTTCTAATTAAAATTTCGATTGATTTATGAAGACAATGTAAGCACTTAAAACGCTTAAATCTTGATGGCTGAGCCATGCTCGGTTTTTATTTTTTTGTTGTTTTCTAAAAATGAAACCAAGCTAGATCGATGTAAACCCCCTGCATACTAAATTTCATGAAAATTGTGGAGCCGTTTCCGAGATTCAGATTATATATATATCTACACACGGCTACACATCAAGTTATAAATTTCCAGTTTATGCTGATCTCGCACTGTGTAGGATTTCCGTACAATGTGAGGTCAACTTATACTGGAAATGTATAGCTTGATGTGTAGCCCTGTGTACATATACAGGGTAAGTTTTTATCCAGTGCGCAAAATTTAACACGTGACCATAGTAAAAGTTGTTCATAATGTTGAGCAAAGTCACGTGTTAAAGCGCAAACTTACCCTATAAACAAGAATTGCTCGTTTAAAGGTATTAGATTTGGTACAAGCAAAAGGGGTTGGTCAAATACGTATAAATAATGTTGCAGATTTTATGCGGTAAATGAGAATTTGTGAATATTTTATAGTATAAAGTACTTATAAGAAAATACAAAAGGTTTTTAAGTTTATTTTTCTCGTACTATTATTTCTGATGCAACATCTAAAAGGTCGTGGAGTCGTCGTTTTCCAGCTAGCTTACTTTTAGTACTTACCTATAATTTTTTACCTACCATCTTTTATTTTTTATTCCCACTCTTCTCTGATCACATTAACGTTTAATTCGAAATAATGACACGGCTTTCGATAATAATTATAGATCAGCGTTCAATTACTTTTCTTACTTAATTATAACAAAATTCCTTCCCAAAATAGGTACCGAAAATTTAAGACTGCTTGAGGTAACTGGAATTTCAGTGACATTCAACGTGACATGACGGCTACCTACCAGTGGCGGTACCTCCATAGAAGCCGAAAAGCCCGGCTTGCATTCAAAGATGAGCCCACCATAAAAAAAAAAAACACTACTCCCGTAAACTTGTAAAGCAACCAAGTCATTCATTCATGTCGCAAGAATTGATAAGAATAATAACATTAAACTCCGCGCTGCACCGTATCAGCCGCGCGCTTTATAAGCTACGATGCCAGGTTTACGTACTCAAAGAATAATATTTAAATTCCGCGCCGTTTTCATCACGCACGTTGCCAAACTATCTCGAATGCCGCAGTTGCGATCTCACTCTAACACTATAGCGTTAAGCAGGACGCGAGATCGCATCGATGAATGAAAACGTCAATTCTGTAGTACATTGCATTGCTTTCTCGCTCACACAAGGGGGCTTCCTATGAGGCTTCATTTCTCTCATTCTTTCACATATAAATTTTTAACGTTGTTGGTACCTTTAGTATGTACTCATTTCGCAAAATGTTCTAATTTTTAAGCCCGGCTTTTGATTTTTTATGAATGGAACGAATCGTGTATTTGATTTTGAATAGTAGGAGTAACCTTATGTCGTTGCAAGACGCTGCGCAATGCGTGATTTTCTTTAGAATGATACAATTTAAATCAAATTAGTTCAAATTTGTTTTGAGCGGCTATTGGCGCATTTTTTTTGCTTTGATATTTTTTTCATTTTCTGTGAATTAAAGTGTTGTGAATTGTGATTAGTTTTTGCTGTGATTATTATCTTTGTTTTGAAGTGATTAAAAAGTTTCTGATCATTAAAATTAATTAGGAAACGCATGCAATTGTTCCTTGTGAAGGACTAAAGTGTGTGAAATTGTTACTCGGAAAGGTAATTTTATCATCAAAATGGGAATTCGGAAACTGTTCGTAAAGGTATTTATATTGATTTTTCTGACAGTAAGTAACACTTTACTTCACCGTAACCAACCTCAAATTATTGTACCCATTTCTCGGAAAAAAAACATGTATTTTTGTCAGTCGAAGAATAGATTGAAATAGGCATTCGATTGTCTATTACACAAACTTATGTAGGTTACTAGTAGCTGGTGCCATGAAAGCATTATGACTAGTGTTGTTTTTATGGCAATGTAGTTTTGGAAAACCACTGAAAAATAAACCATCCTACTATGTTATTACATCTCATTGAGATCACAAAACAATAATGTTCGTATCGAAAAGATTCTTCATAGGTGTTTTGAAATAAAGATTAGAGTTGGCTATTGTCATTATGATTATGATAAATTATAAAATTTTGTTTAGGTAGGTAATATCTCATGTTAAAATTTTCAATCGACATTAAATTTTAAACTCATAAAATTATGCGTTTGGCAATAGAACAACAAATCGATACTATGGGAGCCATCTAGTGGCTTTTGATTGAAAAATTTTGCATGACACAAGCAAATATGAATTTTGGTAAAAAGGTTTGACTAAGCGGTGACATTACGCGCATTCGTGGCGATAGATGGCGCTTATGACAATTACGTGCCTGAAATAATATGTAGACCTTTTCGCATTTGAAAGGTTTTCTGACCAAAATTATAATAATGTTGTACCATGAACAACATAAATGAAAATAAGTCAATCCCTCACTTGGCAGATTTTTTTTTTTCGTAAAAAATCTGTCGGCTTGCCCTAATTTTGACCCCTAGGCACGCCACTGCTACCTACTCATTTATTTACGACCCTAACTACTCTATCATTATTAGTCAAGGGAATTATAGGTACCTTTATTTTAAGCTTGAGTCAAATCCGCTTGAGGCTGAAAATTCCCTTTTAAAAATGCCCGAAGTGGACTTACCATCAGCCTTACAATCTTATTTTTGGACCAAGGGTAGTATTATGAAGTATTAATGCCATCATTCTTCTACTGCGAAAACGTAACGGTGTTATCGGCCTTGTATAGCTCCGTCTCTCTCTCTCTCACATTGGAAAAATGGTGGCATTACTGATGATGATGATTTTGGAGTTTTAGATAAAAACAGAATGTTTCATTTCAATAAACGAGAAAATAGTTCAAACACTTGCGAAAAAGAAAGACAGCGAAAAATAAACTGGCATGACCATTATTTATATAAAAATTAAACAATGTTGGCGAAGACTGGAATGATAAAATACTACAAAAGAACGTGATGGAGTTATTTTAATTAATGAAAATACCGAAGTGTTAGAGAGAAGTTGCAGTCGCAAGGTACAGCTTTGAGTCTAGACTAGACTGAAAGCGTTGGCCACTCCGTATACGTAAATATTTAATTCATCTAAGAATTCCGAATATTACTACTAACTTAGAATGGAAATTAGCTGTCGCTGTTCTTGGTATTTACGCAAATGTAAAAGATCAGGTTGTATCTTCAGGCGTTTTTTTATTTTATTTCAGTTTTTATGTCTTAGGTAGGTATGGAAAATTTCCCCAGTTCAAAGAAAATTATAATGTATTTTTTCCGTGTAGAACCTACTTGTGTCTGGTTTGAGTTCTAGGAAAAAAGGACTTAATCCAGAATCTAATTATTCTAAACAAGCTTCTGCCTGTGACTTCGTCCGCTAGCCTATAACCTTCCTCAAGAATTGGGCTATTTTTAACCGACTTCCAAAAGGAGGAGGCTCTCAATTCGTCTGTATGTTTTTTTTTTTTTTTGTATGTTTGTTACGCGATTACTCCGCCAATTATGAATAGATTTTGATGATTCTTTTTTTGTTTGGTAGATCATACTTCAGAGGTGGTCCCATATAAATTTTATTAACTTTGCTTGGGCAGTTTTTGAGTTAGCTTCAATTATACGTATTTTTTCCCACTTAGTATGTAGATGATATGATAACTTCTTGTTACTGTTATTTACATAGCAGGTAGTGGTATTCGAATTTGTGTGGGGTAGGTACCACAACTAAAAAGTGAAAAATAAAAACTTTTTACAAAAAAAATCGGTTGTTTTTTTTTTTTGTAAAAAGTTTTTTCATATCCATATTAGTATAGACAGGGATATAAGTTTCGTTTATTGTTTAGTAACTCTAATTAAAATTTCGTATAGTACAATACTGCGGTATGTATTTATCAACTAAAGAGAAATTCGAAACATTTCCAATATAAAAATTGTATAGAAAAGTTTTATAGAGGGCCAAAACAGATTGGTACCTACTGTAAAAATAAAAGCGTAAAAATTTAACGTTCGCGTTTCGGATATTGCGTGTCTCGTCATAATAGGTAATGAGAATGACAGACGAACAGACTCAATGCAATGGTGAATGATATTGATTATATTTTATGTTTGCATGAGACATCGGTAGACTTTAATATTTAGAAGCTGACACTGCTTGCTCGTGTAATAGGACTGCATTTTAATGAGCCATTAGACTTCGTTAATATTTAGCATTCAGAAGCTTATCGATATTTGAATTTGTAAACCAGAAAGTCTGCGTAGTCTGTCTGCCACTTTTATGCCCGGTTTCCGAGTCACTTTTACTGGTGGCTTGTCTATTCAATAGCGCTATTGGTTCGATAAAAGTGCTATTCCGAACACCGCAATGTAAGATAAACTCCGTTTAAACTTAAGTTAACTTAACTGACCAATGTGTGCCGTTTATCGGTTCCATAACTATATATTTGACTTTAATTTCATAGACCAAGTTACTTAGTGTTTTTTTTGTACACTGATTTTGAAACATTCTTCATTGGTGCTCCGCTCCTATTGGTCTTAGCGTGATGATATATAGCCTATAGCCTTCCTCGATAATTGGGCTATCTAACACTGAAATCATTTTTGACCAGTAGTTCCTGAGATTAGCGCGTTGAAGCAAACAAACAAACTCTTAAGCTTTATATACTAAAATTAAATTGCCAGTGAAAGCTAAATACATATTAAAAATTATTCAAAGGAGAAAACAGTGAGTGTTCTTCTTTAGCCACTTCGATAAGAAGCTTCTTCTCTCTTTCAGTAAAATTTTTACTTCTTTTTCCAGATTCCATTATGTCATTTAAAGAATGGATAAGGCACAAATTATTGGGAAGACAAATAGACTTTTAACTTAAAATCAATCGGCAAAGCAAAAGCAATACCACGTGAAACCAAAATAATGAAGTGTAACTAAAGATTAGAAAGACGTTTCATTTAAAAAAAAAATTGACATCTGCGCCCGCGCTTCCAGGTGACGTCACCGCCACCAGGTGACTCAATTCTCTTTCCGACAAAAACGACGCTACGCGACATAACTATTAGGTTCATTTTAGATTTCTTTGATTATCCGCCACCGCCACACGTCCTCGCCACGTCTCTTCTGTATAAACCGCGCCTTACATCTTGTGTGTGTCGAGCCCGCCACGTACCTACTTGTAGCTTCATACTTAAAAGGTGGAGTGAACCATCTGTATATTCATTTGTGCAGCCACATCAATTTATAGGTCACGTGGAGTCAGTGGAGTAAACAACAAAGCCAAAACAATTTACCTCTCACCATCATTCTCCTGTCCAATTTATTTGCAATCGGCCCAACATGTCTTTTTCCTCTATACTTCTCTATAAGTCTACATCTCGGTAGTTACTCCCTTTCTAGCCATATCATCTTTCACATAGTCCATCCATTGTTTCTTTGGTCTTCCAATTTACCTCTCACCATCATTCTCCTGTCCATATCCCAATTTATTCACGGTCGACGCTACATGTGTTTATCTTCAATACTTTTTTATTAGTCGTCATCTCGGTAGTTACTCCCTTTCTAGCCATATCATCTTTCACATAGTCCATCCATTGTTTCTTTGGTCTTCCAATTTACCTCTCATCATCATTCTCCTGTCCATATCCCAATTTATTTACGGTCGACGCTACATGTGTTTTTCTTCCATACTTCTCTATTAGTCGTCATCTCGGTAGTCACTCCCTTTCTAGCCATATCATCTATCACATAGTCCATCCATTGTTTCTTTGGTCTTCCAATTTACCTCTCATCATCATTCTCCTGTCCATGACCCAATTTATTTAAATCAAATCAAATCAAATCTCTTTATTGTGGGCATAGGTTATACATACAGATGTTAGGTAAATTACAGTTCCATTATGTCCTGCCTAATAGGCATACAATAATTATATCAACATGCAGTTAAAAATAAAAACTTAGGCGTCACATAAAAAGTAAATCTTAGAAAATAACAATTATGGTGACAGATTGTAGTAGGCACTAATTATTTAGAAAATCTTGGATCGTGTAGTAAGCTTTGTCAATTAAAAAATTACGCAATTAATGTTTAAATAGTGGCAGTTCCTTGGTGCTTAAAATGTCCACAGGTATCTTATTGTAAATTTTAGATACCATTCCAAAATAACTTTTGCCGATAAGAGCAGTTTACGGTCGACGATATGTCTTTTTTCTCCATACTTCTCTGTAAGTCTGCATCTCGGTAGTCACTCCCTTTCTATCCATATCATCTTTCACACAGTCCATCCATTGTTTCATTGGTCTTCCAATTTACCTCTCATCATCGCCTGCCCATATCCCATATATAGTGTGGAGCTCGTGACTAAGTACTAACAGCCGCTCGGGTCGATCTGTCAGGTTAAGCTACGCTTGCCGGGGTTGTTCCGTGGATGGGTGACCATTTCTACATACCGAGACTCCTCCGTGCCTCGGAAAGCATGTTAAGCCGTTGGTCCCGGCTGTCATTCGTGGATCTTTGATAGTCGTTACGGGTCGTCAGAAGCCCGAAAGTCTAACAACCAGTCTTACCAAGGGGTATCGTATTACCCAGTTACTGGGTTGTGGAGGTCAGATAGGCAGTCGCTCCATGTAAAATACTGGTATTCAGCTGCATTAGGTTAGACTGGAAGCCGACCCCAATATAGTTGGGAAAAGGCTAGGCAGAACTGAACTTCTCTATTAGTCTACATCTCGGTAGTCACTCCCTTTCTATCCATATCATCTTTCACGAAGTCCATCCATTGTTTCTTTGGTCTTCCCCTACTCTTATAGCCATCGACATTCATACTCAAAGCATGCCCTCTAATTACACATGTTTGCCCAATTTGGATACAAACTACCAAATGCCCGTCTATTGTCTGCCAATAACTATCAAGGTTCGTATTTTAGGATGGGACACGACCGTAAACAATGTTATCTTGCCACGCGCTATTTTTAGCTCACTATAGATAATATCACGACCGTCTTCGGCTTTCTGCGTATTATATTCGATGAAAGTGTTAAGGGGCGGGCCTGACTCGGCTTTGTGTTCCCCATCAGATTGGACGCGCCTTCAAAGGTTTCTTGCTGAAATAATTGGTCAGAGTTGAAGGTCGGACCGGATAACATCTCGATGTAAACCATTTTCTATTCCACACTGTAATTTACGAGCGTTTCTGCTGTCCGATTTGTCTGTCCCGTGTCAGTATTATCCAAGGCTCTCGACTAATCCTTCTATCTGATCCATTTGCCCATTATCACTTGCTCATAAAGCTCAAATGTACAACTGTAAATCCTGTGGGTATTTTCATTATTAGGGCTAATAAATAGCCCCTAGGTTGAATTGTGTCTACGGTCGAGTGCGGGCGGTTCTATTACGAAGCAACAGAGCAGCGGTTGTGCATTCTGCATTGCCCGCGCCCTTGGGCTACGAACTAGGAATCATGTCCATAATGGCCTTGGAAACTATTATAATTTACGCTGTTTCCAACCCTGGAAATTTCTGTACACTTTAGTCTAGAATTCTCTCTCCAGAGAGCGGCCCGGGGCCATTCCTTTGTTTATCTTCCTTCCTGAGATGCTAATGGATACACGTTTCGCGGCCAAAAATGCAGGCTATTTCCTGTGAAAATATATCTCTCTTTTAATAATATCTAAGAAAAGTTTGGTTTTAATTTGGGAAGTGGGAAGTTGAGTGCACCTAAGGAGGAAAGCAAGAAATTTTATGAAAATAATGTACTCTAAAAGGTCTGGCTAATTTAAAATGTTTTCGTCTTGAATGTGATCAAATTGTATGCTACGAACAAGATATTGACGCTTTTCTTTCGAAGTCCTTTCCGAACTTTCTCCTGTCAATAAGGTAGGTAGTCCTTTTATTGGCTTACTTAGTAATTAGGTATATTTAACAATCTAAACGAGCACACCCGTTGACATAGTTACAGCATCTGATAGAACTGGATGCTGCTTACCTCGTTACAACGTTGTCACATTTGATTTTATTGTGGTCACCTTGTGGAAATTGAATTCGCATTGCAGTTGTGCATTGTCGATAATGGGGACAAGTACGAACGCAAACTGTGGCACAAATGTACAGTACACTACAAAGACTTCAAAATGAAAATACACTCTATTAAGTTGGAATTTTTCGCTGTTGTGAATGCGGTGCAGATATAGTAATGATAGATGGATGGATATGAGTGTTCTGTGTTATCCCACGTCACGTCTGATACCGCATCAATTAACTGTCGCTCAGTCGTACCTCTTGGTCGCACCTGATGGCTTTGCACTCGAACGACACGAGTCCGCCAAGCCAGTAGTCAGCCGACCGCGTTCGGAGTCGCACGCCCTTCGTCCTCGGGCGCGTCATTGTAAACGCGACCCTTATTCTTTAAAATATTTTTAGTTCACGGAAATCGCGTGTCGTCCACGGTTTTCGGTGTTGTTCCAATTCGAGAGTGCACAAAGGAAGTTTATACTACTTGAGAATCGAACGTTTTGTACGTCGATGGGAATTTGTGTTTACAGTAATACCATAAGGTGAGTTTGTTTATATGTACGTCGATCAGCTGTGAAACATGGGACGGCTCTCGAGTGTGTTTATGATACTGTCATATTTGAGCCGCTAGTATTCAAACATTTGATGAGGTTAAAGTGTTTTTAGTGAGTTGAGGTTGTTAACTGGTTCAGTTACACGTGTGTTTTGAATGCCTTTCGAGTTTGAGACGTGTTTAGTCAGTAAAAACAGGAAGTTATTGCAGACGAACGTTATCTTACGTCAGTTAGTGAATAAGTTACGACTTGGTTGAAGTGTATCGGTGCGATTGTTGGTTGTAAATTGTAATTAAAGTAACTGTTCGGAGAAGAGATCGAGCACACAATTTTGTAATTAACAGTTACATGTTATCTGTACCTGTTTCTTGATTATCTTGTTAATTTTCATTATGTTTATTTACATAGCATAACTGAGCAATGTCTATGTAAACTGCTGCAGTCATGCGGTGAAGTATTTTGTTATTGTTATTGTATTCTTCTTCAACCATTCATTCAATGTTGCGTGGTTTGATTGCTTACGAATTCAAAGAAATGAACAATGTTGCTATTTCAATAATATTTACATTAAATTCTGACGTTCTATGTGACTATTTAATTCGAATTGAAACGGAACAATCTTAAACTGTGATATTTCTTCTATTTTAGACCAGTTGTAGGTTGTAGCGTTTATCTCTTATCTCCTATCTTCAATTGATATCAGCCGCTGATAAAACCAATCACATATGATCACGCACACACTCGCATAAGTATGGTAACTGTACTATTGGATTATATCATGGGCTCATTAAGGAACTAATAAGTACCACGGAAGTGGTTTTGAAAGGCAGATGCTATCGATTGGGATTCTGATCTCGTTACGAACAAAGTCGGTGTATAGTGTTCCCACGTTATTGTCTATGATTGAACTGATAACCTATAACTCTGGTTATGTATGGTTCAACTCGTTGCGGGTTCGTTAAACACTCTTTTATTTTTATTATTATCTGTGGCAGCGCTTCGTTGCACAGCCAGTTGAATCAACTAAACCCGTTTGTTAAATAGTTTTAGTCTATTTTTAGACGGCCGAAGTTTGTTAAGTAATCTCTAATGTTAATAATAAAAATTAAAAGTAGATTTTAGGAGCCTTTTGGCCTCGTACAGGACTTTCTGTTTTTGGTTTTTTTACCTTGTTTTTTATTTTTTCTTTTATTTTTTATTAATGTTTTAAGGTGAAGGTGTTTAGTTTATTTTTTTATTCCTTGTGCGAGTCTCAATAAATACTTTTTCTTTCTTTCTTTCTTCCTTTCTATTTTAATTATAACACATTTTAAATTACGTACTTACTTGCACCTTAGATACGCTAGTAGTTTTTTACGTAAACGTATATAAAAGTCAAATTCATGTTCCTACGCAATAGTCAAATATCATTTGATATTTCTCTCAACTACCTAGAACCGTTCAAGATATGATATCTTTCATATTTCAATCAAAATAGTGCGGAATCGTATGAAAGGTTGAGTGTACAAAATATCATATGCCAGCCACAGTAGTCCCCCAACATCTGTATTTTGCTGAGTCGTCGGTATGGGCGCGAGATACAAGATACGAAGATGGGATTAAAATTTATTTATACAACGTGTATCTTTCATATTTTTTCTTTGATGGATTGGCTTCGAACGGTATTGATACACGTATGATACAAGGTTGAGGTTAAGTGAAGTATTAACTTAATGTTTATTCAAGTTTATTGAATGGAATTGCGAAAGTAATACAGTTCTATGCCAGGATTTTTGCGGTTTTTAAAACTGCATCATATTTACCGAATTATATTAGTATTCGTTTTTGACTAGTTTGCATCTTGCTTTTAGTTTATATTCAGAAACTCACTCACTTTGTAGTTTTTTCTCGTCTACAGTTTTAAGAGGCACTCCAAAGACAATTTCCACGCAAACTCCGCCCCAATGCAACCCACTACTCCACTATGTGCTAAACGTTAACACATCAGTAATAAAGTTGAATATTGCGTGCGCTCTTAGGTCGTGTTCAAGCACGGAACTAAATGTCGTAAGTCTCAATTATTATTTCGTTTATAACTAAAGTAATAATTGATCTAGGGAAAAAATATCTTATATTTGGATAACAAACTATATTTCCTTACTGTCAATAATTATTTTAGACATAAAAGCCGAGTGATCTTGTTTTTGATTCAAATCATCTTTAAAAAAGACATGATTTTCGAATAAAAATGGATCGATCGAAAATGTTCCAATTACGTAACTGTCTTATATTTGGAAAGAAAAAGATCCAATAAATCATATAAGTACAGTGAAGTTCCATTTTGATTGTAAGCTTGACTTTTTCAGAATATTAATGCAAACTAAAATACAATTCAGGGAGCCTCCTCTTAAATAATACTTAAGAAAACTGTTATTCTACGACTCTAGGTAGTCTGTCACACTGGGGTCCGGGAAATAGTTATTAGATTCTGATTATGTGGGTTGCGATTCAAATGACAAATCAGGAATTCCTGTTATCGCTTCCAGTTGCATTGATAACGGAATTTATTAGACAAAGTTATCTTTATGAAGATACTTAAGTACTAGGTAGATTTTAAATTGCTACGTTATGATGTAAACTGTATAGTTTATTTGTTGCATATCTTAGTAATAACGTTAGTTATTACGAAACAAGTTAGTTAAGTAGGTGTGAGTGGAAATTATTGAGAAAAGGGTGTGTACGAAGGTTTTCTAGGAAATAAAATGACTTGAGCTCCTTGAGTTCTGAGTTGAGCTCCACGATTACTGACAAATGCTTGAACTGACTGGACAGGTCCACTCAAATCTGTGTGGTTCTTTCCTCAAAAGACCAATTAAGATGGTCTTCACATGATCTGACCAAGATTTATGTCTCTACTTTAAAGGAGACTGTGACCTCTGAGTTTGTTGCAGCCTTACTTCTCACAGCAGTCAGATAGAAAACGCCGATCTCACTTAGCAATTTTTTTTAATATGACGTGTAAAAGTGATTTCGATATCCTATTTACAGAATAAACAATTTAATTTCATTTCACTTACATATTTTTCATGAAATAAAGAAGCGATAAATGCGGTAATAAGTAGTAAGAATAATTTTGCCAGTAAATTTGGTTGCCAATCGTTAAGAAAATGTCCGTATGCCAAACTATGCGTAAACAATCTCAAGTTGGTGGAAAGTCCAATCAAGAAACACATCAGTCAATAGATAATTACATAATGTGATGTAACATATAATTACTGATGATTAATTTAATAACAATACTACCCCGTTACAAGATAAAGCAAATACAACTTTATTACTTAGTTTTGAAAGCTTTGAAGTTCCACGTGAAGAAATGACGAGGATTTTGCAAATGTAATTATTTTGCCAACTTATTGCAACTAAGTAATGCCTGTTGATCTCGTAGGTATTAAATTAACAAACTGAACGTCTTCATCGAATGATCTTCTACAATCTACACTAATAAAAAAAACAGTGGCACTCCGGGAGTGCCGACAGAATTGAAAACTTGAACAAGATCGCCTTGGTGGAAGAAAAATACTTGTATAAAACATTGGTCCGTAACCTTATCTAAATAAAGAGCAAAATAGCGTTTACAAAAAAAAATACTCCCAAAACCTATAAAGTAAAAAAAAGAAAACCTATAAAACCTATAAAGTAAACCTATAAAGTAATTTTTGCAAACGCAAATATTCATTTGCGTTTGCAAAAATTAGGTGTCGGTAACGGTGTCGCGAGTTCAATGTTTTTTTCCATCTCAAAAATGCCCAACGCGCCTAAAGAAGTTTTCACTTCAATAATATAAAGAGAAAAGATTTGTATTTTTGTTTGTAATGAATACTATAGGTACTCAAAAACGAATAGACCGATTTTAAATTCTTTGACCAGTAGAATGCTATATTATCACTGAGTAACATAGGCTATTATAATTTATAAAGATACCACGCGGGCGACGCCGCTGGTGCTGGCTGGAAGCTAGTAAAAATATTATAAAGAGGTTATATTTTGAAGTTTCGGAACTGCTAATACGATTCCGAAAATTCTTTCACTAATCAATAAAAACTGTCTAAGGGGCCTCTGCGAGTTGGCTTCGGCCCCTCGTACGCCTTCCAAAAGTCCGGGAACCCAGGGTCCCGAGAAATGTCAAAGACTAAAAAATAATAATAAACAAAAAATTTTTTTTTTTAAATAATAATGACGCACAAATATCACACGCACAGACCTCATTCACCACTGCAACACAAAGCCAAAACATATTATCACCATACCGTTTATTATCATCAATTATCACTTAGTTTAAGTAGTACTTTCAGGAGTAGCACTTAGCTTTGGCCCGTGTTACCCTAAAAAACCGGCACAGGTCGAGATACAAAAATGTATACCAACATATAATAATTTCTTTTCCCTTCTACAGCATTGCAGAGTGTATATTAAATAATAGGATATATTATTTTTGTTAAAACAAGAAATTTCACGCGGCCGAAGTCGCGAAGAAGCTAGTAATTCATATTCAAATAAGTTTTTATAGAAGGAAGTTAGAGTTGCCATGTAATTTATTCCTCGTGTATTTTTATTTAATTTAAGACAACATTAACATCTCTCTTAGTTAAAAGATAAAAGCGTCTGTCGGATGCATTCTTGTGGATTTATCTATAACGAAACGAAATGGAGAAAACTTTAGATTTCTTTGTTCCATTTCAGATGCTTCGTTTGGTAGATTGATGTTAATTAATTTTATTTGCTTAACAATTTAGAACTGCGTTTCATTTGTAGGCTGGAATTATACTGTTGCCATAACATTGCTTTTATGACTTTCGAAATAGTAGCGTTTAAATTAAAGTGTTGTCATCAAATTACATGCAAATGCGTGACATTTGTTAAACACGTCATTGGATTTAAAACTAAAATAATTTAAAAGGGACTCGAATATTTTAAAGGTATATCTCACAGGTTTATATGTAAATTAAATGAAATGTTATTTTAAAAATAAATGTCCAGAGATTATCTGAAATTCATTTTTTCAATATCTAATATCCATTAGGGACTCTCAGATACTATGAAAATAAAGTAAATGTCAAAGCTGTAATCCTGTATTTTCAAATCGTAATATTTTATCAACTCACTGTTTTTGTGTAGACTGGAATATTTAAAAGTCATAACTAAGTTATGGTCTTAAGTATTATTATTTTAAACCTTGGTTTGCCAGCATAATATAATAAAACACGTAGGAAGATACAGGTAGAATCAAATTACCTTAGGTAGGTAATTACTACCTATTTATATGTTCGTAAATATTTTTCCGCCAAGGATTTTCAGACAACATAATAGATAATATACAATGTCGCCTATCGGCATGTGCCCGCTCGTATTTTTCTGAATATTTACGAAAAATTATCGAAAAATACTTTAAATTTTTTATGTTTTGAATAGCGTTTGCCATATCTCTGATGTTTTTGGCTCGATTTGGATTCTGTTTATTATTTCTTAAAGCTTATGAGTTATTTTATCGGATTAACTAACATTTTTATAAAAAAATTGTCAACGATGCAATAGATTTTGAAAAAAAAATATTAAGATAGACCCCCTTTTAAAGTTATTTTTCGAAAAAAGCATGCCCATGGGCAACATTGTAGAGTACCTATATTATTCTTGCAACCAATTTTTATTTGATTTTTGGTAGGTAAGTATACCACGGTCTTGCTACGAAATTTTCCTCCGAAGAGTTTTCATACAAAGATTTCCTTAACTCTCACAAAATTAATTCGCTAAACAAGCAGTCAGTCGTTATAAACCGTTAATTAAAACTTCCATCGCTCCCTTAACTGTCGTCGGATATTAGATAACGATCCCTTTAATTTTAACGCTTAATTAAACGATAATTTAGTTCAATCACGACACCTAATGACCCTAACATGGTTCGAAGGAAGTTCATGCCTGTTGCGGTAGGTTATGGTTTGTCGCTAAATAATTAATGAAATCCAACCTCGATTATGCAGTTAAGTGCACGACTGCACGTTGAATGCGGAGCGAGGGCAGGTCAATATGTTAACTAACGAAGGGCGTTCCCGTAAACCCGCAATGTAGTATAATGTCCATACATGCAAAAAAAAAATCATAAAAAAATAAATGCATTGGTGTTGTTTTGTGAAGTCATCTTTATAGGGTGACTGGTAATTAATGACCGATACTTAAACACGTGAGTTTACTCATCATTATGAACGACTTTTACTATGGGACCAAAATAAAATGAGATGCTCTGTCTGTAGTGTCAAAATAACAGCTTTTTACTAAATGCATAATTATGAAAGTAGGTACGACTACGAAAGACAATTTTTTAAATCTGTTTGTTCCGGTTAATCTCCGAAACGGCTGGGCCGATTTTGACGGGACGGGATCGGTATTTATTGGCAGACTAGCTGACCCAGCAAACTTCGTTCCGCTTAACAGTCAATGAATGTGCATGTTTAGGATTTTAAAATTTCTACCCTACCTACTCTACCTAGATATAAAAAAAGCCGATCCACACAAAATGTATTAGAACGTGAATTTTCTTCATAATTATTTTTTTCATGAGTTTTTCCATATTTTCTCACCGTTTAAACCTTCCCTGAACTACGACAAACATTTCAAAACCAAAATCAGCTAAATCGGCCCAGCCGTTCTCGAGTTTTAGCGAGACTAACGAACAGCAATTGATTTTTATAAATATAGATAAGGTATAAGGAGTAACTTAGGCTACTTTTATTTTACAAAAAAAAATTGGGTAAAAATATTAATGGGTAAAACTTATGCGAGCAGACTAGATCAGTCAAATAATACTGACAAAACCTAAGTTAATAGCCGGGGAGCTCGGTGAACAATAAAAAAAACGTGTGGCTCTCGGGGACTGCTGCGGTAAAGCTATTGCATAGCATTTGTAACCTCCATAGTTCCTATTTGTCAACGCTACACTTGGGATGATATCATGGGAACGTAATTTTTGTTTTATGTCATCATCCGGAGTAGTAGGCGGAGTGGGGGGTGTTAGGTTTTTTCGTTACGGAATTTCTTGATTCAGTCGTCGCGCTCAAAGCCCGCGATAAAAGCTATACAATAACTTAAAATATTTTTAAGATAAATAAATAAAATCATCATCGACTTCGAGGCAGAACCAGGACAAGATGGAGGGACGAGCTTGATGCCTATAGACAGTATCGGTCCACACTAGCTCAAGACAGAGTGGAGTAGAAATGAGAAATGGAGGTCTTTGCCCTGCAGTTGTCCTACTGGCATAAAGGCTAAAAATAAATCTTATATAACAAAAAATAAACGAAATGCGGTTCGTCGGTAGGCGCATCACTTGAGAACGGTTGGACGGATTTGACGTTTTTTTGTTTTAAAATGTTCTAGTCCGAATCTGGTTTTACGCAAAGAAAAAAATTTAAAGTTGCCGGGAAAATTTGAAAATTCTAGAAAAACTGAACGTTCTTTTTCGTATGAATTATTGAAATTTAGACAGGACAGTCAGTCGGGTTACCTAGTAATAAATTAAAAAAAAAAAAAACTGGCACTCCGGGAGTGCTGATAGAAGTGAAAACTTGAACAAGATCGCCTTGGTGGAAGAAAAATACTTGTATAGAACATTGGTCCGTAACCTCATCTAAATAAAAAGCACAATAGCGTTTACAAAAAAAAAAAAACTTCCAAAACCTTTAAAGTAAAAATACTTGCATAGAAAATTGATCCGTAACGCAATATAAATAAAGAGCACAATCGCGTTTTCTAAAATGAGGTGTCTGTAACGGTGTCGCGAGTTCAATTGTGTTTTCCCATCTCAAAAATGCCCAACGCGCCTAAAGAAGTTTTCACTTCAAAAATTAATATGAACTAAAACACTTGCAATTGACCAGCACAAATGTGATTGCAAGTGTATCCAGAGGTCGCTTTAAAAGATAGGTAGGTACTAGAAACGGATTACACTCCTAAAAGACGAGATACCAAATCGTCCTTGTAACATTATCTCTCGATATCTATGAGATCAATGCATGTCTTTATGGCCACCGGTTCTTTGATACCGCTGAGAAAACTTTCCAGACGAACTTATTCCTTTGCGCTCCAGAGGAACCTTTCCATATTATCTGGAGAAAGTACCTACGTCTGATTTTATTTAAAGCATATTGGTCTTGTGTTTTGTATTTTATTACTTAGTACTTGATTCGTGATGGGATATGGTGTAAACCGTTTACTTGAAGACGAGTTTTTTTAAGTGAAATCTTCTTTAGGCGCGTTGGACACTTTTGAGATGGGAAAAACAATTGAACTCGCGACAGTGTTACCGACACCTCATTAATTTAAGCTTTTGACCATTAAAAAGACATCAACGCACGATACCTTTTCTTTGGGATTAATGAAATTCCAAACATTCAGACATGACAACGACATGATTGACATTTCCCTTTTTTACCGACTTCAAAAAAGAAGTATTTCTGCATAGTAAAATTGTTCAAGTTTTCACTTCTGTCGGCACTCCCGGAGTGCCACTGTTTTTTTTAAACAGAGAAAAACTCAAAAACTTATAGCATTTATTTCAATTAAACCATTTACAGGCACTTTTGAATTGTCAAAGAATCGGTCAGTTAGTCAGAAAGTTGAAGCTAGTTGCCCATTCCAAAACGTAGATCTCTATGGAGAAGAACGGGCAAGAAACTCCAAGGCCACTCTTTTAAATATAGATATTACAAAATTCTGGGTACAGTATTCTTGATGCTTCTATATGTGAGAACAATGTACAAAAAATAATCAAAGCAGTTGAAAATATATGATTAAAAATAAGAGAATTATCATCATCATCATTTCAGCCGAAAGACGTCCACTGCTGGACATAGGCCTCCTCTAAGCATCGGCACTTCGACCGGTTCTGTGCTTCTCTCAGCGGACTCCTGAAGGTCAAAGAAAGTGTATTGAATGGCACACTTTCGTTTTGGTTACTGCCATCATTTTCCGTTTCTTGAGAATTCCGAATCCGTTTTGAAAAATCAGTAATGTAATATGCCTGTTGTAATCCTTTAAACTTAGGTAATTATGGTTGCACCACAAGTAGGTTCACCACAATAGTTCATTGGGTCGAGAAGGATTTGAACCCGACCTCTTGATTGCCAGTTAACACATTAGCTGTTGTCGGGAACAGTCGTTTGTTATTTCACATGAACTTAGATTTATATGAATTCGTGCTAAAATTTAAATTCGATTCACATTATAGCAAATTTAATTCAAGGTCCTTTTACATTGTTATCTAGATGAAATGTTTACCATTTCATAAGTGTATTAAAATGTAACCAAATTGACGAGTAGGTACGTACGAGTACCTACCTTTTTGCTTTGAGTCTACATAATATCATGTTTGTCTATGAAACTGGAGTAAAAAGATATTACTTCGTCCTTGATACCTATTTTGTTTGTACAACTTTTATTAATATACAACCAATTTTAATTTTGTTGGTTACGGATCCAACGTACCTACCTACCTATACTAATCCTAACTTATTAATATTATAAATGCGAAAGTCAGTTTGTTTGTTTGTTACGCTTTCATGCTAAAACGGCTGAACAGATTTGGATGAAATTTAGCACTTGGGTAGACTATGACCTGGTGAAGGACATGGGCTACTTTTCATCCTAGATCGCAGACGAAGTGGCGGGCAACGCCTAATAATATTTTGAAGAGGTAAAATTTGTGAGTTTGTATGTTGGGGTTAATCTTCGGAACTACTGATCCGCACCCTAAATGCGTAACACACGATTAATCACAATCTGAATAACTTTTCACAATCTGAATAATTTTTAAGGATATTGCTAAGCCATTGCTTCATAAATATTTTCGAACAACAACGTAAATAACGCAATGAATGTTATTAAAAAAAATAAAATCATTTTATTTCGGATAACAAAAAGATCCATAAATTGTTAGTAACATGTATGCACTTAAACCACTATTGTTAGTAACTTAAAACTAAAGACGAATTTGTGAGAAGACCACCCAACATCTAGACACGATAAAAATAACAAAATTATAAATAGTCTAACTATGGTATGAGTCTTCTCACAAATTGCCTTATTATGGCAGAAGAAGTATCTGCCGCCACAGCCTTCAGGATACTATTGTTATTGAACTGTCAAAATGAAATAGATTGTCATTGATCGTGTGTTACGTAATTAGGGTGACGATTCCGAAATTTATTTTAGTAATAGATGCTACAGTATTGCTGAGTATCATTGGAATGTTAAAACAACAAATTTCACACAGACGAAGTCGCGGGCAGAAGTTAGTAGTTACCTAAAACTACAATAATACAAGGTACTATGTTGAAACTTGAAGTCAACATCTAAATTCAATGTGACAAGCATTATCTTCAAGTTTATCGTGAGCGAAAATATGATATAGCCTCTGTCCTCCAAAAACCATTAACAAATTCCAACTTGACATATATCAGACGAAGATAAGGCAAAAACACCTTGTGAACAAAAAGAAAATCCATAAAATATATAAGATTTTAACTTATCATTATCCTCTTCAAAAAGTATATGTAAACAGACTGTAAAGTTTAGAATAATCACCTCACTATCAGGTTGTTTGTCAATTAAAACACTAATGTATTGGTTGCGTATCTTTGTTTGGATCATTAATAATAGTATTGCTTATGATAAAATATACTAATGTTTTCATAATCACTTGCTCTTCGATAAACAGTCGTTGGTATATTACCTTAAGCGGCTTCTTCTATAATTATGTATTTTAATGGTAATGGAACGTCTGTTTTATGTGCATGTCTATAAATAGTTTTATTATAAAGAAGATGCTACTTTTAAATCCCATTCATTCCATAAATCGTTACTATCAGCTCCTATTTCTCATTATGGAAGTTCTAGATTGCTACAATCTGTTTGAGAGTTTGTTAGAGATAGTTGGACTTGACCTATAGTTTAAATTAAACAGTCGATGCCCTGCATGTATAATAAGTAACCTAATTTGTAGAAGTAGGTACCATATTCTCTCATTTGTATCTTTATTGAAGTAAGTTTTAGGGATCAGCACCCTAATTCAATCAATCTGAGTGATTTAGAAGGATATTGCTGATCTATTGCTTTAAGGCTTGTGCAGACCAGCGCGACACGCGACGCGACACAAAGACACCGCTCGTCGCGCGACGAGCGGTTCCTTTGTGTCGCGTCGCGTGTCGCGCCTGTTTGAAGTAGCCTTTATATGTTCGAAAAACTTGTCGCTGATTGTTTGTTGAAGTTTTTACAAAAGTCTGTAATGATCTCGATCTGATTTGTCCCTTCACCGAATAGTGTTACCTATTCAGCAATACCAAATCGTTAGTTCATTTTGATGGTCAGCAAAAACAATTCGTGGCGTCAATGTGGTGACTTGCAAAGGGTTCGCCCGGCCGATGTACCGTTGGCACGGCTAGACGTCGCGGTGACGAGACGACACGCTTAAAGGGTGTACTTGAATTAATTTATTGCAAGCACACATTCTAGAGAAAATTATCCTTTGAATTGAAATAGTCTGTCGTTGAATTTAAGATTGATTTTGAAGTAGTCTGGCATGGCCCATATGTTATCATGGGTGAAGCAATTCCACTTAATTAATTAATTGGCACTTTCAATTTCTAAAGCATTGCGCTCGTTATTATTCTATTTTGTAAATAATTCAAAAAG
The DNA here is from genome assembly GCA_949152395.1 of Agrochola litura. Lineage (NCBI taxonomy): Eukaryota > Metazoa > Arthropoda > Insecta > Lepidoptera > Noctuidae > Agrochola > Agrochola litura. The sequence goes on from OX424508.1 coordinate 7,203,789, forward strand.
CAGACCTAAGAACCCTCCAATTTAAGATTAAGTATTTAAAAAAAAAAACTTTTATAGTATATTGTTATTTCAAGATGTGATTCATAATCATAACAAAACTTTGCTACATATACTCAAGGCTTCGACAAAGGTACTCTCATTCTCCTGAAATGGTAATCGTTTGCTAACAATTATTTTATCAAACAACGAGTTATGTGGTAGTTCATCATGTGTTTAATCGAATTTAAATGTTGGAAGAGAACTAATCGTCTCGTCTCCTAAAATTAAATGATTCAGACACGTGTTGATTCTAACATTGCATGAATTCACGACGTTCTCCTACTTTGTATCAAACTTGCTTCTTAAAGCCCATGGGATCTAAGCTTCCCATTCGCAACTGTAAATTTACTCTGAATAGTGTTTTATCTACCTGCGTATGTGACCTTATCTATCGCCATTGAAATTTTGAATAGGTGTTCTTAAGCGTAGTTCCCATGTAATTTAAGAGTGCTTTACAATTCTTCCAAGGTCATTTTATTGTTCGTCTTAATGTATTTCTGCCTCGTTACCATTGCATTATTACTGTATTATTATGACGGCACGATTATAAATTGTTTTATGTTTGACGATGCTCTTCAGAACTTTTGAATGCCTAAATTTTAGTCTTGGTCTTGACAGACTTACGAACTTTCGTCTAAAGATAAATTGAAATAAGGGTAAACTTTTTCATTCACTTGGCCAAAGGCACACTGTCTCTGGTCAATGACTGTCTGAAGCGAAAACATTGGAGTGATAGCCTATGAATTAGAATTTACAAAGGGTATTCATGAAATTTAAATTAATTTGCTTAGGATGCCAACGGGGTCCTTTTTGTAGTGTTTTCAACGTGTGTTTACTGTTTTCCATTGCATAATTTGTGGCTTACCCTTGTCTCCTGTTGGGAGATAAATGAGAATTGTATTATAAGAATCGTGCAAGGTCATGTTTATTGAACGCCCCACATAATAGCTGGGTTATTTTATTATATGATTGGTTGAACAAACATGAGCCATTTCTCAAAACGTTATTAGAAAAATAACATATGTAAATGTGACGTCAGTATAAATATTTACTTCGGACTTTATTATTATTTGAAACTAGCTTTTGCCCGCGGCTTCGCCCGCATGGATGTCGGAAAATATCCCACGGGAACGTACCTACACACGGCTACACCTCAAGCTATACATTTCCAGTTTATGCTGATCTCGCATTGTATAGGATTTCCGTACAATGCGAGGTCAGCTTATACTGGAAATGTATAGCTTGATGTGTAGCCGTGTGTACTACCGAGATTTCATACCAAATAACATAGGATTCCTATTGCTGCGCCCGCGTTGCTACGCGTAATTTTGAAACTGTGATATCTTTTAAACTATTCATTTAAATTATAAGATTTATAGGCATATTTTAATCTAAATTAAATGCTCAATTTAAATAACATAATTTTTTGGATAAGGATTAATACTATACCTACCGGTCAAAAAAGTTTCGGAAATAACAATTAAATTTTATCAAATTCTGAAAGATAAAAATAGTTATTGTGGGTCATCCTTAGAAGATAGATATATGCCATCGCGGACTTTTTTGTTGAACTTTTTAAGATGAACATAAACCGTAGAACATAAATTTGATGTATCTTTTTCGGTTACCGCAGCGCACGCCAGTAAAGCTCCCAGTCGGCATAATTTTTTCCGACTTCTTCAACAATAATCGTCATATTTCAGCCAATTTACACAAAACCGTAATGAATTATACACTAAAACTTTCCGCATGAATCACTCCGTCCATTGGTGAAAACCGTTTGAAAATCCGTTCGGTAGTTTTTGAGTTTATCGCGTTCAGACATACAGACGCGGCGGGTATTTGTTTTATAATATGTAAGGATTCTTCGCGATATTCCTTTTCAAAGACATTTTTTCTAGTTTTTTCTATGCAATCGATCGGGAGAGCAGTCGTGTAGAAATCTGTTTATTCAACCCTCGTTTCTGACATTATCTACCTACCGGTTTTGTAATTTTACTTCGCGAGAGTATTCTCTGAGTAAAAAATTTCTGTGTGAGCTTGTTTAAAAGTGTCCACAGAAAATGAGTGTTTTATAAAACTACGCTTCTTTACTCTTCCACATAATATGTTTGATGATATTTGCTTTACATTTATTTTTCACTTCAATGTGGTTAAGTTGATGTTGGTATTTATTTGAAACGTTCAAGTTGAATTTTTCAAACTTCTTCGGTACCGCTAGAAAACTTTGAAGATCCTTCTAAAATCCCTCGATCTCTTAAGTGGAACAATTAATCAAATCAATAGGTACAATTTATTGCTCAACTTTTTGCTTACCTACTATTTGTTAAAAATCACTGGTTTCTTAACAACTTGGTCCTCAGTCTATTTAAACCAATAAAATCCCTCGTATTCGTATGCTTTCGACTACTTTAGGTACTTCCAATATGTACGACTCGTATTTCTGACACTCTGTTCTCGAAACTAAACTAATGGGTTGCAGCTCAGATTTGTTTTTTTTTCCAACTACAAAAATACTGCTTGATATACGGGGTTCGTGTTTTTGCCTAGTCCATAGGTACTTATTCGTGCTTTTATACTACACTACACACTATAATTTTTATCCACATCTGTATTTGCACAGCTTGTTTGTTTATCAACGTCACTACACCTCCCACGTTCCAAATAAACTCTTATTTTGCTACTGTTTGGATTCATAATTGAAAAGCAACGGGCAAGGCTTGGTTTTACATGGCTTATTGTTTTCTACGGATAATTATATTTGGTTTTGTACAGTCAGCACTTTGATTTGTTTATGTTGAAAATAAACAAAATTATAAGGAGGAACCTATCTGGTGACTGGAAATATATAGGTCCTGGGTATATCTTGGTAAGTGAGTAGGCACCCGATATTGTTAATTATAATTATAAACGATATTCCGCATGAAATCACCATGTTTATTGTATTATATGGCATAGGTACATACCTATATAAGAATAGTTAATGTCAATGATTTTGTCATAAAATAAAAGTTTAGTTTAGTAAAAAACTGTAACCCGACTACGGGAAAATAAAAATGATCTGAAAAGTTCGAAACTGTAAATAGCCTATGTCACCCGGACCATTATTACGAATCTATTGATACCTCATTCATCAAAATCGGTTCGGTAGTTTAGGCGCTACGGTGGAACACACGTAAAAGCAAACATACACACATACAAACATACATACATAGACTGCTAAAATCATAACCCTTCCTTAAAGGCTTTGCCGTAGTCGGGTAATAAACACGTTTGACATGACATCACCGTAACAAACGCACAATAAAGCGCATAATTTTATGCATATCCGTAAAGGTGAATTTATGAACTAACCGAAACTAATTATTATAAATTAAACTCGCTTTTTAATGAAATATCCGTTGCATAGTTGAGAAAAGTTTTTCGTGAGACCGCGTTGCTCTTCTAGAATACGCAACGGATTTTACCATTATTTAGAGAATTTATTCCGGAAGGAGAATTTAATATGTGTAGGTAATTTTTGTGTATTTTTAAGTCGTAAAATCTGTGCGAAGCGGGGGCGGGTCGCTAGTAAAAATAATTAAAAGCAGCACTAATGATTGCGCTCTTAATTTCTCAAATAGGTCATGCAGTTAACTGTAGAAACTCGCTGGAAAGGTCACGCCTTCATCAGTAATTTACTAATATTAGATTGCGTCCTCACGAGACCAATGCGAGTGTGCGCGGAAAAATACTCCAACTAGGAACAAGAATCCTTTGGGAAAATAACGCCTTATAAAAGGGAAAGTTGACCACAGAATGTCTTATAAGTAGGGGCGGCGGCGCGTAAAATTATTTGTGTCGTAACTTGTAAATAAAGTCAAAGTCAAAGTCAAAGTCAAATCATTTATTTCAAATAGGCCCATGTATGGCACTTTTGAACGTCGAAATTTACAAAATATTAAAAATGATTCTAGTCGCCCCTTCCAAAAGGTAGTTTTCGTATGGAGAAGAATGGGCAAGAAACTCCACCGTTACTCTTTTAAAATGTTTTACAATAGTTTGTATAGGTACGTACATTAGTTAAATAATTATATGTGAAGACGATGCACCTAGAATAAAATTACTATACCACAATAGGTAAAAAGAATTAAAAATGAAGCAACGACAGATAATTTAATATGTGATAGATACATGGTGCTCACATATTTACAAACATTGTAACAGTAGACGATTTTCCTAAAATTTTGTAATTAATAAGTCAGTGTGTGAGAAAGTAATCACAGAATGTTAAATCAATGTCATAAAACACAAAATAATCAATTTTACAATTAAATTAGCAACCAGTTTGATTTTGTCTTGATTCTAAATTGTCCTATGGAGCAGGACCAGCATGTTTCCAAGCACTCTTATCCTGGATATAATCCTCTAATTTGTAATATGCTTGTTTACAAAGTGCACTTTTGATATGAGTTTTAAATTTTCTTTCATTTAATTGCAATATGTCACAAGGTATTTTGTTGTAACATTTAACACAGTACCCCATAAAAGATGTATGTACTTTAGATAATCTGTAAAATGGTTGATCTAGTTTATCTTTATTTCTAGTATTAAAATTATGTCTATCACTTATTTTATTAAAGAGATGTGGATTTTTCCTTACAAACATAATATTTTCATAGATGAATTGGCAAGGTACCGTCATAATATTAATCCTTTTAAAAAGTTCCCTGAGAGATTCGCGGCGACGTAGATTATAAATGGCTCTGACAGCTCTCTTTTGCAAAATAAAGATGGATTCAATGTCAGCAGCCCGACCCCACAGTAAAATGCCATACGACATAATGCTGTGAAAGTAGCTAAAATAGACCAAACGCGCGGTTTCCACATCTGTTAACTGTCTTATCTTTCTAACAGCATAAGCGGCCGAGCTTAACCGCCCCGCAAGAGATGTTATATGAGGTCCCCATTGTAATTTCTCGTCTAGCGTGATTCCTAGGAAAACTGTTTGATTAATAAATTCCAGTTTTTCTCCATTCAATATGATGTCACATTCGCTACTTTTAACATTAGGTAATTTAAATCTAATGCATTTGGTTTTTTTTTTATTAAGTACCAGATTATTTACCGTAAACCAATCTTGGACTTGCAGAATAGAGCTATTCACGTCGTCAAGATTTTGTGACCGTCGGTTTATTTTAAAGATTAATGATGTGTCATCTGCAAATAACACCATCTTCGGTTGATTTTGAAGTAATTGGGGTAAATCATTAATGTAAACTAAAAAGAGGAATGGACCCAATATCGAACCTTGAGGAACGCCCATTGCCATTTCAGACCCTAATGAGTTTACGCCGTTTACCTGAACTTTAACATTTCTATCTTTCAGGTATGATCTAAATAAATCAAGAGCTGTATTCCTAATCCCATAGTGCTCTAGTTTCAGCAGAAGTGTCTCATGGTCTACACAATCGAACGCCTTCGAGAGGTCGCAAAAGATTCCAATGGCATCTTGTGCTTCTTCCCAGGCATTAAAAATGTTCTTTATTAGGGTGACACCGGCGTCAGTAGTACAACGCCCTTTGGTGAAACCGTACTGTTGTTTATGAAAGATGGAATTTTTATTAAAGTGAAGTAACATTTGATTGAGCATCAACTTTTCAAACACCTTACTGAGAACTGGCAGAATTGACACAGGCCTATAATTGTTGGGTTCTTTACTATCACCGGATTTGAACAATGGAACTACTTTACTGTGTTTCATGAGATCCGGAAAGACTCCTTGGTCTACACTGGTGTTAAATATGTAAGCTAGATAGGGCGCAATGGTTTCGATAATAGATCTACAGACTTTTACAGACATTCCCCAGAGATCTTCTGTTGATTTAATTTTAAGATCTTTAAAAGCTTTTATAACAGCCTGGGGGTTTGTATGCTGAAACCTAAACTCTAAAGGGCATGCCTTCACATTTTGTCTAAGTAAAGCAGCAGAAAGCGCGGGTGAGGAATTTAAAGCTTCAGTAGTTTTAAGGGGAATATTAGCAAAAAAGTTTTCAAATTCTTGAGCTACTTCTATATCTGAGTTAATGGGGCCATGTGCAGTCTCTAAATTAAATTCAGTATTTCGCTGTTTTTTCCTACCTGTTTCATTATTTATTACTTGCCAGGTAGTTTTTATTTTATCATCAGCTGATTTTATTTTATTGCTAATATAAAGAGCTTTAGCTATTTTGCAAACACTTTTAAAAGTTTTTGAATATTTTGCAACATACTTATGAAAGCTTGTATTATTCATATGTTGTTTTAAGCCATAAAGTTCAAATAGTTTTTCCCTGCTTTTACGAATACCTGGAGTCGCCCAATCACTAAATAAGAACTTTGTGTAAATACTTTTAGTCTTTAGTGGAAAAGTGTCATTAAATTCCGTGTTTAATAGTGAAAAGAACTCGGCGTAGAATTCATTTGGGTCACCTATATTATTAAAACTCTGAACACATAATTTATTGGCCAAAGAATGATTTAATTTCTCTAAACTTTTACATGTAATTGGCCTAAACCTTATTTGAATTTTTTGTAAAGGTATGTAGGAGCAAAATGTTATTGTTTGTCCACTGTGATCTGATGGCAACTTATTTACAATTTGTTTGTGTAAGTAATCACAGTTACAAAAAATATTATCTATACAAGTGGCAGAAGAAGCTGTCACTCGGGTTGGTTCAATAAAAACATTTGACAAATCAAATGACCTAAAAAGACTTAATAATCTGACAGTATTTGAGTTATTTTCTAATAAGTTAATATTAAAATCACCACATATGATTATTGAATAATGACTCGGATGTGGGCGGGGATTAAGTTCCACATGAATTTTCTCCCACTCCGGAAAATTCTCCGCAGTTACATCCATTAGGCTTGATGTTACGAGGAATATGAACGCGAAACCGGCCTTAATTAGAAATTACTCTCATAGTTATTATTCACCTATTCATTTTAATTTAGTTGTTCTAATTACTCTGCCATTTGTCAACTTGTCTTTTTCATTAAAAGAGGCGGACGACATTTATCTTTCGGCACAATAATATTAATAAAAACTTGGCATCATATTCCACAGGACACGATATTTTTTAGCTTTACTGTGTAAACAGAGAAATTTATATGACGGATTGATGTAAAAGCGTGAATAACAGGGTTCTTGCGATTGTAGATCCACGGGAATCCTTAACTGTATCGATGAGAAAACAAATGAAACCGAGAACACATTGTACCCTAATTGCGTAACACAATCCGAGAGTTTGAAAGATATTGCTAATCCATTGCTTCATAGGTTTGAAAAATTCGTCTGCTCAACAACGTTAATAAGGCTATGAACGTGGGTGAACTGTCAAAAAGAAACCCTTTGCGATCAATTGTCATTTTATGTGTGTTACGCACTTACCCCGCTTGTTGCGTGGAACAATCAACTCAGTTGTCTCGCAGACCCAGTCATGTCGCGGGCTTGCGGCCGGTGAGCAATGGGCAGCTCACCGTCCGATAAGGACCAAGCCCGGGTCGACGGCGCGTTGTGTTCCACGCGCGCCTCAAAGAGATGTCAGCAGAATTGACGGGGACCGCTAGGGCCAATGCCTGCCGGGGCTGCGAATATGGGCCGAAAGGGACATCGTGGCCCCTGGCAACAGGGCAACCGAAGGAACACGGGTGCGTTTTAGTCAGTAAGAGTCTGACACGCCCTCCCGCTCCACCCAGAGCGGGAGAAGTTATTTGATAATTTCCCACCCAAAAAAAAAGAGAGGCAGTCATGTCTTTTTAGGTAATATGCTTGCACTGACTGGACAGGTACACTCAAATCTGAATGGTTCTTTCCTCAAAAGACCATTTCAGACACTAATCTACATGGTCCTCATATGGCCTGACGAAGATTATGTCTGGACTTTAAAAGAGACTGTGACCTCTGAGTTTGTTTCGGCCTTTCTTCTCAGAGTAGTCAGATAGGAAACGTCGAACTCATCTAGCTTATTTTTAATATGTGATTCCGATATCCTATTTACAGAATAAACAATGTCATTTCATTTCATATCTCGGGTTAACGTCAAGGTTAATTAACAACAACTAGGCCATGTCCAATAATTACTTTTTAATCAATAAAACTCAATACATTAAAATTTAAGTAACAATTTAATCAAAATCAAATTAATCATTGAAATCATTCGATCGGTCAAATAGTTTGCTACATTTTCGCAATATTACGTCGGGGTTAACGTCCGTCTGAACGGGCTACGAACTTGCGACCCCGCGTCATTGAAGCCATTATTTTTACCCGTGAACAGGGCCGTCTACTTCGGTATCTCTCTCAGTTTTCATTCTAGCGGCCTGCTCTAATATACGGATTTAGATAGAGACAAAATACATTTCGGCTGTTATGAAAGTCAGTCGTTTTTGGTTAAGCGAGCTGACAGACGAGTCAGGTTTTGTAACGTTATTAGTAAAACTTTTGTCCCGTTGAAATATTTTTAATATTGGCTTGAGATTGAGTGTTTTAATTTAATAGTTTCTGTTAAGACTTTGAGAAGAAGAATTTAACAATGTGGAATTTTATGGCCTATATTCTTGACGGCTTCGATAGTCGAGAATTCGATAGCAATTGGCATTAATTTATAATCTAATTTATTTAATGGATTCAACAGCACATTTTGTGTATCTTTTATCCACACAACAGATAAATATCTGTGTGTGCGTGTAGGTATGAGTATACCTATCTGTTCTTTAGTAACTTTCCCGGGAAAAATACTGCATCAACGACTTCGGATCGGATGCATCAATTCCAGGAAGAACTTACAACTAACGATATTAGTCGACTGCACCACTAGCTTATCTTGTAAAGAAGAATCAAGTTTAAAATGCAATCTAGCTGTTCCAAACCTTTCAATAGTAAAACACCTTCCGTCGGTTTCCTAATTGCATTTTAGCGGTTCATCATTAAGAGAAATGCAGTCAAACCTTGACCCGTGTCACATAAAAGTAAATGGCGTCAGTTTTACTGCATGGAATAATTCGTAATTAATTTTATTGTAGAACTTAATCTGCCATTACGGAGGTATCGCGTTCAGCGTCATGCCGCCATCAATTTTATGGAGCGAAAATTTATGGGTGTCTACATGGACCCCGAACTTTATTGTTCTGATGATTTTATTGGTACCTGGAAATAAGCACAGTATACAGCATCTATCAGAAAGGATTGTTCATAATTAAGGGTGTTGTATAGACCATCAAACTAAACAACTTTTTCCATGGAACCAAAATCATAAATGAAGAAAAATACTATAGAAGAACATTGGTCCGTAACCTTATCTAAATAAAGAGCACAATCGCGTTTACAAAAATGAGGTGTCGGTAACGGTGTCACGAGTTCAATTGTTTTTTCAGTTCATCTCAGAAATGCCCAACGCGCCTAAAGAAATGTTCACTTTAAAAATTCGATGACGTTTTGTTATGTTGGTGCAGTGCTTATTTCCAGTTTAGTTCGGATGTATCGATTCCAGAAAGAAAATAATTATAACGAACGATATTAGTCGACTGCGTCACTAACTTATCCAGTAAAGAGGAATCAAGTTTTAAATGCAATCTGATAAAATGTTCTGATGATTTTATTGAAACCGGGCGCTATTGGCAATAAGCTCTGTATTATATCTATGTTGACGATATATATCATTTTGGAAGCGATTAACGTTAAGCCTTCGTCGATGTAATTAATCTTCATACGCTGAAAACTCGTGTGGGATTTTGCTTCCCCGGAAAATGATATATAAATTATGAAGACTCGATAATCCAGTTTTAATCTTCGTTTGAATTTACCTATATTAGAAACATGGTTCACAAATTGGATAATACTAAAAATTGTTTCGTAAAACATTCCGAGACCCTCGATATTTAGATTAAATACTTACTACATATTCAATAAACATAGACGCCATAAAATTAAAATATGATCAAACGTTAGTTTCAATTGTTTGCTTTTAATTTTACACTTGGTTGAAAATGGTTGAGTTAACAAATATGGTAGGTAATAAATACATTTGTTTGTCTACCCCAAATGGAAAATATCCATCTAGAAATAATACCTACAGTACATTGTCTGAAATGTGAGGCAGTGTTGCCTATAGTAAAAGTAATAGCGATTCTCAATACAACAGTGAACGGACAGAATGGGGATAAAAACTGCCATTTGCTCACTTCAGATGTCGCTATCATTGTCCGTCTTTAAATTTGACTGCTAGCTGTCAATATCCATACATTTTTTGTAAACAATCAACTTAATTTACGCCTAATTAAATAATATGCCCCCTTGCGCAGCTGTTGACTGCAAAAATCCGGGGGCCCATGTATTCCCCAAAGATCTTAAAAGAAGAAAAGTGTGGGAGAGAGCTCTCCGAAGAAAAAATTGGAAACCAAATCATTCGTCGAGGTTATGTACTATTCATTTTAAACCTGAAGACTTCTATCAGACGAATGCGTATACAGGTGATGCTCTTTTTCATAATACAGTGAACTTAAGTGTGTTTTCATTATATGCATTTGTGGATATTTATTTATATACTTTATACTAAGGTTGTGTTGTTAAGATTATCTTTTAATCGACCAAAATACTCGTATGTCTAAGTAGCAAGCATCTATGCAGCATTCGCTTTATTGCATTGTATTTAATACCTTCATACCAAACTACCTACTGCCTAATATTAACACATATCCTGCTCTGAATCCTACTGAAAGGTCTGGCCCGCAGTGGCAGTGGACAAACCTGTGTGGAAAAGGGAATGGGAGGCCTTTGCCTAGCTGTGGGACATTACGGGCTAAATAGATAAATATATCTTCCACTCATCATATTTGTATTTAATGTTTCGCACAAAGATAAGTAGATCATAAATCCTCTTTGTCTGTTCTAGGTGATGAAAATATTTACAAAAGGCTCAGGAAGACTGCTGTACCCTCTATTTTTTTTTTTACTAAAGTCAACCAGTCCACCCCTTAGCTGAAGACAGAGCAAATAGACTGTTACAGAGAAATGAGAAAAAACAATGCTGTGATACATATAGTGATCAAATTGCTGGACCTAGCCATGTTCAAACCCGTGATAGTTATGAAGAGCCATATAAAGACGAGGAATTTACAATGTTTAACGAAATAGAAATTTTTCCTAGCACACCATTGGAGCCAGATGATGGGCCAGAGCGGGACCAACATACTGTATCATCAAGGCATACTCAAGTGAATTGTGTGTACATTTATGGATCTATAAAGAACTGTAGAAACAATGACAGTATCATTTCTTTCTACACAGGTTTTGAAACCTACCAAAAGTTCTATTTTGTGTGTTCGACTTAAGTATAATGGCTCACAAAATAAAGTATTATGGAAGTCATGTGAAGAATGTTACTATTGAATATGTTATTTATTTCAATGTAATTTAATTTATTATTTAATGTAAACCAAATATTTGATCCTAGTTTATTGCATTATTGCTTTGTTTTTACATAATTCTAAATCAGGCATTCTTGGAAATTAATTGCAGTCATAAAAATGTTAAATTCAAATACTCGTATAGTGCATGTGGTGTTTAAGTAATTGTTGCACTTATAAATGTATATCGTGTAGTTTTAAAAGAAATGTACTCAATGTGTAAACAATTGTAGGCTAACCTATTAATTAATAAATAAATAAATAAGTCAACGCGTTCACATGGAACGTTTTTTATGTTTGACAAAACATCACAATTTTGTGCCCCTCGCATCAAAGATATTTTTTGTTTGTCTTATGTGCTGTAACTTTAGGGAATGTATTATGTAATATGTATTGTGTATAAGGAAATAAATAAAACATTGTATATAATATTAATTTGGTTTTATTACAGTATCATAGTATTTATCGTAAATTGCTGGTTGGAGATACTCAGTATAAAATGATGTTGTTTTTGGTTGTTTGAACATCATTAATTTTTCTGTGCATACTGTATGCATAGGTAATTGTAATCTTTGTACATACTATATCCTCTATACCATGGAGGACTGTGAAGATATGTTTACAGTGTGCTTCCAAGCCACTTCCAGCTGCACATTCACAATGACTTTCACATATCATACCAGTCTTATTCATTAATCTTTTCATTTGTGCCTGCATTGTGCATGAAAATAAGCATGGTTACGATCATTAGCTTGATCAAGCTCCTATTTTCATAGAGGATTTTCACTTTAGGAGATATTTGAAACCTGAAATAATATTAACATTAAATTAGGTACCTATATTACACGTTTTTTTTATAGTTGAACTCACAAAGGAAGTAGTGAATGCATCATAAGTTGATCACTGTATGAAAACTTACCCTTCAGCAAACGTTTGAATGTGGGTTTTAGATAGCGCTGGAAGATCAGTCCTAGAATTGACATCCCTGAACTTTTCCAGGGCAGGAATGTTAGGGTTATCATCCTCAAGCTCTTCTTCAACTCCGATCAAGTTATTCCTGTCGTATGCCTCCAGTCTTCAACAAAAAAAGGAGTTTTAAATAATGTAAACAAAACAATCTATCAAATATAAAATGGTCATTATTTATTTACCTTTCCACTAAAGCTGCTTTTTTACCCGTGGTAGACGCATCTCTTTTCCATAACTCGGCTTTTAGTTATACTACACTCCAAATCGCATACATTTTTGTCTAGTTTTCGTATAAACGATATCGACACAACAGTGAAAACATAAACAACAATGGCGGACTAAAGACGCACAACCGTGCTGCCATCTGCTATGAGCTTTCAGTTTTTAACCCCATTGATAGACGACGCTATATTTTGCAGAATACACACAGAATTGGACACGACACACCACTACGACAAAGGTTTTCAAAGATTTACTACAGACATTTTTGTTACCCCGCGGCCCCGGTCTAGTTTTAGTGCGGTACATCCGTGCAATATTAAGGTGCCCCGATAGTTTCTTCAGCATCCGATATGCTTCTGGTCAGGACAGTCGATATTCCATTTCTTAATTCAATTTCTAAGAAGATTTCAACGATAAATTTTATTTTTTATTGTGACAGTAAAAATACAGGAGCCATTCTCCAAGTCACAGTAAAAGGAGAGGAAGTACGCTATCTTCATACAAACGCACCGCGCGTGGCTTGTATATGTGCGCTATAGTATCTAAGGGTCGCCGCACGCACACTTAAACAAAATCTCGACCCGTTTCTCAGTGCGTCAGTCGGGGCTAACGCCGCACAAGGTTCGTACGTCACGGCTGTTCGGCACCGCTAAATGTATGAAAAATGAGTGATAATCGCAGGAGAAATTATTGCTGTGTTTGGGTGTCTAAATAATTCATCGATTCCAGAGTTGTCTCTGTTCAGATTAGCTACTGAGCAGGAAAGGTAACCAAGTCACTTATTCTAGCATATAATTTTTACTTGATGACCTACTTATTTTTTGTTGTATTAGTTATGTATCAGACGGACGAAGTAGGCAGGCCTACTTTCCCACTAAAATGTATTAGGTACCTACTTTTGATCTGTCAATTGATATGCCGCTAATGCTTTGTTTACGTTTAGTCATGCCGATTTCTCAGTATTGTAGGTATAGTAAAGTAACTAAGTACTTACAGTTATAAAATTGTAATTTCAATTACTAAAATTTAGCTAAAAGTGACAACCCTGAGGCAGGCAAGTATGGTAGGCAATTATATCGGATTGGGCCGGAGATAGCCTACTAGGAACTCCTTATACTATGTCCAAGTTAAAGATCCAATTGAATTTCAAGATTGATCACTTGATCAGTCACGTTTGGGCATTGTTCCTTTGTACAATTGTTTACATGAACTGAAGATTCATTAGAAATTGTTTCTTTTGTCTTGCCAACACATGGCCGAGTTTACTAAACGGTTTTGGTGTAACAATCAATTTGGCAACCAACGTTACCGTGTTGTTGTTTGCGTTAAGGAAATGGTTCCTGTTAATCTTGCCTCCGCGGCCTCTTCTAAGTCCATTGCAATATGTAAAGCACCTAGTGGTTTACGTGCATCCATTCCGCTTTACGACGATTTTATTGTTCTATCCTTTATCGTTTGTGTAGCTTTTCTGATGTAGAACATGTTTATGAGGTTCTATTCAGCGCACTAACACTTAGTGCACTTTATGACTTGTGAATATCGAGCACTCTCTTTTATCTGGATCGGGCTAAAATGAGCTAGGCTAACATCTTTAGAATATCTCTCTTTGAATCCCACATCAACCTCGCTCATTGCCTCCCTTCAGCCTTAAACGATGTCATCGTCCTTTCAAATATCTGCCTATCAGTGTCCTAAATTCGTTCCGGACCAAAAACTCGATGAGCATTTTTCATCGAGTAAATTTTGGAATGGAATATATTGCAAAAATTTTTATTTTTGTTATCGCCTTTATGGTTAAGGTTGCGTGTTCAGATCACGTCGGGGTCACCAGTATTAAGGTATGAGGAACAGGGTGTAAAGTTTACTCATCCTCTATAGAAAAGGGAGATTCCTCCGACCAGACGGGTGTTGTGTCTGGTGGGCAACTGCCCAATGATTGATGTCGGGACGTTGTATATATGCTGGTCGCGCGGTAAACACTGCGTACGCGTTGCAAGATTTTTGCGTGACGTCAGTGAGATGCGTAGTTTCGCATTTAGCGATGTAGATGCCACCACACGCCCTAGTTGAGACGACTAGAAAAGCAAGGTTGTTAGCTTAGTCAGCAATCTTCTTTATTGCTGTTGGTATATTTCTGTCCGTTGCTCCTAATTTAATTTACTTTTTATCCCTATCTATCCGTCTGCATTACGAAAGAACGTTTCTCCAGAGAAAACGCATTGTTTTTAATTAAAACTTTTATGCCCTTATAAATTTCAATCGTAAATAACAAAATATTATCAGTTCAGTACATACTAATAATTTATAACATCATAAATCTGACGTTATAATTGCCCAGATCCAGGTACTTGGAATGCTGCCAGAAACACATAGAAAAGATATCTTAGAAACTTGTTCGTACCAAAGTATCTATAAATCGAAACTGTTTTACTTTTCAATTATTTCTGGACAAAAATTTATGGGTTTTAATTCGATTCCAATCAAAACAAGCCCGGTGGAATTCCTTGGAAACGTATCTAAAATGGTGGTTGTAAACTGCTACACGCTACAGTAAACTGTTCGTTGGCTTGTTACTTGGCTTGTGAAATAATTTGACTTGGAGCCAAGTGACTTGATTATCACCGGTGCTAACCATTGTATTCATTTTTATGATATACTGTCTGGCACTACACATGTTCCTGGAAAAGTATGTTATACATACGTCACCATATTAATTTGATGATATGCAAACTAACACTGAATACGGTAAACAGGATGAGTTGACAATATTTTGACATTATTATCAGATAGTACTAAAGTGTATGTCATGATTTCTGATATCAAAGTGCAATATCAACAAAGCATAACGTCAGTACAAACCCACACAAAACTGACTATAGTAAAAAAAATCTTGAATATGTAGAAGAAAATGCGTTGAACTAAAGCACTTGTAAAATTATCCGTACGTTTAATGGCATTTACTATCCACCCGTGTTATCTACTTGATGTGAAACTGGTAGAGGTGATGCACTTGCACCCTTATTGCAGAATGGTTTTATAGTGTTACTAAGGTCTGAGTTTATTGACACGAAAACCACGTGTAGCATCGGATTGGGGTTAAAGATTGCACATAACTCTCGCTTAGCTAGACTATCGCTAAGAAGAAATAATCTTTAATTAAAAGTAAGAAGATAATATCGTCTAGTGTTTTCGTTTCACTTTCAGTCTGTGGAAAGTTTGCGTAATCAGAAAAGTTCCAGACGTTTTGTAAATATTGAACTAACTACATATGAAACAGAGTTTCTCCTTCTACGTATACCGTTGTCTGGTTTTAATATTGCCATGAATTTTGTTATGGTCCTCTTTGGTCTTACTGTAGGTACGATGTTTTGATCCATAGTGAACCATTTGCTGTGCTTACACACAAATCGGTGTTGTTATTAGGTACACTAATCTACCTGTATTGATTTAGGATAGCGTTTAATTTAGTTTTTGGTGTTTGGTTGATAAATATTGTTCTGATTCAACCTTTGTTTAAATATCGTGTTTTTTTCCGATGCAGAACGGGCCAGTACTTCATAAAACTGTAGTTTTTGGAAAAGTGATTAATGAATATGGTTTTAATGTCCTCCTTTTTGTCGATAACAGCGAACTTCGATCACTAATCCGTCCACAGCGCGGTGGTTATGGTAATCCCCTTAGGCCTTCAACTTAACGGTCAATCTACGGGGGGTTCTGAACCCACACGTGGATTGATATTATAATCTTTTACAACGCCTATGTATAGACAGCAAAGTGGCAATTTCGAACGTGACATCTTGATGTTTATCTATCACTTTGTTTTAGGTAATTTTCTCCTAAAGCGTACCTTTTTTAGGAGAAAGTTATATTTATTTTATCCAGCACTGAAATATCGCTCAAAGGGCAACATATTCATAGATTACAATCGATACGCGGTAGCTCACGAAGCCAGGCGTGTGATTTTTTTACGAACGCCTTTTCGACCCCCTTATCCTAATCTGTCATTCAGATGTCGAAATACGATTTTGTATTCGTATTTCCCGTATACAGTGTCGTATACATACCAAATAACCTAAATGGGATGTCATCCTATATCATGAATGTGATTAGATGAGCTGTCTGGAACTCGGGAGTACGTTAAGGACCCTTCATTGTTTACCTTTTTTATGACGCTGTTTCGGGTCTGTAACGTGTTTATATTCAAATACCTGAGGAAATTGAGGTATTTTGTCCAAACTAATTACGTAATATTCTGAAACATCTGTGTTCTCTTTAATGATGATATTATTTATGTTTTGAGTATAGTCACTGTGGTTTCGGCGCGGTAGGCCTCTTTAGTTTGACATGACCTGTAAACTGCGGGGTCACGTTACTTAAATGAGTGTTTTACCGCTTTTCAACAATAACGCTATTGAAATAAAAACAGTTGTAGGCGTAGGTATTTATAAAACTTTTCTGTTCGTCTATTTTCATATACCTATAGGGTCATATTAAATTACCTAGCGAAACTTCACAGGCGGGATGGAAAAGTAAATTAACACGATCAAACAAAAAAAAAATTCTGTTTTAAATTCATATTTTAAGATCGTCAGCCAATGGTCCTGTACCTGTACTGTATTGTATGACCAGCGGGTAGATGTCATCTTTATCCTAACTAATCTTATAAATGCGAAAGTAAGTTTGTTTGTTTATTACGCTTTTACGCTAAAACAGCTGAACGGATTTGGATGAATACTTTTCATTCTGGATCGCAGAAGTCGCGAAGTTGACCTTACATCTAATAAAAAAGATAAGAGATTACATTAATAACCATAGTGTCATAACGACTTCAAAGTAAATAATTTGACGTAATTGGGGCTCGAGTCGCTTATATACAAATAAAATGAATGTACTACGGACATGCGAACATAGTTATTCGTTACATCATATGTCAACAAATTTTATTCCACATATAGTAAGAATTACGTGTCTGTTTGAACCTATGAAGTCCCCAATCGATGATACGATATTAATGGAATGTACGATATTAATGAATTCATATTAGCTTATTTATGCCCGCGGCTTCGCCTGCTTTGAGGTCGGAAATTGTCCCACGAGAACGTACTACCGGGATATTAAGTATTTGATGTCCTAACCCAGGTCATGATCTACCCATGTGCCAAATTTCATCCAAATCCGTTCAGCCGTTTTAGTGTGAAATCTTAACAAAAAACTCACATTCGCATTTATAATAAGTTAGAATTAGTATGGATGTCACACCTTTTGAAATGTATTCGTTAGTGCTTTTTTAATTTAAAGTGTAGTACGTAAAATATTTGTTACGCCGAATTGTTAATTTCGTGAAATGGTAGGTATGACCAAAAGTGGTGAGTTGATTCGTGGAAAAGTCACAAAAAAACATAGTTTTTTCTACAATTTTGTATTTATGATGAGAAAACAGCAACTTAAGTATAATTAACATACCTAATAATGGCTTTTATTGTGGGAGGTGTGGTGATATCATAAAATTATTAAATTACTGACGTATTTAGGTACCTCATATCACTTTATCAAATTAGTATAACTTTTTGACATTTGCATGTTCTGCGGCTTTTGGATACATTTTATATACGTCGCAGTAAGATGTTTATAGCCGTAATATAGTTATTTGAAAGCAGTTCATAACTGTCGGAGTGCCCTAATTTTGTTACTGCAACCAATATCGACATAGAGCTCGCCGGCCGCTGCTGCGGCACCGCTCGCTTCGCTCACTCGGTTCGCGCCTTGATCACATTTCTAACCTAACCTAACCTATTTGGTCGGAGTGCCCTAATAGTTATATTACTAGATCGTGCTCGCATCATAGTTATATTTCTAGTAAGATAGTTATGCACTGCTTTCATATAACTATATCACGGCTATAACCATCTTACTGCGACATATATGTATTTTGGTACAGACACCAGCACATCAAGCTACTACAATCTGTCAAATTTATTTAATAGATTTTCAACTTTATCGCTGAAATGTAAGGTTCAAAGTTGATTGGGAAAATTTGACAGTTTCGGGTAGCTTGATGTGCTGGCGTCTGTACAACATCATATCATAAAACACATGTTGAAACGAATTCGCCTAGTCGTGTATCAATTCATGTTACATTGCATAAATTAGGACGGCCAATTTTTGTAACATTTCACCAATCTGTACAGGCATTTGATACCTAATTCCGTAATTAAAACCAACCAAACTGAAAATTTCGCATGCGAAACTATGAAAGCGAATCCTAATCTTAATTTTAACTTCAAGCAAACATTTAAATTGTATTTGTTAATTACGTAACTATGTATACGACGAAACGTACTGTTAGCCCTAATATCAAATTAACTTGGCAAATAGAATTAGCCTATTAACATTTTGTTTCTGATTACATTTTAGTATCTACTGCTAACTATTCCTACAATTGCATTAGTCTTGTTGTTTACGTGGTTTCAAATATTTTGCTGACAACTTGTTAATTTCATAGCCACCGCCGTCGTTTGATCAGATTGTGGTAAAAATGCCTTAAAGATGATAAACTATATCTGTTCCGTTACCGACTAGTAATGAGTGAATACCGTAATGAATAGGATCTGAAATTCATAACATTGATTTGCTTCTATTAAGGTACAGTTTTGGTAATGTGATTAAAAGAGTGATGAATATAAATGCGGATGGACGAAGAAAAAGGGAAAAGCCAAAGAAAAGATGGATGGATTGTGCGAGGTATGATATGAAAGACATGGGAGTGAACGATAGCGTGACGAATGACAGGGGAGATTGAAAGAAGAAAACGGGTTCGCCAACCCCACGTAACATAAGATAAGGGCAGAAAGATGATGATGATATGATAAGATACGAAATGCACCTTTAATATCTTATGAAAGAGCCACTACATCACAAGATCTTAGACTAAGCATGAATATTTCATTGCGAAGCTACACTACATAGTGCAAGCAAGTGACATACATTCTAAGTTACTATTATATTCAATAGTGTAATGCGACGTACTGGATTTAAGACTAATTAATAATTCTATCTACTAACCCTTGCAGGATTAAGATCGAAGAGCATGACATTAATATGGAGAATAACAAACCAGATATTAAAGATGTTATTAATAACAGTAAAGTCTAAAGTTCTGTAATCAATTAGTCACAATGTTTGCATCAAGAATCTTTAGACATCTTGCTCGTAAGCTGCGATATTTTTGATCCACAAATGTATGCAAAAATATAACTTCAACTACTGTAAAATTCTCTCAACATTACCGCGCAACCCTGCCAAAAGTCGCTCTTATTCACACTTTATAAGCAAAGTTGTAACTTTTCAACTTTTTAAAAGCCAAAGCTTTATACAAGTGAGTGTTTGTAACTGGAGCGAGAGATTTCAAGATGTAAAGTTTCCTTTTTTCATAAAAATATACTTACTGAAATTGGGGCAAACTAGAGTTATAGGAGTTTATGGAATGTTTATGTTTCTGGTTTCATAATAAATGTGTCGGCCACTGAAGATAATCTACCTCATAATGATGTTTATATCTCGGATGCAGATTTTGGGATTTAATTGGTCTGGTTACGTCAATCAGTCGGCTAATTGCATTGTTTTCTGCGTGGCTGGACGATGAATTCGTGCTTCAATATAAATGCTATGTGCCTTTAATTGAAAGCTACGCTACTTAAACATTCCGCATTTATGTAATCGATAATTTTAATTACATAAGTACAATAATAAACTCAAGCGTTTTCCAATGAGGGTTGGCAGAACTCACAGAACGTTATGTGCGTTATATATAATCCTTACTTATTTCTTTTGTTTCATCCACGGTCCAATTTTTAATTAGGTGATTAATGATTAACTTTCTCATTGGAGTTTTTTATTGTGTTTGTTCCAAAAACCTTTTGTCGTAAAGGTCTAATTTCTCTCCGTCTAATTTTGTTGTGACACTCATAAATATAAATTATTGTTGGAGTATTTCTGAGACTATTTCGTATTTTTCGAGGATATATAAGGTAGCGCAAAAGTAATGTCATAATGTGAATTGGCTGCCATTTTGTTGAAAATGAAAAAATATTTGGGCCCTGTTTTCACGGAAAGATTATTTATACGTATAAAATTAATGATATTAAGTCGAAAAAATTATATCTGTCAACTGACCACCTCCTGAGTTGATATACATTTGTGCTCGTTTTATGGCATTTTGAATTAATCTGGCTCCAATTTGGTGATTTCTTGTTCAATGTTGGCTTTCAAGACTTGCATGTTTTGTGGTTTATATTGGTAAAAAGCCCCAAAGGAAGACGTCTGGCGCTATCAGATCTAGCGATCAGGCGGGCCAGTTAAAATCGCCAAAACTGGAGATTACACGACCCGGAAATTGGTGTTCAAAATCTCCGTCATTGCCTGAGCTGTGTGTATAGCTTCATTGCATTGTCAACTAATTCTCTATCTGTCTACAACATAAAAATTATGAAAATTCATATTACTACATTACTTTTGCGCAACCTTGTATTTTGAAGTGATCTTTTTTTTTTCTAAGTTTTTCCATATTCACCAAGCTATTCACCAAGAAGCTTTATGAAATAAATGTTAGTTGGGTAAAAAAAGGAAAAAATAACGTTGAATCTGCACATTCATTCAAAACAGTAACCTCACTTAGGTCTAGAAAAACAGGCATTTTCTTATCCGGTCTAAATTGTTGTCCTGGGATTTGTACCTCAACTACCCTCTTTATTACTGAGCGACACCCCAACGGGCAAATAATCGAGTTCGCCAAAGTAAATAATTAAATATAAATTGATAACTTAAATAAGATCTTATTTACTCTAATGGAATAAATTGCTTTGTCGTCATATATTACGTTGAATTTGGCATGTTCCAAACAATGTCTCAATGAAAAGAAGTACCTACATTTTTATTTATAGTTACCTACTTCTAAGCATTCTCAATATGAACCCAATCAATGAAAGAATTTCCCAAAACTGCCATAATACCTATTTGTTACGCCGACTTGGGAACATTGTTGATATTCAAAGGAGCGGAAAATATGGCCTCCTATGTTCGAAAAGCATTGTTAAAGCCCGAACGGTTAGCCAATCGGATAGCTGGAATCCTGAAAATGTATGTTTAATTGAAACTACCGAAAAGGCTGAAAATTACTATGTGGTATGTAGAATTAGATATCACATACCTATTCAAATTCAGCCTTTTCGATAGTTGTACGATCTATTTGAATCCCGTAGTGTAGATTTTCCCAGTAGGTACCTAGAAAATAATAT
The DNA here is from genome assembly GCA_949152395.1 of Agrochola litura. Taxonomy (NCBI): domain Eukaryota; kingdom Metazoa; phylum Arthropoda; class Insecta; order Lepidoptera; family Noctuidae; genus Agrochola; species Agrochola litura. The sequence goes on from OX424508.1 coordinate 7,225,742, forward strand.
TCCATATATTTGTCTTTGATTTGGCACCAATTTTATTGAGCTAGGTAACAGTAGGTAATAGGTTTTCTCGATATTCAACAAATAGGAATATTTTTCTTTGATTATGAATGGGGACTGTCAGAGCCAGTATTGGTATTATAAGTAGTAATACGAATATTTTTGTACCTACTTAAGTATTAAAAAAATATAAAAGCTCTTTAACTAACTGCTTCGTTGGTCTAGTGGTCGCAAGCGCCACTGCTGACCATGAGTTCCCGGGTTGGGCAAAGTGTTATTGGGTCTTTCCATCTGGAATTTCTCAGTAGCAGCCCGGAGTCTGGATTTGTGCCCGGTTGATGGCAATAGGCTCGCCACCTATTACATGCGACTCAAACTGGGCGAAACGTGAGTGTACTGTAGGTACACCTCTGCCCAACCTTTCGGGGAATACTGGCGTGATGTTATGAAAGCTCTCCGGTATTTACTAATTTAATTTGACAGGGACCTACTCGTATTTCCAATATTTCGATATATACCTACAACTGTCTGCAACAGTTATAGGTATGTGGCGGCATCTATATTGCCACATACGAACTACACATCAAAGATCCTGACGTCACACAAATCCTGCATCGCGCAATAAGAGTTTACCGCGCGAACACCATATTTAAAACTTCTCCGACATCAATCGTTGGGCAGTTGCCCACCAGACACGACACCCGTCTCGTCGGAGGATCCTCCCTTTTCTATAGAGGATGAGTTAACTTTGCACCGTTCCTCATACCTCTAAAGGTACCTATATGAATATAATTCAAAATCCTAAATTTAAAATATAGCTTTAAAGTTTTTTATATGAGCAATTCAATTTTAATTAGTTTTCCGTAATGTTTTTAAATATCACTCTCTTATAGTATGTAGCATGTAATAACATTGATGATTCAACGGTCGTGTCGCGGATGTAACGTGAAATATTTTATTACGCTTCTTGTGAATGAATCTAATAAATAATGTTTATTTTATTATTTACGACACACTTCTGAAATTCTCGTGCTGTAATCCACATGTTTGCAATAAACATCTAATTTGTTTACGGACTTACGGACTAAGCTTGTTTTTCAAAATGGTAGAACTCTTTTTATTATTTAGCAACTCTAATGGAAGGCTTTAACTTAAATATTAGCAGAAAGTTCTCCGTTGTTTAGGGGTTGAAAAGTAGTTTGTACTAAAACTTTAAGATTAAAAACTATTTGCATTTAGGCTTAGGCATAGTGATTAAATCTACATTTAGGTACCATTTGAACTGAAAGTTTATTTAGGCTTAAAAGTCTGGAGGAAAATGTTGCCTCTTTTCATAATATTCGATTCAAATGAACCATACTTAATTCCTTTAATCCTATCCTATATTATTAAATGAGCAATATTTGTATATATATTAAATATATTTGTAATCACGTTGTCGAAAACGGCTCTAACGATTTCGATGAAAGTTGCAATATAGGGGTTTACGGCAGCGAAAAATCGATGTAGCTAGGTCTCATAATATCTTGAAAAATTCGTTTTCTACGTATTTTCACCCGAGCAGAGCTCGGTCGCCCAAAGCTTAGAACAAGATGGCTACCTTAGAATAATGACATGGCAGCATGGAATAAGTAAGTACGTACTATCATGGCACCATGGAATTAGTATGTACTATACATAGAATTAATATGAACTATCGTATACTATTAAATGAGCATTCTCTATTTTCACCAGAGCAGAGCTCGGTCGCCCAGGTACTAATTAATTATCCAACCTAATAGACTAATTCAAATATCAGATTGGAACAAAGCACCCGTTACACGTGGCGAAGCTTATCACGCAGTCACTGGCCAAACGCGGACGATCCTATGTACATAATATGATATGTTATATACTCATTATGTATTTTGTACTCTGTCCAACAAGCAAAAGGCTAATAAAATAACATCACCTCTGTAATCCCAGAAGGGTTAGACAGAGGTGTACCTCCACATTTCGCCAGTTATGTTTAGGCTCGTCTTATAAAATTCTGTGATGATATAATAAAGACCAACCTGTCAACCTGTTTGTTCACGTGCGTCTGTTGTTGTAGAAAATTCTAAGAAAACATAAAATATTTTCTCTTTTCCATCCATACAAAGTAGGAGCCCTTTTTACTTGTCTTAACTCTAAAATCACACGGGGCGCAACGAAAACATGTTTTCGACATATACGAGTACAATGAAATGCATCGGCCCGTTGTTCATCAAAATTAGGTTATTAAGTACACCGTGACAGTCGTCTTACAAAGGGTCGCTCAATGTACCCGATATAAAATACCTCTAGGAGTAATTAAAAAATTGTAACAATTTTTTTATTTTTTTATTTAGTGTCTCAGTTGTTGATCGCTGAAGAGTTTCCTCGTATTGAGCCAATCCTGGATGCTGTAGCCAGGTCATGGTGTCTGTACCGTTGATTTTTGTGGAGTTCCTTCTTCTGGAGCCTATCCTAGGGGTAGAATCAGGTCATACATCATAGAGAAATGCATTGTCTTCAAAACTGAACCAACTTGTAAAATTTCAACTCTGTAGGATAAGAGGAAGTGGTTTTAATTCAGCTTGGAAGATTTGCTAACACACTAACAAGGCAAGTTAATATAAAGCTTGTAAAAAAATACACGAAGTGGGCTGCTTTTGTAAGACGACTAAAATGTCACGGTGGATACATCTGTCTTTTTGATAATAATTGTTTGTTTAGAGTTATCAAGTCTTGGCTTTTGGTATAGGGTGGTGACGTCTTTCATTATTTCCACCTCATTGTTCTTCACTAACCTCACCACTAAATTCAGTCTCTAGTACTTACAATTAATGGAAAAGCCTTTAAATAGAACTTTACATTTACCTATTTTGTACAATCTGCAAATCGGACGAAATGGGTATCGGAAATGCAATTTCGAAGGCGATTTACTACCCTAAGCGCAGTAACTTCAAACTTAACTCAATTAAAGCTTATCTAATACCTACTTCGAGTTAAGCTGTAACTTATAAAATACGTTGCTGTAATAGAATAATTTACCATACATATGATGATAAATTACGTAAAAAACATAATTTATCATCACCCAGTTCTCATACGCCTCTCACAACTTGCGTGGAAAACAGAATACACCTTTTTTTCTTGAGATTACCATGGAAAATACATGATTGTTTCTTGATACATAGGTAAATTACTGTTATATTATGACTACAATGAACCGATAGTGTATTACTAACCTAGTTGATAGTTATGTTTGTATAGTGGGGTGCTGCATCATATATTATAACCCTGTAGGTACTTGACACGTTCGCGTACGCTGACTAAGTTTGATAACACCTCGTTGATGTTGTGATTTCGAGTAAGTAGGTGTGTTTTGATCGGCGGTAAAAGTACTGTTTATGTGCGACACGATTGATGAAATAGGATCATAGCATAAGCATAGTCCCACTGCTGGGACACAGGCCTCCTCTCTGTGAAAGGGAACGAGCCGTAATCCACCACGCGGGCCCAGTGCGGATTGGTGGATGTCACATGTCTTCGAATTTGGTTCTAGGACATGCCGGTTTCTTCACGATGTTTATCTTCACCGTTTTGAGAGTAGTGGTGATGAAATAAATTACACAAAGTAAAACGTCTGCCTAGGTTAGAACACATGACCTACAACTCCCAAGTCGCGGCCACCACTGCTCTCTGAAATATAATCTGTATTTTCAACAAAAGCAATCCCTACGATAGAAATCGGCAGCTCATTGTAAAGTTCCGTTTACTCTGGTAGGTACTGTTAAAGGCACTTATTGTACTTCCTACCACAGGAAATTTTAATAAAGGTGTCATAAACCATTCCGGAAAGCAAATCTCGTTAAAATAAAGACGTTAAAAGACAAAAGACTGCCGCTCTTTGAACATCATATAGCCCCTTTTCATTAGTTTTCACAAACAAGTATTGTAAGGATGCCTGATTAGATTTCTACTAAATAGCTTGAAACGGAAGCTTATTCATCTCTAGAACAAAATTATGATTAATTTGTGAACTAGGTAGACTAAGGCTAGTTGTCCACCGCCACCGTCAACGGGACGTCAACGACAACGAGATGACGACGCCGAAGTAGCGATACTTAATGTACATTTATTATGGCCGCGTGTCCATCACCCGAATTTTGGAGTAGTTTGGCGCGACCGCTAGAACTGTGACGGGCCAATGTGCTGGCAATACAAAACAAGTTTTAAGACTCATGCAGACTGGCGCGACTTACACAGGTAATTGTTCTACCGTGAAGTTTTCTTAGAAATTATTTTATTAGAGTCGCGTCGCGCCTATTTACGTGAGCCTTGATCCTGCTGTCGCACCGGCGCGCGGCTGCGGCGCCCGGCTTTTGTTTTGTCTATCATAATAATTACTGAACCGCCGAGTTTGATCGCGGTGGACAAACGATCACCGTCAACAGGGCGTCACGTTCAGTTCGAATAATTTCGTTTATCGTTGACGTGCCGTTGACGTGGTGGTGGACAAACGGTGTAACTGTCTGTTTTATTTCATTTTGTGTGCTTTTTACCAACTAATTAATTGCTTGTTGAACTTTTTTTACAATTTTTCTGCAGCAGTGTCTTTGGTTTTATCCTCAGGATGAGCAATGTTTTAAAAACTTTATCTTAGAATTTCGGAAGCAATACTGAGTTTGGAAAAGTGCCCAGTTAATGGTAGTCAGTTGCAATAAAGACGGTTGTCAGGGGCAGTGCTATATGGTTCATTGCATACTACTTAGGACCATACATACCTTAGGGATACTTACTTATTTAGCCTCTCTGTAATCCTCAGAAGATATGATAAAAATTAAGAAGTAGCTTATAAGGGACCCCACTGTAGGACACATTGAGGCCCAATATTGTTATAAAGATAGGGTGAAACGAGAATGTTATGTTACTGTTTTGCCCTTTCAACTCACATGTTAGTGTAAAGAGTGTAATTATGAATGCTTCAGTAAGTGTAAATATTGTCTGTTTTCCTACTGCAAGCAACTCTCATGTACCAAAGAGAATGCAGAAAATTGTTTGTTTGCTTTGAAATGTGTATGAAGCGCGGCCATAAATCGTTTAGAGATTTCAAACATGCTTTAGTAGAACATGAAAATATGCGAATGTGAGCTTAAGTCTTATTTATTTGTAGGACGATTTTACATGCAATGTAATATGTACTTACTTTTATATTAATGGGAATGTTTTTGTACTTAGTTATTTAAATACAATTTTATACTCTTATGTTTTACTTTTTATTGAGCGTAGTTAATTATTCAGGAGTCTCTATGAAGATAGATTTATGTGGAAGATGTGCCTAATCTTTCTTATTTACAAAAGCCAGTTACTAAAGCCGAAAAACCACGATATATCTCTTAGTAGTTTGAAAGCCTGTTTAGGTGTGTTACGTTTCAAAGTTTCAGCTTTAGTTACGAGTGTTTTATGTATGCGTATATAAATTTACTTCTAGTGCAACAATTACTGGCGCCAGCTAATGGTAATACATTACCGTGAAAGTACAACCCGATGACGTCACGACTAACTACGAATTAGGACGGTATGTAGGACAATAATCGCGTGACCCGGTTTGCGCGGCAAGTATTTGAAAAAGGAACATAATGTAGCTCTATGGTTGTACTCCTGAGGAATTCGAATTTCTTCCCTCCCGTGAGCGTGACGGGCCGAAGGAAACCGGTGACGTTTCGTGCAGAAGTTGCTGACACGAAAAATGCGTGGTATTTTATGCAAGCTATCCTGCTAATATTTCAACAATTTTCCTTAGCAGCTGAATACTTCACTCGTTTTGCCAATTTACAGACAGGACGGAGCTACGTGAGTCCTGAAATTGTATATCAGTTAAAATATTAACTAAAATCGTACGAAGCTTTAGAATTAAACATTTCTCATCATATTTAGTGCTTTTCAGTCAGTGTTTGTTTTCTCAGAAAAAATATAATAAAAGCTTTCAAATTAATTCCAACATAATGTCGAATTGACGACTTGCGATGACTCAAAACTTCGGTACACTACACAAAAGAAATAAACGTATTTCAAGCTTCGTTCCACATTAATGAGCAAGTATTTTATCCGCTTGGTTTGTACAAATCAATGCGGAGGCGCAAAATGAAACATTTTTCGAAGTAAATAACTTCTGACACAATGTGACATTTTTGGGACACTTATAGGATGACAAAAATAATAGTTTCCTTATCGAACATAAACACAACAGTTACCTACTTGTTGATGTCCCTTAAACTTCGATATTTTATGAAGGTTCTACCTACGATTTCTAAAGTTCCAAATTATTTATTGCGGAATAAACGGTTTCGTTTTTCTTTTTTTCCAATCGTTGTTATTGATTTATAAGTCAATTAAATGCCCTTTGTGGTGGTTCCACTGAGCTGTGCTTAGTTTTTACTACTTTTGTTTAGATGTTCTTTTTATGTGAAAGCAGTATAATTTTGCATTAAATCTTCCCGGAATTATAGTCTGCAACGTTGCACGAATGTTTTTAAAGACTCCAGTTTACTTCAGATGTTTTCTTTTAAGTATTTACTTTGCTTAAAGCCACTTTTCTTGGTAAACAACGTTGCGCAACATCATTTTTAGGGTTTCGTACCCGACGGGTGCTAAACGGAACTCTATTACTAAGCCTCCGCTGTCCGTCAGTGCGTCTGTCTATCAGCGGGCTGTATCTCATGAACCGTAATAGGTGAACAGTTGAAATTTTCACAGATTGTGTATTTCTATTGCCGCTATAACAATAAATAATACTCCCCTAATAATAACGTCCCCAAGAACTGTGTTTTTTTTTGGCGTTTTTAGTAAGTAAAAAAGCTTTTATTTAATTATTCAAATTCTGATCAATCTAATAATGCCTGTATTCCCCAACGGGATAATTAGAAGTGTACCTGTCACATATCACAATCTGCATTTCGATAATTATATCCCAAGTAATATGCGGAGAACTTTTAGCCAATTCCGAATATTAAATATTAAAAATAAAATAAAGTAAAAAAAATTAAAGGGATAAAGAAGAAACGTGTTTTTTTTTTACATAAATAGTGTTGAATATGGTATCTACGGTGGTACGGGATTTTTCGTGTGCGAGTCCAACACGTACTTGACCGTTTTGTTTTAATTTTTAGTGTTCAGCACTAAAAATTAAAACAAAACGGTCAAGTACGCATGTGTTCACACCACACGGAAAGCCGATTAATTGGGTTTAACGAAAATTTTATCCGCCTAGAGTAATTTAGAAACAGTCACATGTGTAAAAGGTTGCCACTACCAGCAACATGGATCCCGCGAAAACAAAAAAGAAACATCTTGCTAAAACAATATTATGCAACATTACTTTAAATACCATTAATAAGAGGGGGGTATATGTGAACTTTATGGTAGGTATTGGAAGACGAATAACAAATGGGTGGAAAAAATACTGGTCATTGAAGGAGGTCATGAAACCAACAGATCTAAGTATTGGGTTAAAACGGAAGGTCTTCAACACATGTATACTGCCTTGCATTACATATGCTCTCACAAAACACCATAGAGAAATGCTGGCACATTGCCAAAGATCAATGGAAAGGAGTATGACTGGTATTAAAAAATAAGACAGGATACGAAATACCCTGATTAGAGAAAGGACAAAAGTTACTGATGTTCTTATCAAAATAGACCAACAAAAGTGGAGATGGATAGGCCACATATAAAGAGGTATCCAAGAAAGACAAGTGGAGTAAAGTTGTGACTGCATAGTACCCCAAAGATTTCAAAAGAAACAGGGGAAGACAATATAAGAGATGGGAAGACGAACTGAAGCTTACTGCGGGTCTGAATTGGAGAAGAGTTGCGAGAGATAGGACTCAGTAGAAGTTGTTAAAAGGCACACTGAACTAAGATACATTCTGTAAACTAGAAAAATACCACAACGCAAAGATGTTCAGAATAGAAAGTGCTCATTATTTAGGTATGTGAACTTTAAAAAACTTTTTACAAAAAACCAAAACAACCGACTTCAAAAAAAAAACACTATAAAGTGAAAAATAACTTTAATTTCGGAAGTCGGTGTCTTTGGTTTTGAATTTTCGTTCTTTGTCACCGACTTCCGAAATTAAAGTTATTTTTCACTTTATAGTTTTTTTTTTTAAGTCGGTTGTTTTATTTTTTTGTAAAAAGTTTTTATTTTTCACTTTTTAGTGTTGTGGTACCTACCCCACACAAATTCGAATACCACTACCTGCTATGTAAATAACAGTGACAGGAAGTTATCACATACTAAGTGGGAAAAAATACGTATTATTGAAGCCAACTCAAAAACTACCCTAGCAAAGTTAATAAAATTTATATGGGACCACCTCTGAAGTGTGATCTACCAAACAAAAAAAGAATCATCAAAATCAATTCATTGGCGGAGTAATCGCGTAACAAACATACAAAAAACAAAACAACATACAGTCGAATTGAGAACCTCCTCCTTTTGGAAGTCGGTTAAAAACAGTTGAAACAATGACATCATAGTAAAATATTAGATACACGATATTTGAGGTCAAACGTTAAGTGGTCCATGCTAAAATAAGTACATATCAGGTATCGTCTAATGGACCGACCAAGATAAGCTGGCAGCTCTAATAATGATGGACAAAGCTCTTAATACATATTACGGCGATCTTCCAATCTTGGATAATGCGGGTAATAAGTTACGCTTCAATAGAAACGGTTCCAACCAATAACCAATATTAGGTTCGGTCATCTAAGTATATAGATGACGCCTTGTTATTAACCAATAGAGTATCTTAGATACGACAAGAATAGGGATTATGCCTGGGTATAAAAAGAGAAATTCTATTTAGTCCGTCAGTCAGATAATAAAAAAATATTAGACATGTATTTTTTGCTTTATCATATAAATTAAAAATGACTTAGATAAAACACATTAAAGTTGGGGAGTGGGGTCGCTACGTCACAAGTAAGTATAAAATCTACATACTCGTGACGTCATGGCACATTTCAACTCAATGTATTGCCGTAATCTTGTGATTTAAACATCATCATCATCATCATCATCAGCCTATAATGTTCCCACTGCTGGGACACAGGCCTCCTCTTTGTGAGAGGGAGTGGGCCGTAATCCACCACGCGGGCCCAGTGCGGGTTGGTAGATGTCACATGTCTTCGAATTTTCGGTTCTAGGACATGCCGGTTTCCTCACGAGTGGTGGCCCAGTGGTAACGGCCGCGACTTACGAGTTGTAGGTCGTGATAAGGACCAAGCCCGGGTCGACGGCGCGTTGTGTTCCACGCGTGCCTCAAAGAGATGTCAGCAGAATTGACGGGGTCCGTCAGGGCCAATGCCTGCCGGGGGTTTGAAGAAAACCGATAGGGAAATCGTGGCCCCCGGCAACAGGGTAACCGAAGGAACACGGGTGGGTTTTAGACAGTAAGAGTCTGACACGCCCTCCCGCTCCACCCAGAGCGGGAGAAGTTATTTGATAATTTCCCACCCAAAAAAAAAAAAAAAGTTTCGAACCCAGACAGGCGCTTTACTTTGTGTAAATTATTTCATCACCACTGCTCTCAAAACGGTGAAGGAAAACATCGTGAGGAAAATTTAAACATCGATCACTAAAAAATACGTGTCCAATATTTGTTAACGATCTAACTGAAAGACAAAAAGAATTTGTCGTTATCCCTATTCGCTGGAAATAAATATCACATTTCTTCGTTACTAAAGACAAAGCTATTAGTTAAAGCAATGACACATAAAATTTTATCGGAGAGGCAACCGGATGGCGAGTGGTAATCTGGGTCTTGAAGTGATACCGAACCCCCCTGTACCATCCGAATGGACCCCAAATGGATGGGGGCGGAGATACGGGGAATGGGGCCAAACATTTTTTTTTAGACATGACATTCAAAGTTTAAGCTCTATTATGTGCAAGGAATTTGTGTGTATCAATGCCATCCGGTTGCCACCCCCCAACATCGTTATAAGTGAAATAATGTTTAATAATATAATTCTTGAAACTCCTTACCGATGATTTATCACCGAAAATGAGGGTGAATTTTATCAAAACCAGATGGCATTGATACACACGAATTCTTTGCAAATAATAGAGCTTAAATTTTGAATATCATGTCCAAAAAAAAAAATGTTTGGCCCCATCCCCCATATCTCCGCCCCCGTCCATTTGGGGTCCATTCGGATGGTACAGGGGGGTTCGGTATCACTTCAAGACCCAGATTACCACTCGCCATCTGGTTGCCTCTCCGATTAAATTTTACGTGCCATTTTGCCATGAATATAATTATTATATCAACGATGTATGAACGTAACCCCCCCGACCCTTGCTCGAAAACGAGGTGCCAGCAATTGTTGCAGCTGTGCACGTAGCTTTAAATTCCCCGTTAAATAATAATGATCAAAACCTTTTGATCCAGCCCGTCCCATCTTTTGATGTCCTCCCTCCGGATAACGCCCTAAGCCGAGGCTCGAACCCCGCAGGGGGTGCCCTTAGCGAGCGTTCATCCTAAGCTTTTTAGCTTAGCTTATGTGTGCCCTGGCTGGAGGCTTTGAGTATAGTAGCTTAAGGTAACCACAGGATTGACCGGTTAAACAGCCACGGTTTCAGGAACCAGCTGTGAGATGCCATTCAGAAAAAAAAAAAAAATGAACGTAAAGGAAGCAAAAGGAGTAAGGATCGTAGTAGGTGTACCGTTCTCTACCTAGCCCCATGGGAAGAAGGCATAGGTTTTAAGATGTATGAAAACAAAAAGCGTTCGTATGTATTACACAAGACTTACACCATTTGGTTAGCATCTATTGATTGAACAGTAATTGTTTTGAGTACAAAATGTGGAATGATTCAAAGGCATTCAAGAGCTATTATTCTGCTGATTAAAGCGATAATCGCCTTTCACCAGCGTTCAGGATATTTATTCGATTCCTAAATCATCCGCTCCTGACAGAATGGTGTCGGGTTAAAGCCAAGTACTATCGAAGAAACGCAGATCTGTACACTGTAAGGACTAATCTTGCTTGCAGCGCTCGGTTTCTATAGTATCGCTTACCTACGAAAAACAAAGGGTCGTGTGCATAGGATTTTGTTTTCAAATTGCTTAGGTATGCGTTACCCCGATGGTACCTACTTCGTGCGAATTCGCAGCCGTTCGCAAGGCTTCTCCATTATTTGTATAATGCGACTATTAGTTTATATTTTTCCGCTTAATCCTTGACTCAGTGCAGACTTATGCTACTTCTTGGAAAGCAGCTGTTTGCAACTTAAAAGCGCTAGTTTTATTAGTTTTGCATAGGTACCTACATAATAATGAATTGTATCGTATTCGACCGCAGCGTGGTCGCGTAATCGCGGTTAGAAATCGCACGAATACACTATACCCATGGCTAAACAATATTCATCAACCAGCGCTGGGGCTCTGTCTCGCATGGAGTCGCAGTATTATGCTGAGCAATGGCCGTTTCGCGTGGATGTGACGCACATTTCCCCCAAATTTTTATTTTCTTTCTTATTCAAAGTTCTTTGAAACGTATGCAGAAAATGAAAATCGCTGTTAACGCGCGCTTTCGTGCAGTTTCACGACAATAACGATATTGAACGCGACGATAAAACGAATAAAATGATAGTGACTGCATCAAAGGATTAATCAAACATTTTTATTTCAGTCCGCAATCGCAATATTGCTGAGAGAACTTTTCCAATTTCTGTTTGCCTAACTTGTACGATGCATTTCATAAAAAATACATGTATTCAGTCTCGTGGGTATGCTACGGTGGTCGGTACACACAACACGTACCTACTTACTTTTAGTACAGCTCGGATAATTTAACATAAGAGTGTCTACTTGCCTAAATATTCCTTTCGTTTTTGAAAGAGTTGAATTTAGAGAGTGATTATAAAGAGACAAGATTTCATTTTTGAAGTGAAAACTTCTTTAGGCGCGTTGGGCATTTTTGAGATGGGAAAAACTGTTGAACTTGCGACACCGTTACCGACGCCTAATTTTTGTAAACGCTATTGTGCTCTTTATTTATATTATGTTACGGATCAATGTCCCATGCAATTATTTTTACTTTAAAGGTTTTGGAAGTATTTCATTTTTTGTAAACGCGATTGTGCTCTTTATTTTGATAAGGTTACGGACCAACGTTCTATACAAGTATTTTTCTTCCACCAAGGCGATCTTGTTCAAGTTTTCACTTCTGTCGGCACTCCCGGAGTTTCACTGTTTTTTGTACGTATGTTGTTTGTTTGTAGTGAATAAACTCAAAAACTACTGAACCGATTAAAGAAATTTTTTCACCAGTAGAATGCTATATTATCACTGAGTAACATAGGCTATAATTTATAAAGATATCACGCGGGCGACGCCGCTGGTGGAAGCTAGTAAGTAATATTCTGTTAAATCTTATCGTCCATCCACCACGGTCCACGGTTACAGATTTTTTTATAGAAGTGATATATTCAATAACACAAAGGATTTTTCATGTAGATGATAAACAGTGTACCTACTTCTATTGTGAACTAAAACCGCATCGACCACAGCCTTCGACATTTCGCACGTGATTCGACGTCGTTCGGCCACGCCAGGGCTTTATAGGAAATTACCTGTTGGCTTTAGCGGCTTTGTCTACGAATATACAGGATTATGGCTACGGTACGAAATATAAGAAGCTTTAAAAAAAATTAAATACCTTTTTGGTCGGTACTAACTAACTACCCTCCCTGTCTTTACATAAATAGATCAAATTGAAAGGAAGTGGCCAAACACTAGGATGTTTAGCCACTTAATAGTAATAGTGTGCTCGTTTAATAGTATAGGATTGGTCCTATACTATTAAACGAGCAAAATTTGTATCTATTATATATATTTGTAATCACGCTCTGAAAAACCGCTCTAACGATTTCAATGACATTTGCAATATACTCAGGGGTTTACTTACGGAGGCGAAAAATCGATCTATTTGTGATATATTCGTTTTCTCCGTATCCCTCGGTCGCCCAAAGTTTAGAACAAGATAATGAATAATGACATGAGAATAATGACATAGCAGTATGGAATAGCATGTACCTACTGTCATGGCAGCATGGAATTAGTATGTACTATACACGGGATTAGTATGAACTATCCTATACTATTAAATGAGCATTCTCTATTTTCACCAGAGTAGAGCTCGGTCAACCAGGTACTGTTTACCTCAAACGAGAACGTAGAAATGTTATTTATATTTATAAACGTTAAATATTTAAAGACGATTTACTTATTACTTTATATAACGTATGAGAAAACTCAGGTTTTTAAAGTACCCAGAATAATTTGGTAAATACGCTGCATTACTTATTCAAGCTTCGATAGCAATCGACTGCGGTCGAATCTAGAAACATTTTGGAAAGGTCGAGATAAATATTAGGTATATCTTCGTGTTTGAATCACCGCAGAGGTATGCATTCATATCTGCTCAATCGTTTTCCGTTTATCATATTATATTATGACCTGATATTGAGTTTCATGTTATTCTCTTACATGATCTCTGTACCGATCTCTTTAAATTGTAACTCGGAACACAATTTAGATTTTAAATTTTACATAATGGAAGTGTCTATATAATACAATGCGGCGTGTGTTACCTACTTACAGCAACAATGGCCCGTCCGCCATATCGCGCGAAACGACACACGAATCGACGCTTGCGCACAGTCAGTGAACCTCCGTAGAACAATACACACGTGCGGGTCAACAGCTTCCTCTTCCGTCCAAACTCGTTGACCGTGATTAACTTTCTGTACTTTATAAGTAGGTATTGTAAAATTTTAACAGTTTGTAATATGTGTTTTTCTATTTGTTGCAGGAAACGTAGCAAGACCTAGAACTCGCCGACCCCTTGAAGCACCACAACCCAAGACTGAAAGCTCACTGCCGTCTTCCAAAGTATCTCCTAAAACTACTTTAAATTTATCTTTTGGAATCAAATCGACTCCGCTTAAGTCTTCACCCTCAAATTCGACTTCTCAAAAGACTTATGACAGGCGTCGAAGTCCTGAATCCAGTTCCAAACCTAGTTGCATACCTCTTTCCAAGAAATCCGCTGATAGAAATTTACGGACGTCTACATCCCCGGTTAAGCAGGACTTAACTCGAGATACAATATCTAGCAGATCAAAAGCTGAAACACCTAGAAGTAGAATTACTCGAAAAAGTCCAGAAAAAGCAAAGAGTGACACAGAAAACAATCGTATCGATCGAAGACATCGAGCTCAAAAAGATAGTGAAAGTCTTAGCGAAAAATATCATTATTCAAAGAAAAGACTGACTAGTTTAGAAAATAATTCTCCAAGGAAATCGAATGAAACTAAAAACGTGTCGCCTAAAAATCTTTTGAATGTTACTTCCCGAGCAAGTCAAGAACCAAATGTAAATGCTTGTGGACTAGAAAATTCTAAAGTTACGAAGATGTCGACGCTTCACGAAACTGTTAGACCGCATAGTTCTAGACTTTCCCAGGAGATGGACAGCTTAGCAGCGTTGACTAAACAGACATTAGATAGGGTTAACAAATTGTCGAATAACTTAACTAGTAATAAGATAAATTTAGACACATCTGAGCCTCGTTTCGACTCCATGTTCGCACCGAAATCCGAACTAAAGCACACCAATCACGCATATAATTATGGTTTAATTGACGCAAGGCCGGTACATAACAGAGGAGTTACAGAGAGGTTAAGAGATATAGACACGGCAGCTCAGAGACTGATTGATTTTGAAAAGCAAAGTGCAATGTTTTCTGATCTCAATAACGATACGTCTAGTCAAAGTCGCCGTCTTGATACTTCGTCAACGTCCTGTAGTCATACACCCGTGTCTATCTTAAAACGAAAATCTATTCACGAAGATAGTGTTGCATCTAACACTACTAATCAAGCCATCTCATCTCCACCGGTTACATTCTCACCGAGCGTCGTTGAACCGCGAAACGGTCGCTCTGACAGCAAGCAGCGACAAGGTATTTTAAAGAAACGCCGAAGCTTGGACGAGTCACAAGTAGCTCGGAGGAGGTCCTGTAGCCCAGAAGTGTCCTTCGCTGAGGATGGCTCTATAGAAACAAACAAATCCATATTGAAAAATAGGCGATCATCCCTAGAAGATGTTGTCAGGAACAGATCGCCTGATGGTCAAATTCAAGGGATACTTAAAAGGAAAATGAGCAGAGAAGAAGAACAGCATCATATTGACGAATTATCTCAAAGCTCACCAGAACCCCACGGAATATTAAAACGAAAGTCTAATTCTAGTTCAAGCAGCAGCACTGCTTCATCCCACGTTTCTATTGCTCAAGCTGTCTTATTAGCAGCAGCGGGTGGTGCAGAAATAGTAGAAGACGATAAAGAAACTGTAAGACCAATACTAAAGAAAAAGAGTTTTTCAGAAGAACGGCCATGTCTAGAAGATATCCTATCCGATACACCCAAACCCATTCTTAAGAAAAAATCGACCGAATTTGATGATTACGATTTCGACCTGCCCAAAAAACCGATCCTAAAGTCATCGAAAAAGTTGTCTGGAGACGAAGGACATGCTTCTAGTTTCGATTTGAGCGAAGACGACCGAAGCTCCCGAAGGCCTTCACTCCTACGCTCCAGGACATCTGACCACTCGGGATCGGAATGTGAAGCAGCAGTTAGACCTATTTTAAAGCAGAGAGGTTCGAGTTTGACGAGGGAACGCAGCCAATCGCCGCGCCCACGGCTCTCTTTTTGCGCGGACAACGATGCGAACATTATTAGTGTGACGAATTTCAGTTGCGACGCGAACGACTTGTCGGCGGCTGGACCGCGACGAGTGTTGAATCTCGCGCCCGCGCCCGCGCCCAACCCGGAAGAGTTGCCGAGTGCAGTGCTCCGACGGAGGAATCTTCGTCCGAAGACGAATCCCCGATCGAAAAGCCTCGCGTGTGATGTAAACGATGAGTTACTGTCTATTCTGAACAACCGCCGGTTAAAAGTTGACGAGAATTGTGAAAACGGATTTTGTGAACCCTGGAATCGCAAACTTAAAGACGCAGCCGGAGAGGTTAACAAACCAAAATCGTTTCCATCGATTGCCTCCAGAATAAAGTCAATGGAACAAGCACTAACTAAAGACCTGTCACCTAGAGATCAGCCTTGTACTTCGAGGGCAAAGGCTCGTGACAAGGAACGCTACAAAACTCAGCCCATCACTGTGGAAGAGATGCGGTCGATAACATCCAGGTAAAACAGTATTTATTTTTACTATTTTAGCACTCAGTAACTTTTAAATACGGAATGTATTTAGATCACACGAGATTCAAAGTCATTGCATCTGTCGAGATTCGTCCCACACACCGCAACGTGCAGTAGCGTGTTTATTGTTTGTTTGTGATAACATTTTAAATAATTCTTAATGTTGTCAGTGTCTTGATAAGTGATGAATGTTAGTTTTGTTTATACTGGAATATCTTTCTTTCTTATTGAACTGACATCATTAAAATGACTTACTTTGCAAAGGTGATTGTGCCGCCGGTGTTCGAATCTAAAAGTTGGCCCGTCGCCATTATTTTGATGGGTGAGCAGCCCACGCCACACGTGGGTTGTTCATCGAATGTTTTGTTCCAAACACTATACATTTCACTGTCCAGATGGTTAGTTAGTCATCGTAAAATGTTTTTATTTTCTTTTTCATGTTTGCATTATCCTACTGCAATTGGAAGTTTTACCTATCGGTGTAGGTTTATAGAACACGTCGAAAAACAAGCTTGTGATTAGTAAATAAAGGTCTTGAATTTGTTAGTTCAGGCTGTGGATTGTTTCAATATTTGTAATCGCTTTCCAAAGCGCATATTCAAAGTAGGAACTTAATTTAAATTAAAACAAATCTACTCGCTTCTCTTAAGTTTCTCTTTTAATAGAGCTCAAGCCTTTGAAGGTTAATCCTTCGGCTCTAATGAGAATTGTAGACGATATTTTCGTAATTAACTGCTTTATGAAAACCTTACACAAACTTTGTGTTAATTTGTGTTTTTCGTCGTTCTGACATCATCTCCGTTGCTTCAGTTTGTTGTTTGATTCATTCTCGCAGTAGACAACGTAAGAATTAAATTTGAGCTGTGCAGATACGTTAAATTGTTTGGAAAATTGTTTGCATACCTCAACTTCCTGTGCACGGATTTTTTGTAAGCAGCAATGGATCGTTTAATTTGGGATTGTCCGTTCAAAGAATTGTAAGTAATCAGTTCGTCTATCAATTAGTCATAAATAGGTCGCTAGCACTGTACTGGTTATGCCAGACAGAAATATAGGTCTTCGACAACTCAATCATAATATTCATATTGTTTACCTTCGCATAATTAAAATAGAAATTGTTTTATTAACTAGCTGTGTTGACGATTTGATTGAGGCATTCCGTAGCCATGTAAAGCAATTAAATGGGGTTTATTATAACAGAAATACACGTGTGAACTCACATAAGGTTACTTATTTATATGTATTCTATGCTGCTTGTTATGTTAAATACATTTCCAAACAACCTTCACACAAAATAAACGAAAAGATGATATTTGAAAAGAAACGTCTTCAAAAAGATCCCATGAAAATGACTTATTGTTATTAAAATCTATTGTAATTATTATAATGGGAGGAATGTACCTCATATTATATTCCCTTGATTGTTGTTGACAAAACATCTTTTTATAGCGTTGGCATTACCTACTTAACAAATGCTACCGCATTATTCATCTCGCGACTTGGCGTTGTCTCGAACAGCTATAATAAGATTAAATCCAAATATGCTATAAGTCGTTGATTGCCTTCATCATCTGTTGCGTTAAATCAACAGTTGTTTCAATCAAGTGGCTTAGATTTTCTTTTCGATTTCATTAATTCATTGTAATTAGCATTGGTTCGACATGGTGCTGTAACATTCGCCGAGCGGGCGGTGTCTTGATGACGGAAATAAGCGCTCCAGTCGTTAGTGGGTCAAGCACTATTTCTGGCTCTGTTGTGCTTCAAAGCACGCATCAAGAGTTTTATGAGCGACCCGGCTGTGGGCGCCCTTAATGCCATCCATTGAAATGCAGCTATCGTCCGATGTGATCTACATTTTAAACTGCACTATTCTTGAAAATTTCAGCATTCTTTCACTGCGCATTCTGTTCCGTACTATATCCGTATTATGATTCGAAGCACACCACTGATAAATATGGAAGTAAATATTGTAGTACTATCCGCGAAACTATAAAAAACAACTCATAGAAAATTATGACCGTCGGCAGTCCAACAGTAAATCGCATTGAGATCCAACCTCGATCGATAACATTCAGATCGAAACAGACATTTATATTTAGATGATATTGCCGATGGTGTCAAACTTCCCTAAAACGATAGATCGGCGACGCCGATCCAATCACTCACACCATAATTCATCGAAATTTATGAAGGCGAGCTGAAACAGCTACCGTCTCTCTCTTATGTACGGGTGTGTTCTACTTTAAAACGTTTCTTTTCTCATTTCGCAGTTTGGAGCCGGGCCAAGCGCGTTTCCAAGCGTTCGGCCCCGCGGGCTGTAGTTTTCCGAGCCAACCCGTCGAGTCCGGTGTTGCTCCCTCTACCAGGGGCCCTTATCCCCTACCGGGGGAACCCGAACGAGATCCCTTCGCAGACTTCGCGCAGGCTTTGGACTCGCCACCGTACGGCGTAAGCTCGTTTAGTGCCAAGTCTCCGACAGCAGCCAATTGTTTCTCGGACGGCGGCGGTACCAAGGACGACAGCTACGGCGAAGCCACATTTCTAGACTTCGAAAACATCGACGTGAACGCTGCAAGAAAACAGTCGACGTTGGATGAAATAGAACAAGAAGTGAACAAAGTCCGCGTCGCGCTGGACGAGGACAGTCGTGCCCTGGAGGAGGACGAGAGACAGCAAGCCGAGGCCGATAACTGGAGCTTGAATGTGTCTTGTGATAGTGGTGTGTACAACCGCGCTTCCTCCAGAGATTCCGGACCACATTCCGGTGAGTGTTTCTCTCAAATTCACAAATGACGTTGGGCAATTGGTTAGTTTATTAAACTCGTAAACTTATTTTTGTCGGAACGGGCGTGCAGAGCTATAATGTAAAATATCGTTAGGCTTATTTAGTGCGCCCAAGAGTCACAACTGTCAGTGTCATAAAGTAAGCATGTGAAAGCAATCAGTTGTGTCCGGCGCGGCCGGCGTTAACTTGCGGTTTGTTTACGTTCTGTTTGGTAAAATTAGATTTACCGAATGCGCCGCTATTCGTATTAGGTCGGTTTTGAAAATAAACACAGTATAACCTTGCAGATGTCTCTCGGCCCACTTATTTGGGTCAATGTAATGCACGTGTTCTTTGTCAAACGTCATTGCATTACTTGAAGGTAGATTAATCGGTTATTAAGCGATTTGTGTCGTTTTTTTGCGGAATTCGTGGTTGACATTGAACAAGTGAAAAACGTTCGAATTGGTATAATTGTACACTTTCGATAGCTTGCTCTTGATATGCAGGCGTGGCATTTCCTCTCTTTGACAGTGTTTTCTCAACATTTCAGGCGAGGAGCTTGGCTTGATCGAGAGCCAGGAGATCAGGGAGAATCACGCGACAAACAGCAGTAGCAACGAGTGGTCGTCTTCGTCTATTGAGCGTGGTCTTCTCGCGATGGACCGTGAAAGGAAGTCCACCGAGACGGAGGCTCCACGGAGTCCCGAGGAAGCAGGAAGCGACGACGAGGGAAGGGAACCCACCGGGTTTGCACTTGGCCTCGTCAAGAGCAACAGTGTGGTCGCCCGCGCCAGTATGTGGCAACAGCTGCAGCAACAAGCCAAAGGTAATATTTACTCTCGGTCAACCTTAATAAATACATCGTAAAACAGATGTTTTTAAAAGTAAACTAGTGTATACTTCATATTAATTCATAACCTCCGAACGTAGCATGGATATCGGTAACGCATTTATAGATATCCGTTTTATAGAATCCAATATATCCAGATGATTCGAAACTACATGACTCACATTTTATAGTGTATTTCTAACCTTGCCCTATAATAATCTTGTGCAATGTTCGTTTCAGGAACTCCAAAACCTTTGCTTCGTCACAGTCGCTCCAAGTTAAAGGAGGGACCTTCAGTGGCGGACAGGTTCAAGAGCCAGCCGATCTCCTTCCCGGCACCCGATGTCACCCCGACCGAGCCCTCTGACGAGGCCCTCCCTGTCCCTCAGTCCAAGAGCACTGCCAACGTGTTAGACAGAGATGAAGATGGTAAGTCTCCACCTATTTTATTTTATGATAAGATTACGCAGTTCTAATTTTGATTTTGAGTTCGTTTAGTTTTCAATATTTAATTTTAAAGTAAACAAATCGTTCAAAGGCATGTAAAATTTGCATTACATTCAAAATCCGCTTCCTGTCTTATGTATCGTCGGCTTTTGTTTCTTTTTTGCATGTCCTCGACTACTCTACTATGTGTATGTCCCGGGCTCTATCGTAAACACACAACTGCACAATGTTATGTAAATACGCACAAATTCACCGGTGGCAGCTAAATTAGACGAAGACGATCCGGCGAAGATGTCTCTGTCGGAGAAGATGAAGATGTTTAACTCGAAGCTGACGCACAAGCCGCCGGTCGCGGGGGCAGCACGGGCGCGGGACGAGCGGGCCGCCCGGGCCAATCGGCTCCGCACCATGCCCGTCCTCGCCAGCCAGCTACAAGAGGCCATGGAGCAGAACGAACGCCTCACCAAATCCCTGACACACGAGGATGTACCCCGTAATAATGATTTTCAATTGAAAATGGAGCTGTTCCGTTCGGCCAGCGCCAAGAACACGTCTTTAGAGTATATTATGAGGCAGAACGCCAAGTTTAAGAGTTTAGGTCTGATTTGTTCATTATTATGAGTTTGATTTTGTCGTTTGCTTGAAGTTTTGCTTCTCTGGGTTCGATTGGTACTAATATCACTGTAATGTGTCATAAGTTTTGTTTATACCGTGCATGATGTTTAACTTTTGCACGATGTATTTGCACGTTATTTTAACAATTTAGGTTGATTACAATATGGCTGTTGTGTAGTTTGGTATAATTTAACCGTTATTTGGTCGAGTTATTTTGTTATGTTTTTATATGACTGATTACTGCTATTGCAGAATTATTTTGTCCGAGAAGAGCACATTACGAAGCTTGAGTAATAATTACACTTGAGTGCATGCACCGCTGAGCATGATCCGAATAATCCGTCACGTCCACTGAAATATTTACATTAATCTTAACTTATAACAGACCACAGTATTTTAAATTTTTGAGCTGAATAATCCAGTTAGTCACTGGCTTGCTCGATGTTACTCATCAATGTTATTATACTGTGTTTTGCGCATGAATATATTTTAATGATGATGTGTTGTCAACTAGACATGGAATCTGTCAAAATCCATGAGGTCACTCCGTAAGGTCGCAACGTAGATACGTAGGCGGGGACGGGACACGATAGCGAGATTTATTTTAGTTTTTTTTTGTATAATGTTACATTGTTTTTTTTTACATTATTTATTACCTCACTTTTCTCTTTGAGATGTATTCGAAGCTCTTCAAAGATTATTAAACGTTGCAGATCAGAAAACATCAGAGAGCTTATTTTTTTTTTTAAGTGGATTTTTTAAGATATTATTGTTATTGTAATAAATACAACAAAAGAAATCTTAGTGCATTTTAGACGTTACTTAAACTTTTTAACCTTTTTCTTTATTAAATATAATAGTAAGTACATACAGTACACGAAAATTGACCAATACTGTCTTTCTACAGGACTTATGAGCTTAACTAATAAACTATTTATGACTGGTTTTATCATCGCTATTCTACGGGATGCTTTGTATATACGGGAGCATATTTCTATCTACCCAGTTTCTAAGTTAAGTATTATTTTTCAGACTTAGACGATGATTCCCCGACGGAGCGAGCTCAACGAATGATCACTCCTGAGGTCAGGGGTATCCTGAAGTCTGGATCCACTGTCGTGCCTCCGAGACCCAAGACATTGGCTAAAGGAGAAAGCTCAGAGGTTTGTATAGTTAGTATACAGCTGTTTAGTATTTTATTTAAATTTCTAAGTTTACTAACATATTTTTTTTTTTTGATTAGGCGACATGTATCTATTAGAAGACATGTTACTTTTAGTATCTAATAACGGTTATCTAGTAACGGTTATTTTGCAATTACATCAATGCTGCATCCATTTTGTTAACTAGCTTTTTGTCATGCATTGTATCGAGCTTCCGAAAAACGACTAAATCGCTAGTTGCTAAAAGTATAGTGTCTACTTTGACTCCCAACTCTTTTCTCGATGTCTTAAAAGTCCCATGCATAAGCATAATCAGCCTATAATGTTCCCACTGCTGGGACACAGGCCTCCTCTCTGTGAGAGGGAGTGGGCCGTAATCCACCACAAGGGCCCAGTGCGTGTTAGTAGATGTCACATGTCTTCGAATTTTTGGTTCTAGGACATGCCGGTTTCTTCACGATGTTTTCCTTCATCGTTTTTGAGAGCAGTGGTGATGAAATAATTTACACAAAGTAAAGTGTATCTGTGTTCGAACCTACGATCTACATCGCGTAAGTCGCGGCCGTTACCATCACTGGGCCACCGCTGCTCTCGTCCCATGGCCTGAGATAAAAAGCAATTAAATAAATTGCTTTAATTTAGGTATAAAACCTCACCAATGGGGATAGAAATTAAACGGACCTACCAAACCTTAAAAACAAATTAATGTTTAGTTTCAAGCGATTTTTCTTATCTTTCTAGACAAACCATATTCACAAGAATTGCAAAATACCTTTTGATCAATTCTAGATCTCGAGGTTAGTGACATAATGCTCCTGAATTGTATCTCAACGTAGAATCAATTTAAAAAAAACAAAATTACTACTGGAAAATAGCTTATTCATTGTTGTATGTAATCAACATCACTATTCGTAAATACAGGATGTAGTCCACTTGTTTACAAGTACATACAGTATTTCCATTTTCTTAATGCCCCTCGGGAATCATCGCATTTCCGAATACAAACGAATGCTAATTTCCATGTCCATCAATTATTAGATTTATCTTGTATGATAATTTTAATTCGGAACTAAGTACTTTATTGTTGTTTTGTTTTGATTTTCGTGTGATCTACGCAGCTGTAAAACTATTTTCCTATCTTTCGTGCCTGCGACTTTAGCAGCTTTCCTACCATTTTTTTAATTAATTACATTAAGTTAAAAGAGTAGAACTATATACTTCCAAGTCGATTGAGAGCGTCCGGTCTGCAAAGGGAAATTGATAGAAATCCGACGACTGACAAAACACGAGGTTTGCCGAGGGACATTAAGAACATATTTGTATTGTAAATAAATAATATGTAATAAATACTTCATTCCGTATTGTCCTAATTCTAAACCCATTAAAAGTACCATAAGATAGTATCATAATATAGTCCAGACCAATATTGAAACGTACAAAAATAGAGCAAAGTACCAATAGCCAATAAAAATAGCCGAGTAGTAAGGTGTAGTACGTAACGCTTGTGGTATGCAATAGTTACTATTTTGGCTCAAACATGCACTATAATGTTTTCAATGTAAACTGTACTAAAAGGTGCCAACGTTGGACAAAGGTCTTGATGTGATTAATTATTTGTAGGACATCGTCTGTTGGAAAAGGTTAGTTAATTTGACATTGATAAATACGTACTGCGGATGTTGTACGGTCACCCCCAAGTACGTCAGTGTAAACACTTGATCTACGAAAACCGCCCCTTACTGCTACGAAATTAAGGCGCTGTCAATGTCAAATACAGGGGGGCGATTTAGTGACCTGCATCCGTCAAGGGGGTGATTCTACCTGTCATTCTAAACAAGTTTAATCGTACGTACAACGTAGAATTACCCCCTTGACGGATGCAGGTGTCTAAACCCTGTATATTGGCACGATTTACGTTCTGTGATGGTCAAAAGTATTGCTAAATCGTTGAAACTAGCAGACTATACAGGGCGTCGACGCGAAAACTGTTACCATTTATTCAGTACATCATTCTGAACCGACGAAAAATTTCAACGCATGGGGCGTTGAAACTTTTCGTCGGTTATAAAAAAAAAATCTGCTGTTTCATAGAAAAGTGCAATACCTACGCGGTCAAAATGTATGGAACAGCTGTTTTTTTTAAGTAAAAACTTCTTTAGGCGCATTGGGCATTTTTGAGATGGGACTAAACAATTGATTTCGCGACACTGTAACGTAACGCAATCTACCGACACCGTGGAATAAAAGGCATCAACGCGTTGATTCCGATTTTTTTTTAAGTTTTCATTAATATCGGCACTCCCGGAGTGCCACTGTATTTTTTTAATAACCGACGAAAATTTTCAACGCTCGGGGGTTCATGTACTGAATCCATGGCAACAGTTTTCGCGTCGATGTCCCTGCCACCCTGTATAGACACAAACTAAGTTCCTCTTTAAACTAGATTTCCAAGCAATGCAATTTCATTAACATAATTTGCTCTTATTTCAGGGTCTAAAAGACGAGGGTATCGACAGCTCCTCAGACGAAGACTCAGTCTCAGCTTCAAGCGTGTCATCATCAGAGAAGAGCTGTTCCTCATCCGACAGTTCTGATGAGCTTCCAGATCCAAAACCTCGAAGGTTCCAACGCAAACCCAACAAACTGAAAGCATCCCGAACAGAATCCGACATCCCGAGACATCCCGAACCATTCCCCTGTAAGATCAAACTACCAGGAGCGAATGAGTTGAAGGAACGTCTAACACAAGCGAAGAACCTAGACGTCAAAATCCCGATGCTGGGTAAACTAGGCAGGAAACCTTCTGAAGAAGCAAAACAAGAAGAAGATTCCACTCGATACAGGAGGTTTGTCAAAAAGATGGATGAGCCTATACAACTGGCTAAGTTACGAAGGCCTGCGGAAAAGGTAACACCGCCAGCACAAGAAGTGCTACCTCCTCAAATCCTCAAGATTTCTGCGCTGAATCAGGCGGCAAAGGCCAAGTTCTTCGGCTTGGATCCGAAGAAAGAGAAGACCATCGATGAGTTGGCTGCTGCCGTCAGAAAATACATTCCACCAGTAAGTGTTTATTATTTTTATATTCTTGATTTTTCTTATCTATAGTTTAAAATGCAAAGTAGCTAACTCATGTAACTTTTTCACGTCTGAATCACTGAACCAAACCGTATGAAATTTGACAGGTAGGTAGTCTGGGATCTGGAGAAAGGCATAGGCATAGATCGGTTTCCTATCTGACCTTCACAACCTAATTACTAGGTAACACGATACCCCTTGGTAAGACTGGTTGTCGAGACTTGGGCTTCTAACTACCCGTAACGACTCAACATCATCTAAAAATGAGAGCCGGGACCAACAGCTTCACGTGCTTTCCGAGGCACGGAGGGGTAAAGATAGTTACCCATCCATGGACCAACCGGGGCAAGCGTAGCTTATTTTAGAACAAGAATTAGGGTCCACGCGGGTGAAGCTGCGGGCATGAGCTAGTAGTAATTAAA
This sequence comes from Agrochola litura, assembly GCA_949152395.1. Taxonomy (NCBI): domain Eukaryota; kingdom Metazoa; phylum Arthropoda; class Insecta; order Lepidoptera; family Noctuidae; genus Agrochola; species Agrochola litura. Next base: position 7,251,363 of record OX424508.1, read on the forward strand.
ATGATGGTAGATGATATAATGCCTCGCTAGATTATATTCCTGCTATTTATCAGTACCTGGGCGACCGAGCTCTGCTCTGGTGAAAATAGAGAATGCTCATTAGTATAGGATAGTTCATACTAATTCCATACTGCCATGTCATTATTAATTATCTTGTTTTAAACTTTAGGTGACCGAGCTCTACTCGGATGAAAATACGGAGAAAACGTATTTTCCCATATATAAGACCTAGCTAGATCTATTTTTCGCCCCCGTAAACCCATATATTGCAACTTTCATCGAAATCGTTAGAGCCGTTTTCGAGCACGTGATTAAAAATATATATACAAATATTAAACGGTGAAGGAAAACATCGTGAGGAAACCGGCATGACCTAGAACCGAAAATTCGAAGACATGTGACATCTACCGACCCGCACTGGGCCCGCGTGGTAGATTACGGCCCACTCCCTCTCACCGAGAGGAGGCCTGTGTCCCAGCAGTGGGAACAATTATAGGCTGATGATGATGATGATACAAATATTGCTAGTTTAATAGTAAAGGATATAAAGCGTACACGACCACTATAATTCTAATATTTGCTTTTTTTTATAATTCTAATATATCCCTCTCTTGTTTTAGGTAAGCAAGTCAATGTCGATACACACGATGGAGGTGCCGGGCTCGGGCAGCGACGGAGAGAGCAGCGGCGGCCGAGAGGTGCGACACATTAACAGCAGAGTTAGACACAGGTTAGTGCTGTTTTAGATTAGACTAAAGCCTAAGGTTTCTTGACGGAACATTGTATATACCGCGCCGTAGAAAAAAAAAACAGTGGCTCTCCGGGAGTGCTGACAAGTAAAAACTTGAACAAGATCGCCTTGGTGGAACAAAAATACTTGTATAGAACATTGGTCCGTAACCTTATCTAAATAAAGATTACAATGGAGACTACAAAAAAAAAAAAAAACTTCCAAAACCTTTAAAGTTAAAATACTTGCATAGAACATTGATCCGTAACGTAATATAAATAAAGAGCACAATCGCGTTTACAAAAATGAGGTGTCAGTAACGGTGTCGCGAGTTCAATTGTTTTTTCCCATTTCAAAAATGCCCAACGCGCCTACAAAAGTATTCACTTCAAAAACTTTCATACAGCACTGACGACCGTGCCTACACAGGCTAATAAAACGTAGTTTTTTAACCGACTTCCAAAAAGGAGGAGGTTTTATGTTCGTCGCGCATATTTGTATTTTTTTTCAGTTTTTTTTATGTATGTCCACCGATTTCTCCGCCAATTGTGGACCAATTTTGAAAATTCTTTTTTTGTTTGATAGAGTATGCTCTCGAAGAGGTCCCATATAAATTTTATTAACTTTGCTTCGACAGTTTTTGAGTTAGCTTCAATAATACGTACTTTTTCCCACTTAGTATGTGGATGATATGATAAGTTCCTGTCACTGTTATTTACATAGCAGGTAGTGGTTTTCAAATTTGTGTGGGGTAGGTACCACACCTAAAAAGTGAAAAATAAAAACTTTTTACAAAAAAATAACAACCGACTTCCAAAAAACACTACAAAGTGAAAAATAATTTTAATTTCGGAAGTCGGTGACAAAAAACGAAAATTCAAAACCAAAGACACCGACTTCCGAAATTAAAATTATTTTTCACTTTGTAGTGTTTTTTGGAAGTCGGTTGTTATTTTTTTGTAAAAAGTTTTTCACGGCTAGAATAACATGTGTGTACAAAGGGCCTAACAGTGCCAATGACTCTGCTCCACGGAAATAGCCACAGAAAATATCTTTATTCGTTCTCATTTTCAAAACTTTTTTGTCGCTTTTGATAAAAATAAGGGTGCCAATAACCTTACTAGGTGCGAGCTATCTAATAGCATCAAATAAGGAGCGAAGTAAAGTATTAAAATTTGTAGGTCAATGTATGTAATGCTTCACAAATACTTTTTTGTCGACGCGGGCGCTTTCCGGGTTATTGAAATAGACTATCGATGAATTTGGGGTTAGTGAGAAACAGAACATCCAAACAATAGAATACATTACGCTTGAGTACTCCGTTAAAAGCCATATACAATGGAAAACGAGCCTATTGTCATAAGCTCTTTTTTTTTGGGTTGGAAATTATCAAATAACTTCTCCCGCTCAGGGTGGAGCGGGAGGGCGTGTCACTCTTACTGACTAAAATCCACCCGTGTTCCTTCAGTTGCCATGTTGCCAGGGGCCACAATATTCCTTTCGGACTTCTTCGCAACCCCGGCAGGCATCGATCCTAGCGGACCCCGTCAGTTCTGCTGACATCTTTTTGAGGCGCGTGTGGAACACAACGCGCCGCGAGCTACCCATTGCTCACCGCCCGCAAGCCCGCGCCTACGGTGGCCGGGAATCGGCTTGTGACTCCCGACGCCCAGAGCGTCTCCTGCGTATTGTCATTAGCTGAGCATAAATTAAGACTCCGAGCTTCCACTAAGATTTAAATCAAGAACAATTTTTACTACAGCAACGTAATATTATGTATTCGTAACTAAGACTACATGCACAAACAAAGGCAGTATAATGCAATAATAAATTGCGACTAGGTATGCAAATTCTACTAATACGATAAAAGTCACTGTGTGTAAATTCTCACGCGTTCTCATATTTTTGCACTAGAAATATATCATACGATACATCACACCTGTAGCAGAAATATCTATGTAACGATAGCCAGATAGATAGTATCTACCAGACTAAATCATAATAAAACAAAATGTTGCCACAAAATAGATAGGTACAGAAGTTCAGCTACATACAACGAGTGAAAACAGCCGCACGCACACAGACGCGTAACGTACGGGGATATCAATCAAATGCCAGTCGCGAGTGCACTTGCACTCGCTGTACGTGAAGCGTGTATATTTTATTTAAGACTAGCTAATGCGTTGCAATGCCATTTTCTTTTTTGTTAAGAAACTTCTGCGGCGAGCACATAACAACTTCCCAAAGTTTAATCACAATCGCTCGAGTAATTTTCGAGATTTTGCGAGACTCACGCACGGCAATTGATTTTTATATACAAGGTTATTGTTTATAATTATGTCGGCAATCCGTTAAGGAGATGTAGGAGAGGTCATTTGCAACCAAATGACCCCGATGATCCCTATGCCCAATGTCAACCATTTTCGAGTAATTTGACATTTTATATTAAAAAATGTATGGAATAAAAAGATAAAATGTCAAATGACTCGAAAGTTGTTGTCATTTGCATAGGAGTCAAAAGGGGTAATTTGGTTGTAAACGACCTCTCCTATTATTGGATTGCCGAAGTATAACCAATAACCCTAGTATAAATAGATAGATATACATGCACAACATAACAGATAGCAATACATCTAAGGCGTTGTAAAGTAAAAAAAAAACAAAATATGATGTAGTAGGTAACACACTCATTAGTAACAAAAACGTAAAGTAAAAAATTCTGACACGAGTAATGACTAAAGTTAACAAAACTAACAAAACAATTTAACAAGTCGATATTTTATCAATGTATAAATTTAAATACAATCAAGAGAAAAGTACAATTATTTACTTATTTGTCTTCCATCCATCCTCTCGCAGAATCTGAAACATTAGTATCTGTGTGTGCATACTGTGCATATCTTTTCGCTCGTTTTATGTAGTCGTCTTTCTGTAGAGGTATCTGTTGTGTGATGTTACACAAAAAATGAGGTAACTAACACATTTGTACTACTTTACGTAATAATGAGTTATTATTATTAGCCAAGTTTTACACATACATGTGTGGTTTTACGTAATGAATTTATTAAAATGATGTATTATAATGAGGTTTGTGGCATCTGTTGCGTATCAAGGTCGTTGGATTTTGCAAAGTTAAACAGATACAGTGAAATATATAGAAATGTGTTGGTTATTATTATTAGCTGTTGATTATAATACAAGCCTATTATTGTTCCACTGCAGGGCAAAGGAATGTTCTCATACAGAGAAGGCACGAGTATTAATCATCTGTTAGCTGCTTGCAAAAATTTTTAAGGAACAATTTATATAATGACACTACTATACTACACACCACCACTACTACTATAGGTACACCTCTGCCTAACCCTTCGGGGATTACAGGCGTGATGTTATGTTATGTTATGTGTTATATAATGACTAGCTGACGTGGCAAACGTTGTTTTGACATATAAATTATTTATGTTTGGGGTGGACCACCCTTATCACTTGGGGTATGAAAAATAGATTACGACCGAATCTCAGACCTACCGAATATACAAATAATATTACATTACTGCCGCGGTCTATAATGACTACTTTTCTGGTCGCGCTGATGATGGCCGACAGCGCAGCGTAGCGCAGCTCCAGGCCGACACAGCGCGGTCAGCGTGCAGCACTTGATGGACGAGCTGAGATAAAGGCCGAGGCCGTAGGTCGAGGCCTTTACAGCGAGGACAGCAAGGGCTGCAATGATGGCCAAGCTGGAAGGCCTAGAGCGTAGCTAGGCTAGCTCGAGGCAATCATAGCGTGACCAGCGAAGCAGTCATAATGGGCCAAGGCTTGTATAGTGCTTTACTCAAAAATGCAAGTACCTTCATTTTGTTGGAAAGATCATTGAAATACGCAAGAAAAACATTTTCGGATAAAGATTTAGATTTCCTACTGATTTTCCACTGCACAAATTTTTCATATGCAAGCTTATATTTTTCCTTTGAGTTTCGTGGTATTAAATTTTCAACCACTAATTTAGCTTCATCTTTAATGTCTGGCGGTGTGAAACACATTGAATCGGAAGAATTTTCGCTTTGAGAGCTAATTTTTAGCAAAAAAGTCACTAAATAAAAATAAAATTTTCACTGAACCGCGCTTTTGTTACTTGTTTTTTTTTTTTTTTAACATTGGTAGTTGGAACTATACAGCCAAATATGGAATAAAATATTTTTGTACCTATCTCTATAATACAAACTGTGTTTTAAATAAAATCTTTTTGCATTTGATTTTTTAAAACGTTGAAACGTCAAAATAGCGGCCGGCAATGTTTTGCCGGTCTGTTAGAGCGACCAGCAAAACTTTGCCGGCCGCTCCTTGAAACAGAACGGCAAGGTCGACTTTGCTCAAACAAGGTTGTCAAAATAATGACCACATTACATGCATTTTTGAGTAAAATTTCATAAAAATCGATCGAGCGGTTTCGGAGGAGTATGGCAACTAACATTGTGACACGAGAATTTTATATATATAGATAGATATTTATAATGATAGATATACCATTTATTTAGTGCAAACAAAATAAAAAGCACAACACACAAAAGCACAATTAAATGATAACAAATAAAATATCCTAAACCAATACTATAGCCCCAATGGTTAAGAGTCCCTGACTAGCCAGCGATAGGTAGTAAGTTAGAACCCTATCCGTTGCACTATTGGAGTGAACCCACTGTTACCTTGTGCTAGAAGCTAAGCTTAGGACTAGCAATGAGTAGGTACAACCCACAAAGTAAAATCTAGTAAAAAATGCGTATCAGTTATGTTTATCGGAACTTTCTGCTTGCAAGGAACTTCCTGCTTGCAATGTCCTTGCAATTGACTTTAATTAATTTGATCGATTAGTTCTGCTCTATCCATTTTGTATGTGTAGGATTTTTTTTTTGTGGCATCTCGCCTGTCAACCTAGGAGGTTGTCGGTTGTTTAACCAGACCTCCTGTGGCTGCCTCAATAAATAAAGGCCTCCAATCAGGGCATAAAACTTAGAAACTAAGCGACTACACGCTATGGGCAACCCCTGTGGGTTACGGACCTCGGCTTAGGGCGTCGCTGGGGGAGCATAGGCTGGATCGGATTAATATGGGTAGCCCTGTAGACGTCTTTATTTATAGTTTTACCGAAACCGCTGTACCGCGCCTTAGGTATGTGCGCGTTGAGACGGGGGCCAGTGCAGGCCGCCCATTCGTCAACGCTCACGGCCTCCCGCCGCTCATTCGTCAACGCTCACGGCCTCCCGCCGCTCATTCGTCAACGCTCACGGGCATCCCGCTGCTCATTCGTTTCTCTCATTTGGAAAACTTATAATTCCGTCATTTTATAGAATTTCCCAAACGAGTTCTTGATACAAGTAGAAAGTCAACAAAAAGACATACGATTCTAATCCTTTTATTTAGCCAATCTTTTGAAAGAAATCACAACATAAATCACAATAAATAAATAATTAATTAACATAAACTCAAATTATTAACATAACATCACGCCTTGTTTCCCCGAAGGGTTGGGCAGAGGTGTCCCTGTAGCTGGTACACCCACATTTCGCCAGTTATGTTTAAGTCCCATGTAATAGGGGGCGAGCCTATTGCCATCAACCGGGCACAAATCCAGACTCCGAGCTGCTACTGAGAAATTTCAGATAGAAAAACCCAATAACACTTTGCTCGACCCGGGAATCGAACCCAGGACCTAATGCTCAGCAGTAGCGCTTGCGACCACTAGACCAACGAGGCAGTCAAAAAAATGCAAATGTAAGTAACTAGTTTGTTGTTACTAATTATAATTTTAAATCTGTCTCGTTACCGGTTCTTATCAATGCCCATAATTTGGTTTTTCGTACTTTTGTTTGGTATGATATTCATTCTCGATATAAATATAGATGGTTGATCTATTTAGTCCTACAATTTGCATTGTTTTAGTTCACATGGTTGGTTAAGTTGATACCAACTCATAACAGTATAATTTTAAGATATATAAAATACCTTTCTAGCCATTTTGTGTTTTGTGAGCGATAACTGTTGCAATAGCGCTACATTACTCATAAATTCATAATCCACTCCTGCAAAGAATGTTTTATATTTTTATGATTTCTAAATACAGTACTTCAAGTTTAAATAGCCGAAAATAGTAAACCAAAAAATTATTCGTGACAAAAGCCTCTCAGCATAAAATATTTTTCCATCAACGTAAAACACCAAAACTGTTATTTTTATTAAAACTGTGCCTTTATACAATAATACATCCAAATATATTCATATCATCGCAAAATCCTATAAAACTATTCGCAGGTATAAAAAATATTAAGTATGTAAACATCAAACGATATTGATAATTATAGTATTTCAATTTCACATATGACCGGACTCCTCTTCGATTTTAATGAGTTTCTTGATTGGTTCCATTTAGATCTAATGCAACATATGTATAGGAGGAGCGCACTCTGACGTCTATGAGTATTTATAAGACAAGGTATACAGCAGTTATACTGCCTTTTATTATTATCGCATACTTACAAGTTTTTTATTGTATTATTTTAGATTCTATTCTTTTTAGCCTATAATTTCCTATTGTTAGCAAAGCTTCTATACAAGTATAAACAAATTTAAATAACTACTTGTCGCATCATGGGTGGCCGAGATGTGAAACATCGGGTCTTTTTCACGATCCGACATAGTTTAGTGTGGGCACTGTTGTACTCGAACGGAAAGATAATTTGAATTAAAAATAACTTTAATAAACCAGCGAACAAAATAAACACGTGCTTCGGAAACAAACGTGCGTTGGTTTGGTACTGAGAGTTTGCCAAGACTGTCCGAGCTCGACTGTCCAACGTAGACTCCCGCAACACTCGGTCTCTCCCTCAGTCATTGCTGCATCCCCTCTACCGACGATCGTGTCGAAGCGGTAGGGCTCGCTTGCGTTTCCGATCACATGATTATTCGTTTTTGAATCAAATTGTTAGATGGCGCTGTCCACTGTACTGTGGCGCCATCCATCCACGATACAACCACGCTTAACAATCGAATTGATATTTGTAGTATTTTGACACAATTTTATAAAGCGAAACAAGGCAAATCGTTTACGGCTGGAGGAAACAATGTGGTGACTTGATCCTTTTCAGATATTTTAATACTTCAGATAGTTTTTTTTCAGTCTCAATGTAATAATCTAATCCGCTAAACGTGATTGTAAAAGCCATTGGATTCACGAGTTTCATCAATAAGAAGGCGTACAAAATCACTGTTTGCATCCATAACATTCTAAACCCAACCTTTGTGCTCTTCTATCAAGTGTTTACATGAATGAATAAATAAACATGTATATACTTGATACCATGTTACAGCTCCGTAGATGCGCTCTATAGATTATAAATACTTTTACATTAACGGAACCGGTTCAATTCCGGCTTAGATGAAGCCGCTTTGATGAGCTTAAACCCTCATGTACTATCATTTAGATGCTTAGGCTTCGCTAAGGTCGTTATCCTGAGGCAATGTAGAAGTACCTAGCAGGACCTTGTATTTAGGGCATGATAACAGGCATTACTAGTACCTAAGCCACGTATGTAATTTGTATTTACAGGTTTATTTATGAAATAATATGTTACGTTGATGCTAGAATCCGGGACGGGTATGTGGTCTGTGATATCGTCCCCGTAGGTAGGTTAGGTACTGCTTAGCTGTATTTGAAAAGATAAAATTGAACTTAGAATATTCAGTGGGTATTGTTGCAAATAAGTCAAAACTGCACGATGCGCTTCACAATGCCAAGGATAGCCACAGATGGTGAAATGTCATTATGATGGGGAAATCACCACCCTCACTGGAAGGAATACCGACGCGAGGAGAGAGATTGGAGGGAGATTGTTGCTAATACATACATACATAACATCACGCCTTGTTTCTCCGAAGGGTTGGGCAGAGGTGTCCCTGTAGCAGGTACACCCACATTTTGCCAGTTATGTTTAAGTCCCATGTAATAGGGGGCGAGCCTATTGCCATCAACCGGGCACAAATCCAGACTCCGAGCTGCTACTGAGAAATTTCAGATAACACCCAATAACACTTTGCCCGACCCGGGAATCGAACCCAGGACCTCATGCTCAGCAGTAGCGCTTGCGACCACTAGACCAACGAGGCAGTTGCTAATATACAGCATTATTATATCGGAAAGGAGTCGATGGACTTTTTTGAGTAGGTAATAAAGTTAGGAGTTATCCGACTAATTACTCAAGAGTCCAGAGTAAATTTTTAGTCGCAAGATAAGACAGCTTTGATCGAATAAAATATAATTTTCCCCTTCTTATCCATACCGAACACTAATTATGAGATTTAACTTGAACCTGAGTTACTAGCCAGTAACTGTCGCAGCACATAACCCATCAAGCTAGAAACCTAACTTCACTTTAACCCACAGTAAACCGACCATTATCAGCAAACTCACTCATCCATCGATTGGTCGATAATTTTAGTAAGAAACTGTTTTGTTATTAATCCTACCAACTATCTAGCTACCTACTTAACTCTAATAATATGAAGTATAGCGAACCCTCAATCCATGAGTTCTGTCTACATAATAATACTTATATGTAGTACAGGGTTTAAGAATTTGCGAGACTCATAGATAGAAGAAAAAAACACGAAATGTAAAAATTCTAAAACAACTGACATCCACCAACTTGCATTGGGCCCATGTGGTAAATTATGGCCCAGTCCCTCTCTCAGAGAGGAGGCCTGTGTTCCAGTAGTCGAAACCTTATAGGCTGATTATATGCTTATGCATATGCATAGGTAGATAAAAACTGTCGCAGAACATAACCCATCAAACTAGAATTTAACCCACAATTAAACAACACAATATCAGCAAACTCGCTTATCCATCGATTGATCGATAATCATAATCGTCAGTTACCAACGCGCGACGGCCGGGTTAAGGAAAGTTATCATCAATTACGCACCTTCCTGTATATCCGACGTTAAGAAAAGAAAGAACCATAGGTTGAAATTGGGGTTTTTGTGTCTGAGCTTTCAGTAAGAATCTGTTTCGTTGCTTTTCCTAACAACTATCTAGATTATGAAGTATAGGGAACTCTAAATCCATGAGTTTTGTTTACATTAGAAAAACTACAGGGTTTATGGATTTTCCAGACCCTTAGACAAACACTGTCGCCGCACATAACCCATCAAACATTAACCTAACAAGGCTTACCTCCCCGTAACCCACAGTAAACTGACCATAATCATTAAACTCACTCATCCATCGATTGATCGATAATCATAATCGTCAGTTCCAACGCGCGACGGCCGGGTTAAGGAAAGTTATCAATTACACACCAACCGGCGTCGCAGTCGGGAAATCGTGTGTAACAGCGCATAAAATTAATGTTACTAACATTTTCTAAGCTGACAAATAAGATTTCACTTTTCTTTTGTTTTATTTACGTCATTTAGTTGGATTGGGATTTTTGTCGCGTGAAATTGGGGAATTCTGTTGAGAAACTGGCCCTTGATTACGTGATTCTGAGAAAAATTATGACACCAAGCTGCCTACAGAAGTTGCAGGTGGCTTTGCTGTAAAATCAGATTTTTCGGGACCTAACACGACTTAGTTTTTTTATATTCAGAATTGGCTCACCCGCATTAATTATCGAAATGCTGGTGATACCTATGTAATAGGCACACTTCTGCTTACCTCGTTGGGGAATACAGGCATTATATATTAGGTTAATATTTTATTCGGAATTGCTCAGATTTTGTATAGCAAAATGGAAGCTTTTTAACTTACTAAAAACGCTGAAAAAAAACAAGTTTCTTACCCTCCATTCTTGTTATAGCGTTAATAGAAATACATAATACGTGAAAATTTCAACTGTCTACCTATTAAGATTCATGAGATACAGCCCACTGACAGACATACGGACGGACAGAGCAGAGACTTAGTAATAGGGTTCCGTTTGGCACCCTTCGGATACGGAACCTTAATATCTATCTACTTCATCAAACATTTAAGTTTCGATTTATCACTACATCAAATACACAGAATCCAATTAATTTCCTTCGATCATATTACTAAAACCGAATAACGTTTATACACAGTATCCAGGTTGTTCAGACTTTTCTAATCACGTCCCTAGTTTTCACCGCTGTGATGCGCAGGCGCAAAGCTTTCCATTGAAAGCGCTTTACGCTCGTTTGGCTTTCGATATCGTCAAGCCGATGTAAGCGCTTCGCTGGTTCGGGAGACGGATAGAAAATTAATTAGTAACTTTGTGTGGCAATTATTTTGCCGGTGATTTGTAAATAGATATTATGTTTGGATTTCGAGTGTTCATGCGTAAGTGAGTAGGTACGTCCTGACTCCTATGCATTCTGAGCAGTCTGCTCTGCTTTCAACTATGCTGACGGGCAATTGTTAGCGGACGTGACGCGGTTTCACCCCCGTAGTTCCCGTACCCGTGGGAGTACGGGGATAAAATATAGCCTATGTTACTTGCTGATAATGTAGCTATCCATTGCTGAAATAATTTTTCAAATCGGTCCAGTAGTTTTTAAGTTTATTCGTTACATACAAAAATACAAATCTCTCTTTATAATATTAGTATAGATTTCTGTTTATCTGGTCCCAAAAAGTTTTTTTTTTTTAGTTACGACATATACTTACCGAAGCTGTCTTGTAAAGCAGGATAATTAATCGGTCAAAACACTGAAAGAAATCAGCTTACTACTTATGGATATCTTTGGCAAAAATTACACAGAAATAGTTTTTAGTTGAATTCTGCCATTTTAAGGGTTTCGTAGTCAACAAGGAACCCTTATAGTTTCGCCATGTCCGTCTGTCTGTCTGTCTGTCCGTCTGTCAGCGACTTAGCTCAGAGACTGTTAGTACTAGAAAGCTGTAATTTGGCATGAGTATACATATTAATCGCGCCGACAAAGAACATTTTTTTTTAGGGTGGGAGGTAGGTAGGTACCCTAAAAAAAAAGTTTTTCATGATTTCATTTTACCACTTACCTTACACGTAACGTGGGGATGTTTCTTTTGCGATTATGGTGTTTTGAGATCATGATATTTTGAGAATATGATGTTTCGAGAATATGATATTCAGAGACGGAGCGTTTTTCAACTACACTGTTAAGTTTGTTCTTGGGATAAATTCATCCCACCTATGGGAACCTTTTATTGTGCGTGGTCCGATACGCACTTGGCCGGTTTTTTGTATCTAGAGTACAACATGTGACTTGCAAAATTTTTACGTTTACGTTGAGTAGTCCCGGAGTAATGCCGCAATCATGCTCTAGTAAAGTTAGATCATTGTTTATAAATATAACGCAAATCATAACACGCATAACGTTATTTCCAAATCAATATCGTTATTGCTACTGTTATCTCACTGCTATCCAACTAACATAAATATTCTAAACGCCGTAATTGCACGAGACCCACATTTTTGTAAAAAGCGTAAGTAGAATTTACAACATAATAACAAAGTAAGTATAACGGCTACCTTACATTTATTATCAGTTACCACGAAACGTTAAACGTAATCGGTTTATTACCAAAAATGGGCATTGTCTAACACAGCACACGTTCGTACTCTCCGGCAATCCACACAAGCAATTCTAAAGCTTATGTTATCGTTATAAAGTTGATAATCAAAAGTGCCGGAAGCCGGCCGACTGGCACAGTTGCTTCCTTGCGAAATGGCTAGGAAGTTGACTCGGGCCGGCCATGTATGGTGAAATGGATCGCTACTCAAGTACAGGTAGACTTCGCCTTAATCTTTATAGTGTTGATTCAGAACGGTTCTCCCTATTGACAAATTTTTTGAGGTTCTAAGGTTCTTTAAAACGACATAAATATAAAGATTTCATATTTACCCTATGACCTAAAGTCTACCGAAGAGAAAAGTGTCTGACTGGCTTAAATCCTTGTCTTATGAAGAAACTGAGCAACTTATGGCATCATAAACACGGTAAACACACACACATACTTCACCCCACCTCCACTCTACACTTATAGTACCTACATAGTAACCTCCACATACACTATATTCTCTTTTTTATTCCTTTTTTAAAATTTTGTAATTTATTATAGTCTGGAACAATGTTTTTGTATATTTTTTGGGTTGGGCGTTGATAGCTACGCCACAGTAATTCACTTTTGTGGCTATCTTCGTTTTCCTTTGTAAATTGTAAATTTAAGTTGTTCCAAATTAAACTTTTATTCTTTATACTAGCTTCTCGTTTTGTAGGGTAGCAATGAGCGAGTAGAGTCTGTTATGGAAGGATTCATTGCTGGTTTAGAGATAGCAAATATGACTGCGGGTTGATTCTGTGATCATTATTAGAAATATGATATTTTTTTATTTCCCACCAATCTAAATTCTGATATCCATCAAGAATCAGTTCTAAAGCATGGTTCTAATGTGTAGCCCGATTCGTTCCTTATGGCAAATCTAACTTAAAAGATATTTTTACCAGTTATATGTATTTCAAAAATCACAGTAAAAGCTCAGAATTGGTGCGTGATTGCGCCCATTTCGCTCGCCGCATTTTACGTGGAATCGATTACCTGTCGTCATTAGCAAACCATGAGCTTCTGTAGTTACGAGTAGGTAATAGGTATAAACCAGTCAAACCTTCGGGAACTTATGTAAAGATTGAATATTTCCTTCGCATTTGGGAACTTATGTAAAGATTGAATAATTTCTTGGCAATCATGGTTAAGGATGACGGCGTTTAAGTGGTTTTGGCACGAAGTACATAATAATTCAAATTCAAATTCGATTCGATTTTATTCAAATGTAGGTAAGATATATGAGAAGAAGAAAAAACAAAAAAACGCGACTTCAAAAACACATACACACGGCTACACATCAGTCTATAATTTTCCAGTTTATGCTGATCTCGCATTGTATAGGATTTCCGTACAATGCGAGGTCAGCTTATATTGGAAATGTATAGCTTGATGTGTAGCCGTGTGTACTAAACTGAAAACAGAAAAACATTCATTATTATCTATGGAATTTTTGTATCACAGGCGGGACAATCAAAAGTTACACCATATTTCAGGTTATTAGTTCGTCCCCACCTGCAATACCAAAATTCTGACAGACATTTTTTTTATATTGTCAGTGTCATTCGCGCAATAAAGACGAATCTAACAACATATCATTCATCAAAATCGGTTCAGCCGTTTAGTAGTTACTAGGAAACATAGGGACGGACATACATACATACAAACAGGTCAAACACATAACCCTCCTTTTTTGGTTTCGCCGCAGTCGTCAAAATATTTAGTAGTCAGCAGGGTGGCTTCCTAGCCATTTTGTTGACAGTAAATTTCAATCGTTCCTACGATTGAATTTTACTGTCAACAAAATGGTCAGCTAGTCGAAGCCCGTTGTCTGCTCCAAAGTGTGAACGTAGGGAGTAGAACAAGCTTAGATAGAGAAGCAATAATGAGCAAGAAAGTCCATAGTTACTCTATTTTCCCTTTTTTAACCGACCTCAAAAAAAGGAGGAGATTCTCAGTTCGACGGATTTTTTATTATTTTTTTTGTTCCCCGATCACTCGAAGACGGCTGGACCAATTTGAAAAAAGCTTTTTTTGTTTGAAAGGGTATACTTTCAAGTTGGTCCCATTGTCATTTTGGTCACGATCTGATGATGTGATCTTGGAGAAATTGAGGGAACTCTTCAAATGTTATAGGCACATCATTTGGGTATTTTTGATGAGCAAAAAAAAATTGGTTGCCTGTAAAGTCGGTATACGGGCGAAAGTTTTACGTGACAACGACTTTGAGTGGTAAAATAATTTTAATGTGAATATTCATTCGTATAGTAGGAAGAAGGATGAAATAATAGTAACAATTTAAAACATTTATTTATACACATGAACCGGTGTGTATGCCTATCTCTCTCACTCTCTCTCTCTCGCTCTGTCTCTCTCGCTCTTAGGCGGGCTAACTGTGCTCGAGTGGAAGGGACGCGTGCCTTTCACTTTTTATGTCTGTCTCTCTCGCTCTTAGGCGGGCTAACCATGCACGCGTGCCTCTCACTCGCTCTCATTGTGAGCGCATAACGTGAGCGGAGCGTAACGCAGTTTCTTGAAGTGTCACCCGGCAAATCAATTTATAAGACGTTGTCACGTCAAAAAAACATTTTTTACAAATAATACAACCGACTTCCAAACTACAAAGTGAAAAATAACTTTAATTTCGGAAGTCGGTGTCTTTGGATCGGTATTTTTAGTTTTTTGATACCGACTTCGAAATTAAAGTTATTTTTCACTTTGTAGTTTGGAAGTCGGTTGTATTTTTTGTAAAAACGTTTTTTTTTTTCTAAGGTAATTTGGTAGGCTAGGGGTAGGTACCATACTTATAGATAAATGCTGACGTATAGATAGGTACACGTTAATGTATCTGTTATCACTTTATTCTATTCTGTTCTCGAGCAAAATCAAAAATCAAAATCAAAATATTTTATTTCACATAAACCTACATGGGCACTTATGAAACGTCAGAAGCTAGGTGCACGGTTCCAATTGGTCGTTTCCTATGGAGAAGAGCCGGCAAGAAACTGCACGGTTACTCTTTTAAAAATAATTGGCTTTTACAATACTTTCAAATAACAGTGTTTCTAGGTATGGGAGGACAGTGTAGGTCTTTCAATAAGTACCAAGTACTTAACAAAATAGAAAATGGTCAACAGGTCTACAATCCACTAAGCCTACAGCGTTCTCACATTCACAAAATATGTAGAAAAGAATCTATACAAAAAAATTAATTAATTAAAAAAAGTAAAAAACCTATTTTAAATAAAACGCAAGCATAAAAGTAACAGTCATTACAGTACGCAACGAACATTATCTCGGATGCCTACATACATAATACGTGGTAGATCAAGCATCCGGGCTCCCAGTTACCTCACATTTATCTGCGGTCTTTGCGCATTATTTGCTGCATCGGAGCACATTGTATTTGTACTGAATATTAGTTTAATAGTGTAGAACGACATACATTTGCACTGTACCTACAAGAATCAAGTAAACATAGCCTTGTCATAAACATCCGCTCGCGTGCCAAATTGTTTGATGTTCCCACAAATTGCAAATGAATTATGCCTGTCATTCGTTGTCATGAATTATTGGTTATTGAAATTATCTGATAAAACTGCCTTGAAATATTTTCTTACATAACGCAATTCGATCATTGATACTTCTCAAAAATAAAATACATGGGACTGCCTCGTTGGGCTAGTCATCTATACCTACTGCGTTTGCGATTAAGTTTCCAAAAATGTAAACAAATATGCGTTTTTTGAAAAACCACTTTAATATCGACGGGTAAAGTTCAGTTCCTGCTACACCTTCAAACATTTTTATGACTTTTTAATAGTACGAGTCAGTCTGAAATCAACTTAATTTGTATTTTTATAAAGTTGATATTCGTTATTCGTTGAAAATAACAGCAATTGAAAAAAGGATTTTTTTAGACTTTAGTGGTCGTGAATGCACGACTGCTGAATGAGGGGTTCGATTAGCAGGTCTAGCAATGTTTAATTGAGTTTTTTTATCAGAAATTTCTTAGTAGTAGCCCGGAGTCTGGATTAGTACTCGATTAAAGGCAAGAGGATCGCCTCCTATATCACGGGACCTTAACATAACTGGCGAAATGTAGGTTTACTAAACCTGTAGTAGGTATAGTAAACTACCTACGCCCAAAATACAACCGTGATGTTATGTTTATTGTTTATGTTTGTTTTGTAGTATTTTCTTACGTAACTATGAGGTAAGTAGGTACCCACATCATACACAAACAAACAGACCCATACTAGTGAAACCGATCATCAATTTAAAAACAGAAGCTTAGATCTACGCATCAACTTTAAGTGTAGCATAAATCTTGTGCCACAGATAAAACGCAATTCAAGTAGGTCAAGTATGTTCCTGGCTGAACAATGAGCATCTGCGTCTGAGCATCCAATGTTTTGCAACAAATCACCGGTTACTGCCGAAGTACTGACTGCTCTTGGTACTTCGCAGTTGCAGGCACAAATACGAATGTTTGAACTGGAGATAAATGGTTCTAGTTTGTATTGAATTGTACGAGAGGATGCGCTTAAGTTTGATGATAATTTCTGGGCTTTTGTTCAGTATCCGATCTGGTAAAATATTTGTTCTTTCTCTCGTAACAGCACGTACTGTATATGGGTAGCTCATGCCTTGTCATCAAGGTAGCCTGCACCTGGGCTCAGTACACATGGTGCACCGGGCATACTATTACCTATCGGCAGTCGGAGAAGCTGTTTAAATGCTGACTGCATTTAAGATTAATCAGCCCAAAAGATCTCAAATATTCTTGTTTTGTCATAGTAACGCCCACACGAAAGTTGGAAGTGGGTGCTACCGTCGTTATGAAGACCACAGTCATGTACTTTCATTGTTTGGTAATTTAAAGAGCAACACAAACATGAAATAGAAGAGCTCAGTAAGTATTAAAGGCAACAAACAATACTGAAGAAAACTAATACCCACTCAATTTTGGAATATTTTTGAAGTAAAAACTTCTTTAGGCGCGTTGGGCATTTTTGAGATGGGTAAAACCAATTGAACTCGCGACACCGTTACCGACACCTCATTTTTTTAACGCGATTGTGCTCTTTATTTATATTTCGTTACGGATCAATATTCTATGCAAGTATTTTTACTTTAAAGGTTTTGGAAGTATTTTTTTTTTTGTAAACGCGATTGTGTTCTTTATTTAGATAAGGTTACGGACCAATGTTCTATACAAGTATTTTTCTTCCACCAAGGCGATCTTGTTCAAGTTTTCACTTCTGTTGGTACTCCCGGAGTGCCACTTTTTTTTTTCTCTTTCGTCCCATAGCAAGCCTGTTGAAACGAAACTCCCAGCTTCAAAAATACAAATGCAACCACATTTAAAAAAAAAATGTTTACTTACTACTTTTAAAGACAGCTTTCAACGTGGCAATTTCTTCCTATGAGACTCAGAAATCTTATAAGCATCATAAATACTATAATCGATACCTATCTAATCCTCAAGACACTTTCTTCAAATCAGAGTCTAATGACAAAACTGATGCCAGTACATCCATCAACTCCATAATTGACTTCCTATGTATAAATCTTGGTTTTGTAAGACCACAAATAATTAGCGGCGATCGCGGCCATATTGTGTGGGGAGTCAATCAAAATCTTGTCGGTAGGTGACACGGTGACAAGCTTTCACTCCTGCGCATACATTAACTTGGGTGTCGTTAGGGCGCGCAGTCTTGTGGTGTTGAAGTTCGGGATGAGCAAAATGGTGCTGTACTTTTTTTATATTGGGTATATCATGTTTGTCGCTTTTTTTTTAATCGCTTGATTTATTTTGGAGTGTAATTTGAAGCATCGACTAATAACTGTTTCAATAAAAATAAGATCCTGCAAAACGACGGTGTACTTCAAAGACAAATTAAATTACAATATTCTGATGATAGCTTGTCAAATTCTTCAAATATTTAAAAAAACTGTGGCACTCCGGGAGTGCCAACAGAAGTGAAAACTTGAACAAGATCGCCTTGGTGGAAGAAAAATACTTGTATAGAACATTGGTCCGTAACCTTATCTAAATAAAGAGCACAATCGCGTTTACAAATAAAAAACTTCCAAAATCTTTAAAGTAAAAATATTTACATAGAACATTGATCCGTAACGTAATATAAATAAAGAGCTCAGTCGCGTTTACAAAAATGAGGTGTTGGTAACGGTGTCGCTAGTTCAATGGTTTTTTCCCATCTCAAAAACGCCCAACGCGCCTAAAGAAGTTTTCACTTCTTAATTCCTAGAATTTTGACTTGGCAGCCCTAATGCGGTTTACCTTCTGCCTTGATAATCTCAAGATAATATGGATTTCGTGAGTCATACATAGTAACAAGAACCGGTAGCCTTTCCTCATTCCCAGAGACAAATTTGGACAGATTTCTCTTCTTTGTTCAACCCTAATGGGTTTCAACTTCAACCCATTTTTAGTTAGAACATGTCGTTTGTCAAAAATATGAGTTATTTCTGCTATCTGTCATAATCAGTTACATTGTAATATTCGGGCATTGTTACTTCTAACTAGTTCAGTGTGCCAGAACCTCATTTTTTGTTACAATTACGAAACTCACGTCTTAAGTTTACGTGTTTAATTAGAGTAGTTGCCTGAAAGCGGAGATTTCGTGACGTGGTCAGTTTGCAACGATTTGAACCGATTTTTGATGATTTCCTACATACTTACTTACATTTACACTTGCTTATTTTAACTTATTTTTCATCTTCAACCATCTTTTATTCCAATAGCATTGTCTAAATTTAATTTACCACCCATCGCGTTGCTACTTCTCCTATTCATAATCAGAACCCACTTTCCAATAATTCGTTGTCCCAAAAAGTAATCTAGTCTTACGTCTCACCATTCCCTACAAAGTGTGACAGCCCAATAGGAGTAGCAATTTGCTACCCAAATGTACGAAGTAGGTACACGCACCTACATGCAATTATTCATTACACAACAGAACCGAACCGCACAATGGGCGTGACGGTCGGCTGGTGCGCACGAGTGGCACACAAACCCAGCTCCGAACAGCGCATGCGCATGTTGCTACTACTCTCGCTTAAAATTAAGCGATTTTTTTTAAATCTCAGACACATGTTTTGTCTGCAAGAAAACAATGTAAATAAGACACATGAAAGTCGAAAAACGCTATTGTAAAAAACTTTCGGATTATACGGTCAAAGAGAAATTGCTACGATTTTTTGCGGTCCGCCCTTTGTCAATTTATTTGTTTATTCACTTGATAATGCGAAAGCTACAAATAATAATAAAATCTAATAGCTTCAACATCATAATTGCAACTGTCAATTTGAATTGCTTTCTAGATTTAACATAAATCTAAATTTTATTACCTGCCTGCCTTTGAGATACAAAAAATGCAGAAAATAATAAAATCACTTTTGATTTTATTTCGAAAGCTCTTGACTACTTATTAAAAGCTATAAAAACTGTTAGAAGTAAAATCTAATCAATTTCGTGTATACTTTCATAATGCAAATTAAAATAATCACTTTTTCTATTTCCTTTTTTGGGACTGGCAACATATTGTAGTCAACAAAAAAAATCAAAACGAATCTTTTTTATTTGAGTTTATGGTCGCATCTACAGAAGATGCAGTCTTCAAACTTGTTTCTCGGCGTATAAGCTCATAAGTGGGTGCGATCGTCAACGGAAATATCATTTAGCAAGTGTAAAGGGAAAGGTATTATTATTGTTGGTCTGGGCAGAAGTTTAAAATTAACACAAACGGACCGTGAGTCACCGGTTTTATCGCAGATTGAGATAATTCACATATTAACATTATGTACCTACTGCGCAGTTTTTTCGTTGGTATAAGATTTTTTATGATACTGTGATGACATCATAGTATGTACTCGGTTAGATGAGCTGTGGTTGTCATTCTAACATTCAGGCTCTATTAGAAACGAATGGCAAGAACGAATGGTTTGTTTACAAGAGAGATCACAGACAACGTTAGCGATTATTGAGATATACAAAGAACATCGCTAATTTTCACACTTGGAAAAGGTACTCACAAGCAAAAAAAACAGGTATAATTTGCTTATGTACTTATTTGCTCAAAGTGAGCTTTGAGCAAATAATGCTCAAAGTGCATAATATAGTTAAGCCTAAAAAGCGCTTCAAGGCGATTAACCTTTGAGTGTTATAGTTCAATGCTCTTGAACTAAGACAAATGCGAGGTCGATATTCAATTGACCGGATTGCACAAAGCCTCTAATTCAAAGTTAAAAAGGTTAAAACAATTCATTGAAACCGATTTTCAGTTTCGTAACTTTTACCACCAAGTTTTCAAAAATGTATGCGTTATGTGGTAAATGAAAAACAAAGACAAAATAATGTCAGTAATTGTTTGTTTCAATTCATTTAAAAATCACATATATAGTACTACCACTTGTCAGACATTGCCATATACGTTAACATGGTACTTGTAGCGTCGGTCTCTTCCGTTATGACCATAATTATTTGCAGGAAATATATGACATAATCCAGCCGTTGCTATAAGTTTTCATATAGAAATAATATGCGTGCGCTCCACGACATCAAAGATTTGCTATAAAATATAAAATTAAATTTACCAAAATTACATTAATTTCAAAGAAGTTATGGCTACAGGCCAATATTACACAAATCAGTTATTCCTATCCTATGCACATAATATCATTGAAATATTACAAAATCATTTCTTGTATCTAACGAGGAAACATAACACGGTACAAAGTGAATTTATAATAGTAGGTACTATGGCAGTAGTACAGTTAGTGTACTAGCTTTTGCAATTTTGATGTAACGCGGTAGCGCCAGACTGCACCTGATGCATGTTTTATACCACTGCGGCAAAAGAGGGTTACCTAATGGCCACCTCTCTCCCACAGCACTCCTGTCTAGTCTAGCCAGACATTTCGACCATCACGAATCTTTAATTAACCCCTACTCACAACTAAAATCTCTAAAAGGGATAAACCCCGTTTTTAGGGTTCGCTCCCCAGACATATCTATCGATTCCGACGCGGTCATAAACTCGAAATCCAAAGCTCACCCTAGAGTCTAGACCAAGTCTAGACTAACCTTACTGAAAATACAACGGCACCCACGACATTCGTTCCGTGCAACCTGTTTAGTTTGCCTCCAAAATCACGTTCGGGAAACACTCGAAATAACTTCATTTGTATCCGCAGTCGTACCGCAGACGTCTCGCATGTGCGGAAAGCTCATTTTCTCGTCTAGACTGCTTTAGTTACAGTTACAGTTATAATTCCACTTTCCTATGTAAATTCTGAAAGTGATACAGGGAACTTTTACAACCTAATCTTTGACTTACACAACGGAGCTTTTTCACCAAATGACAAAACCATGTCGGTTGCTCTTTAGTTTTTTGCACTTCCGTCCACCGCAATCGAAGCGTCAAAACCAACAAGCAACCGTCATTCAACCGTATCTAACGTTACGTCACAATCGATAATACTAACGAGTAACTAAGCGTGATTTTTATTTTCCGCATCACAAGTGTCATAAATGTCGTAATTAGAAACAACACTTTCGATTTCAACAGAATTGTGTGAAACGTTAATGGCGATCCAGTGCGCACTCGTTTCTTACGTTGTGGTGCGCAATACTATACTACTCGTATATTTTGGATCTAGGTTAATGTACAAGATAATAGTCACGGTTGATGGGATACCCGCGCGTTATACGCTTTGATTTTCAAATCAGGACTCCGTGTATTGATTTATGTAATTATTGTTTCAGGTATGTTCCATCAATTCCTTCAAGCATGTCAAGTAAGTTAGAACGAGTTATTTCCTTTTTCTATCGTGGGAATATTGTAAAAGTTTCGAAATTTTAAACGGCCTTTTATAGGTGTACCTACCATTTTGAATGTTCACTGCAGTGAGTGTATCTTCGAGAGTCATTGATTCCGGAACATCGATAAAAACTGGATCGTGATGCCCGTCTCGCTCTTCTGGGTCGAACTCACGCATTTTTCCCACGTTTCCGTCACTATAAGTCACGACCCTTTTTTCTAAACCGATATACTATTTATGGAGATAAGAGTTTTGTTTATAACTAGTCCCGCCCGAGACTGCTTTTTCTAGCGTTCGATGAATGATAGGGTCGAACTACAGTACGCACGGCTATTTCTAAACATGGGGTAACTCTAATATTTTCGCGAAACAAACGCCACTTGTGATGCAAAATAAAGGTTAAAGAGCAAAACCAGAGGAACCTAGTATCGAACCATCTTCGGCCCAATCAGGGTAAAGACATTTCCAATAGCTGTAAATGTCGAAGCGTCGTGGTATTTAAAGTGCCATGTTTTGCAAGCACACGTGTACAGGACGACGACGGGTAAAGGTCAGCCGGTGAATAGACACGCTCCGGCAGATGCTACGCGCACAATACACATACAATAATAAATTAATAACACATTCGTATAACAGGAAGAAAGAGACAAAATAGCAGGGAAGTTCGCAACTATTGAATGGGAGGCAATGGAGGCATCCAGTGAACGCGATGTTTGCAAATACAAAACGCATGTTTTATTTGCGTTCACTGGAGGCATCTGACAGACTCTTAACGTAAAACGTTACTTGTAAATTATTATCATTGGTAATCGAAAAACGTGTTTAAGTTGCGTTATAGACAGATTTGTCCGATATTTTAGTTATCTTTAAAAAAATTAAAACTTACATCATTTCAAAACATACATGCATACATATATATACTCACGCCCATTTCAAAACAGATACAATGTATATACCAGAATTTCATATCATCTATTGGCTTCAACTATGTCTTCGTTATGTACATAATTTTCTTCATCTACGCGTGTCTGCCTTTAGCCATTGTATTCTACCAGCTATCCCTACATCGATAGCCTCTGTGGCGAGGTCTTCATTGTTTATTCATTACAATAAGGCGCTATTGTTTATTACTAATGTTATATCAGAGGATGTAACTCCACTTGTTTTCATTACTTACGATTGTTTGGTTACATGCCTTAGTTTGGCATTCCACGCGTCGCATTTATCTACACGATTGTGTTAATGAAGTTTGTTGTTAGTGTCGTTGCTATCACAAACAGTTCTGGTTTCATTTTTTTATCAACATTGCTTTGAATGTGGTCTGCGACTACGCAATTGTAGTGACACAACGGATTGCGTCTTGCTCAACGGAAGCTCGTGAGATTTGGGCATTGTTTACATTGTTCCCTAAACCAGCTTGTTCTGTAATTTTCCGTTGTCCGGTATTTCGTTTTGGATCTGGTTAGACAGTTTAATTTTGAAGGTTGTACAATTACTGCAGTTTTATTACTGCATATCTCTTTCAAATAAAATATTTAAGGCGATACTGATAAGTAACACTTTTTTTTTTTTGGGTGGGAAATTATCCAATAACTTCTCCCGCTCTGGGCGGAGCGGGAGGGCGTGTCAAACTCTTACTGACTAAAACCCACCCGTGTGTGTAACACTTACTAAATAAATACATAATCAGTGGCGAAACTCGTATTAAAATTGTAAATTCAATAAGTGTAAATGATAATCAGAAACATCAATTTGACTTTTAACAAAAACATGTTTAATCTAAAAACATTAAGAGGGTCATAACGTAAGTAAAGATTTCATAAAAATCAAAAGATCTCCCATAGTAGAAAAATCTTTCTGTAACGTTTTTAAGACCACATGAGGTGATTTAAGGCGTGTTGTTTGTTTACATATCTTCGTAGTACGTCCATGTGTAGGTAACGGGCCGTTAAGATGCCGCGGGGCGCCTACACAGCACCGGCACCGACAGCGGTGGCCGCGGTAAGCCCGAGCTCGAGCCTCGCAGTCAGTCGCGCGCGGCACTCTCGCACGCACGCATACTGCGCCCGGCGCCGCACCGCAAGCAACAGCTGATCGCGACCTCTACGTACTACATAAACAAACATAATAATAACACAAACTATACTAAAGCAATAAGCCCACGAACACATTAGACCGTGAGGTTTAACCAAATCCAAGCAAGAGACAGTGTGCTAACTGCAGCGCCCCGAAATCAGATCGATATCCCGAAAACGGTCCTGCGACCTCCTACGATAGAGCTCAGCAATATTTCCGTGCAATAATAACCTGCAATATTAATGTTAATTTTTATTATTAGAGACGTTTAATTCAGTGATCTCATTGAGAAATAAGAGAACCGCAAGAGTTCGTCTTACAAGTGCTGTGTCCGTGAGAATGGATTTCCTCCACTGACTTTGATATCAGGTGGTTTTGCTGCATCTTCCACATCATTGTTCAACCTGAGTGAGTACGTTGGATATTTACTTTGTCAGTTCCGTTTACAGCTACGTACTATTGTTTACTGTATATATTCAACAATCGCGTTTCATCTACACATGTCTAGCATATTCCTTATCAGTTTCTCAGTGTTCTTGGCATTAAAATCTTAGCATTACTTGCTTGATTAGCGATTATCAGTTCCAAGCACAGATTAGCAACGATTATCAAAATATTTGTTTAGCTATAGGTAAATTCGTTATGGGATACAGTCACCGGTAAATCGATTTCGGATTTGAGCATCAACATTTTGTGGAATGCAAATATTTACACCAAGTTAGTTTTGTATTATCGAATTACATCCTTGACATTACATTATCAATAGATTCCAGCTATAGCTGCGATATAATTGATTGATAAGTAAACCACTATCTATAGGCAACGTTGGGTCGAGGTTTTGCGCAATTTTCTGTCCCTTTCGGCTGTGTTTTATTGTTGTGTTGTGTGTGTGACTGCAGTGCACCCTTGGGCGGTCTCCGTCGCGTCCCGACTCCCGTCCCATTATACCCGGGGTTGACTGTGAACTTGAGGGGTGCGTTACCCTCATGCCGCCCGGAACTGAACTGACGGCACTGCGCGGTCGTCCAACCCAATCACTGAAAATTATTTGTAAAAACAATTGATTGCGACGATTATCAAACTGATAGTGATCTAGAAAACGAATAATCGTTCACGTGTTCAGCTCATATCGATCTGTCATGTTAATACTCCAATAACTACTTTGATTAATTGCCATGCAATAAGCGTAATCGACTATTTTGCTTTGTTTATGACTCAATGTTTAAGCCTATCGGAACACTACTACTATATTGTTTACAACATATATATTATTGGCAACTTGACAGGTGACCTTTTACAACTTTCACTTGTGCCAATTTTTGCTTGAATTGAAACTTACCTTAGCTAAAGCGAGTCCTTTAATATCTGGTATTAAATTTGTCATGGCTGTATTGTTTAGTGTTAGTGTCATTGTTTTATAATCTAAACACTCGACACCCGACCTCGAACAAGATCAAGAACTTTCACTGTCGACGTGAATTATGCATCAGGAACTGGCATTGTTAATACAAAACTGATCTCGTGCTACTGATCGTTATTAGGAGCAACCGGCTTAATGTCAAACGATGAAAGTTCATTAATAAATTCGAAATCTGCGTTGGAAAATTTTATTTTTAGATGTTAACGTTATAGTTTATGGCCAAAACGATTTTGATTAAAATATGCAAGAATTTTTATATTGTTTTGATAAATAGCTTTTCATTAAAAAGATTTTAAATATTTTTGGAGAGACTGAACCAACAAACAGGGCACATGACTTTCTATTACACTAGTTAAACATATATATTACTGTGAATAGTTTAAATGAACAAAAAATCGATTGAATCGACGCGGTGCATCAATTGGGTGTTAATATATCAATATAAACTTAAATTGATTGTCATTCAGCGCACGTAGTCGCGTACGCCAGAGACTCAACGTCTGGCGGAAAGCGGTCAGATGTGTCTCAGTTATCATCAAGTTTCACCTTCTTTTGTATTCCAGGAAGTGTTCACAGGTGTGAAGAAAGCACATTTCCCGTACATCTTATATATCCGCATACATTACTTGCAGTCTTCTCCTACTTCTCCTTTGTCCTAAAAGGGCTTGTTTGATGTCAGTTTTATCGGGATTTTGTGTGTCTAGTACTTTATGTAGCGTTTGGTTTGAGATAATGCCAGTTGAATGTTCGTGGGCGACTGACTGGTAATCCGTTGTTAAATCTCTAAACTTAGACGTTACTGCTATACACGAATCGTGTGTCTTTGGATAGGTTTAATACTCTTACAGAAAAGGTATTTGTTTTTAGCTAAAAATGTATAATTGTTTTGGGTCAAGTGGTCTTGCTGAGTCATGTTTTTTTGCATTGCCTATAGGTCACCTGTTACCAACAA
Source organism: Agrochola litura (assembly GCA_949152395.1). NCBI lineage: Eukaryota > Metazoa > Arthropoda > Insecta > Lepidoptera > Noctuidae > Agrochola > Agrochola litura. The sequence goes on from OX424508.1 coordinate 7,277,986, forward strand.
TCGTTGCTCAGTATTATGTCGTGTTCGCTTGCGCGTGAGCCCGCTTTTCCTCCTCTTTACAAGGCTTAATTAACTTTGTACTTTATTAGCATTACACTCAAGTTCAAAATCCATCATCATTCCGGTTTAGAATAATTGGATACAATTTTGAATCTTATATTATCGCTGGTTGGTTAATTTACAACTATTATCTTTTATTGTGTATTTTTACGGTTGGTTGAATATTCTCTTTATCTGTATTTACGTTTACATTGTATACAACTAGTGCTTTTGCACGATTTATTACCAATTGAAGCTCATCATATCCAACGTTTTCTACTTAATAATTCATATTTATTTAATGGATTGAGACTGATTACTCGGAGTGTTATCTGTCACGTTGTCTGATCCGCCTACTTATTGTAATAAAACACTACTTCATGTAATTTCCAAGCCAAACATTCATCACGTTCGGTATTGGACATTTTCTCCATAACCAAGTTTGTAAATTATTTTTTTGGGTTTATACCACAATTTATCATAATAACAGTAATATTTTGTGGCTGAATCTCTTTGTTGCCAGTAATAGTCCACGTAGCAGACTTAGTCACGTCGTCGTCTGCGATTTGCAGACCGATTGCATTTATTAACCTTCGCGTGCCCCTCCACTAGCTGTCTTTTAAATTCATCTTCTTATCTAATAAATTCACATCGATTGGTATAAGTAAGAGATTCGTTCCACATTATTAATCCGTCATCATTGGATCTATTAATTTGTCAGATTAGTATTTGCTATTTACTGTCCTTGTTTTATCATGTACAGCTAATATTGGTTTAAGTAAGATGTAATTTAGTTTGAAATTGACACCCGATTTCTTAGTTTTTACTTCGGTTTTGTTTGCCATATCATGTTGTTTGAAACGATAGCATCGAGGTACGAACGCGACGTGCGAACGTTGTCAAATACATTGTCCTTGTTCTGAGACCCTTTCAGTTTCGTACGTTATATTACATCCTCAATGCTTTCTCTCGTTCCAGACGTGAGAAACATTGTCAAATAGCTGTCAGATCCTTTTCCTTTCCATCTCGTGTATGTTGACTTTGTCATGTTCTATTTTCTCGATGTTCGATTCGTGCAAGATAAAGACATATTGTCGACAAGGATTGCTTCATAAATATTTAGTTAAGACGTGTCGAAACCTATTTAAAAATATTTTTATGTTATTCCAATTTAAGATCCTCAATAATTTAGATAACTTCTACATTTAAACTCTCCACTCGAAACCTCAAGTATCATCCTAAATCGTCTTAATCATCTCGAGTGGCATCCATTAGTGGATAGGTGTGGTCCAAATTTAGGATAATGAGCTCTGGTGTTATTGTCACGGCAATTAACTGCTAGGCCGGGGTTCGCTTCCGGGCAGACTATTTCCAGATCGTTGATTGATAGGTGCAGCGAACACCATGAGGGGTTTTGTTCTTATTTTAGTTTTGTCGAGTTCCCTACTCGTAGAGTGACGTTATGGATATTCAGCTGTTGGAAGTTCATTACGAAACAGTTTTTCTATATCAAGACGAGTTTTATTACCTCATTCAAACATTTAATAGGACACAAGAGGAAACTATTAAGTTTTAATAATAATTGGATCACTGCGAACAAGCTGATCGAAGTCGGACGCAATGGTCGAAGCTTCAAATCATTACTTAGTTTTATTTACTTAGGTGCTCTCAGAATCTGGAAACAAAAAAAAAAACAGTTAATTGAAATCAAAGTACAGTGGATTAGTAAGACATTAATTAGAAAACGATCAAATTAACCTGATAAAACATAATCAATCAACAGTGTTTGTTTTTGTCGTGTAGTAATTGGTGCGATAGCTGTGCCATTAAAATGTCGTTAATATGTGTGGATAGCTCGGAGAAATGGCCCGGCACACCGAGTTGCCACGCCCATGATTCAAGCGCGCGCGCCTGCAAACGCCTGTCGTAATAAATATCTAGATGCAGGGCTTCTAAACGACTGGTTTTTTCCAATTGTGTTAGGTATTTCTGATTGCTGTATTTTGGTCGTTTAAAAGTTAACGACATACGACGATTAAGTTATTTAGAAATACTTACTGAATTTGATTACGATTCCTGTTAAATTCAAACAAGTTGCCTTGTGATTATTGGAGTCTATTTTGGGTACGGTTTTGTGTTCTTTGGCTTTATCAAAATAATTAATTGAGCTGTTTTCCTTGCTTTAAATTGTATATTTTGATCAAGGAAAATTTATTCTTCTTTTCCAAGTATTCAAGTGTTTGATCTACATTGTCGATAAATCGAGGTTAATTGCGCTAAAGTTGCTTGACATCTTTATTGATCCTGTGCATAATATTTGTCATATTTGTTCATTTAAATTCGCAATGCTAATATTGCATTGCAAATCTAAATGATCTAAATGAATAAGAAATGATGATGATTATGTACTTGATGACTTAATTATCTGGGTTAAGTACACACGGCTATACATTTCCAGTTTCTGCTGATCTCGTATTGTATAGGATTTCAGTACAATGCGAGGTCAGCTTATACTGGAAATATATAGCTTGATGTGTAGCCGTATGTACATGTAAATTATGTATGTTGGACGATAAAAAGAAATGTTTTAATTTGCCATGTTTCCCATTTTTCAGGTAAATAATATCTACACGTTGTAGGTTCGCAAATAATATCCAATTTAAACATTTTGATTAGGGGATTGTATTGTTTAATATACTTCGAATATTATTGTTGCAAAATCCATGCGTTACCCATTGATTTGTGTTACACTTGAGCACATAGACTTTGCACGTCACTACTTTACATTTTACAACTGTCTTAAGACGTGAATATTTCTTCTTCGTTTCCTGGTAAATATATTGTGACATAGACCACAGTATTTGGGGTTAATCATTCATAAAATATAGCGTGACTAAATTTTAATTGATATGTCTAAAATGTTTATAATAGGTAGTTACTCGATCAAGGTATTGTTTGAATGGTAAAACTATCTAAGCGACTATGGTTATGTATCGTGTGTGGAACTATTTATTTGTTAATGCCATGCCGTGCACTTGGTCTATGGTATAGACTATGAATGGCAAGTAATTACGGCCTTGTCAGAGACCATGACTTTTACAATACATCACTTTGCAACTAAAATGGTATTTATACAATTAAATGAGTACCTACCTACTTAGGTTGGTTGGTAGGTTGCAGGTAGGCTGGTGTATCATCCGGTATGTACAAACTAAAACCCAATTAAGGTATCAATCAATAATTTTATTGCTTCCTTCATTTACACAATTTCCATTTGCAACATACCACAAATACAATTTTAATAGTTAAAATTTAAAAAACCCTTGACACTAACATTTCCTCATTTCTCTTTCCTAATCCATCGCCAGACCCTGTTCACGTATTCACCCTGGACCCCATCTATCTATATTCATTGAGACCATTCCAATGAGCCCAAACACGATACTTGTGCTGTAAGTTCAAGGTTGCTATGTTCTTCTAATATCATTGAAGTATTATACATTTTTGGATAAAATTTTAAAAATAATAATTGGGTAAATAAAATAATATTTTTATTTTAGTTTTTCTTTTTTAATAATTAATTAAGTGTTTTTTATTTTAATAATCAATTATTTTATATATCTGAGTAATGCTAATCTAGTGGCACTTTTTTACCTTATTTTAATTTTGTTACATGCGGATAATGTAGTGGGCTGCAATATTGTTAATACTACTTATGAGCCTATATTATTATTTGTAAACATCTTATATTGTAGCTGTTTATTGTCCCATAATAAATAAAATAAAATACCTAATTTCAAATCGATCAGACCTGTGGAAGATACTCACATCCATTCATCTACTAGAAAAGAGCTGATAATCTTCAAACAGCTAAACGATTTTGATAAAACATGTCCAAAAACCATCGTTAGAAAACCTGCTTTCAAATAAAAACAAACGTATTAAAATCGGTTCTCGTTTAAGAGCTACGGTGCCACAGACAGATACACATAGCGGTCAAACTTATAACACCCCTCTTTTTGCGTCGGGGGCTAAAAATGCAATATTAAAAAGACTGGACTAGACGAAATGGTGAAAATAGTTGCATTTTAATCAAACAAAGCAACGAGTGCAAGCCTGCAGAAGCGCGTGCGCATGCTTATTCCAATAGTCAGTAACGGTGTACGTGTGAACGGGGTCAATTAGGGTCGTCCGTAATTACTGTTTGTAGAACCGAATCCAGTGTTAGCGAACAATGTTACCATTTCGCTAATATTAGTGATGTGCCATTCATACGGCTATTGGTAAAATCGAATAATACGGTTTGCAGACCACCGTTTACCGCTACGATACGTCATACCAATCATGCAGTTTGCAGTGTTCATGACATTTTGGTTAAACCGATGATGCATGTCAAAAGTTAGGACTATTAATGTATAACATCTATAGATTTCCATTACAAAGTTTTGTGCAGTTTGAATTCTTGCAAACTATTGATAAATCGTACTAAAATATTTGCCTTCGGGAGATTGACGCGACCAATAAATAGTGTGCTTGTTAAATCCATTTGCATATCAATGCAAATACAGATACCTGTATTTGCCAAAAGTATTTAACTATTTGCACAAGTATTTATCACTGGACCAGTTGGACAGTATTTATGAAGTTAACAACGCAATAAATCATAATTATGTTAATTAATCGAATAATTAATTGGAATGAGCGAGTAGCTGTCATGTTTGCAATCGATTTAATCGGAACATCGCTACTTAACTCGAATGCAACTGTACGTGCTCTGATAACAAAACTGGTGCTTTTGTTACATTTCACCGAATTCTATTAACAGACCTCAAGTATAACACAACGCCTGTATTTACTAAAGGGATAGGCTGAAGTGTACCTATTATAGGACACCCACATTTCGCCAGTTAAGTTCCGTGTAATAGGGGGCGAGCCTTTTGCCATCAACCGGGGACAAATCCAGAGTCCGGCCTGCTACTAAGAAATTCTAGATGGAAAACCCAATAACACTTTGCCCGACCCCGGGAATTGAAACTACTCATGCTCAGTGACCACTAGACCAGCGAGGCAGTAAAACCTCAAGTATTTGTTTTGTAAATACATTTCTGACTGTTGTTATTATTAAATAACAGTATTTTTGACGATCGAGTTCAATTGGCAAATTACTGGTACCTATGTTCTCTTTCAGAATTGAATCTGAACAATGAAGAATTGGAAAAAAAAAGTGTGTGTGTCAGCTCCGACGCACGACTAGAGTTTACTCCTAAGATTTTTTTTGTCTAATTAGATTTCCGTAAGAAATTGTTATTATGTTGTGATCTCAGGTAGATTCTTATTTCCTGGGGCCGCATCTGTGGGACATCGGATACGACTGGGTGCTGCGCGCCGACCTCCCTACTGGCGTCAGCGTCGTTTGTTACGCTGACGACACGCTGGTCCTGGCGCAGGGGAGGTCGTACCAGGCGGCGGCCGACTTAGCGACACGCGGGGTTGCGACAATCGTCGACAGAATCCGGCAGCTGGGACTCGAGGTGGCCCTGCACAAGTCCGAGGCCATGTGTTTCTATGGTCCTCGTAGTGCGCCACCGTCGGGTTCCCAGGTATTGGCGGGAGGGGTTCACATCGGCGTCGAGTCGACGATGAAGTATCTGGGACTCGTCCTCGATAGCCGGTGGAACTTCGTGGAGCATTTCCGACGTTTGGCTCCCAGACTGGACCGGGCCGGGGCTGCCTTGAAGCGGCTCCTGCCCAATCTGGGAGGTCCAAACGCCTCCTGCCGGAGGCTCTACGTGGGGATCGTGCGGTCCATGGCCCTTTACGGGGCGCCGGTGTGGGCGCCTTCATTGAGGCGGCAGCCAGGCCGCCGGCTGAACGCGTCCCAAAGGGTCATGGCCATCCGGCTGGCCCGAGGATACCGCACGGTCTCCTGCGAGGCGGCGAGCCTCCTTGCCGGAGTACCGCCATGGGATCTGGAGGCAAAGGTCCTCGCGCACATTTGGGAGTGGCGCGAGGAGGCGAAGCGCCGGGGCTTAACTCCGATGCCGCAAGAAGTCGCGGCACACCGGACAGAGCTCCGGCGGGATCTCATGGCGGAATGGAGAGTGCGATTGTCGCAACCCAGCGCTGGGCACGCCACAATTGCGGCGATAAGACCCCTCTTTGAGGAGTGGCTAGAGAGGCGCCACGGCGTCCTCACCTTCCGCCTGACGCAGGTACTCACCGGACACGGCTGTTTCGGGAGGTACCTGTTCAGGATAAAGCGGGAGGAAACGCCCGGGTGTCGTCACTGTGTGGATCGCCCGGAAGACACGGTGGAGCATACGGTGGAGGTCTGCCCGGCTTGGGCAGGGCATCGCCGTGTCCTCGTGGATGCGATCGGCGGCGGTGATCTCTCGCGTCCGGCCCTGATTCGGGCCATGCTACGGAGCGAGAGGAAATGGGAGGCCGTCACCTCTTTCTGCGAAGCAGTAATGCTCGCGAAGGAGGAGACGGAGCGCGTGAGGGAGAGGCAAATTTCGCGCCCTCGCGCCCCTAACCGCCGCAGCAGGAGACGCCCTGGGCGTCGGGAATCGCAGGAAGATTTCCGGCCACCGTAGGCGCGGGCTTGCGGACGGTGAGCAATGGGTAGCTCGCCGTCCGATAAGGACCAAGCCCGGGTCGACGGCGCGTTGTGTTCCACGCGCGCCTCAAAGAGATGTCAGCAGAATTGACGGGGTCCGCTAGGGCCAATGCCAATGCCGGGGGTTCGAAGAAAACCGATAGGGAAATCGTGGCCCCCGGCAACATGGCATAGGAAGGAACACGGGTGGGTTTTAGTCAGTAAGAGTCTGACACGCCCTCCCGCTCCACCCAGAGCGGGAGAAGTTATTTGATAATTTCCAACCCAAAAAAAAAAAAAAAAAAGAAAAAAAAGGCGGGGACAAATATTAGATTATTATTTGGTTCGTGTTAAAATACTTATTTTGATCCATTAACATTGTTAAAAGTTAATTCAGAAGGAAATTTTAGCAAATTGAAATTGTCATAATTATGTAACTTGAAAACTCACTTTTTTGTTTGTAAAAATTATATTTTTTTATATTTCTTTAATTTTTAAACTTAAAACCATTAGTCACGTTTAGTTCATGAAAATCGGCCCGCAGAACAAAAAGATACGGTCATTCAAAGGAACGTAACGCCTCACTTTTAGTTAACGCTCGATTTTACTCCTCATAAAATTTTCATTCCGCAGGCTAAATATAAAACTCGTTTCTTAAGGAGGAAACTCCAAAAACCACTTGAATTGTAATCTATTTAATTCATTTCCCAGAAAAAAGTTTAACACTATTTGTCTTTTCGATAGGCTGCTAAAGAAGTAACCGAAACATACAAAGGCGGAAAATCACATAATTCAATTTGCTTTGCCACTAAATATTTTCACACAAAAGCCTCTTTTTACCGGATTCGCACAAATATACAAAAAATCTTTCATTACATTCGCTCGATTGTGGTACAAATTGCCTTTTTTATCGCTTACCAAATGTAGAACGTAAAAATGAGTCAAGTGCCAATAGCTGTTGATTTTCGATTTGTTTGCTAACACACACCTACCCACATAGATATATTAATCAAACATTACAATGGTCTGAACAATAACTTCGTTAATGTCCCACGAGGTACGAACGGACACTGGTAATTGAATCATTTTGTTTTAACACTCGTGATAAAATTCTATTGATGTGTGGCTCTTTTATGTCAATGTGATGAATGGTAGCTAAACGTAATCTCGTAATGAATGCTTCATTTTGCTACTCACATTCGTTCATCACTACATTGATATAGTACACTGTATTCAGGTAACGTTTTTGTGTATGGAAGACCAACAAAAATATCTTTAGTTGAAAGGAAAACAAGTCTAAGTACAAGTTGAGTCCTATATATATGTCACCGTAAGATTGTGAGCACCTTTTAGTTTATAATCTATCGGTATTATTTCCGTTAGATCATAATTTGTCGAAAAATTATGAACTGGGTGAAATGGGTTAGGTTAGAAATTAAATGAAATGAAATTGTTTATTCTGTAAATAGGATATCGAAATCACTTTTACACGTCATATAAAAAAATTATTAAAAATAAACTAGATGAGTTCGGCGTTTCCTATCTGACTACTCGAGAAGAAAGGCCGAAACAAACTCAGAGGTCGCAGTCTCTTTTAAAGTCCAGACATAATCTTGGTCAGGCCATATGAGGACCATGTAGATAAGTGTCTGAAAAGGTCTTTTGAGGAACGAACCACACAGATTTGAGTGGACCTGTCCAGTCAGTGCAAGCATTTGTCAGTAATCGTGGAGCTCAACTCAGAACTTAAGGAGCTCAACTCGACGAACAATACCAAAGAAAGGACATTTGGGTAGGCCGCATAAACTACTCAAACTGCTAGACCATCACTAAAACTAGCAGAGAAATAAAAACAATATCCACATAGTCCTCACATTCACAATAGTTAAAATAATATAATACTTTACACAGTAACCATGTCATTTTTGAATATAATTTTCAACAATGTCAATGTGTTTATAAAACTGGTATATGTTGATTTTACATAATAATTAAAATGTCTAGTTTTATGGTTTTATCACAAGGCTTAGCAGAGCGAGCAGTTCAATCCCAAGCTTTTTTATCTTCTAAATAATCTGAAATTGTATAGTACCCTTTTTTACAAAGTTTGGTTTTAATACAGATTTTAAATCGTTTAATGGGTAAGTTTCGAATGTCACCATGTAGAACTGTGACCAACAGCGCGCGAGCCGTGCCGCGATAGCGGCCGGCGAGCGCTACTTCCAAGTTGCTCGCAGCCACGCAGGCTATTTAATACTAGCGCAAGGTGGTTACCAGTTCACAATTTGTCAGTTTTTCATGGATACATTATAAACTATTGAAAAGTTATGCGTTAAACTGTAAATGATTTGTCACAGTTCACAATTTTTCGACAATTTATAATCTAACGGAAATAATACAGATGGATTATATACTAACGAAGTTTATAATTATACGGTGACATATTATATATTGTAATTATAGTCAACACCGATTAGAAGTTATTTGACATCCTACTACAGATTATAATTTTAACAGGATGCAAAACTTACACTTTCCATTTTAATAGACGTGAACATCTGACTATTAGCAGGTAACAAATCTCTGCTTTCATTTTGGAAGGGTTCAAGTTGCAACTTTCAAGGTGCTTAACACACGAACGGGATTAATACTGCTCATAATTATATGCCGTTAATTTAATAGGAGAAATCTGCATAAAACTCTGGTCTATTAAAACCCTGTCTAATAAAAACGAGCTCGGGTTTTTCAACTAGATGCGAAAAAAGATCATTGCTAACCCTATAAACATTAGAAACTGGGTTACCAGACGAATAAAACATTAAACCGATACGGTATACCTAAATGATGAAAAATACCAAAATCGTAAAATGTTACTACTTGCATTTCCTTATCTTCTCGATAATGCTAACCAAGTCAAATCCTACCATCATGATGGTACAATTATGATAGTTAGCATGTAAATGCCAAATGTCATTATTGTCATTTCATAATGTGGGTATAGCTAAGCCAGGCATATCAACACACGTTGTATTGTGAGTTTGTGATGCGTTTGCGTTAGTCACTATGGGATGTGCTGTAGAAGAGCCATGTCTTTTTATTAATGCCTCGATGCATCATGATTTGGCTTCTAGGAATAAACCTCGTGTAGCAATTGTTAGAATAGAATATGGCATCACGATACTATTACGTTGACGGGACCAATATTTATTTTGTGTATTTCTAAGTTTAGAAAACCCTGGGCTGAAGCCACCCTAACTACTTTTCTGAACTAACCTTGCAGCAGACTAACATTATTACAATTAACATTTGGGTTTTATCTATATTCTCAAATATTTCGCCCATACGGAATGTTAAATCTATCATCACAATAATTTTCCAATATTCTCACATGCATACGTGTACCATTGTGCCTATCAGTCGGGGTCAGTGTGAATAAAAGAGTCGTGCCTTTTGTCTGTCCGTTTGTGTACGCTTCCGTCGTGAAAGCCGCTTTCACTCAATAATATAGTGCAGTTATGACTCTGACAGGTCAAAGGTCCATGTTATGGTCAACGTTTTGTTTTATTTGTTCTAGAAGCGTAGGAACTAGGCTCTAGAGTTGACTACACGAATTTCATGGGACACTTATCCTGCACTGTCAAAAATGTAGATCACATTTTCATTAACTACGTAAGCTATGTATAAGACGGTAAATTATAGTAAGCCTGTAACAAATATGTAGTTTATGTCAAGTAACTAATATTAAAATAGTCATCTTCTTTGACTAACAATTTTGTAACAAGATTTTCAATCACTTTGGAAACTTTTACTTGAAACATTTTCACTTTGCATATCGCTCAATGTTAACGGTCTATAAAGTTTACACTAAGTTGTAAACATAGTTAAGTATTATCTGTCCATCGAAAATGGACGTGGAGAAGTAATTACTGTCATAAAGACTAGACACTGCATTATGGTGATTGATAAAAGATTCAATCTCTTTTCAAATAGGGAAAATAATACTGAATACCATTTTACCTTACAATATGCAAGTCAAGATTCATTAATACGTAGCATTTGAATTGCCTGTAGGTAGAATGGAATTAGTTGAAGCAATAATAACAGAAGTATATTCAAAACAGTGGTTGGACGATGTAACTTTCAATATTGCATTCAACGGCTTACTAAATTGCGTCGTGTGGACAAGCTTTAAAAGTTTTACTTGATAGATTTAACGTGCGTAGGATTTTCTATCTTATAGAAATTTCTGTAATATTGAAGATTTATGGCTTAATTTATGAGGTGGTATAAGAATATCAGTGAAACTTTTGAAAGTGTTCTTATGAGGCTTACTAAGCATATTTTTGCAATGGCCCATCCTGTAATGTTTTCTGTGACGATTTTACTACTAAATATGATAGAATCCCTGTGTTTTATATTTAAGATGCTGAAAAGCATCCTTCCAGAGAGCATGTTAAAGTGATTGTGAGACAGTAGCCAATAAACGTCATAGGTATTTAACTCCCGCGTCTTTTCTATTCACAAGCAACTTACTTACACTTTCATGACTACGCTTAATTATCATTTGACACCGATCCAGTGTCGTTTACTTAATGATTCATGTTATCTAATACATGATATTGTTTGTGTTCATTCGTATTACCTAATTCAATGTATGTATAGTGTGTCATAATCAGAGCGAGAAGTTGTTGTAGGTAGGTACCGTAGTGTTGAAAACAATACCGGTTGTCACCCTCATTTGTAAATGAACTTCTTGAAGACGGCCTTGGCAATAGTAAATTATTGTATGTATTTAATATACAAAGAAGATTTCTAATAAGTATCGAGCTAAATGCTTAAAAATTAAAGACCAAGGAAAAGATGAAAGGACAGTGTGAAACTGTGAAGGATGATATTGCTAGCAAAGAAGTTGAAGAGATGGCGGCTAATACAATTGTATCCAAGAAAAAACCGTCAAGTGTTGATTCTAAATAAATTAGTATTAAGGAAGATGACGATTTACACGCGAATACATCCTTGATCATGAAAAAAGACTAAGAACAGGTACCGGCAACCAAAAAGTAAAACATGTAACCAAATAAAGAAATACGAAGACGTATAACTTGGAAATGCTTGTCGGTCTGTCTCTTGATGACAAAGACTTTGGCTTCTTAGCTCATCCGCTACTGTTATTGATTATATTGTTATTAGATATATCCTGCATATTCATATCGTGGGCTCATTGTACCTAGACATATCATTAATCTACAATGTATGTTATTTCAATAATGTACAGACAGTTGATTTAATTGAATGAAATCCAAGTATGGATGATGTCATGTAATAATCATAAAAACTCCGTCATAAGTCTGCATGTAAAAATATATTCATATTTTAAAGGTTAGATAGGAATTCTAAGATAAATTCTGTTAAGAATCCAAGCTCCCTGAAGATATTGCAATTTGCAAGCTTATGTTAATATGTAGAAATAATCTTACTGGCGGCAGTTTTATTAAATAGCTTTGCAGGTTCCAAGTTTATTTCTAATGCGCGGCCATCCATGTTTTTAGTGCATTAACCGAACGATGAACTAATGTTAATCGGTTGGCTACTGCAGTTACAAGTACCCTTAGACTACTAGATACTTCTATAATTTTAAAGGTTTGAAGTCTGTTGAATATGTTCTATGTATGGTGTGCTGTTTTTTCTCCAAACAAGACAAAGGGATCATGTGAACATTTTTCTTCCGCTTTCTCTATAATATTTTGCATTAGTCTTTCATTGGCACTCTCTGTTATCATATCAGAATTTGAGAACAATGTAATATTAACAGTTCTAAAGGTAAACATAAAAGCCTACTTTAAAAGTTTTCTTTTATCTTTAGTTTTGTTTCTATAACCAATCATCCTCCCATTATTCAAAGTATTGCTTCCCGTTTAAACAAGGTACGTAACATGAGCCGTAAGTCGGTCAAAGAGGACGAAGTGTTCATTGGAAATGCCTGTGTTACAATGTATTCTTTATTTATACGTACTCGTTAAAGGAAATTAGCGAGACAACGCTTTAGTTAGCTAAATGTCTGATACTTTGTTATAATCTGTGTGTGTCTGTAACGATTTATTTTGTTTTGTTGCCAATTGTCATGTATTCTTCGATAGCTGAAGTATCATTACATTGCATTATGATTGTGAGATTCAATCTTATATTTTGCTTCGACAGATTTAAAATCGAAATAATTGTCATTAATGTAAAATCATGCCTTGTAAATAATTAAATGCATCCATCTTCATTTAAATGCTGATAGCAGATCTCAGTTCGCGGAAACTAAATACCTACTTAATAGCAGTTTGTAGGTACCTAAATGAAAAACAAGGTGACAAAAACTTTAGCACTAGATTTATTGGCAGAAACTGTGTTAATCAATAAACGGTTGTTCACCTCAGGTTAACTTTGAGAGCAAAAAGTTTTGCTATTAAAGGTTAGGTACTATTTAGGAATCAAGTTAGTGCCATAGTAACACTTTAATCGTGCTGTTTTTTTTTTGTCAGGTAATTCAATGGGACTATGTAATTATTATATTTCTACTACTTTTAGTCTCAGACATATCGTCGACCGTAGGTTCAATTGAGGTAAGGGACAAAATACCCAAAATGAGTTGAGTATACAGTTTTGTTCAGAATTTTTCGCTCTATCGAATGGTGAATATGAAAAAATTCTAACGTAAGAAAAACAGACCCAAAAAAGGTTAATAAGAAAAAAGTTATGGGCGATTTAGTCCGAAAGCAAAACTTTGTCGGCCTCTCCTGAAAAATCGTATTTTGTCCCTTACCTCAACTGAACCTACGGTGCGTATTTCCAATCTATACAAGGCCAGAACGCAGCCATAGGAAACTGCTCGCGTATACATTGTAATGCTGTTTTTAAATCTGTGATTACAATGTATACACGAATTTTGCGTATTGCTGGTGTATAGTTTGTAACGTGGACAAGCGCGTCCTGGTTCCAAACTATACTACATCACTTACGCCTGATAAGTTTTAAAGATATAGTCTATAAAAAAAAGAAAAGAACAAAGGTGTGAACTGGGTGAAATGACTTAGGTTAGGTTAGAACTGTGACCAACCGCGCGCGAGCCGAGCGAGCGAAGCGAGCGGTGCCGCGGCAGCGGCCGGCGAGCGCTACTTCCAAGTTGCTCGCAGCCAGGTAGGCTATTTAATATTAGCGCAAGGTGCATTACCTCGCAAACAAGTTGGTTACCTGTTCACAATTTCTCGCAATCTAAACTCGATTAGTCCGTATGCGTACTGGCACTGTATACTATGGAATGAGGTAGTTAATTTGGTCACTACAAAGTATACGCGAGTATTTGCGTACTACTCTTGTATAGATTGGAAGACCTTAGTAAAAAAGTGATTTCCAATCTATACGCGAGCAGTTTCCTATGGCTGCGTTCTGGCCTTGTATAGAATGGAAAGACGCACCTACGGTCAACGATATTTTTGATGCAGACCAGTGGTGTAGTTGCACATAAAATGACAATTGATCGTAATTGTGAGAGAAAGGGTGATACACAATTGGGGTGCAGATTATCTCGCAAATACAACTGATAGGTTAGCTTCTGCCTCTTATCTCGAACATCCATAAACAATAGGTAAGGACGTATAAACCGTAAGGACTATTTCTGCTTGCAGCGCTCGGCCGCTATAGTAACGCTTACCTACGAAAAAAAAGGGTCGTGTGCACGGGATTTTGTTTTCAAACTGCTTAGATAAGCGTTTCTTCGATAGTACGCTTTCAAATACAAACATGTCATTAAATACAATCGCTAACCCTACCACAACCGGCAGGTTGTTGTGCCTGATTGGTTAAGTAACAGGTCCTGACTGTGGGTGGCGGATGTGCCACTAACGGGTTGACTGCAACCAAACATTATTGTATGCAGACATTTACTGTTGCTCCAGTGTAGCAGTACAGTATCTGGCTGTAAATATGGCAAGTATTGGATTTTAAAAGCGTCTTCTCTATCATCATAACTAATAATAATACAGGGTGGCAGGGACATCGACGCGAAAACTCTTACCATGGATTCAGTACATGATTCTGAATGCCTTGCGTTGAAATTTTTCATCGGTAATTTAAAAAAAATCTGCTGTTTCATAGAAAACACCTACGCGGTCAAAATGTATGGAACAGCTGATGTTTTTTAAAATAACCGACTTAAAAATTTCAAAGCAGGTGTTTCAGAATCATGTACTGAATCCATGGTCACAGTCTTCGCGTCGATGTCCCTGCCATGCCATGTAGTGAGTGTACTACAGGTATTACCCACACCTCAGTCTAACCCTTCTGCGTGAAGCTATGTTCATTATACGTATTTGACAGTCCCTTTCTAAAGGGCGATATGTCATATATACGCCCTGGTTTGTAAGTATCTATAAGGAAGTATGTATATTGAAGCAAGAGTACTTACATGTTGGTTTACAGATAGAATGCACTGTTGCTTTAGTATGGCACTTAATTAACACAGGAAAAACGTAAAGGAAAATGATTTAAAGGAGGAATGATCGGTATGTTTATACCTACATTATGTATCTAAAATGGTCATATTTTCTTATTAATCACTGATGTGCCAATGACTGACATATTATTATAACCACGAAGTCATTCATTATTTCATTGCGTACAGAAGTACCGAGCAAAATGTCGTAACCAATTATATTATTTAATCAATGTCTTAATCCAACTTTCTCTTATCCTTTTAAAGGTTAAAAGCTAATGCTCTGACAAACAAAACTACTGGAGCTAATTGATTCTCATTACGAATCACAAAGGAATTAATGCTATCTAGAATGTGACATTGAATCAAAGGTCACGACGTGATACACGAACACTTGACCGTTCACTCTAAGTCATGATCACCTGATGTGATCCATGTGTCGATATAAAGATAGATGCAGAAAATTTACTACAATGCAATGGTATTGTTTACTGTTAAAGCTTCTCCGCGAGATATCGCTGGGTGTTGGCACTTGTCAAAGTCATTTTTTTATGAAAATTGACCAGCCGGCGACAAGACAAAACACTTAGCGCCTTGCAGGGACCGAAACCGGTATGATCCATACGGGTATTATTTCGGTTACCGAAAAAAATTACCTTATCTTACACGAGCCGTCGGCGGTGTTAGTCAAAGGGCGCGCATCGCCTGTGTGGGTGGGTGTAACGGGTATTAAAACGGTAACCTAATTGAGGTAACATGTTTCTTCTCCTTGGCTACCCCGATAGCGGTAACCTTAGTCGTAGAAGTAACTAAAATTCTTCGATATATACCTGTACCGTAATTTATAAAGGTTTTCTGTCCCGGCGGCCGCCAGGTACGCGGAATTATTTTGACAGTTTTCTTCCCCATTGGTATTTTGGTATACCTACTGCTCCTTCCTCAGTGACTTGTCAACTAGCCAGTATATACTATCAGCGAAATAAAATTGATGAACCAATCACAGCTGATAGCATGATCTTATAAATAACAGTCGTATGGAAAAAATTGGGTAAATTTCATTTCTTTATAACATTTACTTCGATAGAACACCATTGATAACCTAAGTCCGGTGTGTGATTTTCTATGCAAAACAGGGAAAATGGGCATTAGTTTCGCATTTTAAATTCCTTGGACCATTTAGAAATGCGAACACGTGGTAGGTTTGTTGCAAGAACAAGGCCTTCTGTCCATACTTTCATATTTTGTGCCTCAACCGTGATTCATGATCACGACAACTCTAGTTCTTTCTTCTTGGACCGGTACTCGCCAAGGAAAATACGATCGTAACATTTACGAGAGGCTGACTCACTGCTGTTTGTTTTGCTACAATTTCGCGAAATAAAAGATTATGTGATAACGCGGTGGCATGATCACATGCGTTTTTTATCACCTAACAAACATTCGTATGCTAATTGTGATAATGGCAATGAATATTTTGAGGGGATATACATAAAAAAGATAAAAATTTACCTACTGTTGTTCTGACTAATGAATTGAAAAATCCGGCACTGTCCAATCAATGTCAACATCCGTCGGTGTGATGATAAAAATTATACCATCGTAGATTGCGTAATTGAGAATTTCAATTAATAAAATTCAATGTTTCCTGCAAATAAAGTCTCTTCCTTGCATTTACAAGTTATTAGAAATCTTGTTAGCCATCGTAAATTAATAGCCGCTTCATAGAAACAGGCGATTCGATGCAATAAATTAATGGCGTATATATAAGCTGACCATAAATATGGGAGTCCTGTTAACAGATGATGTAGGGCCGTGTGTGAAGGTAATCAGCTGGAGGCCTGACACCTGCTGGCTGTAGGAATTGATTGCCTAGCCGGGGGGCGCTTGGGTCATTGACCGAGGGCTGCGGATTTTTCTATTTTTGTATTGGTGATTGGTGATTTCCTTCTTGGTTTTGATCGTGAAGTTAACTTTAAGATTAACTGATTGGTTTATAGTTTTCCAACCAATGCTTACAACAGTATGCAAAGGATCTTCTTTCTTAGTTTTCCCAACAGTGCTTCATATAGTTTTCTTTAGTATTTCTCAGTGAAATTATTCGAGAGTGTTGGACCTATTAGGCTTATAATATTATGGTTAGGATCTTTGTCGGTATTAGAAAATCAAAATAAATAAATCAATCTGCCTAGCCTTTTTCCCACTATGTTGGGGTTGGCTTCCAGTCTAACCGGATGCAGCTGAATACCAGAAAAAATAATATTAGAAAATAAAAATAATGACGTGGTAATTGCGTGACTCCGTGAGCATCTTAGCTTCCATTGTACTATCCGGTTACTAATAGTACATATCCATGGTTTTATATAAACAAAAAGCCTTCTCAATTCACAAACCAAAGCTCACATTCGCCTGTGATAAAATCATAAACTACGGACGCCCTCGACTCGTGAGCCACGGCGAGGCTGCGACAATCTAAGTTTATTTCAAGCCCAAGCGGATTTCGCAACTAACCGTCAAGATTCCTGTGTACCTACAACCTTCAATACAAGGACTGTTCAGCATTTATTGACTGTTAAGACATCTGTTCATTTAGGACCCGTAGGTGCCTCATAGAATTGCTAATAGTTGAAAGGTGAGTTATGAAACCGCGTGGGAGCTCGACAGGTTGTTATTACGCAACCTAAACCCTTCCATGCCGACTGGATTGGTACCTAAGTAAGCTAGTACCTACCTGACAGTGTTTGTACATTCATGTGCAAAAATATGTAAACACTTGGCGAAATAGAAAGGTGAGTCTCTCCAAAATATTTGATGAAAATTTTGAAATTTTAATCTCTCCTTTATAGTACTTACAAGAAGTACTCGTAGCAGTAGTATTCTTTGATAGTACCTACTGCCACTAGTATTCGGAGATATGTAAGTACCTTATGAACGTTTAATTTACAATTTCAATAGATAGATCAAACGGTGAGGGCTTTGAAATTTTGTTAGTACTTACCTATATATACAGGGCGGCAGGGAAATCGACACGAAAACTGTTACCATGGATTCAGTACATGATTCTGAACCCCCCGGCGTTGAAATCTGACGTCGGTTATTTTTTTTAAATCTGCTGTTTCATAGAAAAACGCAATACCTACGCGTCAAAATGTATGGAACAGCTGTTATTTTTTTAAATAACCGACGAAAAATTACAACGCAGTGGGGTTCAGAATCATGTACTGGATCCATGGTAACAGTTTTCGCGTCGATGTCCCTGCCATCCTGTATATATTTTTACATGTGACTGTATTATTTCATAACCCACGACACATTGGGTTTCTACGTACCGCATTAACCGAAAGAATGTAGGTGTTCTAGAGAAAGCAAACATAATCTGTCTCCTAATCAGTCTTGCAGTATTTTAATTGGACTCCACCAATAAGCGATTCGTTATGCACATGTAATACATTGAAGAAATATGTACAGAACATTAATATTTAAACTAATATTTTAAAGAGAAAAGATTTGATTTTTATGTTTGTTTGTAATGGATAAACTCAAAAATGACTTAACCAATTTTAAAATTCTTTCACCTGTATAAAGCTACATTATCAGCGAGTAACATGGGTAGGTCTGTTACCTACCCATGTTACTCGCTGATAATGTAGCTTTGCTTTTGGCAGGGACATCGACGCGAAAATTGTTACCGTGGATTCAGTGCAATGATTCTGAATCTTTGAAATTGTTGGTCGATTATTTTAAAAAAACTGACGAAAAATTTCTACGCAAGGGGGTTCAGAATCATGTACTGAATCCGTGGTAACAGTTTTCGCGTCGATGTCCCTACCACCCTGAATTTTATTGACTTCCACGCAAACGAAGTCGCGGGTAGAAGCTAGTTACTTATAAGTTGATTGACGCTGAGTGCATGTGTAGTTAGAGAGTTAAATATATTGTTTGGTTACTTAGATCGAGAATTTAAATTACATTCATTGATAGAACGCACAGTCTTAACCACTGGGTCTAGAAGCATTCAATTTTGCACAAGAGTTCCTTTTATAACGAAGGTGTTCACCTTCCTAATTCTCTCTCTCTCTCTTCCTTATTAAGGAAAGATTTTTGAAAATTCCTCCCCTGAAGGGGTTACATAGGGGATGAAATTTTTTATGGTAGTTCGTCATTTCTGCCGACGGAAGATCATCGGGCACATGCCTTGTTTTTAATATTATTAGTTGATTGACTTTGAGTGCATAATATGTAAGTACCTGGGCGACCGACCTCTACTCTAGTGAAAATAGAGAATGCTCATTTAATAGTATAGGATAGTTCATACTAAAACAATGTATAGTACATACTAATTCCATGCTGCCATGTCATTATTCTAAGGTAGCCATCTTGTTCTAAACTTTGGGCGACCAAGCTCTGCTCGGGTGAAAATACGGAGAAAATGAATTTTCCCAGAAATGAGACCTAGCTAGATCGATTTTTCGCCCATGTTAAACCCCTATATTGCAACTTTCATCGAATTCGTCAGAGCCGTTTTTATATACATACAATAAATACAAATATTGCACATTTGATTTTTTGATTACGTAGATCAAGATTAAAGCCGATTCGATAAATCTTTCCTTGATTGACGTATTCTAAGTGCTAATTTATGTTTCCAATGTTTAGACTCGCGGTCAAAGCCTTTACAAACCTGACAGGCGGAGGCCTAGTTTCCATTACTTATTATGCATATTAGATAATGCTGTATTACCCGTATTTGTGACCGAGTGGGCGACTAGAGTGAACAGAATTTATTTACCACCTGTCACCGTTAAAAGCGTTTATTCTGAAAGTGGGCAACGTCTCAAATAGATGTGAAATATTTCGCTGTTTTGATTAATTTGGCAATATTACTGTATGTAAATAAGAAATGTGACTAACTAGTTCCCTAGAATATTAATATTGAATCGCAATTATGACACTGAATTTGATGTTGTAACAATTTTAGGTGTAAAAAAGGCATTTGGAAAGTTCACAAACACTTTTTTTACATCTAAAATTAAATATTCGGTATTACGATATTGATTATTGCGTTTCATAATCAATATTTTAGTTCCCTAGTTAGCCACATTTCTTAATTCCATACAGTAACATTGTTAAATTAATCAAAACAGGTAAATATTTGACAGCTATTTAGGACGTTGCCAACTTTTAGGATAAACCCTCTTAACGTAATAAATGTTAGCAGCCGACCTATTCTGTAAGAACTCGTGAATACTTAAGTGACGTGTGCTTGAAGAAATCTGTCAATATAGTCATCCATCATGGTGGAATGACAGCTCACTTCTCACATCGCCTAAGTTTTCACTGTGAGTTTTTTACATAGATCGGCTGTTCTCTTCATCATCATCATCATAATCAGCCTATATTGGGGTGTATCCCATCTGGCCCGGTGACTTGGCCCGGCACCGGGCCACATGGGACAAAAAAGTTTTAACTGGCCCGGTGATATGTTTACCGGGCCAGATGACACAAATCAAGTGCCATCGTCCCCGGAAAGGGGAGAAAAGAGGATACGCCTCGATGTAAATGGCTGAATGGTAGGTTAGGTTAGGTTAGAACTGTGACCACATAACACACCGCACGAGCCGAGCGAGCGAAGCGAGCGGTGCCGCGGTAGCGGCCGGCGAGTGCCAGAAACCATTTAGGCAAGTTTATCCCACTGCTACCGGCCGCACCTAGTTTTAGCCGGCTAAAACTAGGTGTAGCCGCACTTCGGGTTTTAGCCGTAACATATCGACCACACAAGAATTACGTTTGCCTGACAACTTTTCAGCAAATGTTTCAGCAGTTTGATTTATAAGTTCAATCCCTTTCATAGATGCATATAGTTAGTATTTCACAAATTACGAGGCGTATCCTCTTTTCTCCCCTTTCCGGGGACGATGGCACTTGATTTGTGTCATCTGGCCCGGTAAACATATCACCGGGCCAGTTAAAACTTTTTTGTCCCATGTGGCCCGGTGCCGGGCCAAGTCACCGGGCCAGATGGGATACACTCCTATATTGTTCCCACTGCTGAGACACAGGTCTCCTTTCTTCGAGAGGGAGTGGGCTGTAATCTACCACGTGTGCCCAGTGCGGGTTGGTAGATGTCACATGTCTTCGAATTTTTGGTTCTGGACATGCCGGTTTCCTCACGATGTTTTCCTTGACCATTTTGAGAGCTGTGTCTCACACAGGTCTCCTTTCTTCGAGAGGGAGTGGGCTGTAATCTACCACGTGTGCCCAGTGCGGGTTGGTAGATGTCACATGTCTTCGAATTTTTGGTTCTGGACATGCCGGTTTCCTCACGATGTTTTCCTTGACCATTTTGAGAGCTGTGTCTCACACAGGTCTCCTTTCTTCGAGAGGGAGTGGGCTGTAATCTACCACGTGTGCCCAGTGCGGGTTGGTAGATGTCACATGTCTTCGAATTTTTGGTTCTGGACATGCCGGTTTCCTCACGATGTTTTCCTTCACCATTTTGAGAGCAGTGATGATGAAATTATTTAAACAAACTAAAGTGCTTGCCTGGGTTTTGAACCCACGACCTACAACTTGTAAGTCGGGGCCGTTACTTATCACTGGGCCACCACTGCTCTTCTGTCGGCTGTTCTCTTACAAAAAAATATTTAATAGACCATTGAGCATTAGTGAACGATGACGCAACTTCCCAATCAATGAGGCAATTAAGGACACTGTTCTGTTATGTTAGATACTTAGTGCTTTTAGCGAAGGGCTAGCAGTCAGTATGTACTGGCACGTTCGTTGAACCTAAGGTTTATAGTGTTAGCCTATAAGCCGTTAGAGACGGTTAAGGAACTTAATCTTAATTGCTTATAGAAATAGCGTCTTTAGGTTATATCTGACGGCCTTTTCTGTTACTTAATTTTTTTTTGTCAAAACAGTTCAAATTCTAGTCGCAACCTCATCTCAGAGCTTATAATGTCAAAAACTAAAAAAAAAAAGATTTGAGTTGCCCCAGTGATTTCGGCTATTACTAGGCACATGAGGCGATTTCGATTAACAGACTCATTTAAATTCCGATCCAAAGACTCCTCCAATCTAAAAATACCTTAAGAACCACAAATAACTCTAATAAATCTATTATTTAATACCTGAGATATAACTTCGAACCAATGTTATAACAGGCTTCAGTAATACGTCATCTTTGCATCGTTACTTGCAGCGATTGAAGGCCGCGTACTCAATACTTATCGGTAGATTATTAATGCATTGTGCATCCGCACGTTCTGTACTATATGAGGCAAATGATTCTCTTATTTATGCCCCACCTTGGCAAGGACATGACCGCTTAGTGACGTAACTAATTTGACTCCAAACTGGATTTTAAAGATAACGGTCACGATTTTTTATCGATTTTTAATAGGGTTTATCCTTAAAGTTGGCACCGTCGTAAACAGCTGTCAAATATTTACCTATTTTGAATAATTTGGCAATATTATGTATGGAAAGGAGAAATGAAATGTGGCTAACTAGGGAACTAAAATATTGATTATGAAATGCAATAATTAATATCGTAACACCGAATATTTAGTTTTAGATGTAAAAAAAGTATTTGGAAACTTTCCAAATGCCTTTTTTACACCTTAAACGGTTACAACATCAAATTCAGTGTAGCAATGTGTGTGTTGCAATTCATTATTAATATTCTAGTTCGCTAGTTAGCCACATTTCTTATTTCCGTACAGTAATATTGCCAAATTAATCAAAACAGCGAAATATTTGACATCTATTTGTGACGTTGCCCACTTTCAGAATAATTGCTCTAAACGAGATTCGATAGTGATTTGAATATTTTGGTCTTATCAAGAAATCAGATAAGCAATTTCCTCAATTACATTTTAAACTGCAGCTGGTTTCCGATTCCTATATAAATAAACTGTTAAATAAACATCGAATTATTAATTTGCCGTCACTTTCCAAAATGACACGATTGTGAACGTCAATTAGCCGAAACTTGGACTCGATTTTCCATCGGCCACTGTGCTGATAGCCAATCGGGAGGCCTGCTAATTCACTTTGCGGTAGCATGGTGCACGGTCCGCTTGCGGCTATGGGAAAATGGCCGGAAAATGATCGGAATCGTATCGAGTCCGTGCGGTGGTCGACCGTGCACGGAAATCGCCGAGGGCAGACGAGACCGAGCGATTGATGAACTAATTATGTACGATAGTTGTATTAGTGATACCAGAATGTGTTATGTTAATTTTAAATCCTTTTGTAGAAGAATCCAATAGTTTAACTCAGGGATCCCCAAATTATTTTGGACAAGTGACCCCTTTTCCAAAATGAACTGTTACCTCAGACCCCCATGGCCAAATTACCTACTTTTAAGATCAACCCCCTTATTCATAATGGTCCGCTAACTTAAAACAGCTGCTACAGAGTGTTATTTTTCATTCTGACTTCGTTTATGTCGACCCCTAGGAAACCGATATCGACCCCAAGGGGTCGATATCGACCACTTTGGGAATCCCTGGTTTAACTTCATCACCATTTGTTAAATCTTTGTATCTGAGGCCAAACCCATTTTACCTTAGATTTAAGTAGGTATCCCTTTGAATAGCTAAGTAGTCGTGGTCGGCAAGAATCGTACAGCTGCACGTAAGTACAAGTAATCGTCTCGTATTATTTATTGTTATGAAACATATAACAACATAAGTTTCCCTATGTCGCCCTCAATAAAAATATATGATGTAGGTACAGTATTTTGTATTAGCTTCTCCGATGTCTCTGTATAATGTAACGTTATCTATAGCTATATTGTTGTTGTTAAGCAAAGAAAAATATTTCCTAGAATAGATGTACAAAACCACTAGGAATCAAGTAGACAACCACATTATTTTTTGATTATTTTTATGCCTCTGTAATTTGATAGTCCAGTTCACAAACAAAGGTAATTGTCCAACCGCAGCTCGACGATAATTTGATATTGAATTACAGAACCATCATTATTTCTGACCTTGATCATAGAAAAATAAAACTAAGATGTATTGTTTCATCTTTAGAAAAAATGTCTTGGTTATAATGTTGAGAATTTAATATACCTACGAACTTTAAATACAAAATGGAGGTTGATTTATAGCTGCAGAAGTTTTTACGCTTCAAATAGAGATCATATCGACCTAGACCGTTGAATCTCGACCTTCAGTTTAAGAGCGTTTATACAGAAAGTTGCAAATAGCTGTCAAATATTTAGCTGTTTTGAGTAATTTGGCAATATTACTGTATGGAAAAATATGGTGAGACTAGTGAACTAAAATATTAACTATGAAATGTCTACGTCTTATTAAATAGTACCATTCTTAGAATTAAAAGGTTAGATAACTTGAGTCTAGGCTAAGATAAACAATGTGCCTCAACAATTTCTGCGTGACTTCCTACGGAGACTGCCCGAGTAAGGTCAATACGGTATTAGGAGTGAGTTAGCTGAGCAATAAGACCGACTCACTCAAGATATATTTTTTCTTTGTATTCGGAATCTTCCTACAACAAGTATAGGAAATAATCAGGCGATATCACGGAGATAATCCTAAATAGTTATTGTAATATGTTTCTCTCGTTAGGACTAGTATGCCAATTTTCTGTAGTTTCCTCCTTTCCTAGTCAATCAATCAATGCTTAGTCATTTCTCAACTATGTTGGGGTCGGCTTCCAGTCTAACTGGAAGCAGCTGAATACCAGTATTTTACATGGAGCGACTGCCTATCTGACCTCCTCAACTCACCTTGGTAAGACTGGTTGTCAGACTTGCGGGCTTCTGACGATCCGTAACGACTGTCAAAGATCTACGAATGACAGCCAGGACCAACGGTTTAACGTGCTTTCCGAGGCACGGAGAAATCTCGTTATGTAAAGATGGTCACCCATCCACGGACCAACCCTGGCAAGCGTAGCTTAACCTGATGGATCGACCCGTGCGGCTGTTATTACTTAGCCACGCGCTCCTTCTTTTCTAGCATCGAAACTAATGTCTGCTGTAATCTATTCTGTTGGTTATATTTATTTACAAAAATGGACTAAAGCCTGGTTAGCACAGTGTGATTTAATTGCCCGTAGCATACCATAATGCCCGAGATACCTACATGAGGCTTGTTTTTCAAAGCTATGATAGCAAGTTAAAACTTGTGTATAGTATTCTGGCTTGCCGTCCTGACTTGGCATAAGCTAGTGCTGTTTACTCGTGCTGTGACTTGTTCCGTAGAGTATCAATCCTATTGGGTACTATCACACGAGGCTAGTACACAAGCCAGGATAGTAAAATCGGTGGTGGGAGGCGCTACTAGCTCAAAAATAGAACCCCATCCTATTTAACTATCCTAGCTTGAGACACTAGCTTACTAGCCTAGAAATGAAACTAGTTATGTAAACACAAAGCCAGAGCTACTAGCTTTTTAGCTTACTAACATTACCTTACTATCCTAGCTTCAAAAATCTACCCTCGTGTATCCCAGGCATAAATTGAAGCAACGATAAAAGTTGCACCGTCTTAAATAGTGTTTAGACGATGCAATTCATTTGTTGCTTCAATTTTATTTTATTCCACAGGCAAGAAACTTGAGTCAATGTGTCTTAAGACCCGGTAGTCCTAAAACCTGCTGCTCCAAGTTACATCAACTCCGATTCCATTACATTATCTACGTAACAATGTGACACTCCATTTACAACACACAACATTTTCTCCTTACTGAAATTACATACTGTGAAGATATCGTTAGTCAGTGTATATCATGGGTGTAGTTTACTCTGCAAGCATCGCCGTTTGGCTTCGTCGTGAAACCTGCACGGTGCAACGGGAAGGAAGTGCCTTTGTTGACAAGGCAGTTGTTCTTGTTGTTGCGTTGAAAAATTGCATCGTTTTTTAATGGTGACGGTCTGTGATAAGTAAGACTGGGTTTTAGTTTTCTTGCAGGTATTCTTTAAATTTTAGACGTTGATAGTGTTTTTTTTAGCAGGCGTTTAAGTATGTCTCTCACATCAGTCATCATACTAAAATTTTTGGTTCTTCATCAACATTACCTATTTCTGGTGTTAGATATCCATCTGCTACTGGATGTGAATGAGTATTTTCCATGAGAGACTTCCATAGCAAACATTCCGAAGAAAAAAACATCTAGGAATATAAATCTAGAGTACAACAATGACTAGTTTCAATAAAATTTATATCTGTAATAAACTAACTGATGAGTAATTACGTCCAGATATCAATAAAATATACCATAAAGTTTTCCTGTTTTGATGGCAGGAATGTAGGCAAGGTAACGATAACATTGTTTTATTCCTTTCAAAGCAAAAATTACCGCAAGAACTGTGAATCTGGAAGGATTTCCCAGATTTTTGGCCGTTCTTATTAGGTCAGTTAAAAATGTACCTATCATTAAAAAGAGAAATGACTTATTGTTCCTTAGTAATCGTAGCGTGGACGTTATAGAATATGGAAAATACGTGTTAGAATTTAATCAAAAAACGTGTGGCACTCGGGGACTGTGTGGCACGCGGTAAAGCTATTGCATAGCATTTGTAACCTCCATACTTCCTATTTGTCAACTACACTTGGGATGATGACGGATGATGACATGGTAGGCGGAGTGGGGGGTATTAGGTTTTATTTTCGTTACGGAATTTCTTGATTCGGTCGCCGCGCTCAAAGCCCGCGAGAAAAGCTATGCAAAAGCTTAAAAAAAAAAAAAAAAGTAGTTAATCAGTTCTCAAAGCTTCATACCGAAATGCGATCTGAATAATTATGGCTTATAGCTTTACAGATCAGAACATATTCTATGTGAAGTAGCTCTAAAAGACATTTAGGGACCCAAAACCAGAATTTCTAGATTGTCTGTATTATAACGGGTTGCATTTGCATACCGAGTCTCATATAATTAAAATCTTATCAATTTGAATGCGGAACACGGAAGGTAATTCTTACGCTGTTATAATTATGCGTGTGCGATGTTTCAGTACTGATGTTCTCTTGTTTTTGTTGCAGGTACGTATCCATTGGCATGGCGGCACTGACTTGTCCCTCAGATCTCAGGTACAGTACAAACGAATTACTTTTAAAATATTATTTACTAACTTCCATATTCTTCTCTTAAAAATATACGGCATTCAAGTCTTTAGATTATCCGCCTTGAACGCTATGTAAAACTTGAACGCTAGGCGGAATATCTTAAGTTTTATTAAGAAGAAGTTTATTAAAATGAATTTATTTTTCTTTTTCCCGACCGCAACGTCTCGAGTCTGCAGCAATCGTGATCACGAACTTAGTAGTTTTTTTACAAGCACTTTGAACGCCGGGCAAATCGTAATTAAGTTCGAATAAAAAAAAATATTTACACGAATGGCGTTCGCATAATTTGGTTAAGAAATAAATCCCAACCTCCTTCAAAGATTTAAAAACTAGATAGAAATTTATTTTTGATTTTTGGTGTTCCTTAAGGGACGATACTGGGTCCTATCTATCTTTCTTTTTGAAAAAAAGCAATCGTCGTCGAACATTTTAAGTTAAATCAACGTAATAGCCTCATACATTAGTTTGCCTATTAGTACGTTTGTTTACAAACCGGTTCGTGGACCCAAAACGTGTATAGTTACGTCACGGCATTAACATACGGCATACATGCCTATGATAATGTTCTCGTTGTGCCTTTAGGAGTCGGTTCGGTGCAAGTATCGTCTTGATTATGTATTCTTTTGGAACAATATTTAGTAGTTTGTGTTATGATGTAGGTACTTCATATTTTGTTTGGATGATAACTACTCGTTTCAAAGAAAGCCCTTTTGTATTATCAGAATGCAATAGTGTGTGCAAGAGATTATAGTTACAAATAAAGCTTGGAAAACCAGTTTATTTTCTTAAGTATCCGTAAAATCTGTGGATTCTCATCAATCGTTTCATACTTAATCGAAATTCCATACAGTTCCATTAATCTTAACCGTTATCTACGCAGTCTTTAAACTCTTCCTCAGGCAGCTCTTAGTTAACAAACTCGACCATTCCTGTTTTATGCACTCTTATAACGAAATGAATCTAATTTAATTGATTGCGGCCATTTTGTTTATTATTCGAGTCAAACCTCAGTGGAGCCTTCATTAATATCTGATTGCGATCTAACGTATTGCCAGGTAAAACAGCCTTTAAATAGGCTTCTTTGGACTATGATTGGGTTACGGCTCATTGAAAATCAATTTTGTTAAATTTCTCGTTTGCTCCCATTAATTGACAATTTATCATGCCTTTGTGGAATTACTTCTAGCTTCAATACTGTTGGTCAGCGAAGGGCTTTCACCTATTTGGTAAAGAAAAGCGATTTCTCCTTTTTAGAAATGTACCTATTAATTAAACTGTGAAGGTTACAATTTTACTCGAAAACTTCAACAAACTCAACAATTCCATCTTTTAATCAATTCATGGTAAGAAAATCGGGGAACCTTATTTATATTCCGTAATTACCAGTCTTACGGAATAGGTAGAACCATAACCTTATCATAATATTTTAATTTTGCTAGGATGCTGCCTTTAATATCAGCCATGTAATATGTTAGCAATATTGAGCACAGGTTGCGACATATGGCCATACCTCCCCCAGTAAGTAGGAAACCACCGACACATATTTCAAATGAGACAGGATGAAAAAAACCGCACGAACCGTTTCCTCCACACGCATGCAGGCAAATAGGTATCCTGCAATATGCACATATCGTGCCTTATTGCGCAAATTAGCATTCCATGACTTGACGCAATATCTTCACTATGGCTGAAATATTTTTTCGATAGGTTAGACAAAACAAGAGTAGACACAAAAACTTATGATCTGCTGAGCTAAAGCAGAGTAGAAACTGTAGTTTAGAATTTGAAGTAGGACTCAGGCAACTAGCAACTGGATTCTTCAGTGATATCTAAAGTTTAGAATATCACTGAAGAATCCAGTTTCTAGTTGAACATGTTTAGAATCTAAACTATGTAATTCATTCCCAATATTGTAGCTCATGTTAGGTATAATAGTCCACAGCTAAACATTATCACGTAGGTCTTTGAAAGGGTCACTTGCAGTCCCCATAACTAGAAGTACCTGGTCGACCGAGCTCTACTCGGGTGAAAATAGAGAATGCTCATTTAATAGTATAGGTACTTACTAGTTCCATGCTGCCATGTAATTTTTCTAAGGTAGGCATCTTGTTCTAAACTTTGGGCGACCGAGCGCTGCTTGGGTGAAACTACGGAGAAAACGAATATTGCAACTTTCATCGAAATCGTTACAGTCGTTTTCGAGAACGTGATTACAAATATATATATATATATACACATTGCTCTTTTAATAGTATATGTGATAGGATATATCAAACAAAAATATGTTTTGGCTTCTCTCTTATTCTAAAAATTATTTCCTCAACACCGAATACAAAACTAACCTATTGTCTACTCGCAATGCAAAAAGCCGTGTAATCTACGTGCGTCCCTAATTTTCCTCTCCATAACATAATGTTATGTACCTATTACATGATCTGGTTAAACTATAACCGTGTTGTTTTAATGGCTGCATATAATTTCGCCGCGGCTGTGCTCATCCGGTGTGGCGGCTACTGAGTTTTATCTCATAGCATCCGGACGGCTACTGTTGTGTGTGATGCCATTTGCGCGTTTTCCTACGTCGCTTTTCACGAGAATTTATGTTTTTTTTATCTGGTTTATTGTAGTTGGCTTTTGAGAAGATTTTGTAGAAAGAAATGTTTCAGCGTTTTTTTTGTGAAATTGCCTTAACTATTTGAATATCACGTCCACTTTTACTTTGAAGATTTTTCATCGTAAAATGTTAGGAAAAAGGGTGCCTTTAGTCATAAACTTCAGTGTTGTTATATTTCGCAAAATCCCCTTTGTCTGCGGTACAAAAGAACTGAACCATTAGCACACAACGTATCTGTAGGTATGCACGTTATAATAGGATACGCATAATAAAAATTGTAGTATAGAAACACGTTTTAACTAACTTTTAATAAAGCTTACCTGACCACTAAAGTCACATATTTACGTGAAAATGACAGGCGTGAGGTACAAAATAAAATAGATTCAGAAGCTCCAATTCATACAATGAGCATTCAATATCGAGCCGGACAAACGTGGCCGCTGAACGGAACTCAAATTTTGCCAATATGTACTTTAATACTGTTCTGTTTTCCATCTGGAATTATGGTCAAATTATTAGGGTTAGTTAGCTGGCTAGCTTTGCATTAACAAAATGTGATTTGACACAGCTATATCTAACAGTACTGCAAAAGACTGAATATCTAAAGACACATGCGACTGATGTGTCGCAGTTGCATGGCGTTTGACTGCTACATTGGAAAGGACTGGCACAAACAAAAGCTTTTTGCATTGTGGTTTTCTTTCATAACTACGTTTTACTGCAGTCTTTATGACATCTATGAGCTCTAGGTGTGTTAGCCTTCTGAACATAATTTTATGCATAGACAGCACAAAATGTAATCTTGCAGCAGAGTGCGGTGCATCCGGGCGTGTTCTTCCGGTCCGGTGCGCGGGAAATCAACTTACCCGTGTGACACGAGCTTACATGCTATCAATCTCGTTTGTGCTAAAATAATCTCCTAAATGAAGGCAAATTTACGACCACATTTTAGGAATGTGTCCATTGGTTGAAGCTGCTAGGTATGCCTAGATGTGGTAACGAAATAACCGAAACATTTGGCGCAATTCTTGAAACTCTGAGACAGGGCATCATTCTGAGTCCTGCAGTGTGCTTACGTAATGTATCGAGCTAATCTGATTTCGAAACCGAACATAGACCCGAAATATGTGGACAAGACTTATAAAATAGTGAAAGGCCAGAATATACACGCATTTTCACTTCATTGCTGCAATTTTAACCCGATCCCGTCGATATAGTTTCGGCTGTTACATTGTCACAAATTGTAACTCAATTTGACCCGTCAGGTATCATTAGCGTGGTTAAACCCGTGTGACGCACGTCACGCACCAGTTATCTGAGGAATTTTGTGCTTACGTGCTATTGGGAACATAGGAATAATGCGCCTAGCTGAATTATGTCAATACACTTTTCCTTTATAATTGCAACTTTCTACGTATGACTTTGAACTAGACAATATGTAAGCAAAATAATGTCATGACCTTGCTCTATTATTATTATATTCATTTAATTCAGATTTTAAAATACATCATTATATTTGTTAGTAACACAGAAATGCTTATGAGAAACTAATGTTAGTAATGACAAGACACTTTAAAAACCAGGGACTGAATTACCCAAAAATTAAGGTAACTTTAAATTTCAGTATGACGTCATATCGTTAAATAAGGGTTACCGAAATATTTCGATACCGTTCTTTTTTTCAGTAGCGGAATTTTGAGGTTGGTCCTACATTTCGGTATAAATGTATCGGTAGCAGTACCTAAACCTTAATAAATAGGGGTTTTCTTCGACGCACCGCCGCCACACTCTGTCTGTCGTTCACTTGCTGATTGTAACTAAATATTGGTTTTAATTTCCGATCGGAAGGTCACGACTATGTAAGCACCCGCGCCGTGCCGTCTCGCATGTTTTTCGGTACCGAAATCGTGTAAAGGTTAAATAACAGTTCAGCCCAACCTTTATTTTAAACCGGTACCGGTATATTTTTGAGGTATCTTAACCTTTAACCGTAACCGCTTTCAGTCCCTGTTAAAAACTAAATACAAATTACACAACACTATCGGAAGCTCCGATACCCGTGCGCGTGTTTACTTGACTGCGTGCAGTCTTATCCAGCGCTTAAACATCGGAGAATCCCACCGGTCCGACAAAACCTCTCAAACCTGTCTATGACCTTCACAATTTAATGAAGAATATAATGAACTTCTGTAGCGTTTTGTAATTAATAACAAGCTCAACTGGATATCTGGAAGCACTAATAAACAATAAACCAAGCGTAAAACTCGACGCGAATTAAATTGACGCACAGAAGACAGATGTATTTCTCGAGAGCAGTAATCATCATCAATCATGCACTCGAGATCCAACATGATGTTGTAATCAGGGTTCGTTTAACTCCTTTACGCAAACATTTATTAAAACGCAAACCAATATAACCACACTTCATAAAATTCTTTGTATCATACAAAATTTTGCAAACCAACTAGCTATAACCAAGCACATCCAATTCATTAATCTTCTTTTTAACATCCTTTTAGTAATTACTCGAAAAAAGTTCCCGCTAATAACTCCACCGTTTTCTATAGCCTGCGTTCATATAAGCAAGCTTTAAGATATAGCTACAGAACCACGAAGTCTGAAGGTTTTTTAATCTTGAATTTTCCCCCATGGCGAGCCAAGATGAGACGGCTGTCTTCATACTTACTCCTGAAGTGTATTCAGACTATTCAGATGAACATTTGTAAGCGGCTCACGTATAAGATGCTGCGTTTTGCGTATTTATCACCCATGTGTGGTTTCAACGTGGTGGTTAGCGGTCATATGCTAAATGAGACTGATTTCAACGGGTTATGTCTTCATTAAGATTATTTAGAGAATAGTGTTCATTTATATATATTATTATGTTGGTGCGTAATGGTCACATATTTTATCTAGAAAAAAAGCATGTTTGACACTGTTTGACATTAAAAAATTGTGTAATTTGAAAAATAATCTCAGAAAAGTGTCATGAAAATATCGACTTCCCTTGAATGAACAAGATAAACAAGCTTATGTAACGTTGTTAATGTCGCTTTTAATATCACTACACAGATTTAAACACCAACATTAATTTATCACATGAGCGCCTGCCAAAAAGCTTATAGCAACAAATCTCGTTTCCTAATCAACCGTTTGCCTGGCCGTCAGGCGCGTCATTGCTCATTAGTCTCGCAGACCGTCTGCCAATCCTACGCGTAATTTGTACTAACGAGACGGAACATAACTGAATACGGCATTGTTTTGTTGTTTTGATATTATCTCTCTGTGTGAGAATATTGTACCGTGTTATTAATACACAGCTAGATACTATGTAGTTCTTACCGTTTTACAAAGCCTCGAGTATTACGGTAATGTTATATTTGAACTATTGTAACGAGAGAAGTCTCATGTTTTGTATATTCAGCGCTAAGCGAACTTTGCCATCGGAACATATTTCAGAAAGCGCTTACAGAGCAATCCTTTACACATGTTTCACGCTTGTCATAAGTTGTCTCGTCTCCGTCCCTGGGGCTGTAAAGCGCAGTGCAGTTCTAGTGTCAAATTCTCATGCACATTCCCAAAACACGACCTACAGGGAAATAAGGAGCAGACATTTTAACCCCTGGCTGCATAACTATGAAATAAACACTAAATTGTATCCTGTACCTACACCAGTCCTTAATATTCCCTTGTTTTCTTACAATTTAATCATAGCAGGCTTTGTGATGGCTACCGGTCTCATAAAGTTCATATTTTTCTCTCACAGCGTACAAAGAACGGAGGGCTTTTGAGATTTTCACTACCCCCTAAGTCTAGACGGGGTTGGGTACAATGAAGGTTTATATTTAGCTGAGCTCCACAGTTTTCCTGCGTCTTATTATTTTTCCGAAATAAAATGTTTTCGTTCCGCTGTTTTGCTGTTTCTTTTTTTGGTGTTTTTGTTGATTTAACATGAAGTGAATATAAGGTTGAAATACCTTATTGAAACTCGTGAAAATGTGTACAAATACAGTACTTATATGTACTTTTGTAAATTTCTGTATTTGAAACATGCTATGAGTAGCCATATCCGCTCAAATATCGATTTGCCTTTAAAAGTCGATAACAATGAAAATTCTATTTTGTCCCGTTAGTGACAGTAATTAAACTTTTAAATCCTTTCGCTGATTGCTTCAACTTCAAAACGACTTTAGATTTTTAGCTTCGATAAGTTCTAGTTGTTAGTCAGGGTTTGGAATGATACCTACCTTACAAACTGATGCTCAAGATTGCTCAAGTCTCCATAAAAAGGCATTGAAATGGTATAATCACGATCGTAGATAGCACACCCACTCTGGAAATAAGCCTTTAATTGATGTTATTATGGTTAAACAACTTTGTAGCGTTCAACTTACTTACTAAGTTGAAAATTCGTATCCGTCTTTAATTACGTGGCTTTTGTGTAAAAGTAAAATCGGTATTCCTCAAGAATTCAGCGGTGTATAAAAGCATTTTGGGGGCGCAGGGTACACGCGTAGAGGCTTTTGTCAAACAATGAAACAGTAGCCCGTCTTTTGAACCTGCAATTCGACCCTGTAATATTTAAACTACGTTTCTCTATCTGGTCTTTTTCGAAATACCTTGTGGTCTTAAATACCCACTTACTTCCTACAAAATGAATCGATTTAGCTAGAACCCTATCTATTTCGAAGACGTAACTAATCGTTGTGAATTTCAACACGTGTGCCGGAAAGCCGAGAGCTTTCGGGATAAAATGCATCTTTCTAAATAATTGGTTCTCTTAGAACCGAGGTGCTGAGATGCTTGCGTTCCTTACCAGCAATTATTGCTCCATGACTGATGCACTGTAATGAAAGGATAGCCTGGAAATACATGAGATGAAGATTATTGTAAATGGTGGTAAATTGTAGCCTAGCCTAGAAAATGTCGACGTAAACTATGAAGTGCAAGACCCCTCAAAGATTGCCTCAATAAACGGTCGTAAAAAATATGGACAAACTTTGGTGATTCTAGACAAGAGTTATGGTACTGTTCATCCTTTGTCATTACGATTTGTCGGGGAAAATACTAGTGTAAATAAGATGTTATTATTTGTGCTTTATACGAAGAACAGATAAATAAATTGCTAGGAGGTATCAGTATCCGAAATCACTAAAAGTAAATGATTATGGAAAACCGATTCATTATTTTTGATTCTAGCTACTATTTATCTATACCATAGATATTACATAGAAACTGTAACATTTCCATAACTATCGGAAGAACATAAATACACGTGACGTCATGCGCTGTCACTGGGACGCGACTCCTTCCGTTTCCTGTGCTCGATGTAAACGTCATTTCCATATTCAGGAGACATTTCTAACTGAAACAATGTCTACAGCAGTTTTTGGGTATATAGGATATCTCGGGTATTTGAATTGGGAGAGAAAATATCTGTGTTAATAGATACTACACCTCAACTAAGCTAAGCAACTAAGCTTTCTTCATTGCCAACGCCTTGTGGTCGAATATCATGAAACCCAAGACGTATGTGGGCGTTCTGTGTTGGCCACAACAAGTCAAGGGCGTTTTTATGAGTACCATAACACAAATTTCGCGAAGTGGATGTTTTTAATTGAAGAAACCACAACGCGTTGTGGGCTTATTTTGCTCAACGAGCATTTTCCTTCGTTGAGCCTAATAAATTTATAATAAAATAAACTGGCACTCCGGGAGTGCCGATAGAAGTGAAGCCGGTAAAAAAAGAATATTTTTGAAGCCGGTAAAAAAGAGAAATGTCAATCATGTCGTTGTCATATCTCAATGTTTGAAATGTCATTAATCTTAAAGAAAATGTATCGCGCGTTGATGTCTTTTTAATGGTCAGAAGCTGGTGTCGGTAACAGTGTCGCGAGTTCAATTGTATTTTCCCATCTAAAAAATGCCCAACGCGCATAAAGAAGTTTTCATTTCAATAATAATATCTCTCATAATCCCATCCTTACTAATCCAACTAAAACCTCTTTTGTTCAAATATGTAACAAGAAAAGGCTGTTGAAAATGTCTATAGGAAACAGTCGACACTCATACGCGTCAGTTGGCGCTGATATTCCCTCGTAACAAAGGCGACGAGATGAAAAGACAACGCTATACCATGGTTCTACTTGCAAAGCTTTGTTATCTGTCGCATTCAACCAGCCAGCCAGATCTATATTACCTTGTAATGATGGAGGTGACTGGGCTTTCAGTTTTGATGTTTGACAAGGGGATGGGACGTTTCCGGGCGCAACTGTCAGACTCGGGGAAACTTATCGCACTGAGGTCTCTGGTATTGGGACTGACAGTTAGCGTAGACTTTGTTTTAGAATTATTTCGGTTGTGCCTTTTAGGTACTGTTTAGAATGTTACTAACTTTACTAACTGTTTAGAATAGATGGCTAAGTTCTATCCTATACTAATAAACGAGCAATATTTGTATATCCTTACATATTATAAAACAAAGTCCCTCGCCGCGTTTGTCTGTCTGAATAGATAAACTCAAAAACAACCGAACGGATTTTCAAACGGTTTTCACCAATGGACGGAGTGATTCATGCTGAAGGTTTTAGTGTATATTTCATTAAGGTTTTGTGTAAATTGGCTGAAATAAGACGATTATTGTTGAAGATTTCGGAAAAAATCATGCCGACTGGGCACTTTATTGGCGTGCGCCGCAGAAATCGTAAAGTTACATAAGATTTATGTTCTACAGTATTATTCATCTTAAAAAGTCCGCGTTTGGCATATGTCTATCTTCTAAGGATGACCCACAATAACCATTTTTATCTTTCAGAATTTGATAAAATTTTCATTGTTATATTTGAAGTAATTTTGACCGGTTTTATATTAATCCTTATCCAATAAACTATGTCACTTAAATTGAGCATTGAATTTCTATTAAAATATGCCTTGACATCATTTCATTTAAATGAATGATTTAAAAGATATCGTAGATTCAAAATTACGTATAACAAAATAATTATGGTTGACGGCAACGCGGGCGCAGCGGTTGGAGTCAATGACCTTTTCCTCGGCTTTTAGTTATGTAATCCCGGTATCGGTGAGATATTTTCCGACTTCCACGCGGGCGAAGCTGCGGGCAAAAGCTAGTATATATATTTGTAATCACGTTCTCGAAAACGGCTCTAACGATTTCAATGAAAGTTGCAATATAGGGGTGTACGGGGGCAAAAATCGATCTAGCTAGGTCTCATAATCATAACTGAAAAAATCGTTTTCTCCGTATTTTCAGCCGAGCAGAGCTCGGTAGTCCAAAGTTTAGAACTTAGACAGCATGAAATGATGGCAGCATGAAATTAGTATGTATTGTACGTGGGATTAGTATGAACTATCCTATACTATTAAATGAGCATTCTCTATTTTCACCAGAGCAGAGCTCGGTCGACCAGGTACTATTTTAATCTAAAACAGTCCACAATACAAATACACTGAATTATTTAAAGGTTTCAACCTCTATCGTCAACCTATTTTCACAATATGCAGTCTATTTATGTATAGTAGTATTTCGTGGGGGATATTTCAGTGGTAGTTAATCACTTGGGGGAACAAACAACATATCGGAAGTTTCCGAACCATAAAACACCGCTTTTACCTTAATTTTATGTGTATTAGTAAATGGTGCTGTGGTGGTGTGGAAAAGCATTTTGAAATTACAGTAAATAAATAAACCAAAAATAAATACAAGGAAAAAATCTGTTTATTTTTCCTTGTTTACTATTTGTATAAATAGAAAAACAATAGTAATAATTGGATACATGATTTAAGTTTAAATTTCGACAATACCTTTCGACCTACGTAATCAGAAAATAATTATTCACGTGCACCAAATGTTTTTGAAGTAAAAACTTCTTTACGCGCGTTGGGCATTTTGAGATGGGACTAAACCATTGATTTCGCGACATTGTAACGCAATTTACCGACACCGTGGAGTAAAAGACATCAACGCGTTGATTACCGCGGTGCGTGGAGTAAAAAACATCAACGCGTTGATTACTCCTTTTTTTCAAGTTTTCATTTCTGTCGGCATTCCCAGAGTGCCACTGTTTTTTTTTTATTCAACACAGTAATTTTTTGTTTGTTTATAATTCCCAACTTGTATAATATAGGCTATCATACGATTTTGATAACGATTCTTTAAGTATCACGTCTTTGAACAGTTTTTTATTAAATGTTCAACGCTCTTATCATATTTCCTAAAATCATATCGATTAACAATAAGGTTTATTTATCACATAATGGCATGATATCATTGTTACAGTTTATCGATAAACTGTCGATAAATTCGATGTTTTATTGCGCAACGTTTGGCCGTTGTGGTTGCGTGATAGTTGAAATTGTTAAAATGAATTATGGTGTCGCATTGTGTTGGTTGTCAATTTGGTGTTGGGATTCACAGAACTTATACTGGGAGATTTGAGCCTCGATATACCCATCTACGTGATAAAAATTTGACAGACAACGCACAGCCTAAACTGCTGAATCTAGAAGCATGAAATTTTTGCACAAGATTTCTTTATATGTATAGCGAAAGTGAACACTGAGAATGGATCCCCTAAAGAAGTATTTTTTTTTTCATTTACCCATGCATTGGGGACATGGCTTGTCCATTATATAAAATAATAGTTTTTACGCCTATACAGAGTATACAGGGTATGCATAATATACATGCAGACAACAGCTGGCAAATGGTTTTTGTAGGTCGTCTAGTTTCTCCATTTCCGATACTCTTTGTTACTACTACATATTGCAAGCGAGCTCACAAACGATATATTTATAACAATCAATATTTGTGCGTTGTTTTTCATTCACGGAAGTGTATTTAATTGAAGAAAGATAGATTCGTTCTTACAATTACATTAGGTATATTCGAGTTAATACCGTTCGAAATTGTTGCAGCAACTGGTAGCAATCGCTGTGATACATAGATAACCCAGTTTCTATATCTTGCGATTCGGAAACTACATTGAAATTAAAAACAGATAAACCTTATCTGTGAGTTTAGTTTGTATTTACTATTATTCAGTTTAATTGTTTTAATGTGCGTGGTTTGCGTTTGTATGAATGAATTTACA
The DNA here is from genome assembly GCA_949152395.1 of Agrochola litura. Lineage (NCBI taxonomy): Eukaryota > Metazoa > Arthropoda > Insecta > Lepidoptera > Noctuidae > Agrochola > Agrochola litura. Next base: position 7,316,926 of record OX424508.1, read on the forward strand.
AATAATAGAGTGAATATATTATATTGAGTATTTTTGGTGAAAAGTGAAGTGATATGTGTACCTATTTATGTTCTATCTGTGTTCATAGTTGTCACATTACTCTTATTAAAACTAATTTAGAATTTTCCCTAAGCTTCTGTCCCAAAATACAGCAGTGATTCCCAATTACGTTTAATATGCCAAAATGGTTATTTTATTAAATTATGTCACCGAAATTTATGGATATATCACACTATAATTACTTTTACGCAACCTATATTAAATTATCTTCAATAAAGACCACTGTCCTACCAACATGTACATCTCAATTGATATTAATGACACTGCACACGACATATACGGCTAACCAACCGTGCATAATATCTCTATAGCACAATTTATCATCATAATATTAGTGGCGACCTGTTTTCCTTGGCCTGCGGTGTAACAGAAAATTTTCTTTCAAAGTATCGTAGGTCCGGGTCAACAAAAGCTGGTTATAGTAAACTTTACTTCTACAGTTACAGCATATTTGTTAAACCAATTATCGCTGGTCTGTCGCATTCAGGAGGTTGCAGTTTTAGTGGTCGAAAGGTACAGGCCAAAATACATTGGTTTTGTATGCTCTGTATTTAATTTACGAGTGATAGCGATGACACTCACAAACGGCGATTCGATTCAATTACCTATGTGCTGTATTCAATGAACGTGTCACACGATTTTGAACTCTATAGTAGTAAGTAAAGTACATAGGTTTTTTTGCAATTTTGATAGGATTTTTCGTGAGTTCGCGATCCTCGTTGATAGAATCCGTATTGATCAACATTGAGGGTTATCGCTCTGTCTCTTTCAACTTTTTTATTTGCATCTGTTCCCGTTGAGCAAATATATTAATCAAACTCTTAAAAAACAAAGTGAAAAACCACATATTGGTTTACAACCACGCTTGGTTTTAATATAAAATATGTTCGCAATAAAACGCGAACGTTAAAATGCAGGGAATGGCATAAATTGGCGACCGATAGTCGAGTCGAAATGCCATCGTTCGGCTTCAGTTTCGCATATTCTGCGAAACTGCGGAAAAGCCGACGTTTGGAGGCTGTATTTCAGCCACGAGAGGCCTCCCCGCTATAGTGCACACACACATACCTACCTGTAATTCATTTCCAAAAGCATTGTGTGAGTTTTAGGTAAAGCTTGGTTCATGCCATGATTTAATTGGCTTAGGCAATTAGTCCGTTGTTTAGGCTCTCTAAAACGAGGACCTCCCTATTACTGGCTAAGTGTTTAGTACTATGTTTTTGGCACTCGATCCGTCTGGAAAGTTTTGTCCATTACTACCGTTTCGATTAATAGTAATGTACACACGGCTACACATCAAGCTATACATTTCCAGTATAAACTGACCTCGCATTGTACGGAAATCCTATACAATGCGAGATCAACATAAACTGGTTTTGTATAGATTGATGTGTAGCCGTGTGTACGTTATAGGTACGTACCTTATGCTTACAAAATCATAAAAAATTTGTTCATGTAAAAGCTGATAGACTTTTTAATGCATGTCATCCTAAATAAGAGTTATTATGTTTTTGCTTATATATTTGTTTGTTTATTTAATGTGAAAATAACGGTACTTCCAATCTTAAATATTCATTTTAATAGGGTTTATCCTAAAAGTTGGCTACGTCGTAAATAGCTGTCAAATATTTACCTGTTTTGATTAATTTAGCAATATTACTGTATGGAATTAATAAATGTGGCTGGAACTAAAATATTGATTATGAAACGTAATAATTGATATCGTAATACCGAATATTTAGTTTTAGATGTAAAAAAAGTATTTGGAAACTTTTCAAATGTCTTTTTCACACCTAAAATTGTTACAACATCAAATTCAGTGTTATTGCAATTCCTTATTAGTATTCTAGGGAACTAGTTAGCCACATTTCTTATTTCCATACAGTAATAGTGCCAAATTAATCAAAACAGCGAAATATTTGACATCTATTTGCGACGTTGCCTCCTTTCAGAATAAACGCTCTTAAGTTATAGTGGTAGAAAATAATTACAATGAGTCACTTGAACAGTTGCCTGAAGTTCTTAGAACCTTTGTTTATGTCTACTTCCCTTCACTAACCAACAGTCTGAAATAAAGGATTCCGTCCCTAATTTATTCATCAAAACGTATCGTATATCGAGCCCTAACTGCAACTAAGGACGACACAACAGGCGATGTCCTAACATGTCCTATAGGCATCTATGTGTGCACGGAAAACACGTCTATGCAGGTATATGTGTGCGCGGAAAACACGTCTCTGCAGTTCTATATGAGCGCGGAAAACACGTCTACATTGCACCGTCCCCTTTCTATACCTGCGTAGCTATGAGAAATTCTCGTCAGGAAATTGATAGCTTACCTATGTACCTCGTGTATGTACTTCGTTATTTACTGTGCTGGTCGGAAACCATTTAGCTGGGCTGGCTAGGCCGTTAGCTTATGATGAATTACTTAGTGGATTGAGACTGCTGAATCTGTGCAGGTGTGTGGTTATAAATAATCGATTTGTGATGGGTTCATTATTTATGTATGATCGAGTTGAAAATGATAAATTGTTTGGAAAGTAGTGTTTATTTTTGTGAATGGTGAATGCTTTTAGCAGTACATGTCACATAGGTCATCATGAATACTCAATATTTTATTTGCATTCCAAAATGTGTAGTGGTAACTTAAAATAAGTGATCATTGTGGACCCTGTCAAAGAAAGAAAGAAAGAAAGAAAGAAAATTCGTTTATTTGCGGTAAACATGACGCAAAGAAAGATTAAAAAAGAACACGTAAATAATAAATTGGGGGAAAATATGCGTCACATCCACGCAAAACGGCCATCGCTCAGCATAAAGCTGCGACCCCATGCGAGACAGAGCCCCAGCGCTGGGCGCTGGTGGCGCTGGTGGCGCTGGTGGGCTGTCGTGTTTAGCTTTGAAAAATTTAGGGTATGTCTTCTGATCTAAATCTAATATTAGGGGTTTTTTTATACATATATAGTTTACTGTGTGTGTAATACTTATTAAGTATGTTAGCACTTATATTTTGTCATTTAAATATTCTTTTATACTATCATAATCATTCTCTTTTTTGCCCTTATCTCAATTTATTTACATGTCACATAGGTAAAAGCAGATAATAAACCTAACTTCAAAAGCTTTTTGCAAAAGAATAGTAAATAAGATTTAATTTCAGAAAGATAACGTACATGTACAATAATAAGCATAACATATTCCTAAATTATGCCAAAACACGAATACAACAATGACCATGAAAAATAACATCGAAAATATTCTTCTTCATTTCCCGAAGAAGCCTTCTTTTCCTACCAACTTACTTATTTGAACCATTATGCACGAGCATTTGGCACATAATGTACCATGACGTCATAGTAAGTTTAACCAGTGTTGTGCTAATGAGCGTCGCGTCTTTTGTTTATATGCACAATAGCGTCAGACTCAAGAGCTGTAGGCTGTACACCCGGCAGACAAAGTTTCGTTGTTTAATATCCTATGCTATGTGTCCGCCTTGTTAGAAGCTGTGTTGTGTGCTGTATTGAGAGGCTTTCGATAGTTTGAGAAGTATTGGCAGTTTGGCGCCGGACAAAGCGGCTTGCTTCGAGTGTTAATTTATATTTTGTACGTTATATTTTGTACGTTATATTTGTAAGTTTAATGTATGAAAGCTTATGATTTGAAAATGATTGCATATCTAGACTGCACTGTTTCGTTCGAAGGTAAAGTACCGCTTACCGCGGTCGGTTCGTGGATGGGTTACATCCATTACATATCGAGACCTCCCCGTGCCTCGGAAAGCACGTTAAGCGGTGGGTCCCGGCTGTTATCGGTAGATCTTTGACAGTCGTTTCGGGTAGTCAGAAGGTCAAAAGTCTAACAACCAGTCATCCAAGAGATTAGTATTACCCAGTAACTGGGTTGTGGAGATCAGATAGGCAGTCGCTCCATGTTGGGAAAAGGAAAGGGTTTGATTAAACAATCTAATCTGCCAAGCCGAGCGCAAATTTTCCGTTCACAATATCGATTTCTTCGGGTTTCCCAGTCTACTACACACTTCCCTCTTTTTACCATCTTAAAGTCCACTAGAAATTGGACACAGATTTCTCACAAGCCACCTGCACCAAATCCTTTCCTTCCATCCTTATTGGTCACTCAAATAACTTTGTTCATAAAACTTCATCACAGCTTACTACACACAGCAGGTGTTGAAATTAATTTGTGTACTCCGTAAAGTGTATGCATCGCACTTCCTTAAGTGAAGCACTAAAAATTACAATTAATTAAGTGATGTACATCGCAAACGGTGTAAAGGTAGTGCCTTAAGCTCTCTTCACACGGTCAGGAAGCCGGCAGCGAATGAAATTACGAAAGTTTTATTTTGTCACAGAAACACGTGCATATAAAAAAGACAAGCTCGAATACCTACAAACACAACCAACACAACAAACAAATATATAATTAAAAGTTTTTATATTTATTATTTAATTTGCTAACTATTGTAAATAGTTGTACACATGTTTCTAATGAAAACCACGGAAAAAACGTAGTCGGTTGCAGCACGTCGTGACTGTGACAGAAGGCTTCCATTCAGCATGATGTTGTGCTATGGGGGACCCACAACACAGCGCTGATATTCAGTGGTCAACCAAAAAAATTGGTAAACTGGATGAAACCTGACGGCTGTTTGATAGCAGTCATCCGTAAATTGCCGGCCCATTCGGCTGAAATTGTGAAAAGAGCCTTAAGTTCAAGCTAGTATACCTACTGTCTACACGAACACGTTGCATTGGCTTTGAACTTTACCAGGGGTTACTCGAACCAATATTAATTGCTAACTAAATAACGTTCGGTCGTAGACTGGCTGTTGTGAATTTTTACTAGTGCTGAAATCTATGGTTGGATATTTTTTGCATTTCTTTTCGTATTGTCGTTTTTTGAATAATGAGTTCGTGCCTTTAGGCTGCCAGATAGTCGATACTTACCAGTGCTGTGTATTTTCTGATCACAAATCGACTGTAACCGTTTCCCGAAGAATAAAAACCTAAAATGTATTGACTAAATCTTCATAAAATGCACTTTTCAAAATGAATAGAGCTTCTATCATCCGTTATGCTCCTTTTACTTTCTTCTGAAGTTTAAATTCGAGTCGTACGCAATTTTTCGTTCGAGTAACAATGGTAAAAAGCTTAGGCCTCAAAGGCAGAAAGCTCCCGCCCGCCCAGCAGTCGCTCGACACACCGCGTAGGGCGCGCTCGTGTAGCCTTTGCACGTGAATATACGTACGTGTACTTAAAGCCTTTGTTTTCAAACAACCGGTTTGTATTACTTTTAATTAATGTTTTAGTGTGCATGTTTTAGAACTGATTGGTTTTTCATGTTAGTTCATTGAATTTTGATTAGATGTTTATGAAAGCTCTGGGAAATACCGTGTAGGTCATTATTTTATAATTAGGAAAACGCGGGAATGTTTTGAGGTGAGTTTGAGTTTCAATTTATTTTAGGTGGTTTGTTAAAGAAATATTTTATACTATTGGAGCTTTAAAACCTTTTTTTCAAACCACCCGTTCGTATTTACCTTTAATTTTATTAATGTTTTAATGTGCATGTTTTAGTACTGAGTGGTTTTTCATATTAATTGAATTCTGAGTTTAAAAAATCTGGGACATACGTGTAGGTAATTATTTTGTGATTATGAAATCGTATGAACCTTTCCAGTGATGTTTAGTTTGTTCATCATCATCATCATCATCATCAGCCTATAAATGTTCCCACTGCTGGGACACAGGCCTCCTCTCTGTGAGAGGGAGTGGGCCGTAATCCACCACGCGGGCCCAGTGCGGGTTGGTAGATGTCACATGTCTTCGAATTTTCGGTTCTAGGACATGCCGGTTTCCTCACGATGTTTTCCTTCACCGTTTAGAGAGCAGTGGTGATGAAATAATTTACACAAAGTAAAGCGCCTGTCTGTGTTCGAACCTACGACCTACAACTCGTAAGTCGAGGCCGTTACCACTGGGCCACCACTGCTCTTAGTTTGTTACAAAAATGAAATTTATGATTTTTCAGTTCGTTTCAGGTAGTTTGTTACAGAAATATATTGTTTTTTATTGGATCTTTTAACGGTCGGTCGTTCCAATTAAAAGTGAGGTACTTTTTAGTGCTGCTCGGTTTTCATAAAAATTGAAAATGCTTTTTTTATTTTATAAAAATTGATATTCGAATATGATGAATGGATTTTTTGCTTGTTTTGATCGGAGCTCAACAAAAATACTTTAATGGTTTTATAGCGTGAGCTGATTGAACAGTTTTTGCTTCTTTCTAAAAATCTTTGTTCGTTATTTAGACTGCAGTTTTAGGCATTTTCTTAGTATGAAACATTTAGTAATGTATTAAAAAACTAGGGATTGCTTTTAAGAAGTAATGTCTTTTAAGAGATAAGTTTTTTCTTTTAAGAAAAATGTATTTTTAATGGAAAGTCTTGCTTGATTTTTTTTAAGATACGTAGATAACTTCAGATTTTAGTGACGCTACGGTTTCGTGCTAATAAAACATTAAAGTTGCGCAAAAAACCTGCTTTCGGTGATGAAATCCAATAGATACGGATTGTCCGCTTTTTATATTTAGTTTACGATCGCATGTAGACAATACTCGATAATAAACTACTTTTACAAACATTTTTCGTATTAGGTACCTGCATATTTTTATTTACTTTTGTTTTCGACTTGGCCCTTAATCATTCTATGAAGATACTTCGTTCCTTGTAGTCGTGTGCAAGACTTTTGTAATATTTTTATCAAGATAAAGGTTTTTCCAACTCAGTGAATCATTTTGTGCTAAAGAATATTATCACTAGAAAACGTGACGTAATTTTTATCAATATTTTGATTCATTTAGTATTTATATAAAACGATCGTTTTCGCACGAAAATTTATTAAAACCATAACAAGAGCCATTTCAATTTAATTAACCGCATAATTATACAAAAATAACGAATAATTGCAAGGAGGATAACGTTCGCTCGTGTCACGTCGACACATTGTAATAAATAGTTGTTATCTGAACGCGTCCAACGAACGACATTATTTAGTCCTGCTGTCAGTCTGTCACAACCCCTCCATGACGGCGAACAATCGTCCTTTAATTTAAAAACTACAAAAATATTAAAGAAAGTGCTATTAAATCTTTCTCTAGTAGTAATGTGATACATTAGTGTTTATATTAATAATTTTTTTACGTGTAAAGTTAGTGTGTAAACCGACAAAATGTTGACTTCGGTACGGTCGAGCTCGTTCGAAGACAGACTCTTCAATTTTAAGTCTCTCAAAGAAAAGTTTGAGAAGACCAGGTAATTTTCAGCTTAGATTGTTCCTTTATTATTTGTTCTGAATAATTAGCAAGTGTCTGTAAAACACTATCGGAGTTTTAATGTCAAATTAATGATAATGCCAGACCTAGTATATATCATCTATCTATAATCTTTTGTCGACAAAATATTCATTGATTCTTTTATTTAAGTATTTGTTTGTCTATATTTTGAAATCATGTAGTTTATATTTTCAATGCAAACAACAGGATAATATATAGCATTGTAATGATTATGTTATTGCCTCGTGTACTGCCTCGTTGGTCTAGTGGTTGCAAGCGCTACTGCTGAGCATGAGGTCCTGGGTTCGATTCCCGGGTCGGGCAAAGTGTTATTGGGTTTTCCTATCTGGAATTTCTCAGTAGCAGCCCGGAGTTTGGATTTGTGCCCGGTTGATGGCAATAGGCTCGCCCCCTATTCCATGGGACTTAAACATAACTGGCGAAATGTGGGTGTACCTGCTACAGGTACACCTTTGCCCAACCCTTCGGGGAAACAAGGCGTGATGTTATGATTATGTTATTCTAAAATATTGAAACTAGAAGAATGTCTTTATGTCGTTACTTCACCACAATATTATATCCTTCATCATCATATCAGTGGAAATCCGCTGGATGCGAGGACAGAACTTGTAGATGTGGCCACGCTTGGGGGAGGCCTATGTCCAGCAGTGGACTTCTTTCAACTGTTTATTGTATTAAGCAATGTGTGTTAATTACTTGTTTATTAATGTTAATTGTTTATTTGCAGGGTGGGCGGCGGTGTGCAGCGCAGCGCCACACATGCCGAAATGCCGCACAAGGGAGGAGGCACCATTGCCGAAAGGTAAATTATTCTTCATCTTTCTTATGAAACCTTAATCCTGACTAAAGGCGTACCTGATATACATCATAGTCAATCTGCCTAGCCTTTTCCCAACTATATTGGGGTCGGCTTCCAGTCTAACCGGAAGCAGCTGAATAACAGTATTTTACATGGAGCGACTGCCTAATACGATACCCCTTGGTAAGACTGGTTGTCAGACTTTCGGGCTTCTGACGACCCGTAACCAGTGTCAAAGATCCACGAATGACAGCTGGGACCACCGACTTAACGTGCTTTCCGAGGCACGGAGGAGTCTCGGTATATAAAGATGGTCACCCATCCACAGACCAACCATGGCAAGCGTAGCTTAACCGCATTAATCGACCCGTGCGGCTGTTATTACTTAGCCACGAGCTCCTTCTGATGTACATCATAGTATAAGACGTATTTAAATTCTATTCGACTCAAATTATACCTTTTTTTTTGTGTTGGATACTATCAAATAACTTCTCCCGCTCTGGGTGGAGCGGGAGGGCGTAGTAAAACTGAAACCCACCCGTGTTCCTTCTGTTGCCGGGGGCGACGATCTCCCTTTCGGTTTTCTTCGTAACCCCGGCAGGCATTGGCCCTAGCGGACCCCGTTAATTCTGCTGACATCTCTTTAAGGACCGACCGAAGGTTCGGTTTCGGCTAATTTCGGCCACAGTTTCGGCCAATAATTGGCCGAACCTTCGGCCCCGCCGAAACTAGGTGTTCGTGGCATCATTCGGCTAACTTCGAGTGAGTGAACGTGATTACCAGTTGAATTCGCTAGCCGGCGCGATCGTGATGATTTGAGGTTATGTGGTTTTTCTCGCGCAAACATTATTAGGTGTTTGTTCTTGTCCTACAGTGGAAAATAAATAGGTTGTAATAGAATAGAATTTATTCGATATTTTACTTGGTTCTGTTGAGTTAGTCCCTAGAACTTATACAATCCAGGCTGTCTTTCTTTGGAATGCGCTCGCTCTGAACATCAGGACGGCAACCAGTCGGTTATCTTTTAAAGTGAAGGCACGTGAACATATTCATAAGAAGTTGGCAGAATCATCCCAGCGCTGATTTGCTGGATTCGTTTTCTCCTCTACCTATCGTTGTTTCTCCTGACTAAAGAGTTATCTATCAATTATGTTGTAGCTGCCATGTTTTGTCTCTGCATCACCCTAAGGTTGACTGGTAGAAAATGTCTCAGGCATTAAGTCCGCCTTTGTACAGTATTTTTTTTTACTTGTGCATAAAGTTTTAATAAATAAATATGAATTTATGTAGAAATTAATGTAACACTTAAAATATGTGTGAAGATACCTGTGATGTTTGATTCAAACACTACTATGTTTTTTTGTAATTGTTGTTGTATTAAATTTTGTACCCGTATTCGAACCGCCCCGTAAATCCGATACACAACTACCTCCGGTGATTTAACTATTACCGTAAATGACCTTCAGTAGGTACTATTAGTCATGTCGCATTTTTTCCTTTTAGTACGCGTATTTTTAACCGACTTCCAAAAAGGAGGAGGTTATATGTTCGTCGCGTATGTTTGTTTTTTTTTTTTTTTTTATTATGTATGTCCACCGATTTCTCCGTCATTTGTGGACCGATTTTGAAAATTCTTTCTTTGTTTGAATGGGTATGCTCCCAAATTGGTCCCATATCAATTTTACTAACTTTTCTTGGGCAGTTTTTGAGTTAGCTACAAAATACGTATTTTTTTCCCACTTAGTATGTAGATGATATGATAAGTTCCTGGCACTGGTAGCAGGTAGTGGTATTCGAATGTGTGTGGGGTAGGTACCACAACAAAAAAGTGAAAAATAAAAACTTTTTACAAAAAAAAAACAACCGACTTCCAAAAAACACACTACAAAGTGAAAAATAACTTTAATTTCGGAAGTCGGTGGCAAAAAACGAAAACACAAAAACCCAAGACACCGACTTCCGAAATTAAAGTTATTTTTCACTTTGTAGTGTTTTTTTTGGAAGTCGGTTATTTTTTTTTTTGTAGTTATTAGAACAGCAGCCAATATCCAATCCTGAGAAAAGCTGTCTTAAAGTATCTTTTTGCTTCGCCTACCAGTGTTCCAAGCGAACAGCTGTTTAGTGCCGCTGGACTATAGATGTAAGGCCGGTTTAAAACCAATTAAACCAGTCCATTTAAAACGAAAAAAACCGTTTAAAACCGAAATAAACAATTTTTTTCGTTTTAAAACGGTTGGTGTTGATGACTGTTTTCTTAATTATTACCACATTTTCTTGATTTTACCGAGGTAGGGATATAACGGAGTACCTAAAAACTCTGTGTTGGTAAATAATTTTTTTTTTCATTGTTTTCAAACGATATAAATAATCAATTTGATTCATTTGATTCGGTTTTAAACCAAACTCACACTCTCGCACTCTCGTTGACGTTGTCACTCGTGACGTGACTCGACGCAACGTTGCCAGCTCGCCTAACCTACACACACATGCGCCTACATAAACTGCCGCACGCGGCCGCTACGCCGGGCACGCACGTACTTTTATTTTAGTAGGCGAGTTTTCAACCGTTTAAAACGATTTATTTGTGGTTTAAAACGGCAACATTTTATTTAAAACGTTTTAAATCGGTTGTTTTACATGTATACGCTGGACAAATATACGCAGATCATCGGAGTAACCTGCTTGGTGAAAATATAGAAAAACTACTTTTCTTAGCTTACAATATAAGACTTTTTAATTACGATTACTAAAAGATATGAGGCTCTTTAATTACGAATACTAACTGTAACTCTTTTTTAAAATTATACATAACACTAAAATAATATTAGTGTAAAAGTACTTGATTGTCGTACAAAATATACTCATCTTTATCGACTGATAAATATTAATTATCACTGATTATTAATTATAATGGTAAGATAATTCTTTAAATACTAAGTTAAATACTAGATGTCATTAGAAAATAACAACACAAGTTATCTAATCATAAAGACTATTGTAAATATAAGTAATTACTGTTGATTTTTGAAAAAGTTACTGTTAAGTTAAAGCTACTTAATCAGCCCTAATTTATTTGGCCGTTTTTTTTAAAATGCTAGTTGAAATTAAGATTTAAGTATTTTTTTACATCTTTCTGTAAGTTTGAGGACTCAGAACTTTTTTTCTAGCTAACATCTGAATAAAGCAATAATTTTATAAGAATCTGCCAACATTAAAGATTACATTTTTAATCAAAATTACACTTTAAAAGTTAAGAAAGTGTTGAAAGTAGAAGAAACCAATAAAAAAATTAAAAAAATATCCAGGGGGCCAGGGCCAAATAAATTATCCACCATTTTTGTATGTTCAACGTTCTGCCAAACACCCTGTATTTGCGTAAAAATAGTTGAAAACAAAACGACTTGTTTACGGTGGTGAACCAAAACATTATATGTTTCACTATCAAAAGATTTTTTAACACATTTCCTACTGTTACTGTCCCACTTCTGCATATCATCTCTGTGTTGCATTATGCCAAATCTGTCATGCTAATTAACAAATCTAAGGCCCGTATTACAGAGCCTCACTCAAAAGTCAAAAATTACTTAAGAGCGTTTATTCTGAAAGTGGGCAACGTCGCAAATAGATGTCAAATATTTCACTATTTTCATTAATTTGGCAATATTACTGTATGGAAATAAGAAATGTGACTAACTAGCGAACTAGAATATTAATAATGAAATGCAATTATAACACTGAATTTGATGTTGTAACCGTTTTAGGTGTAAAAAAGGCATTTGGAAAGTTTCCAAATACTTTTTTTTACATCTAAAAGTAAATATTCGGTGATACGATATTAATTATTGCATTTCATTATCAATATTTTAGTTCCCTAGTTTTTAATTATTTTTTTAATTCCAAACAGTAATATTGTCAAATTAATAAAAACAGGTAAATATTTGACAGCTATTTACGATGTTGCCAACTTTTAGGATAAACCATCTTAAAACTCGTTTAAAGCCTGTTGATTAGTTGAAACTAGTTTTAAGTAATGCTTGAGTCTTGAGTGAGGTTCTGTAATACGGGCCTTAATCGTCACGCCAGCGTTTCCTATTAATTTATTATGAACTTACGTAAATACAAACATAGATCTACATGTGGAGACATCGTTACGTGGAGTGCCATTGAATTATTAATTAACAATTAATCATTAGAGACACTATAGTTACGATCATTTATGGTTTTACCAGGCCTTAAATATGACAGGACACAAAACAATGTGTTCATATTAGCGTTATATTCAGTTATTTCCTCAATGCGTATTTGATATTCAGGATTCTGCGAAGGCAATTATTACGGAAACCTGGACAGAGATATCATCGTCACCCATCTATATGTCTGTCTATGCTTGAGATATAATATCTCTATAGAGATACATATATGTAGGTAAATTCACCACGAATATCACAGTCTCTAGGGGTAATTTTAAAATCTTAAATTTTTCTCCATCATCTATTAAAAAGGGCTAATTTACCGATGACATGACATGCCTTTAAGTGACGATATTAGGAAACGGAAACAAAAATATTTTTTTACACTATCACAGAACGCAACGCGATAATTATATATGACGCAGATGGATTGCCTAATTAGCTGTTTTATATAACCGCTAGCTGTTTTACAAAACAGCTCCGTTATGTAAAACAGCTGAATGAGATTTTGGGGTTTTCGCTTGATTACTGAACTTTAACACGCGGAATTACATAAACGTTTATACGGGTATTATCCAGACTGGGTGTCCATGCTTAGTTACTGCGACCAATTCGCCACGCGCGTGGTTGGTCATAGTTTCTACCTAACCTAACCCATTTGGTTGGGGTACCCTAGCTTTGTTACTCAATAACTTAAAAAAGTTTGCATCATTAAAGCCACACCAAACGCTTATTGTGATTGCAGATAAGCCATTCTGCATTACATCTAAACGTGAGTAGCAGTTTTACTAAACTTAGCGCAATGGCAATCCAACTGTTTTACATAATGGAGCTATTTTGTAAAACAATTAACGGTTTTGTAAAACAGCTGATTCGGCAATCAATCTGCGACATATAAATAGCTAATGATGAGTTCCGAAAGCAATTAACCACTGCAGACATTGCTCAAAATCTTATATAAAGTTTAGTTTTCTGGACAATCCCTAAAGAAATATGACATAAAAACAAACAGAAAGCAATCAGATGATCATTATTTTTACAATTTGTGTACACTAGTAGATAATATACTATCAAGTAATGCGTGTGCCTCTTACCGGTTAATTAAAGTTAATGACTTTGAGATAACGGGCTTCCATAGGTCACCGGCCGTCGTAGGCTCTTGAAGACGATAAATATTTAATTGATAAGAAAGAGAATGCATCGTTATCAATCTTATTGTATGTTTACTATTGTTAGGTAAGAGTTGGGAAGCGATAAATAAGATACAATTGATGTATCCGTGTTGAATGTTTCTATTAATACTTTATTATTGTGGAGTTTGTTGTTGATTTGATTATTTTATAGTGATGAAATTGCTCTGCTGTTAAATTAGTCTGAACATACTGGTCTTTATTATGTTAAATACTTTTCTAATAATTATTATAAATGTGTCCATCTTCTTGATAGGTTAAATTACTGAACAAATTTTCCTGCGAATTACAAAAGCAGTAACTTCAATCGTAAAAATAATACAGGGTGATTTTCACCCCGGAAAATGGCAACACCCAGTAAGCTTTTTAAGGCTCCGTCCGAAAAGCTTGACGCGATTCAGGTAGAACAATTCCCATGAATTTTTCATAAAATTTGTTCTACTAGAGTCGCGTCGGCGTCGTGCCTGTCTGTGGGAGCGTTTACGAATATCAGAAGCACACATCCAAACATTGACTCATTACAGTTTAGCAGTAGTAAAATGTAATCAGTACGTATGTCGTTACAAACCAATCCTCATGCTCTATTGTTTCTGCCTCAATACTTCCTCGAAACGTATGATGTTTTGCCATAGAATAATAGAATCCTTTGATAGCCTCCTTAACAAAGAGTTAATACACTGTCATTATACAATGTGTCCCAGGGATAAGTAACCGCCCGGCGTTTTTTGAATATTTGTACAAAATTATTAATAATTACATTTATATTTGTGACTTAGCGGCTTTGGCATTTTTTAGATTTATTTTGAAAAAACTGAAAAGAAGAGTTTTTTTTCTTCGAATTTTAATTTTGTTTTTTATTTAATAAATGTTTTACTACATTTTAGTTATGTTTAATGATTTTAATTGATAAACTATGATGTCGGCTAGTCAGTAAAAAAAAAAAATGGAAAAAGATGAACAAATTTAGGAAATATCGTAAAAAAACTGCAGCACGTCACGCGTCTTTACAAAAAAAAGAAAAAAAAACTAAAGCTGCTAAGTCACAAATATAAATGTAATTATTAATAATTTTGTACAAATATTCAAAAAACGCCGGGCGGTCACTTATCCCTGGGACACATTGTATAGCGTGTATCAGAAATGCGTGGTCATATTATTAAGAGTGTTGTTCAGACCGTCAAAAGGAAAAAAACTTTCTTCATGGGACCTACACCGTAGTCGTGAAAAAATTATCTACGGTCTCATACAACTTCTACTCAACCCAAGTGTATGGGACAGCTGATTGTTTTTTTGCTAAAGTTGGTCACTTTGATTATCTGGACTACACCTTTATTAAATACAGGGTGGCAGGGACATCGACGCGACAACTGTTATCATGGATTCAGTACATGATTCTAAATTTTTCGTCGGTAATTTTTTTTAAATCAGCTGTTCCATACATTTTGACCGCGTAGATATTGCACTTTTCTATGAAAAAGATTCAGAATCATGTACTGAATCCATGGTAACAGTTTTCGCGTCGATGTCCCTGCCACCCTGTATGACCACAGATTTCTGATACACACTGTATAAAACCCTATACAGGTTGCAAGAGATTAAATTCTCACTCCGATTGTGTATAAAATAAGGCCAACACACAGTAGGTTAATTACCTTTTATTTGTTTGTACCTAAATAAATAGGATTATCCTGCGTGACTATTATGTTTATTGTTTCGTTTCAACGTAGGTATTTGTTGTAATGTGGACATGATGTTAATCTTTAAGCATTATAGGATTATTTACTTACTGTAATAGCTGAGTTTTTGAAATAGGATTATTCCTATAGACTCAACTTAAAAGATGAAAGACTGAAATGGCAGACTAGGCCTGCTTTAAGCATATTTTTTTTTCTAATTGAACGCACCTTTTATTGTTCTTCAACCTATTTATCCGTAGTTTCAATGTAATTAAAAAAACGCACTTTGAGAATAGAGAAAGCATTTAATGGAGTCAAAAGCTTGATTTTGCAGAGTATATTCGGCTGAAATGCAGCTTTACTACTCGCCGTTTTGAAATTCACCCTAAAGTCTCATCTCTCAAAAATTCACCCTTTGTTACACACCACGTCCTCTTTTATTAATGACCCCTAGACGTTGATCTTCTCTATTTCCATACTTAATGTGAATTCCACGAATGAAATTGAACGCGATCAGCACTTCTAAACCGCGTTCAAGATCTGTCGGTTTCAATATTCCATAACAATTTTGACACTGACAGCTCTTGAACGTGGTTAAGATATGCTGAACGCGTTCAGCTTCTTTGGTGAAATTTGCCCTTAATTTTTAATTATTTTGCTAATAATGTTGTTGTTTACTTACAGATTGGCGGCTCTTCAGGCAGCAGGTGCGAACGACTGGCGAGCGCGCGTCTGTCGACTGAGCCCCGAGAAAGAAGACTCCAAGGCTATCGAGCGGGCCAAGAATAGGATCAATGTGAGTAAACACCCCTTTTTATAAAAAATAGAGGCTAAAGGCTATGTGTGAGCGATTACTGGGATAAATCTGTAAGGTATTTGATCAGAGCAAATACAACGATTGTAACGGTTATTATTTGTTACACCTAGGCCATTATGGCAATGGGGTTGGCAATTGTCAAAGAGGGGCTAGCATAGCTTTAACAAAATTAGAAGAATTTTCTAAGGAACATTTGATTTGACAAGGTTTGTTTTCCTTCGTCGTAAAGAAGCACCTCGTTTCTTCAATTCAACTCTTAACTCACTTATCCGCCATGTCGAGTAGGTACATGTTTTTTCACAACAGTTCTTTCAATATTATAAAAAAAAACGCAGTCAACAAGGGATGTCAAAACACAACACAAACTTGACAGGTGAAAGCTATGCTAGCGCCATCTTTCTAAAGTTTTCACCGGCACCCCATCGTAAAAGGACTATGTCAGGATCATAGCACGAGGCATTCTGTAGGTTTAGTTTATATATGTGTAAACGTATCTCATCTATCATTGGCTCAAGCCTAAGGGAAAACTGAGCTTAGACAAAAAGTTAACTTTGTGTCTGTTTTTTAAACCAAAATACCTACCCAAACTTCCACAAGCAAACATTTAGACACTTGGAGGTAAAATTACGACGAAATTGGAATTAAATATTTCAATTTCATCAATTTAGTTATCTTTCAAATTCTATAACGAGCTTTGAGCTGTATCTTATCTTTGTCAAACGCCACTTTAATGCAAAAAGCACTCCTGAGCTCCTCACACAAGTATTTTTGCTTGCTGATGAAAGAGAACCTCTTCAAAAAGATTCACATTCCACTACACGAAGGTTGCAATCTCCATCAAGCTTCCCATCTATTTAAAACCTATGCCTAGGCAACTGGTTTACCATTCAAGAGCCCTACAAGCGTGCCAACCTTGCAGCTTTGCATAGGCATCACTTTGATGGGCCCCCTTTAATAAGCAGCGCCCTTCAAGACAACCCTTCACATCTATTGTGATACTGTAGCACCCAGTATGTTACCATGCGAGATGAGTAGACTGTGTTGTTAGTCGAAAATGTAATGTAATATAAGGGAGTAAGGTTGTGAGTTGATTGGTGGTGGTGTCGTTGTGAGGAATTGGCGTTTAGATTAATTCTGTTTAAATGTATGCAACTGTTACGCATTTTTTCATAGACCATAAAGGTTTTTTTGTAAATGAAATTTGTCTGGGCACAAAGTTTAAATTGGCCATAATAGATTTTCTTAGAAAAATACTTATAAACAGTCATGGGAACTGCCGACAGAAATGAAAACTTAAAACTGATATTAGCGCCATCTATATTCTATAGTAAAGCACTACGGTGCGTTGGTGACGCAAATAAAACATCGCTCAACGTGCCTAAAATTTTCACTTCAAAAACGCACTAAAAGATAAAAGGAACGGCTAAGACGTAAATTTTTGTTTTATGTTGGTGTGATGAACTTGGTGAAAAAAAGCCTTCAAATATTCTAACAGTAACATTACTGAAAAACTCAAAAACATAAAATAAAAATGTTATCATTATAATAAAAATGTAAAGTAATTAAATTATGTAAGCAACCCACAGTCGGTATTTTCCATTACTTTAATCGTGTTGCCATCAAATTAATATTAGTAGTACAGTAAAGGCAGTATCGATTTTAGAAGTTTAGTATTGTCAAGGTCGGACATTGTGCCAGGCGGAGATGTCTCCTACCCACTGCAACAAATGTACCTAAGCATTGATAGAGACAACGCACTGCTTTGAACGAATATTGGATATTGCTAAAATAAACAGTCGAACTTTAACTGAAAGAAAAGATGGATGCAATGGACTAAGTGACATACGACATGGCTAGAGAGGGGGTGACTACCGAGATGACGACTAATAGAGAAGTATGGTTGGATGTGAGGAGGACAGAATCGGTCGAAGTGGCGGTGCTTGGGAGAGGCCTATATCCAACAGTAGCCTTTTTTTCGGTTGAAATGATGATGGATGGAGTGGTAGCTTGCGAAATACAAATTTTCTAGTTTTACAGGTCAGTGTCAGATTGTATATATCCTGCGGATTCTTCATAAACAATAAGTTCATAATTTCGCTATTCGTGTAGGTGCCTATACCGTCCATTTTAGTGAACTAATAAATTATAACACGTTCCGAGGATCCTTCTATTCGGCTATCATGATATTCTCACCGCCTCATCAGCTGAACTATCTAAGTACATTCGTAATATTCTCTATTATCACACTGCTACTACTACAGGAAATTATCACGCACGACGATAATAATTTATTCTCACCAAACAACTGAACTCTGCACGGGTTAGATGCCATAGATCATTATATGCCAAGCGAATCTATTGTACATAGGCTGAGAACGTTACTTTGTAGCGTCGCGAAATCCACTCCAGCGCCTTCGCCCATCGAAGTCAATCCTGAATCTTTACGAAAAATACACCTTAATTTTTAGTCTCGTATTAAATATTTTCAAGTACCTATATTAATTTAAAACGGAATTCATATCTAATAGGAAGAAATTGCCACGTTGAAAGCTGTCTTTAAAAGTAGTAAGTAAACATTTTTTTAGAAATGTGGTTGCATCTGTATTTTTGAAGCTGGGAGTTTCGTTTCAACAGGCTTGCTACGGGACGACAGAGAGAAAAAAAAAACAGTGGCACTCCGGGAGTGCCAACAGAAGTGAAAACTTGAACAAGATCGCCTTGGTGGAAGAAAAATACTTGTATAGAACATTGGTCCGTAACCTTATCTAAATAAAGAGCACAATCGCGTTTACAAAAAAAATACTTCCTTAACCTTTAAAGTAAAAATACTTGCATAGAACATTGATCCGTAACTTAATATAAATAAAGAGTATAATCGCGTTTACAAAACCTTTAAAGTAAAAATACTTGCATAGAACATTGGTCCGTAACGTAATATAAATAAAGAGCACAATCGCGTTTACAAAAATGAGGTGTCGTCATGGTGTCGTGAAATCAATGGTTTAGTTCCATCTCAAAAATGCCCAACGCGCCTAAAGAAGTTTTCACTTCAAAAATAAATGTTGCGCCAACCACAAATAAATTAAGATTAGGGCAGGAGAATGATCATGATGATGTGTACCTATCATCTTACATTAAATACATTAGCAATCTTTCAGAGGGTAAAAGTACTCAATGTACTCATAAATACTTTAAATTAGATCAAGAAACTTTGCATACTAACTGAACTAAATATAAAGCAGATACTTACTACATTTTTTTGTAATTAACATTATTTTCAACGTAAAATAAAATTTTCTAAACCATCGGCGCCTTAGAGCCGCCAGCACCCCACTCAGTCTTGGTCGAAATGGAGTGACGAGATAAAAAGAAAAATTGAGCTAAGGTACTATGGGCTATGGCTGATTACTTTTTTGTATGACAACAACTCTGAAATAGCGAAAAAAAGAGACATTTGTTTCATACATCCCTGGGTAAGTCCTTACACATTTTTGTATGGAACAGCAGATATTTCAGATTTTTTTTTCATACGTATTCATGAGTAGGTACTTTCCCCCCTGAAACATTGCAAATAATATCAAAGCCAGTCTGTATACGATTAATTAAATAAATATTTATATTATTTGAACTACATGAAGCACGACATTTCCGGCGTATTACGGGCAATTTATTTTATTAATTACACTCGGCAAGGGCGCGGCATTTAGAAATTTTTATGAGCACATAATAATATTTTCGCGCTACCTTGATGAATTACTTAATGTAAAATTATTTAATTCTGATGCTTGACAGCTTTTCCTACTACCTTTTGTAATAGGTAGGTAAAGGTTAGGTACGTTAAACTGACAATGAAAAATGAAAGTTTTAATTAAAAAAATTAACACCATGTTCAAAAAACTCGATATTTTGGTGCAAAATTTAATGTCCTGAATAAGGATCAACTTTTATGTTACAAGCGGCATTGAATTAAATATTTTATTGTTATTTAATTCACAAGATATTGAAATTGCACTTTACATTATCATAAAGATTTTATTATTTACAATTCCTCTACTTTTATCTCAGAACAAAGCTTCCGTTTACTAAATTACCAACTAAAAGTGTCACTGACCTCTTGCCAATGTCACGCATGTTTTAAAACCACGCCTCTCGTGAACTTTTGACTAAACGAGCTCAAATCGCGTGTCACCTCCTAAATTGCTTCACGAACAACCTTACCTTAACTAAAACTTGTACATACAATTCTCGACCCACTTTTGCAAATGATAAGGTAGTTTTTCAAACGCAGGGTGATCGCCGTTTCCGCTCCCAACAAAAGGTATGTTGACAGGTCACGGTAAACTTTCCTAGCTAGTAAAATAAAACGTTAACCTAAATCTCCCCTTATTTAACTTCCTATCCGTCACGTTACATTGACGGTTTAATTGGAAATTGACTGATTTATGATGTTAAGAAGATCAACTCGTAAAAGCAAACTGGCTTTTAAAAGGCTTGTCTGAATATCCCATCAGAGTTCAGCTATCGATTTGTGAAAGATTTGCTTTTAAAGAGGAAATTGTCCAGTTTCGGTTTTAATTTACTACGGCGGGTGTAGAGGGGTGCTTAAGAGGGTTGCTGGTAATGACAGGTTGATTTGTGTGACGGAATTTTCGCTTGGATTACTGCGGTATTTTTAGAAGTAGGTAAACGTAGGCATCCCAATTTTGTAAAACTCAAAGATTTTTATCAAAATCATTTCCTTTTTTTTAAGCGCGTTGCGCATTTTTGAGATGGGTAAAACAATTGAACTCGCGACACCGTTACCGACACCTCATTTTTGTAAACGCAGTTGTGCTCTTTATTTATATTACGTTACGGATCAATGTTCTATGCATGTATTCTTACTTTAAAGGTTTTGGAAGTATTTTTTAAATTGTTCAAGTTTTCACTTCTGTCGGCACTCCCGGAGTGCTACTGTTTTTTTTTTCTGCATTTTGTGTTTCCTGGCTGTTGTGATGGTTCGTCTTATGAACAATCGTTATAATAGTTTATCACTAATCGTCAATTTCTATAACAAACTATCTCAGACCAAATAAAAAACCAAGGCATAGATCTGTCAACAATGACGTGAAGCCGGTTTTGTAAACATGTGTGCACTTAGTGAGGTGTAGTTTGATTGTAAATGGTTGTACATGTGCGTGTGCGCGTGAGCGGAGGTGTTGTATTGTTCGCAGCGCTGTCTTGGTTTTTTTTCTGGTCTGATCAAACTATTAGGCTTTTAAAACAAAATTACTCATGTCATACATATCTATAGGTACTCCAGTTTTTCTCCAATTACAATTTTATATTTTATCATCGTTTTAACATATAGTTTCTGGTAAAGACTCGAACATTTAAAGAAAAGTACGTATAGTTTTATACTTTTGTCTAGTCATTATAACTCCAGATTGCTCGAATATCCAATTGTGGCATAATTTTCCCACCAAATACGAGCATTATCGAAACATGATTCGTCCTAAATCAATATCACGTAGTCGAACGTTCCAATATTGTCCTATTTCTGTACAAATAGAATTTCCTATCCGACGGCGCTTTTCCATATCCCGATAAATCATAAATAATGTCGACTACACATTCACATCGACAAATATCTAACATTATGGGTGTATATTAGTAGCATTTCGATGGAGTCTAATTTAATGTGGTGTCCTTTAATATAAAGTTGGTGAGGTAGCGTGATAAAATGTTTGGGAAATGGACTGTATTTTTCACGGTATAAACAGGTACTATGAGACTTTATTCTATACCCGAATCCCTTAAGCGTGGCAATTACGGTCATTGCCCCCTTTCCCTAATATCTCTCTGTAGAAACCCAAACAATAAACTGTATGGTTTTTCGTTATTGAAACATGTTGAAGATCACGATAGATATTGATTCAGGACGTTAACGGACTTTATTAAATTTTTTGAAATAAAGAATAGGTAGGTACTAGAAAATGTAGGTGGGTCAATGACCGCTGTTGCCACTCTAAAGCGATTCGGGTATAGTTATTCATACCAGGAAAAGGTTCTACTAAACTTTCCTTGACTTGTAGGTATCTTGTTTCCAGAATAAAAACAATTTCTTCAAGGGAAAAATTCAATATTTTCCCGGAATTCCGAAAATCGCTCAACAATTTTCGTTTCCGTGTCGAAAAATCGGCAAATGGAAAACCATTTTTCTCGTGAAAACTGCGCTGTCATCATCGCACCCCTATTTTCCGCCCAGCCGCTCTCCATTCGTTACTAATAGTAGTAATAAAATCTACTGCCCGCATTTATGTTAGCCCATGAACCCGAAGTAATATCCCGAACACCAACTCTCGACGACCAAAGGATATAACCCGGTTTTGTCGACGAAAGAATAGACAAAATGACAGAATCACAATCTGGCATTTTGTCTATTTTTCAGTCGACAAAACCCGTTTCTGTGGTAGTCATGCAACGCATGCTGTACAGTTAGAGAAATTAATAATTCAGCAAATTGACACCATACATGAATTTGCCGTACTATAACAATTTCATGCAAAAAATTACAGTTGTAATTTGAATTTACGGACAATTTAAGTTGGTAGTCACTTCGCTTAGCGAATAACTTCCCTGACTTTACCTACATTAAACTTGACCTTATCAACTGAATATTTTAAATGTCATAGAAATAATTGTTTTTTAATTATATGTTTTTGAGTTAGTGCGCTGTAATTACTAAAACTAAGGTTATTTAAAAAATTGGAGCTAGTTGTCGACCTCACACTTTCTTTGAACCTTGTCCTCACTGCGGCACAAGTCACGATATATTTTGCAAGACTTATATGCTGGCCACAATAATTTATTACATTCTTGATTTTTTGGTTCTTCGTATTTTGGAACATGCGCCGAACGAGACCTAGGTTCGAAACCATGTCCCGACAACATTATAGAGGACAAGGCTTAAAAGTACTTATGATTTTCACTCGGTAGGTACTGTAGATATACTCGTAAGTTACTTAATTCGCTAGAATTTGATAACTAGAATCAAAGCCCAATGTTAGGTTTACAAATAAATTTAGTTAAAGGCCGGAATACCCGCGAAATTTCGCGGATTTATATATTTTTTATTCATATTCTTTATGGCACCTCTTTAGGTCATGATCATAAGCAATTCGAAAATCAAAAAATATTTGGCCTAGGTTTAAGGGAGAGGCGCGAAAATTGAGGAAAAAAACTCACACACTTTTTTTTTCTGATGCAATTGTAAACAAAACTTTCTATAACCTTTATAAAATCTTTATCAGTGCCGTCAGTGGTGATTATCGTGTCATCCTCATCACCTTCCTCGTGTTCGCTGGGTAAGGTCACCAGGCAAAGTTCATGCTATTTTTGGCTTAACGACATTACTATTTATAGCAATAGCAAGCTTCAAATATCGCCCTGACCTTTCATGGGCTTTGTTTCAAGCTTCACCCATCATTATGTGCCGACTTAGTGCAGAAGGTAACAACCATGATGTCCCATTGAAAACTTCTTGCTTTTATTGATGTTTCCGACAAGAGAGCGCCATTTACTACTTTTGTTTTAAATTGAAGCATTTTTAATTCCATTTTCTCTTCCTTCTAGTGTAATTTCTCGAAAATAAAACGAAATTACTCTTGTAATTTCTCGCTAGAATTGATTTTCTTCATTCCAAAATATTTTCCACGAATCCTGTTGTGCTGGAAAATTTATCCTGTATTTACTGAAGCGACAAATTGGATTTGTACCGCGTGTTTTTATTAGATCACGTGTCAGCGCCATCTATGTTTGACGGCGGAAATTAAATATGCGCTAGTAGCGCCGCCAGCGGCAGCTTTGGTAATCACGTTATTAAGCGCGCGAAAACGTTTTTCGTGTATTCTATAATTAGGAGTATTTAGGAGGGAACGTTTATTTAATGTGACATGCGATGGAAATGTTTTTGCACTTTATATTTGAAAACTCGAGTATTACCACAGTTCAATGAATTATCTACTGTCACGGTCTACTAGCCTTATTGGATAGAATATTAATCACTGGCTCGACGAATTATTATCTTATCAACAAACCTCTTCAGTGATTTCCGCACCAAAACATACTGATATCACATTGACATTTAATTGAATATAAACATAAACATATTCCAGCATTCTAGGTCGCATTTGCCTGCATAATTGGAATGGTATCGCGTCCTCACATCCATAAATGGTACATTGTAACACTCGACATAACACTGCCTTTTAGGGCGGTATTAGAAGGAGGTCGCACTTTGTACGTCCCAGGTGTCTACCTATTTATACAAACACCACAATATTGCACGCTGATAAAAACTTTAAAACATGTGGGATAAATTGATTACGGAACGACAAAAAAAATATTGCTCCAATGACACTGAACCACAGTATTGTAATACTGTGACTAAACTATCTATCCAAAGGCCTTATGAATAAAAGTTTAAAACTGCAAATCTCTACTTAAGTGCAATTTTCAATCGATATTTGTGGTAGCGTTTTGTTCTAGAATACG
This sequence comes from Agrochola litura, assembly GCA_949152395.1. Lineage (NCBI taxonomy): Eukaryota > Metazoa > Arthropoda > Insecta > Lepidoptera > Noctuidae > Agrochola > Agrochola litura. The sequence goes on from OX424508.1 coordinate 7,341,564, forward strand.
AGTCTTAAGTACCCACACCGTGTATATATAGTTTTCTTTTAACCTATCCTGAGCAGTTTGAGGTCGTGTAAAAGAGATTAACGCGGATCTTAAGCGCTTATTCATGTATTTTTAAACAAGTGTTTATTTAGGAGCGGATTTTCCGAGGTCGGCTGAATGCGTTAAGTACTGGATTTGTACACCAAATCACATACAGTGGCTTAAATTCTTGTTTAAATACGTTTCTATTGTCTACTATATTTGTCATTATACAATTGATACCTCTTTTTTTTCCTATGCATGTTTACAAATTTGCCCAAAACAAACGAAACTGTTTTTTACTGTAAAGCATTCTTATGATAACACTTCCAAATTCTATTGTGATAGTCAGTAGGTACTGTCTTAAAGGCTGTTTTGAAACAAAAACATACTACTTTAATAGATGATATAATACGGTAAATATTTGCATTCCTATTTCCGCTATAGAAATGATCAATGCTTGGCCACAAGCTGAAATCCTACCCGCGTCGGTTACCCAGCTGTGCGCTTGTTCGGTCATGATGCAACGCGGGCGACTCCTGACAGCATCGTGGACCCAACGATTGTAAATGGCTGTATTTAGTCGATTATTAACTATGTATAAATTAATATTCATTAAATACTTGTTCTGTGGCATTTGTATTATGCGATTTATGTTCTACGGTTGGAAATGTTTTGCATTAAGGTACATATTTACTTAGATCGATGATTGAAATGCAGATTTTAATACGTTTGCTTGATCTGTAGATGTCTTTTCGAGAATTTTCTTTGCTGAGTTGATTGATGATCTGAGATCTTTAAAAGAGTCATCTTTTCTCGCACGATGGTCATTTTTCATCAGATGTTTGTTATTCACCAAAATATCTTGTAACAACTCAAAGATTCTTAACTATTCCTTGAACTAAAGAAAGATTCCCGATCTTCTCACAGTTATGGTGAACACATTTAGATTTTATCTGTATCTAAATATTTCGCTTGGCAAGCAAACCATTGAAATCCATCAACAAGCGTTACATCAACGCCACAACAGCGTCCTCTACGTCTTAATATACTGCATTACATTTTAAATTAATGGCATCACTAAGACTTACCTAATATGTACAGTCTGAGTCATCCTCACCTCCCATATTACCTTTTTGGTTTAAAATAAAAAGACGTATAACATACAGATATGAATTCCTGCTAAAATGTCAGAATCCATGTATAGAGTTCACATTCTTTTCAAAATTCACATTTTGAATTTAAAAAATCCAAGCTTTGCATTTAAAGTGAATCTAGTTTCTTGATTTGTTTTACTTTGTCTCTCAGATATTGCACGTTTGTTTTATTTTTTTCTTACAGTGTGGTCGATAATACTATCAGTTATAAGGAAAAATAACGTAACCCACATTTCACCAGTTACATAATGGAAGGGGATAACCCCCTTCGGTTATAGTATGGAACTCTTCTGATATTTCAAAGCTATGTGCTGTAGTTTTAAGGCATTTATGGTTTAAATAATAGAAAAATCTTGAACGGTTCAAAAATTGGACGTAATAATTATGAATATTGTTGCTCCGAATTCAAAGAGAATAAACTAGCTTCATCTCTGAATATTTATTTAACTAACGAAACATCTAAAGAACATCTGTCAGTATTCGCTTTATAGTTTTGTGTTACACTCATTAGTCAAACAGTGCCAACGAAACTGTTATGAAAGTGCTCCACATAAGTTTTGGCGTTAGAAGCTAAATCTAATTATAAATTTTGGCCACTGCAAAGTTATGATGAACCCAATGACGGCGGCGGGCGCGACTAAAGTTTACTTTTTAGAGCAGAAAATCGTAAATTGTGAGTATGTGAAGGGATAATTAATTGTAATGTAAGCAAAAATGCGTTAAGAGTTTCAAATGCTTTTGCCCAAACTGAAAACAAAAAGTTGTACTTAAAGCAAATGGCCGGGGATAGAGCCCAGTGGCACGCCAATAAAGATAAACAATTAATGGATAATATATGAAGAAATATTCAAACTAGCAACATTATGCTAATAAAGTGGTTACTGAAGTTACGAATACGCATTAAAGTTACAAAACAGAGTTCTTGTGTGAATACAAAACAGTAAAGCTTTGTTTAAATAATATGTACTTTCCAAGCCGAAACTGTTATTTCTCACGAAATTCACCTCCCGTGTCGATTTACTTTGTATACAGTCACATACGAGTATGTAACAAGATATCGTTCGAAAGTGTGGTATCAGTTAACTCAGTATTGGATAGATTCAAAACACTACTGGATTTTGATTTGTGGCGGCGAAAATACTTCGAGAATCTTAGTTACTCCGTTATTTATATCCGAGGTTGACTCATATTCGTATATCAACTCCAAAAGCCTTGTGAATAATTTCCGGGAAACTTGCCGGATCGTTGAGCAAACAAAAAGCGAATCTTAATTTCCATGTACCAAAAAGCGGTATTTGCGTTGCACATGCGTCGACAATGACCCGGCTGGCTGGCTGGCGAGACGTACTGGCACCGTCAGTTGTTTTGGACAAGTCGGCCTATGTGCGCGCGCGCTGCCGTCGACGTTTACCACGGATTTTTGCCCTCAAAATTCGCGTTCAATAAGACGCGCCAAAATATTCGAAACAGTGCCTTTGAGATTGTGTATCGGGTCTAATCGGTCGGATTTATAACACTGTGTAGTTTTATGTGATAAAAATTTATTTTTATAATAGTATCCTTATTTTGATCAAATTCAATTTGTTTATCTCGCCACATATAAATTACAATAAGCCTGAGATACAAGGAATCGTTCCTTCTGCTGTGTTCGTGTTGTTAATTAAGATAAATGGCAATTTGCGCAATTTAATATCGAGGTGAATTTTGTTATTGATTGCGTGAATAACGCGATATTCATTATCATTTGCTATCAGACTTATCTTTGCTATCTTTGGTTTCAACCTTGTAATCTGTTATAGGTTAACGTAACGCTGTTTATAGCGATTCGTTTCTCATTACGTGTACTTTCATGTAGAGTGCTAATCAGGAGACAGTCTTTGTAATTTAAATCTTTATTCATACCGACACTTTCGCCCCTTAACCTACGTTTCTATTTCTGTTGAACTTTAATTATTCTTTGTGTCCGCTAGAGGCATGTAAACATTCAAATTCTCTGCGTCTTTGTAATTTGTATTCAATGCGAGTTAAAGATTCAATTTGGCCGCATATTTGTGTGTCGTCCGTTTGTTGATAGTATAATTGTGATGGATTCGTCCTATATTGCCCACACCATTGCCTCTATTGACGTTTATTAAGCCATCGTTGACAGGATTGTTGTATTTCTACTTCGTGACTAAAATATGGGTTATTATTCTTCCTGTTTACTACATAATGAATGTTCACATTATGTATTTGCCTGTTGCCATCCTCAAAGTGAGGTTAATTTAAATATATTCGATGAATTAGCGTGCGCAGTTTTTGCTCGTTTCCACATTAGGTTGGGGCAAGTTGGCTTATTTGGTGCAAGCTCGGCGTCGACAACGTTATTGCGTACTTTGAGGTGGTTAGATGGAATCTTGTCCGTCGCAGCCTAGTTTTAAATAACTTTATGTTTTTCCTGTTTTGTGTAATTGGTTAGTAATAGGAAAATCGTTTAAAACTGAAACTCCAATGGTTATTGCTGTTATTTTCAACCATTCCACAAAGGACATAATATATTGTTTAAACGGAGTTCTGATTAAACAGTTGGTTACATTTGCATTGTAATCCATTTGACTTCTACAGCCACATGTGGTGAAGATGTCGTCGCCAGTTCTCTAATTGTTTTCTTTTGTGGGGATCTCCTTATGTTAATTTAAGGTTGAATCGTTTACGTATTTGGGTGTGGTGTTGCCTTGGGTCAAGGTTTCCCTCAAGTTGATAGTACTGGCTGCGACGCACCTACATTATAGAAATTTTTCATTAAATGGTGATGCGTCATTGTTGCTGCTACTGGTTGTATACAATGTTTACACACGTTCTAGGACCTGCGCGTGAGTCACACGTGCCGTGTCCGCTGCCAGATGATAATGACGACTGATCTCAGTGATCAGTTCGATTCTGACCGTCACAGTACGCGCATTGTTTACTCAGTTTTATTAATGTTTATTTATTTTTCTTAAGCCTTCTAATCTTCTTATGCCACAGTGACTTCATAGTGAATTATCCAAGTGTTATTGAACGACATGCATTGTCCGATGCCAATAAAAACAAAGTGCTTCTCTTGTGTTTAAAACGTTATTGCTCAATTGACTCCTCATTACAAATGGAGCGCGAAGCCTTCAAGGATTTTTAGTGGCGCTATCAATATCGCATATCAATCTCATTCTAGTCAGTGAAGTGATTGGAAAATAAATACCTAACAATGTTACTCGAAACGATAATTGGACTTGGAGTCTTTATTTACATATTGTGGAAATATTTGTTACCATCAAAACAAGAAGAAATTCAGTATGAGAAACCAGAAGATATTCAAGCAACAAAAAGTGAAAAGGAGTTTGATAATACTGTAAACAAAGTCATACTCGGTGATCCCGCACTCCAAAATGTTGAAACGAAACGACAAATATTTGAAACTATCAAACATGATCGTAAACTTGACATCCAAAATAATGTATCTTTCAAAACCGAAGAAATTATAACACCGAGTGTTTTGCTGAAACAATGTAATGAAAAATTAATCTGTGAAAAACTGGTCAGACGTGAGAGCCCGCCAAAAGAGAGACTTGCGGAATTTCTTGAGAAAACTATTTTGAGCGACGACAAAATACAGTCGATTATACAAAACTTGTCGTTAGATAAAACTGAATTACTCATACACGATGAACCAGCAAAAGTTCTTTACTCTTCCTCTAAAATAATAGAACCTCTTTTGAAGCAGGAAGGACGCACTATAAGTGATAAGGCTGCGGAACTACAAAATACCATAGATGCTGTAACTGATAGAATAAAACGATTTAATGGAAATAATATCGTAAAAGATATCGAACAACCTGCCGACGCGTTTGTCGAAAATAAAACAGATGAAACCAAACCTGTTTTGAAGCGTCTTCAAAAGCAGCCAGGATTTCCACAGGGTCTTAACTTTGGCTCTGTTATTGGAGAGCTGAAAAATAAAACGAAGAATGCTAGCAACGGAGGTCTTAAACCCGTTTTTAAGAAGTTCGATGTCGATTCCGTGGACAATGTTCAGGCAGGTTTCTATTTACTCAGTAAAAAAAAATGCTAGTTTTATTAAACCAGGGTTACCGGATACATACAACTTGATTGCCAAAATTAATCAATTCTATTACTGTTTGCATCCGTTAACTTTTTTCAATGACGATTCGTTTCGTACATCGTTTTACCAAATTATATTAATAATTTATTACTTACAGATTTCCTCTTTACTTTTGACATCGTTACTTCCAGTTATAAAAATCCCAATACTTAAAGTTTCTGATTGTAATTAGCAACTCTCTCATTAGCGTCATAGTTTTAGAATCAGACTTGCCAAAGGTTTTGCTAAATTAAAGCTATGGTTGGAGACATACTAAACACGACACATACAGATGTTATGCAAGGTGGCGTGACAATAAATTATCAGTCCGTGAATGTGGATCAAATGCAATCAACATGATTACATATTAACGCAACAAAAGGGTTTTCGATAAACAATAGAAGGAACATGCCATAATTATAAAGTTTCGCACTTTTTTTCTCTCCATCGATCTAATGTCTTCATCTAAATCAAACGTGATCATTATACCTGTATTCGTTTCATCTGATAAAGGAAACAATGTTTTTGTGTCTTTACCTAATTGCTATGCCAATTTAATAACTATTGATCACTCTTTTAGTGAACATTGAAGTCATGAAGATTAAAACAAATTAAAGTTTTAACTTCTCGTACACAATAAGGTACAAAGGCGGACTTAATGCCTTAGGCATTCTCTACTAGTCAAGCAAGGGTGGTAAAGAGATTAGATGGCAGGTGCTCTGTTTGAGAGGAAGAAAGTTGACCGTAAAGAAGATTTACCGTAACACGATTTTTCAATGTATTCTTGTTTGTTTCAGGAATCTCTAAATTCAGTAGACGACAAGAAGAAAAGCATCGATGATGACGAGATAGCAACAACAAACATTTTAGCAGATAGAAGAAACAAATTGGAAACAGCTGCACAAGTAAGTAACCATAATTATACTCTTTTAATGATTATTGAACCATTGTCAATCCACTTTTCGGTGGCTGCAAAGAAATCTGTTATAACAAGGATACGTGACAAGTTGGATCAAGTAACATTTATTACTACATAGTACTTGATGTGTGAAACGTCGTGAGAAAACCCACACATTCATATTATAAAATCTCTGTCATGTCTAATGCCCTAAGAATGGCAATAGGTCACTTGTTTTAATTAGCACATGAGAAATGGGCATTACGAATACTTGGATTTATAATAAATAACACAAAAGAATTCAAGCATTCATTCCGAACTTTATCGCTCCATTATCCTGCCGCCTGATAAAACCCGAGGCCCTTTTCAATTTATATTATGTTTAAATATTTATAATTTTAATTTTAGTGCGGCTTATTCTTACCACTTCATATTTATTACTCTCTTCCTCTTGACATTCTCTTTCTAGGTCATTAAGCGATGTTCTTACAACTTTTTGCACATGTGCGATTGCATTACTCGTCGTGATTGCACGATCTTTACCAGTAAAAGCGTATTTTTGTCATTTGGCCGTGTCGTCAACTGCCGTCTCAACGTCTATGATTACACCACTACATTTATTTATATGCTCATCAGGTGAAACGTATAAATCAACTTTCGATGCAGTTATAAATGCTAAAGTTCAGACCTTGCTTGTTTAAACAATTCTGTGTTGCGTAAAATCGCGTTTAACTTAAGTTAACTTGCGTCCAGCGATTCGGTTGATATACGGAATGCGGTTTACAACAATTGCACGACCTCTGGGGCCTTTCCAATGTGAGCATTTATGTAAAACAAAACATTTATAACTGTGTTAATAAATGTATCCTTTGACTGCTAAGGATATTTAAAGATCAAGGGCTTAATGGTGTTTGGAGTGAGTAAGGCCAGTTTGTTATTCCTCGGTGATGCGGTACGCAAATATAATATGAAGTGCCAATATTGGGAATTATGAATAACTCACCGCAGTGATTCATTGTCGATAATGTTTGCAGTGGTCACTGGGTCCAATTAATTCTAGTTGGGTGACATATTGCGGTTATTTGCTGTTATTTCTTTTGTGTAATTTAACGTCATAAATATTGATTAAGTGGTCATAAACCCGATTATGATTTATTGGGTATTTATCGCGACTTCAAACTGTTTCCGTTTAGTACCGCTTTTAATTGGTTTCTGTATATCTGCAGGTTTCTTTCGTCGTTATGGTAGAAAATATACGACCTATATAGCTAACAGAATAAATGACAATCGAACACATGGGGCCGTACGCTTTTCGCAAGACCGGAAGAACGCTATTTGCTAGTATCTATTGGTAAATAGCCTCTGCCTATGTCCAAGTGCCCATTTTATGCGACTTGTCGAGGCAAAGGACAAAATAGCTTTAAATTTAGAAGTACGTAAGAAGTAACCATGATCGTCTCTTGTTTCAGGGTTGGCGCAAGCGAGTGCCACAGACGGATGCCTCTCTATTCACGGTCGCTGGTCGGTTAGAGAGAGACAAAGTGGTGTCAGCGACTCCGCCTCTCACTCCGCCACCGACGGCCACCGCACCTGTGATAGCTTCGCCCGGGATTCCTCCGCCTAATACTTTCAAGTAAGCAACATTTTCATTAGTAGCCTTGTAGTAACTTGGGTTAACTTCAGTTTTTGACGGGTTGGCTTCTATAATGAAGCCTAACTGCCCAGCCTGCTGTTCACAGCTTTTGGGTAGCTGCCAAGTCAGTCTGTCAGTAACAGTATTTATTTACTTGAGGTGCATTTAGAGAGCCCCTAGTAGTGACACACCCGGAGCTGGACCGTTTTTACCTTTGCCAACTAGTTAATATTTTACAAGAAGAATTTGATTAAGTAAAGAGTTATCTAGACTCATCGATACATTAACTCACGCCTTCTTCCCATAGGCAGCAGGCAGCAACCGTTGTTGTGCGTTTCTAGACACGACTGGCTTTAAAAATGTGGATACTGCGTTGTTCACTTCAATAATCATTGGATCTTGTGATACATGAACTCTTAGTACAAGAGCCAAGGCTACACAGATGTTTGTGTCTTGAAGAGAAAACTAATAAATTAAATTAATTAATAAATCCTACCTATCTTATACTCCATTTCAAATAAGATTAGACATTTAAATGAAACATTTTTTACAGTCCATTCAACCAATTTTGACTTCTATTGCGTTAGTAGCATGACAAATGGCAGCTGCAGTAAACAGTTGAAATTGTAACCACTTTTTTGCTTTTAATGCCATCCTTATGCCTACGGTATAGAAGTCAAAATCGGTTGAAAGGACTGTAAAAACGGTTTATTTAAATGTCTAATCTTATTTCAAATGGAGTATAGGTACCAATTACATACATGCCCTTATCACATTACAAATGTAACCTAACCTCCACAGATCTCGCAAGCAAACGTCCCCTACGAACGGATTCGCTTCGGGTCCGCTTCGGTCAGCTTCGTGCGCCGTCGTGAGCGCAGCGGCCGTCGAAAATAAACCTAAGAGCAACAGAATTGACAGGGAGTCCTTCAAACGAAGTCACTCTGTCAGTGAGAGTATCAGCAGGGTTGATGAGAGTGAGTATTTTTGCTATTTAACCGACTTCCAAAAAGGAGGAGGTTATATGTTCGTCGCGTATGTTTGTATTTTTTTTTTACTTTTTTTTTATGTATGTCCACCGATTTCTCCGTCAATTGTGGACCGATTTTGAAAATTCTTTTTTTGTTTGAAAGGGTATGCTCTCGAGGTGGTCCCATATAAATTTTATTAACTTTGCTTCGATAGTTTTTGACTTAGCTTCAATAATACGAACTTTTTCCCACTTAGCATGTGAATGATATGATAAGTTCCTGTCACTATTATTTACATAGCAGGTAGTGGTTTTAGAATTTGTGTGTGGTAGCCCAACTAAAAAGCCACAACTAAAAAGTGAAAAATAAAAACTTTTTACAAAAAAAAAAACAACCGACTTCCAAAAAACACTACAAAGTGAAAAATAACTTTAATTTCGGAAGTCGGTGGCAAAAAACGAAAACACAAAACCCAAGACACCGACTTCCGAAATTAAAGTTATTTTTCACTTTGTAGTGTTTTTTGGAAGTCGGTTGTTTTTTTTTTGTAAAAAGTTTTTATTTTATTTAACATTAGCTGTTGTCCGCGACGTCTGCGATCCAGGATAAAAAGTAGCCTAACGGCCGAACCCAATAAGCAATTTTCAGTAAAAAACAGATCTCTATTGATGGTAGACAGTATAATTTTATCTATCACTAGCTGACCCGGCAAACGTTGTTTTGACATATACATTATTTATGTTTGGGGTGGACCACCCTTATCACTTAGGGGTATGAAAAATAGATTACGATCGATTCTCAGACCTACCGAATATACATATAAAATTTCATAAAAATCAATCAAGCCGTTTCGGAGGAGTATGGCAACTAACATTGTGACACGAGAATTTTATTTATATAGATTGTATGTCGTCCCACAATTCCGTAAGGTCTCTGATAGATTATTGGGACGTTAAACCCATAGATAGATAGGTCTTTCTATTTCCAATATGCCAAAACTGGTAATAGATAGGTTATTGGGTTCGGCCAAAAGTCCATCTCCAGATGCCAGGGCTATCTATCTGTCAAAATTCATAATGATCCGTTTAGTGAGTTGTGCGTGAGAAGGTATCAGACGGACTGGGTGTTACTTTCGCATTAAAATTGAAGTATGGATGGCCTTTTTTATGCAGGCAACTGTTATCGGAGGATGAATTAGGTTGTGTCGATAAATTCCGTAAAGAAAAAATTAATTTATTGAATTATTTGAAATGCCTCTGCTTAACCCTTCGGGGAAATCAGGCGTGGCGTTTTTTTTTTATGTTATGTTATTTGAAATGTTTCTTTTTGCTAGTGTTTGTTACGCCATTTCTTCTCCTAGTCTTTAAGGCATTGACACAGATGAATACAGATTGGACACTCCGCAGTTTAGGTACGAAGCTACAAGTACGCGGTGGGCTCGACTTGTCGGGCCAATTCAGTGAGTGTAACGTAGTCAGAAGATCTAAGAGTTACGCGATAGAAAGAGGGCAACTTCTAGGTGAATATAACTGTAGGTAATTAGCGCTGTGCGACCTGAATTGCACTTTATTGTGTCGTAGCAAAAGTCGCTTTATAGGGTTCCGTAGTAAACAAGGAACCCTTATAGTTTCGTCATGTCCGTCTGTCTGTCTGTCTGTCTTTCTGTCTGTCCGCGGTCTAGCTCCGAGACCCTTAGTACTAGAAAGCTGTAATTTGGCATAGGTATACATATTAATTACGCCGACAAAGTGGTAAAACAAAATTATGAAAAACATTTTTTTTTATGGTACCTCTCTTACACGTAAAGTGGTGATGTTTTTTTTTTCAACCCATGGTTTGGTATATCATTGGAAAGGTCCTTTAAAAACATTGTGAGTTTATTAAAACCATTTTTGGATTCAAGGGTCCGTTTTAAGCTTTAAAGTGCTAATTTTTGTTAGAGTCAAGTGTCCCCCCCCCCCCCTGCCAGCTAAATGGTTGGTTTTGGATGTGTGAAAAAAATCACAGCTGTAGTTTATATAACGAAATTAATAACCGACCAACTTAACTTTGCAGTTGCAAAAACATGTTTTCCCATACATTCCGTATGGGAGAACATATTTTTTAATTACAAAGTTAAGTTTGTTTTTGGGATATATTCATCCCAACTACGGAACCCTTCATTGTGCGTGGTCCGACACGCACTTGGCCGGTTTTTATTTGCGATTATATACTTATTTTCGATTTTGCGGAGTGTCCCATCGGTATAAATCTGTGGCAGTGAGGTGAACGCTGGAAGAAAAGCAGTTTTTTGTAACTTATGAACGGTTCTGATTTTCTGCCTAATTTGTATAAATGGAATTTGCCTCGTGGACAAATTGTTGTGTTGTTAGTTAGTTGTGGGTATAAAACAAAAGATTTTCCTGTGGTTTCAGTTGCAGTCAGAAAATAAAATATCATGCTTTCAATTTCCTTCCTTCCTCCATAATGGGAGAAATTGTTTGTCCGCTTGTTATCATGTTGTAATAATATTTAAATGTTATGGTACAGTTTTTATTATAAGTCAGTAAAAATGCTCATTCTCTCTCCCTCTCTCCTTCTCTGTTCTTTGCATGCCTGTCTTTGTTTAAGTTCACTACTAACTACTTTTCTGTTTTAGTAGCTTAGAATAGCGCACTGTTAGATATAGCTTTTAATATGTTGTGGAAAATGTCGTAGGTTATACATTTGTAACTCTCGTATATTTATAACTTAGTTTAAGATTTTAATGTATAACTGTTTATTTTCCCGAACAAATAAAATAAAATGCTAAGATCCTTCAAGTCATTTGTCATTTGTTTATAATTTTAGAGGCCAGAAGTTAACACTATTACATAAAGGCGATTTTAGGTCAATCGCATGAGACCGCGACAGTTAATTATATTTTGTTTACAAATAATATTCAAGCATTATCAGAATTATTACATTCCAATGGGTACTTGTAGCATACGATGCAGTTTGATTATTTTAATCAATAACGTTATCCATTTCGGGTTGGGTTTAGAAACGTGCCACCTCGTTAGAAAAAATGTGAGGTTATTTGGGGGTTCTAGGTCTCCTGACCTCTCCACAACATTTTTTTTAATGTAGGTAAGTTTAAAAAAAATCTATTTACGGATGCAAGAGCGAGCCTAGCGATCTTGAGCTTTGTTTGCTTGCTTCGCTCGCTCACTAGACCCCGCCATCCCCTTCGAACCTAACCTGTCCGAGCCGGGGAGCCCCAAGTCCCGACACATATCGACTTATTAAAAAGGTAATAAGAACTTAGGATGAAAGAGCGAGCGAAGCTGGCTCGGGACTTGGGACACCCCGATTTGGACAGGTTAGGTTCGAAGGGGGTGATGGGATCTACATTTTTTTATCAACCTTTTAATGAGATTTATGTTATATAAAAAATCGTAAAAAAAAAATTATGTATCTCTAACGGGGGGTTTACTACCCTTTCCCGGCGGTTCGTTTCTAAACTTTAACCTCAATTTCTAAAAATATTGAATATGAAAAGTAGGTAGGTTTTCTGTAGTATGTTCAAACATTTTACTTTAGTCCGTTGAGAGAATGCTTTCTTGACACCCATCAGTTTCATACTAACGAATATTGTGTTTTGCGAATTTGATCCTTATTACAACTGGAAATTGTCCAACTAACAGGTGTCAGAAACGCATTCTCTCGACCGATGGCCGCACTGTAGGCTATCTTATGTATGAGTTCAACTATAAATTTATATAAATAAATAAATAAAACTGTCACTAACGAGACACAATTGAATTTTGAATTGTTATCGCCTTCTAAAGGCCAATCGACAGTTGGGCGATACTTATCAGTGTTACACGGACTATAAAGTGTTTAATAATTGAAGGATATAACCATTTTTATAGCTGATCCTGATAATGGATAGATACCGTAATATCGTTCTCGTCGTATATTTCGTTCTGTCAGGATCGTTTTCGATACAAAAATAAGTTTTTATTATTGTATCAACTTTTGTAATATTCAAATAATTTTTTGTAAAGATGAATCGATATTTTGATCTTGGTAAAGCAAAAATATCTCCATTTCATATTCACTGCTGTGTATTAGCGTCGTTAAGTTAATCCCAAAATAAAAACAAAACTATAATCACCTTTTCCAAACAGCATAAATGTTTATAGTTAATTTCTTGTTTTGAAACTCAACAGCCAGGCCTTATCTTTTTTCGTTATCCTAACAGATTTGGGCCAATCATAACATACGGGTCCTGATATTCTTGCTGAGATAGGACCCTTTTTGCACCTTTTCCAAACAGCATAAATGTTTATAGTTAATTTCTTGTTTTGAAACTCAACAGCCAGGCCTTATCTTTTTTCGTTATCCTAACAGATTTGCGCCAATCATAACATACGGGTCCTGATATTCTTGCTGAGATAGGACCCTTTTTGGTCTCGCATAGGTCATTTTCTCGATTATTTTGTTAGTTTTCAGGGTTCCGTACCCGAAGGGTGCCAAACGGGACACTAGTACTAAGCCTCCGCTGTCCCTCCGTCTGTCTGTCAGCGGGCTGTATCTCATGAACCGTAACAGTTGATTTTTTTACAGATTGTATATTTCTTTCTGTTGACGCTATAACAACAAATAAAAATAAAATAAAGTTTAAAATGAAAGGACGTCCCCATACACGAAACGTGTTTTTTTTTTCAGCATTTTTTGCTAAATATTGTACGATGGTACGGAACCCTTCGTGTGCAACTCCGACTCGCACTTGGCCGGTTTTAATGTTCCATTTTTATTGTTTCCTGTGCGTGTCTTCAATATACTTTCTTTCTCTGTCTTACTAATTTTATAAATCTCTTTCCCAGATGATGAAGCATCAGGCGCTGAAAGAACAGGGCAACCGGTTCAAGTGCCACGGGCTGATGACGAAACCTTCCAAGCGTTCTTCACGCCAGCTATACAGCAAGAAAGGCTGGCGGACACTGAAGGGGTCGATGTCGATCTCGATGCCATTGATAGCGGGTCTAGACAAATGTGAGCTGCAATCTTTTACCTTAATTATCTGTATTATCTAATAATTTATCTATGTATCTAATTCTTTATGCACGTGATTTTGCTATAGACTTTTTAGACAAAACTTTTAATCTTCACCAATATTATAAAGAGAAAAGAATTTTATTGTATTTTTCTTTGTAATGAATAAACTCAAACTACTGGACCAATTTAAAAATTATTTCACCAGTAGAATGCTATATTATCACTGAGTAACATAGGTTAATAATTTATAAAGATATCACGCGGGCGAAGCGGCTGAAGGAAGCTAATAGTTTAATAAAGATTTGTAAATAATTCTAGCGAAAGCTCCAATTTTTTTTTTTTTTTCTTTTGCAACTATGTCTTATTTTCCTGGGCTATTCTGATGAGATGAGGTTCAAGAAAAAAGTAAAACAATGTGTATAAAATGTTATTTATTTAATTCTGGTTCTGGTTTTGACATACAATATACCAATTTGATTGTTTTAGGCAGTTATCAAACTAGAAGCTTGAATTTTGTTAAAGTAGAAATGTTCCTTGTATTGTTGATCGACAGACTAGAACCACCGCCATTCGTGATTGTATATTCCACCCCATCATCTCTTCGAAAGTCTCCACATTCATTTCATAACACAATGTTGTACCGTCAGGTTGGCAGGCGAGTGGTCCCGTCGCGCGCGCGTGGGGCGGCGCCACGCGGCGTCGCGCAACCCGCTGCGCGCGCTCGCGGCGCGCACCGACCTGCGGGACGAGTACGTGCCGCCGCCGCCGACCGTCAAACAGAACTATGTTATTGAGAAGTGTGAGTATTTCTGATGACTTATTAAGGCGCTTTGCAGATGAAACAACTTTAGGTGAGGCAACTATCAACTTTTAAAAGTTTCCTTTAAAAGTTGCCAGTTGCTGTAAGCAATCTGTAAGCAACTTTTATAGCTGAGTTGCTCAATCTACGCTACGTACAGTGTGATGATGGATACTGAAGAAGCAGCACTTGTTCTCATTATAATACATCGACGGCGTCAACAACGAAACCAGCTACTTTACACAACCGATACAAATTCAACAGTTGCTAGTTGTGGCAATTAGAAACTTACTTAGTCATCGATTGCAGCAACTGAAAATGGTTGTCTGTTACCGGAATAGGTAACTAGAGTTGCTACGTGCGCACAGTTCTATTGAGATATATGCAAACAGCTAGTTGCCAGTTGCGGCAATAGTTGCTCCATCTGCAAAGCGCCTTAATGTGTGCATCAATGATCGGATTTTGAGGCGCAATTACTGGCATTTAATGACGTCTAATTTGACTTTGCATATTTTAATTGATGTTACGTGAGGACTTAAATTGTGCTGTGTAATCAGAAGTTGATAAGAGTGTGAAAAAGAGATAGAAAGTGTTAGATTATTGTTCTTTTGTAGAGTGGCAGATAGCGATGATAGCTAAATTGGTTTATTTACGTTCTTCGTTTAGTTCAGTGCGCCACGTAGTGATTTAGAAAATACCTTGGCTTATTTTATGGACTGATCAATTTGCTTATATCGACTACATTGGTTTGTGTTAACTGGAATTACGAATTTCTGCGGTGACTGAATGGAATGTTAGTTTGGACTGTTGTTTTAAATATTATACATTAAGAAGAAATATGTCTTCAAAATTACAGAATTCTTGGGTTTCCCTGGGATTTCCATACGAATGATAATGTTTGGGGTTAAAACTATTTCGATCACTGTTAATAACACTTAGTGTAGCGTATTGGGCGTGTCATAGATCTTAAAACTGTTAACGCGTTTGGAAGGGTATGATAATTGTTCGTTTATTGTTTTCCTTAAAATTACAACAATAATTAATATTTGGCAAAAGACATTCAACCAGTTTTAGACATCGTCGAAAAATGCATAAAAAAGTGAATACTCAAACAAGTGCTGGTAATAATTCCAGTGGGTCGAGAGGGCGGGCTCGCAGCCGAAGCCCTGGCGGCGCTGGCCAGCAAGGAGGACTTCGCCAGCGTGGCGCTGCGGGCCGCCGCGCCCGCGCCCGCGCCCGGCACGCGCGCGCTCATGCTGCTGCACGTCAAGGGTCGTCGGAGGGTGCAGGTCGGACTTACTTATATGCTCACTTTATTTTTAACGTAGAACTAACCTTGTGAAGGCCGCAGGAATCCGCTGAATGCGAGACGACTAGAACCAGTCGATGTAGCGAAGCTTACAGGAGGCCTATGTCCAGCAGCTGACGTCTTTCGGTATAAGTGATGATGCAGCTAGTTACAGACACATGAGACGTTTCGGATTTGTCTCTAGTTAAGACTAAGCAGCAACTTTGACTCTGGCTCTGTAAGCAGGCATTGACCATTTACCATCAAATAGGCCACCAACTGGAAAAATAATTGTTAGCAAAATGTGATTTTTAGTTTGTAATTTATGGTGTGCTATTTTTTTTCCTAATTTATGTTTAATAAGTATTTTGTACCGACCTTTTTTCACTTTTTTATGTCACGTGTTTATCAGTGGAAACTTGTAAATGGCCTTCAATTTTATATAATTTAAAAACACTGTGTAAGTTAGCTGTAAGTTTCCCGAATATAATAAAATAAAATAAACTTACCCAGATTTATAAACCGGGAGCCATCATTATTCCTATGCTGGAATGAAATAGAGCTATAAGGGACTTACATCAAACACCTCTTTTTTGCATCGAAATAATAAGAACGAGCGCAAATTACAACTGTTTATCGCGCGATTATTTTGTCGCATAAATACAACGTATTGATTTATATGGCACTGCGCGCATACACGAGAATAATGTCGCCGCTTTTTACCTTATGTTACCATATAAACCTATACGTTGCATTTCTACGCTATAAACTCGTAATGTACATTCGCCCTTACGGTTTAAATACTTAACGGCCTCTGGGCTCAACAACACGAGAAAATGTATCGACCTTCAATTGATTTTACCCATTTTCTTTTGTTTTTAGACGCGACTGGTGGAGCCTGTCCACACGAGCGTCAACCGCGGCGATTGCTTCGTACTGATCACGTCCGACCAGCTCTTCTTATACATAGGACTGTATGCCAACGTCATTGAGAAGTAAGTAAAGCATGACAGTTAATTTCTAAAAATTAAAACGAACACTTGTAAATTGATAGATGGCATCTAAAGGAAAATAATAAGCTAAGCTGAGTTTTTAGCAAAGCGGTGCGGAAATGCAGAGAAATTAGCGAGGAAAATATCCACTAATAGAATAGGGATGAAGACAAAAAATATTTTTTTTGTTCGTCTTGTAGATTATTAAAAAATATTGGACACGTATTTTTTCCTTTTTTACGTTATCAAAAGATTACGGCGATACATTGAGTTAAAATGTGCCATGACGTCACGAGTATGTAGATTTTATACTTACTTGTGACGTAGCGGCCCCCACTCCCCGACTAATACGTTTTATCCAAGTCATTTTTTATTAATTATGATGAAGCAAAAAATACGCGTCTAATGTTTTTTTATTAAATGACTGACGGACTTAATAGAATTTCTTTTTTTTTACCTAGGCATCTTCCTTATTGCTTCGTATTCCAGATGATGGTTTTATTCTATTGGTGAATTTTCTCGTTCCATGTTTAAAAACATGCTAGCCAGCATGTTTTTAAACATGGAACGAGAAAAGTTCAGCTATGCCGAAGCATTTTTTTTTAATCGTCTTCTACTTTATACTTTTTAGATATTGTCATGAATCTGGAAATACAGAATGTATCTAAAATACTTTATTTTCTTTCCCCAGGAACCGCAGCACAGATATCGCCCTACACATCCAGAACACAAAAGACTTAGGTTGCAAAAACTCCACCGGGGTCATCAAAATAGACGAA
Organism: Agrochola litura; assembly: GCA_949152395.1. Lineage (NCBI taxonomy): Eukaryota > Metazoa > Arthropoda > Insecta > Lepidoptera > Noctuidae > Agrochola > Agrochola litura. The sequence goes on from OX424508.1 coordinate 7,359,238, forward strand.
CAAATTAAAAACTTTAGTAACAAACACTGGAACCAATTCTGGTCACTTCTCGGCGTTACCGAAGGCGTAGAGAACTACCGGCCCATTGAGACAGGGCACGCTGATGAAGATGAGATCTTCGAGTCCTGTATCCTTCAAACTAATATGTGCTATGAAGTCATGGATGACGAACTGGTACCAATCCAAGAGTACTGGGGTCAAGTACCAAAAATCGCGATGCTCAACCAAACCAAAGTGATCGTATTCGATTTTGGCTCAGAAATGTATATCTGGTACGGGAAAAATGTCCCTCTAGAAAGTCGACGCCGAGCGGCGCAACTAGCACAAGAAATGTTCGACGAAGGATACAACTATGAGGAGTGTCACATCAACCCATTAAACGCAGCATTGTATCAAGGAGCAAGGGAAGCGTCAGAGTCACCGACCAAAGCCTCCAACAGCCGACCAGAATGGGCCATCCTATCCAAAATCACACAACACATGGAAACCATTCTCTTCAAAGAGAAATTCCTCGACTGGCCCGACTATTCAAGAGTCATCAAAGTCAAATCACCCGAAAATAAATCCAATAGTATTGAAATTAACCCTTGTGATGCCGAGGAGATGTGGTCGAACGAGTACCAGGATCCAGATCTCACTTTAGAAGGATCCCATATCGGCCGCGGCACGCATTACTACGACAAAGAAAACATGAGGCATTACGACATCAAAACCAAATCTGTATGCAAATGGGTGATACAAGAATACGATTTCCAAAAAGTGGAGAATGAGTCCGAAATCGGAGAATTCTTCTCCGCTGATAGTTATATTATTCGATGGGAGTACCAGATCACAATGACTGGTCGAGAACTGAACGGGAAACCATCGAAGCACAACGTTACTGGTAGAGATAGATGCGCTTACTTCTGTTGGCAAGGGCGCGATGCCAGTTCTAACGAGAAAGGCGCTGCGGCATTACTTACTGTCGAATTAGACAGAGAAAAAGGACCTCAAGTTCGCGTCGCACAAGGGAACGAACCTCCAGCTTTCCTGAACCAGTTCCAAGGCAACCTAGTCATCCACCAAGGCAAGCGAGACACGGACAAAAGCAGATACAGACTGTTCGTCACTCGGGGCAACTTATCCAACGAAGCTTACCTACTCCAAGTTCCTTGTTCAGTCCGTCAGCTTCGAAGCCGTGGTTCCTTACTCCTCGTCGACACCGAAAAGGGATGTCTATACATCTGGCACGGAGCACGAAGCATGAAACATACCAAAAACATAGCTATCGAACTGGCAAACAAGCTGATTGCGAGAAAATCGAAGTATTTGTTCGGCGATAACGTTTCCGATGTGAAGATAACTGAAGTGCGGGAGGGGGAGGAACCAAAGGAAGTTTTAGAAGCGTTAGGCGTGGCCAATAAGCAGCATTATACGTCGGTACTGGGGGCGGGCAGGGAGGGGGTGGGCTCGATAACACCGCGCCTGTTCCACTTCACAGACCTGGGCGGACAGTTTGAGGCCAACGAGGTGTTGTCGCCGTTGAGACACGAACATCTTGCGACACCCTTCCCTTTTGATCAAAAGGAGTTGTATTCGGCTTCGCAACCAGGTGAGACCTAAATCTTGTTAAGGTGTGTCCAAACATTGAGCGGCAAGAGCGCAGTAGCAACACGCGGCGTTTGCAGGACACATTTCCGCGCACGATTTCCACTCAATGTTTGGACACACCTTTATAGGATATTCCAACAAAGCCCCACTTATCCGATACAAGTTTCTTGAATCTTGCCTGAGGCATACAATAAAATTGAAGCAAGTAATGACTTCCATCGTTTAGAGTTTAGACGATGCAAGTCATTACTTGAGCAATAATAAAAGTCGTATCGTCTAAAGCAGGGATTCCCAAAGTGGTCGATATCGACCCCTTGGGGTAGGGGTCGACATAAACGAAGTCAGAATGAAAAATAACACTCTGTAGCAGCTGTTTTAAGTTGGCGGACCATTATGAATAAGGGGGTTGATCTTAAAAGTAGATAATTTGGCCTTGGGGGTCTGAGGTAACAGTTCATTTTGGAAAAGGGGTCACTTGTCCAAAATAGTTTGGGGATCCCTGGTCTAAAGTATGGTCCTTTACGTATTCGAGAGAAATGCAGGCAAAATGTTCTGGATGTTATTATTATTACCTATTTTTTAAACAATTTGTTCACGCATACCTTCAATAAACTAGTGTAAACTGACCAGTACCTGTTCTACTTCCAGCTCTGTTCCTACTGGACGACGGCGCGTGCGTGTGGCTGTGGCAGGGCTGGTGGCCGCGCGGAGAGGACGGGGAACTTGAACCTGCCGAGAGGAATGCCGGTCAGTACATACCTGAATAGTCATGTTTGTGCATACTTAGGGTCAAATTAAATTAGCTGGCAAAACTTCATAGACGTGATCAGTATCTTTATCTAACCAAGATAAAACAAAAAATTCTGCTGTAGTTACTTATGAGATTTTATTAGTTTTTTTTATTAGCCTGTATTGTCCCACTGGTGGGCAAATAATAATAATACCATTTATTGCAGGCGACACAGGCCTATAGAAAAATACCTTAACATAAACATACATATTCTAATATAAACAAAGCTTGTGTTAATAAATAAGGCTTAGACTATGTCAGTAGCACTTCACTATACACTAGCTTGACTTAGTGCTGTCTTGTGGAACTTGTCCGCGGAAGCGACGGAACACCACGTCCTGCGGCCATGCACTATGACGAGGCCAAAAAAAAATGCAAAGGCCTTCCTACTCTCTTTCCTTTATGAGCTTAAAAGTTCTTTTTTTTTTCGTTTTATCTTGCTTGTAGTTCTTAACCAAACGATTTGTTGATTAATCTACGAGACATGGCTTTATCCTTTTAACCGTAATAGTCAGTCTGTTGAAATTCTTCAGAGTATTTTTACTCTTTGTCTTTAAGTGTCGCCGTGTACCATCATTAATTAATTAATTTTTTTGTGTAGATTCTTTTCTACATATTTTGTGAATGTGAGAACGCTGTAGGCTTAGTGGTTTGTAGACCTGTTGACCATTTTCTATTTTGTTAAGTACTTGGTACTTATTGAAAGACCTACCCTGTCCTCCCATGCCTAGAAACACTGTTATTTGAAAGTATTGTAAAAGCCAATTATTTTTAAAAGAGTAACCGTGGAGTTTCTTGCCGGCTCTTCTCCATAGGAAACGACCAATTGGAACCGTGCACCTAGCTTCTGACGTTTCATAAGTACCCATGTAGGTTTATGTGAAATAAAATATTTTGATTTTGATTTTTGATTTTGATTATATTTACTATTTATAAAGTAGTTGATAGCTTAGAATCTTGCGCACCACGAAGGGGATCTGAGGAAAGCTTACCTACATAAAATATTCAGTTTATTGTTCGATTTCGTCAGGAGTGGGCGCATTCGCCGCCCGCTGGCAGGCCATGCGCGTGGCCGCACTGCGCACGTGCGACGCGTACTGGCGCGTGTCGCGCGTGTCGCGCGTGTCGCGCGTGTCGCGCGCCGCGCGGGACGTCGCCCGTGACGTCAGCGAGCGCCCCGACGTGCGCCTGGTCGCGGCCGGCCTGGAGCCGCAGATCTTCACTGACCTGTTCGATACCTGGACCGACCATGATTATGCTGCAGATGCTAATATCAACGTGAGTACTGTTTAATCATGGTGCTTTTTGCGATCTATCGTTATGAAAACGGAAAAAATTAGGGTATTGCGGGAAGGTTGATAACGATCAGCCCTTTTTCACACGTTTAGGCTGTATGATAATAATCGATGCTGATACCTAATGCCTAATGCATGAGTAAACTGGACCAATGGGGTTCCTTGCTGGAAGCTTCGCCGCGAGAAAGCGCTGAGTGGTCACTTGCCAAAGTGATCTTGAATGAAAAGCGACCAATCGACGACAAGACAAAACGCTTAGCACCATCTGGTAGGTAAGTTTTAACAAGAAACTCCATTAGCAGTAGAATGAAAGTAACACACATAGTCCCTTCACATTTATTTTACCTTTGATCTTGCATCACTGCCAAAATCACAACGATCTTTATTATTGTTACAATAAAGTTGCTGTTAGATTGTTGCCATTGACAAATCCGTCAAAATTACAGTGATCTTTATTGCCATTACAATAAGGTTTCTGTTCGATTGCTGCTGAAAAGACTACTGCGCCATCTACGTTGAACTAATTTGACAGTTTTCTTCCCCATTGTTGGTAAGAGTGTTTAAGAGGGTTTATCCTAAAAGTTGGCAACGTTGTAAATAGCTGTCAAATATTTACCTGTTTTGATTAATTTAGCAATATTACTGTATGGAATTAAGAAATGTGGCTAACTAGGGAACTAAAATATTGATTATTATGAAATGCAATAATTAATATCGTAACACCGAATATTTAGTTTTAGATGTAAAAAAAGTATTTGAAAACTTTCCAAATGCCTTTTTTACACCTAAAATTGTTACAACATCAAATTCAGTGTTATAATTGCAATTTATTATTAATATTTTAGGGAGCTAGTTAGCCACATTTCTTATTTCCATACAGTAGTATTATCAAATTAATCAAAACAACGAAATATTTGACATCTATTTGCGATATTGCCCACTTTCAGAATAAACGCTCTTAAGCTCACTTTTCATGCTCGTCTACTCAGCCTGAACGTGTGAATAGAAGTTGATCTTCTGTATTGCTATTTCTTTATGTGATGCTAATGCTGTAGTCGCATTGGGGCAAATTGGTGCTATGGGAAAACTTTTATATTTTAATACTACTGGTTATAGAGCATGATTGTACAAAACTTAGAATAAATGGAAATACGCGAAAATAAAATTCGTAATAAATATCTACATGGCTTCACGCAGACAGCCTATACGCAGTCTGCTTAAGTGATTTATTGGCAAAACAAGAATCGCAAGGCCTTCAGCTATGCACGGGTTTTTCATTAAAATTCGTTTAGACGTGAAAAGGTAACTGACAGTCGAAAATTATTTTTAATTTTTTATAATATCAGTATGGATAAGTAATTATAAGTATAGTTAGTTCATTTTGAGAATAGTATAAAGTTTCGTGTGATTTAAGTTTCAAAGGTTTATAACGATTAAAAGATTGCATTTCTTTTATTTTTACCAAAGGAAAGTCCATTGAGGCATATAAAACTTTTTTTGTTATCAAATTTTGTCCGAAAATGCAAATCAGGCTGTCTCGTTTCCGTTATCAGCCGAAAAAAAAATACTGGCACTCCGGGAGTGCCGAAAAGAGTGAAAACTTGAAAACAAATCGGCACCGCAGTAATCAACGCGTTGATGTCTTTTACTCCATGGTGTCGGTAACAGGTCGCAAAATCAATGGTTTAGTCCCATTTAAAAAATGCCCAACGCGCCTGAAGAAGTTTTCACTTCAAAAACATTTTCGATCGAATTCTACAAATTGCCCGATTAAACAAAACTGCTGTACAATTAATATAGTTGTGCAAGGATCATTTGGCGCGGAACTAATGCCATCTTGATTTTTCAATACAATTTCACCAACAACGCCTCCCTGTCAATGTAATTGAAGAGCCAAACGATCCTTGCAGCACCTTGTTTGCTTGCCCCCCACCGCACTGTGTACACTGTGTATAGCGCACTGACGCACGTGTTGCAGCACGGCTACAAGGCGGGCGACTTCGTGTCGGGCGCGCACGAGCTGTCGCGCCTCACCAGCGTGGCCGCCGTGCTGCCGCTGGCCGCGCTGCAGCGTCGCCCGCTGCCCGACCACGTCGACCCGCACCACCTGGACAGGCATCTGGCGGCGCCCGACTTCCTGGTAGGTTGGGGACTAATATCTGGGAAAACATTCATAGATGTAACCCACCAAAGTCCTTGGAATACACTAAAAAGTTTTACCCACAAAGTAGCGATTGGTGGTGCCCTACAGTTTTGTTTTAGGTACTTGTTACTTGAGCCACTGAAAAGTTATTCAAATTGTAAATGTAGAATACATGCACTATATATTATTTGCACGGAAGTGGGAATTTCGGTGAAGGTTGTCAACCCGTTACATATTTGTCAAAAACATAAATTAAAGTTAACTCCAAGGTTTTTACTGTCCATAATGTTTACAAATGCTTATAGAATACCTTATTCGGTTTTTCAGGAGGCTTTCGGTATGACCAAAGAAGAGTTCTCAGTGCTCCCCGCGTGGAAGCAGACCAACATGAAGAAGGACGTCGGTCTGTTCTGACGCGCCCCCGCGCCCCCCGCGCCCCTTCGCCCCCTACATTACATATTATACACATTTTGTACAACCGCAGCTCTTTCGTACTTTTTTACTGAACGATGTCGTCAAAGGATTTGATACAATTAATGTTAAGAGCACGCTTATATTCTATAGTAAAATAAAATAAAACATTTGTACTAACGGTATGTATGTACCTAACGATGTATTCGCGCTCGTGATATTTTCATGTAACCGCCGTAGAGGATATGCAAGTATAGCGAACTGAAGGATTTGGACGATGGAATTGTTTAAGGTGTTGGACGTTAGCCACATCCACGCGGACATAACTAAATGTTTGTATATAGTCGTTTTATTTGATTATTTATTTCTTACCTACCATTTTTGTCTCACTTTTTTAATATCGATATTTTAACCGCAATCCTAATGATTTTATTGATGTAATATTTTTTTTTAGTTTTAGATAATTTTTTGTGTAAAAATGTCCGCGTGAATAAGGCTAACTGATAATAATACTGGTGATATTTTTAGATTCGACTGTAAGATTCGACCGAGCAGTGCGTCTCGAAGAGAGTAGTTTTGCTAAGGCTAAAAAATGTTTTTAAAAATCGACGCACTACTCGGTAGTTTCCATCGCGGAACGTTTTAGCAAATGTCTTGTCAAAGTATGGTTATTTGTTATAAACCGCTAGATTTACACAAGTACTTTACTACTATTGTATTCGCTTTAGGGGTAGGCTTCTATAGTTCTGTGGCGGTTGGAATTGTGTGCTGATCTTAAACTTGTGATATTGTTCATTTGCGTTAACTATGTGCTAATATTAACAGCGCTTTACGTAGCCGACTATTGTTGAAATTGTTCGTAAGTAATTCCAATGCCACAGAGCAACTATTATATATATTTTAACACATCACATATCTTATCTACTCATTGCATCTTTTTATACTGTGCGTTAGGTGGACCATGATAAAAAGTTTTATTAAATATGCGGTATTCCGTACTGTGTGTCTTGGCTTCGGGCTACTGTACTCGAACGCGCACTTTGACTATAAGGATGTTAATTGTAATGGACTTTTTGTTGCTAACAAGACCATTTATTTGACTTTATAAATTATTTAGTAGGGCTCGTGTGTCGTTCACTTGTCTTATGCCAGTGGTGCTCACACTCACCCAATCTATTTGAATTTGAATTCTGAAGCTGTTGGTATGTTGTGTACAATTTTAGAAGTTTATTTTTATATTCTAGCTTATTGCTTCTAGTGTGGAATGTCGTACGGCGACTATCTGGTTCGCGAAGGTAAATTGCCAGTATTGTAAAAATGTAACTGCCAATGAGTAGAATAACTCTAACAAAACAGTCATACTTTAGTAAACTAAATACCAATATAAACTTATTTTATGTCCTAAATGCATTTACGGCCGCCAGTATCGTAGGCCTACGGTGACATGAACATCTCAAATCCAATTTTTTATATTTTGCTTTGGTTGTGTTACTTATACCTAAATAATTATTGTATTTGAGGATTATTTTGTACTATAATAAATGATGTAATAAATTCTTAAAATTGATTTTGGTATTTTTGTTGAAAATAACTTCGTACAGTACGACACAAGTTAGATGTGGCATCGGCAAAATTCGTAAAACTGATCACCATCCGAACGAATGTGCCTTCAAAATCACCAATCTTTATTACTGCTTTAAGTGCAAATTTTCAAATCTATGCTACATCTGAGTTGTGTCGTACTGTACCAGAGTATACCCTGTTTACGATTTATCTGAGATCCTTTGTCGCTGACAGCCAGTATTGTCTAGAGATGGCAGTAGGTACTATATAATAGTCTGCGCGCGACTGCTAGTCACTGCCTGAGGTATGTGAGCGGGGGAGGTTGACAAAGACCAAGCTAACTCAGTCGGACAATTTTGTCAATATCGCCCTCCCCGTCTCTCCGCGCGGGAACTATAATACAATTTATGGCGCCGAAATTGCATTGATCATTACGACCCGCCAATAAGCATAGATATATAGTCAAAGTAATCAATTTCTATACTTACGTCTTCTGTGTCAGTGCGAGTAAACGGTGACCCAAACTGAACACGGTTTTGGAGGGCATGTGTACCGTGTTGCAAAAATTAAATAAAAGCGCGCTGTGGGATTTTCAACTTTCTGTGCTCAGCCTAGCGTCCAACTGCCGTGTCCGTGACTACTGCAGGACCACCAACGGCAATCTCTTCCATATTTAGTAAATAATTAGTACCCAATTGGTACTAATTAGTGCTCGAACGACAAAATTGGTACCTTAGTAGTTTTCGAGAAACTACTTTCTATTTAGGAATCGATGCAGATGATGATGTAAAAGTTACGAATATTGTTGCGTCCACTTTTTGCCAGTCATGTTTAATGTAATAGAGGCGATCCTATTGCTATCAATCGTGCAGACTTAGAAGTTTGCACGGCTTACAGAGAACAGTGAAAACTTGAAGTCCACTCCCTAAGCTCGAAATCCGTAGTTTCAGACGAAGTTACGGATGGTTCCTACTCCGTATCACTAACGGACATATCGTCGGTGAGCGTGCAAGACCGCGTAAGAGCAGTTTGTAAATACCGCGTAACTGCGTTTTCACGATTTTACAGGAAGAAGAAAAAACTTAATATCTTCGTCATTCAAATATATTTTTACGACTGAACTTGTTTACTATTTCTTTGCGACTTATTTTATAGTAATATGACGTAAATTTACCAATAGCTTGCTTAGATTCCGTATAATGTTATTTACGCGGTTTTGTAGTGATAAATAACTGAAAATGTAGTATACTTTTAGTAGATACGCGGATTTCAAATGAAACATTTTCTTAAAGAATTGAATTTATTATGACATAATAACAAAAAAAAATAACTTGTAAAACAAACATTTTCTTAGAAAAGATGTTAACTTCTCATTAATAAATAAAAATAAGAATGTAATCACTTATTTATTATATAATGACAATATTTATATAATTAAACACAACAAAAAATTAACAGTCTCCTAGGTTCTCATTAAAATCACAGCTTTCAGTCTTTGCTTAAATGTTTTGTATTTAAAAGGTAATTTTACTCTATATTTTTCATAATCTTAACACTTTTTATTCTTAAATATATTTCAATAAAGGCAATTAACCACATTAAAAATGAACATAACAAGAAATAATCAGTTTGGTAGCTCTTAAATTAATTATCAAATAATCACAGCATTTAAAATTTTTGTTATAACTTAACATTACACATATGCTAAATTGTCATAAAAACTATGACAATCTCCTGATATGACACTCTTAAGCTCTTGTAAATGATCGTACTTTGTTTTTGTTATTGATTGTCCTGATTCATAAAGTGAAAGCACGCTGTCAATCAAAGATGATACTTTCTTTTGGTCTTCTAGGCAAAGGAATAAAGTCATCTGCAAAGCGAAGCTTATAGTCTATTGTACCATTTGGATTATACCTCAATGCTCTTATATCAACAACACAGTGATCACCCGCCCCACGACCAGATCTTATTGATTTATAGATCTGGTAATCTTTAACACTGAAGTCTTTAAAAAATGTGTAATCAAGTGTAATATCTTCGTAAGGACATGGTTTACTTTTGGCCTCATTTGTGATAGTGGCGTATTGTGAGGGTAAAAAGATTTCCCGATTCTTCAACTTTCTCTCAATCACGGAGTAAACCGAATCCACCTACATCTGTGTATGGTCTTTTTCCAAATATTTCTGTGTTATAATTATGTTCTTCATCATAGCTAATCGCAGCAACGCATTCGATACAACATTGTTTCGGTTGTGGGCTGTACAGCCATCTGTGAATATGACAACATCCTTGGGATCATCATTTAATAATATGGTTAAATAATCTGTGAAAAATGACGCGTATGTTGTGGCTTTTAAGTCATAAACAACATAAAAACACTTACATGTTAGTTATTCACTACAAAGTAATTATTTTTGGGAGCACGCACTGACTGGCTTCTTCTTTGATTTGGTAAATACGCGGAATTGCTGCCAACTTCAGGCATGTTACTAGTACGCGGTATTGTTTCGATAGCAAAAACGAGGCTTCTTTTTGGCTAATTCAAATCACGTGAGATCTAGTAGAAGCGAATAAGCTTAAAGGATCTGTTGGCACGATATGTCAACTTTGCGACTTTTGCTGTTACGCGGTATTTACAAACTGCTCTTCCGCGGTATTGCACGCTCAGCGACGATATGATTAGTTTTTGGCCTGATCTAAGAATGAATGACACCACGATTTGTCCCTACTCCGAATGTGCTTTTACCCGTCCGAAAAAGCTAATTAATCGAGTGTAGGGCTCACTCCGAAGTTTCGAACTACTTTAGGACGAGCCCGTATCTTCATTGACGGACTTAGAGAGTACGCACTACAGTACAGGGAAGAAGTAACTACGAACGAGGATGCCATGGGTGATGGGACCACGCGGCCGTAAGCTACGCTCGCGTCCAAAATTTCTAGTTTCATTGTTTTCAAAGGAACTAAATACTATAATATACCTTTCGCCGTAGATCGGCCGGTAAATTCCAAATATTTTACGAAAGGATTAGCAAGACGCCTCGAATAAAACAAAAACTGTCAATAAATAATTTTAATAACAACAGTAATATTTACAAAATTGCACAAAGTGATTCTAAACTTATATAAATTAAAACTAATTACTTCTAGGTTTCTTTAAGAGTTTCTTCAAGACAGCATTTTTCAATGCTTCTGAAGTCTCTTAGTTTAATACTCTGAACACATTTCTGAAGAACTTCTTTGCTCTAGACTCTAGGGAATCATCTACTTCTACTTCTGTTTCGGCATCATCGTTTTCAGAAGCGGCTTGTTCATCATCATCTTCTTCTTGGCTTCTGTTGGATTCTTCGTCATTAGTCTCGCCGTCAGTTGCCTCATCGTCATTCGCCTCATCTTCATTAGCTTCATCATCTTCGTTTTCCTCTTGCCTCTTTCTGGGTTCTATCGCATCTTCGGATTCTTCGTCATCGTCAAGTTCTTCTTGACGTTTCTTAGTTTCCTCTACATCATCGTCTTCCTCGTGTTCGACCTGGCGTTTTATACGTTTAAGCTCATCCTCGGATTCTTCGTCATCGTCAAGTTCTTCTTGGCGTTTCTTAGCTTCTTCTACATCATCGTCATCCTCGTCTTCGACCTGACGTTTTACACGTTTAAGCTCATCCTCGGATTCTTCGTCATCGTCAAGTTCCTCTTGGCGTTTCTTAGCTTCCTCTACATCTTCGTCTTCCTCATTTTCCACCTGGCGTTTCGTACCTCTAACTTCATCCTCGGAATTTTCTTCATTATCAACTTCTTCCTGACGTTTCTTAACTTCTTCTACTTCTTCCTCTTCATTGACATCCTCTTGTCTCCTCTTAGCTTCCTCGATTTCTTCCTCGTCCTGGACCTCTTCTTGTCTCTTCTTAGCTTCCTCTTCATCATCCTCAGATTCTTCTTCCTGGCGTTTCTTACCTTCCACATCATCGTCTGTCACTTCATCGTCATCAACTTGTTCTTGCTTCTTCTTGGTCTCTTCTACCTCATCCTCTATTTCTACCTCCTCTTGACGTTTCTTGGCTTCTTCATCGTCTTCAGCCTGTTCTTCATCCTCATTCTCTTCTTGACGCTTCTTCTTCTTTGCTTCTTCATCTTCTTCGTCGACTTCTCCTTCTTGCCTCTTCTTGACTTCTACATCATCCTCTGCTTCGTCCTCAACCTCGTCTTGCCTCATCAATTTCTTACTCTTCTCCAGTAAATCTTCTTCTGCTTCTTCAGGGATTTCTTCCTGAGCCATACGGTTTTCTTCTAAATACTCTCCCTCCAATTCTGTAACGTCACTTTCTTCTTCTTGTTTTAGCTTTTTAGCCTCTTCTGCTTCATCATCTTCTACAATGTCCTCTTGTTTGATGCCCTTGAATGCTTTTACGTATTTCCTGATTGCGTCTTCTTGCCATTCTTCACCGGAGCCTTCGATGAGTTCTTGGGCAGGTTCGGCTTCTTCTTCTTCTTGCTCTGGCTCATCTTCTGGCTCTGATTGTTCTGGTTCTGGCTCAGGTTCTGGTTCCGGTTCTGGTTCAGGCTCGGGTTCAGGCTCGGGTTCAGGTTCAGGTTCTGGCTCAGGAACAACACAACGGCTGGGTGGGCTGGACCAGTCACACACCTGGAAAGCAATTTATGTTCGATTTAAATCTGGTTTTATTATTTTAAAACTTTTTTTAAGTTTACAGCATTAATTTTTCTAATAACCAGCATTGATTAAATACACTTGCTACCTACATTAATTTTGTTAAACACATAATAATTATGTAACTTTATTTATTTATCGAATCTTAAAGCTCTTTTTTTTAAACTTCATAATATCCAAGATCATTCATCACGTGCGCACGAGTTTCGCTGCTTATTTTGTTTATCAATAGTCTATCGGCACATGACAAGAAGATAAAGAAAAAATGTCATACTACTGTTGAGATGTTATGATAAAAGATAACACTACAATATACTAGCAAAAACGTACTCGACTAACCGAATGAATTGATAACCTTGTAAAATCGTTAAACATCACATCTGAATTTTAAATGTTCTACATTCTGGTTTTCTTCTAGGAATTTCTCCTACTTAGAAGTCGAGGCTATAGTGATTGCATCGAGATTAACTTTTGAAGGTTGGTTTCGAACGAATCTAACTTACAAGTAATATATAATTCTTTGTTTTTCTACATTTTCCAAGGCTCAGGCAAACTCAGAAACTTACCTATAGAAATAATAATAAATAAAATGAGCCGGTCTATAAGGTACCGACTGTAAAAATCTCACCGGAAAAACTTATGAGTGAGCTGTTAATCCCTAGCATCTGCTGTCGGTGCATTTTGGACAGTCTAACCAAAAAAAAAAACATTGGCACTCCGGGAGTGGCGATAGAAGTGGAAACTTGAAAAAAAATCGGCACCGCGGTAATCAACGCGTTGATGTCTTTTACTCCACGGTGTCGGTAACAGGTCGTGAAATCAATGGTTTAGTCCCATCTCAAAAATGCCCAACGAGCCTAAAGAAGTTTTCACTTCAAAAAACTTTCATTCTTGCCATTCACATTCTCATTATTTTCTGGGGAATCACATTTTTTTTGTGTTTTCACCATAAAAAATTTGGTGATGTAAGCTTGAATTGAGATTGTCACAGGATAAATCGGCAGTTCTAAAAAGGTCATCCTATCAGAATCACCAAGGACAGACCAAAGCTTGGATATAAAGAAAAAAAAAACGTATGAACTCACCTGTTCCTGCTCATTAAACCAGGTCTCCGCAGGGCATTGCATCAGGTAAGAGTTGCCGGCATAGCATTGGTAGTAGTAGAAGCAGGACTCGATGCTGGCGATTCTCAGGAAGTTCTCCTGGCCACGGCAAAGTGTCTCCGGGTTCTGTCTCAAGGGAATTGAGAGCCCAGAGCAGCTGGCCACGGCCGCCGCGCAACATAGAAGCCAGAGAGCTGCTGGAAAAATAACGAGGCAATCAGTAAATGAGTAGACCATAATAGTCAATAGTAATTTGAATGTGTAGTAACCCTTGACAGAGAAGTGAAAAGAGAGTAGAGGCCTTAGCTAGGCTTGTAATAATAATAAATAATCAGTTTAAAGACTAAAAGTAACGTGCCAAACAAACAAAATATTCCGTTTCCACATTAAGGCAATTCGCACATTGCACCGCATCATGCAGCGCAGCGCGGGGCAGCAGATTTAACATTGTACAAATTTGTATAGAAAACACAATCTGCAATCAGATTGTTTGCTATGGTCGCCCCGCACCACGCTGCGTAATGCGGTGCAGTGTGCGAATCGCCTTAGCCCAAACTATGTATAGATGGCCTTTTTCTAAAATGGTGATCGTATGTATGGATTGTCCACTCTGACAAAACGCGTCCCACTATCGCATTACAGTGTGCATAAAATGCGGTAGTGGGGCTCATCATTTCAGTGATTTCAGCGTGGACAAGTTTTACCAATAGTCGACCTCGTAATTGCTTTTGCACTGTCACTGGCACGTCACGAAACGCAGAGGTCTATTTTTCTTTCAAGACCAATGTGACATTTAGATAGTTTCAACCTTAGTGAAGTCTCAATTTAGGTACTTGAAAGCAATTATGAGATTGACTATATCATCGGCAAAAACAAAAACTCAATTTTGAACGGGCCATGAAAACTTCCACCCTTCGACAAACAGGATATTTTACCCCACGAGCCGAGATGTCATGGAAAATACCCGTTGAATTAGCAAAGGGTCCTCTAGGGGTATTCTTTAATTAAAACATACGATTTCCTGATATTTTTAAACCAAGTTAAATGGTTTACCGAAACGTTCAATTTCCTACTCACCCCGTCCTACTTATACAACGTGTTCTTTTTGATATTCAATAACCTAGGGTATGAATGAGACCATATCAAAGAATCAACTGGCTTATAAAGTATTTTTTATTTATTTTTTTAATTTAAATTTTCCATACCAAATAATTCGACAAAGTCACGATTATTTATATAAAACACCCTTACGTGAAATATGAAAACGTTACATATTCTTGGCTATAAATATGAATGATTGGTTTGAAATGATTTACTCGTACTTATCAATGAAATTTATGTTAAAATGATTGTTATCTTCGAAACTATGTATTTTTGGAACACTTGTTCTAGGACTTTTTGTATTACTTTTACATATATACCTAGCATATAACCTACTTAGAGTTATGGGACATCAAAAGTAACACGTTTGAGTAGGTAGTAACTAGTAAGTTAAGTAGCACAATACGGTAGTTACCTAGGTAAAAAAAAGAAATTCTATTATGTCCGTCTTTCAGATAATAAAAAAATATTAGATACGTATTTTTTTGCTTTATCATATTAATCAAAAATAACTTGAAAACACGCATTAAAGTTGGAGAGTGGGGGCTCGCTACGTCATAACTCAGTATTGAATCTAGCAAGGCGTGACGTCATGCCACATTTTAACTCAACGTATCGCCGTAATCTTTTGATTACGTCAAAAAAGAAAAAATACGTGTTCAATATTTTTTAATAATCTACAAGACGGATAAAAAAAATTTTGGACACACAAAGCCATCTTAAAAGTAACTGTATCAGGAAAGAATAATCAGGGAGAATTTTGAATCAATCCAAATTATTCCAATGAAGAATTTCTATTCTGGTCCAGTATCGTTTTCAATTGATTTGCATAGGTAATTCCATCAACCACCCTGTAGATATTCCATAACTATATTGTCAATGTGTTATCTCTGAGAACTTGTCAATTTAATCTACCTTCAATCTACATACCAAGATCGTTGCTAACTTTGCTTACAACAAGATAGGGTACGGAACTAAATAGATTTCAGTTTGAAATTGAATGTTAAATTGGTTTTATTTAACTCATTATTAAACAATATCTATCCAGAGGTAGAAAAGAGATATTTCGATAAATAATTGGTCTAAAACGGTAAAATATTAATCCCTTGGATTCTTCAAGTTAAGAAGGTTTATCCTAAAAGTTGGCGACGTCGTAAATTGCTGTCAAATATTTACCTGTTTTGATTAATTTGGCAATATTACTGTATGGAATTAAGAAATGTTTTATGTACTTATCAAACAATAACCGTAAATTTTCTATGTATATTAAGTCAGTTTCACGTTATTTTAAGAACCTTAAAATAATTTGAAACTCAACAAAGAAAATAGAGGACACTATCATGATGAGAGAACCTTCCTAAATAAATAATTTATTATTGGAAACTGACCAACGTATGGTTCGTTTAACATACGAAGAAAAATGGTTCTTATTTAATTTTAGAAATGTGTTTCTTTGTCAGTGTGAATTTTGATCAATTTACCGCTCAACAATAAATTACTAACCTTCCATAAATCGCATAAAATATATTTTGTCATCCATACTTATATGCAGTAAGTAGGTATCTATACGGTCCCTACTAAGTTAAGAGTTTTGTGAAACATCATACATAACATAAAACTATAACTTATTTTGAACTTACGTAACATAATACCTAGTAGTTTGAGTTCAACTGGATTTTTTTTAAATATAACCAGTCTATTTTTTAATTATTAAAGTTAAACAATTGAATGAAGAAACAACATCCATTTTACCTAACATTTAATACATAAAAAATTTCACTAACAAAAAATTAATCAAATCAACTTACTGTTCATTTTGACCGCACTGTCTTGCTACTGTTGCGATCCAGTACAAAAGTAAGATAAACTAGCTAAAGCCTTCAATTTTATCGAGAGCATCGTATCAGGCAGCGATAACGTCACCCGATACTATAAGATAGACAAGAGATATCGTCTATCAAACGGTTATCCACGGTAAAAGCGGGATGCTGTGGCACCGACTGACGATTTTATAAACGCAGTCTATTGAAATGGTGAAACAATGCAATGATATTTTTTTATTATTAAAGTGTAAATATTTTTAATGGTAGGTAACTAAGTAAATAACTACTAATTACTTTCTAAGTTTATCTTAGACATTACATACAGACGCGAGGCGACTCCAGTAGAACTATTTCTATGAAAACTTAATGGAAATTGTTCTATCAGAATCGCGTTGCACCGCCGCGTCGCGATTCGGCAACCCGCTAACCCGTTGTCGCCAACCCGTCTTGATCAAGCGTGGCGATAAATGCCCGTGCCCGTGCCTTCTCTGTATGAGAAAAGGCCTTCACCTTGCTGTGGGAGTATTACAGCCTGACCTAAGTATGAGAGTAGAGGAAGACCAAAGAAACGATGGATCGACTATGTGAAAGATGATATAGCATAGATATATATAGGGAAGGAAAATACATGCTGCACAGACCCTAAATCGAATGGGAAGGAGAATGGTGATTACCAATTATTGGTTACTATAATCTAGCGGTGGTGGCCCAATGATATCGGCCACGACTTAAGTACGAGTTGTAGGTCGTGATTCGTTTATATATTTGTACTTAATCACATTCTCGAAAACGGTTCTAACGATTTTGATGAAAGTTGCAATATAGGCTTACGGGGCGAAAAATCAATGTAGCTAGGTCTTATATCTGGGAAAATTAATTTTCTCCGTATTTTCACCCGAGCAGAGCTCGGTCGCCCAAAGACAATGAATAATGACATGAGAATAATGACATGGCAGCATGGAATTAGTAAGTACCTACTATCATGGCAGCATGGGATTAGTAGGAACTATTCTATACTATTAAATGATCATTCTCTATTTTCACCAGAGCAGAGCTCGGTCGCTCAGGTACGTACTATTATAATAAAGGGCGAGCAGCCCGGAGTCTGAACTTGGGCCGGTTGATGACCGGCACAAATTCAGACTCCGGGCTACTTCCGAGAAATTTCAGATGGAAAAATCCAATAACACTGTCCGTTCTGGGCACCTCATGAGCTGCGATCACGAGCTCAACAGTAGTGCTTGTGAACACTAGACCGACGAGGCAGCTAAAGAATTTTATTTCATCTCAATAATACAAGTCGTTATAAGGGATTATATTTATAACACAAGCTATACACTTTACAATAACAAAAACGGCACAAAAAAGTAGTTCAACATGTTGATGTTGGGTAGCCAATATTTTCCTGTACCAACATGCGAGGGAAACTCTAATAAACTTCATATTATCTTTTCATTTTCTTGTTTCGCCCCATCAGCGCCTTTGTACCATATTCTGCTTGAGCAGCGTTATTTTTTAAACTGACGAGGAACACTGAATATTTACGAGATACCCGCACAGTTATTAAGTAAAAAGCGTTAGCAAACAAACTTTTACAGACCAGAAGTCAGGGACTGAAACCGGTATGATCAATACGGGTATTTTATCGGTTCTAATTTTTATATTTATTACAGGTATTTTTAAAGGTTATCTTAAATTGAATACATCCTGTATTAATACCCGTTACCGAAATAAAAATTGCCTGTATCTTACACGAGCCATCGGCGATAGTCAAAGGGCGCGCATCGCCTGTGTGTGTGTAACCAGTATTAAAACGGTAACCTAAATAAGGTAACATGTTTCTTCTTCTTGGTTACCCAGATAGCGGTAACCTTAGTCGTAGAAGTAACCAAAATTCTTCGATACCTGTACCGTAATTTATAAAGGTTTTCGGTCCCTGCCGGAAGTATAGATTATAAATTATTTTGCTCGTAAATGCTGACTTTAGGATTTTTCTAACACACTTTCTATTGCAATCCGATGGATTTTGAAGGACATAATTCATCTGCTCGATAGCGCAACGCAATTGTTTTTTAATTGTCAAAATGCACGCAACTACCCCGTTCCCTATAGATTACTTAGAGCTTTTAAAGATTTTATGAAGTATAGTATCTAATTTTA
This sequence comes from Agrochola litura, assembly GCA_949152395.1. Lineage (NCBI taxonomy): Eukaryota > Metazoa > Arthropoda > Insecta > Lepidoptera > Noctuidae > Agrochola > Agrochola litura. The sequence continues at coordinate 7,377,880 of OX424508.1, forward strand.
TAATTCCTGAAAATTATGGTACACATAGTATAAAAATAAATCAGATATAAAGGCGCATAATCTGTATCTTCCAATCTCATCTTACTAAAAATATATCGTGGACAATCAGTCGCAACAGTGGAACGCCACACTAAGCAATTGGTGCGTCTACATTATCTGAAATCTAGCCGTGTACGATGTGTGATGTCCACATGACCTTCCGATACTGTCACGCGAATGCAAACACGATCATTTGAAGGCAATTTGCCTCTTTTTCTTTGAATTGGTTTGAATAGAAAATTAATCCGTTGGTATGCGGAAAAAAGAACAGCTGGTACCTACCTATATTCAAGTAATCTGCTGGGTCTTGAAGTGATACCGAACCCCCCGTACCGTCCGAATGGACCCTAAATGGACAAGGGCGGAGATATGGGGGGCAAAACATTTGTTTTTTTTTTTACATTGCATTCGAAATTTAAGCTTTAAAGTAATATGTGCAAAGAATTTGTGTGTATCAATGCCACCCGGTTTTGATAAAATTTACCCTCATTTTCGGTGATAAACTGATAAATCATCGGTGAGGAATTTCAAGAATTATATACAGCGAGACATTATTTCAATAATAACGATATTGGGTGCTGGCAATTTTTTTAAAATTATAGAAAATAATAGGGTATAAACTTCAAAGCAGCCGCATTTCCATAGGGTTGACAGGTCAACAAAAAATTTTTTTGCTCCCCCATATCTCCGCCCCCGTCCATATGGGGTCCATTCGAACGGTACAGGGCCGTATCACTTCAAGACCCAGATCACCACTCGCCATCCGGTTGCCTCTCCGATAAAATTTTACGTGCCATTGCTTTAACTATAGTGTTGTTTTATGTCGCACTACCTTTAGAAGACTAAGAATTATTGGTAACTAGCTGCACCCCGCGGTTTCATCCGCATAAGTCTCGATCCGATAAGAATATCGGGATAAAAGGTATCCTACGTCCTTCTCCAGGTCATGGTCTACTCATGTGCCAAATTTCATCCAGATCCGTTCAGTCGTTTTAGCATGAAAGCGAAAACAAACAAACTCACTTTCGCTTTTATATTATTAGTTAGGATGGTTAATACTGTACTTTATTTTCGCTAAAGCCTCAAGCTTAGCATCTCATTCTTCTCATCGTGTCGATGGCAATCTAAATAAACTCGGCCCAGAATTCGGCTACGTGTTTGGCACCACCACAGCGTCCATCAGTTCCTGTAACCTCGAGACGACAGGATGCATGCAGGACACGATATTAAGGCCCGTATTACAGAATCACAATCAAGACTCAAGGATTACTTAATGCTAGTTTCAACCAATCAAAAGGCTTTAAACGAGTTTTATGTAATGCTTGAGTTTTGAGTGAGGTTCTGTTGTAATACGGGCCTAAGTGTTTTTTCCACGAACGATAGGACACTATCGCATATTTGTTTACGTAGATACTTGAAGAGGTAAGCAAAAATTATTAGTTATTTGATGGGGGTGACGAGCCAACCATTGATGATCCAAAACTTATTTTACAAATGAAACCCAAACCCGTGTTTCAGATGTAAAAAGTTTGATGGAGTTAAAAACTTAGTGTTACCTACATACATATTATTGACCGGATCTTGCCTAAATATCTTAAAGATAGACCTACCTAAGGGGTTTTCCAGTGAAACATTATGTCGGGAAAAACAAAATATCTTTGTAATCTCTATTATCGTAAATCGCTACGTCGTGGAAATTTCGCACAATATAACCTAGTATTTTAACACAAGCTGCGACCCTAATCCGTTCCACTGACCAAAGTAAGTAATTATTTGTATTGAAATGAAAAAAAAAAAAGTTAATCGGGTCAGTGGTTTTCGAGTTATAAGCGCACAACGAACAGAGAGTCAAAGAGACGTCGCGTTTGTAATTAATTTAATGTAAAAATGCACAACTACATATATTGTAAATTTTTTAAAGCTTTTTCGTGGTCAAGATAAGATTTGAAAATGTACCATCGACTCAGGTGGCGTGCTCCACAGTCGTAGCCGTTTTGATCACAGTTTATATGGCAGACGTGTTGCCTCTTTGTAACACAAGACATTTAACCTTTTCAACACGAATTCGTATAAATTTTTGCTGTTTCAAATGTTAGAAACGATGCAATAGGATGTTATTTTCTACGATTTGTAAAGTCAAGACGGAATAAGACATGGTTCCTTTGTCTTTTCGTGCTTTATTGCGTATCACTCGAGAAAGAACTTGTTTTTTTAGGGTTCTGTACCCAAAGGGTAAAACGGGATCCTATTACTAAGACTCCGCTGTCCGTCCGTCTGTCTGTCCGTCTGATAGTTAGACAGTTGTTTTCACAGATGATGTTTTTCTGTAGCCGCTATAACAACAACTACTGTAAAACAGAATAAAATAAATATTTAAGGGGACTCCCATAACACAAAATTTTTGGTCGTTTTTGCTCGATATTGATAACGGCAACAGGTAGACGTTTGAAATATTCACAGAATATTTAGTTATATATTCATTTTATACATAAATAATTAAATTAAATAAAACAAATATTTAAGGGGGCTCCCATACAACAAACGTGATACTTTTGCCGTTTTTATAGATAATGGTACGGAACCCTTCGTGCGCGAGTCCGACTCGCACTTAGCCGGTTTTTTAAATAGGTACACGCGAGCTACACAATAATAAACATATAGTATTTTTATTTTCTCTAGTTGACCAGACAGACGTCCTGTTTTCTAGAATTCGATTGCAGCGCCACCTACCGGGTCCAACAGTGAATCTAAGCCATCCAGGGTCCCACTCAAAACCACACAATTTTTTCATCAAAGTCAGTAGTCAGATGTACTTATAAGAATTATTACATAAAAATAAAAAAGAAGATTATCAACGCAGGTCGTTGATAAGATTTTCGTATACTCGTTTTCTCGTTTTCTTTCATACAGTTGGGTTTTTTTAAGTTTTTACTATTGCTATTTGTATTTTCTGAGATAGCAATTGTAGTTTTTTCATAAGAATTACCTACTTTATCTAAAAAGTCTTTATCTAAAATAGGCGCACGTACATAATTCAACATTTCATGAATTTTCAGCCTATTATATTTGGAATCAGGCGATGGTCTAAGGTTCAGTTTAGATAAAGTTTCAGTGGCTCTCCCCATCAACTATGATAACAGTTCTGCTAATGTACTTATTAGTTCTTTAACTAATTCTGAGAAGTATAAATGGGCAGTAGGAAACTTTGCTCAATTTCAAACTGAGTTAAATTACCTAATTAAGTCCAGAATATTTTATATTTAACGTAAGATAGCATCACACTTGTATTGAAAGCCAAAGGGTTGGGCAGAGGTGTATTTACACCCACAATTCGCCAGTTATTTTTAAGTCCCATGTAAGAGCGGCATCTATAGCCTATTGCCATCAACCGGGCAGCCCCGGATCTAGATTTTTTTTTGAGGCGGAGCAAAAACTGCCGTCTTCCGCCCTCCGCTAATCTTTTATGGGGATGCGCTAAGTTAGCCCTCGCTAAATTTAAATTTTCTCACAGTGAAAATTTTGGCAGCAACATATTAATCAAATTGTATCGATTAATAATGCGCCAATTCAACAGGGGCGCCAAAAATGTTGCAAAAAAAATTGGGAAGATTATAAATGTGCTGCGCGTCTCATTTATTGCAAAGTTGTTATGTGCTGGGTGGTGCACTTGTCTGCTACGCTTGAATTTGTCGCCCCCTGAAGTTGGCGCCCGGGGCACGGGCCCCGGCTTGCCCCCCCTGGATCCGGGGCTGCAACCGGGTACAAATTCAGACTGCAGGAAGCTACTGAGAAATTCCAGATGAAAACACCCAATAACACTTTGCCCAAGATACCAAGATATACTATAAGATACCAAGTAATCTCAAGACATTAAATATGAGATTATTCAAAAATAAATTGCATGAATGGTTGTGTAGTCATAGTTTTTATAGTGTCAAAGACTTCTTTGAAAATAAATGCTAGGTAAATTATGCTTGTGAAAATTTGTACGCTTATGACTGTTAAGCAAAAACATGCATGCTCTTGTTATTTTTTGACCGACTTCCAAAAAGGAGGAGGTTATATGTTCGTCGCGTAAGTTTGTTTTTTTTTTTTTTTCTTTTTTTTAATGTATGTCCACCGATTTCTCCGTCATTTGTGGACCAATTTTGAAAATTCTTTTTTTGTTTGAAAGGGTATGCTCTCGAAGTGGACCCATATAAATTTTATCAACTTTGCTTTGATGGTTTTTGAGTTAGCTTCAATAATACGTACTTTTTCCCACTTAGTATGTGGATGATACTCGTATGATAAGTTCCTGACACTGTTATTTACATAGAAGGTAGTGGTTTTTGGATTTGTGAGGAGTACGTACCACAACTAAAAAGTGAAAAATAAAAACTTTTTACAAAAAAAAAACAACCGACTTCCAAAAAACACTACAAAGTGAAAAATAACTTTAATTTCGGAAGTCGGTGACAAAAAACGAAAATTCAAAACCGAAGACACTGACTTCCGAAATTAAAGTTATTTTTCACTTTGTAGTGTTTTTTGGAAGTCGGTTGTTTTTTTTTGTAAACAGTTTTTATACCATCTTTTTATACCATGTTTTTAAGCAAATAAATATTATTCTATTTTATTCTATTCCCGAATCGAACCCAGAACCTCATGCTCAGCAGTATAGCGTCTGCGACCAATAATCATGAATGACGCAGTCAATATTTTATACTTTTTCTAAATAAACGCATTTTATAGAGTCGGCTCGTGTTTGACCACTAACTCATTCATTTGACGGCTAAGCGGTCAACGATGGTGAACGTCAGCCTCAAGGCGACGATAGCCGACTTCTAATGATTTTATATTGAAGATCACGTCTAAACGAGTAGTGTTAATGATTTGGAAAAAAATATACGTTAAATTAGAGCATTTTCTTAATAACTTAATATAGGGATATTTTAGATTATGTTTATATTACATAGTGAAATTAATTTGTAAATTTATGTCTAACGCAGACAAAAAACTGAGAACCACCCAAAATCTATCAAGCGTATTTTTCTGAAACCTTCACCATTTTAAAGATAATTTTGTTATTGAGCTTTTAGTATACGTGTTTTATTAAAATACCTTTTGTTTTATGTATAACAAATTAATAATTCATATAATTTGGGACAGCGCTCTTTAGTTGGGCGAGTCCTATTACTGGCTGGACGTACGACGCGTTGCGTGAGCTCAGTACAGAACACGCAAGCTGACCACTCTAAGTCACTGGCATATATCGGCTGACGCAGATTAGGGTGGGCTGTACCGCATTGCAAAAATCTTTAGTAAGCTTTAGCATTTTTTGTATGAACCATCACACACTACAGAAGGGCCGCCCCACGCTTTTTTGTATGAAAATGCGTTGCGCTGCGGTCCGATGCGGCTGTAATGTACGTTTAGCTTTACACTCATCATGGCTTTTTACGAAAGATGATTTGATGATTTGTTGTTTTTGCTCAGATGGCCTGGAAGTAACCTTCACTCGAAACTTAAAATTTGTTTTATTTAAAACCACCAGAAGAAGACATACCTAGGTATGTCTATTATTAAGCCTCCGCTGACCGTCCGTCTATCTGTCAGCGGCCTGTATCTCATGAACCATAATAGGTTGACAGTTGTAGTTTTCACAGATTGTGCATTTCTATTGCGGCTATAACAACAAATAATAAAAATTAAATAAAGTTAATAATTAAAGGGGTCCCTATTCAAGAAACTTGTTTGTTTCGGCGTTTTTTGCTCGATCTTAATACGGTACGGAACCCTTCGTGTGCTAGTCTGACTCTCACTTGACCGGTTTTATACAGACGAAGTCGTGGGCCTAACGCTTTTGTTATAGTAAATAACACAAGACATCTTGAGTTTATCAAAGATTTCTGTTGTCAGAAATCGACGTCGGGAAGCCATTAATTTATGAGATATGTCAGGAAATAATGCTCTGGAGACTGAACCCAAGTCATCTTGTGTTCACGTCAAATAAAATGTCACTATTATAATGAAGTGATACAACCCACGGCCGTGACTTCTATCAAACAAGACGTAAATCCTAACTAATGTTATAAATGCGATAGTGAGTTTATTTGTTTGTTACTCAATCACACAAAAACGGCTGGACGTGTTTGGACGAAATTCGGCACACAGACAGAGCATGACCTGGATGAGGCTAAAGGCAATTTTTCATCCTGGAACGCAGACGAAGTTGTGAGCATCAGCTAGTAATAAAAAGTTTTACTACTGAAATAGTAAATGGCTCCTAGGAAATACCTTATCAAAGATTGCTCGGTATTTATCAAATGGTTTTTCTCGGAAAATAATAGGAATATAGAATAATTCGTAAACTATAGGAAAGTGAACAGTCTACTAATATAAACTACTAACCTTTAAAAAGACCACTCTTCAAAAACTTAGAAATAATATATATTTAAGAAAACTAGTAAGTTTTTACAATATAAATCTAACACTAAAATATATAAATTATGTACAAGTATACAGAGGAGAAAAAATAAAATAAAGGTACAGCTCATAGGGCATCAAAAAATTCGTTGGCATCGCTGTCAGTGGGAAAAGTGCCCAAAAGGCTGGCAGCATTGCCACGTTGTATGGCAATGCTGATTCTTTGACCTAAAAATTGGCCAACCCTCTGGTCACGTGAAGATAATAATTTATACATAATTTATATATTTTAGTGTTAGATCTATTGTAAAATAAATAAAGGAGTTAAGCCAACGAAAAAAAAAAGAGTTTTTACATAATATGTTTTGTTTTCAATAGGGGTTACCTACCTAAGGTTTATCTCAGTTAATAATCTATGTAACTGATGCCTCGTCCGTCAGTGATAAACATGATAATAACGATACAAGATAGTGGAACAGTCCATCTGATGCTTATCAGTAAGACCGAATACTCGAAGTTCATGTTGACTTGCAGAAACACTATCTTTTTGATATTTCAGTGATATTTGAGTGCACGTTGTATCCATGAATGAATAAAATAATAATTGATAACTCTTATACAATGTCGGCCATAGGCATGTGACCGCCCGTATTTTTCTGAAGATTCATGAAAAATTAACTTATTTTTCATGGTTTTTAATTTTTGAGTAGCGTTTGCCATGTCTCCGATGTTATTGGATCGATTTAGATTCTGTTTATTATTTCTAAAAGCTTATGAGTTATTTTATCGGATTAACTAACATTTTTATTAAAATTGGTCGACTATGAAAAAAATAACGCAGGTGAAGACATTTTTTCTAAAAATTATTTTTTTTTTTTAAATTTGATTGTAAGTCCATAAAATCAAAGCGGAAGTTAGAAAAAAGAAAAAAAAGATATAGATATAAAATGGCCCCTTTTAAAGATAATTTTCGAAAAAAAATCATGAATTATTCAGAAAAATACGGGCGGTCACATGCTCATGGGCGACATTGTATAGACTGATACTTCTTGTGAAATATTTTGTTCGTGGAAGAGCTATTGAGAATTTCCTTACCAGCCAAGCAGTACTGCTTTCATCATGTTTGAAGGACACGGTTGACAGCGGTTATTGAAAAATTATTTAAAAAAAAACGACCGCGCCTTGCAGTAGTCGCTTAAGATGTGTAACATCTGACATCTCTCCTTGGTAATAAGCAACATTAAGGTAGGTAATAAGCAAAATTAAAGGGACGAGGTCTCGTTAAGCTCGTTTCTGACGGCCAACTCTAGCACCGCGCGCGCTCATTGATCAAATCAAATAGCGCGCGCTTCCCCGGCTTCCTGTTACACTTCCGTCCCGTTTCAAGAAATCACTCCCACAGATTTGATTATTTTGATTTTTTAGATTTAGATTTTGATTGCAGGAAAGCGTGAGGAAAGATGTTACACATCAATAATAAAAAAATATTAAGAAAAGAAAAACGTGTGCGGTCTTTAGCACCCACGAAAACCATGAAAACGATATAAATGATGAAACATTTTAAAATTTTCGCAACCGCCATCATGATTTACATTTTAACGTCACTATTGGCTTTAACACTCTCGAAAACCATGAAAACGACACCCATGATGAAAAATTTTCGCAGCCACCATCTCACATTTTAACCAAATTCACACTCTAATATAGGGGGCATAACGCTTTTTCGTTACGTGACAATTTCTACCAGTTTACTCTTACTGCAAGTCACGTTAGAGAACTTCGTTCCAAAAATAAAAAAACGCAGAACTTCGAAATTCCGGAATTCTTGTCGTTTATTTACATAATATTCAATAAGATGACGAAGGTGGATGATTTTAATTTGTTACCTACGTAACATATCTATCGATTAGTTTTTTTCCTATGCCTTAACATTTATTGATTCCAGCGTAACCATAACCTTCACAACATTGCCTTGGGCTCTGAACAAAGTTCACAATCACATACAAACTTTTTCTTGCTACCTGAAGTAGTATGAAGTATTTACAGGCACAATTCTTGGAACCCACTACGTCTACGGCGAGTTTTAATTTTCTGCGAAAAATGCCTTTGAAGGCACGGGAAGCTGTGATTCCCGACCTGTTTGATTTAGTTGAGGAATTCATACAAGTGCTGAAGTTGGCAATTTAAGTTCTAATTTCTATTTGATGACATATCTCGTAGTTCTAGAGCTAGATTTGATTAATTAGCTCATTTCTGAACACTAAATTGAACAAACTTTTCCAGGATTTGGATTAGTGACAGTTGGTGTAGAAGTTTTAGGTCATAGCAAGTCTTTCCTAGTTTAAGTAGGTAACCGGGTAGGTTAGTAACTAATCATAATATCGCAAATATTTTATTTTCAGCTACAAGAGAAAACCGTAGAAAAATAAAAAGTTCATCGTGAAGAAAACAAGTTGCGACCTGCTTATGAGTTATTTGATCGTAAAAATTAAAACAATCTGGCCTGATTGCGCAGTTGTGCAAGAGTTGAACCCCTAACTGCTTTTCTATGTCCTCCTTAGAAAACAGAGGGTAGAGCTTGTATTTTTATAAATTAGCTACAAACATTACCTGCGGCGTTGCTTGAGCCATTTATGTAAGAATTTTCTGCCTGACGGTTTTTGAAAGCAACAAGTAGGTAAAAACAGGTTCCTGTTAACCGACTTAACTAAGCCTTTAAGTGAGTAATGAGTGGATTTTCGTGAATAATGCAACGTGTGCCGGACGGGCGATACGAAGTGTTGAAGGAGGGTGTAAGCCTATTCAGGTTTATCCCGGTGTGAAAGTACCTGATCCTGCACCGGATATAGGGTCCGGGTATCTTCATGATCAGCCGGCAGCTATGTCCCAAAGTCTTGAAATGAAGAGGTTTCTTGACGTAGAAATAACGACGAGTATGATAAGTCTTCATAAGTGTTCAGGAAGCGCTTGCGTGACTCTTCAGGAGTACTAGTTGCTTACTAGTAGCTTCTAATAGAAGCTATGAGGTACCTACCATGCCTATGACTAACAAATCAATAAATTTGTAAGCAGCTTAAATACTGCTCACCTTTACCTTACCGAGACCCGCAAATCGCTTCCTGATTTAAAGTTTAATTTAATCTATTGTTTACGATGTTATAAAAACTATGTCTAAAAACCATTCAATATGAAGGTATACGAGGCATGTTATATATTTATCACAGTATCAGTTTTAAAATTACAAAAAACTGTTTTACACATTGAATTATTATATCAGTACTAAAGCGATACCCTAGCTACTATGACAATGACCCGATGTTTCGCATCTCGGCCGAGATGCGAAACATCGGGTCATTGTCATGATGCGACAAAATATATTGTGATTCTAAGTAACCACAAAAAAAAACTATCTATAATTGGGTTGGAAATTATCTAATAACTTCTCCCGCTCTGGGCGGAGCGGGAGGGTGTGTCAGACTCTTACTGACTAAAACCCACCCGTGTTCCTTCAGTTGCCATGTTGCCGGGGGCCACGATCGGTCTCTTTCGGACTTCTTCGCAACCCCGGCAGGCATCGGCCCTAGCGGACCCCGTCAGTTCTGCTGACATATCTTAAAGGCACGCGTGAAACAACGCGCCGTCGACCTGGGCCTGGTCCTTATCGGACGGCGAGCTACCCATTGCTCACCAACACTCACTCACAATGTTAGTAGATAGCAGCCATACAAAATCAAATCGAAATTTGTATGAAACTTGGTCGCCGCCCAGTTGCTGAGTTTGTTATTTATTTCAGTACTCTCGGTTACATGTGAAACTTTCATCGTTTTTCCTTCGATATTATTTAAGATTCATTACACCATTTAAAAAAACTTGTTTTTGTTTGGATAGCCCTTTGTTTGTTATATTTATTGGCCTGTTTACCACGTTGTGGGAACATGTGTTTTTTTTTGTTGTTATTAGAACTTTTGATTGGCTCGCCTAGGATTGTAAGCGCGACGGTCATAGGTTCGATCTTCAGGCCTGGCAAAGTGTTAATGGGGTTTTATCATTACTTACCTGCCTATGATATCTATTACTTGAGGATTTCTTCATATCTACGCTAGATACCTTAGTTGGTACATTTTATCTTCATTATTTTTCTGTTTTCTGACGTCTACTGACACTAACCAGTTGTGACAGTTAGAACTTTGTACCGAAAAACTGTATAAGTACTTTATGAAATTCGTGGAAAAAATAAATGTTCTTCGAATTCATAGAGAAATACGGACTTGAATTGAAGACGAGATGTTTTCACGGGAAACGATTTGAAAAATTAAATAAAATTCAGACTACTTCTCACTTTCTTACTGTTTTATATTATCGCTTATCAAAAATAACACATTATGTTATTGATATGCAAATTGCAATATAGTTGATTGATATTTCTACGTATATATTGTTTCAACTATTCTGTAAATCGATTAGATGGTCGTTCAAAATAATGATATTTCAAGATAATGGGGCCTTCGCGCTGCCGATGTTTCGAGCTTATAGTTATTCGAGATTTTGATGCATCGAGGCAGTGAACTGTCGCGCTCATAATTTATCGATTTCAAGTACTATCGAGTTAACGTTTTCGAGCAAGTATTATTCGATCACACGTCATTCGATTTCAAGTAGGGAACCCATGTTGCGATGTGGCATAGGTACCTATTCACTTTTATTAGTACGAGAGCAGTGATGGGAATATGATGAATTATTTCCGTACTGCATTAAAATTAAGGTACATTATTGCATTTGGAGCTTTTAGGCTTTTTGTACATGACGCTAGACCGCAAGTTTGTGTATATGAATGAATATTGCCCATGCGACGCACCGCTGCCGCACCATCGCGTCGCCGAACCGGAACCGTGTGTAAAATAGTAGGTACCTAAAGCAACAAAGTGCGGGGAACAGTCATGGTGGCCTAGTAGTAACGTACCCGACTTACGAGTTGTAGGTCGTGGATTCGAACCTAAGCAGGCGCTTAACTTTGTGTAAATAATTTCATCACCACTGTGCTGTTCTCAAAACGGTGAAGGAAAACATCGAGAGCAAAATCAAAATCGAATCGAATCGAATTTTTGGTCATAGAGCCAAAAATTCGAAGACATGTGACATCTAACAACCCGCACTGGGCCCGCATGGTAGATTACAGCCCATTTCCTCTCGAAGAGAGGAGGCTTGTGTCCCAGCAGTGGGAACATTATAGGCTGATTATACTAATCTTAACATTTTAAACTTTTTTTTTTGTGTTTTTTCAAAAACCAAATTATGTTTTTTTTTAAATTGAATGCTGTTGAATGGTAGTAGACCATGGTCGGAATAACGTTTGTTCTAGCAAAACTGTGATTCAAATTTCACGGTGTTTATGGCCTCGGCGGAAATGGCAATTGCCTGTCTCGTATTAGTGAAGTCCACGCCTACGGCTCGGCCTTCAAACTCATACTCGACCTCCAATTGCCTATTTCCCGGCCTTTGCAATAATGTACTATTAATTTTTGAATTGTTCTTTTTTTTTCTTTTTATTAACGACGCTTCTCACGTGCACGTCTTTCTACAATGTTCTCACATGTATAATTTCAACATGAATGATGTAACCAATTTTTTGTAACAATTTTTTATTTAAAAGAGTGTCCGTAGAGTTTCTTGCCCGTTCTTCTCCATAGGTACCTACTACGCTTTGGAATGGGCAACTAGCTTCATACCTATTTCTGACTGACCGATTCCTTGACAATTCAAAAGTGCCTGTAAATGGTTTAATTGAAATAAATGCTTTAAGTTTGAGTTTGAGTGATCCATCATATATACTACGGCGTTCAATAAAAAGTGAGAATGAGTATGTTACAGGTAACTTTTATTAAATATTTTTTTAATTTTCGACATAGTCACCTTTTAGTGTAATATACTTGGAATACCTTTTTTCTAAACTTAAATTCCCTTCCTAAAGAACTCTTCCTCCTGAGCACCTAAAAATTCCTGTGCTGCAGCGACTACTGCTTCAAATTTCTGTCCTTTCAAATAAACCTTCAACCTCTAAAATACATAGAAATCATTAAGGGCAAGGTCTGGTGAATATGGAGGATGCTCAAGTATTTCAAAGCCAGCATTTCGAATTGCAGCCATCGCAACGGCGGACTTGTGGACGGGGGCGTTATCTTGATGAAACAAGACAATCTTTGCAAGTTTGCCTCTCCGTTTCTCGTGGATTTCGTTCATGTAAGATGCTATGCACACTAACTGTTGAAATCTTTGTTTCTTCAGCAATAAAACGTACCGTGAGACGACGATCTGCTAAAACAATTTTTTTGACTTTTTTAACCATTTCTTCGGTCACTGCTGTCGTAGGGCATCCCAAGCGAGGGTCATCTTTAGTGGATGGTCTTCCACGTTTGAATTCGGCGCACCAACGTGCAACTGTAGAATACGGCGGAGCATTTGCTCCTAATGTATCCCGTAAATCTTGATTGACTTGTTCCGTGGTAAAATTTTTCAAGCACAGATGCTTAATAATCGCGTGTACTTCAATTTTTTTCCATTTTAGCCAAGAGTCTACAACCTACCGCAAACAAATGACTACTGTTATTAAAAAACAAAAGTTTTTATTTTATTTTTGTTTTTAGGTATATTCCAGCTTTACCAGCCAGTATTTACTTTTAATACGTACTTCCAAAGAGTTTGTACCTCATTCTCATTATTAATTGAACGCCCCTAGTATATTTATAAATTAATTCAATCTTGATCAAGATCTGACCTTTAAAACAAACTTAAATGAATGATGAATTAGTAGGGGTGGGTTATCTAAAATTAAAATAAAACATTAAAAAAATGTAGTTACAATAATACAAAAAAATTACTGACGTTTCGCAGGCTTTAAGTTACAGAGCTTTCAATGAACTGTATAATTTAACTAAACTTTTACTTTTTTATGTTCCGTAGTAAACAAGGAACCCTTATAGTTTCGTCATGTCCGTATGTCTGTCTGTCCGCGATCTAGCTCCGAGACTCTTAGTACTAGAAAGCTGTAATTTGGCATGGGTATACATATTAATTACGCCGACAAAGTGGTAAAACAAAATTACAAAAATAAAAAAAATAGGTAAGCTCCCCTACGCGTAAGGTGATGTTTTTTTTTTCTATCCTATGGTGTGGAAAATCATTTTTGGATTCAGGGATCCGTTTGCAAAATATTAAGCTTTAAAGTGTAAATTTTTGTAAGAGTCAAGTGTCCCCCCCCCCCTGCTAGCTAAATGGCTAGTTTAGGATGTGTGAAAAAAATTACAGCAGTAGTTTATACAACGAAATTAAAAGGAAAACTATCACAGCTAAGTAGGCTCTAAAAGTTAATGAGTAATAATCGACCAACTTATGTTTGCAGTTTCAAAAACATGTTTTCCCATACATTCCGTATGGGAAAACATGTTTTTCAACTACAAAATTGTGTGTTTTTGGGATAAATTCATCCCAACTACGGACCCTTCATTGTGCGTGATCCGACATACACTTGGCCGGTTTTTTTTTATGTTAGTTAATACACTTAAATCGCTTAATTAGATCTAATGCTCGTTTTTACTACCTTTAAGCGACACTTAAATAAATGCCTAAGTAAAAAGCACGCAGTTAAATTTTCAACACTCGGCTTAGAGCCGAAAGTTGACAATCCAATAAAACACTTTTATTTCCCAGGCCCGGTAAAACCGCGCTAACACGCTTTTACGCAAACAGTTTGTATGTATTGATACAAGAAGCTTAAGGATATGCATCAGCGCTTACTTTAACAGGTTGGTGTTAAGATAAACGCTTGTAAACTATACTCTACCTACTTTACCTGTACCGATTTTTATTTTATTTGTTATTCGGGAAAAAAAACAAAAACAGCCAAATAATAACAGCCGCATGGGTCGATCCAACAGGTTAAGCTACGCTTGTCGGGGTTGGTCCGTGGATGGGTAACCATCTTTCCATATCGAGACTCCTCCGTGCCTCGGAAAGCACGTTAAGCCGTTGATCCCGGCTGTCATTCGTGGATCTTTGACAGTCGTTATGGGTCGTCAGAAGCCCGAAAGTCTGACAACCAGTCTTACCAACGGGTATCGTATTAGGCAGTCGCTCCATGTAAAATACTGGTATTCAGCTGCATCCGGTTAGACTGGAAGCCGACCCCAACATAGTTGGGAAAAGGCTAGGCAGATTGACTAAGTTATAAACATACGAGAGTTACAAATGTATACCTACGACATTTTCCACAACATATTAAAAGTTATATCTAACAGTGCACTGTTCTAAAATGTACCCATACCTATTTAGTACATGTCAAATTAATTTGTAAATCTAATCTGTTTCTTCGAGTACGAGGAATATTGTTAAATTAAAAACTTCCAAGTCACCTTTAAGAACAACCATGTATTTTACCAAGTTTGTTATACGAAAAACAGACCATTTCCATCTTCGTTTAACTTCGTTTACATTAATAAAGTGTACCTTTCTGCCGTTATTAATACTGCCAGGTACACTTTCGAAATTATTTGAAATTCTATAAATTTTACTTGAGAACTCTTCGTTTATGTTAAATATGCGACCCAAAAGTCTTTAACTGGCCGTACTTCATTCTAATTTTTACTTTTCAAACAAAAATAAGTTCTTCAATTCTAGACACTTTTACAGCAATGAAAAGAATTTCATGAAAAGGCTTCAAAAAAGTTCAAAATACACATACATACACATAACATCACGCCTGTAATCCTCGAAGGGTTAGGCAGAGGTATACCCATAGTACACCCACATTTCGCCAGTTATGTTTAAGTCCCATGTAATAGGGGGCGAGCGGCTAATAAGCGGCAAATTATGAGCTCAAGTAGAGTTCCCTAGGATGTTTCTAACCGATTTCACGATTTTTGCATGCTAACTTCATTTGAAGCTAGCATGCAAACTGATTTTTGGGTTTCCGTATTTGCGGATTTTTTTTGGTTTTCACGGTTAATTTGCGGTTAATTTACGGCTAGTTACTCGTATCCCATATTATTTCGTTTGTTTGTCTGCTATTTTTACCATGCCAACTTCAGAGAGGTGGTGGTAACTGGTAGTGTTGTACCACCTACCAACTACCTACCTACACCTATAAAATGTACGCCGATAGCCTCGCTAAAGAAATACTAAACCAACCATTGAACTATTCTTCTAAAGAACACAACTGTATTATTGTTATAAATTATATAAATATACGAGAAAACTCACGGCCAGTGAAGTGCGTCTAATCAAATTATTAGCCTAAATTCAAAGGGCAAGTGGTGGTTTATTTTATGAATAACTATTGTTTGCCCAGCCCTTTGAAGTTTGTTTTTAGTGCCAGTCCTAAGATCACTGGAGATGAACTTCGTTGGTTTAATTTTAACTTCGGTATGTGGGCAGCTAAGTATTCAATAAAATTGGAAGAATATTGTTAGTTTTTGCCAAATAGCAGAAACACCCAAATTGGCGCGTTTTTTTAAACTTCAGAATGTATTCCTTTTCCTGATTTTAAATTAGGAATCTTGCATTTTTCCAGTGAAAACAATTTATGGTAGATGGCGTTTTTCTATTTAATCTGTGGTAGTTGATAGAAGGTATCTAGACCATATAAATTAAATGTAGAAATTTTACATGGTGACACAATGGGCGGCCAATAAATTCATCAACAAAAAAAAAACAGTGGCACTCCGGGAGTGCCGACAGAACTGAAAACTTGAACAATTTTACTGTCAGGAAATACTTTTCTTTTTGAAATCGGTTTACCGAAAAGAAGCGAAATGTCAATCATGGTATTGTCATGTCTCAATTTTTGGAATGTCATTAATCCCAAAGAAAATGTATCGCGCGTTGATGTGTTTTTAATGGTCAAAAGCTGGTGTTGGTAACAGTTTCGCGAGTTCAATTGTTTTTTCCCATCTCAAAAATGCCCAACGCGCTTAAAGAAGTTTTCACTTCAAAAAAATACCTAATGGTAATTTTCGACCTTGATTTGCCATCATTTTAATGTTCATCATCATCATTTCAGCTGAAAGACCACAGATGGAAATAGGCCTTCCCAAGCACTGCCACTTCGACCGGTTCTGTGCTTCCCGAATCCAGCGGATTCCTACGGCTTTCACTAGGTCATCGATCCACCTTGTGGGAGGCCTTCCAACGCTACATCTTCCGGTATCCGGTCGCCACTCCAGAACCTTTCGGCCCCGTCAGCCATCTATTTTGCGCGATGTGCCCTGCCCACTGCCACTTAAGTTTAGCAATTCTTCGGGCTATGTCGGTTACCTTGGTTCTCCGGCGGATCTCTCTCTTCATTTCTGATTCGATCACGTAAGGAAACTGAAAGCATAGCCCTCTCCATTGCCCTTTGGGTGACTTTTAGCTTTTTTTATAAGGCCCATTGTGAGCGACCACGTTTCAGTGCCATAGGTCATCACTGGAAACACGCACGCAGAATTTTGTCTTGAGACACTACGGTATGTGGGACGAGAAGATATTGCGTAGCTTCCCGAACGCTGCCCAGCCGAGTCGGATCCAACGATTGACCTCTTTCTCGAAGTTGGACCTACCTAACTGAACAGTTTGTCCTAGGTAAACATACTCGTCCACAACTTCGAGTGTAGCGTCTCCGATCTTCATGACAGTGGGAGTTACATGGGCGTTTGACATGACCTTTGTCTTGTCCGTGTTCATTTTAAGACCCCCTCAATGTTAGTTTCGTAAATTTTTTGGTACACCAACCAAGGTGTCATACACAAATAACTACGAGCACATAGCTACAAGTATTTAATAAACTATCCAGCGATACTTCGCCGCCTGACTGTCCGTACTAGATGCAGTGGAACTTAGTTTCTTTTTGTCATCCACACCCTTTGAGACAACTGATAAACTTGTGAACAGCGCCTTCGACGTCTGATCGATATGACGAAGTAACGGACAGGGAAAATGACGTGGCAAGATAGGGTTTTTTTTAACTTGAATGGCATCTGTATGGGTTGTTCGTATTCTATGCATAATACTAGAAAACATATGAGTGGGTAATTACCATATTATGGTCCTCTGCTCGGCCTCGGCATCCGAATGTAAATATATAATGTAAATATAATATCAGGTATAACGGCACAAATTCTTTGATTTAAACAACACACACACGTCCATCGTTGGTCATACCTACGATTGTTTTCATCCGTCAAATTCACTTTTTTTTGGATAAAAATAAAGCTTTCAAAAAAAAAATTAACTTCCGAAAAGTCAATATGTTGTGCTACAAAAGTTAGTGACAGAAACGAATCGCTGCAAAACCGACTCCACGTAGTCTTGTCTGCTCTACCCCTAGAGTGTAATTTAAGTCCGCGTAGGCGCAGAGGGGCAAGGTGGCCCGCGAGCTGAGGAGCAGGTGGTTTTATAAAGCTCGCCGCCCGCGACTGAGGCTGGGTGGCCGAGCCGGCCAGCAAGCCGAAGCTGCGGTGGTGAGCGTTAATACCACCTGCGACGATAAGATCGCGTGGGACCGCCGGAGCCTCGCAGCGCTAGAGCCATGACAGAAACCATGCCTGCTGCATATTGCATGCTCGCTTGCATGCTGCATGCATGGTGTATGCTTGTTTGCATGTTTGAAAAATATTACGTCAGCACATTCTGTATAGATTTTTCGGAATCTTCAGTATTTTATTCGGTCGTTTCAGTATTTTATTCGGTCGTTTCTTTATTTGTATTCGCATATTATAAGTTGTCGGAAAATTAGTATTTATAGCAGTAAATTTCATATTTTGAGTATGCACATATTGTGGCGTTTATTACTACCCCTTTTTTTCAAATTGTTCAATGAGCACTTTGAATAAAAGAATGTGAAGTATTCAGAAAGTGTGTGTTTTCAATGTTCATTTTCTGTATGTTGACCTTGGCACCAACGTGAAGGCATGAGATTTAATTTTCAAATATTGATTCTCGTTTTAAATATTGTGCGTTGAAGTCACTTTGACCTACCGACCTACCATACTACGGAACGGCTTATTGGTGATTCGCCTGAATTTACTCGCCTGAAACGGGCGAATCGACACTTTTAAATACATCATATTATTTTTTCTTGAAGTGATTCGCACGAAGTTAATTTATTTGTAGGCGAAACTATTTCTGGAGTTGTCGATTCGCCCACAAATAAATTAACTTCGTGCGAATTGCCTCAAGAAAAAATAATATGATGTATTTAAAAGTGTCGATTCGCCCGTTTCGGGCGAGCAAATTCGGGCGAATCACCAATAAGCCTACGGAACATTTTAATTACACTTTTATGCCAAAAAGTATTTTTGATCGCCCGCTAATTGAAACTTGGACTCTTTTGTAAATAAAAGAAAGAGTTTATGGGAGCGAATAAAAAGAAGCGAAATTAAATTCACGGGTCATCATAATGAACCTTTTGGATTTACTTTGCGTAGAAAAGAGATTAAAAAAAGCGTTTTGAAAACCCACCGCATTTTCTTGAAAATGCATTTTTGAAACAAGAGGATATAGATTACATGTGCCGACCCAACTTTGTTTATGAGTATTGTATTTATTTTATTTTTGATTTGTTATTTCACTATATGCTGCACCGGTTGAAGTCATCACGTCAGCGACGGCTGTCGCAGAAAATCAGCGCTGGGGCTCTGTCTCGCAAAGGGTCGCAGCATTTTACTGAGCGATGGCCGTTTTGCGTGGATGGGACGCATATTTTCCCCCAATTTCAAGTCATGTTTACCGTTTACAAGTAAACGTATTTTCTTTCTTTCTAAGAAGTTATTTTAGGCTTACTCTACGAATCTTGTTGTAAATTTTTTAATGTTCATACTTTTAAAGAGGTGCAATTTATAAGTAGATACAGTACGACATAACTTAGATGTAGCATAGATTTGAAAATTTGCAGTCTTTCATTTCAATTTTACGAATGTATTTATTTTTTATAAGTTATTGCGTATGCCTTGGTATGCCTCGTTGGTCTAGTGGTCGCAAGCGCTACTGCTGAGCATGAGGTCCTGGGTTCGATTCCCGGGTCGGGCAAAGTGTTATTGGGTTTTTCTATCTGGAATTTCTCAGTAGCAACCCGGAGTCTGGATTTGTGCCCGGTTGATGGCAATAGGCTCGCCCCCTATTACATGGGACTTAAACATAACTGGCGAAATGTGGGTGTACCTACTACAGGGACACCTCTGCCCAACCCTTCGGGGAAACAAGGCGTGATGTTATGTTATGTAAGTTATTGCGTTTGCGTAAAGATCATTTTCACCTAACGCAGTAATAAATATTGTAATTTTGAAGGCGCACTCAGTGCGGATGGTGATCGGTTTTACGAATTTTGCCGATGCTACATCTAAGTTGTGTCGTATTATACTTATGTGCTATTTTTGGGTATTTTAAACTTTTCGCTGGGTGGGTAGGCACCTCTAACTTTTCGGATTCATGTGCGTATTGTATAATTATCACTTGCTTCAAAAACGGTGACGGAAAACATCGTGAGGAAACCGACATGCCTGAGAGATATTTTTCGACGGCATATGAAGCCAAGTCAGAGGCCCATGGGCGGCTTTAAAACTCTAACACCAGGTTAGTCACTAACCACATGAAAAGAAGAATATTAGGTAGTGTAGCAAAAAATGGGATGTTCTTGCCACATGTCAAACGTCACGCGGGAATCGAACCCGGGGCGTCGTAAGGATAAGGAATGAAAGGTGAAATTGCGGTAAAACAACACTGTATATTTAACACGTAAAACAAAAAAAGGAACAAGTTAATATAAAATAAAAAAACTAGGTAGCCGTCAGCTTGGTTCGAAAATATTAAATGTAGGAAAGGAATTAAGTAGCCAAAATTAATGGAGGCTTATTCCCATCGATTCACATAATTTAGCTGTTTGACGATACGACGCGGATTTCCAGACCAATAGCTATTGTTGAATCCCGAGCCGTCACAATGGATAAGCACGCGTGTCGAAAGCGGTCGCGATGAATCTAATTCTCAAATTTGGCACAAAACGGTTAAATAGTTCCCACTAAATTTATAAATTAGTTATCTACGAAATTAAAAAGACAGGTGAACTATTGGTCCGCTCGAGGGTGGCTCTTCGCAGAGGACAGATTCAATCCGTTCGCCGTCCCGACGCCCGGCTAAGCACGGTTGGTAGCTCTGCCTGGACCGGTAGCTCCGCCTGGACCGCTGCCGGAACACGGATGCCGAGGACCCAGCGATGTATAGGACCGGCAGTCCGGCTCTGGCCCAGAGGGTGCGGCTGAAATCGCCCTTTTCTATCCGGATCTAAGATAGCATTTCAGTCCAGGAAGCAAGGCCAAATTGTGTAGGGGGTTAGACGATAGATAAACTGGAATACTCACAAATATAAACCAAGAATATGGGTACCTGGGGACAATGTCCCCGATTGGTCCCGAGAATGGGCACAATCAAGCCGTAAGAACTTCACCACTTCAGATCATAAATTAGTTAGGGCTTGATGGCGTGGCTATTCACGATTAAAATATAAAATACAACAGGATAAAAATATTTTCTTAATGAAATTTTAGATCATTCTCAGGTCTACGGTAGCTGACGACTTAAGGTTCACCACCGAAAAAAAACAAACATCTTTTTCTCCCATCAAAAATTTGAATCTGTGTTAGAGTAAATATTTCATGAAAAAGGTAAAAATAAAGCGGCCTTATGTTCGTGTGAAAAGGTTGATTATGCAGTGTAATACTGCTGTAGGTACTTAATTCACTGCCCCGGCGAAAAAAATCGTTATCGTAAAAACCAAATTTTACAGGAAAAATAAAAAACAGTTTTTTGTGAATATCTTATTAGAAAAAGAAAGAAAAATAGGTTTATTTGTCACAGACACACGTGCATACATAAAAGACAAGAGTAATCAGAGAATAACACAAAGTACATAACAAATCACGAGCATAGAACAGAATTTACTGAAGGCAGCTGTACGACATGACTGTGACAAGAAGGCTTCCACTCAGCATAATGCTGTGCTATGGGAGACCCACAGCACAGCGCTGATTTTCAGTGGTCACCCGAAAAAAAAGATGTACGGAAATCAAGTCAGGTTCAGTGATTTTTCTATTAAATATGTAACAAAATTAAATAAACAGTGCTTAGAATATAAGACAACTATACAACGAATTATAAGAATAGGTAAATATGATTAAAAACATAAAAATTGATCCGCATTTACTAATTATACATAGCAGAATTATTCAAATACCAAAAGAAAAGTGATTTTTTACATTCATTACAATACACCTTAAAATCTCATAACTTCTGAAAAAACCGTAGGAAATTAATGAAAAAAATTGACAGAGTGTAATCAGACCTCTAAATAAATCGAATATGCATTAAAGTTAAAACTATCGTAATATCACTTTACCATTTTATTCCCCGGGGACAGTGAATTATGTTTAAAAATCATTATAAAAAATTAACATTTTTAGAGTATGAATTATGTTTAAAAATCATTATAAAAAATTAACATTTTTAGAGTACCTACCCTATCCGACCTACCTACATAATAAGATTTATGGTTAAAGATTTTAACCGACTTAAAACCTTAAACTCAAGTACTGAATCTAATCAGCAATTGTCAAGTGCACTGCTTACATGCCCATGAAATCGCATTCCTGTTATGTTCAATTCACTTAGAGAAGGCAGTATCGATGAGCAGTCAGTGCTAAGCACCACTATTTGCTCGTAAAGGCTTAAGGTAACAGATTCATGGAGTAGTGAGTAGATGGAGTGTTAACATCACGACGCTCGCGACCTTCGTCTTATACAAAACATAGAAAGGAATAAAGCCTCGTGCAGACTGGTGCAACTTGACGTCGCGACGCGACTCTTACAAAACAATTTCCAAGAAAATTTCATGGTAGAATGATTACCGATATGGCGTTACACCAGTCTGCATGAGGCTTTACATAACTTTATTTGACCCAGGTTAAGGCACACAGTACGAACACAAAAAAAAACTTTGTGAAAACAGTAAAGCATCCATTTTCAATGTTTAAGCAATATTACAGTGGATAAAGAGACACGTCTTGCCTTTCATAAGATTTTTTACTGCGTTTACCACCACTTAATAATAAGATCGTTAACTTTAGATAAAGATAAAGATCATTTATTTGTCCAAAACATGGGTATACACACACATGGCATGCAAGATGTTACAATTAAATTATTTCACAGTCATGTCAAATATAAGTAGGTAGGTTATTACATTTAATCAATTAATTATAAACTTATCCATTATTATTAACAGTCCAAATTAGAATTTAAAAATTAAAATGTACTACAGAATAATGTCAACAACTCTTAATATTATAATAAAATTAATCAATTTAATATCAAAGTAATTAGAAATAACACAATTACAAGAATTAGATTAATTTATCGTTCAGAAATTCGTCGTCATTCGTTCGTTTCGTCTCTATCAGATGGCTTTTCAACCTACTTCTTAATTTTTCCGTTGGATATTCCCTCCAAGATTTTGGCAACGTATTATAAAGGATTGGTGCCATGCATATTATACTTTTACGCAATAGAGCTGTCCTGGATCTAGGAATGCAAAGTTTGCTATTGTCGCGTCTATTCCGAATTACTTTATCTGATAATAGGGAGAATAGGTGTGGGTTCGATTTGACAAATATAATAGTCTCTAAAATGTACATAGATGGAAGAGTTAAAATTTTTTGAAAAAGGTTTGCAACTCTCAATAACGTGAAGTCCAAACATAGTTCTGAGGCACCTCTTTTGGGTTTTAAAAATGACATCCTTGTTTGTTGAATTACCCCAAAAAAATTACTCCGTATCTAAGTTCGAGGACATTAAGCCGTGATAGGCAGTTAGCAGCGCATCAACATTTAACATTGGGGCTAATTTGTACAGTGCAAATGTGGACTTACTAATTTTCGTGCTTAGGGCTTCCGTATGTGCTTTCCAATCAAATTTTGTGTCCTATAGTAACCCGAAGAAATTTGGTTGTGTCAACTTTATCTATTCAATGATCACAATAGTGCACATTAACATTTGGAATGGTTGATCTTTATATATTTATTTACACACAAACACTTAAAAAGAAATATTCACAAATAACAAGATCGTGGATTAATTCGGCTGTGAGTTTCGAAAAACTATCCTTCACCCAAAGTACTTAGTTCGGCTTAAGATTTAATCACGTGCTATCACTCCATTTGTTACTCATCCGTGTCCAATCATCTAATTAGATTGCCTAGGCGCCTACAAGCCGCTCTACGACTGCTTAGACATTCAACTATGCCATTCAAATAAAGTGTAATTAGCTCTAATTAAACAGCTTTAGCACCAGATTTTATATTTTTAAAACCTCATTGTAGTGTCAAAACATACCTACAGACAGAACATTTTGTGGAATATTGTGGTTTTGGAACTCTCTACCAGCGTCAGTCGCCCTTCCACACATACAGTGTGAGTCTATAATGGCACATATCGAAATGAGGGAATATATATTATGCTTAATTTTATCGACGGAAAAATATTTAAATAAATCTAAATATTTTTTATATATTTTTTTGGATTTTTTAAACAAAACGGTGTAACTTTTAAACCAAATGATCTATCGCGATGAAACAAACTCCATAATTATTGGAAGTAATTAGGCGTCCTCATAAAAATTGTGGAAAAAAACTGTCCTCATTTGAAAATAAACAGGTTTTTTTTAGCAATAATCTGTTTTCTTTTTCATAAATTTTTACAGTTATCGTAAAATTTCTTAATAAGTCGCCTGCGTATAAATAAAATTAAGCATAGATTAATAGTACATACCATGGTTCATGGCTCACTTAGCTCGTGGCTAAGTAATAACAGCCGCACGGGTCGATTCATCTGGTTAAGCTACGCTTGTCGGGATTGGTCTGTGGATGGGTGACCATCTTTACATACCGAGACTCCTCCGTGCCTCGGAAAACACGTTAAGCCGTTGGTCTCGGCTGTCATTCGTGGATCTTTGACAGTCGTTACGGGTTGTCAGAAGCCCGAAAGTCTGACAACCAGTCTTACCAAGGAGTATCGTATTACCCAGTTACTGGGTTGTGGAGGTCAGATAGGCAGTCGCTCCATGTAAAATACTGGTATTCAGCTGCATCCGGTTAGATTGGAAGCCGACCCAAATATAGTTGGGGAAAAGCTAGGCAGATTGATTTGACTGTAACAAAATCCCTACACACCCACACTCACACCATCATTCTACTTATCCTCACACTTCACCTGCACATTACACATGCATTACACTATACAATTTTTATTTTTATTAATTAATTTTAAAAGTCTGTGTTCTGTTTTTTGTTTTCTCCTTCATCAATAAATAATTTGTCTAGAGTTTGAAAATGTACCATTGACCATTGTAATGTTAATTAGATTAAATTCGGGGTGAGAGCCTGGTGATCCGTCACACAGGGTATCCTAGTATGGACGCCAGTCTCTCGCAAAGGATCATATTTTATGCATTTTTGTCAAAACGCTATAATTCTTGTTTCTATGTTTATTACTATGTGAACCTTTGTGAAGAGAGAAATAAAAAAATATTTCTGTTATTTCTGTTTAGATTTTGATGTCAGCCATGGATGATCGAAGCATATTATTCGTTAGGAGACAATGGAATACTGCTCATGCCTAGTGCCCCCATTCTCTTGACGTAAATCCTTTTCTGATGGCAATATTAGTATCTACCGCAAGGAAAACCGAATGTGTAGACTTTATTATCACTATTCACACATCTTGCGGAGGAATATCACTTGATATTTTTCGATATTCGAATGTCGTCTATTTCTGAATAGGCCATAAGTCGCCTTTTCGGAAAGGCCAATTTTCACCGTGAATTACCAATAAGTACTCTTTTACATAAACGTAGTCACAATCTGTGAAGTTTTCGTTACACATGAGTTTCATTGTGCAAAATATCTTGGATTAAGTGTGTCTGACGGGTGACGATAAATATCTGGTTTTATTACAATCTGACAGAGGATTTAGATTTAGGATTTAGGATTTATCTGTAGTGAATCTGACTTCAACAGTTATGTCACAACGCTACTGGAATCATGCAGTTTGTTGTGTAATCATTTTAATGCAGGTAAGAAAGATTGATAACAAATAAACTTCAAGTAAAAGAGAAACGACACTAGCGTTTGGTAGACGAAACTAAATACAATAGCAGATGATAATATATTTTTTTTTTACTTAAAACTTCTTTAATCGCGTTTGGCATATTTGAGATGGGAAAAAACAACTGAACTCGCGATACTGTTACCGACACCTCATTTTTAACCGACTTCCAAAAAGGAGGAGGTTATATGTTCGACGCGTATGTTTGTTTTTTTTTTTTTTTTGTGGACCGATTTTGAAAATTCTTTTTTTGTTTGAAAGGGTATGCTCCCAAATTGGTCCCATATAAATTTTACTTATTACAAAATACGTATTTTTTTTCCCACTTAGTATGTAGGTAGATGATATGATAAGTTCCTGACACTGGTAGTAGGTAGTGGTATTCGAATGTGTGTGGGGTAGGTACCACAACTAAAAAGTGAAAAATAAAAACTTTTTACAAAAAAAAAAACTACCGATTTCCAAAAAAAACTACAAACTGAAAAATAACTTTAATTTCGGAAGTCGGTGGCAAAAAACGAAAACACAAAACCCAAGACACCGACTTCCGAAATTAAAGTTATTTTTCACTTTGTAGTTTTTTTTTGGAAGTCGGTAGTTTTTTTTTTTGTAAAAAGTTTTTTGTAAACGCGATTCTGCTTTTTATTTATTTACGGATCAATGTTCTATGCAAGTATTTTTACTTTAAAGGTTTTGGAAGTTTTTTTTTTTGTAAACACGATTGTGCTCTTTATTTAGATAAGGTTGCGGACCAATGTTCTATACAAGTATTTTTCTTACACCAAGGCGATCTTGTTCAAGTTTTCACTTCTGTCGGCACTCCCGGAGTGCTACTGTTTTTTTTTAATCTCAACGGTCATGCTCTTTGCCTGCATCTCACCTGATGGTAAGTGATGATCAGGCCGAAGGTGAAAGCGAGCTTCACCCGGAATTCTCAACCACAGAGGAACTGGCTATCTTACCTCTAACTGCCGAAACACAACAATGCTCATAACATTGTTGTTATGGCGACAGACTTAGATCTATAAGATGATGGTAGCTAGCCAGGCGGACTTAGAACAAGCCCTACCACCAACCAAACCGAGCAGAGAATTTTGCCCCCACTGAGAACCGAACCTCTGTATCTGAGGTGGTCTAACCACTAGACCAAAGAGGCGATTAATCTTTCAAGCCTTTTTTTTTTGGTTCGGAAATTATCAAATAACTTCTCCCGCTCTGGGCGGAGCGGGAGGGCGTGTCAGACTCTTACTAACTAAAACCCACCCGTGTTCCTGCAGTTGCCTGTTTGTTGCCAGGGGCCACGGTAACCCTTTCGGACAAACTCACAACCCTGGCAATCTATCAAGCCTGGAATACACATGTTATGTTGTAGCACAAAATCATGCTAATTTCGAGCAAATGCTACTTCTTAGTAAGTAGGTATACGAAAAGAGTTCGATCAGTTTTCACACACGGAGAGCATGCTGGCTTGCTTTTTAATAGCGTGTGTATTCAGCCTTTATTGTCACTCATTAAATTTTATACCATTAACAGCACCTTCATTGCGTAACACACTTTCAATACCAATCTGAATGATTTTGAAAGATATTTACTAATCCATTGCTCCATATGTTCGAAAAATTTGTCTGCTCAACAACGTAAATAAATCAATGAATGTTGATTTACGTACGATCAACGTAAATGAATCCAAAATCATTCGCAAAACGTGTTCTTAGATAGAACTACTGAAGAAGTAGTCCATTTAGAGCACGAATAGCACCTGCGACTCAGCAGCCTACTGCTGGGATGTATTTGTTTTACAGGACGTTATTAAATGAAAGATATCGATAAAACAAACGTATGTACGTAAGTGTGTGTAATTAATAAACATTCTAGTGATTTTTATCGATATCTTTCATTTAATAACGTCCTGTAAAACAAATACATCCCAGCAGTAGGCTGCTTGGGCACGCCACAATTGCGGCGATAAGACCCCTCTTTGAGGAGTGGCTTGAGAGACGCCACGGCGTCCTCACCTTCCGCCTGACGCAGGTCCTCATCGGACACGGCTGCTTCGGGAGGTTCCTGTTCAGGATAAGGCGGGAGGACACCCGGGTGTCACCATTGTGTGGATCGGCCTGAGGACACGGTGGAGCATACGATGGAGGTCTACCCGGCTTGGGCGGAGCAACGCCGTCCGGCCCTGGTTCAGGCCATGGTACGGAGCGAGAGGAAATGGCAGGCCGTCACCTCCTTCTGCGAAGCGGTAATGCTCGCGAAAGAGGAGGCGGAACGCGCGAGGGAGAGGCAAATTTCGCGCCCTCACGCCCCTAACCGCCGCAGGAGGAGATGCCCGGGGCGGGAATCGCAAGCCGATTTCCGGCCACCGTAGGCGCGGGCTTGCGGACGGTGAGCAATGGGTAGCTCGCCGTCCGATAAGGACCAAGCCCGGGTCGACGGCGCGTTGTGTTCCACGCGCGCCTCAAAGAGATGTCAGCAGAATTGACGGGGTCTGTTAGGGCCAATGCCTGCCGGGGGTTCGAAGAAAACCGATAGGGAAATCGTGGCCCCCGGCAACAGGGCAACCGAAGGAACACGGGTGGGTTTTAGTCAGTAAGAGTCTGACACGCCCTCCCGCTCCACCCAGAGCGGGATAAGTTATTTGATAATTTCCCACCCAAAAAAAAAAAAAAAAAAAGCAGTAGGCTGCTGAGTCGCAGGTGCTATTCGAACGGGTGCTCTAAGTGGACTATTTCGTACGGAAAGGTTATTTTATTACATAATAATCAGTTCAAGTGCGCCCAGTTCTGAAAGTAAGTAGGTATGAGAGATAAGACTTTTCGAGATTCATCTGAATTTGCTGTCATGTTTACATGTATTTTATATAACACTCGGCAACTGTTTCACGTGCACTTTCATTCCCGATAAGTGTGACTAGTAACAGTGATAACATATTCTGATTATTTAAAAAATAACCGATCGTTTCTGGTTAAAATCAATCATTCGTCATCTTTGTTAAGACGCCGATATATGCCAGTGACCTTGAGTGGTTAGCTTGTGTGTTCTGTACTGAGCTCAGCAACGCGTCGAACGTCCAGCCAGTAATAGGACTCGCCCATCAAGGAGCGCTGTCCCAAATTAGACGCCTTATTAATTTATTATACTTAAAACAAAAGGTATTTTAATAAAACACGTATATTAAAAGATCAATAATTAAATTATCTTTAAAATGGTGAAGGTTTTAGAAAAATGCGCTTGATAAATTTTGCGTGATTCTCAGTTTTGTATTCCTGTTAGACATAACTTTAGAAATTAATTTCACTATGTAATATAAACATATAATCTAAAATATTCATAAGGTATGTTATTAAGAAAGTGCTCTAATTTAACATATATTTTTTCCAAATCATTAACACTATTCGTTTAGACGTGATCTTCAGTATAAAATCATTAAAAGTCGGTTATCGTCGCCTTAATACATAGGGTGGTAATTTGATATGGGGCAGTAAGTGCAGCTACTTTAGCCGTTGCGGCTACAGAAAACATTCCAAGGAGACCATTCTCAACATTTGGCTCCCCTTGATACGTCTCAAGTTACCACTCTGCAGTAACATAGTTCTTTTTTTTTAAAGAGGCATTTTCAAGATTGTCTTTGCAGCCTGTTTTTACTGATTGTTATTTGTGTTTTATTCTGCGTTATTTTAGGATTTATTCCGCATTAGCATCACGAGGTTCGCCATAGATTATATTCCTTGTTCTCCCACATTATATTCCTTTTTGGCATCGGAAATCATTTGCTTCATTTATTTACTATTTAGGTGTTTGCTAGCAATAAGCATTTTCTTTCTTTGTTGCAGCCACGTGTGCTGAAAAGCTTCTGATATATTGCGTTGAGAAAATAACAAAAGTTAAGTCCACGTGGTGTCGGCGAGTGTCGTTTAATTGAGCCATTTGTATCTATCGGTGACGTCACGTGCTACACAGGAAGACCGACTTGCAATATTGTGGAGAAGGGCTGTCAACAGCAATAAAAAGTATCTTTATGTGGAAATATCGTTGGTAAAAGGGGAATATTTAATTGAACCTCTAAAACCTTTTTGATATTTCAATGATCGTCTTTTTATCCAATGCTCTTCATTTAACTTACAGTATAACTATTTTCTTAATGTCCCTCGGCAAACTTCGTGTCCTTCGGCAAAAATCCGACGACTGACGAACAGTCGTCGGATTTTTATCAGTTGCCCATTGCACTTAGTGCAGACCGGACGCTCTCATTCAACTTGGAAGAATATAGAGTTGTTAGTACTATTTTATTTATTAAAAAATGGGAGGAAAGCTGCTAAAGTCGCAGGCATGAAAACAGTTTCACAGCTCTATATATTTCACACGGAAATCAAAACAAAACAACAATAAATTAGGTACTTAGTTCTGAATTTAAATTATTATACACGATAAATCTAATAATTGATGGACATGGAAATTAGCATTCGTTTGTATTCGGAAATACGACGATTCCCGAGGGACATCAAGACAATAGTCAGTACTCGTCTATTTACTACTACATAGGTATACCGTTAAAGTTGGTCCCATTAACTAAGCCAAGGTACCCCGACCAAATGGGTTAGGATAAGTTAAATCTGTGACCGTATGTATGCAGCGGCCGGCGAGCGCTACATTCAAATTGGTCACAGTTAGGCTTACGCATGGGCGCCGGCAGGTTTGATTTCAGAGTCAGTGCATATGCAACTCCTCGAAGCGAGCTCGATAATTTTTGCAGTTCACCTCGGATATGTAGAAAGAAAGATAAATAGGTTTATTTGTCACAGAAACACGTGCTTATATAAAAGACAAGAGTAATCAGAGAACAACACAAAGTACTTAATAAATCACGAGCATAAAACAGAAATTAGTCGGCAGCTGCACGACATGACTGTGACAAGAAGGCTTCCACTCAGCATGATGCTGTGCTATGGGGGACCCACAGCACAGCGCTGATTTTCAGTGGTCACCACGTTAGGTTATCGTTTGTAAATGGACAAGGAGTAAGTTTGTCGAATTATGAAGAAAAGCTTAAAAAATAAGAGATTTTTCCATCTCACATCGAATGGGATAGGTTTTATTTAGTCCATTCATACGGAAAGAGGACTAACTGTGTCAACTTATACAAAGAAGCGTAAGAATAAAGATAGAGTAGGATGCAAGAGCGAGCGAAGCAGCAAGCTCGATAATGTAAGCTTAGGGCCGATTCGATTTTCGAAAATAGGAGTTCGGTTGGTACTTTGTCGACAAATGCATAGAAGCTTTAGAATTCACACATTGCAGAATGCAAGAGCGAGCGAAGCGAGCTCAACAATTTTAGGATCTCGCTTCGAATAGGTTAAATTCTCAGTGTGTATTGTGTGAGGCGTTTTCAGATATTGCTTTAGTTCTGAATGTTTTTACATCTATATTTTATTTTGGTGCAAGTGCACCGTCTTGCACCCCTCTTCTGGCGCCCATGGGCCTAAGGCACATCAAAAGACGACCATTGAGTTTATTAGCGTAACAATTAGTATTTTAAGGAATCTAAATGGAAACTATTTGGGGATTAATTAAAGGTTGAAGAATCAGTAGTGCACCTGCTAGAGCTGTGTCCGTGTCTCCAATGTTCGAGTCGCACAGTACCAATTTCGTTTTAGCACAACAAGTATTATTTTCGTCCTTTTTATTAAATTTGTTTCAGGAGTTAGGCAAGCTCTGAACAGCCAAACAGACGGAGTGACAGACTAAGTTTCCTATTTTGTACACAAGGTGTTATTGAAATGACTGGAAACCTGAAAAAAGGTCATTGTACTCACAATTCTGAACAACTTTATTTGGAACTAGTCTTGAAATTTCGAAACAGAAATAACTGTTGCGACAAAATGTAGGGAACGGCTAGCAAACATTAATTTAAAAAAATAAAATATATATAAGTACCTACCCACAATGGCCGCTAATTTTAATAACACCATAGAATAGAATATATAATTTATTTGCATTAAAACATGGTGGTATGGAAAACTACCAATTTAGGTTGATGAATTAAGTGGACTGTATTTAAAGGTTGGCGGTGATAGGTGATGAACGGGCGATCAATTGTTAGGAATCCAAGGAGAGCACGCCTTACCTTATCTTCCCTCGCGACACGCGTTCAGCTTGAAGATGGCGGCGACGGGATCCTGCTTTGTTAGCTCGGCACTGTCTTGTCATTGGAGTCCCACATGCACCAAAATCACTCAACGGCACCCGCGGGCGGTTATTGTAAATAGTTCAATCGCAGATTTATTGAAAGCGGTTGGAGCGGATTAAGCGAGCAGAGCGGCGTGCGCGCAGCGTTGTCACACAGCTACGCGGCTTGACCGTCGGAAGCGGCATCTGTCACGCCTCGGTAAAAGCGTGCTTTATTAGGAGGGAGAAAGGGATATATCTCGCCTGTTGTAATTAATTACTAATCCCACAAGAGATGGCGTTACCATTTCCCCCCGGCTTTAAAGGGTTGCCTTTAGAAGGAACCAAATTAAAATAAGCCATATTAGGTATACTACCGCATAACCTATCCATAAACTAAGACAGCGTTATGATATTAAATAATCTAAATTAACTTTAGCGGAACACTTATAACGAAAGCTATTAACTAAATACCTAAACTAAGAGAGAGATCCAACTTCAGGCTAGATCTCACTGAGTCGGTAGCGGACAGAGACGCACAACAGGGCGCATATAGCTACCCTTTGCGGTTTTAACAGTAACAACGCGGGTTGTACCGTCTTTAGATGTGTGCAATTTCTCTATGAGGGCTAAAGGCCATGAAAGCGGCGGAGAATTATCATTCATGACAATGACTAACGTACCCTCCTGTATAGGGGATGCAGGACTATTCCACTTGGATCTAGTCTGAAGCTGGTGAAGGTATTCAGAACGCCAGCGCCGCCAGAACGACTGCACGAGCTTATCAAGCAGAGTATGTCTCTGAAGCAAACTAGAAGAGTCTGCTTCAGGAGCGGGAAGTGACGACAATGGCGCTGTGTTCAAGAAATGCGCAGGGGTTAACGCAGATGATTCTGCAGGGTCACTACTCAGTGCTGTGAGCGGACGCGAGTTAACCAGTGCCTCGACTTGAGCGAGCACAGTTAAAAGCTCTTCGTAGGAGAGAATCTGTTGACCTATGACCTTGAAGAGATGCGTTTTTATTACCTTGACCATGCTTTCCCAACATCCACCAAAATGTGGAGAAGCGGGCGGAATAAACTTCCAATCTATATGATCCATGGAAAGTTCTTCCTGAAGACGGGTACGATATTCTCTGTTGAGAAACTTATAGAGATCGCGTAAATAAGAATTTGCACCTACGAAACAAGTGCCGTTGTCCGTGTACAAACATTGTATAGGGCCGCGTCGCGAAAGAAATCGTTTTAGGGCTGCCAGAAATGACACTGTGCTTAGATCCGTCGCAACTTCAATATGTGTAGCGCGCGTCGTCAAGCATGTAAAAATGCATAGCCAAGCTTTACGGCTTTTAACGCCTCGACCACGCACTGGCGTGTACTGCAGCGGTCCTGCGTAATCACAACCGGTATGTGTGAACGCTTTATCTACCTGCTTGACGCGATGGCTAGGAAGGTCAGCCATGAGAGGAAAGACCGGGCGAGGACGGAATTTAAAACAGACGTTACATTTATATATTCTGTGGCGAATTATTCGCCGTGCAGCCAAAATCCAATATTTATGCCTGAGTAAGGACATAAGCAACTCTGGACCGGCATGGAGATGCTTCCTGTGATAGAAATCAACAAGAAGGTCAACGACATGGTCGTGCCGCGGTAAGATGCAAGGATGCTTATAGTTGTAAGGTTCGTCCGAATTAGACAGACGACCGCCAACGCGTATGTTGCCATGCTCATCGAGAAACGGCTTGAGCTTAAGAAGCGCGGGAGAACAAGGTACATTATTTATTAAATTTTTAATGTCGTTACCAAAATAAATAGCCTGGATAACTCGCAACAATCTATACTCTGCAAATTCAAGGTCAGAGCTTGAAACAGAAGCCCCAATAGGAAGTTGCCTAAGAAACCTACAGACATAAACGATGGCGCGTAGTAACTTAGACCACGACGACATGCGAAGCGCGAGTGCATAGATCGGAGATTCCACGACCTCGACGACCACGGGATGAGAAACAGACTTTCGTTCGGGTATATCCTCGGCTTCTGCACTGTGGTCACAAGATTGTATGGTCCACTCTGACGGATCATGGGAAATCCAAGAAGGCCCACGATACCACAAAGGATGTTGCAGAAGTTTAAATGGAGTAACCCCACGTGAAAGGCAATCAGCAGGATTCTCAATACCCGCGACGTGATGGAAACAAGTAGCGGGAACCAGCTCTATTATTTTAGTAACGCGATTGGCGACAAAAGTCTGCCAGCGGTGCGGTGAGGAATAAATCCATGCGAGCGCTACTTTGGAGTCAGAAAATGCGTATATTTTATTGATGGGGTAGTGGGGCAAAACTGTGTCTTTAACCTTGCAGAGCAACTGAGACACCAGAAGGGCCGCGCACAACTCCAGTCTCGCAACCGAAATGGTTTTGACAGGCGAGACCTTGGACTTGGCACAAACTAACTGCACCGAGTAGTTAGAACCAATGCGGACTTGCAAATATACGACTCCGCCGTAAGCGCGTTCACTGGCATCAGCAAATCCTATTAGATTGACAACACATCCGTCGACCAACCCAAGATGACGTGGTATAACAATTTGATTGAGCGCGGAAAGCTCAATACAAAATTGTTTCCAAGCGGCGACAATATGGTCGGGAGGTGCGTCATCCCACTCACACTTTGATAGCCAAAGCTCTTTGATCAAGAGCTTGGCGTACAAAATTGTGGGAGCCACAAAACCCAGTATGTCCCATAGTCGAGCCACTGCGGAAAGCATGGTGCGCTTGGTGCACTTATCATCAGGAGGTGCGACGTCAAATCGAAAACTATCACAGGATTTATCCCAGCGTAAACCGAGAACCTTATGCGGTACAGACCTCTCAAACTCAATGTCTGGAGAAGCCTTATGAGAATCAGGTATGTGTGCGAGAACCTCTTTACAGTTGCTTGTCCATTTGACAAGATCAAACTGGCCTCGCTTGAAGAGCTGAATAAGCTCTTCACAAAGCGAAATTGCTTGCGGAGCGGATGTGACACTACATGCGATATCATCCATATATAAAGCGGAGGTGGCGACAGCTGCTGCAGCGGGAAAGTTGTCGCCTTCATCAGCGATCAACTTGCGGACTACACGTAACGCGTGATATGGACTGGACTTGAGTCCAAAACAAACACGATTAAATTGATATACGGATAAAGGTTCACTGTTGTCAAAACGATAGAAAATCCTTTGAAATCTACGGTCAGATTCGCAAATGCCGATATTTAGAAACATTTGGCGGCAATCAGCTGACAGGGCGACTTGGAAAAGACGAAACTTTATTAGGATGTTAAATAAGTCACCCTGTAGATTAGGGCCGGCATGCAAAATGTCGTTAATCGACTGACCCGATGTAGTCTTGCAACTAGCATCTAAAACCACACGAAGTTTAGTGGAGGTCTTATCTTCGCGAATTACGCCGTGATGCGGAATATAATACGAGGGAAGGGAATTATCCTCATTGTTGACAACCGGACTTAAAAAACCCTTATTCATATAGTCACGCATGACGTCATTATAGGCGCCGCGTAACTTGAGCGATGTATTAAGTTTGCGTTCTAAACAATAGAAGCGTCTAAGTGCGGCAGCGTATGAGTCACCTAGCGAATACGGGTCACCATAAAAAGGTAACGCTACAACATATCTGCCACTGTCATCGCGAACAGTGGTAGCGCGGAAGTGTTCTTCACACTCGAGTTCCTTACGGCTCTGCGAGGGCGGTGCGGAAATCTCTTCAAGCTCCCAAAATCGCTTAAGAAGAGAATCAATATTATTTTCTTGAAGAACAGCACAACAAGACATAGTATAATTAGAAGTATGTGACGTAGGCACGGTACCCATAATCACATATCCCAATATCGTCTCAATAGCGGGAGGTATATTATGTTGTTTACTGCGTACCACATTATTTAAAAATATATGTGGTAATATGGAGGCCCCTAACAGGGCGTCGATGTCTCCCGGCTGCGCAAAGTCAGAATCTGCCAGCGGTAACATCTCGAGATGTTTGAGTTGGGAAACGTCCACTTGCGCGTTTGGCAACGTGTCCGTAATACGTTCTACGATAAGAGAAAAAATGTCAAAACTAATGTCCATATTAAAACGGGAATATATTTTAATATCTACGGAACCCTTGCAAGATTTTTCCGACCCACCGATCCCTTTAATTATTAATTTCGTATTCTTAAAGTTATTCCACAGTCCGAGGCGTTTGAAGCAATCAGAAGTAATAAAATTACTTTGTGACGCACTATCGAGTAAACAACGTATTGTATGTGGTCTGTTATTGACATCGTAAACAATAACTTGTGCTGTTGCCAACAAAACCGTTGTTGACGCCACACATTGCTGCTTAATATCGCGCTGAACAAGACAAGTGCCTGAGCGCCGACGACCGTGCGCATACGCAATGGACGTCGTACACAGCGATACCTCTGACTGGGAGGCGAGCGGAGCAGCTGTATTCGGAACCGCTCGCGGTGACGTAACAGACTGGTCAGGTTTACGTGACTCATCCGATACCGGCGATTTTTTTTCAAAATGCAGCAATGTATGGTGGTTCTGTTTACATGATCGACATTTAGAATTACTAGAACAATTACTTGTTT
Source organism: Agrochola litura (assembly GCA_949152395.1). Classification (NCBI taxonomy): domain Eukaryota; kingdom Metazoa; phylum Arthropoda; class Insecta; order Lepidoptera; family Noctuidae; genus Agrochola; species Agrochola litura. The sequence goes on from OX424508.1 coordinate 7,414,314, forward strand.
TATGTTTTAAGCTTAAACAATTTACGCAAGCTTTGTTCTCTTTTACACATTTAAAACGCGCAGTCGGGTCTAAATTATTAAAAGCGGGACATTTAAAATAGTGGTCGTGCTCAATATTATTGCACAGACACTTATTAGAATTATTATTGTTAGACTCCGAACATGCTACGTAAGATTGCGGGTTAGGGACGGGATTACTCTTGTTATTTCGCGATTTATTCGACCTCTGTTTAACATTGTTATCATTTGACGAGTTAAATGCACTAGGCTGCGTATTATGATATATTCGGCACTGATCTTTGATGAAGGAAATAAAGCTATCTAGTGTAGGTATTTTATTATTACGTTCCGTCATCTCGAAGGCACGAACCGTTTCTGGGTCGAACTTTTTTAAAGCAAGTTGTAATAGTATAAAGTCGGAAAGATCCTTTAATTTTAAGTTTTTAAGGGCGCTAACGGCGGTAATAAAGTTATCTATGAACAGCTGGAAATTCGAAACAGAGGCGGGGCCAGACAATTTAAGATTCAAAGCCTGATCAAAGTAGGTAGACGCTAGGACACGAGTATCTTGATACCTATCAAGGAGTGACTGGAATATGACTTGATAATTCTCAGCACTGGGAGTTACACCTGCAAATACAGATTGCGCTTTCGGTGACAGTTTACCTATTAAATAGTACAACCTGTCTGCATCTGTCAGAGAGCCATTATCGTGCACTGTTGACTTAAAGCTAGCATAGAACAATGGCCAGTTCCGTATATCGCCATCAAACGACATAAGTTCAATTGGGGGTAGACGGGGCAATCGGCCTGACGGCGGAGCTTGCGCGGTTGTGTTACATCTACCCTCTAGCCGCGATTGTATGCGTTTGATGATGCAATAAAGATCCTCGAAAGAAGTGTACGCCTGGTAATTCGGCTTCGTCTCGGGATCAAAAGAGAGTAACTTTGCGTTATAAGTGTCTAACAAATGATGAAAGTCTGTTCGAATATTATCTACTGTCATACAATAACTAAGAAACGATTCTGTTTTAGTTTCGGAAGTATGGGCAGTTTTTGAGCGCTCATAAATGTCTTGAATACGCTCAAATAAAACATTGCGTTTAGCTTCCAAAATTGACAGTTCTCTTTCTTTCGACATGTTTATGTTGGTATAAGTATATACAACCTATCCAAACTATGATTATCTAAAGTTCCTATTAAGTATATATTTCTTAGATGAAATAAGATAACTAAATGTAAGGTAGGTGTAGTTATGCGGCGGTATTACCTAGCTTGGCGAGAACTTTAATAAAATTGGCGGTATTACTAAAAGATGCTTGAAATATGGAATTTACAAGACAACTATGATAGTTTTTATTATAATAATTACATATGTAGTAGGTAGCTACTTTGAGTATATTACCTACTAGGTGCGGGAATGACCACGTAATGGGTATTGCTAGGTTTTTAACCACTTACTTAGGCACTTCTAGAAGATACCTACGAGTTATATGGCAGAATATGGATTATAAATCCTTCTCTTGCGGGGTAAGCGATGAATCCGGCTCGCTAGGACCAGCATTATGGTATGGAAAACTACCAATTTAGGTTGATGAATTAAGTGGACTGTATTTAAAGGTTGGCGGTGATAGGTGATGAACGGGCGATCAATTGTTAGGAATCCAAGGAGAGCACGCCTTACCTTATCTTCCCTCGCGACACGCGTTCAGCTTGAAGATGGCGGCGACGGGATCCTGCTTTGTTAGCTCGGCACTGTCTTGTCATTGGAGTCCCACATGCACCAAAATCACTCAACGGCACCCGCGGGCGGTTATTGTAAATAGTTCAATCGCAGATTTATTGAAAGCGGTTGGAGCGGATTAAGCGAGCAGAGCGGCGTGCGCGCAGCGTTGTCACACAGCTACGCGGCTTGACCGTCGGAAGCGGCATCTGTCACGCCTCGGTAAAAGCGTGCTTTATTAGGAGGGAGAAAGGGATATATCTCGCCTGTTGTAATTAATTACTAATCCCACAAGAGATGGCGTTACCACATGGTACAAATACACAGGCCTGCAATGGTTTTCCTCTTTGAAATCTGAGTAACGTTTTCTATAGTTTCAGATGTGCTGATTACGAGAAAAATAATAAAAAAAATCCATTATGTCAGGATTTTTTGATATTGAATATTTAAGATTTTGCTGAAAAATGTCGGAGCGCCTACATTTTAAAATTTATAAATGTCATTAAATTACTTCAGCTTAATTTTTATTGCATTTAATTAGTGTAAGGGGACATAGAAATTAATTGAAATCAGTAATTTGTTAATTACTACATAATGAGTATAAGTAATTCGCATTAACCATGTCGAAAACGGTTCATTTTAGCTTAATTTAGTAATAAGCTTATTAATACATAATGATTAGGTATTATTACCTAATAGTTGTGAATATTTAGAAAAGGGTGTATCAAGGAAGATGGAATACTAGCATGATGGCGGACTATTGTTGGTTATTGAAGCGTGACGATCCAAACTAGTTTAAGCGGAAATCGCACAACCGAAGCTTCCAGAAAAAAAGGACCAGGTTCCATAAATCAAATTTACATGTAATTTAGACTAGTAATAAGTTGTTATTATATATTAGTAGTTTTTTAAGTTAAAAGTAATGTACTTTTTTAAATATAAATTTTTTATGTGATTACTTGTGTTTTTTTCCTATTTTCTATCTGTACCTTTTTTGAAAAATCTGGAGGTGATGGAGAAAAACTAAGTACATATTCGTAATCAACGCACCAAAACCCTAGAATCAGCTATCAAATTCCCGAGAGGAAGTTATGACCCTCATTTTGCAAGCCTGTGAATCGTCTTAATAATAGGGTTATGAATAGTTATGATCTACATATCTCGCCATGGACTGGGCCCACAAATATTTTTAAGAAAACAAGTTCCACTTAAATTATGCACCTATACAGCATCATTATACCTACTAGTACAAAATTGTAATTCTAAAATTTCATCATCTGCCCAACATTTTCCCTACTATGTTGGGGTCGGCTTCTTGTCTAACCGGATGCAGCTGAATATCAGTATTTTACATGGAGCGACTGCCTATCGGACCTCCACGACCCAGTAACTGGATAATACTATCCCCTTTGGTAAGACTGGCTGTCAGACTTTCGGGCTTCTGACGACCCGTAACAACTGTCAAAGATCTACAAATGACAGCCGGGACCAATGGCTTAAAACGTGCTTTCCGAGGTACGGAGGGGTCTTGGTTTGTAAAGATGGTCATCCATCCACGGACCAACAGCGGCAAGCGTAGCTTAACTTGATGGATCAATCCGTGTGGCTGTTATTACTTAGCCACAAGCCCCTCAAATTCTAAAATGTATTAACAGATTTAAATCTAAGCAGTACTTACCTATCATAATAAATATAATTAGCTATAATAATTGGGTTATGACCGTAGGTATAGGTAGATAATGTGAAACTATACTCCATTTGTAATAATATTAGACATTTAAACAAACCTTTTTTACCGTCCGCTCAACCGATTTTGACTTCTAAACCCTGCGTATAAGGATGGCATTAAAAGCAAAGAAGTGGTTACAATACCAACTGTTTACTGCCATTTTTCATGCCGCCATCGCAATAGAAGTCAAAATCGGTTGAACGGACTGTAAAAAAGGTTTAGTCAAATGTCTAATCTTATTTCAAATGGAGTATATATAGTGCTCGCCCCCTATTACATGGGACTTAAACATACTGGCGAAATGTGGGTGTACCTGCTACAGGGACACCTCTGCCCAACCCTTCGGGGAAACAAGGCGTGATGTTATGTTATGTTATGTATATATAGTGAGGACGCTATAATAAGACGTGGTTTATTTTAAAACAACCATTCGTCATTGTGACGTCGTTCACGGGACAAAATACGAAACAAACCATTCGTTTCACAGCTGTAATGAAGCATCTGATCAATCAAATCTATTCTAGTACCACACGAGGAAAGTTATTGATAAACTAATAATTAAAAAGATCATATATTATATATCTTAATTAAACTTTTCAAGTGCACTCGTAGGTATGCATCGATTTTTGCGACGACGACGCGACGGTTAGTTTTGCCAATTTTTGAAGTGAAAACTTCTTTAGGCGCGTTGGGCATTTTTGAGATAGGAAAAACAATTGAACTCGCGACACCGTTACCGACACCTCATTTTTGTAAACGCGATTGTGCTCTTTATTTATATTATGTTAACGATCAATTTTCTGTGCAAGTATTTTTACTTTAAAGGTTTTGGAAGTATTTTTTTTAAACGCGATTGTGCTCTTTATTCATATCATGTTACGGATCAATTTTCTATGCAAGTATTTTTCTTCCACCAAGGCGATCTTGTTCAAGTTTTCACTTCTGTCGGCACTCCCGGAGTGCCACTGTTTTTTTTTTTGAAGTATTAGTCTACCCTCTAACCCAACCCATACTGGGTCCCGTGGTGGGTTATGGTCCACTCCCTCTCACAGAGAGAAGGCTTGTCTCCCAGCAATGGGAACGTTACAGGCTGATTATGCAAATAGTAAATGTTTTTATTAAGTATTGTTATTCCAAAGTCCAATTTACCGACCCTTCGGAGAATATGGTCAATATTATCTATCATTAGCTTCGGCCCGTGACTTCGTCCGCGTCAAATTTTTTGTTCCCCTGACCCACCGCATCGCATCGCGTCGCCCACGCTTTTGCTTCATTTTCGCTTAGCCTTCTGTCTGACCTTTGTTCTTTTTGCTCGGCTCCTATGAGTCGCAGAGTGAAGTTTAATACCATATAACCTTCTTCAAAAATTGGTCTAAAAAATTTATAAGGAATGTTCAAATCCGATTGGTAGAATCAGGGATTAGCGCTTTCAAACAAACAAACTCTCCTGCTTTATTATATTAAGACCCAGGTACATATATGAAGTATCGACATTTAAAACTTTTGGTTCCCCATAATATTATTGGTATCATCAGACTATCGAAGCAGATATTATGATAATATTGGTGTATCCAGAAGGTCCAACACAATGATACGAAATTATTTCCATTAAAATATTAACCGCTGATAAAAAACAGTATCAAAAGCATGTAAAACCGCGTTATTGCAAAAAAGTTTTTTGGTTTTGTCCCAGTCATATATAATAGAGTACCTAATATTATATGTCGGATCCGGTCATTAGTACGGACACGAAACGAATCGCAAGCGCACCACTGGCGACATCAAGAGTGATCTACCTACACCAAAAAAGGCGCGCTTTTACAGAGTCGTGATGTTTTAAGGCCACGGCGAGGAGAGATTTCAGCCTCTGGTCGCATTGGAGTCAAGACGTCACGGAACTGTTCTCGATTCGTGGTGCTGTTATTGTGTTAGTTGTAATTTATGATCATTGTGTTAATTGGTGAATTTAATAGACGCCGTCGCACCCAATGTGTGTATAATTTAGCTAGTGTGATTCATTTGATAGTAAATTATAATGTGATCTGAACTGCAAACTGTTTTTCTATTGCGCATTAACCAACACTACCCACACTACGCCCACAATAGTTAAAATATCGCTGATAGTAACGAGAGTCACATACCCGTCTCCAACATATAAAAAATATGATTAAAATTTAAAAGGGCGCTAAACGAATTTTTAATTAACTTATTACACGATTGACGATTTTCTTAATGATGATTCACTAACTAATTGACATACTATTACCCTGATTGACATAATTATTGTGAACCTGGTTCGCTTACTTAGTCTTATTTTATATTTTTTTATTGCTGTGACCACACTGACATTTTTATTGAATTTTTTGTAATTCCAATGATCTGCATATTTCTAAATTTTTTATTTGGAATTGTAAACCTTTGCATGCCCACGTGACGGTAAAATATGGAGGTAAAAAAAAACTTTATTATAAAACACCTATGTACTATACCCATTTTTGCAAAGAAATAAATGGTTTGATTTGATTTTTTTGATAGTGATCTGCTGAGCACTGATTTGAGATTTGTAAATACATAAATATTATGAATAAACGTTCAATTCGTAGAGATTTCCGGTTGTACCCGCATTCTTGAGTATAAATAAACCAATATTTTCCGTAAGAAAAGTATTTTATTGTAAGAGGAATTAAAAATGAAGTGGAAATTGATAATCTTCCCTTAATGAAGTCGGTTGATGTGCTACGATGGATTTATACTTCCAATTTATACCATAATATACGTTAAAATTAGTATCAAAATTAAAAAAAAATATATAATCCCTTGAATATCTGTGGCAATCCTACAATGAGTAGGGACTAGGAATTGCACGTAAGACATGGATTGTATAACCAATAATAACATACACTCCATCGGAAAAGCCTGGATTATCAACAGTAACACTGAAACTATCCCGTTCTCAATTTTTACGTTGTTAAGAAAATAAGTAGCGACAACCGTCAGTTAACATGTTCAGAGCCGGGAACCCTCCTGGAGGGTTCACTCAAATCATATATGGGATGGCGGGAGCCCTCGCGGAGGGCTCATTTTAAACGTAGGTTTTTCTTTAAGAATTCGGCATTATAAACTGTAAAAATAAAATTAGTTGTATATTTTAACAATATTTCAAACCTAATGCCAGTGACACGCCTCGAGGGTTAACTTTAGCGCAAACGTAATGCCGGTGAACTCCTGGAGTCAACTTGCAATATCTATGGTGGCATGGCGTATGAGATCTATGAAAAATGGGTGGAGTCGAAAGTGTTAATAAAAAACCTACTTAACATAATTCTATTATTTCTTACTAACTTATACACACAATTATATTTTACTAGCTTTCGCCAGCGGCTTCACCCGTGTGATGTCTTTATAAATTTTTGTTGTTTCAGCCGCCATCTTGGATTTACATTTCGACCCCACTATCGGTTTTAACACCCTTCAAAACCATGAAAAAATTACCAATGCTGAAAAAATTTAAATTTTTCATTGCCATCATCTTGGATTTTCATTTTGACCCCACTATCGGTTTTAACATCCTCGAAAACCATGAAAACGAAACCCATGATGAAAAATTTGAAACTTTTTGAGCCGCAATCTTGGATTTTCATTTTGACTAAATTCACACTTTCTCTCTCTCTCCTGCAGTGTACTCGGGCCGATGTGTACAATTTTATCCTATGACACTGTCATCACTTTATTCTTTTCTTTTGTTTTTTCCGCCGCCGTTTTCTCTCTCTCTCTTTCTTTCTCTTTGAATTAGAAAGAGACAGTCGCAAGTATTAACACTTTTTAGCGTGAAAATTTCTGAAGTTTACAAGCCGCGTTAAAGAACTTTGTTCCAAAAAATCTAATCTTTTCTAAAGAGAAAAGCTCAGATTTTTTGGAACGAAACTAATATTATAAAGATAATATTAGTTTAGATAACAAAACATCACGTCTGTAATCCTCGAAGGGTTAGGTAGAGGTGTGTACACACGGCTACACATCAAGCTATAATTAATCAAGTTATAATTTCCAGTATAAACTGACCTCGCATTGTACGGAAATCCTATACAATGCGAGATCAACATAAACTGATATTATATAGCTTGATATGTAGCCGTATGTACCTATAGTAACACTCACATTTCGCGTTCCATGTAATAGGACGAGCCTATTACCATCAACCGAGTACAAATCCAGACTCCGGATTGCTACTAAGAAATTCCTGATGAAAAACCCAATAACACTGCCCGACCAGGGAATTCAATCCAGGAGCTCATGTTCAGCAGTACCCTAGCGCTTGCGACCACTAGGATAACGAGGCAGTCAGTTGTAATATCTATATTTAAAAGAGTGACCTTGGAGTTTCTTGCCCGTTCTTCTCTATAGAGATCTACGTTTTGGAATGGGCAACTAGTTTCAACTTTCTGACTAACTGACCGACTCTTTGACAAATCAAAAGTGCCTGTAAATAGTTTAATTGAAATAAATGCTTTGAGTTTGAGTTGTATTTTTACTTTGTGTAATAAAATAAACCATTTAAGTTAGATTTAACCTTTGAAATAATAAAATGTTACCTATATCGTGAAGTATTTTAACTACCTTAATATAGATATATCAAAACTCTGACAAGATTGATATTTTCAATTAACTCGGAAATACTTCTAGAAAATTGTGAATTTACTATTAAATTCACGGAAAGGATATTGGCAGATTGTTAACTCATTACTAGGAACGGTGAGCGGTTACGCACTATGTCCGATCCGAATCCGATCCGAATTCAAGATCCAAGTTCAATCCGAATTGGTAATGTTCTAAATTTGGACGGACAGAGTTCGGATCTAGTGCGCAGTACTGTGGCTACTTCGGACCGACATTTCTCGGATTCGGATCGGACGTAGTGCGTAACCGCTCTATAAACTATAGTTTCCCGCAAACGGATCGGAATCGGAATCGGATCGCAAGTGGTGGCCAGTTGTTAAATGGTTGTTAGGACTAGTGGTGGGCGAAGGGCCCTATTCTAGTGCTAAACTTGTTTGTTCGAATTGAATTACTTTCGATAACGTTGCCCCAACACTACTGTGATGCCTCGTTACACTTATTACTTTATTCGAAATACCATCTTAGACAATCATCTGCATGGTCCTCATATAGCCTAATCAAAATTATTTCTGAACTGAGACTGACCTCTGAGTTGGTTCAAGTGTTTATTGACATCAAAACATTTTTTTTACGTGTAAAAGTGTTTTTTTTTTATTTTCATCCAATTTACAGAAATAAATATCATTTATCATTATTAAGTATTACATATTTTTCATCTCTTTGCAGCCGAGTTTTTTGCCGACACTTTATTAAATTTATTATTAAACTAATTTTAGTTTATAGCTCCGCGGCTACCCGCGAGTTTTTACAGAATCCAAATAGGCTATCTATGCAATAAGCATCGAACGTAACATCGAACTAAAGTATCATCGATATAACAAGCATCGCAGTAAGATAGTATCGGGGCAACGAGTTCGAAGTACAGACGCCAGCACATCAAGCTACTACAATCTGTCAAATTTATTTAATAGATTTTCAACTTTATCGCTGAAGTACAAGGTTCAAAGTTGATTGGGAAAATTTGACAGTTTCGGGAAGCTTGATGTGCTGGCGTCTGTACCTAATGAAATTCGAACAAACTTTTGCACTAGAATAGAACACCCGGTTGCGAATGGTCCGAGTACAGATACAAGATGTCTGAAAGGTCAATCAAGACAAAACTTGGCATTCTAAGCCCAACGGAGTCGGCGTTGACAGCATAATACTTAATGGCAACTTCAAATGAGAATTTTCTGAAATAACGTTCACTAGGTGGCAGCACTCAGACATCAGGTCCGGACACCTGTGAAAAGTGTCAAAGCGTCTTATTTTCTTTAGTTACTGAATGATGAACGTCATCATAGATTTAATATTCATTGTCAAAGTGGCGCCAACTGGTGTCGTAAATTTTCATGAAAACCAACGTGTATTTGTGTATCCGGCCAATAAGCCCTCATAACAATCTTACCTATAGTTCGTTTTTAACTTCCCAAAAGGTTGAAAGGTAATAAGCCCTATCAGTCACGCAAGTACTCAGCCGCACTTCTGTGCCATGTGTTGTTTGATGTATATGTTTGCCGCTTCATTGGCGCCTAAATTATGTTTAATTTCGACGCCATTACCTACTGTTAGAGAGCTAGTACACTTGTCTTACTAGGACTTATGTTTTTAGTCTAGTGTGTGTGGTTTGAGAGGTAGGTACTGATGAATGTAGGTTCGTAGCATGAGTTAAAATTATTCATTGATATTTCTTTAGTTTTTACAAAATATTCTTGTTACCCCTAACTATGTAAGATAAAATAATACAGTCGTAGGATATATCCGTCAATAGTGGATATAGTTGTAGGATATATCCGTCAATGGATACTAGCGATCAAACTCACTTAGATACCTTTATTTTAATTTTTTTGGGTGGGATATAGTCAAATAACTACTCCCGCTCTGGGCGGCATCGGCCCTAGCGGACGTCAGTTGTGCTGACCTCTCTTTGAGGCGCGCGTGGGACAACGCGCCTGGACCTAGTCCTTATCGGACGGCAAGCTACCCATTGCTCACCGTCCGCAAGCTCGCGCCTACGGTGGCCGGGGATCGGCCTGGGATTTCCACGCCCAGGGTGTCTCCTGCGCTTTAAATTTAGCTCTCCCTCACGCGTTCCGCCTCCTCCTTCGCGTGCATTACTGCTTCGCAGAAGGAAGTGACGGCGTCCCATGCTCACGCTCCGTACCATGGCCTAGTAGTGTTTAGTAGGTACCTACTTATTTACAAACTTCCTTGCCAGTCAATTAATTGTTAATTAGTTCTTTCTTGGCTCACCAAAAGAACATTCTCACCACACAATTAACGAAACTGCGAATCTCATTTTAACAGCAACCCGTTTATTAAAAGATTACAGAAAAAATAAAACAATGTCTTTAAATAGCACACTTTTTCAGAAATCATCAACAAAAAATACACTAGTTCCACTATTGGTCAAGAGATGGCGATGACCTAAAACTGCAATATTCTACACGGCAGTGTGCAGTGTGGAAATTCTCTGACGAATATAGGCCTCGCTCTCGGCATGCCTGAGAGATATTTCTTGACGGCATGTGAAACCAAGTCAGAGGCCCATGGGCGGTTTTAAAATTCTGACACCAGGTTAGTCACTAACCACACAAAAAGAAGAAGATTATCTCGCGTATCACATGTCCGTACCAGCTACCAGCGAAACTGTAATTTAGGATATTTTATTATGAATGTCACTTAGGTGTTTTTTTGATAATCCAACCTAGGAATCACGCTAGACGAGAAATTACAATGGGGACCTCATATAACATCTCTTGCGGGGCGGTTAAGCTCGGCCGCTTATGCTGTTAGAAAGATAAGACAGTTAACAGATGTGGAAACCGCGCGTTTGGTCTATTTTAGCTACTTTCACAGCATTATGTCGTATGGCATTTTACTGTGGGGTCGGGCTGCTGACATTGAATCCATCTTTATTTTGCAAAAGAGAGCTGTCAGAGCCATTTATAATCTACGTCGCCGCGAATCTCTCAGGGAACTTTTTAAAAGGGTTAATATTATGACGGTACCTTGCCAATTCATCTATGAAAATATTATGTTTGTAAGGAAAAATCCACATCTCTTTAATAAAATAAGTGATAGACATAATTTTAATACTAGAAATAAAGATAAACTAGATCAACCATTTTACAGATTATCTAAAGTACATACATCTTTTATGGGGTACTGTGTTAAATGTTACAACAAAATACCTTGTGACATATTGCAATTAAATGAAAGAAAATTTAAAACTCATATCAAAAGTGCACTTTGTAAACAAGCATATTACAAATTAGAGGATTATATCCAGGATAAGAGTGCTTGGAAACATGCTGGTCCTGCTCCATAGGACAATTTAGAATCAAGACAAAATCAAACTGGTTGCTAATTTAATTGTAAAATTGATTATTTTGTGTTTTATGACATTGATTTAACATTCTGTGATTACTTTCTCACACACTGACTTATTAATTACAAAATTTTAGGAAAATCGTCTACTTTTACAATGTTTGTAAATATGTGAGCACCATGTATCTATCACATATTAAATTATCTGTCGTTGCTTCATTTTTAATTCTTTTTACCTATTGTGGTATAGTAATTTTATTCTAGGTGCATCGTCTTCACATATAATTATTTAACTAATGTACGTACCTATACAAACTATTGTAAAACATTTTAAAAGAGTAACGGTGGAGTTTCTTGCCCATTCTTCTCCATACGAAAACTACCTTTTGGAAGGGGCGACTAGAATCATTTTTAATATTTTGTAAATTTCGACGTTCAAAAGTGCCATACATGGGCCTATTTGAAATAAATGATTTGACTTTGACTTTGACTTTATGTTAAACTTAATGCAAATTAATCTGTTAAGGCGAAAGCGTCAGGGTAGCCCGCGAAATTCAAATTTTCTTACGTTTTTTGCAATTTGCAGATCAGTATCATGTTGTGTTGATCTAAATATGATTCGTGGCCGTCATTTGACACCTTTGATAACTTATGGAGTTGTATTGCTAATTGTAATGATTATAATTGAGTAAAGCCATATTTGTTACGGCCGCGAATCATATTTTAATCAACATAAAACCTGCCACTGACTAACAAAATACAAAAAACGTAAGAAAATTTCAATTTCGCGGGCTACCCTGACGCTTCCCCCTTAAGTGCACATTACAAATTCTACACACAATGTAGGTACAACAAGTGATGCAACTTATGTTTACACAACTTGCAGTACTGCCGCCCCGCTGAAAGGAAGTGGAGCGTGAAGATATCTCACGTGTTCCTATTTGTTACTCTCCCTCCGTCATTGACGACGGACACAAAGTATTTCCGTGGCCTACTATTGATAGTGAGCCAGTTTATTTTGTAGTTAGAATTGAAAATATATGATCGTATCTTTATGCGTTTTGGATAGATTTTACAAGTTTCGTTGTTGTGTGATCCGAACTAGGAACTTTGAACTTTTCACCCATCTGTGTAATGGGTGAAAAGTATTTTAAATCAAATTTAGAATGTTAGCAAATAAATCGCGAGTGGATTGGTTAAAAAATTCCTGGCCAGACTGTGATTAATTGAATTTTTTTTTTTAGGAATTGCCTCTGCTTCCGGCGCTGAGTTTGGAAAAAAAAGCTGAAAATAGGGTTGGCAATTTGACATATTGGAGTAGATAGGCGGGGTAGACATAATTAAAATAAACATGTATTAAAGCATTTTTTTCCATTAATATATTTCCATATTCCAGTTATCGGGTAGTACACCCGCAACTTCTTTAAGGAGCTGGGGTGGATCGAATAACATATTTTCCCACCCGTACGCAAAATATGCGCTTTGACGTGGAGTTGCGTATACCAGCCGGTATTACCTATTATTACCTGCCTATTTGGGTCTTAACTCACAAGACCTTTGTTTGCAACAATTGAATGGTATTCTAGTATCTCTTTTTGTATGAGAACTAATTAAAGCTATGCAAGTACATGTACTAACAAGTATTTATTCCATTTTAATACTCAGTAGCTCTTCAATTATTTAAATTACAGCTTGTCTGAATGGTATTTTCAATGATGTGCCATTTAAACATACAAATTATACCAATTTGGGTAAAGACACAATTTACATATTTTTCACTTTTGAAGATTTATCTTTTTATTCTCGACGAATGGTACGAGTAAATAAACTAAAACGCAGATTTTTGGAAGATATGATAAGCACTGGCATCCCAGTTCTAATCAAATCTGCCAAAAATCTGCGTTATTATGCGACATATTACGCGACGTAGGCATATTTTACAACATGTCTCATTAGAAATGTCGTAAAATATGCCAAGAAAAGATTATGCTTTGACCTTCAAGTGATAACCTACAGATAAGAATGTTTTTGAATGTTTATTTTTGCTAAAAATAGTGCTTTACATTTCCTTATAGTCTACATTATTAGCTAGGTTTATATTCTTTAGTGACATAAGACGCAAAGGAAGTAAGTACATTGCTTATGAACTCCACACTAGGACGTGCCTGTCTCGTGCAGTCCTTGGGTGGTATTGCCATATGAAAATGCGTATTACATATTTAATTATTGCTACAAATTCAGAAGCACATAAAAAAGTGTTATTAATAAATAGTAATCAAAACATTGTTTAAACTAAGAACAGTTAAATACAAAAATAAAATAAAATTAAATTAAAGAATTAAAACGAGAGATTTGTCTCGGTATTAACTGTGTTATAAAACCTATTTTCCTCTGACATAGCAAAGTAGTAGGCAGTGAAATCCTGGTTCATGACCTTCCAATATATCAACTTCATCATATCACTAATAGAAACATAAAAATAAAAACTGTTGAAACAGAAATGGATAGCCTATTTACCCGACTATGGCGAAGCAAAAAGGAGGGTAATGATTTTGACCGGTATGTAAGTATGTGTGTTTATCAGTTACCTTGTAACTTCTTAACTACCTTGAACTTAATTTCGGAAGTCGGAGTCTTTAGTTTTGAATTTTCGTTTTTGCCACCGACTTCCGAAATAAAAATTATTTTTCACTTTGTAGTGCTTTTTTTGGAAGTCGGTTGTGTTACATGCAATTAACAAGATTTTTAATTAAGAAATTGTCAGTAGCTGCGTGAACACGGCAAAAGGGCCGCCCCTATTCCATGACTTACATCATCTGACCTGCTGCTTCACGGATCATAGTCATTTAAATCAAGTCATAAGTCATTTATTTAATAAAATTGGTGCATCATGTTGATATTATTACAGAGGTGATAAACAGGGTGTTTAGACGCTGGGTGCAAAGCTTTTATGGTGTGATAGTTGACACCATTTTGAACCAAGCATGTCTTAGACGAAGAAAGTATTTTATTTAAAACTGCTATTTTTAGTTTTTTTTTTAATATCCCAATTTCTGACAGCTAATTGTCAATTGTTATGATTTTAGGGTTCCGTACCCGGTGCCAAACAGAACTCTCTTACTAAGCCTCCGCTGTCCGCCCGTCTGTCTGTCTGTCCGTAATAGGTAGACAGTTGAAATTTTCACAGATTGTGTATTTCAACAAATAATAAAAATTAAAGAGCGGTCCCCATATTACAATAAACTATTGATTAAGAAAAATCTTACCCTGGCATGTGGGGAGCTCATTGAGAAGAGTAAAAAAAAAAAACTTCAAAAATTAAGAAACCGGGGACCGCTCTCAGTGTCATTATGAAATACGAGTTTTAAATTAAGGACAACAAAGAATAATATTCTTTGTTTAGTATTTTCAGTTATTTGCTAAATATTGCACGGTGGTACGGAACCCTTTGTGTGCGAGTCCGACTCATACTTGGCCGGCTGTTTTTAGTTAAACTCAACATATGAACATGTCCCGTCTTATTACAAAAAACTGCTTAGGTACTGGTTTAAACCAAGACTTAAAGGTCTAGGATTGTTACGGTAATAAAGCTAGTACCAGGCTCAAAAAGTGTTCTTATTACAAAACGAAGACTTTTCGAGGATCAGTTAGTACCAAAGAAGGTTCATGGTTTAAATAATATCCACAGATAAGAACCAAAAATGGCATTCTTTCATTCACTCACGCAGGTTTTATTTGAAGCAACGTTCTGTTTCTCTAAATATTGATAATACTAGTATTTATAATACTAGTAATTCGGAAGTGAATATTGATAATACTAGTAATTCGGAAGTGTAGTTCTGTGGAACAGCTCCATTACCCTCCAAGGCGACGATATTAGCTTAAACTTCAACAATTACAAACATTTTTGAGGTAGGTTTTCGCCAACTCGACAGTAAATCAGCTAGAGTTAGGTTTCTTTTCACTAAGTCAAACGGGGTGAAAGTGTCATTTATTGCAGCTTCACATCTTGTCCCCTCGTGATTGTCAACACATTGACAGACTGGCTCATCCTCCTCATTCAGGGAACAGATACCGTTATTCAGACAATAACCATGACACGCGTACACTTCACACCTTGCCCCGGAATAACCAGCATTGCATCTGAAATAATGATAATGTTAAACATGTTTATTTAAACTTAACAGGGAAACTGAAGGAGTAGTAAATGTTTTACCTGCATAAAGGTCCATCATCAGTGAAGCTACAGATACCTTGCAGACAATAGTTGAGACATTTCGACAGTAAATCAGCTAGGGTAGGTTTTCTTTCTGCTGACAACGTAGGGGTAGAAGTGAAAGTGAAAGTGTCCTCTTTAACAGCTTCACATCTTGTTCCCTCGTGATTACCAACACATTGACAGACTGGCTCACCCTCCTCGTTCAAGGAACATTCACCGTTGTTCAGACAATAACCATGACACGCGTACACTTCACACCTTTCCCCTGAATAACCTGCATTACATCTGAAATAATGATAATGTCGAACATGGTTATTAAACAAAATTTAACAAGACAACAGAAAAATTTGGTATAGCGGAGGCCCGGTAGTAACGGCCCCGACTTACGTGTCGTAGGTCGTGGGTTCTAAACCAAGCAGGCACTTTACTTTGCGTAATTTATTTCATCACCACTGCACTCAAAACAGTGAAGGAAAACATTGTGAGGAAAGCGGCATGTCCTCTTTCTAACCAAAATTTCGAACACATGTGACAGCATCTAACACAAGCTGGGACGGCGTGGTGGATTATAGCCCGCTCCCTCTCATAGAGAGGAGGACTGTGTTGGAACAGACATTGGGCTGATTATAGTTACGCTTAAACAAGGAAACCATCAGAAGGAGTAGAAATTATTTTACCTGCATTTAGGAAGTCCCTCATCATTGAAACTGCAGTCACCTTGCAAACAATAGTTCTCACAGACTGAAAAATCGCAACTCTCACCGATGTAACCAGGTGTGCATTTGCAAACAGACGTCTCACTTACTTTTGTACCGTGAACACAAAACAGTTCGTCAGCTGTTGTGTATTCAGTTGTCTGTTCTATTTCTGTTGTCTGTTGAATATTGAGGGAGTTGTTGGTTACTGTGAGTTTTGGTATCAAATTCGATAGGACTTCGCAATCCTGAAGTCCCTGAATTTGATCTTTTATTTTGTAGTTCGTGGCTATACCGAGTGCATTTACATTCAAGAACTTACTAATTACTTTCGGCTCTACATCACTCGTTGCGTTCTTTGGTAATTGCCAAACGGTTGTGTAGCTCTCGCTAGTGTTCGTCCAGTATAAGTAAGCATTTGAAACGGTCAACTCTTTTGGTTTAGAATAATTGTTAGTTAACCTGTATAAAGTATATGTTTTATGACCATCAAACATTTCACTGTCCAAATACAGATATATACCATAGCCAAAATTATAAATTTTCCGTGTTTGTGGGTCCGTGGCTATGGTATGCACTGGAAGAAAGTTGTTTATAACTTTTCTCTGGGAACCATTAAATCGAGCTCTCTCAATGTTCTTGTTTTCAATGTTTGTGTTAGTCCAGTAAATGTACCTGCAATTTGAATAACACTATTGAATATCACAAAATGAAACAGATTTTGATTTTTAAACTGACATTGGTAACGTACCCTCCACAGCTATCCACGGCAATATCAGTGGGGGTTCGGTCATCCATCTTGATGAAAAGATTTCCGTTAACATTGTTAATAGATCCAGGTTTTAATGAAATCCAATTAATACTTCTTTCTTTAGTATCAGTAAAGAATAGTGAATCTGTTGCCGGGTCGAAGGCAATACTGTGTATGTCACTACCGACTCTTTTGATGAAACATTTGTTTTCTTTGGAATGTAAATCATAACCACATATAGCGTCGTACTCGCTCTGTTTGTCGACGTACAGCATCATGTTGTGAACTTCATCATAAGCTAACGCTGTGATGTTGTGGGAAATAAAATTCACGGTGTTTGTGTTATTTGCGTCGGTAAAAAATATGAGTTGATTTCCCACACTAACGGCGATGTCTGAAACAAAAAAATAACAAGTGCAAATTCAAAGTCAAATAATTTATTTCAATTATGCACATAAAATACACTTTTGAACGTCAAAATTTACAAAAAATAGAATTGATTATAGTCGCCCCTTCCAAAAGGTAGTTTTCGTATGGAGAAGAATGGGTAAGAAACTCCACCGTTACTCTTTTAAAATGTTTTACAATATTTTTACATTAATTATATAATTATATGTGAAGGCGATGCACCTGGAATAATATTTCTATGCCACAATAGGTAAAAAATAATTAAAAATGAAGCAATAACAGAAAAAAATAATTAAGTAATGGATACATGGTGTTCACATATTTACAAGCATTGTAAAAGTTGGTTGGTTGGTTGGTTCAAGTAATCACAGAATGTAAAATCAATGTTATAATAATTAATTATACAATTAAATAAGCAACCAGTTTGATTTTGTCTAGACTCTAAACATTGTCCTATGGAGCTAGACCAGCATGCTTCCAAGCATTCTTATCTTGGATATAATCCTCTAATTTGTAATATGCTTGTTTACAAAGAGTACTTTTAATATGAGTTTTAAATTTTCTTACAGTTAATTGTAATACCCGTATCACAAGGTATTTTGTTGTAACATTAAACACAGTACCCCATAAAATATATGAATTCAGTATGTGATTCTGAACGCCCCTGCGTTGAAATTTTCCCTCGGTAATTAAAAAAATCTGCTGTTTCATAGAAAAGTGCAAAGTGCAACCTACGCGGTCAAAATGTATGAAACAGGTGTTTTTTTCATTAGCCGTCGATAAATTTCAGCACAGGGGGTTTCAGAATCATGTACTGAATCCCATGGCAACAGTTTTTGCGTCGATGTCCCTGCCACCCTGTATGTTTTCAAATAACAGTGTTAATAGGTATGGGAGGACATACACTGTCGTCCCATATCATATACAACATACATGCCTGTCAACAAGTATCAAAATAATAAAGCCTTTAAACCGTAGGTAGCATTAGGAGCCGTTAGTAGGTGAAAAATAAACTGCGTTCCTCGTACTTACCCCAGGAATTCACCAACCCCACGTACAGTGTTGCCAACGCCAGCACACTCTGCATTTTATACATTTTTAACTTCAGAAATATAAAGTTGTTTCTCAGACGTGCATCCACCGCTGGTGATTCCTCTTTTGATTCTAAAGCCAAACGCTGGTTTCTTGCAGCATAAATAGGAATGGTGATAAGAGATTGGTATTTCAGAATTCTCCTTAATATACCTAAGTGGATATTTTACTCATCACAGATAACTCGGTAACCTTTCTCTGTTTTTTTGCGATAATTGTCTTGTTATGTTCACGTTTTACAAAAACAAAAAGTTATTGTAAATCACAAATCTTAAAATTAATATTTTACTTAGTTTAAAATTGACAATTGAATATTTGTACACCATATACTTTGTGGTAGAATGTATAGAACTAACAAAAATATTAACACCATATTATGTAAAACTACATTTTTACAAATTAATTTATTCTGATTCTGAAAAGGTTTCTTTAGCCACATGAGAAAGTTATTAATTTAAGCTTATTTATTGATTCGAAAATTTTATTTTCTTCAAATATTTTTATTTATTATGTTAATTATTTCCTTAGTATGTAATTGGATACCTAATTTAAGTGGGTCGACGTTTTAAGACGATAAAAACGCTATAGGTATAGGTTAGCACGTCACGCATTGGTGATACCGATTTTTTTTAAAGTAAACATTGTTAATTACACAAACAAGTGTTTTATCTACTTTATGAGATGTTGTTATTAATAATTAGCTATTGCCTGCGGCTTCACCCGCGTGGAGGTCGGAAATTATTCCACGGGAACATACTACCGGGATAAAAAGTATGTCCTAAGCAAGGTCAAGGTCTATCCGTGTGCCAAATTTCATCCAAATCCGTTTAGCCGTTTGGGCGTGAATAGATAACAGACAAAGTTACTTTTCCATTTATAATATTAAGTAGTAAAGTATGGATTAACGTTAAAAATGAAAATAAAACATAACTACGTCCAAGACATGTATGGCTCAAAATGATCTAAATGGTGTAAACTATCACCCCATTAAGCTTTGCACCCAGCTTCCAAACACTGTATAAAAGAATAAAACAAAAACATTACATTCATAATTTTTATCACAAAAATTTAATAATACTTATTAATTAATATTTCAAAGTCAAAGTCAAATCATTTATTTCAAATTAACCCACGTATGGCGCTTTTTGAACGTCAAAATTTACAAAATAATAAAATTGATTCTAGTCGCCACTTCCAAAAGGTAGTTTTCGTATGGAGAAGAATGGGCAAGAAATAGAAAGTACAGTAAGCGCTCAAAAGTGCATAAGCACGCTAAGAGTCGTATTGCTGTGAACACGCGGTATAGCTCGTACATTTGTATGTGTAACCAACACGATACACACACCACAGATAACGCAGTTTTGCACTACACGAAACAACAATATATTTCCGTCGCTTTAAACATGCTAGCACACACGCACTATGCGCGTGAACTTGACCAGTTAATGGCATTGCTAAAATTCGATAGTAACTTAACAAGTGCAGATAGCAGAAAGCGTTAAGCGTTGGTATGGAATTCAAACTGCCTTTTTTTTTTTTTTTGGGTGGGAAATTATCAAATAACTTCTCCCGCTCTGGGTGGAGCAGGAGGGCGTGTCAGACTCTTACTGACTAAAACCCACCCGTGTTCCTTCGGTTGCCCTGTTGCCGGGGGCCGCGATGTCCCTATCGGTTTTCTTCGAACCCCCGGCAGGCATTGGCCCTAGCGGGCCCCGTCAATTCTGCTGACATCTCTTTGAGGCACGCGTGGAACACAACGCGCCGTCGACCCGGGCTTGGTCCTTACCGGACGGCGAGCTACCCATTGCTCACCGTCCGCAAGCCCACGCCTACGGTGGCCGGAAATCGTCTCGCGATTCCCGCCCCGGGCGTCTCCTCCTGCGGCGGTTAGGGGCGTGAGGGCGCGAAATTTGCCTTTCCCTCACGCGTTCCGCCTCCTCCTTCGCGAGCATTACCGCTTCGCAGAAGGAGGTGACGGCCTGCCATTTCCTCTCGCTCCGTACCATGGCCTGAACCAGGGCCGGACGCGAGAGATCACCGCCGCCGATCGCCTCTACGAGGACACGGCGTTGCTCCGCCCAAGCCGGGCAGACCTCCACCGTATGCTCTACCGTGTCCTCAGGCCGATCCACACAATGGTGACACCCGGGTGTTTCCTCCCGCCTTATCCTAAACAGGAACCTCCCGAAGCAGCCGTGTCCGGTGAGGACCTGCGTCAGGCGGAAGGTGAGGACGCCGTGGCGTCTCTCAAGCCACTCCTCAAAGAGGGGTCTTATCGCCGCAATTGTGGCGTGCCCAGCGCG
This sequence comes from Agrochola litura, assembly GCA_949152395.1. NCBI lineage: Eukaryota > Metazoa > Arthropoda > Insecta > Lepidoptera > Noctuidae > Agrochola > Agrochola litura. Next base: position 7,435,220 of record OX424508.1, read on the forward strand.
GGGTTGCGACAATCGCACCCGCCATGACGCCATGAGATCCCGCCGGAGCTCTGTCCGCTGTGCCGCGATTTCTTGAAACATAGTGCGGTTTTTTGCAAATATTATTATTTTTGTTTTCGATAATAATATTTTTTAAATATTGCTGCTTTTTTATGTTGTTATTGCAATAAAGGTTTTAGATTAAAAAATGCGTGATATATGATAACAAAATTAAAAAAATATGTTTATTCGTTATATTTATTTTACATAAGTTAACACACTGCTACAATTATTTATCATTACTTCAGCTGAATAAGATGTGAAATAGATGTCAAGAAACTTAGAAGCAGTATGTATTATTTTGACATATTTAAATTATGAAATATTTTAAATTTTTAATGGATTTTTTCACCATAAATATTAAGCTTTGATCATGGTCGAAGTAATTAAGTAATAAATAAGAATATTAGACTACTAATGTAAAAAACCGGCCAAGTGCGTGTCGGACTACGCACAATGAAGGGTTCCGTAGTTGAGATGAATTTATTTATCCCAAGAACAAACTTAACATTGTAGTTGAAAAACATGTTCTCCCATACATTCCAAATGCAAATCGTCGCTCGGCATCCAATACCGCGAATGTGACACTTTTACGTTTTTTTTAAATTGCAGGATCACTTATTTGAACGTATTGAATGAAATAAAACAAAAATCTGATTTTCGTAAAAAATTCACATTCGCGGTATTAATATAATAATAATCTAAATCTAATACCTTTAAACGAACAATTCTTGTATATATGTATATTTAATCTGAATCTCGGAAATGGCTCCAAGAATTTTTATTAAATTTAGTATGCAGGGGGTTTCGGGAGCGATAAATCGATCTAGCTAGGTTTCATTTTTAGAAAACGTTGTTAAAAAAAAATGGTCATCCAGATATTTTTCTTTATTCAAGTAACAAGGACTCATTGTGTTAGTAAACTTATGAACTATGTTAACTTATTTTACCAGGTCACTTAGAAAGTTTTGCGACTAACAGTTTTTGTCTATAGTATACTGGCTGGTTTTGTCATGTCAATTAAAACTATGACTATTTATTACAAAAAAACATAACATTCGAAATTCCCTCCACATTTTTTTACGAGCAAAATCAAAATACTCTGTCTTACTGAAAACTGGATTTACAACGAGAACATTTTCGCGCGATGATTTTGTACGATTTCAAATGTCGACCAAAACCAGAAGAATAGTTTGAAAGACTTCGAATGGTGTTCATAGAAAAAAGCCTTTCTAAAGCGACTGTTTTCCGCTGGTTCAACGAATTTATGGGTGGTCTCGTAATTTTGGCGGACAAGGAAAGAAGTGGCCGCCCTATGACGGTTGTTACATAACAAAACGTGCTGGCTGTGAAAAATTTAATTCAAGAGAATAGGCGAATTACATATGAAGAGGTTCAGCATATACTGCCGATTGGATCGGGAAGTGTGCATGAAATTCTACACAGCCATCTTCGGTTATGGAAGATAGTTTCACGCTGGTACCGTAAAATCTAACACAGGCTCAGAAGGAGGTTCGGGTAGAATGGTGACGAGACATGATAGCAAAATTTGTAGCAGGCTCGTCTCGGCGCGTTTAAGATATCATTACGGGTGATGAATCTTGAATTTATCAATATGATCCAGAAATGAAGCGTCAGTCGACCGTGTGGCTGTTTCAAAATAAACCAACGCCTACCAAAGTGAAGCGAGCCAGAAGTGCAGGCAAAATTTTGATCGCAAGGTTTTTTTTTGCCGGTTTATCTGGTGTCAGTACCCTGACGAGATCAAAGGAGTATCAATGCTGAATGGTATGTTACCAAATGTTTGCCAGAAGTTTTTACTACTGCAAGCAGCAAGCGACCGAACACTGGCCTCCGTGGACTACTGCTTCACCACGACAACGCGCTGGCTCACTCGGCACTCAAAACAAGGGACTTTCTGGACAGCACACCGGTCAAATTTATAGGTCATCCTCCTTACAGTCCCGATTTGGCTCCGTGCGACTTTTTCTTGTTCCCCAAAATAAAAAATCAACTCAAAGAAAAACAGTTTTCATCACCTGAAGATGCACTGGCTGCATTTGAGAAGGAGATTGGAGAGGTGTCTGATGCGAACTGGAAAATGTGTTATGAAAATTGGTTTAGACGTATAAAACTGTGTATAAACGCCAATGGAGAGTTCTTTGAAAAGATATAATAAAAAAATATATAACCTGTAGTATATTTTTTTCTAGTATCACAAAACTTTCTGAGTGCCCCACGTAATCTAGTTTAAATTTATTTCACCCCATGAGAGATGGCACTGCAGTGATTGATGTACATGCAATCCAGCCTGCTAGCGATCTTTTTTCAGGATATTGTTGGAGCTGGCCCGCACTCTGCGCACCAGGGATGCACACCTCATTCGCATCGTTGCGTAAAAGCAATTAATATACGTCCGCGAACATTCCCGATGCGCTACAAAAACGAGGCAGCCCCACCAATACCCTGAAAGCGTTATTGTATTGGACACGAAAGGCGTTGCACGACCTTTGGGTATATCTAGCCCACTGGTTGCACGTGTAAAACGTTGTACAATAAGCTCGAAACAGAGTAATTTAGACTTTTTAAGTGAGCAGCGTGCAAACCTGCGAGCCAGCATGTTTGCCCTTACCGACAACGCCCTTCGTTGATAAATGATTTTATTTCTGTAAGTAGGTTTGTACAAACACTTTTACACGTCAATCATATTTTAAAACTAGATGAGGTCGGCGTTTCCTATCTGACTACTCTGAGAAGAAAGGCCGAAACAAAGTCAGAAGTTCCCGCTCAATATCGAGTCCGTCATTGAGGTCAGGGGTCAATATATGACCAAGATATTTAAACGTAAATACTCTTTGTAGTGAAGTCCCATTGAGTAATACAGGTGGTACATAACCCGGTCTACCCCCAGCCTCAAAGACCATGATCTCCGACTTATTGGAGTTATACATAAACCCATTTGTTTTGGCATACTGCTCACATTTGGCGACCAATTACTTTCTGAGACTACAGATTGACGCGCTCAGAAGCACCATATCATCTGCATAGCTAATATTATTTACACAAATACCATCTATATAGCAACCCAATCTGGTGCTGCTGAGCTCGCCAATCCTGCCTCACCTGCATTCCAACCTGTATGGCCTGGAAAAAGTTCGAGCCCATCGTACACTATTGATCTGGTTACCATACCACTATTTAAAGATGTTTATAAGCTCCGTTGGCAACCTATCCTTCTCCATCTTTCTCCACAATACGTCATAAGCAATCAGATCAGAAGCCTTGAACAAATCGAGGAAGCTAGCATTAATCGGCGTCCCACACTGTGTATAGTAAGTGTGTGATAGTATGCTCAAGACACAACACTGCACTTTCTGTTGACAAACCACGCCGAAACCCGAATTGGTTTTCATGAACATTTACAGTTTTATTTATTTGTGTATTAAGCAGACGGTCAAACACTTTTGATATTTTGATATTATAGTAGCTAGAGAGATGGGCCAATTGGCTGCCGAGCGACAAAATGTAAGTTTGTACGCACAATATTGAGAGATTTACCATGTTATTTTAAGACCATGGACTTCTTATAGGTTTTCCTGTAATCTATGAGTAAAGAGCCACACTATGTATTTTTTTCAAAATTTTTGGTCCAGTAGTTTCGGAGATAAGGGGGGGGGAATGGTCAATTTTCATTGAATTTATTAAATATCTTTAAAAGTGTTTATTTTTAAATTATATAAAAAATATTTTTAAGATCCTCGCGACAAGCCCTTTCATTTGATATGTCACACGGTACTGTTAGCAAAACTTTTTTTTTTAATTTTCTTGTTTGCGCCCCAAAAGTGACTCCTATATTCAAAATTAATTAATTTACGTTACTTATTTGTGTTTGGGTCATAGAAATACATATGTGTACCAAATTTCAACTTAATCGGTCCATTAGATTCGGAGTAAATTGGCTGTGACAGACGGACAGACAGACAGACAGACAGACCGACAGACAGACAGACAGACAGACAGACACACGAGTGATCCTATAAGGGTTCCGTTTTTTCCTTTTGAGGTACGGAACCCTAAAAACTACTTACAGAATAGGTAATTTTAAGGTTAAATATGGGCAGTTTGTTTATATTTTATTTGTATTAATTATTTTACATTTTATTTGACTTTAGTAAATATTGGTTGTTATTGAGGTTAAAGCTTAAGTATTCATTTTCTTTACGAAAAGAAGATTGAAACTAAACCTCAAATTTTAATCCTAAAATAATACTATTACTAAAATAATATTAAACAATTTCGGTATATCTGCAAGAAATACGACAAACACCCTATTGAAAAGTGCTTAAAAAATTCGTTACCATAAATTCATGCAATAACGAATCTGTTGTTTATTAAGTTGGTACGGTCAATATTTTAAGGTCAAAAACGGTTTTCTAGCTGGTCTTCAGTGATGCAAGCCTTCAGAGTGCACGGCGAACGGTTCATAATGACGTGTTTTTAATAATTCAGCAAAATATCTCGTTGGTATGAAACCATTTGTTTCATATTCATTTACCATTTGACGTCACTGCTACTCGATAATAAGCCCCTTCCTCATATCTCTTAACCCTCATAGTATTTCTCTAGAACAAAGAAAAACATTGTTTTTATTACACATAATACCTTATTATTTATTATTCACTAATCGAATTAAACCTCACAATGAATTTAAAACTTTAAAGGCATCTTCTGTCTCAACAATACCTCTGTTCTATCAACAATACCCTTTTTTTTTTTTTTTTTTTTGCGTGGGAAATTATCAAATAACTTCTCCCGCTCTGGGTGGAGCGGGAGGGCGTGTCAGACTCTTACTGACTAAAACCCACCCGTGTTCCTTCGGTTGCCCTGTTGCCGGGGGCCACGATTTCCCTATCGGTTTTCTTCGAACCCCCGGCGGGCATTGGCCCTAACGGACCCCGTCAATTCTGCTGACATCTCTTTGAGGCGCGCGTGGAACACAACGCGCCGTCGACCCGGGCTTGGTCCTTATCGGACGGCGAGCTACCCATTGCTCACCGTCCGCAAGCCCGCGCCTACGGTGGCCGGAAATCGGCTCGCGATTCCCGCCCCGGGCGTCTCCTCCTGCGGTGGTTAGGGGCGTGAGGGCGCGAAATTTGCCTCTCCCTCACGCGTTCCGCCTCCTCCTTCGCGAGCATTACCGCTTCGCAGAAGGAGGTGACGGCCTGCCATTTCCTCTCGCTCCGTACCATGGCCTGAACCAGGGCCGGACGCGAGAGATCACCGCCGCCGATCGCCTCCACGAGGACACGGCGTTGTTCCGCCCAAGCCGGGCAGACCTCCACCGTATGCTCCACCGTGTCAAACGGTATATAGTAGTAGTATTCATTTTCTTTACGAAAAGAAGATTGAAACTGAACCTCAAATTTTAATCCTAAAATAATACTATTACTAAAATAATATTAAACAATTTCGGTATATCTGCAAGAAATACGACAAACACCCTATTGAAAAGTGCTTAAAAAATTCGTTACCATAAATTCATGCAATAACGAATCTGTTGTTTATTAAGTTGGTACGGTCAATATTTTAAGGTCAAAAACGGTTTTCTAGCTGGTCTTCAGTGATGCAAGCCTTCAGAGTGCACGGCGAACGGTTCATAATGACGTGTTTTTAATAATTCAGCAAAATATCTCGTTGGTATGAAACCATTTGTTTCATATTCATTTACCATTTGACGTCACTGCTACTCGATAATAAGCCCCTTCCTCATATCTCTTAACCCTCATAGTATTTCTCTAGAACAAAGAAAAACATTGTTTTTATTACACATAATACCTTATTATTTATTATTCAGTAATCGAATTAAACCTCACAATGAATTTAAAACTTTAAAGGCATCTTCTGTCTCAACAATACCCTTGATTAAGATTTATGTTTAGTAAAATATGAAATATATAAATGATAACACTCACACTTAGTCCGGTTTCATTAGATATTCACTTCACTTTTACGCAGCGCAATAATATTCTCTGATCTGATCTGATCTCTTCAATATATGTTATGCCTGCTTTTTGATAATAATAACCATAACACTGCGCTAAATACTCGTCACCAATATTATCCACGAACCAACAAAGTTCTATTAATTAAATACTCGTAACAAACTGCATCTACCCCACAGAAATCGAAATAATTTACTTAGTTTTTTGTGGTCTACCTGCTAAACTTTAATATTTATGTGAACAAGACGAATGAAACTAAAAACGAATGATGATTATTGAACTAGTCATTGGTTGCAGACAAAGTGAGTGTGAGTGTGTAATGTGCGTGTCTACAGTATTGTAACAACTTATAGAAGTAAGTCAAACCGAAGCGTCAGTCTATTGCTTTGTGAGATTGCTCATGGAATTTCATTGCAGTTTGTTAAAAGTCCATGAGCAATCTCACAAAGCAATAGACTGACGCTTCGGTTTGACTTACGACCTTCTTCTATAAGTTGTTACAATACTATAGACACGCACAGTACACACACACACACTCACTTTGTCTGCAACCAATGACTAGTTCGATAATCATTCGTTTTTTGTTTCATTCATCTTGTTCACATAAAAATTAAAGTTTAGCAGGTAGACCACAGAAAACTAACTAAATTATTTCGATTTCTGTGGGGTAGACAGATTCAGTTCGTTACGAGTATTCATTTAATAGAAACTTTGTTGGTTCGTAGATAATGTTGGTGACGAGTATTTAGCGCAGTGTTGTGGTTATTATTTTCAAAAAGCAAATATTGAACGGATATCAAAATTATTATTGCGCTGCGTAAAAGTGAATGTTATTTGTGTAAATAGCATTTATAGTGCTATATCTAATGAAACCGGACTAAGAGTGAGTGTTATCATTTAAATATTTCATATTTTACTAAACATAAATCTTAATCAAGGGTATTGTTGAGACAGAAGATGCCTTTAAAATTTTAAACTCATTATGAGGTTTAATTCGATTAGTGAATAATAAATAATTTGGTATTTTGTGTAATAAATACAATGTTATTCTTTGTTCTAGAGAAATACTGTGAGGGTTAAGAGATATGAGGAAGGGGCTTATTATCGAGTAGCAGCGACGTCAAATGGTAAATGAATATGAAACAAATGGTTTCATACCAACGAGATATTTTGCTGAATTATTAAAAACACGTCATTATGAACCGTTCGCCGTGCACTGAAGGCTTGCATCACTGAAGACCAGCTAGAAAACCGTTTTTGACCTTAAAATATTGACCGTACCAACTTAATAAACAACAGATTCGTTATTGCATGAATTTATGGTAATTTTTATTTTATGGCACGTTTCAATATGTTGTTTGTCGTATTTCTTGCAGATAGACCGAAAATGTTTAATATTATTTTAGTAATATTATTATTTTAGGATTAAAATTTGAGGTTTAGTTTCAATCTTCTTTTCGTAAAGAAAATTAATACTTAAGCTATAACCTCAATACCAACCAATAATTACTAAAGCCAAATAAAATTTAAAATAATTAATGTAAACGAAACTGCCTATACTTAACCTTAAAATCAACTATTTTGTCAGTAGTTTTTTTTTTTACATTTTAAGTAGTCTAATATTCTTATTTATAGCTTAATTACTTCGACCATGATCAAAGCTTTATATTTATGGTGAAAAAAATCCTTTTCAAATTTAAAACATTTCAAAATTTAAATATGTCAAAATAATACAAATTGCTTCTAAGTTTGTAGACATCTATTTCACATCTTATTCAGCTGAAGTAATGATAAATAATTGTAGCAGTTTGTTAACTACACTTAATTAAAATAAAATATAACAAATAAATATTTTTTAATTTTATTATCACATATCACGCATTTTTTATTCTAAACCCTTTATTGCAATAACAACAGTTAATAAAAAGGCAGCAATATTTACAAAAATATTATTATTGCAAACAAAAACAATAATATTTGCAAAAACAGCGCTGTGATTTACGAGATTAGAACCATAGCCATCTTGAATACGCTTAACGCCTTCTGCTATCTGCACATATAATTTACTTTTGAATTTTAGCAATGCCATACACTGGCCAAGGTCACGCGTATGATGCGTGTCTAACAATAAAGTGCGGCGCTCGCGAACCGCGACGATACGACAGTGTGTAGTGCAAAACTGCGTTTTCTGTGGTGTGTGTACGCCACACACACCACAGACGTCTGACTGTTTACACATACAAATGTACGGACTATACCGCGTGTTCACAGCAAAACGACTCTTAGCGTGCTTATGCACTTTTGAACGCTTACTGTACATTAGTTCAATAATTATTATATGTGAAGACGATGCACCTAGAATAAAATTACTAGGTATACCAAAATAGGTAAAAAGAATTAAAAACCGGCCAAGTGCGTGTCGGACTACGCACAATGAAGGGTTCCGTAGTTGAGATGAATTTATTTATCCCAAGAACAAACTTAACATTGTAGTTGAAAAACATGTTCTCCCATACATTCTAACTGCAAATCGTCGCTCGGCATCCAATACCGCGAATGTGACATTTTTTACGCTTTTTTTTTTTTTTGCAGGATCAGTTATTTGAACGTGTAGAATGAAATAAAACAAAAATCTGATTTTCGTTAAAAAATTCACATTCGCGGTATTAATAATAATCTAAATGTAATAATACCTTTAAACGAGCAATTCTTGTATATTATAATTATATAATCTGAATCTCGAAAACGGCTCCAAGAATTATTATTAAATTTAGTATGCAGGGGGTTTCGGGAGAAATAAATCGATCTAGCTAGGTTTTATTTAGAAAAAGTCGTTAAAAAAAAATGGTCATCCAGATATTTTTCTTTATTCAAGTAACAAGCACTCATTGTGTTAATAAACTATGTTAGCTTATTTTACCAGGTCACTCAGAAAGTTTTGCTACTAATAGTTTTTGCCTATAGGATACTGGCTGGTTTTGATGTCAATTAAAACTATGACTATTTATTACAAAAAAACATAACATTCCGAATTCGAAATTCCCTCCACATTTTTTGCGAGCAAAATCAAAATACTCTGTCTTACTAAAAACTGGATTCACAACGAGAACATTTTCGCGCGATGATTTTGTACGATTTCAAATGTCGACTAAAACCAGAAGAATCGTTTGAAAGACTTCGAATGGTGTTCATAGAAAAAAGGCCTTCTAAAGCGACTGTTTTTCGCTGGTTCAACGAATTTATGGGTGGTCAAATAATTTTGATGGACAAAGAAAGAAGTGGCCGCCCTATGACGGTTGTTACATAACAAAACGTGCTGGATGTGAAAAATTTAATTCAAGAGAATAGGCGAATTACATATGAAGAGGTTCAGCATATATTGCCGATTGGATCGGGAAGTATGCATGAAATTCTACACAGGCATCTTCGGTTATGAAAGATAGTTTGACGCTGGTACCGTAAAATCTAACGCAGGCTCAGAAGGAGGTTCGGGTAGAATGGTGCCGAGATATGATAGTAAAATTTGTAGCAGGCTCGTCTCGGCGCGTTTAAGATATCATTACGGGTTCATCACCCGTAATGATATCTTATCTTGGATTTAACAATATGATCCAGAAATAAAGCGTCAGTCGACCGTGTGGCTGTTTCAAAATGAACCAACGCCTACCAAAGTGAAGCGAGCCAGAAGTGCAGGCAAAATTTTGACGCAAGTTTTATATCTTTGCCGGGTTATCTGGTGTCAGTACCTTGACGAGATCAAAGGAGCATCAATACTGAATGGTATGTTACCAAATGTTTGCCAGAAGTTTTTACTACTGCAAGCAACAAGCGACCGAACACTGGCCTCCGTGGGCTACTGCTTCACCACGACAACGCGCTGGCTCACTCGGCGCTCAAAACAAGGGACTTTCTGGACAGCACACCGGTGAAATTTATAGGTCTTCCTCCTTACAGTCCAAATTTAGCTCCGTGCGACTTTTTCTTGTTCCCCAAAATAAAAAATTTACTCAAAGGAAAACAGTTTTCATCACCTGAAGATGCACTGGCTGCATTTGAGAAGGAGATTGGAGAGGTGTCATGATGCGGACTGGAAAATGTGTTATGAAAATTGGTTTAGACGTATAAAACTGTGTATAGACACCAATGGAGAGTTCTTTTAAAAGATATAATAAAAAAAATTATAACCAGTATTATATTTTTTTCTAGTATCACAAAACTTTCTAAGTGCCTCACTTAATCAAGTTTAAATTTATTTCACCCCATGGGAGATGGCACTGCAGTGATTGATGTACATGCAATTCAGCCTGCTAGCGATCTTTTTTAGGATATTGTTGGAGCTGGCCAGAGCGCACCAGGCATGCACACCTCATTCGCATCGTTGCGTAAAAGCAATTAATATGTGCGTCCGCGAACATTCCCGATGCGCTACAAAAAAGGGGCAGCCCCACCAATACCCTGAAAGCGTTGTTGTATTGGACACGAAGGGCGTTGCACGACCTTTGGGTATATCTAGCCCACAGGCTGCATGTGTAAAACTTTGTACAATAAGCTCGAAACAGAGTAATTTTGAATTTTTAAGTGAGCAGTGTGCAAACCTGCGAGCTAGCATGTTCGCCCTTACCGACAACGCCCTCGTTCCCGCTCAATATCTAGTCCGTCATTGAGGTCAGGGGTCAATATATGACCAAGATATTTAAACGTAAATACTCTTTGTAGTGGAGTCCCATTGAGTAATACAGGTGGTACATAACCCGGTCTACCCCCAGCCTCAAAGACCATGATCTCCGACTTATTGGAGTTATACATCAAACCATGTGTTTTTGCATACTGCTCAAATTTGGCGACCAACTTTCTGAGACCACAGATTGACGCGCTCAGAAGCACCATATCATCTGCATAGATGCATCGAAAAATGCACCGGATAACGAACTACTCTCAATTACTTACAAAAGATATAGGAATTTCTGTAATAATTTGTTGAAAAAGCTAAAAAACCAATATGATCAAAGTCAACTACAGAAAGCAGGTAAAAACACTAAACTTATATGGAAATTCTTAAAAACTAACACTATTAGGTCAAAAAATCCCGAACCAGCGCTTGATCTTTTATCTTCTGAGCTAAGCCCTACCGAAGCAGCAAATAAAGCTAACAACTTCTTCATTAACGTAGGAAAAAACTTAGCTGAAAAATTTGTAATTTTTCCATTCAAAGCCAAACTAAGACATATGCAACACGAAACTCTATGGTCTTATTAGATACTGATGCTAATGAGGTAGTAAGTATAATAGATGGATTAAAGGAAATTTGTGCCATAGGATGTGACGACATACGTAATAGCATACTCAAAAGATTTAAATACGTCATTGCGTCATTTGACTCACATTATTAATTTATGTTTAATAAAAGGAATATTTCCTAAATTGCTTAAAAAAGCCATAGTCACCCCCGTGTTTAAAGCTGGAGACAAAAGTAGTGTAAATAATTACAGGCCAATTTCAGTTTTAACAGGGCTCTCAAAGATTTTGGAAAAAATTATAAACAGTAGATTAGTAAAATATCTTGAAAGTAATAAATTACTCTCTGATCATCAATTTGGTTTTAGGCCTAAAAGATCAACAAGCCAAGCCGTTCACCATCTGACTAATTTTATAAGCACAAACCTAGATAACGGCATGCATACCATAGGGATATTTTTAGACCTTGCCAAGGCTTTTGACACAATTTCTTGTACTTTACTTTTGTACAAGCTTGAAATGCTGGGAATACGGGGAGTACAATTGCAACTATTAACTGATTACCTTAGCGACCGCCATCAGTGTGTAAAAATAGGTCAGTACATGAGTTCTGAACTTGAGAATAGCTGTTATGGAATCCCACAAGGCAGTATTTTGGGTCCTACTTTGTTTTTAATTAATATAAATGACCTGTGCAATTTGACACTTCAAAAGGGTGTAATTATGTCATATGCGGATGACATAGCTCTACTGTTCGCAGCTAAATCAAAGGATGAGGTCTATGAAGTAGCACAGAATGGGTTTAATACTGTGTCTAATTGGCTTCATAAAAATCTCTACTTTTCATAAAAACTTTAAATACAGATAAAACCAAGTACCTATTATTTACAATGAGAAACACTAATCCAACGCTTACTAATCCAAACATTCAAGCGCATAACAATTGTAATTTACATTATGCTGACATTGCATGCACTTGTCCCACTTTAGCCAAAACTGACCATATCAAATATCTAGGCGTCACAATTGACACAAACCTGAATTTCCGCAAACACATCGATTTATTATGCACCAGAGTGCGTAAACTAATATACATTTTTAAAAATTTACGTAGCATTGCCGACTTTAAATTAATTAGACAGGTTTATTTGGTTTTGTACTGCATAACGTCCTGGGGTGGTGCCGCTAAGTCAATTTTACTGCACCTAGAACGCGCTCAAAGAGCAGTTTTAAAGGTTGCTACTTTTCGGCCATTTAGATTTCCTACACACCAGCTTTATATGGCATGTAAAGTGCTAACAGTACGTCAATTATTTGTTTTGAATGTAGTTTTATTACAACACACTGAACTTTATTTTAACCCCGTACCTTCAGATAGGAGAAGAAAAGATTTGGTTTGTGTTAACTCTCAGACTAAACATGCTTTTACTAATCGATTTTATTTATTTTTAGGACCCTACTTGTATAACCAATTTAACAGAGTGCTAAAGATTTACAGTTTAAGTTATAATAGGTGTAACTTACTTGTTCAAGAATATTTAGCAAAACTCAATTATGCAGACACGGAAAAACTACTAGAAATTTTAAAATAAAATTTATATCTACGTACTCTATCTTAAGTCTCTTCCTTTACCAAATTACTCTTTAAGTACTTTACTCTTTAAGTCTCTTCCTTTACCAAATTAATAATACTTTGTCTACTTTAATATTATTCGTTAATTTATTTAAACATAATATATCTTACATAATCTAGTTTTAAAATAATATACCCAAATAGTTGCTGTTTAAGTCATTGAAAATATTATGTCTTCTTTTTAATTTAGCTTCTAATATATGTATTGTTGTTCTCTTTTTAAATGTTTGATGTAAATTGATGGCCTGAAACACAGGTTTTCATAAACCTAGATCAGGCTAGTCTACATTACAGTTAGAACTAAAATTTTCCTCGATTGTAATTAATGTAAATCATAATTTTACTTTATACTTGAATACATTTTATTTATTTTATTTTATAGCTATTATTATTTACACAAATACCATCTATATAGCAACCCACTCTGGTGCTGCTCAGCTCGCCAATTCTGCCTCACCCCGCATTTCAACCTGTATGGCCTGGAAAAAGTTCCAGCCCATCGTACACTATTGATGTGGTTACCATACCACTATTTAAAGATGTTTATAAGCTCCGTTGGCAACCTATCCTTCTCCATCTTTCTCCACAATACGTCATAAGCAACCAGATCAGAAGCCTTGAATAAGTCGAGGAAGCTAGCATAAATCGACGTCCCACGCTGTGTATAGTAAGTATGTGATAGTATGCTTAAGACACAACACTGCACTTTCTGTTGACAAACCACGCCGAAACCCGAATTGGTTGTCATGAACATTTACAGTTTTATTTATTTGTGTATTAAGCAGACGGGTAAACACTTTTGATATTTTGATATTATAGTAGCCTATTGGATGCCGAGCGACGAGATGAAAGTTTCTACGCACAATATTGAGAGATTTACCATGTTATTTTAAGACTATAGACTTCTTATAGGTTTTCCTGTAATCTATGAGTAAAGAGCCATACTATGTACTTTTTTCAAAATTTTTGGTCCAGTAGTTTCGGAGATAAGGGGGGAGGAATGGTCAATTTTCATTGAATTTATTAAATATCTTTAAAAGCATTTATTTTAAAATTATATAAAAAATATATTTAAGATTCTCGCAACAAGCCCTTTCATTTGATATGTCTATGTTCTATGTTCTATGTTATAGGGTTTGGTTTCCGCACTTAGTCCGTAAGGTGGACCATTGTGCGTGGGCCATGGCGGCCGTTTGGTGTTATTCCAACCAGCCCACCTCCCTCCAGAAGCTAATCAAGTCTCCTGGTCTGTTCAGAACATCTGTGTAGGATCTGGGTGACCCGAGGGTTTCTGTTCTAATCTGGGTGACGCCTGTGCATTCAAAGAGCACGTGCGCTACTGTTTCCTCAGCCTCCATGCACGCCCTGCACAGAGGACTGTCCGTTATGCCTATTGTGTGGAAGTGTTTGTTTAGCGAGCAGTGCCCCGTGATGGTCCCCGTCACCATGCGCAGGCCGTTCCTGTCCAGGCGTAATAAACGCCTGGTTAGCCTGCCATCCAAGGATGGCATAGCTTCCTTGGACTGCCTGCAACCTGGTGTCGAGGTCCACCAGTTCTCTGCTTGTGTGTGGGTGAATTCCTGTAGCCACCTGCGTATTTGGTTGAAGGGGATTGGCACGATAGGCTCGGGTCCACAGACTGCCGTGCTAGATCCTCTTCTAGCAAGTTCGTCAGCTGCGTCGTTACCTAGCGATCCGCTGTGTCCTTTTATCCATTGCAGCGTCACCGTGTTGCGGCTAGATACCGTTACTTGTTCTAGTGCATTGTGACATTCTAGTGTTAACTTTGAAGTAATATATTTTTTCCGTAAGGATTGGAGAACTGAGGCGCTATCGGCGAGTATGCGAATGTGGGTGTCCGTAACTCTCCTGGCCTCTATAGCATGGGCCGCTTGTATGATGCCCACACACTCCGCCTGATAGACGGTGTTGAACATTCCCAGCGGGCGGGATATATTTATGTTGAGGTCGTGTGAGAAGACTCCAACTCCGGTACCGGAGTCGGTCTTCGATCCGTCTGTGTATACTCTCAGCTCTTTCGGGCCTGAATAGTCACACTGTTCTTCTGTAAGTGTTATGTTGTAGTGCTGTTGAAAGTGGTGTGATTTCGGGGCTTTGTCACAGGGTGATGCCAACATTGGTCGTCGTTTGATCGCATCTTCCTTTATACGTATGTGCTTAACTCTGGAGTCTTTGCTTAGGGTTCCTGATAGATGGAGCCTAAAGGCGGCCAGGGCCGCCTCCTCCCGCACAATGAATGCAGAGGCGGTAGTCCAAGCATTGCCTGTAGGGTGGCAGTGGGTGTAGTTCTCATACTGCTAGTGATTGCAACACACGCAAACCGCTGCAGTTTTTCGAGATCTCTTTGGGCTGTACTCAGGTCTGTCCTGGGCCACCAGACTAGTGAGCCGTATGTGATAATTGGTCGGATGACTGTGGTGTATAGCCAGTGGGTGACCTTGGGGCTAATGCCCCAATTCCTGCCTAGCAGTCGCTTGCACTGCCACAGGGATATGCTGGCTTTCGTGGTGATGTAGTTCGTGTGTTTTGCCCATTTCAGCTGCTTGTCCAAAAAGATGCCCAGGTATTTGGTTTCAGTTGAGAGGCTTAGGGTTGTTCCAAAGAATCGTGGTAGTTGTAGTGTGGTCAATTTCCTCTTTTTTGTAAAGAGGATCAGTTCGGTTTTTGCAGGGTTCACTGAGAGTTGGTGCTTGTTGCACCATTCCTCTACTATTTTCAGGGCTTGACGCATGAGATTGCATAAGGTGTTTTCGTGGGTCCCGTTTATTATTATGGTTATGTCATCGGCGTAGCCTACAGTGAAATAACCTTTGTCATTAAGTGTTTTGATGAGGCTGTCTGCTACCAGGTTCCATAGAAGCGGTGAGAGGACGCCCCCCTGCGGGCAGCCCTTCGCAACGATGGCCCTTGTAGTGTCATTTACTGTGACTTGTACAGCTCTCAATTTGAGCATGTTGGTGATCCAGCCACTCAGGGTCGAGTCTATGCTGTGTCGGTCGAGGGCCATTTTTGTGCTGTTAAACATGGTTTTGTCAAAGGCGCCCTCAATGTCAATGAAGGCGGCCAGTGCTGAGCATTTGTGGTCCACTGCGCATTCAATTTTAGAAACCACGCTGTGTAGCGCTGATTCTGTTGATTTGCCTGTGGAGTACGCATGCTGTTGTTTGTGAAGTGGTTTAGCCCGGAGAGGTCCGTCTCGGATGTGCCTGTCACAGAGTCTCTCGAGAGTTTTCAGTAGGAAGGATGTGAGGCTTATAGGCCTATATGCCTTGGCTTGTGTATAATCGGTCTTGCCAGGTTTGGGTATGAAAATTACTTTCACCTCGCGCCATGCGAGAGGTATGTGTCTAAGTGCTATGCAGGCTCGATAGATCTCCACCAGCCATGGTGTCAGATGATCTACCCCCCATTGCAGCAGGGCTGGGAAGATGCCATCCAGCCCTGCCGACTTGTATGGCTGAAAGGTGTTGATAGCCCACTTTATGCGGTCTTCTGTTACTATATTGCGGGCTCTTGACCAGTCTTGATCCGTTGGGGTCCATTCTGGTTCAGCCTCCCACGACCTGTCCTCCAGGATCTTACAGTCTGGGAAGTGAGTCTCAAGAAGGACCTTGCTGGTTTCATAGTCAGTTAGTGTGTATGAGTTATCGGGTTTTTTCAGCGCGCCGAGAGTTCGGTCCTGATCAGTTGATAGGATCTTACGTACTCGTGCCGCTTCGTTGTTAGTTTCAATTGATTCACAGAATTTCCGCCATGCTTTTCTCCTGGCAGTTCTGATTTGCTTCTTGTATGTGTATTGGGTCTCTTTGTATACCTCCCAGTCCTCTGGGAGTCTGGTGTTTTTGGCTCTGTTGAATTGTTTACGTAGTGTGTCTCTGAGTTTACTAAGTTCAGCGTTCCACCAGGGGTTTCTCTCACTCTTGGTTCGTGGCGCTCTTAGTTTGCAGCATGCATGGTATGCCTCGGTTAGGTATTGTGATAGTTTTGTTACGGTGTATTCTAATTGTGCCTTGTCTCGTATGATTACCCGTGATAGATGCCTCTCCAAAAGGGAGGCTAGCAGGCGTTTGTACCCAGGGACATCGGTGCGCCGCGGGTTTCGCCTCAGTGCGGGTTTCCTCGTGTTGGTAGTTAGTGTAAAGCGGATTCTTCTGTGGTCTGAGCAAGAAGGCTCATCCGATACGTGCCAGTTTGTGATTAGGTTTGTCGCGTCTTCTGTGGCAAGTGTTAAATCTATGATCGTTTGTCCTCGGACTGTGACCCAAGTGGGTTCTGAGCCGCGGTTAATAATATTGAGGTTAGTAGAAAATAAATAGGTGGATAGTACCTCTCCTCTGGAGTTCGGTGCGTCGCTGCCCCAGAGCGGGTGGTGGGCGTTCGAGTCGGTGCAGATGATCAGGTCCAGACTGGCACGCTCACAGTGTTGCACCAGGTCGGCCATCTCTTTAGGCGGGCAATCTGCGCCCTCGCCTGGCATGTATACCGAGGCTAGTACAACATCTGGAGCGCTACCCTGGGTCTGGAGCCTGACAGCTGTCAGGTCTCTGGAACAGAATTGGTTGAGTGGCGTGATAGGAATTTCGTTGGGTACGTAGACACAGGTTCTTGGTTTGTCTGACGTGTGAGTGTTGACAATTATCTTACCTCCGATGTTACCGAGGCCACATATTCTGTTGTTCCTGATCCACGGCTCTTGGATCAGTGCGATTGTTCGTGGTTTTACCTCCAGCGCCCTGCGCAAGCTAGCCGTGGCAGTCTGGCTATGCTGGAGGTTTGTCTGGATGATGTAGAGGGGCGATGACGGCGGTGGAGAGGGGTTAGTCGGAGATGGATCCATCGGAAAGCCTCTCCACTACCTCCTCTCTATACTCGTATTTGTCGTCGTGTCGTTCGCCCGGCGGCGGTGACGAGGCGAGTAAACGCTCGCTCCAGCCGGGGACATTTGATATGTCACACGGTACTGTTAGCAAATTTTTTTTTTAATTTTCTTGTTTGCGCCCTAAAAGTGACCCCTATATTCAAAATTAATTTATTTACGTTACATATTCGTATTTGGGTCACAGAAATACATATATGTACCAAATTTAAACTTAATCGGTCTATTAGATTCGGAGTAAATTGGCTGTGACAGACGGACAGACAGACAGACAGACACACGAGTGATCCTATAGGGGTTCCGTTTTTTTCTTTTGAGGTACGGAACCCTAAAAATGAAGTAACGACAGATAATTTAATATGTGATAGATAGATGGTGCTCACATATTTACAAACATTGTAAAACTAGACAATGTTCCTAAAATCTTGTAATTAATAAGTCAGTGTGTGAGGAAGTAATCACAGAATGTAAAATCAATGTCTTAAAACACAAAATAATAAATTTTACAATTAAATTAGTAACCAGTTTGATTTTGTTTTGATTCTAAATTGTCCTATGGAGCAGGACCAGCATGTTTCCAAGCACTCTTATCTTGGATATAATCCTCTAATTTGTAATATGCTTGTTTACAAAGTGTACTTTTAATATGAGTTTTAAATTTTCTTTCATTTAATTGCAAAATGTCACAAGGTATTTTGTTGTAACATTTAACACAGTACCCCATAAAAGATGTATGTACTTTAGATAATCTGAAAAATGGTTGATCTAGTTTATCTTTATTTATAGTATTAAAATTATGTCTATCACTTATTTTATTAAAGAGATGTGGATTTTTCCTTACATACATAATATTTTCATAAATGAATTGGCAAGGTACCGTCATAATATTAATTCTTTTAAAAAGTTCCCTGAGAGATTCGCGGCGACGTAGATTTATAAATGGCTCTGACAGCTCTCTTTTGCAAAATAAAGATTGATTCAATGTCAGCAGCCCGACCTCACAGTAAAATGCCATACGATAAATACAATGGTAAAAACTTATCAATAATACACCGTGAAATTTGAATCACAGTTTTCCTAGAACAAACGTTGTTCAGACCATGGTCTACTACCATTCTACAGCATCCAATAAAAAAAAAAACATAATTGGTTTTGAAAAAAACACAAAAAAGACAAAGTTTAAAATGTCAAGATTATCGTTACTCCCTACAACATAGACACCACGCACGGGACACAGCATTGTCTACAGGGAAATGTACCTCCATAAACGAAATTTAGTAAGCAGTAGATAATCTTGACATTTTAAACTTTGTCTTTTTTGTGTTTTTACAAAAACCAATTTTGTTTTTTTTTTTATTGGATGCTGTAGAATGGTAGTAGACCATGGTCTGAACAACGTTTGTTCTAGCAAAACTGTGATTCAAATTTCACGGTGTATAATATACTCGTAATATCGCGGCAGTAATATTAGATTCATAATACTGTGGGTTCCAAAATACTATGTTTATTTCAACATATAGTATGTTTATTACAATCAACACAGTAGGACTTCACTTTTTAATAATAATAATAATAACCCCACCGCCGTATCTCTACGTTGACCCCACCGCCGTATCTCTACGTTGACGTCGTGGTGGGGCTTGCGCGCTCCGAACTCTAGGCCTGGGTCGGTAGAGTTTACTTTGCCGGAACGGGTCTGGGATGAGGAACCAGACCAAGAGAGATACAAAAAACCGCAGGGTAGCATGTGGCGAGCTGTTGGGCAGTAGCGACCTCACGGACCCTATCTCCGGGAGAAGTCTTGTTCCTCACCTCTGGCTTGCCTTTATTGGCCGGCTGGAGTGAACACTGACGAGGAACAGAGCTCCCACCTCATTCTTGCCTTTATTGGCCGGCTTGAGTGGAGATTCGCTAGAGCAAAGGAAGAAAGTATTCCAGTAAGATGCTGGTAGGGATCTTGACCGTACTTCCGGGAGTCTCCTGATAGCCGTGGAATACCTCTCCACTCTTCATAAGCACCTCAGGACGTGTTGCCCCCTTGTCGCTACGACACTATGTGCTAGCGACCATTTCGGGGGCCCATTATTGAGTGTGCAAGTCACCCCCTGCCATTTTATCCGTGTGCATATAAAACATAGATCAGGCAGGGGCCATAGTCCTACCATAGTTCCAGGTGACCAGTCCACTTTAGCAACCCAAACCCATAGTCCGATATCTTTGTTTCCATATCTTACAATAGTCCTACACCAACCGGGGGTTGTCCTTGGCTGCACTTGCATAGTGCGAACAGGGATAATCGTCGGTTGGTACCTCATTTCACTAAAAACGTCTAAGGGGCCTCTGCGAGTTGGCTTCGGCCCCTCGTACGCCTTCCAAAGGTCCGGGACCCCTGGGTCCTGAGAAATGTCAAAGACGTATAAATAATAATAATAATCATTTTATTTCGAAATAATCCATAATTTGTTAGTAAACATTAACCTTAATAACTATGTTAGTAAACATGCAGGTTGGATAAATAATGGACGAGCGGGCAATCAAATTTCCCCGCAATGACATTCAGGAGACTGTTGGAACTGCCCCGGACCCTCTGCAGCAGCGACGCGGCTCGCTTACGTCTGATTGCTGGGAATCCATCAGTGTGCGCATCAGCAAGCATTCCCGACGCACTGCAGAAGCGTGGCAGCCCCAACAGCATCCTGAACGCATTGTTGTATTGGACTCGAAGAACATTGATGGCTTTCTGCGTACAACTTGTCCAGAGGCTGCACGTGTAAAATGCCTGACAATATGCTTTAAAAAGCGTCAATTTGACTTCACACATGCAACGAGCAAACCTACGGACAAGCATGTTGCATCGAACCGCCAATGCTCTTCGTTCCCTTTCTACATAGAGATCATCTTTGATGCCCGCTGTTACAATATGGCCGAGATATTTAAATTGTTGAACACGATTCAAGATATTACCTGCAAGTTTAATGGGAGGAAAACTTTCTGAGGACTTTGCTCCAAAAATAAGAACCTCACTCTTTTTGGCATTGTATCTTAAAGCGTGTTCCTCAACATACCTCTCACACACATCCAAAAGCTTTCTTAAGCCTGACAGTGACGGGCTCAATAGTGCCATATCATCGGCATAGCTGATATTATTAAAAGCTACTCCATCTATATAACAGCCGGCCTGCATGCTACTGAGCTCACTGATGAGTTCGTCTATGTATAGGTTAAACAATATCGGAGAAGTCAAACCACCCTGTCTGACCCCACACTGCAACCTATACTCATCAGAATTGGCCTCAGCCCAACGCACAAAGTTCACCTGGTGTCCATACCAGTACTTAAAAACTTTTATAATTTCTAATGGTAGATTTGCTTTACGTAACTTACCCCATAACTTGTCATAATTCACCATATCAAATGCCTTTGACATATCAAGGAAGCAAGAAAAGACAGGACTCTGATTGTCTACGTAATAGCTTACTACCTTTTTTAGGCAAATATAGCAGTCTCGGTTGATAGTCCCTGGCGGAAACCATACTGAGCATCATGCAACGTTATATTTTTCTGTAGGAAGGTGTTCAAGAGACTATCAAATACTTTTGCGACAATCGTTGCCAGAGAGATCGGTCTGTAGTTTGACTTGTCCGATATGTCACCAGTTTTATTTTTAATAATAGGTACCACAACAGTTTTCATCATGTCACTGGGCAGATAGGAATGCGAGATGCAGAAGTTATACAGTAACGCTAAGACTCGGGGCAAATGGTTACCAGCGTGTCTTAAATGCTCAACACTGAGCCCGTCGTGACCGGGTGACTTACCTCGTTTCATCTGACTAATTGCATTTTTTACCTCTTTAGCTGTGAATCTTATGGTAAGATTTTTCGGTATTGACGGCGCGGTACTAAATTCATCGTCACCCGACGACGACGGGGGTCCCAGCGGTGAATCAATTACAAATACATCTTTAAACATGTTAGATATGTCAGTGACGTCAGACAGTCCATCGACACTCACCGGGAGGACAGTTGCATGGTTCATGTTTTTTAAAGTTGTTAATTTAAATCCAGCCAGTGTATCAGGTCTCCTATAACCGTATTGTTCAATCTCACCAACCTGTTGCCAAAAGATTAATTAATATACATTTGAACTAATTAAATGAGCTCCCTGAGTCTTTTACATACAGGTGTCGCTGTCAACCTGAGTTATCATCAAATCTCTTTGAAAGATGAAAAGGTTAATGACACATCATTTTGGAGTTGTAATTTGTACGCGAACATAGACCTTCAGATTTTTAGAAGTAGTTGGAAGTTGGAAGAAGTTTCGCAACCCCGGCAGGCATTGGCCCTAGCGGACCCCGTCAATTCTGCTGACATCTCTTTGAGGCGCGCGTGGAACACAACGCGCCGTCGACCCGGGCCTGGTCCTTATCGGGCGGCGAGCTACCCATTGCTCACCGTCCGGAAGCCCGCGCCTACGGTGGCCGGAAATCGGCTCGCGATTCCCGACGCCCAGGGCGTCTCCTCCTGCGGCGGTTAAGGGCGCGAGGGCGCGATTTTTGCCTCTCCCTCACGCGTTCCGCCTCTTCCTTCACAAAACTGAAGCCCTAACACGAACGAGCGAAGTGAACGTAACGCAAATTCGAACAATTTTTTCATCGAAAATACAATTTTCTTATAGCACTTCGGCTTATTTTTAATACGGCAAGCAAGACAGTATCATCACCCATAGATACAATCTTAAAACTAAATAAATATTATGTGCGAAACAAGTCCTTTAAATTTTAGACCAGTACCCTAATTGCGTAACTTATTTTCGTATAAATAATTTTATTATGACTAATTTGTTTCATTTCGACAGTTCAACAACATTCATTGCGTTATTTACGTTGTGCAGATTTGTTTTTCAAACTTATGAAGCAATGGATTAGCAATCTGTTTCAAATCGAAACGGATTGTGATTGATCGTGTATTACTAATTAGGGTGCAGGTACACTAAAGAAACCAATACGAATCGCGCACTTGGTCGCAACGGCCAACCGGCCGCAGACTAAACGGCCACGACTGGCCAAAGTCGTAGCCGTCTAGTGCGCGAGATCCCTTAATATGGTTAAGACGCAGATATATGACAGTGACCTTAAATGGTTAGCTTGCGTGTTCTGTACTGAGCTCAAGCAACGCGTTGTACGTCCAGCCAGCAATAGGACTCGCCCATCAAGGAGCGCTGACGCATTATTAATTTATTACACGTAAAACAAAAGGTATTTTAATAAAACACGTATACTAAAAGATCAATAATTTAATTATCTTTCAAATAGTGAAGTTTTCAGAAAATACGCTTGATAGATATTGCGTCGTTCTCAGTTTTTTATCCGCTTTAGACATAACTTTACAAATTAATTTCACTATGTAATATAAACATAATCAAAAATATGCCTAAATTAAAATATTAGAAAAATGCTCTAATTTAACATATATTTTTTCCAAATCACTAACACTACTCGTTTAGACGTCATCTTCAGTATAAAATCATTAAAAGTCGGGTATCGTCCCCTTAAATGCGAAATTAACTCAGTCTGTCTGTTTGTTATCTTTTCAGGAAAAACCACAAAACGTTATGAAATTAACAGATAAGTAGCCTGAAGAAAGTAGTGCCTGCTTGATTTAGCACTACCTTCTGAGTTGGTTGATATTTGGTTGATTTGGTACTATATAAGACTGGTTTAATGATACGAAGTAATATGGTTTAAAGGTAAAATGGTAAATCTAAGCTAATAGCACTAAGATGGTTTAATTTGGTTTGGTTTGAGTTACGCGGTTGGCATCCGAATACGTACTGAATGTTAATAGATGCGATACATGCATTTATGGAAATGCACGCAGGCAAAAGTGCTGAGCTGTTTGGTTGCAAATATTGTACCGAACATAGCCTGAGACCTGGACAAGGGCTACTTTTCACCCTGGATATTTAAATTAAAAAAATATCTAAGCAAACGAAGTCGCGGCCAACAGCTAGTACTGAATAAAATTAAAAATTATTGGGTGCCTAGGTAGGTACCTAATCATTTTCAACAAAATATGGTCCGTGTCAAATCCCTCCGATACACCTACTCGTATAATAAATATAGTAGGTTTATTTTTTAGTTCCTTTTGGCATCTTTCAACCCCAACCAAAAAGTAAAAATAAGTGCAACTAACTGAGGAAATAAACAAAATATAAACAATGAGCATAAACAGCTTGAAAATATAGCGGGGCGCCGAACCTTTGGTTAAAAATCACACACTTTTCTTCGCTTTAAAGTTTTCTTTCAAACAATTTACATTTAAATCGGGCACAACGATCTTTTAGACACGCGACCAAGTATTTTATACATAATTTGAACCACCCTATGGCCTCAAGCACTTTGTAAATCAACTTGATGACATCTCGTTGCATAAATAACGAAACATTCTGTAGAAACTTTTTGTGTCAATATATTTACATCTAGTTATGAAGACGGTAATTAATTTGCCCATAATAAGAGTGTACAAAACTGTGTAACGAGGAATGTAAATACTTGTGAAGAATAAATTCCTAAACTGTTCCCGCGTTAGATGTTAAACCGTTTCAGTAAAAATTAAGCGTAGTTTTAAATATTTTTCTTTGAGATTTATTTTGTTGGGCTGCCTACAAAATACGATACGACGAACGAATTAGGATACTAACCTATTTGTCTGAAAAAAAATCTTATATTTTTTGCCCTCCCTTAACTATAAACAGGTAATTTGAAAATATTGTAGTTTTAGTTGGCCGTGGACTTTCTTGCAGTGTTTTCTCCATAGGAAACGACTATTTTTAACCGTGCACCTAGCTTCTGATGTAACTTAGGGGGGCACATTTATGTAGGTATATGCGAAATAACAAATTTGAATTTAATTGAATTTTAATGTTGTTTACTCAGATCACGTATGTAGGTATTCTCATCGTCATTCATAGTTAACAACACATCGGGGAAATTGTAATGTTGATTAAATTAATAAAATAGTGTCATGTGTAATTCCAACACAAGAGTTGAGCTCTCCTGCATTGGGAGGTTTCCCAAACCTTTTAGAGTAACACGAATTCTCTATTTAGTAAAAGGAGTCTTAATAATTTAATTTGCGAGCGTTGCCTTAGTTTTGAGGTAGTTTTTCAGATAAAATGCAGAAAGCTTTGCTTCCCGAGTGGATGGCGGATGGATGGCGTTAAAATGTAAAAATATTAGAATAATTACGTTTTCTATTTTAGTCAGTTATTTGTCTAGGTAGGTAGTGTTTTTCATTATATTTTAAAAGTTACTTTAAAGTGCCTCCGCTGCTGGCGCCGGCTCCCGAATTGGTTGCCAGCACTGGTTGCTGAATAGGCTGCCGGCGCTGAGTTTAGAAAAAAAGCGGAAAACGGGGTTGGCATAATTAAAAAAATATGCATTAACGCATTATTTTTTTCCAGTATTATATTTAGATAGATTATGAGTTAGATTATGTTAAATATTTTTACTCGCAAAAAAGGTTAGGTTAGGTCAGAACTGTGACCCCCTACGCACGAGCCGAGCGAGTGAGGTAAGTGCCAAAAACGACTAGAATATATAGAAAAAAATACTTTATTTAGGGGTAGTTAGTGGGAGTTCTGATTACTGGAAAAGTTTTCATTAACGCTGCGCCACCGGTGTCCATTAAGGGAGCTGGCGGTGCCGGCCACAGGGTATGTAATGTGCAGCCGATGTTTTTAATCTCGGCTGCTGGCAGTAATGTCATGCCGGTTTCCAATGGCGTTATTTTTGGGAGCCGGCACTGGCAGCGGAGGCACTCCCTAATAGTTATCTTTAGGTCGGATTTTAGCGATGTCACATAGAGAACTATCTTATATTACAATGCGGCTTCCAGGGACTTATTTATAGTTTCTAGCGAAACTGAAATGTTACAATGTGTGTTGCATGAAACGAGAAAATTAAAATTGAAAACGTTACATTTTACCAATCGAATTTAGCAAGAAAGTTTTTCTAGTAGATAGTTTTAAATACCCATTTTTCTAGCTTATTTTGTGTTTAGAATTTTTTTTTTTTTTGTGTTTTTAAGCTATTGCATAGCTTTTATCGCGGGCTTTGAGCGCGGCGACCGAATCAAGAAATTCCATAACGAAAAAAACCTAACACCCCCCACTCCGCCTACCATGTAATGACGGATGTTGTCATGGGAACGTAATTTTTGTTTTATGTCATCATCCGTCATCATCACAAGTGTAGCGTTGACAAATAGGAAGTACGGAGGTTACAAATGCTATGCAATAGCTTTACCGCGGCAGTCCCCGAGTGCCACACGTTTTTTTTTTTTGTTGTCTTCTCGTTAACACAATAACATTTTTCTTTGGTAACTATTGCGCGACCAGTTATTGCCTTGTATCACGGGGATTAGTTGTAGAATTTCATAATGATGGTGGGCAGAGATAAGGCTCGTGAACCGTCAGAGCTTAGAATAATTATTCTAAGGTCAGTAGATACACTTGTGACCTTGGTGACTTTGACCTGGCCTATCGTAGTACGGAGTTTCAATAGGCTGCGAGGGCAGCATAGGGTGGTTTTTTTTACCACGTACGTACAATTGTACAATTTGACTGTAGGTTCTCAATAAGAAAATGGAGGGGCTTGTGGCTAAGTAATAACAGCCGCATGGTCGATCGATCAGGTAAAGGTACGCTTGCCGCGGTGGGTCCGTGGATGGGTGACCGACCATCTTTACATACTAAGACCCCTCCGTGCCTCGGAAAGCTTGGTCCCGGCTGTTATTCGTGGATGTTTGACAGTCGATAGGGGTCGTCAAAAGCCCGAAAGTCTGACAATCAGCCTTACCCAAGGTATCGTATTACTCAGTTACTGGGTTGTGTAGGTCAGATAGGCAGTCGCTCCATGTATAATACTGGTATTCAGCTGCATACGGTTAGAATTAAAAAAAAGATGAAAAAAAATGAAATGATTGAATGTGATGTTACCTATTTATATAAATGAAATGAAATGACTGGAGTCCGATCTCAATATAGTTGGGAACAGCTAGACGGATTGAATGGTCGGTAGAATACCTACTGACAATAAAAATAAATAATATCATTAGGTGCTAAAGGCTGTGTCATACAATAATGAAATTGGTAGGTACCACCGGCAGCACAGTGAGTAGGTAATCTTTAAGAAATCATCTATCATTCGTCATTCACTTTTTTGTTTTTTTTTTGAGAATCAATGTTTATCTTTGATTTACAATTTGTCAATGTACTACTTTTCATTTCCTTATGTATCTTTTTTTTTTTATGTTTCTAGATTAATGAACGCCCTATATTTTATTAAATTGTCTTTATTTTGTCGTTTGCTTCCCGTTTGACTCTTTTATTGGTAGAAAGTCATGAACGGACTTCAAAGGATTCTTTCTGTTGCAACTTTTCACAACTTTTCTCGAGCAATATTTGAAACGAAATGTTGTATATGATTTCTAAAAAGACTCGTTTTAATGAAATATTTCTGTCAGAGTTCTCCATTCCGAATTAAATTGTTTTATTTTATGTTCCGTTCTGCCAACGTGTACTTTAACGTTATTTCCTCATATAATAAAACCGGCCAAGTGCGTGTCGGACTACGGACAATGAAGGGTTCCTTAGTTGGGATGAATTTAACCCAAATACAAACTTAACATTGTAGTTGAAATACATGTTCTCCCATACATTCCTACTGCAAATGTTAGTTTGTACGCACAATATTGAGAGATTTATCATGTTATTTTAAGACCATAGACTTCTTATAAGTGTTCCTGTAATCTATGAGTAAAGAGTCATACTAAATATTTTTTCAAAATTTTAGGTCCCGTTGTTTCGGGGATAAGGGGGGAATGGTAAATTTTCATTTAATTTCTTAAAAATCTTTAAAAGTATTTATTTTAAAATTATACAAAACATATTTTTAAGATCCTCGCAACAAGCCCTTTTATTTGATATGTTACACGGTACTGTTAGCAAACTTTTTTTTTAAATTTTCCTGTTTGCCCCCGAAAAGTGACCCCTATATTCTCAAATTCATTTATTTACGTTACGTGTTTGAGTCACAAAAATACATATGTGTACCAAATTTCAACTGACTAACCAAAATTGGCTATGACAGACGGACAGACAGACAAGTGATCCTATAAGGGGTTTTTTTTTTTGAGGTACGGAACCCCAAAAACGTCATATTAACCCGGAAGACGTACCGAAAACGGCTAAATTGCTGCAGAAAAAAATAAGATGCATTTAAGACTTTTATATGTAGATTGATCAAGGGACCACTTTCGAGAGCTCAGAACTCCAATAAAATGAAGACGAGGCTGTACCTACCTAACCAGTATGACTAGTATATATTGTCTAAAACTCGAAGCAAATGAAAAGAAACCTTAGATACTAGTCAGTGTCAGATACTATCACAAAGTATCATTTTCAACTAGATTATTCTCGTAATTTTTCCACTCACCTATTAAATTTTTCAACTCGCAAGAAATCTCAATATAGCTCGGAGAACAACGAGGAATACGTAGTAAGTGCATAGGGGGACAGAAAGAGAACATAGAGAACACGGGGAACAAAGACCAAGACTTATTGTCTCGTAACAATGGAGCAAGTCCATTACCTGCCATGCCAGTTATTTGTGCCGTATTTGTCGCGAATCAGTGTAGGCGAATGTACTGTTTGTTAGACTTTGTTTTAGTTTCACACACTCTGGCTTTGATTCGAGAGGCTGGTCGAGTGGGGATGTCGTTTTCTGCACTTCAAAAATTTTAGAATTAACGTGGTTTGGAAACTTTATTGCATTCATGAGGAATATTTTCTTGTTACGTTTAACATCCTCAATTTATTTAATTTTCAAAACGCACATTACCGTAAATAATGGGGTTCTGGGTAAAGGACATAGTTTACTCTTATCATAATCGAATATAAATTATATTAATGAAAGATATTTAATTGATTCAGGCGTGACGTGACCTTGTGGAAATCCATGATAAAATACAATAGACGTGGATATATTTAGTATGTACGCAGAGACTGCATCCAGCGCTTGATGTGGAAACACGCCGAATTTGGGTTTGCGACAAGTCAGTCGTCATCCTGAGGGTGCCTCGTTGAGAAGTGAAACACGTGTCGATTTCTTTCAGGGTTTTTATGGCTATTTAAGAATATCTAAGCGGAACATTTTACTAAATATATTCACGTCTATTATATTTTATATTAATGAAGAAAAAGAGCAATGAAGTAGCGGCAAAACGATGACGATTGAAAGCTCAATCTCACACTTTTGGAATCGCGCGGCAATGTAAGCTTTTGATAGCGCAACGCGACTATTCGAGGCTGCTGTGGAATACCGCATGACGCTTATTGACGTAAGCTATTGGTTACATATCGATATTGTCGGCGATATCGTTGTCGTTCGAGCTGACGATGTGTCGGTGTCGTTGTCGTCAGAGTGGGCAAATGGCCAATTCTTGTAGGTGTCACAAGAGGCGAAAAAAGTCACACAACCTTTGGCGAAAACTGGCGTGGTGTTACGTTACACCACGCCAGTTTTCGCCAAAGGCTAGACAGAGTCTGTCTGAATCGTCAGCCTATCTCAGGTCACTGCTGGGCATAGGTCTCTCCCAGGCTACGCCACAACACCCTGTCCACCCTGTCCTGTCTTTTTGTGTGTGTGTGAGTAAAGTAAGTACTGCTTGAAAATTATTTTTTACTTTTTCCCGTAACTAAAAAAAAACAGGATAAAAACAAACTTCAGGCACATAAAACGAAATAAATATAAAAGCAGTTAAAAGCTTTCAAGATTAATCCGTTAAGTTGTTTTTCGAGGAATTTACCTTTAAACGTTTACATTTTTTTTGGAGCGTTTCAATTAAATTGGATAAAGTTTAGTGTTTAAGAAATCGAAACGTTTTTTTAATCCAATGATTTATTGATATGTTAACAAGGCTGCTGATAAAGGCGATGCTTTTTGATAAATCATAATATGATTACTTACTGAATTTCAGTTTGGTTTAGACTTGTAACAGTCAGGTTGGATGACTTACAAAGAACCGTGTGCGGCGTGTGAGACTTTTTTTTTTTTGGTTGGCAAATTAAGAAATAACTTCTTCCACCCTGGGCGGAGCGAGAGGCGTGTCAGACTCTTACTGACTAAAACCACCCGTGTTCTTTCGATTGCCCTGTTGCCGGGGGCCACGGCCAATTCTGCTGACATCTCTTTGAGGCGCGCGTGGAACACAACTTTACACAACGCGCCGCCGACCCGGGCCTGGTCCTTATCGGACGGCGAGCTACCGATTGCTCACCGTCCGTAAGGGGGGTCTATCATCACTTGTCTACGTCCTCAGTTCTCCTCACACGCCGCACGCACTTTTCGCATTCCCTTTAAAACCATTTCATATTTCTACAATAACTTTCGACAGGATTAATAAAGGCTTTTTGGTAGCTTATTTATTTATTTATACGTATACAACATAGCAGATTTAAATAATCTAAGATACGGTAAAATGTTAACATAACATAAAAAAAAATAGAACACGAGAAATTGACAGAATTGACACATTTAAGAAACAATGTAAAGATAACAAACCAATAAATAGAAAAGTACAGCTTTTAATTATTTATCTTTCATACATCATCTCACAGAATCTAACCCCGGATCCACACTCTCGCGAGTGTGTGGAGGCTCTTGCACGACCCGCGGCAAGCGGAGGCTACACGAGTGCTACCCATCCACACTCTCGTTTTATTCAGTTGCCCACCACGCCTCGCGCTTCGCGTCCGGTTAAAAACCGACACCAAGTGGAGCGCGCGAGGCGAGGCAAGAGACGACGACGCGATACTGTGGAGGCGAGGGTGCCATCCACACTATCGCGCTCGCTTCACCTCTTGCCTCCTGGAGAGTGTGGACCCAGGGTTAAACATTCACGACGGACATCTATCCATCTCCCGGCAAACAAGTTTTCGGTGTTGATGTCACAAGAGCAGTGCGCGTCTTTCTACATTGTTCTCACATGTATAATTTCAACATGAATGATGTAACCAATATTTTGTAACAATTTTTTATTTAAAAGAGTGACCGTGGAGTTTCTTGCCCGTTACCAGTACCTACCTACCTACTACGCTTTGAAATGGGCAACTAGCTTCATATTTCTGACTGACCGATTCCTTGACAATTTGAAAGTGCCTGTAAATGGTTTAATTGAAATAAACGCTTTGAGTTTGAGTTCAATAAGCATCGTAAGCGGGGCGACCGAGAGGCGTGTCAGCCTTCAGCACGAAGGTACGGCCAATAACGGGCGTTTTCGCGGCCTCAGTTGGTGTTTGGCCACAACAAAATAGGGATGATGACTAAAAAAATATGTTTTGTCCGTCTTGTAGATTATTACAAAATATTGGACACATATTTTTTCTTTTTTTACGTTGTCAAAAGATTACGGCGATACATTGAGTTAAAATGTGCCGTGACGTCACTTGTATGTAGATTTTATACTTACTTGTGACGTAGCGACCCCCACTCCCCAACTTTAATGCGTTTTATCTAAGTATTTTTTTTATTAATATGATAAAGCAAAAAATACGTGTCTAATATTTTTTTACTATCTGGCTGACGGACTAAATAGAATTTCTTTTTTTTGACCCAGGCATCATGCCTAACACTTCTGGACAATCGGACTCACCGCGCATAATACGGCAAGCTGTGTTATGCAAGAAGTAATTACGCCTCATTTCCAGAGAATTAAAATTTAGTACGCGAAATAAGAATTTTGTACGATTAATAAAAGGGTAGTATGCAAATTGATTTTTGTAAAGAAATCTAGGAAAGGCCTTTTTTTTACTTTCTTAAAAAGTAAGACGTAAGTACCTAAGTGCTCTCATAGGGATTCCAAATCACTGCAGTTGATTCTAGCTTACTCCTGACCATAGAAATATAAAAAACAGCATAATCCACATTTTAGTTCACTAGTTAGCCATATTTCCATACAGTAATATTGCCAAATTAATCAAAGTAGCGAAATATTTGATTTCTATTTGCGACGTTGCCCACTTTCAGAATGCACTCTCTTAAGGCTCCGTGCACGAAAAAAACCCTCTTTTGTCAATTACTTAGGTATCTAATTGTGAATTTTCAAATCACAAATAGTTTTGCGAATTCTTTTTCCCTTTCTCACAACCAATGAACAAAATTGATCAAAATCTATCGATTTCGTGCACGGCTCCTTAACTTGCATGGGTTAAGACGGTGTGAGCAATTTTTATTGGTTCTGAAATAAACGTAGTTATTGTAGTGTCAATGGTGCTGAGGGCCTAGACAAGTGCCACAAGTGGCAATCGATTTCAATGAGTTTCGTATTTCTGTAAAGCCTTTGAATAGAATTGAAATTAGTTTCTCAAAAGCGTAATGTCAATACATTTTTGACTTTTCCATCGTCCCTAAAACTGTAATAATGTCACTTTGTCTAGGCTAGGCCCTCTGGTCTTAACTATTGCTTCCATTTTCTCACAGATGAAATTAGAAATGGTTTTAGTGTACCTAAAGTACCCGGACGTTCATAAAGCTACAATCAGCGACATTAATTGATTGTCAAATTGATACACTACGTCAATTTGCCCTATTATACTCATTTTAGACAACTGTCAAAGAATGATAGTCGTGATTTAGTACCTACCATTGAGGTTCAATATAAACTAGAGCAAACATCAAGAAAAAAATTTTTACGCAACATGTTGTTGTCCGGGATAGCAAACGTCTCAGGCGCGGGACATACACAAGTGGCGAGGGGCGCGGGCGAGGTGCGGGCGTGGCGACGGTGTGGCGCGGGCGTTGTGCCGCCCGTTTCATATTTCATACAAAATGTATAGGATCGACGTGGCGCGGAACATACACAAGCGGCGTGATGCGGGCTAGGAGATGGTGCGGTGCGGGCGTTGTGTGTATGTTCCGCGTCACGTCGCGCGTCGTTCCTATACATTTTGTATGAAATATGAAACGGGCGGCGCATCGCCCGTGCCATTCCGTCGCCACGCCCGCGCCACTCGCCATTTGTGTATGTCCCGCGCCTTAGTCTACTATACCTGAACACGTAAACACGGCTACACATCAAGCTATACATATCCAGTTTATGCTGATCTCTCATTGTCTAAGATTTCCGTACAATGCGAGGTCCACTTATACTGGAAATGTATAGTTTGATGTGTAGCCGTGTGTACATGGCGGTTGTCACATTTAACATCCGCGAGACATATCTATATATAGTTTGTAATAGCTGCTCTAGTTTACATTGAACCTCATTGACACTACGGAGAATTTATGTTGGTATTCAAAGTCATAGTCAAATAATTTATTTCAAGTAATCTATTTTATGGCACTTTTTCTCAAACATGCTTGGAAATTCGAGCATTATTTTGAGAACCTTCTTCGAGATTAATCGAAATTGCTGTTCTTGTTGAATACATGCAAGCGCCCAGCCGGCAATGTTTATATGAAAATCCATAACTGTCATGTTTAGCGGCCGAATAGATTACTATGAAAACTCCGGAAGTTTTATGTGTACCTTTTAAACTAATATTATGATATGTTCGTTTTTAGGGTTCCGTACCCGAAGGGTGCCAAACGAAGCCCTATTACTTAGCCTCCGCTGTCCGTCCGTCCGTCTCTTTGTCAGCGGGCTGTATCTCATGAACTATAATAGGTAGACAGTTGAAATTTTCTAAAATTGTGTGTTTCTATTGGCATACAAGAAACCTGTTTTTTGGCGTGTTTTGCTCGGTCTTACCTAATACGGTACGGAACCCTTTATGTGCGAGTCCGACTCACATTTGGCCAGTTTTTTGGCCGACTACGGTGAAGCAAAAAGGAGGGTTATGATTTTGACCGGTATGTATAATTGTATATTCATCTGTTCCATCATAACTGATTAACTGCTCATCATAATTTGACAAATGAGGTATCGTTGGAAGCGTCTTGATCGTCCGCTGGTAGGCTATAATTACGTTCACACCTAATCTATTCGATTTATGCCTAACATGTGAGACTCCGGATTTTTAATTTGTCTGTCTGATTGTCTTGTTTATACCTTTTTAGTTGACTTTTTTGTCATAGTTGGGTTTTAGTTTTATATTTTTATAAAGAAATCTCGATGTTTTGCTATGGCCGTGCGAAGCAGGGGCGGGTTACTAGTATAGGTATAGACTAAATCACACAGATTCAATAGCAATAGGAACAAATACTATTACGTTCACCTGACTGGTGACAATTCCTTTGCGTACCACCGTTAGCGAGCAAATTACAATATTCCGACATAGTGTCCGGTGCTCGCAGTGGTAACAATAGGTAATTAGTTCCAAAACAATGTAATTTTCATTAGGTGCCATTTGAACAGTCACTCTGTATACAGTCGCCGGCACATAACTTGGCAAGGTTTTGGCGTATTGGGCGTAAGTTTGCGCAAGTGCAACAAAAAAACGTCTGCGGTCGGGGGAACGAAGTTTTTTCTCATGTATGATTTAAAACAAAATGTTTGCAGCCGCCATCTTGGATTTACATTTTGACCTCATATCGGCTTTAGCACCCTCGAAAACTATGCAGCCGCCATCTTGGATTTTCATTTTGACTTCACTATCGGCTTCTACACCTTTGAAAACCATGAAAACGATACCCAAGATGAAAAATTTGAAACTTTTCAGAGCCGCCATCTTGGATTTTCATTTTGACTAAATTCACATTCTCTCTCTCTCTCCTGTACTCGGGCCGATGTGTACAATTTTATCCCACGACACTGTAATCACTTTACTCTTTTCTTTTGTTTTTTTCTGACAGCGTTCTCTCTCTCTCTTTCTTTCTTTTTGAATTAGAAGAAGACAGTCGCAAGTATTAACACTTTTTGCGTGACGATTTCTGAAAGTTTACAAGCCGCGTTGAAGAATATCGTTCCAAAAATTTACACATTTATTTCATGTCCTTATTCCATGGTTATTGCCGTAATTTATTTTTGAACATGATGTCTGATAAGAAAAACTAGAGAAAACTAATTCTGCGCATCTAAGATTCTTGCCAAGTCACTTGCCGGGGACTATACCAGGAGAACGAATGCTCGCAGTATGAGTCTTAAATTCACATATTTTATTTCATATAAACCTACAACGGCACTTATGAAACGTCAGAAGAATTGGTCGCTTCCTATGGAGAAGAGCCGGCAAGAAACTTCACGGTTACTCTTTTAAAAGTAAATGGTTTTTACACTGTTTTCAAATTACAGTGTTAATAGGTATGAGAAAACAGTGTAGGCCTATCAACAAGTAGCAGGTACTTAACAAAATAGAAAATGGTCCACAAGCCTACAGCATACAACGTTCTCACATTCACAAAATCTAAAAGAAAAGATTCTATATAACAAATAAATAAAATAATAAAAATAAGGACCTATTTAAACCAAATGACATGATTGCCACTACAGCTGTAACAAATTTAAATTGATTAAAAAACCGGCTAAGTGCGAGTCGGACTCGCGCACGAAGGCTTCCGTACCATTGTCTATAAAAACGGAAAAAAAAATGTCTGTTGCCGCTATAACAAATACTAAAAAAACGAATAAAATAAATTTTTAAGGGGTTAAATATTTATTTTATTCTGTTTTTTAGTATTTATTATAGCGGCAACAGAAAAACATCATCTGTGAAAATTTCAACTGTCTAACTATCACGGTTCATGAGATACAGCCTGGTGACAGACGGACAGACAGACAGACAGACGGACAGCGGAGTCTTAGTAATAGGGTTCCGTTTTACCCTTTGCGTACGGAACCCTAAAAAACAGTGGCACTCTGGGAGTGCCGACAGAAGTGAAAAATTAAAAAAAAGCGGCCAAGTGCGAGTCGGACTCGCCCATGAAGGGTTCCGTAGTAGCAAGTAACATTGAATGAAAGGTAAATTGCGGTTTACGATTTATGACGTATTAAAAAAAAACTACTTGCTAGATCTCGTTCAAACCAATTTTCGGTGGAAGTTTACATAGTAATGTACATCATATATTTTTTTTAGTTTTATCATCCTCTTATTTTAGAAGTTACGGGGGGGGACACATTTTACCACTTTGGAAGTGTCTCTCGCGCAAACTATTCAGTTTACAAAAAAAGACATTAGAAACCTCAATATCATTTTTAAAGATCTATCCTATACAATACGTATGGGTTCGATGAAAAAAAAAAATTGAATTTCAGTTCTAAGTATGGGAACCCCAAAAATTATTGTTTTTTTTTTTATATTTTTGTGTGAAAATCTTAATGCGGTTCACAGAATACATCTACTTACCAAGTTTCAACAGCATAGCTCTTATAGTTTCGGAAAAAAGTGGCTGTGACATACGGACGGACAGACAGACAGACGGACAGACAGATAGACAGACAGACATGACGAATCTATAAGGGTTCCGTTTTTTGCCATTTGGCAACGGAACCCTAAAAATCGGAACCGCGGTAATCAATGCGTGTCTTTTACTCCACGGTGTCGGTAACTGGTCGGGAAATCAATGGTTTA
Organism: Agrochola litura; assembly: GCA_949152395.1. Taxonomy (NCBI): domain Eukaryota; kingdom Metazoa; phylum Arthropoda; class Insecta; order Lepidoptera; family Noctuidae; genus Agrochola; species Agrochola litura. Next base: position 7,471,596 of record OX424508.1, read on the forward strand.
GTCCCATCTCAAAAATGCCCAACGCACCTAATGAAGTTTTCACTAAAAAAAATATAGAAAATTGCAGGTATGGAACTTATCTCATGGAAAGTATTTGCTACTTACTGCTTACCTATACAGGGTGGCGATTAAGACACCTGCATCCGTCAAGGAAGCGATTCTACCCGTTCGTCATACTAAACAATTTTCACCATGACACTCACATCCGATTCATGAAAATCAAATTCCTACAAAGTATTTCGATTCAAATATGTTTTTTTTTTTTTTATAAATTATATAATATGTGTTTCATAGTGGAAGTTGTTTAGTATGACAGAATCACCACCTTGACGGATGCAGGTCACTAAATTGGCATCCTGTAGATATTTAAAAGCCTCACGATAGCTGATTGAAAGTTGATTAGAAAGAATATGAAAGTTATATATGTCGGATCTGGTCATTAGTACGGACACGAAACGAATCGCAAGCGCGCCACTGGCGACATCAAGTGATCTACCCAAACCAGAAGGCGCGCTTCTACAGAGTCCTGATGTTTTAAGGCCACGGTGAGGAGGCATTCAGCCTCTGGTCACATCGGAGAGAAGACGTCACGGAACTGTTCTCGATTCATGGTGCTCAGTTATTGTGTTAGTTGTAATTTGTGATCATTGTGTTAATTGGTGATTTTAATAAACGCCGTTGCACCCAGTGTGTGTATAATTTAACTAGTGTGATTCATTTGATAGTAAAATCTGAAATAATGATCTGAACTGCAAACTGTTTTTCTATTGCGCATTAACCAACACTACCCACACTACGCCCACAGTAGTTAAAATATCGCTGATAATAACGAAAGTCAGATACCCGTCTCCGACATATAATAGATTATTCTTTTCATGCTGTTCTTAAAAATATAAATTACTGTTTCTGAAACTGTTGTGAAGGGTTTTCAGAAGTATAGATTTCGAGTAAAGTAAAATATTTATTTAATGAAGCTTTTACTGTTAACTAAGTTAGTCTTACGTCACTTAAATGGCAAGATTTTTTTAGCTCGCGTAAAATTTTGCTCTAAAAGAGTTCTTGTAATTTTTATTTCTTTCTCTCTGGGGTCACTTTGCCTTTTGTTGTACGCGATTTCTAAGTCCTTTGTTACCTGTTCATTTCTACTTACCTTCAAAGGGCTACTTTTGGCGTAGGATGATTCTGAAAAATGAGTTTTAAATTTTTGGTAGGCATGTATGAGTTTAATTTATCCCCGCTGCTGCTTTTTAAAACCTTTGCTATATGTAAAGCAACGATAGGTATTTACATTTACATGAATTGCAAGCACAGACATAGCATAAGCATAATCAGTCTATAATGTTCCCACTGCTAGGACACAGGCCCTCTCTCTTCGAGGTTGGTAGATGTCACATGTCTTCGAATTTTTGGTTCTAGGATATGCCGGTTTACTCACGACGTTTTCCTTCACCGTTTGGAGAGCAGCACTGCTTTCCATCACAGACATAATAAATAGAAAAAATCTAAATTTCCTACAGCCATCAGAAGCTTCGTCACTGAGCTTACATCGGCTACACACTAAAGACATAATGTCTTATGACTTCACGACAATATCTCACATCTCGATACTAACACTAAATCGAGTCGACATACGACAATCGAACCACTCGAGTGCGTCAAATATCCGGCCGTGTAACAGTCAACCTAACTACAGTGTGTTTAACCTTACATGTCTTAATTGGTAAACAAACATGGTGCGGTAATCAGCGCGGCAATTCCCGTATTTTTAAGAACGTCTATCAAAAATTGCTCTAATTTCCCTACATTTTCGACATTTATTTTCGCTGTGATGAGATTGTGACTAGGTTTTGAGCCCTTTTTAAATACTAGAATTGGCATTCTGCCGTTTCCGCAACAATCACACTATTTCGGTATGAACTTCTTGATCTTTGTAAGAAGCATATACGTCGATTAAGTTAAACCAAAAACTGCTTGAAATTAAAAAATATTTTATTCAAAGTTTTCCCAACCCTAATAAAAAAATCTCAGCACCTACCTACGTCATATTTGTTTACAAATTAGATTATAAAAGAAGAACACGCTTTACGTTTGACGTACGACAGCTGCTGAGATTACGTCCATCTTGTTGCCATCAGTCAGTTGGTAGTTGTTCCGATTAATGAAGCATCGTCTCGTGGGTGGCAGTGTACATGTTTCTTGTCCAAGACGTGGGACAGAATCTGTAATTAGGTTGACGGGTTTGGCTTATATCTCCATACATGATAGTACAATTTGTACATCATTTCTGTTAGTACCTACGCGCAAAATATTTAAACACTGATTTCCCCAGGAATTGGTACTACATAACTACACACACACTAACTATTTTCTTTCTGTTTGGTTTAGCTGTTTAGTCTTCCAAAGAAAATAAATAAATGAACAAGTCAATCTGCCTAGCGTTTTCCCAACTATGTTGTGGTCAGCTTCCAGTCTAACCGGATGCAGCTGAATACCAGTATTTTACATAGAGCGACTGCCTATCTGACCTCCACCACCCGGTTACTAGGTAACACGATACCCCTTGGTAAGACTGGGTTATGGACTGTCAGACTTTCGGGCTTCGGACGACCAATAACGACTGTCAAAGATCCAAAAATGAGAGCCGGGACCAACGGCTTAATGTGCGTTCCGAGGCACGGAGGGGTACCTATATTAAGACGGTCACCCATCCACGGACCAACCCCGGCAAGTGTAGCTTAAACTGATCGATCGACCCGTGCGGCTGTTATTACTTAGCCACGAGGCCCTCCAAATAAATGAATAAGTATATTAAATACTACAAAAGTTTAAGTATGAAGATGAACTTTTGTGTAAATTTTTTGCAGGCGACAGTAACGCTAAGTGGATTGTCAAAAATGGCATTTTTATCTAAGTAATAGTTAATGCTATTGTGGCGGCATCTACATCTCCACATGCGAATTACGCATATCACACTGAGGTCACCCAAAACCCTGTATCGCGCAAGCAAAGTTATTTAAAGATCTGATAAATGCTGTGATAACCATGTTTTAAGGATATTTCCTTTGAATCTGTTTGGATTTCCGTGAAACATCAATATTATTGCGAACAGGCATGAAATGAAATTCCATTATGATTGGAAAATAAAGGCAGCTACTCGAAGTTGAAATACGGAAACCTATAAACGTGATGAACGCTTTTTAATATGAGGACATATTTCATGTGGATCTGATGGTCTGTTTGCTTAAACACATACATTTAAACTTGAAGACATTTTTGTTTCGAAAAACAGTACGGTACGTAGTATGCCTCTAGATTGAGCATATTTTCAATTGAATGTATAAAAATTGTAGATGGTGTTATAAATAGAAGAATTAGTTCAGTCGTTGAAAATATATTTATTATAATTCATTTATTTAAACAATTTTCACTTTTTATCAAAAAGTAATCAATTGTAAACTAACACGGTTCCCTATCCATTTGCATAAAATTTTAAGACTTAATATAACTTAGCATAATTTTGTTTGGCATAATTATATTTTCGCATAATATAATTACGCATAACACCTTACGCATAATTTTTTTACGCATAATTTCTCTAATCATAATAATGATTAAGCATAACATTCTAAAGCATAAATTTATGAAGCGTAACATTCTAAAGCATATCTTTATTAAGCATAACATTCACAAGCATAAGTTTTTTTCGCTGTAAGAAACATGCAAACAAGCATATAAGTACCATGCATGCAGCAAGCATGCAACATGTAAACAAGCATACAACAGGCATGCAAGCAAGCATGCAGCATGCAAGCAGGCATGCTTTCTGTCACGGCTCCGGCGCTGCGGGCCTCCGGCGGCCCCACGCGTGCTAATCGTCGCAGACGGCTTTCGCTCACCACCGCACCTTTGGCTTGCTGGCCGGCTCCGCCGGCCAGCCTCAGGCTCGGCGGTTCGCTCCCAGCCGCCTCCTCCTCAGCCCGCGGGCCGCCTCGCCCCTACGCGCCTACGCGATTTTAAATTACACTCTAGGGGTAGGGCAGACAAGACTACGTGGAGTCGGTTTTGCAGCGATTCGGTTCTGTCACTAACTTTTGTAGCACAACATAATGATTTTTTAAGACAAAACTTTAATTATTTATTTTATTTTATTTTATAAATGATTTGCATGAAAATCCAAAATAAATACGTAAAAATAACTCAAATTTGTTTCCCTTATTTCTATTAATTGTATACCTAAATATTATTATGCTAATAGTCATTTGGGGTCTCCCTTGTTTTACCGAAAAGAAATTGCCAAATTATCACTTCCCAAACAAATTTTTGCATAATTTCATTTGCCAAATTATTACTTACCAAAAAATCTCTTTACAAATAATTGTTACGAAAACCTATGTTTGGCAAGTGAACGTTTGAACAATAACTTGTTCGCCAACTAGTACTTTTACCATTTTTTATCTAGTCAAATATTTCAGTTGGTATAACATGTTTTTCTATAAAATCTAGTCGTTTCTGGCACTCGCCGGCCGCTACCGCGGCACCGCTCGCTTCGCTCGCTCGGCTCGTGCGTAGGTGGTCACAGTTTTAACCTAACCTAACCTAACCATTTTTTTTAAATTAATAACCTACTGTAACTAGTTCCATAAATAACCTAATGTCTAGTAACCATAAATTTGACTTGTTTCAGACAAATTCAAGACAAATTCAAGCACATAAGCTTACAAAGAAATACGCAAATGACATCAAATTTAACAAACAAGTAAAATGTTTATTGGCTTTAAGTTATTTGCCAGAAAATGAAATCATTCTATATTTTAACAAGCTCCTTTATATTTTTTGTCATAACAAATCATTTGACTAAACGTTTATTGTCTAAATATTGTTTGCTGTAATAAATCATTTGATTAAAGACCAAAAGCCTTAATGACATTATCCTTGGTAACAATCTGCCAAGTAAACATTTGATCAAATGAAAATGTGCGTACTAAAATTATTCCAAATATTACATTGGTATAAAAAAAGGTTGCTAAAATTTGTTTGGGTAATGAAAATTTGGCAAAATCTTTTCGGCAAAACGGCAGGATCCCCTTTAAGATGATTATGCCAACATAAAATGTATGCCTAAAAATATTATGCCGAAGTATTATTATGCCAAAACAAATTGTGCCAAAATCGTTATGCCGAAGTATATTAGGACAAAGAACATTATGCGAAAAGAAGGGATCCCAACTAACACAATATGAAGACATAAAGTTTAAAAATACACATAAATGGGGATCCTGCCGTTTTGCCGAAAAGATTTTGCCAAATTTTCAGTACCCAAACAAATTTTAGCAACCTTTTTTTATACCAATGTAATATTTGGAATAATTTTAGTACGCACATTTTCATTTGGTCAAATGTTTACTTGGCAGATTGTTACCAAGGATAATGTCATTAAGGCTTTTGGTCTTTAATCAAATGATTTATTACAGCAAACAATATTTAGACAATAAACGTTTAGTCAAATGATTTGTTATGACAAAAAATATAAAGGAGCTTGTTAAAATATAGAATGATTTCATTTTCTGGCAAATAACTTAAAGCCAATAAACATTTTACTTGTTTGTTAAATTTGATGTCATTTGCGTATTTCTTTGTAAGCTTATGTGCTTGAATTTGTCTTGAATTAGTCTGAAACAAGTCAAATTTATGGTTACTAGACATTAGGTTATTTATGGAACTAGTTACAGTAGGTTATTAATTTAAAAAAAATGGTTAGGTTAGGTTAGGTTAAAACTGTGACCACCTACGCACGAGCCGAGCGAGCGAAGCGAGCGGTGCCGCGGCAGCGGCCGGCGAGTGCCAGAAACGACTAGATTTTATAGAAAAATATGTTATACCAACTGAAATATTTGACTAGATAAAAAATGGTAAAAGTACTAGTTGGTGAACAAGTTATTGTTCAAACGTTCACTTGCCAAACATAGGTTTTCGTAACAATTATTTGTAAAGAGATTTTTTGGTAAGTAATAATTTGGCAAATGAAATTATGCAAAAATTTGTTTGGGAAGTGATAATTTGGCAATTTCTTTTCGGTAAAACAAGGGAGACCCACATAAATGATTTAAAATTGCAAATCCTGTTCTGAAGTTTTATCAATAATAAAATTCAATATTTAGGTACATTAACACCGATACAAATGTCAACAAATTACATAGGTAATTATAATGTCAAAATAAAAAATGGTAAAGGTCATTCACTCCTGACGTGACCAGAGGCCTGTCCTATTTTTAGGCCAAATAATAATTTTTGATGACCAATAGCTCTTCCCTTGATTTTTATTTTTTATATACCTATTTCCTTTACATCCTTGTACATAATTATGTTTTAGTGTTACATTGTATATTATATTAAGATTTGTCAAGTAAACATACCTAATGAAAAAATTTACTAGGTATCGTGTTTAAGATAGGGATTATTTAACTTCTGCACCTATACATATACGCTTCTGCCTTACCTACACGGTGGACTCGTGCCGCCTCGACCGACGTCATTTTCCTTTTAAAACGAGTTGCAAGAAAATCTGAAAGGTTTGAGAGGAAAAAAATCAAGTCCCAAATCACAAAGAAATCCCCTATTATATTCACATAATCACGTGCGAAAACGAAAATGAAAATTCATCGTCTTTTTTTCCAATAATCCGAATGAGAACAATACGACTTTCGAATCTTTTAGAAAACTTAAATATGAACTTAAATCTTTAAGTCATAGAGTCTAAAATCCGGTGAAGAAAAGCGAAGGTGGTACGAAGCGGTCTCGTGAAAAGTTCATGTTTCGTGTTACTTCGCTAGTGAAACTTTGTAACGCGATACCACTGTGCGAGCTTTATTAAAGTTTTGAACATCTGACCTCTGATACTCACCTAAGTGTTATCTAGTATCACAAGTGATATTGGCAAATAGGTTTAGATTTTATTAGGTGTTTCCAAGAAATCCTTGAGCTATTCCGGCCCTTGATTTGGGTCTAAAGTTACTAGGTACAGTACAAATATGTTCTTAATGTCCCTCGGCACACCTCGTGTTTCGTCAGTCGTCGGATTTCTATCAGTTGCCCTTTGCACTTGGTGCAGACAAGACGCTCTCAATCGACTTCGAAGTATATGGAGTAGTTAATAGTCTTTTAAATGATGGTAATTTATTTTTAAAAAATGGGAGGAAAACCGCTAAAGTCGCAGGCACGACAGATGGGAAAATAATTTTACAGCTCTAAATCGTTTACACGGAAATCAAAACAAAACGACAATAAAGTACTAAGTTCTGAATTCAAATTATTATGCAAGATAAATCTAATAATTGATGGACATGGAAATTACCATTCGTTTGTATTCGAAAATCCGATGATACCCGAGGACATTAAGAAAATAGAAATACTGTACGTTCTTGTGCCTTATGGGTTCGATAAAGATTTTGATAGTCTCAAATTGGTACTTGGCCCTCTAGCTAGGGACCAACGACCTTAAAAATGTGGCTGGGACAGACTGGATACCGGACCGCGTGCAAGACTTACGAGGCATACGCCTCTTCCAATCTGAAGCCACCGGTCCACTGGTGGACTGCAATAGGTTGAGTTCATTGATTTAGCATTTGAAAATTGATGTCCAATAAATCATAAACATCAAAGTCAAAGTCAAATAATTTATTTCAATTAGGCACACAAAAGGCACATTAGAACGTCAAAATTTACAAAAAATATTATTGATTCTAGTCGCCCCTTCCAAAAGGTAGTTTTCGTATGGAGAAGAATGGGCAAGATCCACCGTTACTCTTTTGAACTGTTTTACAATATTTTGTATACATTAAATAGGTATATAATTGAAAGAAGAAGACGTGCCTCGTTGGTCTAGTGGTCGCAAGCGCTACTGCTGAGCATGAGGTCCTGGGTTCGATTCCCGGGTCGGGCAAAGTGTTATTGGGTTTTTCTATCTGAAATTTCTCAGTAGCAGCTCGGAGTCTGGAGTTGTGCCCGGTTGATGGCAATAGGCTCGCCCCCTATTACTTAACTGACTTAAACATAACTGGCGAAATGTGGGTGTACCTGCTACAGGGACACCTCTGCCCAACCCTTCGGGGAAACAAGGCGTGATGTTATGTTATGTAAATATATAATTATATGTGAAGACCTTGAATTAGAACCGAAAATTCGAAGACATATGACATCTACCAACCCACACTGGGCCCGCGTGGTGGATTACAGCCCACTCCCTCTCACAGAGAGGAGGCTTGTGTCCCAGCAGTGGGAACATTATAGGCTGATGATGAACAGGTTAAAATAATTAAAAATGAAGCAATACATGATGCTCACATATTTACAAGCATTGTGAAAGAACCAATACGATATTCCTATTTTTTTTTCAATTAATACTAATTAATAAGTCGGTGTGTGAGTTTAAGTAATCACAGAATGTGAAATCAATGTTATAATAATAATAAATTATACAATTCAGTTTGATTTTGTCTAGACTCTAAATTATCCTATGAAGCTAGACCACATTTTTCCAAGCATTTTCATCTTGGATATATATTTAATCCTCTAATTTGTAATATGCTTGTTTACAAAGAGTACTTTAATATGAGTTTTAAATATTCTTTCGGTTAATTGTAATACAAGGTATTTTGCTTTAACATTTAACACATCATCGTGGTGGAATCGCCAAGGGAAAGGCACCAATGCGATTAGAGCTCTACCATGTGCAAAGGTGATCGATTAGGTAAATTAAAAAAAAATATTAAAAAACAAAAAACCCGTCTGCAAAAACACATAACTGAAAAGAGAAAAACAAGCATTATAATGTATAGAATTTTGGTAACCTGAAATGCTAGTGTGTTTTTGCAGTCGGGTTTTTTGTTTTTTAAATATATTTTTTATTTCAAGCTTTTTAGTTTTATTAAAATAATATATATTGACTCATTACTAGCTTTTATTTGATACCAATAATGTAGTTTTTTTTAAACCTACTCCTCCTTTTTTTTGTATTTGCAGATGCAATATATAAATATTATATAGCCTATGACACTACCACAATTAAGACGAATCTAACGACACCTCACATGTTAAAACAAAGTCGGTGACAAAAAACGAAAATTCAAAATCAAAGACACCGACTTTCGAAATTTAAGTTATTTTCCACTTTGTAGTGTTTTTAGGAAGTCGGTTGTTTTTTTTTTTTGTAAAAAGTTTTTATTTTTCACTTTTTAGTTGTGGTACCTACCCCACACAAATTCGAATACCACTACCTGCTATGTAAATAACAGTGACAGGAACTTATCAAATCATCCACATACTAAGTGGGAAAAAGTATGTATTATTATTGAAGCTAACTTAAAATCGATCAAAGCAAAGTTAATAAAATTTATATGGGACCACCTCGAGAGCATACCCTTTCAAACAAAAAAAGAATTTTCAAAGTTGGTCCTCAATTGACGGAGAAATCGGTGGACATACTTTAAAAAAAAAAACTAACATACGCGACGAAAATACAACCTCCTCCTTTTTGGAAGTCGGTTAAAAATCCATTAAGTTGTTTAGGCTACAAAGCGTGCCAAAGAAATAGACATAGGTACATACATACCCTCGAAAAACATTACCCTCCTTCTGTCGCAGTCGGGTAAAACCTGTTAATCTAATTTTCTTCCTTAAGAGTGGCGGACATAGATGCTATGACTTTCCTCTTCTATAAAATTATGCTAAAAGGGTTATGGTATGTTATTATAAGGGCTTCCCTATTAGTGATTTTGATTACAGTAGTGTCGGCGGGCATGCCATTTATTTTATCACCAGTGCTCTTAAAACAGAGAAGAATCGTAAGAAAACAGACGTGTCCTATAAATTCAAAGATATAATAATAATAATAAAGGCAGGGGCTATAGTCCTTCCATAGTTCCAGGTCACCAGTCAACTTAAGCCACCCAAACCCATAGTCCAATAGATTTGTTTCCATATTCTGCAATAGTCCTACACCAACCGGAGGTTGTCCTTGGGTGCACTTGCATAGTACATACTGGGATAATCGTTGGATAGTGCCTCATTCCATATTAAATTGTCTAAGGGGCCTCTGCGAGTTGGCTACGGCCCCTCATACGCCTTTCAAAAGACCGGGACCCTAAGATCCCGAGATATTAAATATATATAAAAATAATAATAATAATGACTCAGACCGAACTCGACGCCCTGGATAGGAGGGTCCATACGCTGCTGACTGCATATCGAATGCATCACCCACGGTCATCGGTAATGAGACTGTATATCCCGCGAAAGTGTGGAGGTCGAGGCTTTTTAAACGCTAAGACCCTCCACAATCGCGAGATATGCAGTCTTAGGGAATATTTCCTAGATGCCGACGTGAGGATGCATCGAGATGTGGTCGCGGTGGACAAGGGTCTCACCCCGCTCTCCTTGGCTAAAGAGAACTGGTGCAAGCCTGTAGTGCTTGACACTAACGATCGCAAGGAGGTATGGCAGAGTAAGGAGCTTCACGGACGCTTTTTCATGGACCCGATGTAGATTTACTAGCGTCCGTGACCTGGCTACGTTTTGGTGACCTCTTCGGGGAGACCGAAGGTTTTATCTGTGCAATTATGGATGAAGTTATCATGACGAACAATTACCGGAGATTTATTGTGAAGGATGGTACGGTTGACATCTGTCGGGCATGCCACCGGCCGGGAGAATCAATCCGACACATTATCTCCGGGTGTTCTCGTCTAGCTAACGAAGAGTACTTGCATAGACATAACCTTGTAGCCAGGATTATCCATCAGCAACTTGCTCTGAAATACGGCCTTGTGGAATCGGAAGTGCCGTACTACAGGTATGTGCCCGATCCAGTTCTCGAAAATGGAAATATCACATTGTACTGGGATCGATCCATCATCACTGACAGGACTATTGTTGCCAATAAACCTGATATAGTGGTGGTGGATCGAGTAGAACGGCGCACAATGATTATTGACATAACAGTCCCGCATGACGGGAACCTCGTGAAAGCCGAGAAAGACAAACAAATCAAGTATCTTGACTTGGCTCGCGAGATTGTCGACATGTGGGATGTGGACTCAGCGATCATTGTGCCGATAGTCGTATCAGCCAATGGCTTAATTGCCAAGAGCCTCGACCAACACCTAAGGAGGCTCGCGTTGGGCAGCTGGATCAAGGGCTTGATTCAGAAGGCGGTACTCCTGGACACGGCTCGCATTGTCAGGAGGTTCCTCTCTCTGGAGCCCTGACCGCCGGTAGCTTGGACCCTGTTCCCGATACCGGTGGGCTACTATTTTTTATATTTTTAAATGTTTTTATACTTTCTTTATTCTAATATTTAAAAATATAATTTATAAGTATTTAAATGAAATAAAAGATAATAATAATAATACCATTTATTTCAGGCATCGCAGGCCCATAGAAAAATACCTTAACCTAAAGATACATATGTTAATATTTTAAACAAAACTTAGAAACAAGTGTTAATAAATAGCTTACACTTTTTGTCCCTCCGAGCAGTGGGGAATGTTATGAGCTAATTAGCCTAATTCTACCATTGCTATGAACCCAAAAGCACTCATTACTCTAAACATGCACAACACACGATACTTGTCATACAACATCATTTACCACATTCTATGGAAACCAATTTAGGGCCAGTAGCTCCTCGATACACTCAAACGCGTTTCGTAAAACAAACTGCATTACGCGGGCAGATTAAAGCTGAATACTTCCGTATATTCAGCCTACAGCTGTTCCAAACGGTACCGGTTTATTGCTTCTGTTGGTCAGTGAACTGTAACAACTAAAATCGCGAGTGACATGACCCGTTTGGTAAAATATGCGCATAAAATTAAAAGCAGCGATTCAGGTACCGAACCAATATGTCCTTTTACATATTGGTTCGGTAAAAACTACGTTGAAGTTTTTTTACGCGTGAAGATACTTTTTTTTTTGGTTTTACAAAGTTGTGAGGATAGAGGTTGCACTACAGAAAACTGAATAATGTATTATTATTATTATTTATTATTTTTGCAGACTACAATAGTCTATAGTGTTAGTAACAAAAAAGCTTAGCCTATGTTAGAACATAACTAAAACAGAACGGATCCGGTTTGTTAGCGCCCACACTAGCGAGCTGTCTGCCCGGGCGGCTATTGATTGCAGGATAGTGTTGGGATTGCCACGCAGCCTGCGGAGTAGCGAAACTCAACATTTTATACACCCCGAAAACCATACCTAAACGACATTGAAAGCATATGAGACATTCAAATTTAAAAGCTAACGATTTTTGACTCGATCGACGTTTACACATCTAAATTGACACAAAATTATTATAGACATGCTGTGCCCCGCGGTTCCACCCGCATAAGTCTCAATCCCGTGGGAATATCGGAATAAAAATATCCTACGTCCTAATCCAGGTTATGGTCTACCCATGTGCCAAATTTCATCCAAATCTGTTTAGCCGTTTTAGCGTAAAAGCGTAACAAACAAACTCAATTTCACATTTATAATATTACTATAATTAGGATACGAAGTGTTTCAGTATTTTATACACTAGATATGATATAATATTCTTTTAATTTTACTTCTTTTCCTATAATATTTAAATTTCATATTCAGCTTAGTTAAGATTTAAAAAACTAAAGTGTTAATCGACTGTACAATCTATCCCTATGAAACTGGTTGAAGCATCAAACTCAAAGCATTTATTTCGCAATTAAACCATTTACAGGCACTTTTGATCATCATCACCCTGTCTATCAAATATTGTTCCTGGCACATGATTTGATCTTGTAGTCCAGAAATATTAGAAAAAGGCCTCAGAAAGCCCTTTCTTACCCGACTGCGCGGCAGCAAAGACAGGGTTATATTTTTCACGCGTATCTTTGAAGGTGGGACCGAACCGCTGGAGTTTTTTTCACTAAACTAACACGTGTCGACTTCAAAGCAATAACAATTAATGAACGTGAAACTTTTCAATCAACGCGTGTTTCAGTTCAGGTTCCGGTCGTTTGCGAATCTAACTAAATTCTAGTTTGATTTATATCCTTCCTGGCCAACGATTTAGTTCAGTGTTAGTCTGGTCTGTTTATGTTAGTTCCTAGCCGGTTCGAACTATTAAAATCCTTACCTACTAGCCTTTATAGAGGTATGAGGAACAGGGTGTAAAGTTCACTCATCCTTTATTGAAAAGGGAGGATCCTCCGACCAGACGGGTGTCGTGTCTGGCGGGCAATTACCCAACGGTTGACGTCGGAAAGTTAAGCTTATATGTCGCTCGCGCGGTAAATTCTAATTGCGCGATGCAGGATTTTGTGTGACGTCAGGTTTTTGATGCGTTGGGCATGCCACAATTGCGGCGATAAGTCCCCTCTTTGAAGAGAGGCTAGAGAGGTGCCACGGTGTCCTTACTTTCCACCTGACGCAGGTCCTCACCGGACACAGCTGTTTCGGGAGGTTCCTGGTCAGGAAAAGGAGGGAGGAAACACCCGGGTGTCACCATTGTGTGGATCGCCCGGAGGACACAGTGGAGCATACAGTGGAGGTCTGCCCGGCTTGGGCGGAGCATCTCGTGGAGGCGATCGGCGACTGTGATCTCTCGCGTCCGGCCCTGGTTTAGGCTATGGTACGGAGCGAGAGGAAATGGGAGGCCGTCACCTCGTTCTGCGAAACAGTCAAGCTCGCGAAGGAGGAGGCGGAACGCGTGAGGGAGAGATGTAAACTTCGCGCCCTCACACACCTAACCGCCGCAGGAGGAGGCGCCCTGGGCGTCAGGAATCTCAGGCCGATTTCCGGCCACCGTAGGCGTGGGCTTGCGGACGGTGAGCAATGGGGAGCTCGCCGTCCGATAAGGACCAGGCCCGAGTCGACGGCGCGTTGTGTTCCACGCGCGCCTCAAAGAGATGTCAGCAGAATTGACGGGGTCCACTAGGGCCGATGCCTGACGGGGTTGCGAAGAAAACTGAAAGGGAGATCGTGGCCCCCGGCTACAAGGCAACCGAAGAAACACGGGTGGGTTTTAGTCAGTAAGAGTCTGACATGCCCTCTCGCTCCGCCCAGAGCGGGAGAAGTTATTTAATAATTTCCCACCCAAAAAAAAGTCTTTGATGCGTAGTTCACATGTGGCTATGTAGATGCCGCCACACCTTACTACTAGGACACAGTTTTGTCCGTCGTAATAGAACATTTTGGTCTTGTGTTTAAACTGGTTTTTCAGTATATTTTGTCAACTTTTACAATAAGACTGTTCTGTTTCATGTGCAGCACAATCGACCACGCAAACCCTGTGCAGGTTGGTCATGCTTTAGAATTTTGGTTCCAGGACATGCCGGTTTCCCAACAATGTCTTCCTTGTTGCAAGTGTGTACGCCATCATTGTTTTCATAGATATTATATAGACAGTGTTGACTTACAGTATTTCTATTTTCTAAATATCCCTCGGGAATCATCGCATTTCCTAATACAAACGAATTCTAATTTCCTTGTCCATCAATTATTAAATTTGTCGTGTATAATAATTTGAATTCAGAACTAAGTACTTTATTGTTGTTTTGTTTTGATTTCCCTGTGAACTTTTTAGAGCTGTAAAACTATTTTCCTATCGGTCGTGCCTACGACTTTAGCAGCTTTCCTCCCATTTTTAAAATAAATTACATTAAGTTAAAAGAGTATTAACAACTCTATATACTTCCAAGTCGATTGAGAGCGTCCGATCTACACCAAGTGCAAAGAGCAACTGACAGAAATCTGACGACTGATGAAACACGAAGTTTGCCGAGGGACTTAGAAAATAAAAAACTGTAATATAATTTTGTAGTAAAAGTTGGTGGACATATTATATTGTCACTCAGTCACGTATAAACCAGAACTGTCAAAATCAAAGCCATTGCTGTGTGTTACGCAATTACTCCGCATATAGACTATGTCCTGCATAACACAATCAATCTGCCTAGCCTTTTCTTAACTATGGTCGGTTCCAGTCTAACCAGCTGAATACCAGTATTTTACATAGAGCGACTGCCTATCTGACCTCCACAACCCAGTAACTAGGTAATACGATACACCTTGGTAAGACTGGTGATGTTCTGCTTAACACAAACAATTTAATATTAACCCGTTCTCATGAATTAGTTCCCCTAGGATGCGAGTGAAATAGCAGGTAATGGCTAGTGGTCAATAAATGATGAAGTTAAGTTAGTAAATGATCAAGTTTAGATAGTATTTAGAGGGTAGAATTGCTTCTATTAAAACGAGAAATAGAGTTTAACAATGGTGCCGATTCTCTTGTTCACAAACTAAACTAAATTTAAGTCCAGTGCATCTTTTTCTTTCTATTTCATTAAGAAAAGGACAGAAGATAAATTTTAGTTTAGTCCTGTCAAATTAATCAGCGCCTGTCACTACTCCATACAAGTTTAGACGTGATTAAAAACTTGCCTACTAAAATAACGTCAATTCACATCAAGCGCTGATTATATATGAGGACTAAATTAAAATTTATCTTCTGTCCTTTTCTTAATGAAACAGAAAGAAAAATATGCATTGAACTTAAATTTAGTTTAGTTTGTGAACAAGGGAATCGGCACCATTGATGATGTAATTCCTGAAAATCTATCTTAAAAGTCGGTAACGTCGCAAATAGCTGTCAAAAAAATTACCTGTTTTGTTTAATTTGGCAATATTACTGTATGAAAATAAGAAACGTGGCTAACTAGCGAACTAGAATATTAATAATGGATTGCAATTATAACATTGAATTTGATGTTGTACCCGGTTTAGAACTAAATATCTGGAGTTACGATATTATTTATTGCATTTCAAAAACATATTGTTCTAGTTCGCTAGTTGGCCACATTTCTTATTTCCATACAGTAATATTGCCAAATTGATCAAAACAGCGAAATATTTGACATCAGCTATTTGCGATGTTGCCCACTTTCAGAATAAACGCTCTTAATTAACTACTTACTTATATTATATTGACAGCAGTGGTGGCCCAGTAGTGGTAACGGCCGCCTTACGAATTGTAGGTCGTAGGTTCGAACCTTGAAAGATGCTTTACTTCGTGTAAATTATTTTCATCACCACTGCTCTCAAAACGGTACAGAAAAACATCGTGAGGAAACCGACATGTCCCTGAACCAAAAAAATCGAAGACATGTGACATCTACAAACCCGCACTGGGCCCGCGTGGTGGATTAGGGCCCATTCTCTCTCACAGAGAGGAGGCCTGTGTCCCAGCAGTGGGAACATTATAGGCTGATTATGCTAAGTAATTGGAAGTAAATGAGAATGTTTCCCATGTCCTGATTGACGAGTTATGCGAACATAAATTTAGAGAAAAGCAGATTTTTTTTTCGCGATTTCAGGTTTGGTCCCATAGTAAAAGTTGTTCATAATTATGAGTAAAGTCACGTGTTTAAGTATCGGTGTATAATTACTAGTCACCTTATATATATAAAACTTTCGAGAATAGAGACCTTTCTTACACTTCATGTAAAGTTTCAAATGAAAGCAAATATTACTTATCATGAGTTCATAATTGTTGTAAACATTTAGTGAAATGATCAACAATGTATGTATGGCTCCTTTGTTCTCATAAACTCTCTGATTATGAGGGCATTATAATTAGCACTTTGTAGCGCAAAAATATTGTTTACGATCTAATTAGGATAGTGATATTTATTTTAGAAGTATGTATGTAAGTATATTCTCATATTGTATGTTGTTTAAATTGAAAATAGTGAATTGTTTTTTTTTTCTTCTTTGATTTATGTTTTTTATTTTCTCTTATACGGTTACACACGTTGTCTACATCTCTTTTTGTATACTTTCCTATCGCAGGTATGCTGGAAGAGATTTCTTTAGAAATAAGCATTGCCTTTGTACGTATTTTTCTGTTCCTTTCTTCTTGTCTGTTTATATGTGTGTGCATAAATGGTTAAATAAATAAATAAGGTCTTATTATTTGTCTGGTTAGACCAATATTTGGGCTTGTCCTGGCCTTTTTTCTACCATCATATTTTATGGCCTGCCTGTCAGCCACCATTTATAAAATTCCAACATTATAAAAAAAGTATTTACTCACACGCACAGGAAGATACCCCCTCCATGGGCATAAGGAATCAATATTTTTTTATGACGTCACCATTTGGATCACCCTGTATAATAAAAAAAAATCGTACGAAAAAATAAAAACAGCAGTGTATAAAAAGCAGCTGTTGTTTAATTTGGGCTCCCTTTTTTTTTTTGGTTGGGAAATTATCAAATAACTTCTCCCGCTCTGGGTGGAGCGGGAGGGCGTGTCAGACTCTTACTGACTAAAACCCACCCGTGTTCCTTCAGTAGCCCTGTTGCCGGGGGCCACGATGTCCCTTTCGGCCCATATTCGCAGCCCCGGCAGGCATTGGCCCTAGCGGACCCCGTCAATTCTGCTGACATCTCTTTGAGGCGCGCGTGGAACACAACGCGCCGTCGACCCGGGCTTGGTCCTTATCGAACGGCGAGCTACCCATTGCTCACCGTCTGCAAGCCCGCGCCTATGGTGCCCGGAAATCGGCTCGCAATTCCCGCACCGGGCGTCTCCTCCTGCGGTGGTTAGGGGCGTGAGGGCCCGAAATTTGCCTCTCCCTCACGCGTTCCGCCTCCTCCTTCGCGAGCATTAGGAGGCATTAGCGCAGAAGGAGGTGACGGCCTGCCATTTCCTCTCGCTCCGTACCATGGCCTGAACCAGGGCCGGACGCGAGCGATCACCGCCGACGATCGCCTCCACGAGGAAACGGCGATGCTCCGCCCATGCCGGGCAGACCTCCACCGTATGCTCCACCGTGTCCTCCGGGCGATCCACACAATGGTGACACCCGGGCGTTTCCTCCCGCCTTGTTCTGAACAGGAACCTCCCGAAGCAGCCGTGTCCGGTGAGGACCTGCGTCAGGCGGAAGATGAGGGCGCCGTGGCACCTCTCAAGCCACTCCTCAAAGAGGGGTCTTATCGCCGCAATTGTGGCGTGCCCAAATTTTGGCTCCCTGAAGACAATTTTACTATTCGTAACTTAGTAGTGGACTTGTGTTTTTTAGTGAGAACATAACAACAGAATTTTGACAACCTTCTTCGAGATAAATCGAAATTGCTGTACTAGTCAAAAACAAGCGAGTAGGCGGCCGGCAATGTTACTATGAAAATCCATAATCTGTCGTATTTAGCGGCCAAATAAATTACTATGAAAACTCATATCTGTCAAGTTATTTATAAATCGAATGAACTTGTTACTTCGACCTGTGGCAACCAAGGAGGTAACTTATCAAAGATTTTGTTTTAAATTTCGAACTGGCTTAGCAAATAGAGCTATTTAAAGTAAAGAAGAACAAATTATCATATTGGTGCGTGAAAAATTATCTTTGTTCGTCATTGATTCTGGAATTTATAATTAATTTACTTAGTTTGAATTTCCGCGGATTGTTTGAATAAAGTACTATACAAGGTTTGGCCGCAACCAGGCATTGATAGATTCACGTATGTATGTCTCGATTTCGCCTCGGCCCACATTTTCACGATCAATTGCTGGCCCCGATAGTAATGTACTATTTTCAACTCACTAGTAACAATACTACCAGCGGCCGTTGACCCCAAAAAAAAAATCCATGAAATCTTTTTATTTTTATTTTATCGTGTTTGGACATCGATAAGTACCTACCAATTACGTCTGCAGAGTTTCGCTAGGGTAGTTGCCTAGGTAAAAAAAAGAAATTATATTTAGTTCGTGTTTCAGATAATAAAAAAATATTAGACACGTATTTTTTGCTTTTTCATATTAATCAAAAATAACTTAAAAAACACGCACTAAAGTTGGGGAGCGCACTATTCAATCTTGCAAAGCGTGACGTCATGCCACATTTAAACTCAACGTATCGCCGTAATGTTTTGATTACGTTAAAAAAGAAAAAATACGTGTTCAATATTTTTAAATAATCTACAAGATGGACAAAAAAATAAATTTTTGTACACAGGCCCATTTATGTTGACCCTGTATAAATCACAAGCACTGAACAGTAATTGTCGTATTTAACTATTGGTAACTTTATACACAGGCCAGCCTTTACCCGTTTCACGCACAATTGACAAAAATGTGTGGTCCATCCATTTCAGTGCCTCATGGACACCCATATATTACAGAGGACGCGACACGGAACCCCACTCTTGTCTCAAATAGTTCCAATCTTACGGTCACCCTACACGATTTCTCTTTTGTCGGGACTTCTATCAAATTGGTGTTTATTTGTGCCACTTATTGTGTTATACGGGAGTTTTAAGTTTTTGAAGACTGTCTTCCGAAATTCTGGTGAACTTTGATATAATACTGACTTGAATCTGGAACTCGACGAGGTATGTCCAAAGTATTCTGTGTAATATTGATTGACTATTTGTCATTCAGAATTGGATTTACGTGGTTTTACTTAGGAGTTTGCCTAAAGCGACATACTTTTCTTTTCTCTGCTGTAGTTTTTTGAAAGTCGTTACTTACGAGAGATGCGCTACAGTAATCCGCGAAATTCAAATTTAATGACGTTTTTTGCAATTTGCAGGTTGTGTGTTGATCAAAATATGATTCGCGACCGTAATGTCCTTCTTCGTTCAGTCTGTTTCTCTGTGGAATGCGCACCCCCTGGAAATCAGGATGGTAACCAACCGATTAATTATCCTTTAAAGTTCGTGAGCACATTCGTAAAAAGCTGGCAGTATCATCACAACGTTAATGTTTTCCCATTGTTTGTCTTATTTGATTATTTGTGTTTATTTTTATATAAATAATTAGACCTATATATTATATTTATAGTTTTTAATAAGTATATGTGTATCTTCATATTTGTTTTTATTTTTAGTCCTCAATTTTTTTGCAATTGCACCTACCACTGTTTGTCTCTGCGTCATCCAAAGGTTGATTGGATTCTGTACATGTTTGTGCTTAAAAAATTAAATAAATAAATAACGTAGATATAATTATAAATTTTCAATCATAAAACATATTAATACAACTCTCTAACTAAAACCAGCAGTGCTATTCTGTAAAAATCTCACTGTAAAGGCTTATGTGAAGTGCGCTTGAAAGTGAGCTGTCAACAGTGTCAATCCCTAGTATTTGGTGGAATGACAGTTCACTTCACCTTAGCGTTCACGGTGAGATTTCAACAGAATATCACTGCAGTACACGTTGTTCCAACCAACGTGTTCATATTCATATTAATTTATTTGCGTTCCACAAGGTAAAAACAAGATGTTAACAAAAGGCTTAAAGCTAAGAGCCGTTGTAGACCCTGTGAGGGCACAGCAAATTTTATTATTAGATTGAGATACATAGCTATTACTTAAAGTTAAAAATGTTCAGCCTAGCCTATTCTTTATACCGACCTGCAAGTTGCAAAAAACGACCGGATTTTGCAGGCTACCCTGGTGCTTTCGTCTTAACTCAATTTAAGGTACGTACAGGGTGGCCTGGGAATAGACATCAAAAAAAAAATTTGATGCCTCTGTCCAACTGTTTCCTGTAACACCCGTATTTTCAGCAATTATGATTTTTTTAGGAGCTAGCCGTTTTTTTTTTACCAATTTTTGGAAAATTTTCACCTGTCTTCAAATTTTTTTTTCTCTCTCGAGTCGCATTTTTTAACGTATCTCGTTCCACGGTTGTTCTTCACCTGTTAGCGATTTATGATCATAAGATTTCTACCATCCCTCACAATGATATTGAGTGATTTCCAAGATTATCGAGTCCCGTATTATTAATTAGCAATAATAATAAAAATACTGGGCCTACCTGTGGTAGACAGGTCGGTGAATATTGTTATATTATTCGTAAACTTTTACTTCGCGTAGGAAGTTCAGCGAAGTTCGTACATTGTGGTCGGTTAAAGGTTAATCTGAAAGTACTTTTCGGAATAATAATTATGATATTTAATATTTTATTCATTAACATAATTTTAACTTTGAAAGGCCTTTGACCGATTGGACCATCTACCTTTAATCGAGCAATTCTTTTAAATAATTAAACAATATAATCTGAATCTCGGAAACGGCTCCAACGATTTTCATGAAATTTAGTATGCAGGGGGTTAAATCGATCTAGCTAGATTTCATTTTCAGAAAACGTCGTTCAAAAAAAAATCATCCAGTCATCCAGATATTCATTTTTTAAGTGAAAACTTCTTTAAGCGCGTTGGGCATTTTTGAGATGGGAAAAAACAATTGAACTCGCGACACTGTTGCCGACACCAGCTTTTGACCATTAAAAAGACATCAACACGCGATACATTTTCTTTGTGATAAATGACATTCCAAACATTGAGACATGACAACGACATGATTGACATTTCCCTTTTTTATCGACTTCAAAAAAGAAAAGTATTTTCTGCACAGTAAAATTGTTCAAGTTTTCACTTCTGTCGGCACACTCCGGGAGTGCCGACAGAAGTGAAAAATTCTTTAGGCGCATTGGGCATTTTTGAGATGGGAAAAAATAATTGAACTCGCGACACTGTTACCGACACCAGCTTTTGACCATTAAAAAGACATCAACGCGCGATAAATTTTCTTTGGGATTAATGACATTCCAAACATTGAGACATGACAACGACATGATTGACATTTCCCTTTTTTTACCAACTTCAAAAAAATAAAATTATTTCCTGCACAGTAAAATTGTTCAAGTTTTGATTTCTGTTGGCACTCCCGGAGAGCCGCTGTTTTTTTTTTCTTTACGGTAATATTTGTGAGTTACAGTAAATCAAAGTATTACTTCTACCACACTTCTACATACTGTTACAACAACAGACTGCCTCGTTGGTCTAGTGGTCGTATGCAGTACTGCTGAGCATGAGGTCCTGGGTTCGATTCCCGGGTAGGGCAAAGTGTTATTGGGTTTTTCATCTCGAATTTCTCAGTAGCAGCCCGGTGTCTGGGTTAGTGCCAGGTTGATGGCAATAGGCTCGCTCCCTATTACATGGGACTTAAACATAACTGGCGAAATGTGAGTGTACTTACACTGTACTATAGGTCTCTCTGCCTAACCCTTTGTAAGGACTATTATAACACTGTAAGGACTATTCTTGCTTGCAGCGCTCGGCCGCTATAGTACCGCTTACTTACGAAAAAAAAGGGTAGTGTGCACAGGATTTTGTTTTCAAATTGCTTAGATATGCGTAACCCCGATGGTACATGCTGTTTCATTAATTGACTGAGCAATTTTTTCGTTCTTATCTTTGTTTTTCCTTTCCTGCCATTTTAAATCCTTGTGAAATGCACACGAACATTTTTGTGACTGAAACGGACATAAACTATGTTTGATTCTGACAGGAAACAGACGAATTCTGGGCTCGGAAAACACGAACTATGAAATTGGCACTACATTTTTAAATGAGCCTTCAATGAATTGTGACTATCTTTAATATCCAAAGATCTTTAACCCGACAAATATCGAACAAACCGTCGATTGTTCATATAAAAAATACACTCGAAACGACAATGAATATGTCGGAAATACGTCACTGATTTGACTAATCGGGGCGCTCGACAGTAGACAACATAACGCTCAACCGGAGATAAGCAGAGATCAGCGGAGATCAGCGGTTTCTGGGTGGCAGTGCGTCCTGCCTGTTATGACCTACAGAGCCGAAACGTGGACACTCACGGTACGGCTGGTCCATAAATTTAAGGCTGCTCAGCGAGCCATGGAGCGGGCTATGCTTGGAGTCTCAAAGTTATCGACATAGCTCACAGAATTATCAAACTGAAGTGGCAGTGGGCCGGCCATATCAGCCGTAGAACCGATGACCGTTGGGGTACACGTGTTCTTGAGTGGAGACCGCGAATTGGCAAACGTAAGGTAGGACGCCCTCAGGCTAGGTGGAGTGACGATCTTCGTAGGGTGGTTGGTGGCAGCTGGATGAGAGTTGCCGAGAATCGAGCTGAATGGCGTGCAATTGGAGAGGCCTATGTCCAGCAGTGGACTGCTATAGGCTGATGATGATGATGATGATGATGACTTACAGTATGTGAATTGCTAGTGTGATTAATTTGATCGTAAATTATAATTTGATCTGAACTGCAAACGGTTTTTCAATTGCGCAATTTAATAATAATACAGTTTTCGGGGGTCCATTATTAAGTATGCGAATCATCCCCTGCCATTTTATCCGTGTACATATAAAACATTGATCAGGCAGGGGTAATAGTCTTTCCATAGTTCCAGGTAACCAGTCCACAATTGCGGCGGCCCTGGGCGTCGGGAATCACAGGAAGATTTCCGGCCACCGTAGGCGCGGGCTTGCGGACGGTGAGCAATGGGTAGCTCGCCGTCCGATAAGGACCAAGCCCGGGTCGACGGCGCGTTGTGTTCCACGCGCGCCTCAAAGAGATGTCAGCAGAATTTACGGGGTCCGCTAGGGCCAATGCCTGCCGGGGCTGCGAATATGGGCCGATAGGGATATCGTGGCCCCCCGGCAACATGGCAACCGAAGGAACACGGGTGGGTTTTAGTCAGTAAGAGTCTAACACACCCTCCCGCTCTACCCAGAGCGGGATACAGGGATAATCGTCGGTTGGTGCCTCATTTAAGTCCGCCTCTGTACATTTCTGTGCTTGAAGTATTAAATAAATAATAAACGGGCCTCTGCGAGTTGGCTTCGGCCCCTCGTACGCCTTCCAAAGGTCCGGGACCCCAGGGTCCTGAGAAATCTAAAAGAACAAAAATAATAATAATATTTTTTATTTCTCTCTTCACAAAGGTTCACATAGTTATAAACAAAGAGACAAGAATTATAGCGTTTTGCATAAAATATGATTCTTTGCGAGAGACTGGCGTCCATACTAGGATACCCTGTGTGACGGATCACCAGCGAAAGAACCATAGTACACTCACAGTAGTTAAAATATGGCTAATAAAGCAAGAGAGAGCTTCTCCGTAAAATATAATCCTGAACACCGTTGCGCGCTTACGTGCAACTTCTAATAGGCGATCGTTTGACGGGTTCATGGAAAGGAAAACCTACCTAGCAAAAATTACCTTTGAAATTCAAACATAATTTGATTTCAACTTTCTTACATCCAATTTTGATCTCAAAACGGAGAAAGGAAAGGATTGAATAACGTTTAATTATTGTAATTCTAAGAAACATGAACAAAACTGCATTACTAATTCACGCCTAAAACATTGAACGCACTAGGAAATAAACCAGCACAGGCGGTTGTGTCGCAGCCAGTAATCTTAATGTTTTTTTTTTTTGCAGTTTTTATTCAGTAATTTCTTTTTTGTGTTAGCTTCATAGTTTAATCAATGTTGTACGCTAAAGAATATAATTTTTTTTGTTTGTAGGATCTAGTCTGAGAAAAACACACGTATTCATCTGTCAAGTTATTCAGTAATAAAGAGACGATCAATACTAAAGTCAAACTGCCTTTTAGTAATTTTAACTAAGATAAGTAACCGAACGAAAGATTATTTTAAAGTAAGGAAGGTATCTTCTATCGAGATTTATTGCTAGCTAGTAGTTTTTGCCACTAGTTAGTAGTTTTGTGATCATCGAATTAGACACCGTCCAAATATCAGTACGTGCCAGTTTTCTCGTTCATTAAAAGCGTTACAATTTTTTTTTGAAATTTTGGATGACTTCACAAAAAGAAGGCTGACCTTTAATCGATGCGTTCTTTTCTTTACGTTTTTTCCCACTATTTAGATTTTATCCGATTCAATGCTTATTTGGTTCCAGATTTAGGTAAGGTAATTTAGAACTTCAAGAATAGATTATGAATGTCTTGAGTGGATTTCAGGTAAATTCGTTAAATATCTGTAAAAAGTTATTTTAAATAACAGCCGCGGCGTAACTGCCTAGTGCGTCGTCTCCCTTGAACTTTCTCCCGTTACTCAGTCTGTTGGCGATTTATTAATGATTAATGACGTGCAAATAACAAAGAACCACTTAACTATTAATGAAAGATGTTATCTTTGCTCCTCTGATTCACCCCTTGAATTCTACTCCTATATTGTATCTATAGAAGACTTATTGCTGATACCTACAAGATTTTTATGTGGAGCTCCTAAAATTTTCATAGATCGTAAAGTTATTGGACATAAGGTTGAAAAAACTGCCTCCAGGACACGCGATACTTAAATGTCTGACGTATCTTACTGACTGCGAGGCTATTATTGTCATAATCACCACTTGTTACAAATTAATACTCTCGCTTAAATCCAAACCCTATTTATTTAAGGTTGTAG
Source organism: Agrochola litura (assembly GCA_949152395.1). Taxonomy (NCBI): domain Eukaryota; kingdom Metazoa; phylum Arthropoda; class Insecta; order Lepidoptera; family Noctuidae; genus Agrochola; species Agrochola litura. The sequence continues at coordinate 7,496,881 of OX424508.1, forward strand.
GTTGTTTACCAGAGACCGTAAGCCTGACTGATGTTGGTGGTTCTTACAAAATACTCCGGACTTCAAAATCGGTCTCCAAAATAAAAATAAAACCTGTCTTTATAAAAGAAATTCAAATGCTACGTCAATATTGTACGTGAAAAGTTAAAATGACAGTGCAACAAAAATATTACAAATGTTTGAACTTTAGACACGACTTCCCGTTCAATTTTCTAGGAATCGTGAAAAGTATACAGAAATTGTGTGTCCTATCGAATTTTTGGAAATAAAATGGCTACTATGGCGGTATTTTATCTTCGTAATAAAGGCAATCATTGTCATCCCGTAAAAAATTATGATCTGCTGATTGTAGGCCACCCGACGTATGCGACGATGTGCGATGTATTGGAATTTACATTAGGTACCTACCTTTCAGCTTCTAAACCGCGCGGGAATGTTTTCGCACCTTCTTCTGTAAAATATTTTAACATTGAAGCTAGTACTTCTTGAGTTTAAATAATCCAGGTAACTTATTCCTGTATTTTTGGATACCAGTGAGTTTAAAAAATGTGTTTTACATTACCCTCACTTACGAATAATCTACATAATTTCATACATGAAACGTTACCCATGTTCGTGAGGTTGGGTGAACATTTGACTAAACATTGCAATTTTTTTTTTGTCTAAATTCATGCCACATTTATACAAGGTGGTGATTGAGTCACCTGCATCCGTCAAGGGGGTGATTTTACCCGTCGTACACAATAACTAAACAACTTTCGCTATGAAACTCAAATACTTACGAGTCGTAAACGAAAAACCTTTCATACATGCATCGAATTTGTCTTTCTACAGTTGATTCGGATGTGAGTGTCATAGCGAAAGTTGTTTATCACCCCCTTGACGGATGTAGGTGACGAAATCACATCATAAATTCATAACATCAAATAATATTTGAATACTTAACCTAATTTACCCACCTAATATAAATTTTATTTGCTAATTAAGACTAGTTCTGTGCTAACATTTATTTAGTTTATCATTATAAGCTACCTAATTACATTTGCATACATAAAGAGTTCGTTTGTAATGTCCCACATAATCCCGAGGGTCATTATCCGGGAATTAATTAAAGCCTTCCATTTTGCGCTGACATTATTTTGAGGACATCTATGGAAAAGATCTTTAACATAGATTATTAGTCTTTGATGGTAACTACTTCGGATTAATTAAAAATTCTGGCAACTATTTTAAATAAATAATTTTGTAGCTTTTTTAAACGTTAAATCTGGTTTACAAAGATACAAATGTTAACATAACTAATTTTTTGTCAAAATTCCTATCATCCTCTGATTCTATGTAACACAATCCCAAAAAGAATCACTTTGCTGACAAGCGGTCAAATTTTGAGGGTTAACGTCAGGCTTAAATTAATGAAATTGATTTGTTGAAGATTGAGAAATTTTGCAAATATATTTATTTATTTTGCGGTACAATGGACTTTCCATTGTATCGCAAATTAAATAAACATATTTGATTTATTAAAAAAAAATCGTTCTGTGTCTGTAAATCGTTTAAAGTTGAAAGAAATGGAACACTGTGGTGCTTTTTTTTTGCAATGCACGCTGGCCTGTGCCCCATTTTTAGGCACATTGTACACAGTGTATATTAAATATTAGCGATTTATATTATAATATTATATGTAAAAATGCAATAAATAAATGATTATAAAAAAAAACTAATGCAAGTGCTTGAAACCAAACTTTTTCAGGTAAAGGAGAGACTGGACAAAAGTGGTTTTTTGTACCAATAACGATATAATTATGATATTTGTGTAAGGTTACCTCATTATATCGGGGTGGTGTTCGCAAATCCACGTCCAAGGTGCGTATTTTGCGTACGACCTCATGTATATTATATAAGTATATTTTTCTTAAAATTCCCAGGGCAGATTTTGATGCCTGTTTTGCAAACGAGTATCGATTAGGTATTCATACACAAATATATAAATCGCAATGCTGTTGGTCCATAGATCACTTCCCATAAAAATTCGCCCTGTCTCCGACCAAAATATGTTTAGAACTAATGAAAAAAAAAACCGGTGGTTTAGCAACCAAAACACAAAAAACCAACGTGAAAAAACTTCGGTTACTTAATATAAATGCCATATTTGTAAGACTTCGGAAATCATTCGTCGGCCAATAGAAAGTCATCGATAAAATATAGGACATGGGTCTTACCAAATTTGTGAAACTCCACCAGTTTCCTTACACAACCATTTTTCGTCAAAGTAAATCTTTCGCTCTGCCTTTATAAGTACCTTGATAAATCGGAAATTGAATAAAGGATTTGATTTCGATAACGTCGGCTAGCGTCGGGATATTGTAGTAATCTGTTTCAACGGTCTTCTTATGTACTTATATACAGTATTGTTCAAATCTAGGGTTGTCACGAGAAGGAAGATCAAATTCAAAAAAATATTTATTTATTTAAAATAATGAGATTTTTATGTCTTGTGAGAACATTTTCTCGAGAAACCACTGTTATACCTACTTGGTTTAGGAATGTTTCGCTGATTTCACCATCATCGAAAAATAAACTATCCAAATAGATAAATAGGCAGGCAGTTCGTAGAAGGCTTTTGAACACAATCCTATCCAAATATTATTGGGCTCAACTTTACTAAGGCCGTAGGAGGGTATGTAGTTTACATACCCTCCTACTGTCTTAGTCCCCCCGTCGTATCTGTCTGTCTGAACACGATAAACTCAAAAACTACCGAACGGATTTTCATACGGTTTTCACCAATGAACGTAGTGATTCATGAGGAAGGTTTAAGTATAATATTTACTAGCTTCCGCCAGCGGCTTCGCCCGCGTGATATCTTTATAAATTATAGCCTACGTTACTCAGTGATAATATAGCATTCTACAGGTGAAATAATTTTTTAATCGGTTCAGTAGTTTTTGAGTTTATTAATTACAAACAAATATGCAAAAAATCTGATCTCTCTCAAATGCCTCTTTATAATATTATTATTGATTACGGTTTTGTGTAAATTGGCTGAACCATGACAATGATTGTCGAAGATATTGGAAAAAATCTGAAAATGAGAAGTAGTCCACTTAGAGCACCCGTCCGAATAGCACCTGCGACTCAGCAGCCTACTGCTGGGATGTATTTGTTTTACAGGACGTTATTAAATGAAAGATATCGATAAAACAAAATTCGTATGTACGTAAGTATGAGTTATTAATAAACAATCTAGTGATTTTTTATTTTATTTTAAGTATGTTTGTTTGTAATGGATAAACTCAAAAAATACTTAACCTATTTAAAAAATTCTGTCACTTATAAAAAGCTATATTATCAGCGAGTAACATGGGCTATATTTTACTGCCTTCCACCCTAACAAAGTCGCGGGAAGAAGCTAGTACATTATAATAATACTATATCTAGCCTGTATTATCCTAGAGCAAGCAAAGGCTGGCCTTTTCCCTCCCTCTCCTTTTCCACACAATTCTGTACGATGCTAATACAGGGCAATAAGTAACAAGGTAATAAATTAATTTTACATCAACTTAACTGATTTAATATAAACTACAAACTACCGCTCATCCTATCTGTTTTTTTATTACAAACTAGTATAACTACACAACAATGTATCTAAAAGCCGCCATGTTTTAACAGCAGGTGGCTTACCCATATTATAAGTTAATTATCTACTTACAAGGGTAAATTATGAGTTGTTACCCTTTTTTCAGCACCTGTGTCTGACATGGACCCTCTTCTGCCTAGGATAGTTTTACAGGACCAAGGGTAATATTATAATAATTTTCGTCCTGACCATTGACTTATAACTACGGTAAGTGCTTACCCTATTTTTAGACGCCCACGTTTGAACGGGTTTTAACGTAATTCCTTAATATGGCCGACACCCTTGTGATCATTGAAGGGTTTGGGTTAAACAGAGGTACGTCTATTATAGCGTCTGACTCCCACCTATTTTTTAATAATTAATTTAAATGGTAACACATAGGAGTCACTTTTTGTATGGGGAATAGGGTAGTTGTCTAGGTAAAAATAAAAGAAATTCTATTTAGTCCGTCTTTCAGATTATAAAAAAATATTAGACACGTATTTTTTGCTTTATCACATTAATCAAAAATAACTTAGAATACACGCATTAAAGTTGGGGAGTGGGGGCTCGCTACGTCACAACGCAGTATTAAATCTAGCACGTCATGCCACATTTTAACTCAATGTATCGCCGTAATCTTTTGATTACGTCAAAAAAGAAAAAATACGTGTTCAATAGTTTTTAATAACATACAAGACGGACAAAAAAAAATCTGGACACAGGCCTATTATCTCATCACGAACTGTGGCGTATATAACTAAATGTATATAACTTATTATACAAATTATATTGTTAGCTACACAATATCTTGTGGAGCTTGTGGCTTAGTAATAACAGCCGCATGGATCAATCCATCAGGTTAAGCTACGCTTGCTGGGGTTGGTCTGTGAATGGGTGACCATCTTTACATACCGAGACTCCTCCGTGCCTCGTAAAGCACGTTCAGCCGTTGGTCCCGGCTATCGTTTGGAATCTTTGACAGTTGTTACGGGTCGTCAGAAGCCCGAAAGTCTGACAACCAGTCTTACCAAGGGGTATCGTATTACCCAGTTACTGGCTTGTGGGGGTCAGATAGGCAGTCACTCCATGTAAAATAATGGTATTCAGCTGCATCCGGTTAGACTGGAAGCCGACCCCAACATAGTTGGTTAACTACACATCGTCTAACTTGATTATTGAGAAATACGGGTCTTATGTTTTAAAGGCAGTGCAGTTATTGAGACATATTATGTAAGCGGATACGTCCTTTATGTCTGGAGGATTTTATTTAGGAATTAAGTTCTATTTACGTTTTTATTTTTTATTTCTGCTTGAGTATAGTTTTCAATGTTTTTGTTGGTATATTGACGTATGCTAGTTGACAAATGGCAAATAATTTAATTAAATGTTTTTTTGGTGATTTTAATTACATACTATTGTATAGAATCAAGTTCTTCTAACTGAACGGACAGCTGTGCTACTGGGAAGTTTGTTGCGCCACTTCTTCTTCCCAGGTAAAGCACTAGGAAGTGGTGAAGGGTGGGCGTTTCGGGAGACTGTCTAATGTAATTTTGACGTTCAAAAAGTGCTCAGCCTTGTTTGAATAAATTACTTTTGATAAGCTAAACAGGCTAAACAGGGGGGCCTCATAATAACCCCTTAAATTAATTAACAGGACGGAATAATATACGCATGCTTTTCAAACAGATTGCTTATTTGCATTATGTGTGAGTTATGTATGATAACTTAGAGTGCCTATAAATAATATTCAATATCTTGGTATGTCACCTTTGATGACACCACCGAAACAATTAATTATTCATAGTCGGAACCACATACAAGGAACGCTTTGTAATTGGGTACCTATTAATAGGCATACACCAAGAGCAGCCCAATACAAGGTAAACAAATACACAACATGTTACCGATCTAAAATTGTCGCACATGTCGAATGCAGTGTGCGACTTTTAAAATAAATTTCATAGATAAAGAAAGAAAAGAAAGAAAGAAAAATATGTTTATTTGTCACAGACACACGTGCATACATAAAAGACATAGATTATGTTTGGCAGTTCTTTGAAAATAGGTGTCAAAATCTAATCCATCTTCAAATATTAGAAGGTGGATTTAACCATATGGTCATTAGAAATCATTTGATTATAATTCCATCAGTATAGTAACCCGCATATTATGCTCTCTTGTACTTGTGACTCAACATTCCTACTGTATCTTACTTGACAACTTTACCGACATCAGCAAACGCGATAATTATGAGCCACGGTACTGTTGAAGACGAGCCGTAAACGTTTAATTGCGAAAAATGTCCGATTCATAACTTGAAAGCTATTTTTTTCTATGCTTCTTAAATGCCATAACTAGCAGACCAAGATTATTGGATAATTGAGCGGAATACCGCTGGCTTAGCACCTCAAGAACCACGTTTGTCTCAGTGCCATGCTTCTTCTTATTAATAGCAATGGCACGTAAAATGTTATCGGAGAGGCAACCGGATGGCGAGTGGTAATCTGGGTCTTGAAGTGAGACTGAACCTCCCATACCGTCCGAATGGACCCCCAATGGACGGGGGTGGAGATATAAGGGATGGGGGCAAAATGTTTTTTTTTTGACATGGCATTCAAAATTTAAGCTCTAACAAGTGCATGGAATTTGTGTGTATCTCTTATAGAATTTCTGAACCGAAAAGCTGCGCGTGACCTTGCTCGCCATTGCCAGGCAACAATTATACCTGTATTTAAAGATAAATTATTCTGATGTTTTTTTAGATACTTTATTACCAAAAAAAATATACGTGATTTTGGATAGGGGCTGTAAACTTTTGAGGCTGTAACAGACTTGATATACCCTTAATTATTTTACTGGCAACACTGATCCAGAAGTTCCGTTAGTTAAGTGGGGTAATAGCTTGGTGGTGGGGATTAGTCTACGCTCAGGCAGAAACGATTCCTTTCTAAGATCATTCTGGTTATTGAGCTCATGGCGAGCAGTCAATCCTAAAAAGTTGACGTTATTATTCGAAGATATTCCATTATGGGTTTTTATACCTACTAATTTATAGTTAAGGTGAAAATGATTGTGAGTTTTAAATAAAACTCTTATTTAACGATCCTGCTGTTTCAATTCTGGTTGTTTATATAGGGGTTAGTCTAAAACCTCACCACGTATCACCAGGGGTTTGTTTTCTTAGCAAATTTTTAACCCTCCCTGGGTTAAAAATTTGCTAAGAAAACATCACGTGATTAATGGACGGCCCCAATAATCTCGTGATGCAACATAATATTCTTTAACCATAACTTGGCTACTCATAATATTACCTAATACAGTCATGATCAACCACATAAAAAGGATAATTTACCGCCAAATACGCGAGGTAAGCAGCGTCGTAATTCTCATTATGAGATCGTAAAGGTCTGGTATAATTAAGATGATGGCGCTGATCCCCCGTTCATTTGTTATTAACCAATGTATCGAGGCGACCTTTTGGTTCGTCATTATTACTTCGAAAGATAAATATAAATAAGAGGATGCTGTTCAGTTTTGTGTGAAAAGAAACACGACACTGCAGAAATATTATTAGGTATCGGGTACTTGAAGACCAGAAGGTCATTTCAGCCAGTAAGCAGGGCTAGAAAAGAGGAGGTTACTTTTAAAGAGACATACCTACTTCTTTTAAGATTCAAATCGGTAATGAAAACTTGTAGTCATTGATAACCTCTAGTAGTCTTAAGCATCATTACACATTCACATATCAATCTGCCCAGCCTTTTCCAAACTATGTTGGGGTCGGCTTCCAGTATAACCGGATGCAGCTGAATATCAGTATTTTACATACACATTTTCATGCTTATTTCCTTCTTCCTAGAATTATGCCTCTCGCTATAACATTCCTAGGAATTTGTCCATCATGATATCGATACACACTTAGCTTCTGCAGCCCAATCACTTAACTTATTGAGTTTCAAACGCCTCCAATTGGCGAGAAGTAGTAATTTAGAAACCGGAAACAACAGGCTAACTAAATAGAAACCTTTTTATACTATTTTGAAATGTAACTGAACTCTGTGTAATTTGAAACTGTATACTTTATTGTCAAACTTAAATAAGAAAGTTTAAAAAACAAAAAAAATACGAAACTAAGTTTAGAAACCATCCAGTATTTGAGATACTACAATCAAACATAGGCTTGTGAAACATCTCACCCGAATCTAATTGCATCTGTGGAATCTGTCCAATGACAGGGGAAAATCACTTTGTTCTAGTGCCGCAATTCGCCTGGCAATAAGAACTTGAAACTAACAACACACATTTCACGACACCAAAGTCTGTACGTGGACAGACTAACCGTCATCAGAGAAGGACTGATTATGCGGTCAAAGACTCAAATAACAGGGGAACCTGGAAAGCTGGCCAACGGACCTCTAATCAGTGCCTGCAATTGCTAATGTTAATAATGTGGTGCAGTCCAACAATCGCAAATCGTTGGTAAATTTTAACGTGAACTTTGATTACGGATTTACGATTTGGTGCAATCGGACTGTTGGAATTTACGGCGGGAAAATTGACATTTTAATCAGTGATTATATTTTTTTTTAGTTCAAAAGACCTTAGAATCGTACCTAGTTATCCTAACTATACGAAGAAAATTTATTTTCTAAGTAACGTTTCGGCAAAAGTAATTTTCAGAATTTCGAACTACTAGAATTTAGAATTTTTATACAAAAATCGAATTACAGGCGGTTATGATTTAATAACAGAGAGCCTTGTTAGAATCAGAATGTCGATGGCCTTATGTTTCTTGTATACCTAACTCTAGTTATCTTTGTAGTCGGCGAGATATTTTTTGTATAAATTACTAACATTTACAAAGTTAGAAAGCAAGACCTAGTTGTGTGGTGGGATGCGTGGGTAATGTTAGCAATTTATAAATAGAAATATCTATTCAAGAATATTTTACAAATTTTACTAACTTTTCTAACTAACTAATATTAAGATAATTAATTGATTCAGGCGTGACCTTGCGGAAATCCATTATAAAATACGAGTTACGAGTTTAACGAATTAAATACGAGTATGCCAAGGTCACCTTTGCTGCGATTGTTCGCCCCTTATCGCACTGATAACGGCGATAAGTGGGTTTGATGGGCGATAAGGTTCAGTCTGCACTCTGCGCTCGGTGTGGCAACACGCCGTGTTCGAGTTCGCAACAAGTCCATCGTCATCCTGAGGATGCCTCGTTGAGAGGTGAAACACGTGTCAATTTCTTTCAGGAGTTTTTTATGGCTCTTTAGAAATAGCTAAGCGGAACAAGTTACTAAATATATCCACGACTATTGTATTTTTTAACTAATATTATAAATGCAAAGTGAGTTTTTTTGTTTGTTACGCTTTCACACTAAAACGGCTGAACGGATTTAGATGAAATTTGGCACATGGGTAGACCATGACGTAGGTTAAGATATGGAATACTTTTTATCCCGATATTCTTGCGGAATCGAGATTTATGTGGGTGAAACCGTGGACCGCAGCAAATATTTTATACCTACCTACTCAGTCGTAATACTTAGAATTGGGAAATTCCTTTAATTACCTTAGTAAATGGATTTGAAAGTAATACCTTTTTTTTCGGTTTTTCAAAGAATACTAAGTAACAAACTCGAAAAGGTTCGTTAATACTATTTATAATCGTGCAATGCTCATGCCTAGGTTTACACGATGTTTTTCTTAACCATAATTCAGGAGTAGGTATTGTCTTGTAGCTGTTACACCGCCACATACGAACTACGCATCAAAAAGACATGACGTCACACAAATCCTGCATCGCGCAATTAAAGTTTACCGCGCGAACGACATATACAGTATCCGACATCAATCGTTGGGCAGTTGCCCGCCAGACACGACACCCGTCTGCTCGGAGGATTCTCCCGTTTCTACAGAGGTTGAGTGAACTTTACACCCAGTTCCAGTCTTAGCAAGTAAGACCTTAGACTATAATAGGTTACCACCAGATAAATAATTATTGAACTGAAATCCAAAATTAAAACAATTAAGCAGAACTTAGTAAAGTCAACCGCATATCAGTGGGTGATTTGATTTTCGGAATGCTAATGTTAGAACTAAATTCATGGCAGTGACTTAACTGTCTAGACGATGTCAAACATTAAATAAAACCTTTAAAGATTTCGGAATGTTTCAGTTTAAATGGTTACAAGTTATAAGTCACAATTCCTTGGGATCACATGCTAGCGACAAATAGTTATAACCCGTTCGACTAAATCCCGCAAATTCCGAGGACTTGGCGCCTTTTAGCTCTGGAATGTTACTTTGTAAGTTTGAAACAAATGGTAAAGTTTCTTATGCTTTAATTAGTATAACTTTTTAGGCCGTTAAGATATTAATATTATTTACGGTTTCACCCGAATAAGTCTCAATCCCGTGGGAATATCGGGATACAAGTATCAGTCCTAACCCAGATCTACCCATGTGCCAAATTTCATCTAAATCCGTTCAGCCGTTTTAGCGTGAAAGCGTAACAAACAAACAAACTCACTTTCGCATTTATAAAATTACATACATACATACATAAACTCACGCCTTCTTCCCATGGGGGTAGGCAGAAACTACAGAACGCCACCTGCTACGATCCTTACATACTCCTTTTGCCTCGTTTACGTTCATGAATAGGGGACGGTGGGGCAAAATGGGGTACTTAAGACAAAAAAAATCATATAAACGAAATCAACACTTTTTAATTAGAATCAATATTTATATTCTTGTTCATTATTTTAAATTGTATTTTTAGGCTTAATCAACAAATTTTCTTAATTATGAGGAAATAATCAGCAAGTGTCAAATTTCCCATATTGCCCCATAGTCGGGGCAAAACAGGAAACGCTAAGGGGCAAAATGAGAATACAATTTAGTCAGGCAAACATTGTACATAAATATGTGCCTCGTCATCATCAGTAATCTACTCTGGCGCAGAAATTGTGTGCTCAACCCGCATAAGATCTATAAGCAACCCAACCCTCATCTGACTGCGAATGCTTCCCTTTGCGTTTGTTTCTTCGCCTTTTTGCTATAAGGTTTGATTATTTTTCTTTCTTTCTTCTTCTTAATTTCCTTACTCTCCTTTCCATCATTTTGCTCATTTTAGTACGGGGAATCCGAAAGATAGTCGTTTTCCCACGTTTTCTCTTTTGTCTTTAATTCTTTTTAGTTAATTTTTTCGGAATTGCCATAATATTTTCAGGTGTAACTGCAAATAACCCGTTTTTTATAAAAAAAAATTGCCTTTCAGGAGTTTTCTCTTTAGCCCTTAAAGTGGACGCGAGAAGTTCAAATGCCTGTGAAGAAACTGACTCTGTGAAACAAAATGGGATACCATCCCATCATGCCCCGTTCATTTTGCCCCAAACATTACATTTTCAAATTGGTCGGCCATTTTTAACCTTAATAGAAATTATCAAAAATGAATTTGAAATTGAATAGGATAATACCACTCCCACTAAATTATGGTATAAAATTTTATGCAGGTCTTGTACTCACCTCACTACACAAGAGTATATTTTACGAAAATAAATAACAAAACCCTCAAAAACAGTTTTTGTCAGCCTAGAGACTAAAACACGCACCGACACGTTCCGCTTGCTCTGACTCACGTGAGGCGACTGAACAACGAATGATTGACGCCGCTGTCAACTTGTATACGCGTGTGTGACAGGCACACAAGCTAGCTTCCCGTTGTGCCCCGAGCCTCATTTTGCCCCACCCTCCCCTACATCTGGTCATACACGCATGCCAGTTGCAAGTACTACGCACCTGGCCTTTCTGAAGAACATCACCAATAAGGTCAGTATTAGTTAGGATTTAATACTTTAAGCACACAAATGTACAGAAACGCCACCATAATACCTTTATTATGTTAATTCTAGAGATGACTAGCTGTCTCCCGCCCGCTCATGGAAGCTAAAACTTGGTGTGTAGTACTTGTGGCGGCATCTACATCGCACATGCGAACAAAGTCATGACGTCACACAAAATCCTGCCGTCACACAAATCCTGCATCGCGCAATTAGAGTTTACCGCGCGAACACTCATCCCCGACATCAATCATTGGGCAGTTGCCCGTCAGACACGACACCAGTCTGCTCAGAAGATCCTCCCTTTTCTATAGAGGATGAGTGAACTTTACACCTTGTTCCTCATACCTCTAAAACCTATCCAATACAAAAATGCATAAAACGCAACGTCTTTATCTATTCCCACATCAAAGCAGTTCTCGAGAAACAAACCTAAGATTTACAAAGTCTTAACACCATCTTAGTCAAAAGTGGCTTATAATACGTTCTTTATAAAAAAACTTTTTTACAAAAAATACAACCGACTTCCAAATTAACTTTAATTTCGGAAGTCGGTGTCTTTGGATCAGTATTTTGATACCGACTTCCGAAATTAAAGTTATTTTTCACTTTGTAGTTTGGAAGTCGGTTGCATTTTATATAAAAAAGGTTATTTTTTCACTTTTAAGTGGGTTGGTTTGTAATTTATCTAAGTTACAATAGCCTAATGTCAACTGCTCATCAAAAATACCCAAATCGCTATAGATGTGCCTATAATATTTGAAGAGTTCCCTCGATTTCTCCAAGATCAGATCATCAGATCGTGACCAAATGACAATGGGACCAACTTGAAAGTATACTCTTACAAACAAAAAATAATTTTTCAAATCGGTCCAGCCGTCTTCGAGTAATCGGAGAACATACATTAAAAAAACCGAAGAACTGAGAACCTCCTCCTTTTTTGAAGTCGGTAAAAAAATAAGAGAGTCAATATACCTACAGATATTCGTAGTCAAAGATCTACCTATCTATTTCAAACTTACTTTAAAACTTCATAAAGTTTTAGAAATCTATTTTAACAGCATGCGTTAGCACGACCACAATAGAAACGGGTTTTGTCGACGGAAGAATAGACAAAATAACAGATTGTGATTGTGAATCTGTCATTTTGTCTATTCTTTCGTCGACAAAACCAGTTATGCGACGCGTACAGTGGCATTCCGTTGAAACCCTGTTTAATGATACCTATTGTATGTAGTCAAGTAAAAATAGACTTCCACTCGCATTACGTCCAATTTCCTGTTTCTATTCAAGTAGAAATAATCGTGTAAACGGAATTAACTCGACCATTTCATTTAAACACATTAATTTTGACTTAATTTTCCTCGAAAAACTGTTCTTTGACTATTTACCTTCTTTTTAATCAAGTCAAAGTAAAAACGATTTAATTTATCGTGAAAAGGGAAAAAAATAGTAATGATACTATTGTTACTATTTTTGTAACTTCTGAATCGATTCATTTATACAAGTTATATTTATAAACCAAGGCTGCTCAACAAATTTTGAAGGTGGGCCATTATTTCGATCCCGTGTCAGCCGGCGGGCCATCTAGTTAATAAAACTTGCCTACAGTTATGCCTACCTAGCTATTAAAATTAAACTCATAGTTTGAATAATCTAAAAAAAAATATCAGTGATAACTTTGAAGAGGTTTATATGCTAACAACTTATCAATATTTGGTGACAAATCTGAGGTCCATAATAAAATCAAGTCTGTTTTTTTTGTTTTTGTTGGCAAATTGAGAATAAGTTCATATATCATAAGAAACAAAATATTTTTAGACCTGGTTTGAAGTCCTGAAATCTGTTCTCAAAACAATATCACCAGCTGATAGCTTTTGGTGGCCAATTCAAATGCGTTGGTGGGCCAATGTGTGGCCCGCGGGCCTGGGGTTGAGCAGCATTGTTATAAAGTATGATAAACCGGCCAAGTGCGTGTCGGACCACGCACAATGAAGGGTTCCGTAGTTGGGATGAATTTATGATTGAAAACATGTTTATGCAACTGCAAAGTTAAGTTGGTCGATTATTACTCGTTAACTTGTAAAGCCTACTTAGTTGTGATAGTTTTTCTTTTAATTTCGTTATATAAACTACTGTTGTGATTTTTTTCACACACACAAAACCAACTATTTAGCTGGCAGGGAGGGGGGGACACTTGACTCTAACAAAAATTAGCACTTTAAAGCTTAATATTTCGCAAACGGATCCCTGAATACAAAAATGGTATTCGCAAACTCACAATTTTTTTAAAGGACCTTTCCAATGATACCCCACACCATGGGATAAAAAAAAACACGTCACCACTTTACGTGTAGGAGAGGTACCCTAAAAAAAAATGTTTTTCATAATTTTGTTTTACCACTTTGTCGGCGTAATTAATATGTATACCTATGCCAAATTACAGCTTTCTAGTACTAAGGGTCTCGGAGCTAGACCGCGGACAGACAGACAGACAGACAGACAGACGGACAGACCGACAGACAGACGGACATGACGTAACTATAAGGGTTCCTTGTTTACTACGGAACCCTAAAAAACGGGTGCACATGGGATGGATCAAAAGCAGAGATTTATAATGAAGTTAAAAGCTTTTGCTACCTATAATGGAGCAAATTAACTTGATTTTTAGCAATTACTAGCTACCCGCACCGGCTTCGCACCGGTAGCACTTATCTACGACGCACCTACGTATCTACCTACCTACATACCTACCTACCTACCTACACCTACCTGAAACCTTGTCCTGAGAATAACGAACACAACAAAAAAAGAATTAGCGAAATCGGTCCAGCTGTTCACGCGTGATGCCGTAACCAAGGAAAATAGGAATTCTTTTTTTTTTTGTTAGCCTATTTTGTGTCCCACTACTGGGCAAAGGCCTCCCCTTTTTCCTTCCAAATCTCTCTGCTTTATGCGATTTCAGGCCATGTTGGCCCCGCAAACATAACTAGATCGTGTGACGAATTTATATAAATAATAATATAAGATATTTGTAGTAAGTAGTAAAACAGACAGAGTTTGTTGCCATCGCGGAAAATACCTGGATGAGGTAGGCACAGGAACGTGGAGATTGGCACAGATGAAGAGAAGCCTATGCACAGGAGTGGGTGAAGTCAATGAGTTTTGTGAATAATGATAATGATGAAGCAGTACGTTTCCAAACAAGAATACAACACCCGTTCGTAAAGGAGCGGGTGCTGGTTGAATCACAAGTACATGTTTTATCAAATAACTTATCCCGCTCTGGGTGGAGCGGGAGGGCGTGTGTCAGACTCTTACTGACTAAGACCCACCCGTGTTCCTTCAGTTACCTGTATGTTGCCAGGGACCACGGTAACCCTTTCGGACTTTCCCGCAACCCCGGCAGGCATCGGCTCTAACATGTTTTGTCCCTGGGATGATTATAATATACAACGTGTCCCAGAAATCAACGTCAAGCCAAAAACGGGCAATAGGCCAAGTCGTGAAAGTTATTAGAAAAATATAAAAAAAAATCTTGGTCATGTACTTTTCAAATTTTATGGATTCAAAAATAAATCTCAAAAAGTGACACCCTGTGATGAACTTTCAAGTTCTGTGACTACAAATATTAATTTTTCGTCAGTTTTTTTCTGTGACGTAACCATGAATAACCCTTCTGTAAATTACAGTTAAAAGTTAAAACATAACTACCTCAGTTTTAAATAAAATGTTAGATTTTTGAAAAAAAAATCCAACAACTGAATTTTATTTCAAACGCACCTAAAACTAACAAATCACTTTTTCCTCAATTAAGAAGTAGCAATTAGTAAGTGGCATACTATTTTGGAATCCAGACTAAACGCGCCATCTTTTAAAGTTACTTGCCAAAATAGTGTAGTACATTTTTTACACTACACGCGGTTAATGTTGAGTGATGTAATATTTTTGAATTCAATGTTGGGCAAAAATCTAACATTTTATTTAAAACTGAGGTAGTTATGTTTTAACTTTTAACTGTAATTTACAGAAGGGTTATTCATGGTTACATCACAGAAAAAAAAACTGACGAAAAGTTAATATTTGTAGTCACAGGACTTGAAAGATCATCACAGGGTGTCACTTTTTGAGATTTATTTTTGAATCCATAAAATTTGAAAAGTACATGACCAAGATTTTTTTTTATATTTTTCTAATAACTTTCACGACTTGGCCTATTGCCCGTTTTTGGCTTGATGTTGATTTCTGGGACACGTTGTATAATATAAATTCATTTATTTCAGAAACTTGAGTCCATATGCATACATGTGAATGAATGAATCTACGATGCCTTCTTATATGGCAGATGTCTCTAGACAGTGACCAGTTACCATCAATTAGGCAGCCAGCATTTTTTTCCGTCAATATGATACAACTTTTATAAATAAACTAGCTGACCCGGCAAACGTTGTTTTGCCATATAAATGTTTGGGGTGGACCACCCTTATCACTTAGGGGTATGAAAAATAAATTACGACCGATTCTCAGACCTACCGAATATACGTATAAAATTTTATAAAAATTGATCAAGCCGTTTCGGAGGAGTATGGCAACTAACGTTGTGACACGAGAATTTTACAAATATAGAAGATTAAAACTAGCGCCACCCAGCGGGGGTTTTAAGAAAATCAAAAAGTAATAAAAGATTGGTGCCTTTCCATTTCAAGTCTAAGCAAAGACAGAGCTACCAAAACAAACTAGAACTAACTCTATAAAGTTTCAAAGACGCCTCGGGCTATTGAGAACTTTATCAAAAATGTTTTAATAAATGCTAATAGAATGTAACTGTAGCCGAAGAAATTCTGAAGCTCAGATTGGCTGATAATTCAATTAATAATTTTACGATAGAGATATTTCAATGAATTTTACTGACTTGAAGCAAACCAATAATTGGGTTATGTGTTTCGCCGCGAAAACTCAACCGCGAGGTAGCAACTTTACTCAATTTAATACCGACACGCCTTTGAAAATTTGTTACATATTTGTGTCTGAAATAATCAAAATTTCAGTCGCATTTACTAGAATATTTCATGTTAAAAAATAACATTATCGTCGCATGTTACTGTAACTGCTGATCAATGTTATAATCGGTAATAATTGTTATACATAAAGCATCTTAAATAGACACACTATTTATAATAAATAAAGGTAACTAAGCAGTTCCTACCAGTATCCTACCAGTTGTCCAGCAAGTCGATTGATAAGCTTCAAAATAAAAATTCAATAGTATCACATCGTAGCGTCGTAGCACAGTGCGGGCTACGCCGTAGCTGAGCACTTGACGTTGCTACGCCAACGAGTGTGGCCGTGCCGCATTTTTTAATACTTTTAATTCATATTGCTTAAAAAAGAAAATTTTGTTTCATAACTTCATTGATTCGAAGTTCGGAATAACTTGCTTAATCACCTTTTGTGGATTTATCTGAAGATTAGAAATATAAAACTGGATTATATGCAGGCTATGAAAAAGCTTTTCCAGTATCGTACCATGACCTTTTGGACAGAAAGCTTAGCTGTTAATCACTCGCCTACATTGGCAAAGGTCAATTTTTTTTAAACAATGAATGCGTCGTCAAGCCAATGTATGTATGTTTTGTAATTACCACAGATCCGCAGCCAATTTAGTTATTTTTGCAAAAATAGACAAATCTACTGTCGCCTTTATTTTTCACTATCAAAATTAGGATAAACACCAATTACCCGCCAGGTGAAATTCACCTGAGGGAGATGACTTTCTAGAGCGACCGTGGGACGAGAACCGAAATCGACACATCACAGCTAATGCACAATTGTGACCTGTTAAACGCAATAACTTATATAGTTAACATTTTCAAATGAGTGCAAATAACGGTAAACAATAAATAGAATAGAATATTATATGGTGACATATTAATATTTTTAGTTTATTAATTTTTAACCGACTTCGAAAAAGGAGGAGGTTATATGTTCGTAGCGTATGTTTGTTTTTTTTTTATGTATGTCCACCGATTTCTCCGTCATTTGTGGACCGATTTTGAAAATTCTTTTTTGTTTGAAAGGGTATGCTCTCAAATTGGTCCCATATAAATTTTATTAACTTTAATACGTATTTTTTTCCCACTTAGTATGTAGATGATATAATAAGTTCCTGTCACTGGTAGCAGGTAGTGGTATTCGAATGTGTGTGGGGTAGGTACCACAACTAAAAAGTGAAAAATAAAAGCTTTTTTTTTTGTAAAAAGTTTTATACATATTAAATACATTTTTAAATATTTTTATAAAAATCATTGTATCATTGTTGTTGTGTGTTGTGTTGTACGCTGAGGGCATATTACGCACTGCGTGTCCAGTATAACAATGTATTCAGGATGCTGTTGGGTCTACCACGCTTTTGTAGTGCTTCCGGGATGTTCACCGAGGCCAGGGTTGATGGTTTTCATGCCATTATACGGAAACGGTGCGCTTCTATTCTCGGTAGAATACGTGCTAGCTCCCACAGCATCCTGAGTGTATTGTGTGATAAGTGGGACAGTCACATGCTGGCTCACTGGATACGACTACACACGTTGGTGTAAGTCGTTTCAATTTTGTATACAGTGTGGTTTTTACTAACATTAGGTTAAGACCTTTACTAACAACTTATGGATCGTGTAATTTGGTCTGAAATAAAATAAATATATATTGTAAAAAACATTTATAATTATATATAAATGTATTTTATAATTATAAATTATATATTAACACATTTTATAATTATAAATTATATATTAACACATTTCATAATTACAAATTACATATTAATATTATATTTCGTCAAACAATTAATATTATTATTAATTGTTTGATTTTAGCTAGTTGTTAAAGAGTTCGTTCATTGAGAACTCACATGGTATCTCTTTACCCAATGTACACTGTCCGTATGATTAAATATGTCGAAGTTAAAAAAGAAAGAAGGTTCGTTTATTATTTGCGCTGTTGTAAAATAATAAAAAAAATATTTCTTGTACTTTATACGTTCATTTCTTTTTCATAAAACCTATTGACCACCGCAGTCGGATTAATACGACTATGTTTTCATGCCCGTGCCGCCTCTAAGCCGTCAATAGGTTAAAAATGTGATCGATGCTCTGATATGGAAGTGCAGTTGTAGTTTTTGAAGTGAAAACTTCTTTAGGCGCGTTGGTAATTTTTGAGATGGGACTAAACTATTGATTTCGCGACACTGTGACGACACCAGCTTTTGACCATTAAAAAGACATCAACGCGTTGAATACCGCGGTGCCAATTTTTTTTTAAGTTTTCCCTTTTGTCGGCACTCGCCGAGTGCGACAGAAGTGAAGTGATTTTTTTTTTAAATAAACTTATATCCTATTTTAATTTCCTATTGACACGCATTTTCTGTTCCATAAGTATTAAATCTGTTGCCATAGCAATAAAACGTTTAAATAGAAAGAAAGTCTTTCATTCGCGTGCACTTATCGCAATAAAAACAGCAAAATTATTTAGAACCACTATTTCCGCACAACACACTGCCCTCGTAAAAGAAACCTTAAAATTTTAAAAGTTAGAAAGCTTTATTACTGTCCTTTACCTGTACAGTGGTTTTATGTTCATCCGTGTTTATATGCAGTCTACTCACCTCACTTTTAATGATTTACGAGATAATGATGAAACGCCACTAACTATCCTTGTAAATATGTTGTTGGTGTGCCTTGCTTGATAAATAAATAAATGCAACTCCTACAATGTACCCATGAGCTGTGTTTCCCGCAGACGGTGGCTTGCGAGAACGAAAAACTCAAGGACTCTGTATGCAGGAGATTTCGTAGGTAGGTCTGTCTGTGGGCTTGTTCTAAGTTGTTACAAGGTTATGGAAGATGTTAAGAAATAAATTGTTATTAATCATTTTGTTTTGTGTTCATGTTTGAACATTGGCTATTTATTGGCTTGAGTTGGACCACTTAATAGAATTTAAAAGCAGATTTTATAATAAAATCAGGGCAATACAGGGTCCTAATAAATAATAATAAAATAAAATCAGCCCAGACCAATAAATACACTGCTAATTCAAATTAAGTAAGTTGTTATGTATTCTTAATACATATATGAAAGTCAAATCATATTATTTCCGATAGTTTGTGTCTCAAGATTCAGTTAAAGTTATGCTGGGCGTTCCTAATTTAGTTACTTGGGCAAGTTTGGGCAACTTGCAGAGAAGCCGGAAACTCCATAAGTTAGACAACCCTACATTATTGTTTGTATTGTGGCCACTGCAAGGAAATTAATTTCGATGGATCATGTGACTTATTTAATAATTTTCCGATAGTTCCAATTTGTGTTGGAAACGTATGGAATATTAGAATAAAATATGGTAAATAACAAAAGGCCAATTCCCGTCATTAAAAACGGTAAAAATCTAGCCGCCATCATGCCGCATTCTCAAGTCAGCGACACAAGTCAAAAACTTGACATTAATGTTGGAAAATGTTAAGTATTTTCGACAGATTGCTACTAAGAACAGAATGCGAATGGTGTTAAAACTACAGGAGTTTCTTCTTTTATATTTTATTAGCATTTTATGAGAATTCGAGACTCCACATAACACATTTTTAATATTTGAAAACATAGGTAAAAGCGGTAATTTTTGTTTGCCAATCTTCTCATGTGCGAGCTACAGCTTACGATAAATCTAAAGCGAGCCGTCTACGTCAGCTTAACTAAACTAACCTTAATCTAACGTAGCTGGCGGTGGACAGCTCGTTTTATTTATACTTTGAAGTCGTTGACAGTTAAATAGGCAATCGAATCGTTTAACGGACCAGACACTATAATTATTAATGTCATCAATATTACTGTCATTCCTTCCAATATTGACGTAAAAATATTAAAATATTTAGATCATATCATCATTCCAACCACCACACTGTCAGTAGTAATGATAGTACTTGAATGTAATGTTATTATTACTGATAGTGTCTGGTCCGCAGTGTTGAAAATTTAGTCCACTGTCCTAAAAGGAGGTTACCTGTTTACCCTTTTTAAATCACTTTAAAATCAAAGTTTCCTCTTTACGATGTCTTGTTTACTGAACTTAGTAAATATTGAGTAAAGTTCGTTTTTTAAACCCGGAGACTAATTTGACATATCAAGTGATTGTTGTTTGTTTTTCAATTTGGAGTTTGACATTTGCATCTGTCAAATTAGTCTCTGGGATTAAAAAAAGAACTGTAAGTGCAGGAATTTTGAAAAGCGGAACTAAGTCCAATTAATATTTTTTTAAACGCGATGTAGTACGAAGTAAAGCAAGCACGTCGACAGCGTCTAAAGGCGGAGTGCTAAATAGATCCGTGGTGCCGAAAGTGCATTTAGCGCTCAATTTCTGTCACGGACCGCCATCAAAGCCGTCAGTTTCTTTACGCTATGTGTGTGAAAAGTGTTGAAAAGGCCTCCTCTAGCAGCGGCCGCTGACACCTCTTCCTGCTCTGTTGTCCCTCTTCTGGGTAAAGGCATTCCTTTCTTTTTTTTACTCCTCTTAAATAATATTTGTACTCACAACATTAAGGTGCAGTGCAGACGACACACTTTTTATGTGATCGAGTCTGTGGTATCTTATTCGTAATGTGAGTTACGGAGTAAAGATTCAAGTTAATGGTTCCTGTATTTAAATTTTAAACTTACAGAAATTACTATCGAGCAACACATCCTATAAAGAATAACCTGCATTCGGAAAAACATCGGGGACAAATAAGAGATTATGTGCGCCACAGACTCGATCGCACAAAAAGTGTGTCGTCTGCGCTGCACCTTAATGTCAATCTCAATGTCACTTTTAATAGGAAGGACCAATCATAGTCACCCGACTATAATTTCATTAATATTACGTCTAATGTACTCACATTAGACGTAATATTACTGTCAAATAATGTAACTATTATTATTATTATAATAATACATTAACATCGTCACTATTTGAAGGTCGATACGTCTCGCATTTTGTACACAAATAACATAGGCATGTCTGTATCTATGATACGATTAGGCTCAGAAAAATAAGTTTTATATTTGTTCTGAGTGGGCAGGATGTTCTTTTGTTGACTTGGTTTATTAAAAGTTATTATTAAGTTCATTTACAGCCACTTTATTGCTTTGCAGTCATTACGGGTCGTCAGAAAGCCGAAAGTCTGACAACCAGTCTTACCAAGTGCCAAGGGGTATCGTATTACCCAGTTACTGGGTTTTGGAGGTCAGGTAGGCAGTCACTCCGTGTAAAATACTGGTATTTAGCTGCATCCGGTTAGACTGGTAGCAGACCCCAATATAATTGAGAAAAAGCTAGGCAAATTGAATCGACTAAGGCATTTGAGCATTCCATAGGCGTATAGTTTATTTATGTTAAGGTTCCACTAGTCGACGGCTCGAACTCGTTGGTGGCGTAGCTAATATGCATGCTATTTAGTAAAGTTATTTATTTATTTAGTTTTATTTATTTAGTATTTATTTATCTAGTCTTAATTTTTTATATATTTATTTAGTGAAATAGACGATGTTTTATAACGAAAACGAGTGCGTAAAATTTCATTAACAGACCTTTATGCGTATAGATACTTATTATGGAAAAATTACTGAATGTATCTACTCAAAATAAAATTATTTTAAGTTTTCAATAAATTATATTATCTATCCTTGTTATATTTTGCTATTTTCATACTACATAAGTTACCTATTTACGACCAAAGATGAGTTAAAATTAGTGTTTTAATATCGAAATTTCGACACTCATAACTTTCAAACCAATACATTTTTCCCAATTCTGCTTCCAGAAAGGGATAGATAATGACAAAGAAAATTGGTACACATTTTAGTTTTGGACGTACACCGTCAAACAGACGAATAATCACCATACCAAGTTTGTATGGAAGAATGACCGACTAGTGTACCCTTAAGTGAGCTTACATAGTGTTTCTAATTTTATTTTTTTGTTGCAGTGTCGCCCACAAATGCTTGCTATGTAATTATTTTACAATAGCTTTTGACCGCGGCTTCGCCTGCCTGGATGTCGGAAATATCCAACGGGAACGTACTACGCCAAACATACAAATCCAAAAACACAAACGGACAAATATTATTGTTTACTATTTTATTATGTACATATTTATGTAGATTGCAAGTAGAAGTATTATAATATCATCAACATAGACGAAGTAGAATAAATACGCATTTATTATTGAATCTAAAAAAGATTCCGCCGAATTGAGAACCTTCTTCTTTTTTTGAAGTTGGTTATCAATAATGACCATAACTTTCTAGACTACCAAATATAATATGTTTATTTCCATTCCCAAATTAATCCTGGAACTCCTACATTTACACGTAGCAGAATATATTTACTACAAGTATCATCTTAACCTTCCCCCACTTGACTTTCACGAACGGCATAATACGCAAGTGTTGATTTTTCCTCCTTTCTTCACTTTTCATTTTCTAAAAAAATATGAGAAACGCGTTTTCTCTTAAATTAAAAAAGAAGAAATCCTAAATAGCAATCCTTTGTAGTCAGGAAAATTTTCCCTTCTGCATAGCGTTTCTTGTTGATTGGTTAGTAAGCAGTGGATTTTTTTATTTGGCACCGTGTACTAACTACTAAGTAGGTATTATAGGTAACAAAAATACTAAGAAAAGGAAAATGTTTCCTGGCCTTACTAATATGTAGGGCATTACTGGGGTTAGTTAGTAAAGTCGGTAAATGACAAAAAAATACCAATTACGGGAGTGTATCCCATCTGGCCCGGTGACTTGGCCCGGCACCGGGCCACATGGGACAAAAAAGTTTTAACTGGCCCGGTGATATGTTTACCGGGCCAGATGACACAAATCAAGTGCCATCGTCCCCGGAAAGGGGAGAAAAGAGGATACGCCTCGTAATTTGTAAAATACTAACTATATGCATCTATGAAAGGGATTGAACTTATAAATCAAACTGCTGAAACATTTGCTGAAAAGTTGTCAGGCAAACGTAATTCTTGTGTGGTCGATATGTTACGGCTAAAACCCGAAGTGCGGCTACACCTAGTTTTAGCCGGCTAAAACTAGGTGCGGCCGGTAGCAGTGGGATAAACTTGCCTAAATGGTTTCTGGCACTCGCCGGCCGCTACCGCGGCACCGCTCGCTTCGCTCGCTCGGCTCGTGCGGTATGTGGTCACAGTTCTAACCTAACCTAACCTACCATTCAGCCATTTACATTTGCTACAACTAAATTTATTCCAATTATACTAAGCAGTTTGATTTATAAGTTCAATCCCTTTCATAGATGCATATAGTTAGTATTTCACAAATTACGAGGCGTATCCTCTTTTCTCCCCTTTCCGGGGACGATGGCACTTGATTTGTGTCATCTGGCCCGGTAAACATATCACCGGGCCAGTTAAAACTTTTTTGTCAAATGTGGCCCGGTGCCGGGCCAAGTCACCGGGCCAGATGGGATACACCCAATTACGGGGCTCCATGTAAAAATTAGTTTACATAATAGAAAGAACATTGAATTCTCCTTTAAATACATTTTTTGGCTAGGTTTGATGCTAACTTTTTAACCGACTTCCAAAAAGGAGGAGGTTATATGGTCGTCGCGTATGTTTTTTTCTTTTTTTGTTTTTTTTTATGTATGTCCACCGATTTCTCCGTCAATTGTGGACCAATTTTGAAAATTCTTTTTTTCTTTGAAAGTGTATGCTCTCGAGGTGGTCCCATATAAATTTTATTAACTTTGCTTCGATAGTTTTTGAGTTAGCTTCAATAATACGTACTTTTTCCCACTAAGTATGTGGATGATATGATAAGTTCCTGATAGCAGGTAGTGGTTTTCGAATTTGTGTGGGGTAGGTACCACAACTAAAAAGTGAAAAATAAAAACTTTTTACAAAAAAAAAACAACCGACTTCCAAAAAAACACTACAAAGTGAAAAATAACTTTAATTTCGGAAGTCGGTGACAAAAAACGAAAATTCAAAACCAAAGACACCGACTTCCAAAATTAAAGTTATTTTTCACTTTGTAGTGTTTTTTGGAAGTCGGTTGTAATTTGGTACGAAGCGCCAAATATTCTCCTTTCCAAAAATTATACATTTATTAAAAATTGATGGTAAATAATTTCTTCGTAGAACGTAGAATACATACGAGTGTAATATTAAAAATTTTACCGAAGAGAATATAAGAGAATTTTGTAAGAATTACACGCGATTTCGATATTAGATATCTCGCAGAAACCTAGTAAGGACTGGAGAAAAAACATTATTTTTCATTAAGTTGCTTCTACGCGTGATTTACTCGCTTCTTTATTTAATAATAAATATACACGCCGTTTTGGGACATTTTCTTAGAGTCGGTACCTTATGTTTGTTATTACCACAACCCGGTACGACTTGCACTCCGTGTATTGTTTAAAAGGTACACACCTTGTTCACTAACCGAAAGTTACAGTTGTTTTAAAAGTGAAAACGGCTTATGTTCCTATAGTATCAATCAAAGCCATATAGCAGTGATCGCCCAGTGGTGTGACCGTTGGACTGCCATAGTCATAGGTCTCGAGTTCGAACCCAAGGCACGCACCTCTGACTTTTCGGAGTCATGTGCGTATTGTATAATTATCACTTGCTTCAAAAACGGTGAAGTAAAACATCGTGAGGAAACCGGCATGCCTGAGCGATATTTCTCGACGGCATGTGAAGCTAAGTCAGAGGCCGATGAGTGGCTTTAAAATTCTTACACCAGGTTAGTTACTAACCACACGAAAAGAAGAAGAATTAAAGCCATAATGTCCATGACTAACCCAATGAGGTTATACAATACTGATTGATTCAATAAACTTTCATTATTTCTGGGCAAATTATTTTGATAATTGGCAACACAGGCCGTTTTTCGATAATAATGTCTTGTCTCATTCCAACGTAATTAGTTTGACGGTAGAAGGAACGAGACAAACATAGATTATTTTGACAGATTGACATTTTATGGACTAACCAGTCATAGACATCGACTTGGTATGTTCTCATTCCGTAGATGTTGTGTGTTGCGTGTGTTGTTGTGTTGTTTGTTGTGTTGTGTGTTGTGTTGTTGTATTGTGTTGTTGTTGTTGTGATTACGACAGATTGTTTCAGGGATGCTTCTTGCTATTATCGGTATCTACGTCTGCAATACGTTGTGGTTATACCTATTTACCACGAAGCTCCAAGTCCAACACTAAAAATTTCATTAATTAAATTGTCTCAAATTAGACACATAAAAAAGTGTTTTGGCCATTAATTTCTTATAATGTAAAAATGGTGTTTATTTAATTAATGTTTGGGGGATATTAACCAAGGCTCTGGTGCAAGGGACATACAATAATATAATGTAAATTAACTGCATACTTAATAATAATGTTAATTAACTGCATACTTTCAGTGGTATTGAACGTGAACTCATGAAAACTGAGGTGTGGTTATAATGCGGCCAGTGGCCCGGCCGCTGACGCTCTGGCTGAAAAGCTCAGGGCGTCCCTAAATGCGGACGAGGCCCGAGTCTCCAGGCCCACCAAGTGCGCTGACCTACGCATCCAGGGCCTGGACGACTCCGTGACGGAGGCAAAGGTGGTGGCCGCCGTCGCTAAGGCTGGAGGGTGCTCTGTCGAGCAGATCAAGGCAGGCACCATCCATCCTGACCACACCGGGATGCAAGCCATTAGGGTGAGCTGCCCCGTGACGGCGGCCAAAAAGATAGCCGGGGAGGGCCAAAGGCTTTTAGTGGGCTGGGTCTCAGCGCAGGTGAAACTGCTGGAGCCCAGACCTCTGAGGTGCTTCCGTTGCCAGGTGGGCCACCACGTGGGGGCAAAATGCACCTCGGAGGTGGACCGCAGCGACTTATGCTTCCGCTGTGGTCAGCCCGGTCACAAGGCCGGCTCGTGTAACGCCACGCCGCACTGTGTCGTATGTGCGGCGGCTGGCAAGCCGGCCGATCACCGGGCAGGGAGCAGGGCCTGCGCTCCACCCGCCGAGGCCAGAGGCAGGGGCAAGCGCTCCGCCACCACCGCCGTCACCGCCGCAGCCGCCGCTACTTCCACCGGGGCCGCTGCCTTGTCCACCGTCGTCGTCGCCGCCGCCGTTGCCGCCACAGCAGGGCCCTCACAGGGGGCTCGGGGGGAGGAGGGGGCTGACATGGAATGCCAGTAACGGCCCCATTACGCCTCCTCCAGGCGAATATCAACCACTGCGCCGCCGCTCAGGATCTGTTGCTCCAGAGCATGGCGCAGTGGTCGATTAACATCGCCGTGGTCGCTGAGCCGTACTTTGTCCCGCCCAGGGATGACTGGGTGGAGGACCTGAGCGGCTCAGTGACCCTCATTTCGTCGGCCGCCGCCGGTACTCCGTCCCTCGAGTCGGTCAAGAGAGGACGGGGTTGCGTTGCAGCACGGTTCGGGGAGATTGTCGTGGTGGGTGTTTACTTCTCCCCGAGCCGAACTCTTGCCGAGTTCCACAACTCCCTTGCGGAGTTAAGAATCGTCGTCGTCGGGTTTGGTTCCCTCCCCGTGCTCGTACTCGGGGACTTCAATGCCAAGAATCTGGCTTGGGGTTCCCGGTATACGGACACACGGGGTAGGATGGTGGAGGACTGGGCTCTGGAGACAGGCCTGGTCGTCCTAAACCGGGGTTCTGTCCCCACGTGCGTGCGGATGCGGGGTGAATCGGTGGTGGACATTTCGTTCGCCAGCCCCGCTCTGTCGCCTCGTGTCATTGACTGGCGCGTCATGGAGGGGGTGGAGACCTACTCCGATCACCGGTACATCCGGTTTGACGTCTCCACCCAGACCTCGAGCGCGCCGGTCCGACAGGCCCCGAGTGGTCCGCGGTGGGCGCTGAAGCAGCTGGACCGGGAGCTTCTCCTGGAAGCCTCGATCGTGCAGGCCTGGGTGTCATCACCGGACAGGCCTGCCGACATCAATGACGAGGCGGAGTGGTTCCGGGAGGCCATGTCCAATGTGTGTGACATGGCAATGCCCCGGGTCCATCCTAGACGTGCTTCGCGCCAGGTGTACTGGTGGTCGCAAGAGCTGGAGGCTCTGCGCAGGGCGTACGTAGCTGCGCGACGCCGGTACGCCAGGCACCGCAGGCTCCGTATCCGCCCTCCGGATACGGAAGCCATCCAGGCGGAGTTGTAGGAGGGGTACAGAGCGGCGAAGACCGCCCTCCAAGCGGAGATCCTGCAGGCCAGGGCACTGGCCCGAGAGGAGATGCTGGAGACTCTCAACAGGGACCCGTGGGGGCGCCCATACAAAATGGTGCTGGAGAAACTCCGCCCATGGGCCCCCCCGCTGACGCAGAGTCTCCGGCCCCAGCTTGTGGGGGACGTGGTGAGCGCTCTGTTCCCTTCCAGAGGGGATCATACCCCTCCGCCCATGGCTCCGCCTTCTGCGGTGCCCGATGCGGACCACCCCGACGACGACGATGCTCCAGAGGTGACTGAGGTAGAAATGAGAGTGGCGGTACGCAAGATGAGTGCGAAGAATACCGCCCTAGGACCCGACGGCATACCCGGAAAAGCCTGGGTCCTGGCCATGGGGGCTCTCGGGCCTCGACTAAGGGGGCTCCTAAGCGCATGCATGGAGAGGGGCCAGTTCCCACTTCGTTGGAAGACGGGGAAACTGGTCCTCATCAAGAAGCCGGGGCGCCCAGCGGACTCTCCGTCCGCGTATCGGCCCATTGTGCTGCTCGATGAGGTGGGCAAGCTCTTTGAAAGAGTAATTGCAGACCGCCTCGTCGGGCAGCTGGTGCGAGTGGGGCCGGATCTGGCGGAGAGCCAGTTCGGCTTCCGCAGGGGGCGCTCTACGGTAGACGCCATCATGCGCGTGCGGGCCCTCACGACGGGGGATGCTGTGGCCCGGGGTGGGGTCGTCTTGGCGGTGTCTCTAGACATTGCCAATGCCTTCAACACCCTGCCCTGGAGTTGCATCAGGGAGGCACTCCGGTATCACCGGATGCCGACCTACCTCTGTCGTGTGGTCGAGGCCTATCTGACGGACAGGGCCGTCATCTACCCCGGTCACCAAGGAGAGTGGAACCGGCAAGAGATGTCGTGCGGTGTCCCACAGGGTTCGGTCCTGGGGCCGCATCTGTGGGACATCGGATACGACTGGGTGCTGCGCGCCGACCTCCCTAGCGGCGTCAGCGTCGTTTGTTACGCTGACGACACGCTAGTCCTGGCGCAGGGGAGGTCGTACCAGGCGGCGGCCGATTTAGCGACACGCGGGGTTGCGACAATCGTTGACAGGATCCGGCAGCTGGGACTCGAGGTGGCCCTGCACAAGTCCGAGGCCATGGGTTTTCATGGTCCTCGGAATGCGCCACCGTCGAGTTCCCAGGTAATGGCGGGAGGGGTTCACATCGGTGTCGAGTCGACGATGAAGTATCTGGGACTCGTCCTCGACAGCCGGTGGAATTTCGTCGAACACTTCCGACGTTTGGCTCCCAGACTGGACCGGGCCGGGGCTGACTTGAAGCGGCTCCTGCCCAATCTGGGAGGTCCAAACGCCTCCTGCCGGAGGCTCTATGCGGGGATCGTGCGGTCCATGGCCCTTTACGGGGCACCGGTGTGGGCGCGTTCATTGAGGCTGCGGCCAGCCCGCCGGTTGAACGCGTCCCAGAGGGTCATGGCCATCCGGCTGGCCCGAGGATACCGCACGGTCTCCTGCGAGGCGGCGAGCCTCCTTGCCGGATTACCGCCATGGGATCTGGAGGCAAAGGTCCTCGCGCACATCTGGTAGTGGCGCGAGGAGGCGAAACGCCGGGGCTTAACTCCGATGCCGCAAGAAATCGTGGCACAGCGGACAGAGCTCCGGCGGGATCTCATGGCGTCATGGAGAGTGCGATTGTCGCAACCCCGCGCTGGGCACGCCACAATTGCGGCGATAAGACCCCTCTTTGAGGAGTGGCTTGAGAGGCGTCACGGCGTCCTCACCTTCCGCCTGACGCAGGTCCTCACCGGACACGGGTGCTTCGGGAGGTACCTGTTCAGGATAAGGCGGGAGGAAACACCCGGGTGTCACCATTGTGTGGATCGGCCTGAGGACACGGTGGAGCATACGGTGGAGGTCTGCCCGGCTTGGGCGGAGCAACGCCGTGTCCTCGTGGAGGCGATCGGCGGCGGTGATCTCTCGCGTCCGGCCCTGGTTCAGGCCATGGTACGGAGCGAGAGGAAATGGCAGGCCGTCACCTCCTTCTGCGAAGCGGTAATGCTCGCGAAGGAGGAGGCGGAACGCGTGAGGGAGAGGCAAATTTCGCGCCCTCACGCCCCTAACCGCCGCAGGAGGAGACGCCCGGGGCGGGAATCGCGAGCCGATTTCCGGCCACCGTAGGCGCGGGCTTGCGGACGGTGAGCAATGGGTAGCTCGCCGTCCGATAAGGACCAAGCTCGGGTCGACGGCGCGTTGTGTTCCACGCGCGCCTCAAAGAGATGTCAGCAGAATTGACGGGGTCCGTTAGGGCCAATGCCTGCCGGGGGTTCGAAGAAAACCGATGGGGACATCGTGGCCCCCGGCAACAGGGCAACCGAAGGAACACGGGTAGGTTTTAGTCAGTAAGAGTCTGACACGCCCTCCCGCTCCACCCAGAGCGGGAGAAGTTATTTGATAATTTCCAACCCAAAAAAAAAAAAAAAAAAAAAGGTGTGGTTATAAACATGATGGAATTATTGTTTGAATGTGTGAAACAACTGAAAGAATGTGTCAGTGGACACATTCTTTCAGTTGTACGATTACAATATTAATGTACACATCTGCCCATCCCTCCAGGGAATACACGCGTGGTGTTTTCTTATAATCTTACTAAACTGTATGTTTATTTATTTACAGATTCACAAAAAACTCTGTTATTTTTGCTACTCGTTATTATGAATGAAAATTGAATTGAGTTAGAATATTTCCCGAACACACAGAAAGCGACCTACGTGTCAAAAAATGGGTTAAATATACCTACAGTCGAGAAAATTAAATACCTAGGCACATACATAACATCTACACTAAGCAGGAGAAGCACAAATAGAAAACGATGTGAACAGGCCACTAGAAACGCAGTCATAGAAAACTCAAAGATGAAAAAGAAAAGAAAAAGAATACGTTTATTTGCGGTAAACATGATGCCATGAAAGAACACAAAACAAAAAGAACAAGTTGGGGGAAAATATGCATCACATCCACGCAAACGGCCATCGCTCAGCATAATGCTGCGACCCTATGCGAGACAGCGTCCCAGCGCTGCTGGTTTTTGGCGACAGCCGGCGTTGACAACGAGACGGTTGAGATGAACTGGCAACTAGCTAGTCTCATGTATAGAATGGTAATCGTACCTTGTATGATATACGGTTTGAAAGCATGGACAGTCACCAAAGCTAATAGATCAAGACTGAGAATCACGCTAGGAATAAACAAAAACAAAAGAAAATTCACGAAAATACTGTAACCAAGCATCAAGAATCACAGGATGTGCGATCTCGCACATGTTCACAGACGCGGCAAACTACACCTGTTCCATGCAGCAATGCAGTACAGGGCCAACTTCAAGAAAGTAGGCCAACCGATTTACCCATGGAATGACAACCTTACAGGACATGGCGCACTTCGACAAGGAAATCAACTTTTGGATGGACACAGCTGAAGACCAATACAAGATCAAAAAAGAAGCCAGTGAGATATACAAGAAACCTGAAACGGGCAGCAGCGAGTCCTCTGATGAAGACTCAGAAAACAGCAAAGTAACACAGCACAGCAGTGAGGTAAAAAAGAGCCGAAAAAGCAACGTAACTCCGCCAAAGGATTCACAGGCGAAGGTTGACTGAGCCAACAAGCGGCGACGTCGTAATAATGCCCATCCATAGATAAAAGATGCCCATCCATAGATAAATCTCACCCGTCTTTCCACTAGTCCATTGCCTACTCAAGGATGCATACTCGTAGCCGGTATGGTTCGCGAATCCTTCCGTATCCTGCGGGCACGCCTTCCCTGCCATTACGGCGCCACCCGGTCTACTCCTTGATATGCAATGGCCTATGTAGCCCCATGAAACATGAGGCTCCAGTTGCTAGTGCAAATCTTGGGGTTCATTCGATTTATCGAGTCTAGTTAAACCATTAATTCATTCACCGACTTCCAAAAAATACTACTAAGTGAAAAATTATTTTAATTTCGGAAGTCTTTGGTTTAGAATTTTCGTTATTTGCCACCGACTTCCGAAATTAAAGTTATTTTTCACGTTCGAGTGTTTTTTTTTGGAAGTCGGTTGTATTTTTTTTTTTGGAAATTGTTTTTTTTTTTTTTCACTATTGAGTTGTGGCTCCTACCCTATACAAATTCGAATACCACTACGTTCTATGTAAATAATAGTAACAGGAACTTATTATAACATCATTACATCATCCAGTGGGAAAAATACGTATTATACTTCAGGCTTCATCCTCGAGATTAGCATTTATACACATGTAGTAACGCGTAGTACACACCATTCCACACTATTTTGAGAATATTTTAATTTCTTCTGTATTTTCATCTTTTTTTTTTTTTGATGTGGGTAGATTAGTTCACTTGATTCCTGCGCCCGCAATCCGTGTCATTCGCTTTTTAGTGCTGCGCCGTTCCACGCTCGCGATTACAGTTACTTAATTAAAAAGTTAATATCTAGTGTTGTTTTAAGTAGAACACTATAATAATGCCTAAAAGAAAAGGTAATGATTGTGATCGTATAAAACATGAAATTAGAAGATTACAAAGAAAATTAAGGCGCAAACGGCGTCGATCGCGTGATTCATATGACTCGGATGAATCAAAGTTATCGTCAACAACAAGTTTGTGCCGCCGTTCTCCGTTAGATGATCAAGGTATGGTTTATTTTCGTACTTAATCAGTTTTCGACCTACATACCCACTACATAATTAGTTTTTCTTCAATTTAATTGAATAACGATCTCCATCTGTTATTAAAATGAAAGAATTACACGACTTGTTTACTTTGTTTAATATTGTGTATACCTACCTACCAACAACAATGTAGGTACATACTTCATAGTTTTTTCTACTCGAGAAATTAGTGTTACGGATAGTACAATGGGACTGTTTTTTCACTAATACGAGCCTGACAAAAGATTTAATTACTCTTTAGGAAATAATAGTTTGCGGACAGTACTTGCTTGCATTGGGACTGTTTCTTACTGTTCATTTCTAACAATTCAGTCTTTTAGACTATTATGTAATTAACAAGTGTTTTACATTAGAAACATTAAAGATTTTAAGATATTGAACAGTTTGTTTTATTTTATTGTTACGATAATAATGCAGTCATTACCCGGCCCACCGAGCAGTACAATGGGACTGTCTCATGGTGCTAGATAAATTTGTTTGTGGACAGTACGTGTTATCATAACTTGGGACTGTCACTTACAATATAATATTGACTCGTATTGCCAGGCTATATGGGACTTTACGTCGTCTTTTCAGACGGAGAATATATGGGGTTGTTTGACAATGAAGCGGTCATATCAGACCTAGATCAGCCTTCTCCCGAGCTTCAAACAGATGTAGACCTAACGCAGCCCGAGATGGAGCTGGAACCAGATCCACTCCCCAGCACATCACGCGATGAAAACTCTGTCGAGATACAGTCTGTCGTGATAGTTGCGCCGGATCCTGCGAACCCTTCACCGCCCATAGTCCCAAAGCCACTTGCAGACGCGACAACTCCTGCAACAGAAGACTCAGGACTTGATAATGAACTGTTGGATATATTAGGCACTGATCCTACAACAGATAAAAAGTATGGCAAAAATATACAAAAAGATTTATCGATTAGATTTCAATATTGGACTACGACGGGGATAACAAAAGAGCTGCGTAAGGAGCTTAAAGAAAATTATTTAACTCCTGAAAATGCCAAGTTGATTGATCCTCCAGAATTGAATGCAGAAATAAAAGCAGCTGTCTCAGATATTATTGCTAAACGCGATAAAGCTATTGAAGGTAAACAAAAACAACTTACCTTAGCCCTTACTTCCTTAGGAGAAGTCATCACGCTTATTTTATCTGCTAAGGAGAAAAACACCGCTTTACTCAAACTTCTGATGGATTCTACTCGTATCATCTGCGACTGTCAATATGCTGACTCTGTGACGCGGAGAAACTTCCTATTGAATGCTGTAAATAAAGAAGTTAGAGAGCAACTACAGAATACAAAAATAGATAAGCTTCTTTTCGGTGAAAACTTAGCCGAAACCATAAAAACTGCGAAAGCCATCAATAAGTCTGGTACAGATCTTAAACCACCGGCACCTAAGCCTGCAAATAAGAAGTTTACACAGAGCATAGCGAATCCTTCAAGAAATTTAAACTGGAGGAATCTGGGTCCGTATCGCAGGCCGACGGGTCCACCAAGGATGAAGCAGCCTGCGACGACCTCGATGCCCAATCGGCCAGCCAGCTCGTCCAAGCAGTCTCAGCATCCGCAGCAGAGACAGAACTACAGATGTCGCTAAACACGGTAAAACCTGCTGGTCGATTGTCCTTATTTTATAAAGAATGGTCAATGATTACTCATGATCCAATGATCCTTTCATATATAAAGGGTTATAAGATTCCCTTTTCTCGGTTACCAAGTCAATCAGTACCCCCTAGTATTCGGAAATATTCTGGGTCAGAAAGGGCACACTTCATTGAAGCCATTGATAATTTATTATCATTAGGAGCTATTTCAGAATGTGAAGCTCGGTCCGACCAATATTTGTCAAATGTCTTTTGAATACCCAAGCCAAACGGAAAAATGCGTTTTATCTTAAACTTAAAATCTTTAAATAAAATTTATCGATACTAATCACTTCAAACTGGAAGACTTGAGAACTGTACTAAAACTGATATCACGAAATTGTTACTTATGCACTATCGACTTAAAAGACGCATATTATTTAATTAAGATTGATAAAGATGACCGAAAATATCTCAGGTTTCAGTTTGAGCATTCTATTTATGAATTTAAAATCTTACCTTTCGGCTTGAATACTGCTCCGTTTGTATTTACAAAGGTTATGAAACCTGTGATGAAATTATTGAGAACACGTGGATACTTATCTACTATATATTTAGATGATATTTGCCTTATTGGTCATGATCAACAAACATGTTATAAAAACCTGCAAGAAACTCAAAACCTCCTTACGAGCCTTGGTTTTATCATAAATAAGGAAAAAAGTAATTTCAGTCCTTCACACGTTTGCAGATATTTAGGATATGTTATAGATACAAGAAAGTTTCAGGTCACATTACCAAAAGAAAAAGTTAATAAAATAAAATTAGAAATTAAAAGAATGTCTAATTTAAAACAATGCAAAATCAGAATGTTCGCTAGCTTTGTTGGTCTTTTGGTGTCTGCCTGCCCAGCTGTGGAGTATGGCTGGCTATATACCAAATTATTTGAAAGATGTAAATACCTGAGTTTAAAAAACACAAACAATAATTATGAAACAGTTATGAATTTACCAAATTCATTAAAATTAGACTTTGAGTGGTGGAATCATGCTATCGATCATTCTGTTTGTAAAATTAAAATAGATAAATATGACCATGAAATTTTCTCTGATGCCTCAACAACGGGGTGGGGAATCGCGTGTGGTGATCAGAGAGCTAGTGGCCTGTGGGGAGACAATGAACTCAGCCAGCATATCAACTATCTTGAAATAATGGCTGCTTATATTGGCCTTAAAATATTTACTAAAGATCTATCTAACTCCCAGATTCTTCTTCGAATTGACAATACCACCGCTATTTCCTACGTCAACAGGATGGGAGGCATCCAGTTCCCCCATTTGACAGAGGTTACGAAACAACTTTGGCAATGGTGCGAACATAGAAATTTATATGTTTTCGCTTCATATATTAGCTCTTCAGAGAACTTTGAAGCAGATCCCCCTCCGATCGCGTCGTCGTCATCCTCCGCGAAGGATACCCCCGCGCCCCCCGCTCCCGTAGCCCCCCCGACCGCGTCATCCTCCGCGAAGGATTCCCCCGCGCCCCCCGCGAGAAAGATTGCCCCTCCACCCCCCTTGTTCATTCAGGACAAAGGGAAGTGGACGGACATTTCCAAATGGTGCGTCGATCACAAGATCGACTTCACCTCGGCCCGAAACACCCAACAGGGTATTAAAATCCTTGTCCCTACATCGAAAGATTATAGGGAACTAACCCGTCTTCTGAGAGCGAGAGGTGTGTCATACCACACCTACTCCCTCCCGGAAGAAAAACAAGTCCGCGTCGTAATAAAACGCATCCCCAGGGAGATCCTCCCATCCGATATTCTTGCCGACCTTCAGTCGCAAAACGTCCCGGTAGACGAGGTCCATCGCATGCACCGCTCTAGAGGCGGTGACCTCTACGACATGGTCCTAGTTATATGCCCGCCCGTTGAGGGCCATCACCCGATTTTCCAAATTCGCTCCCTGTGTCATCTCACAGGGTTCGAGATTGAGAAACCCCAAAAGAGTGGCATTGTCGGACAATGCCACCGTTGCCAGCTATACGGCCATTCCCAGCGGAATTGCCATGCTACACCCAGATGCGTAAAGTGCCTGGGCGAGCATAGCACTTCCGACTGTTCGCGACCCAAAGACCGTACCCTCTGTACCGTACCTCCCAGCTGCGTTTTATGCGGCAAAGAGGGCCACCCGGCTAACTACCGGGGTTGCTCTAAAGCCCCTAAGGCATCTTCTCCCAAGCTGGGGAAGCGCTCCGGCGCTCGCCAGCAAAGGGAAACTCCCTCCTCATCCTCTTACAGGATCCCCTCCGCCCTTATGCCCCAACGACTAAGCCCTCAGAGGCCTAGTCCGTGGAACTATCTCCACCACCAGCAGTCTTTCCCTGCCTTGGTGCCCTCTTACGGTCATTTCCCTCCCCCGCCCCCCCGCCCCCTCCTCAACCTTAGGGACCCCCGCTTCCGTGGCACCGCGCCACCCGCGCCCTCAGCGCCCCCCGCGCACTCTGCGCCCCCCGCGCCCGCTGCGCCCGCCGCGCCCCTCGCTAAACCTGCGCCCGCTCCCGCTCCTCAAGCCCCGCGTCCCCCGACTGCCGGTCCCGCGACCGCGCAGCGCCAAGGTCTTGATTCATTCAATATCATTACCTCGACCTATATGGCATTTGTCTCCCCGCGCGCAAAGGCAATGGCCAACCTAATCATCTCCGCTCAAGGCAATATCCCTCAGATACAGTCTATTTATAATGCGTATCCGGATATTACGCAAGTCCTAGATAGCCTAGCTATCACACCTAAAACCTTCAATGGATAATACGGTGTTAGCTAGGCTCAAACCCCGATCCCTAACAATAGGCTTCTTTAACGCCAATGGCTTAACAACCCAAAGGGCAGAGATAGGGCTCTTCCTCCGCGATCACGATATTGACGTTCTCTTAATCCAAGAGACGTTCCTAAAGCCCTGCAATCGAGACCCGTCACTTGCCAACTACCGGATTGTTCGCAATGACAGGTCTCGTTGTCACAAGGGTGGCACCCTTATATATTATAAAAAGCAGCTTCACTGCATCCCATTAGACCCTCCTCCCCTCTCGGTATTAGAAGTTTCCGCCTGTCGCCTAGGTATGTCAGGTCACGAGCCGATCACTCTCGTATCGGCTTATAATCCCCCCGATAACGCCCCGGGGCACTATCAATCCCTCTCAAACGATCTCTCGATCCTACTCGCTATGAGTAACTCGCTCATCATAGCGGGCGATTTTAATGCCAAACATCCCTCTTGGAATAGTTCGGTAACCAACCCCAGAGGTCAACACCTGTTCGACCTCTCTAATTCCCTGACTTTTGACGTCATCGCTCCGATGACTCCCACTCATTACTCTCTCATCAATCCCAATTATACCCCCGATATCTTAGATGTGGCGCTCCTTAAGAACGTCAACCTAAAGTTAGAATCAATAGAAACGGTACAAGAGCTCGACTCTGATCACCGCCCGGTAGTCATGAGACTAGACCCCCGCATAGGTCTCCCCGACCCGAACGCCCCCCCTATCACTAAGAGGATCACGGACTGGAAGAAAGTAAGCACACAGCTGAAATCCAACACGTCCCCTCAGTTAGACTCTATCCCCGATCTCTTTGACTCTGTCGCCGACACCACGGCCGCGATCGACTCACTCACTGATCACGTACAATCCGTCCTGAACGACTGTTCAAGGGAAGTGCCAGCGACGGACGACCGTCGCTGGCGCTTGCCGGACGATGTGCGTGCATTACTGACTGAGAAGAACGCGGCCATACGTGCGTACGATAGCTTTCCCTGTAACGCCAACAAAGCCCATATGCGCTATTTACAGAGATCTGTAAAGAAACGTATAGCGGAGCTGCGGGACGCGAGCTGGGGAAAGTTACTCGGCGAACTAGAGCCAAACCATCAGGCCTTCTGGGAGCTCCAGAGGAAACTCAGGTCTCCCCAATCTTCCGGTATGCCCCCCCTGACCCGTCCCGATAAAACCATTGCATTCGACGATGCCGAAAAGGCTGAATGCCTCGCAGACAGCCTCGAGGCCCAATGCACTCCCAGTTCCCTACCAGTAGACCAAGCTCACCTGTCAAAGGTCGACGCGGAAGTCGAACGTAGAGCCTCCCTCCCTCCCGTTGATGACCCTGACTGTCCGCTGCCCCCCGTCCTCCCGGACGAGGTGCACGACATCATCAAAGGTCTTAAAGCCCGTAAAGCCCCCGGTTCAGATGGTATCACCAATAGGGTGGTCCAACTATTCCCCGCCCACCTAATAATGCTTTTGACCACCATCTTCAATGGTGCCTTAAGCAACAATATCTTCCCACAGTCGTGGAAAGAAGCCACCGTCATCGGTATCCCTAAGCCCGGTAAGCCCAAAACCGAGCCTACCAGTTACCGTCCCATTAGTTTGCTCAAGGTTCTCGGAAAAATCTATGAGAGGCTTATTTATAAGCGCCTCAGAGACTTCGCCGAGACCAAGGGCCTCATCCCCAATGAACAGTTCGGCTTTCGAACTGAGCACTCTAGCGTGCATCAGGCCCACCGGATCGTAGAATTCATAAGCGCTGGTTTCCAGCACGGTTATATGACCGGTGCAGTATTCTTCGACGTAGCGAAAGCGTTCGATAAAGTCTGGCACAACGGCTTAATATACAAGCTGTACCAACTCGGTGTGCCAGATCGTCTCGTGCTCATCTTACGAGACTTTTTATCGAATCGCGTCTTCCGCTATCGCATCGAAGGAGCGCTATCCACTCCCCGTCCCATCCGCGCAGGTGTCCCTCAGGGCTCTGTGGTGTCCCCCCTCATATTCACGCTATACACTAGCGACATCCCTAAAGGTTGCCGTAGTTCGCAGTTGGGTCTGTTCGCAGACGACACTGCCATCTATTGCAAATCTAGATCCCCTGACTCTATTCGCCTCACTCTCCAACGCGCAGTCGACAGACTGGCCGCATGGTTTACAAAGTGGCGGATAGAAGTAAATCCAGATAAAAGCCAAGCGGTTCTCTTCACGAAACTGCGTAAAAGGCTCAGATACCCCCTCCCCCGACCGATCACCATGTTCGGCAAGCCGATCCCTTGGGAGAAGCGAGCCAAATATCTCGGTGTCGTTCTCGATCATCATTTGACCTTCGCAGAGCACATAAAGATGGTTCGTTCGCGAGCCGCTTTCGCTCTCGGTAGACTCTTCTTCATGGTGAATGCACGTAGCAAATTGTCACTTAGGTGCAAATTGCGCGTTTACACGGCGTGCATTCGACCTATCATGACCTATGCGGGTGCCGTCTTTGCTCATGCAAAACCCCGTCATATACATAGGCTGCAAACGGTGCAGAATAGATTCCTTCGTAGGGCGACAGGTTCCCCATGGTTCGTCAGGAACGAGGCTCTCCACCTCGACCTAAAGATTCCCACAATCCACCAGTTTCTTAAACGCCTTTCAAAGCGTTTCTTTGAGTCCGCGGCCAAACTTCGCAACCCTCTGGTTGTCGAGGCCGCCAGTTATGTCCCGAGTAGAATCAGTAAAGTTCGCCGTCCAAGGCATATTCTAGTAGACCCCGATGACCCCATAACCCTCCTCCAGGAGAGCAATAGGGAAACAAGCACAGTGTACAAACACAGACGCCTCCCGTCATTCCGACCTCGCCGCCGAGGTCCTTTGCGTTCCCGACCGCCGCGCCCCCGAGTAAATGATACTCCCCCCCGACCCTTGCTCGAAAACGAGGTGCCAGCAGTTGTTGCAGCTGTGCACGTAGCTTTAAATTCCCCGATTAATAATAATGATCAAAACCTCTTGATCCAGCCCGTCCCATCTTTTGATGTCCTCCCTCCGGATAACGCCCTAAGCCTAGGCTCGAACCCCGCAGGGGGTGCCCTTAGTGCGCGTTCATCCTAAGCTTTTTAGCTTAGTTTTATATATGTGCCCTGGCTGGAGGCTTTGAGTGTAGTAGCTTGAGGCAGCCACAGGATTGACCGGTTAAACAGCCATGGTTTTTCTAAACCAACTGTGAGATGCCATACCGAAAAAAAAAAAAAAAAAAAAAAAAAAAAAAAAAAAATTTGAAGCAGATCAGGAGTCAAGACGTACGCATCCAGATATTGAGTGGCAACTTGCAGCTAAAATTGTTACAAAATTTGGTCCCCCAAACATAGATTTATTCGCCAGTCGATTAAATAATAAATGCCCAAGTTACGTCTCCTGGCACAGAGATCCGGATGCGTACGCAGTGAATGCTTTTACAATATCATGGTCTGAATTTTATTTTTATGCGTTTCCTCCGTTTACTATGATATTAAAGTCATTACGAAAAATTCAGTCTGATAACGCCAAGGGTATCATGGTTGTCCCACACTGGCCAACACAGCCGTGGTACCCATTATTTAAAAGTCTTTTAGTGTCAGAAATGGTAATATTCAGGGCTAATGATAATTTAATTTTATCTACTGATTTCAGTCGCCTCCACATGCGCAACAGCATTACCCTGGTGGCAGGGATCTTATCCGCGAGGCGATGATAAGAAGAGGTATCCCAATATCATCTATGGATATAGTACTTAACTCTCTCTCGGAGAACTCTTATAAAACAATATGAAGGGTGCTATAAAAAGTGGTTCATTTATTGTAATGAGAATAAATTGAACATGTATGGGGTATCAATTCCAAATATTATGAACTTCCTAACCATTGCGTATAATGGTGGTGCACAATACGGAACATTAAATTCATACCGGTCCGCTTTGAGTTTAATTACTAAAGAAAACATTTCAGGGAATGAAGATATAAAAAGATTCTTTAAAGTAGTATTTCGTTCTAGACCCCCTCTGCCTAAGTATAATGAAACTTGGGACACGTCTTTGGTATTAAATTATCTGGAAAAATGGAGACCTAAACCTAGAAAAAATTCCAAAAAAATTAATTACTCTGTTATCGCTCGTCACTGCACATAGGGTGCAAACATTATCAAAAATAAAAATTTGTAATATTCAAAAGTTTCCAAAAGAAATCAAAATTAAAATTCCCGACCTTGTAAAAACATCTAGAATAGGAGCATCTCAACCCATGCTCGTTATTCCGTTTTTTGATAAAAAACCAGAGATTTGTCCAGCAAAAGCTATACTCGATTACCTCGAAATGACTGAAGGACTTCGTACCTATCAATACAGATACTTTATTTATTAGTTTTAAAAGGCCTCATAAGTCGGTAGGTGCACAAACTTTATCTAGGTGGATAAAACATACCCTAAGTTTAAGCGGAATTGATACTTCCACGTTCACTGCGCATAGCACTCGGCATGCTGCCACATCTGCTGCGCAAAGATTAGGAGTTAATATTGATCAAATTAGAAAAACTGCTGGTTGGAGCCCTAGCTCTCAAACATTTGCAAAATTTTATAGTAGACCTGTTAATACTGTGTCTAATGATTGTTTTGGTATGGCTATTATGAACGATTCAATTAAGAAGTAAACCTTTTAGTTACCTACTTAATTACAGCAATTGTAAAATTAAGAGATTTTTTGGTTTTTTCGTTATAACAATATAAAATACT
This sequence comes from Agrochola litura, assembly GCA_949152395.1. Lineage (NCBI taxonomy): Eukaryota > Metazoa > Arthropoda > Insecta > Lepidoptera > Noctuidae > Agrochola > Agrochola litura. The sequence goes on from OX424508.1 coordinate 7,538,469, forward strand.
TGGCAACCTGCTCATGTATTTCATTTAATTATATTTTACGATTCATATCTCTAAAAGTCTACATGTGTATAAATGCTAATCTCGAGGATGAAGCCTGAAGTATAATTAGAGATTAAACGAACTTACCTGTGAGTGAAGTTCGATCCTAATTATATGAAGGCTTCATCCGAAGAGATTAGCAACCCTCCCACCCACTCTTTCAGTCTCTACCCTTATCAATCGTAAAATATGAAGTGAATGGGCTAAACTCTAAACTATATGACACGGATTGCGGGCGCAGGAATCAAGTGAACTAATCTACCCACATCAAAAAAAAAAAAAGATGAAAATACAGAAGAAATTAAAATATTCTCAAAATAGTGTGGAATGGTGTGTACTACGCGTTACTACATGTGTATAAATGCTAATCTCTTCGGATGAAGCCTTCATATAATTAGGATCGAACTTCACTCACAGGTAAGTTCGTTTAATCTCTAATTATTGAAGCTAACTCAAAAAGTACCCAAGCAAAATTAATACAATTTATATGGGACCACCTCTGAAGTATGACCTACCAAACAAAAAAATCATCTAAATCAATTCATTATTGGCGAAATAATTGCGTAACAAACATCCAAAAAAATTAATAACATACTGTTGAATTTAGAATCTCCTCCTTTTTGAAGTCAGTTAAAAATACCTACTATAAATCGTGTAGATTTTTCAAACGTAGCCGCAGGAAAATTACTGGTTATATATAACGATATGTGCCCGAGGCTTCAATTACGAAAAAAGTTCGAATTTTGCATGTTTTAATAGTTCGCAGTAAATCAGTTTTTTTTTGTTCATAGTGTAACGTATATGCTGTCATAACGTTTGTTATGATCACAGACATATAAAGAGTAGCAGACCAAACATTAATCCATAGTTATATTTATGGACATGATTCTCTATCCTTTTTTTGCTCAGTGACAAGTCGTAAATTGTATCTTGTTCTGTCACCTGTTGTCACACTGACTCACACATAGACAAAATTTGACATGTAGCTTGTATGTACCATGCCGCCATATTGCTAAGCAACATCATCTGCATCGCGTTCTTTGTTTCAACCGTGTTATTTAGTCAGGGACGGATTTGGCAACAAAGACGATTTTTTTTGTAAAATGTTTATCATTGAATTATCAAACAGAGCTTCAGTTTACTCTACGATTTTTTAAATCTTTTTGGTGACATTGTTCCAGAATACAGCAAAGTGCAGATTGTCAGTGTACACACATGCTTTTGTAATAAATTAAAAAATGAATTACATTATAGTATCTATGTGATGGAAAACATGAACATGGGCATAAGTATACATAAACAGGCTACTCACATATCTTTGAAATTTCATTTGGCAGGTAATAATGGATTGATTGACTTTATTGCTAAGTAATTTACACTTCTTATACCCAGAGAATATCAATTTTCGCGGATTTTCAGTAAGTACCTATATCGGTTGTTTCAATATCGTTAGATAATACTGGCAACCGGCCCTAGTCCGGCCCTGTATTGACAACATTCCCTATGTGTGCGTAATGGCTACGCAATTTTTAGCGAATGTTTGGTCTGCTACTCTTTATATGTCTGTGGTTATGATGCAACTTTGTAAGGTAAGGTGCAATATTGAAGAAACAAAGTGTTTAAAACTGCGTAAACAGTTGAAATTGCGTTTTATTAAAAAAGTTTTTTATTTTATTAATTTATTTATGTTTTGTGTAGATTCTTTTCTGTTTTGTGAATGTGAGAATGCTGTAGGCTTAGTGGATTGTAGACCTGTAGGCCATTTTCTATTTTGTTAAGTAGCTGAAGTACTTAGGAAAACTTTTTGAAATTTGTGTTTTGGGATTTAGGATTTAAAAAAAAAACATACTTTTCGATACCCGATATATTTATTTTATTTCATCCATAACGTCGACAGTGGTAATTAACAACGATCTAATCGGATAATGGGTACCCAAACATTCAGTTTTCGAATATTTTACCGCCTAAAAATATTTTTAATATATCCATTACCATATAAATTACATGTATGTATGTAGAGTGACTAGTAAATAACAGACTTCACTAATTCTTCCTATAATTTCATCTATGAAATTGACATGAATAGGATACGGTGTAACCCAGCCTAAGTAATCGTAGAACATACATTAATAGATCGTTAGATTTGCCTTTCCCCTTATATAAATTGAAAATCACATTAAAAAGAGACGATATTGAAACATGTATTCGGAGAGTTTAAATAATGTCTAACATTAAAATACATTTTAGTCTTGTACCTCTTAAATTACTCTGATCTTACAACACCGTGATTGGGTACTGTTAATATGGTTTCAGGTAATTATTACTTCCAAATATGGCTTCTTAGAAGTCAAACTGTTAAACATAACATCTGATACATAGTCACAAGCAACGTGCAAACCAAGACATTATCAGGAAGTAAATAACTATGCCAATCCATGTATCATTTCTGAATGCAACACTCATTAGAAAGGAAATTTTCAATTACAATAACGAATATTAATCTACATTTTTAGATTTAAAGAGTATCTCTATGGACAGACAATTCTTATGCCATCGACATTATAATTTAAATTATTTACAACAATCGTAAATCCGAACAACAATACCGTTCTTAAAATTATCTTTAAAAGAACAGAAATAGTTTTTTTTTTTCAATTTTTGAATTGCGAAGGTAATAATTTGATATCACAGTAACGTTACAAGTTCTGTAACTAAACGACAATAAATAGACTATACAAGTTTACATAATAATATATAAATATCTTGCATGCAGTAACAGATTACAAATAATAGGGCTCTCCAGTTAAAGTTAACTAAATGCTTGTTTAAACGACGTTCCTTAGTAGTTCCTCCGATGATAGCATGCCGTCCTGTGAACAAAGATGACAGTTAAAACTTGTTAAAATTTTACCTATTTAAAGTTCTACAAGGTAGATTACCTACATTATTTTTGCTCAGTAACAACTTTCACACAAATTTGGCAAAAGGTTACGCAAGCACACTTAAGCACCTACAAGTTTTTGTATGTCGAAATCAAGCAATTTCGTAACGGGCCAAATTTTCAAATTACATTGCTAATTAAAATCATTTGGGAAATCACATAAAATTCAACATGGCGACAAGGAAACTTTCAAGTTAGTATTCGTTTGTTACTTGCAAACAGACCCAGTAACTTTCAGGTAAAGTTTGGTATACCTAGTAGTATTATTATATTCCAAATTACCGACCCGCTCCTGCTTTGCATGGTTTTTACGACTTGACAAAACGTTGAGCTTTCTTTATAAGGTATAATGTAAGTTTATTATAAATGTATTATACATTTATATGTATAATAATCCTTTCGGAATAAATTCTCTAAATGATGATGAAAACCGCATCAAAATTTGTTACGCAGTTTTGATGAAATAAAATAATAACGCGGGCACACAGACAGATACAAAAAGCTACTTTAATTTATAATAAGTTTAGATAAAAAGTTTTAATATTATTTCGAGAATCGGTTTGTTCTTCAAGACAATCGGTCACCATGTAGATAGCTTCATTTAGGTAACACGACAGTGCAGGTACACAGTAAAATGTCACCGTTCACTCTCCTAATTCGATTCCAAAGTCACCGATATTCGACATCACCACGATGGCCCATAGTGGCCGAAACCACGCACTAACTCTATTCCTCGCATTTACATAGAACCTTGCCTGTTCTATCAATTAAGGCGGATACACGAGTACTAAATTCCTTGATACAGCAACTGCACTTTACGTGGTATTAGCCGTTAGTAAACCGCTTCACACAGACTTATTTACTTTGGGAACCTCGCTCTGCATAAGTTAGATGTGTTTAATAAGTTTGATGACTTAAGTTTTGAGTTTTGGGAACTTAGTTGAGCTAAGTGTTAACTAGTGCCATTTGAAGTTGTACTTGGGCAAAAGATGTTTGAGGCTGCATTTCTTAAAATTTTAAAGGAACTAATCTCATAAATTCAATATAATTATACTATAATATAGGTAATATTCGTTACAGTCAAAATTTACCAGTTTTTAGGGTTCCGTACCTCAAAAGGAAAAAACGGAACCCTTATAGGATCACTCGTGTGTCTGTCTGTCTGTCTGTCTGTCTGTCTGTCTGTCTGTCTGTCTGTCTGTCTGTCCGTCTGTCACAGCCAATTTACTCCGAATCTAATGGACCGATTAAGTTGAAATTTGGTACACATATGTATTTCTATGACCCAAACACGAATGAGTAACGTAAATAAATAAATTTTGAATATAGGGGTCACTTTTGGGGCGCAAACAAGAAAATTAAAAAAAAAGTTTTGCTAACAGTATCGTGTGACATATCAAATGAAAGGGCTTGTTACGAGAATGTCAAATAAATTTTTTATATAATTTTAAAATAAATACTTTTAAAGATATTTAATAAATTTAATGAAAATTGACCATTCCCCCCCCCTTATCTCCGAAACTACTGGACCGAAAAATTTGAAAAAAATACATAGTATGGCTCTTCACTCATAGATTACAGGAAAACCTATAAGAAGTCTATGGTCTTAAAATAACATGGTAAATCTCTCAATATTGTGCGTAAAAACTTACATTTCGTCGCTCGGCATCCAATAGGCCCATCTGTCTAGCTACTATAATATCATAATATCAAAAGTGTTTGACCGTCTACTTAATACACAAATAAATAAAACTGTAAGTGTTCATGACAACCAATTCGGGTTTAGCCGTGGTTTGTCAACAGAAAGTGCAGTGTTGTGCATTAAGCATACTATCACATACTTACTATACACAGCGTGGGACGCCAATATATGCTAGCTTCCTACATTTATTCAAGGCTTCTGATCTGGTTGCTTATGACGTATTGTGGAGAAAGATGGAGAAGGATAGGTTGCCAACGGAGCTTATAAACATTTTTAAATTGTGGTATAGTAACCAGATTAACAGTGTACGAAGGGCTGGAACTTTTTCCAGGCCATACAGGTTGGAATGTGGGGTGAGGCAGGATTGGCGAGCTCAGCAGCACCAGAGTGGGTTGCTATTTAGATGGTATTTGTGTAAATAATATTAGCTATGCAGATGATATGGTGCTTCTGAGCGCGTCAATCTGTGGTCTCAGAAAGTAATTGGTCGCCAAATGTGAGCAGTACTTATGCCAAAACACATGGTTTGATGTATAACTCCAATAAGTCGGAGATCATGGTTTTTGAGGCTGGGGGTAGACCGGGTTATGTACCATCTGTATTACTCAATGGGACTCCACTACAAAGAGTATTTACGTTTAAATATCTTGGTCATATATTGACCCCTGACCTCAATGACGGACTCGATATTGAGCGAGAACGAAGAGCGTTGTCGGTAAGGGCAAACATGCTGGCTCGCAGGTTTGTACGCTGCTCACTTAAAAAGTCAAAATTACTCTGTTTCGAGCTTATTGTACAACGTTTTACACGTGCAGCCTGTGGGCTAGATATACCCAAAGGTCGTGCAACGCCCTTCGTGTCCAATACAACAACGCTTTCAGGGTATTGGTGGGGCTGCCCCGTTTTTTTAGCGCATCGGGAATGTTCGCGGACGCACATATTAATTGCTTTTACGCAACGATGCGAATGAGGTGTGCATCCCTGGTGCGCAGAGTACGGGCCAGCTCCAACAATGGCCTAAAAAAGATTGCTAGAAGGCTGGATTGCATGTACATCAATCACTGCAGTGCCATCTCCCATGGGGTGAAATAAATTTAAACTAGATTACGTGGGGCACTCAGAAAGTTTTGTGATACTAGAAAAAAATATACTACAGGTTATAATTTTTTTATGATATCTTTTCAAAGAACTCTCCATTGGCGTTTATACACAGTTTTATACGTCTAAACCAATTTTCATAACACACTTTCCAGTCCGCATCAGACACCTCTCCAATCTTCTTCTCAAATGCAGCCAGTGCATCTTCAGGTGATGAAAACTGTTTTCCTTTGAGTTGACATATTTTGGGGAACAAGAAAAAGTCGCACGGAGCCAAATCGGGACTGTAAGGAGGATGACCTATAAATTCGTCCGGTATGCTGTCCAGAAAGTCCCTTGTTTTGAGCGCCGAGTGAGCCAGCGCGTTGTCGTGGTGAAGCAGTAGCCCACGGAGGCCAGTGTTCGGTCGCTTGCTGCTTGCAGTAGTAAAAACTTCTGGCAAACATTTGGTAACATACCATTCAGCATTGATGCTCCTTTGATCTCGTCAGGGTACTGATACCAGATAACCCGGCAAAGAAAAAAAACTTGCGATCAAAAATTTGCCTGCACTTCTGGCTCGCTTCACTTTGGTAGGCGTTGGTTCATTTTGAAACAGCCACACGGTTTACTGACGCTTAATTTCTGGATCATATTGATAAATCCAAGATTCATCACCTGTAATGATATCTTAAACGCGCCGAGACGAGCCTGCTACAAATTTTGCTATCATGTCTCGGCAACATTCTACCCGAACCTCCTTCTGAGCCTGCGTTAGATTTTACGGTACCAGCGTGAAACTATCTTCCATAACCGTATAGAATTTCATGCACACTTCCCGATCCAATCAGCAGTATATGCTGAACCTCTTCATATGTAATTCGCCTATTCTCTTGAATTCAATTTTTCACAGCCAGCATGTTTTGTTATGTAACAACCGTCATAGGGCGGCCACTTCTTTCTTTGTCCGCCAAAATTACTCGACCACACATAAATTCATTAAATCAGCGGAAAATAGTCGCTTTAGAAGGGCTTTTTTCTATGAACACCATTTTAAGTCTTTCAAACGATTCTTCTGGTTTTAGTCGACATTTGAAATCGTACAAAATCATAGCGCGAAAATGTTCTCGTTGTAAATCTAGTTTTCAGTAAGACAGAGTATTTTGATTTTGCTCGTAAAAAAATGTGGAGGGAATTTCGAATTTGGAATGATATGTTTTTTTGTAATAAATAGTCATAGTTTTAATTGACATCAAAACTAGCCAGTAACCTATAGACAAAAACTGTTAGTCGCAAAACTTTCTGAGTGACCTGGTAAAATAAGCAAACATAGTTCATAAGTTTACTAACACAATGAGTCCTTGTTTCTTGAATAAAGAAATATATCTGGATGACCATTTTTTTTTAACTACTTTATCTATAAATGAAACCTAGCTGGATCGATTTATCACTCCCGAAACCCCCTGCATACTAAATTTAATAAAAATTCTTGGAGCCGTTTCCGAGATTCAGATTATATATAGGTACATAAATACAAGAATTGCTCGTTTAGAGGTATTAGATTTAGATTATTATTATATTAATACCGCGAATGTGAAATTTTTAACGAAAATCAGATTTTTGTTTTATTTCATTCTACACGTTGAAATAAGTGATCCTGCAATTTAAAAAAAAACGTAAAAAATGTCACATTCGCGGTATTGGATGCCGAGCGACGATTTGCAGTTGGGATGTATGGGAGAACATGTTTTTCAACTACATTGTTAACTTTGTCCTTGGGATAAATAAATTCATCTCAACTACGGAACCCTTCATTGTGCGTAGTCCGACACGCACTTGGCCGGTTTTTTAAATATATCTTGAAATCTTGTAGTCTTCAAAAACACATTTCCCGTAATTTTAATTTAGGCGTAAGCCCAGAATAATAAACGCCAAATTCATTGAAATATTAACCCAATTCATATCTCTGTGGTGATTTATAACATCATACATTTTCACGAAGTATTGTTCATTACATTTCATAACATCCTCGAATATATACATAATTTATTCCTTACAAAAGCTCACGAAATTCTGGGCAAAATGAGTGTTTAAACAAGAAAAGACAGCGGATAGAAGGATTATATCAGTATACGGGGTGCAATTTATATCGACCTCTTCAATATGTAAATCAGAACTTTAGACAATTTAAAATCAGCACTTTGTTATTACAATATTATGATGGATAGCAGCAATAATATCTCATTTGTTTGCTTAGCGTAAAAGAGAAATTAATAACATCAGTTAAAAAATTTCAGTAACCGAAACAGTACTAAAAGTTGTTTATTTAGAATTAAAATGAACTGTACTTAAAGAACTATTTAAGTATACCGAATTAATTAATAAAATCATCATCATCTGCCTAGCAACAATGTTGGGGTTGGCTTCTAGTCTAACCAGATGCAGCTTAATACCAGTATTTTACATGGAGCGACTGCATACCTGACCTCCACAACCCAGTTTCTGTGCAATACGAAATCCCTTGGTAAGACGGGTTTCTGACGACCCGTAACGACTGACAAAGATCCACAAATGACAGCCGGGACCAACGGCTTAACGTGCTTTCCGAAGTAGGGAGTCTTGGTATGTAAAGATGGTCACCCAACCAGGGACCAACCGTGGCAAGCGTAGCTTAACCTAATCGATCGACCCGTGGGGCTATAATTACTTAGCCACAAGCTCCTCCTATTAATTAATAAAATATAATATCCGAACGTAACTAAATCTAAATTAATTATTCCTTTCTTTAATTTTATTAGTTAGTAGTTTTTTTTAGAAAAGCATTGAATAAAAATTTATCGGACCACCGCCATTGTTAGGCAATGTAATAGCGTGGTACATAATTACGGTTACCCTAATATTTGTTCTGTGTAATTTAGATAATATTTAACTGGGTTTATTAAGCTGTCTTATCAAACACACTCTTAATCTAGTCTAGCAGTGTCATTTCAACAGTACTACATTAATTCCATTGTGTGTATTTCGAAACGTGCTTTGGATATTGTTGTGTTGTCAGCATAGACGCTGTTCTCAGTGTGTGTGTTATACAAATGAATTTTGCTTACTGGAATCTGAAGTCTATTTCGGTGATAACATATAGTGTACAATTGTGTTCATTTGTTTACAGATTTGCTTATTGAAATTAGCACCTTGTTATTTTAATATTTGCTTGACAATTTATAGCGAAATGTGTTATTGCACTAACAATTTTTATACCTACTATTTTTTTTATTTACTGCAAATAAATGACTTTGAATCAATTACACAAAGCGTAATTAGTCTGTCCCATCATGTTTGTCTTTTGAGGTTCAAATGAATTCTATGGAAATAGTCAAGTTTTTTAATTGAAATTGTCGTTGATAGTAATTCGTAGATTTTTTCTTCAGAAGCCCGAAAGTCTGACAACGAGTCTGGCCAAGGAGTATCGTGTTACCCAGTAACTGGGTTGTGGAGGTCAAATAGGCAGTCGCTCCATATAAAATACTGGTATTCAGCTGCATCCGATTAGACTGGAAGCCGACCCCGGAAAAGGCTTGGCAGATTGAAATGGCTTTGACAAACCCGATTGTATTTTGAAAACTGGTAAAATGTAACTTATCCCTGACAGTGACGTAGTGATGGGATCTAACAACACTGATATTATTGTAGGGAAGGTGATGAAACGTTAATGGGTGATGATGAATGTTACCTGATTGAGGTCGATGAACTTGCGAACCACAGATCGCGCGAAGTCTGGATTATTCAGCATCTCGTTTACAAACCAGTCCAGGGGAATGCTGTGAAGAAAAAAAAATTTAATAAAATAAAATGTTGTTAAAGCAAGCTTGTAAGATCAGGGAAATTAGTTGTTAACCAAATTGACTCCCAACATAAATTGGCCATACATTCAAATTACAACTGTTTTTTTTTTAACAGTTGTATGAAATGGCTATATATAACACGGCAAACTGTCGTATGGTATCCATTTACTTAACAATTAATTTATCTTACTGTATTACTGAGTTATTATATTATTATTTCGTTTATTTATTTTCTTTCATATATAATTACATTTTTAAATATTTCTTGCTCTAAAAAGATATTAAAAAAAAATCTTTATATAAAAAATAGAGGTCCGCCGGTGTCGGGAGCAGGGTCCAAGCTACCGGTGGTTAGGGCTGCAGAGACAGGAACCTCCTCACAATGCGAGCCGTATCGAGGAGTACTGCCTTCTGAATCAGGCGCTTGATCCAACCGACTAACGAGAGCCTCGAGAGATGTTGGTCGAGGCTTTCAGCCATCAGGCCAGTAGCTGTTACGACAATCAACACTATGATAGCCGAGCTTACTATCCACATGACAACAACCTCGTGTGTTATTATTACTATTATCGAGTTATTGCTGACAGGCTGAACTGCTTTATTATAAGTCGTTGCTTCAGTATATCAGCTGTTTTTTTTTTTTTTGGGTGGAAATTGTCCAATAACTTCTCCCACTTTGGGTGGAGCGGGAGGACGTGTTCCTTCAGTTGCCCTGTTGCCGGGGGGCCACGATTTCCCTTTCGGCCCATATTCGCAGCCCCGGCAGACATTGGCCCTAGCGGACCCCGTCAATTTCCAGTATCTCAGCTGGAGTGCTGAAGCAGTGACTATATGTATCGTTGTGTGTATTTGTGTAATTGTATCACTAACATAGTTGTAAGTTTATTTTATTGTTACTAACCTTGTATGAGTCTCATAGTTACTCTTAATAAAGAATGTAATAATTACATAACATAACATAACATAACATCACGCCTTGTTTCCCCGAAGGGTTGGGCAGAGGTGTACCTGTAGTAGGTCACCCACATTTCGCCAGTTATGTTTAAGTCCCATGTAATAGGGGGCGAGCCTATTGCCATCAACCGGGCACAAATCCAGACTCCGGGCTGCTACTGAGAAATTCCAGATAGAAAAACCCAATAACACTGCCCGACCCGGGAATCGAACCCAGGACCTCATGCTCAGCAGTAGCGCTTACGACCACTAGACCAACGAGGCAGTCCCGTATGTAATAATTAATTACCTAAAATAGAAGGTAAAAGTAAACTGGTATTCAACGATATCTTTGCAGTAATTGTTTACAGTTCCGAGAACTAGGGGACAATAATAATACCATTTAGCGGGGAAAAAATCCAACCGCTTCCAATTTTCCGCCTAAATAAAAACCCAACCCGGTTTTTCTTGACAATTTAAGCTTCGATATAAGGCTGTATTCGCAGAATTAGGCAGAGGTGTATCTAAAGTACATCACATTTTGCCAGTTATGTTTAAGTCGTATGTAATAGGGGGCGAACCTATTGCCATCAATCTGGCAGACATCCAGACTCCGAGCTGCTACTGAGAAATTCTGGATAGAAATCCCAAATAAAATAGAAAACGACAAAAACAAAGAAATAAAGAATTAGAATAAAAAAAAGGAAGAGAAATAGAGAATTTATTATTTTTATTTTGTATTTCACGAACTGTGTCGAAATAAATGTTTTTCTTTCAATAACGCTTTGCTCGACCCTGGAATCGAACCCATGGACTTTATGCTCAGCAGTAGCGGTTGCGACCACTAGACCAACGAGGCATTCACAAAAAGGCTTTCATCTTTAAAAATAAAAACACATTTATTTTTAACAACAGAAGCGGAAAGTGACACAGCTCCCTAACACAGATAACTTTTGATCGTAACCGTAAATAATGTTCAAAGACGATTTATTATCATTGAGCCGTATGTTAAGTTTCATATTCCCTTATATTAAGATCTCGTACATATTTTGTAGTTCAGGAAATAAGAACAAAGTGGAAAAGTATGTATACTTGGCATTTTGGATGCTTTGTTTTCATCTTCAAATTACAGAGGGTCAAATGTTCGACCTCTTTGAATATCCTAAGTAGCTATGTATTTTTAGTCGTTAAACCCGGCCTAAGGGATCAAAATAAAGGTAAACACAAAATAACAATAAATAAAATAAATCACAATCATTTTGATAATTTTGACTTTGATTTTCGTAGCGGTTGGCTTGCTACGATTCGTAGCGCGTAGCTGCTACGCTCGTAGCACAGCGAATTTACTTTTTTAAAACTAATGTTAATAGATAATATTTATATCATTCGTTCATTATTATTATACTGGTAATATTAAGAATTAAAATATCTTTTTTTATTAACATTAATGGAATTAAATTATAGTATTAACAATTCATTATTGGTTTGTCATTGAAATACATAACTATAATTAATTTTGACATTTACGTTTTAATGTGATGATGTTGTGTTACTTTTAGACCACTAGACGAATTGTAATGAACGCCACGAACAGGAAAAATTACAATAATTTGTCCAAGCTTTCATTATTTATTATTAATGACTTTTCAATCAATATACATATTCGTCAATATTCATAATACTTTCCTGTAAAGCGTTGTACTTGTGAAAGCAAATAGGACGTTGGCTTATCGGAATAACAGAAAGGTGACTCGGATTGCAGATCGGATCTGCTAAATGCCAAGCCTTATCTAAACGGAATAGCGGCCTCAGAGCGGGTGCGATTTGTTTGTCCCCCTCTCCCCTCCCACCATCCCTCCCCGGACTTAAACAAACCTCACCTTTTGAGGTTAAAAGGGAAAAGTTTTGTCTCTGACCAGTACTTAATTTTTATTGCAGATATCGGAGGTAGTTGGAGATACGAAAGATTATCTTTGAGACAGGTACATTTTTAATGTGACTCTCAAGACAGTTTCTTTTTAGTTTTAGGAACCGGATTCCGACCTAAAATATCGTTCAAAAATGTATGTTTTAGATACCCATAATTCCCAATTTTACTTCATCTTAAATGAGCGTCATCTAAACGGTACTATAAAATATACAAATCCAATAAAGACAAATGCTTCTTCAAGCTAAAAAGTGATACAGTCCCACACGATTTATCATTTGAACGACTAATTGAACGGAAGGAAATGTCGGGAAAGCGTCCTGTGTCTTTGTAAAGTATTATATTATTTTAACTATTGTGAATGTGAGGACTATGTGGATATTGTTTTTATTTCTCTGCTAGTTTTAGTGATGGTCTGGCAGTTTGAGTAGTTTAAGCGGCCTACCCAAATGTCCTTTCTTTGGTATTGTTCGTCGAGTTGAGCTCCTTAAGTTCTGAGTTGAGCTCCACGATTACTGACAAATGCTTGCACTGACTGGACAGGTTCACTCAAATCTGTGTGGTTCTTTCCTCAAAAGACCTTTTCAGACACTTATCTACATGGTCCTCATATGGCCTGACCAAGATTATGTCTGGACTTTAAAAGAGACTGCGACCTCTGAGTTTGTTTCGGCCTTTCTTCTCAGAGTAGTCAGATAGGAAACGCCGAACTCATATAGCTTATTTTTTTTTTTTTTTTTATAAGACGTGTAAAAATGATTTCGATATCCTATTTACAGAATAAACAATTTCATTTCAATTTCATTTCATTTCATTTCATTTACCCACAGGTCCAACAGTACTACGACGTCCTTAGTTTTCGAGTAAACCGAGCAGAGATAAACGTTTATTTATACAAAAATTTGTTTCTGTCTGTGGCTTCGCTCCCGTGTAGGTCGGAGATTATCAAACGGGAAAGTACTACCGGGATATAATGGCCTAACCTAGGTCATGGCCTACTTAAGCGCCAAATTTTAGCCGAAATCCGTTCAGCCGTTTAGACGTGAAAAGGCAGATAACATACAGAAAGACAGACAGAATAGGCTAGTTGCCTGGGTAAAAAAAAGAAATTCTATTTAGTCCGATTTTCAGATAATAAAAAAATGTTAGACACGTATTTTTTTCTTTCTCATATTAATAAAAAAAACTTTGAAAACACGCATTAAAGTTGGGGAGTGGGGGCTCGCTTCGTCACAACGCAGTATTAAATCTAGCAAGGCGTGACGTCATGCTACATATTAACTCAATGTATCGCCGTAATCTTTTGATTACGTCAAAAAAGAAAATATCTATATATTTATTTTATCTTATAATACAGGGTGACAAGGACATGGACGCACAACCTGTTACCATGGATTCAGTACATGATTCTGGAGTTCCCTGCGTTGAAATTTTCCGTAGGTTATTTAAAAAAAAACGAGCGAGCCTGAAATTAGTCGCATATGATGTGTACATCTGATATCTCACCTTGGTATTAGGCAACATTAAAAAGGCTTCGTCAAGGTCGTTTTTGACGGCCAACTCTAGCACCATGGGCGCTCATTGGTCAAATCAAATAGCGCGCGCTTCCCCGGTTTTCTGTTACTCAATTCCATCTCTTTTCACGAAATAACTCTCACAGATTGCCGGAAAGCGAGAGAAAAGATGTTACACTTAAAAAATTTGTTCTTCCATACATTTTCATCGCATGGGTATTGCATTTTTATATTAAACAGCAGATTTTTTTTATAACCTACCAAAAATTTCTATGCTAGGGGTCTAGAATCATGTGCTGGATTCAAGATTACAGTTTTCGCGTCGATGTTCCTGCCACCCTGTTTATAGGCACACTGTACAGGGTGGCAGGGACATCGACGCGAAAACTATTACCATGGATTCAGTACATGATTCTGAACCCCTCTGCGTTGAAATTGTTCTCAGGTTATTTTAAAAAAATCGGCTGTTTCATGAATCCATGGTAACCGTTTTTACATCGATGTCCCTGCCGCCCGGTATAGTATGTACTATTGAAACAGAAATATCTAACGCTACTTAGAAATAGGTTCTATGAGTAACCATCATCATCAGAATATTAATCTTCAGCCTTCATAAGTCACCATCAGTTTATACCGCTACTACTTTTATGACTATGAAATATTTTTATCAGGGGCTTGTGGCTAAGTAATAACAGCCGCACGATCGATCGATCAGGTTAAGCTACGCTTGTCGGGGTTGGTCCGTGAATGGGTGACCATCTTTACATACCGAGACTCCTCCGTGCCTCGGAAAGCACATTAAGCCGTTGGTCTCGGCTATCATTTGTAGATCTTTGACAGTCGTTACGGGTCGTCAGAAGCCCGAAAATCTGACAACCAGTCTTACCAAGGGGTATCATGTTACCCAGTAACTGGGTTGTGGAGGTCAGATAGGCAGTCGCTCCATGTAAAATAGTAGTATTCAGCTGCATCTGGTTAAGACTGGAAGCCGACCCCAACATAGTTGGGAAAAGGCTGGGCAGATGAAATATTTTTATCAGGACATAAGCTATTTTAATAAAAGGTATTTCGCACCGATACGATAAAAGAAGATCAAAAAAAATAACCAAAACAGTTTTAAATGAATTTGTGGTAATATTACTTCTACCTACTGTTTCATTAAGTTGACATTTAATTACAATATTGGGCTGATTAAACTGGAAATTATCTTATGACACGTACATTAAACACATATGTGTACGAATAATTGTCTGTTAATTATTCATTTTTGGGGCAGGTAGACATCAGAAGTGTATTAATTTTCATCTACAAGATACATTTTCTCTTTTTATTATTGGGGCTTATTCTGAAAACTTTTAAAAACAATACATCCTTGTCTGAACCCACACAGTAGCCTAACACTTTGAAGCTTTTTTTGTTGTAAAAAATTTTCGCGCCCACCTTCATAGATTCTCAGAATTCTGACAAACAACGAAGGAAAAGTTCTAAGTAAAATCTAAGTGGGCAGCTTAGCCTTTATCAAAGTCGGGTTGAAAAGTTTTGTACAGAACTCAGTCATTTTACCGATTATACCAAGAGATCTCAATGTAAATGCTTTATTTCAACACATTTCGCTTTGTAAATATTGTCAGGTAAATTAAATTGTTGAGCCCACGACCGATTGAACGGGATTATAATTCCTATTATTTATTTATAAGTTTATCTGCGGTTTTATTAGCTTTCACTATTGGTATTACCTACATGTTTCGCGATATAAATTGGTATTATCTTACAAACTACTTTACCGTGTGGTTTTTTCTATTCTATAAACCTTGAATGATTTTGATGACAGTGAGATCACGTCAGTTTACAAACTTCGAGTCGGTTTATCAATTTAACACCTTTCTAAGTACCTATATAGTACATAATAATTACATCGACTTCTTCTACCCAGCCTTTTCTCAACTAACTTGGGGTCAACGTCCAGTCTTACCAGATGCAGCTGAATACCAGTATTTTACATTGAGCGACTGCCTATCTGACCTCCACAATCCAGTTACTGGATAATACAATGCTCCTTGGTAAGACTCAACTTGGTATTACATCGACTATTTTCTCAAATAACCACCGAATTTACAAGAAATACTCGAAAAACCGATATCAGTACAGATTTGAATGGAAGAAAAAGATTTTATTTGCCTCTTTGTGAGTTGGTTCCTATTTCTGTAAACCTACACTCTACTGATTTTATTGGATTCTCTAAATTACTAGAACTCGGAGCGTTTAGTTCAGATTCAATCGAATTCCAGATGTAGGTATATTAGTAGAAAGTGCTAGCTGTGCCCTGCAGTTTTACCAGCATATATTTCGATCCCGTGGGAACATCGGGATAAAAAGTATTCTGTGTCCTAATGCAGGTCTACCCATGTGCCAAATTTCAAAAATCTGTTCAGCCGTTTTAGCGTGAAAGCTTATTGCTGCGGCCGCAGCCACGTTTATAGTGACGAAGCTTCGTATGTTTTGCTCGCTAAAAAGTTGTCACGCTAATGACGTAGTCACATTAGCGTTAGCGCACAAAACCCCTTTTATGTACTCGGGCGATAAGTGCTACGTAGCCCGAACTATCGCGACGATAGCCGATAATGGTTGGTCACATCTGCATGTATCGTGTCACTGTGCGAAGCTTCGTCACGATAGATGCAGATGCGGCCGCAGCATTACAAACAAACAAACAAACTCACTTTCGCGTTTATAATTATTATACATATTTAGGATGCGCTATATTGTTTTATCTACACCCATGCCATAAATCCTCTATAAAAGTTTCTGAAACAGTTAGCTTATTGGCAACATTATAACAGCCAGTGTCATAGTAACCATTACATCATCCAAACAAGTGTTATAATGTTGTACTAAATTTCATTATGCAACTCGTTTCAACGTTCAAACGGGGGACAGCAGCATGTGTGTGTTATGTGCTGCTGCAGGCGACATACATTCGTGCAGTTGTACTGAATTTCGTGGGAATTTCTTTATTCTTGATCTTGAATTACAAACACCCAATGGTTTCAGAAACTTTTATAGAGGATTCATATCATGGGTGTAGATAGAGTCTTGTATGCAACTGTTATAATTAGGTAATACCCCTTATTATACAACAGTTGCATAAATAACTTTTATGCAAGTTCTCACTATTTTCGTTGTTATTAAAAAGTCACTTCATCGTCATCATTCTCCTGCCCTAAACCAAGGGTTTTTATGAAAATTCATGCCACCAGATGGCGCTACTTTGACAAATATCTATGAGGACGTTCATCATTCATTTCATTCATTCATTCGTTATTCAGTCACGACCAAGAAGTTTATAGATAAAAGTGGAGCTTAGTATAGACCACTGTGGTCGAACGCTCTCTTTCTAAATACACACATAAGTACGAGACAGTGATATGTGTTTTCTTTATCTTATGTATGTATTCAGAAAAAGAGTATCCGACCACAGTCGTCTTCACTTAGGTATTTAGAGTGTTGCCTCCACGTTTATCTATAAACTTCTTGGTCACGACTAAAGAAAATATAGGCGCTTTGACACTTTTGACAGGAGCCCGGACCTGACGTCTCAGTGCTGCCACCTACTGAACGGCGGCGAAACTGTCTTTTCTATCCATATTTCTCTATTAGAAATAATCTCAGTAGTCACTTCCGGATGTTAAAAAGTATACGAGCTAAAAACACGCTGTTATCCACATGATGTTTTGTTTTTCAAAATCTCTTGTTTTCTTTTATTTATCAATGAAAATATTTTAAATCTAAAGACAACATGAAGTGGCATTAGCGTACAAACACCGTGACCCACAAAAAGGTAAACAAAGGTAAAGGTGGCTCTAAATAAAGGTAAACACGTTATTGTTTACAAAACCAAAATAACCTCTTGAGTTGACATATAAAATATGATGTAACATTAAAAACGTTAATACTATAAATGTCTTACTCTCATGTAAAGTCCGCAGGAATACTAGATGAGAACAAGCTCGAATCTTGATTAAAATCTGACAGGTTTCATACTAATCTCTTTTTAAATCGAGATTCTCGCTCGAGTGACTTTCCAGAATACGGATTTAAAGTCAACGTACCAAATCCTAATAACTAGAACTAGTTACCTTCATAATCGAATATCAAATTGTACTGATAGAATTTAATTTCGTTTCACTAATGCTAATTTCGTAGTTTAGTAATTGGTTTTCGGGAACAATTAATCTGTGTTGCAATCGGCAATAAATTTCGGATTGGTAAGGATTCATAGTAAATTGCGTGTACAGCGGTAAATGTTGCCATATGAAATCGAAACTTAATTGGCTTATGTTAAAGTATTTTGTCGTACTTATCTATTGTATTGTATATTGTTTTAATCAAATTAGTTTTCTTGTGAGTGGAGTTCTTATCTGGCACGTACTAACGCGGAATGCAAAATCTTGAATAAAAAAACAGTGGCACTCCGGGAGTGCCGACAAAAGTGAAAACTTGAACAAGATCGCCTTGATGGAAGAAAAATACTTGTATAAAACATTGGTCCGTAACCTTATCTAAATAAAGAGCACAATGGCGTTTACAAAAATAAGGTGTCGGTAACGGTGTCGCGAGTTCAATTGCTTTTTCCATCTCAAAAATGGATTTAGACTCTACAACTTATTTATTTTCACCTACAAATGTGAAGCAATGACTATTTAGATTTCAACCATTTTTAAAGCAAGTCTCTTTCAGAATAATCGAAAAATCTAACAAAAGTTAAAGCTATAACAATTTTTTTTTTCTTCATTCTAATACGACTTACTAGCATACCACTGGAGAAGATAGTAAAATATTAAAAACAACTTGAATCTAGCTTCCAATTTCTATATCTTCACTTAAATTGCCCACATATTTTCTGTCTACACGGCACGTTAATACGAAACCTCTTTCGTTTAATATAAATAGAACTCGATATGGCTCCAGTTCTATTTTCATGCGTTCAGTTTTCATTCATTCTGTATTTGATAGTGAATAAAAACTTTTTAAATGAGACATAATTTTAGAGTTGCGTAAACTTTGGAATAACTCCGCTCGAGGCCCGCGGGCGGTCCGCGCCGTGACAGATTTACGACCGCACTTAAATAAACAATTACTCGGGTTTCATTATAACGTCTCAAGTAGTATTGTTTATGTTTTTTGCTACTCGAATAGATTAGGAATACGTTTCAAATGGTTGCAGTCTTTGTAAACAACGTTCACTTATCTTTATTACCCGCTTTTGTTATTGTTTCTTTTGTTCTTTGTGATAACGATTTCTGATAAAACTACCGTATCAATTCACACGAAATTTTGCAGGGTACATTATGGATAGATAAGTTATCTAACAAAAGCGTTTTTAGAGACAAACATTCAAAACAAAAAATTCAAAAAATCTAGATTTTAGATAATCTAGATTTTCTAATGCTTACGTAACTTTCTCCGTCCCAAAAAAATATTTTTTTGTATTATTTTGTTCTAAATGTTGTCTAATACGATGATACATGTAATATAGAAAAGAAATAAAACACTTACGGATCAGATCCATACAGAAAAACCACAAAATATCACAACTTTCACATTGACGGGAACTTTCTCTTATCTGTTTGTTTACACTTTTTTGGTTGGGTCAAAATAGGTATAACATGATGTTATTTATATCTAAAACGATGTAATATTTACTTCAAAATGAAAATATCACCACTTTCCGACGATTTACACACAAAAACCATTAAAAAACGAATTATTACAGCGAACGGGAGTGACATTTGACTGACATTTTACCGCGCGGGAACGTGATTTTCAACATTTTTTTAAAATGTTGCCTATTAATATTTTTGCTTTTAGTCGATTTATTTGACGAGAATATCTATCCGACCATAGACACAAAAATTCACAGACAATAATAGCCATTACAGCGAATACAAATAGAGTTGTAAGCCGCGTGGGTACTTGGACGCACCGGTGCGTCCGCGGTCCTTTAGCGGTTAAAATGGCTTTATATTGCAGTCTGGTGATATTGTTAAAGTTTTATTTTATACTAGAAATATTTGTCAAAATTTTAATGGTACTCATAACATGTTATAACTTCACGACTGTTTTTCCCGAAGGGTTAAGCAGAGTCCCATATAGGTTATAGGATAATGTGTTTTCCGGTAAAAGGCAATAAATTAGTCCCAGTGTTACTTACATACTTAACCGTTTAATGTTAAAGTAAAACAAATAAACTACCCTAACTGAATCATTTTGAAGGATATTGCTAATCCAATGCTTCTTATGTTCGAAAAATTTGTCATCAAAACATCGTAAATTACGCAGTGAATATTGTTGAGCTGTCAAAATGAAATAGATTATGATTGATCGCAATTAGGATGCTGGTTACTAGCGAAAAGTATCTAAACTGAAACATTTCATTACAATCATGTGACATAAGTATTATGTTATCACATTACCGGATAAAACATAGCGTCCCCTGTTGTCATTATTTATATTTATTTCGTACATTTTTGGCCGGTCCTCGTAATGAGATCTTGTTAGTCCTACGAATTTTTTCTCTCTACTCAATAAATATTAGGATAATTGAGTTCGAATGACATACGTTACATGTTTGAACATTTTGTATACTTCTATGAAACTAGGTAGCGAGTGGATCTAATATAATTTACAAAATATATCGTGTTTACCGGCAATATATGGCGAGTCAACGTATTATCGTTAAAACCAAAAAATGCATCCGTCTCACATTTATAAAAATAGAACATCAATTTTATTAGTCATTTCCAACTGATGACATAGAGTTTTTCGTAGTAACTATAAAAGTGCAGTGTATAAATGACTGTTACCTTTCCAAAGTCTTCTCATCGTTAGCTTCCTGTCCTTCCCTCTCGGGGGCAGCCTCCAACATCTCCCAGAAGTTGTCCAGACCGTACACTGCTGAAAACAACAACAATATTAATATTCCGAAAGAAATATCTATAACATTAACACTTTGACAAGCAAGAACAATCGAAATTAGTAAATATTTCATTCGATTGCTGACAATATCTTAGCTCATTTTCCTACATGAAGTTTCAGTAGTCGTAATTAATTACATATCCTGTATATGATTTCCACTAATTACCTCATTAAATAGGAGAGAGCAAATACCTGTTGATCTCTATTAACCGCACAATATACATTCACATGACGTAATAAGCAACATAAACACCCTCAAGTCACTCACAATAAAAGCTCACATATACGCAGCCGAGAGTAAATCTCATCAAATGAGACCTCTCAGTTTTCTATCCAGAAATAAGACAGGAGACAAAGCATTCGTGTCCCTATCAGCGCTACACACGCACATAAATACAGCATTGACGGACATCATGAATAAAAGGAGCACATTTTTGTCCCAGTACTTTTGACCCCACGAATAAGGAGGCCTAAAATAGAAAATCTAAAAACCAAAAGCACTTGTTATCCGTAACAATGCCGTATTTTTGCGCTCACAAATTCACATGACACATCCTTAGACCATCCAAGTAAAGCGAACAGAAGCTCCAGTGTGTGCTGTTTATTTCAATGTTTTCACTTTTGTCGAAGTTTGCATGTTTTAATAAGCGAGTATGGCATGTTTATGTTGGCCCAGTACGCCGCCTGGCCCGTCCCCGGAGGCTTTAATTCGGTCGATGCGAATATTTGTCGTATAAATAACATTTTTTCGGCTTTAAGCCGGTTTCCGACAGACGACACCCAAAAGTCACCGATAGTGCGTGATTTCTTTAATATTGGATCGGAGATTATCTCGACTAATACCTCGATCGTTCTTTGGCAAAGGGGCCCTTTTCCCGTAACCTCTCGCGATAAGTACGTTGGAGTTGGGCCTAAAAGTTCCCCTGGTCACTCTAATTTCTTCCTCTGTTGAAATGCCAAGTCACGGTGGTGAATTATTTTAGATCACCGATGGAAAGCGATAAAGCGTTATCATTTTTATTTACTGCAAGCGTCTATTTTTGAACAAAATCCTTTCTTTTTCGATATCCACAACATTATTATGTTTTCTTTTATTGAAAGCTTGAAAAGCTCTTTTAGCGTTGCGTTGAGAGTTTCGTCATATTTTACCTTCGTCATTAACGTCATCGTTACCAGTTCTTTTGCCAAAGTCGTGGGCGATCAAGAGGTTGCTCTTGGGGTTATACTTCCTGCGACCGTGAGGTTCGTAGCTGTCCTGATCTGCTGATGTATATGATTGGGAGTAAAACAGTGTTAATATGTGTATGTGTATAATCATTAAAAAGCAAATAAAATTAACAAAAGGCAATACCAGTCGACGTGGTTCAGAATTCCTTTTGTTTTGATAGAATAAGCTCGACAGACAACATTCTCTAGGCACAGAACCATTGAAAGTTTTCAACTTTAATGTTAAGTAAGTTTCAAATTCTTTTAGATAGAACATTCATCAAAAGTTGAAAACTTGTACCTTTTATTCAGAGAGAAACTAAACATTCCAGAAATATGTTGTTATGAAAATGCACTTCATTTAAGCGCGATCCCATATGAAATTCGTGACTTCTCTCTGAGTAAAGGAGTTATGGTGTGAGTTCTTCGTAGTGAATCTACGAGTACATAATATCGAGCAGTAACACGGTTTCTATCCTCTCACAAACACCTGCAAAGCGTCACTTCAGAAAAAGCCTGTCCAAAGGTTTCGCGGACCATTCCCAAATGGATTTTTGCTTTTATTTCCTAACACACGTGCGGACTGTGGTTAAGTCTGTTACACGGTCCGGCATTCTGTCGGCTTCGGCGTAGTTTTTGCCATTCACAGTGACGCGAGGCCGGAAACTCAATCAGGTTCATTGTGGTACCTTCGCCGTCCAATTCGGGAGCTCTTTTACCGAAATCTCTTGCGATCCCAACTGTGGGACTCTTAAAGGTGGGCGTGCCGCGGTGCGAGCGGGCGGTCGGCGTTTGATGCTCTACGTCCCCTTCAGGAATAATGTTACAATCTTAGCTAGTTAGTGAAACTGTCACATCTCGAAAAGGTCTACCGCTGGCGCACCTGCGGCACTCGCCATCTAACCTCAAAATAAACTTATTTACCCTTCGATAACAAATAATAACAATATGAATTGTACGTTTGAATGGCACAATTTCATCGTCAAAAGATTATGGTAATCTCAAATATTTCGATAGAATACTGACAGAGGAACTTTACATATTGAACAATAGAAGTGAAAAGTTGCGGAAACTTTTATTTGAATTTCAATACAGGCTAATGTTTAGGTAGGAGGATTATTCTTACATATTATTCTGTACAAATTATGCGCTCCATTAGCGATCAACGAGCGAAACTTATAAGTTAGCAGGCTAGGAAGATTGATGCCCAGCATTGTGTTCTAACTCACATACATCACTCGAGTCCAAATGTTCGTAATTACTTCGTAAAATGCATCAGAATCTTATTAGTATACAACAATTTCTGATGGATATGTTATTCCGGTAAAAGTTGGGGAGGAAAATAGAACAACAATAATGTGTTTCAAACAATAAATACGACTCACAAAAATAAACAGTAGGTACACAAATAGTTAGAAGTTATGAAAATTTCTAAATATATACCTCTATAGTTATATACCTTATTACCAGTACTTATTGATGAAAATTGTACACATTCACTATTTTTCCATTACTTACTCAAATGACACAGCGGGTAACGTTGGAAACTTCATTAATCTTTAACAATTTGACTGATACTACGTTTTATTCGACAAAAATACTATTACAGAATGCATTAGCTAATAACTAGATACAGAGACAGGAAAAGATGGATAAGATTTTATGTAAATAAAACATGTGGAATTTTATTTAGTGCCACATTATTCCTGTTTGCATGAACTTTAACCAGACAATAATATCTTTTAAGTACTGCTTTATTTTGGGAAAGATATAACCCTCAACTTTATTTTCACGGAAATGTGCTGTTTTTAAACTTGATGCTACAAGGATTATGTTATGAAACATTAACCGTTTAACATAGGGATGCCTATGTTAATGAAAAAGGTTATCCCTTTTCTACAAATTGTTCGTACCAAAAACCTATTTACAGAAACCTGAAATTAAAGTGCATTACACTCACATTACAATACCTATTTGTGACAACATCCAGATTGTTATGGGATTTAAAAAAATGTTCTCAATTTGTGAGCGCAGAGCATGAAAATGATACAGAAAAAATTAAAAAGACAAAAGTGTGTGAACAATAAAAAGTGCCAAAGTGAATTTAGATTAATAGAAAAACTGGCCTTAGGCTTTCACGACATCTTAAAAAACGTAATTTAAAACATCACCTGTATTTCAACGATTGATAAGTTTACTAAAAAGTTTTAATTAGATATCGTGGACACCAGGCCTCAATATTGTAACAGAAGGTGATAAATATAAAAAAACAAATCCAAACCACACATTTCAGGGCTCCGGGCCGTCCAGGGTCAGGGTCAGTGACCGTAAAAAGATTGCTTGTATTAATTTTGTATGCATTTTGAAGGCAAGAGTTCAATTGTACGTATTCCGCGCATTTGAAGCTATGCTACCTAACGGACAGGAACACTGAGCCCAGACTTCTCGGATCTCAAAAGACCCTGATCCAAAACTGTGTGAATAAAAATGTAACTCACGCTCGGCCCTAGTGTGTGGCCTGTCGCGCTTGCCGAATCCCCTAGCAGTCATCATCTCGACGTTCTTAAACCCACGGGTCGGGCGTTGTTGTTTGGTGCGAGTGAGCCTTCCCTCGGGTGCCGCGGCTACCACGCAGAGGCATGCTGCCACCGCCACTGCTACTGCCAACTGCATTGAGAAATTCATTGCTGGGGACAAAGAGGGAAGGTGGTTAGTTTTTGAAGATGAGTAAGAGAACGGTGATAAGATGAGTGAACCTGGTAGTGTGACTGTTAATCTACTCCATTGAAAATTAACTTTTGATCCATTAATGAATCCACCCAAAAATTGAGTTGTTTTGAAAAACAATGATATCCTACTGTGTACCAAAATATACATTGATCGGAACGAAAATCCTTCAAAATTAACATTTCACTGCCTCGCTGGTCGCTACTGTTGAGCTTGAGGTCCTGGGTTCGAATCCCAGGTCGGGTAGTGATATTGGGCTTTTCCATCTGGAATTTCTCAGTAGCAGCCCGGAGTCTGGAATTTGTGCCCGATGGTGGCAATAAGCTCACATTACATGGGACTTAAACATAACTGGCGATATGTGGGTGTACCTACTACAGGTACACCTCTGTGCAACCCTTCGGGGAAACAAGGCGTGATGTTATGTTATGTTACATGGGACTTAAACATTAGTGGCGAAATGTGGGTGTACTATGGATACACCTCTGCCTAACCCATCGGGGAAACAAGGCGTGATGCTATGTAATATACCAGTTTGATACCAGTTCACATTTTTTCAGTTTTTCATGGATACATTTTAACTATCGAAAAATTGTAAATGATTTGTCACAGTTCACAATTTTTCGACAGTTTATAATCTAACGGAAATAATGCCGATAGATTATAAACTAACAAAGTTCATAATTATACGGTGACATATATATTTCATACATAAACAAACAATACGGCAACCGTAGAGAAGGTGACGTAAAGGTCACGTTTAAATACCTATTAAGTTAGATCTAACTTTTTCACATTTAAAAGTGATGGATGGATGAGCAGTGATAGCCTAGAGGTGTGACCGTTGGACTGCCAAGTCATAGGTCTCGAGTTCGAACCCAAGGCACGCACTCTAACACTAACACTCTGACTTTTCGGATTCATGTGCGTATTGTAAAATTATCACTTGCTTCAAAAACGGTGAAGGAAAACATCGTGAGGAAACCGGCATGCCTGAGAGATATTTCTTGACCGCATGTGAAGCCAAGTCAGAGTCCCATGGGCAGCTTTAAAACTTTGACACCAGGTTAGTCACTAACCACACCAAAAGAAGACATAAAAACTTTTTCCAAAAAAAAAACAACCGACTTCCAAAAAAATACACTACATAGCGAAAAATTACTTTAATTTCGGAAGTCGGTGTCTTGGGATTTGTATTTTCGTTTTTTGCCACCGACTTCCGAAATTAAAGTTATTTTTCACTTTGTAGTGTATTTTTTTGGAAGTCGGTTGTTTTTTTTTGTAAAAAGTTTTTATTTTTCACTTTTTAGTTGTGGTACCTACCCCAACAAATTCGAATACCACTACCTGCTACCAGTGATAGGAACTTATCATAAAATATCATCCACATACTAAGTGGGAAAAAAATACGTATTTTGTAGCTAACTGAAAAACTACCCAAGCAAATTTAATACAATTTATATAGGAACAATTTGAGAGCAAACAAAAAAAGAATTTTCAAAATCGGTCCACAAATGACGGAGAAAGCGGTGGAAATAAATAAAAAAAAAAAAAAAAACGCTACGAACATATAAATCCTCCATTTTCGAAGTCGGTTAAAAATCATTTAGCTTTCTATGCAATTTTAAAATTTGTATTACATAATGATTAATTAAAACTGCCGTAGAAAATTTTTCATTACCGAAGTAAAAAAATTGAAATAAAACGTTATTCTGTAGTCATGTCATAGATACTTCACCTACTGGAGAAGTAACGTACCATCCAACCATGAAAGCCTTCACGACTCACTCAAAGGCCGTAAAACATGACAGATGGTAATGGATTCCTCTAGTACCTACTAGGATGTAACAACCCACTATGACTTAGCATACCGCTATCTTGCTACATTCGAGAATGATAGATGGATGCAAAAAACAAAGAAATATATGTTTTGGTTCTGTCCTAAAGTTACAAAAATCCGGCCTAATGCGAATCGAACTCACACACGAAGGGTTCCGTACCAAAATCAATCTACCTAGCCTTTTCCCAACTATGTTGGGGTCGGCTTCCTGTCTAACCGGATGCAGCTGAATCACAGTATTTTACATGGAACAACTGCCTATATGACCTCCACAGCCCAGTAACTAGGTAAGACCGGTTGTCAGACTTTCGGGCTTCTGTCGACCTGTAACGACTGTCAAAGATTTACGAATGACAGCCGGGACCAACGGCTTAACGTGCTTTCCGAGGCACGGAGGAGTCTCGGTATGTAAACATGGTCACCCATCCACGGAGCAACCCCGGCAAGCGTAGCTTAACCTGATGGATTGATCCGTGCAGCTGTTATTATTTAGCCACAAGCTCCTCCACGAAGGGTTCCGTACCACCGTACAATATTTAGCAAATAACCTTTAATTTTTAACTTTATTTGATTTTTATTATTGTTACATCGGCAATAGAAATATTTGTGAATATTTCAACTGTCTACCTATTACGGTTAATGAGATACAGCCGGCTGACAGACAGACGGACAGACGGACGGACGCACGGACAGCGCGGAGGCTAAGTAATAGTATTCCACTTGGCACTCTTCGGGTACGGAACCCTAAAACATCGAGCTTGTTCCTGCAAATCCCTTTTTTCTAAAAACACAATTACGATCTAAAAGTTTTTTAAAGAGCATGTGAAATACAATGGTTTCACAAGCCAGTTTGTTTGACAATATGTGGTGACAATAATTATTGAGTAAATTGCAAACGATCTTAAAACGGTAACAAGTTATGTTGCCCTGATATTATTTGAATTCTTTGAAAGAAAGATACATAATGAATGTGTAAAAGGATATAATCAGCCTATATTAATGTTCCCATTCCTGGGATACAGGCCTCCTCTCGCTGAGAGGGAGAATGTTGAAAAGAGCTACTAATAAAAGGAAAACTCGATTCGTTATTGTTTCTTAAATCTACTTATTAGTTTAGTTGTTTTTGCTATTGATTTGGATATATTTCTCAACTGCCAGCGATCAATAACAAACAAGTCAACTTGTTCATTGTCTAAAAGATCTTAAATAGATTATATTATTAATTACTTAAGGCTTCCGGGATCCCTTAATTAATAAGTAATAGAATAGAGGCCACTTATACAAATATTTTGTCAGTTCCAAACTTAAAATAAACTCTAAGGCTACCTAAAATAACAATTATAGACATCATTTGGTATGCGATAAACTTCTGTTTCAAAATATTTTCCGTCTGTGTTCTCAACGAATTCCGAACATAAAATGCTCGGAATTTCAAAAAGTATTGACTGTTACTTAGAGGTACGAAACTTTCAGTTGTTTTCAAAGTGCAGTATTATGGAATAGTTGCGTTCCAAGCCCCTAGTTTCCTAACGAATGCGGACCTCCACTGGGCTTCACTGGGCGATCATTGATGAACGAATGTGGGCCAAACTGGGCCACTGGGCCACTATCGTAAAAATAACAAGACAAAGTACATAATACTTGATAACGTTGTATGGCCAAACTGTAAAATTTGGTCTTCATGACACTTTTCTGTTAGTTACATAAATATCTGTTTTCCTACTTAATTGTGTGTCTTGGTACTTAATTATGATCTTCAGACTGAGTCGTTGGACTTTGTTCGACAAACGGGCTTGGGTAAACAAAAATGGCGGCTTTTTAATTAAGAGATAAAACAATGTAGGTATTTTATGAATATTTCGTATCCTTGTCCAAAGATATTTTAAAACAAGTTGACAAAAAAATTACCAATATTTTTAAGGATGTTTTCCCAACCAAGTGCCTATACCTGATATATACAACCCAAGGTACAAAATCAGGAATGACAATCCTGAAACCATGTTGCAAAAGTAAAACTGCATTAAACGTGCAAATGGCGTGAATGCCGCAAAATGCTGCGAAATGCTGCAAAATGCTTATTTGAGTATTTAAGGGCAACAGACGAAACGTAATCACTAATGAGGGACCTGCAAAGTCCATTGTTCTCGATATAGAAAATATAAGTTTAAATTGTTATTGCTGGTACGTTTATTTCAGAAAATTAGCCCAGGTTCCATTTGAAAATAGTAATAAAAATAACTAAGAAGACAATTGATTTGTTTTTGACCGTAACATTAACTAAGAATTATAAGAAAAAGCATACGTGTCTACATGAATTCTATTAAACGCTGATGTCGCAGCTGATTCTGTTATTTTCATCCAGCTCAAAATAATAAAATGATGCAATTTTATTTACCACTTTCAGAATGTGAACGTTAAAAGCGTTTAGGTACATGTCATGGACTTGCCCTTCCCACACAAGTTACTACTTGCGCTCCTGAATTCCAAACCGGTTAGATAATAAGAAAATCAGTACCAAAACACGTACAGATTGCTCCCTAATTACGTGCCCAATCGCACACTACAATCCAATCAGCTTGCAACATCTATTTATGAACTACATGCACGTAATTTTGAGAAACAATGCACTGTTCGCCCAGTACTTCGCCGTGTCACCGGTATGGAGCCGGCCAGAAGCCCTAATCCAGAGCTAATCTAACGGTATATCCGGCTGTAAATCGCATTATATGCACCGGACCGTTTAACCTGTTGTTTTATTGTTTTATATTTATACTTCACCCTGAGCAAGGACAGGGGCAATGTCTGGTTAATGTGAAAGGGGAATTGGATATAATTTGATGGCACAGGTGACTGGTTAAAGATTTATGAAAAGAAAGAAAGAAAAAGTATTTATTAAGACTTGCACAGGAAATCACAAATTAAACTAAACACCTTCATTAAAAACATTAATAAAAAAACAATAAAAAAAAACAAAGTAAAATTAAAAATTAAAGCAGAGAGTCCTGTACGAGACCAAAAGGCTCCTATCTCAGCATATGCTGCGACATTTAAAAAAAAAATGTCGCGGCGCTGGTAGTATTATGCACACACGTCAGTCACTTCAACGTCAAGTCGCCAATCAGTCACGTTAATCACCACGCTTGCTCAAGACGGATTGGTGATTTCAAACTTTTAACGTTTCCTCACGATGTTTTAGCTTCACCGATTTTAGTAATGTCCAAGATGTAACTCAGAAATATAATGCTATAGATGTTAAAATATATGGTCAGCAACCAATCTTCTTGCTGTAACGGGGTCAAAAAAAGATGCAATCTCAACTCCTGCCTTAATTAACAGTAGGCACCAGTACAGAGCGTGCATTCGTTTTTAAAAGAGCAAACTCCAACCCAATCAGACTCGACTTTTCCAAAAATAATTGAGAAATCTTCTACAGTAAAACTCTCATACAAAAGTCGTCATATGTTCAAAATAATATGACGTATTTTTTGAAGTTAATACAAAATGAAACATCATCACGAATGCAGTACTCCCCGAAAGCGTAGACAAAGGTGTAGTTAAATATAAATTTTTCGTCAGTAGAGGCAAGATAAAATCGAGGAGTTTAAAATAAAATCTCAGGTCACAGCTAATAACAACAGTTCATTATTCCCTTGTTCATTATAACAACATCGATACATCGTAGGTGCGACACTAATTGATCAATGATTCGGATTTTATCGCCCTCTGTCCCGCCAGCCGCCGCAAATTACACTCAAATGAACTCCTTCGTGATCTGACATCGAGTTATGTTATGTTCTACGTAGGATTCTGGTAAAAAATACCTTCCTGTAGGGTAAGATGGGATATAAAAGAAGATAGATTGTTAAAACAATGAACGTGGAACGTTCAGATCAAATTGTCAAGTTCACTTGCAATGCCAAGGATTGCCGATGACTAAGAGGTCCTAAATTAATTAAAAGCAATTTTAATTTGAAAAGGTGTGAAGTAACTTATCAATCAGATAAAGCCACCAGCGAGAGGTTCAAGTAATTAAAGGGTTTGCCAACACCTCGAGGTCTCACTGGTGTATAAATATTATCACAACAGGGAAACAACATCTTATAGATTAAACTTCCAACTGTACCAGAAGCCATGAAAGACTATTTCTAAACCGCAAACAATTAGGCGCACGATATCGCAAGGAGAAAAGCGTACAAAGTTAAAAGACAACAACTAAAAAAAGAAATTAAAACGATTCCAGGAACAAAGTTTTCTTTTCCCCAATTTCAAAGTTGAAAAGAAATTGAACAAGAAAAAGCAAAGTTGTTTATCTTTCTGGGAATTGTGCTGGAAAGATCGTTCGAGGAAAAAGGGGTAACGATACTGCTGCAAGTTTCTGGTAAACCGTGGAATTTTTAAATTCACTAAGTTAATAGCTAGGTACAGTGTGTACGGGTGGCGTACAGTGAGGTGCTAATATATTGTGTACTTCGCATTATTACCCGGGTTAATTCCTAGAACTGAAACTGGACTAACTCCCAAGGGAGATAATGAGTGCAGTCAATAAATAACTCTCTGCTTTGTGCAATACGATGATATCTTGCTGATCTTACATTATTACCGCACACGACAAGAAATGATATTCGTTTCTTCGAAAAATAACATATGGGTTTTTTTTCACTAACTTTTAATTAAGATATGCACGGGAAATAGAGTCGGCTAA
Organism: Agrochola litura; assembly: GCA_949152395.1. Taxonomy (NCBI): domain Eukaryota; kingdom Metazoa; phylum Arthropoda; class Insecta; order Lepidoptera; family Noctuidae; genus Agrochola; species Agrochola litura. Next base: position 7,569,891 of record OX424508.1, read on the forward strand.
AGAACCTCATTTTCGAAGTAAGTTCAATTTAAAAAAATCTTTTTCTTTTTTGACGTAAAATAAAATGAGATGTAGTCGGGACGAGAATATCTCGACAAAGAACTAAATGAATAGGTAAATAATTACATACCATCTAAATTGAAAATCCAGTCAAAAGTGCATTTTATATTTAATTTTTTGTTCGCGTGTCCACTCAGCAATAGGTTCTTATTATTTTATAAATAATTTTTTTTTTAGTTGCGGGGCGATAACTTAAGGCAATACCTTAAGTTGTCGCCCCGCAACTAGAGAAATGGAAAGTTATGTAAATGGAGAGAAGCAAGTTATATCACAGAAAAGAAAGGTTATTCAGAAGGTTTAATTTATAAACAAATGAACACTTGCAACCACAGTAATTATTTATTTTGCGAGTGGATTGAAAAGTTTTAAGTTTTGTGTCTTGTGTAATGTTATTTGCGTAAAAATGAATATTATTGCGTAAATTATTTGTTATAAAGAAAAAAAATTATAGCTGCTTAGTCTGTGTGTCAAAGTTCTTATAATAAATACTATATTTTAAGTCTTAAAAACTTTTTAAGATTGTTTTGAATCTTGAATTCCTGAGAAAATGTGTGGATATTATTCGTTATAGGCTGAAAGGCTGGTCGGGGACGCCCTAGGAGGACATATACTGACCTTATTGGTGATGTTCTTCAGAAAGGTCAGGTGCGTAGTACTCGCAACCGGCGTGCGTGTATGACCAGATGTATGAACGTAAACGAAGCAAAAGGAGTTTGTAAGGATCGTAGCAGGTGGCGTTCTGTAGTTTCTGCCTACCCCCATGGGAATAAGGTGTGAGTTTATATGTGTGTGTATGTATTATTCATTATATCCATGGCTATAAGTACGAATAGTAAAGGCAGCTATTTCTCATGATCTTTCACTGTAGCTGACTTTTCAAAACCCATGTATAACTTTACCGGCTTATTTCGTGTCTGTACCTTCTGTTACCACTTTGTAACAAATCCACGCTTACCCTTATTAGTGTTGGATGAAGTCCCGTTAAAACGCCACATGAATATAGATGATGTTCTAACTACTCGGAAGAATCAGGATCACGCCTTCAATACTAATGGCGAGAACTTTTCGACATTTTACATTATTTCCCTCTATTTCTTTGAATGTTACGTCTTTGTTAAACATAATTTGTCTTTGGTTTAGTTTGTACTGGGTAGGAATATTTTATGAAGGAATTACCTATAAAATATTTTAAGTATCCCAAGATAGTTTAAGAGCTGAGTTTAATGATGATTCTGGACTTTATTACTTTGGGCTCTAATTTCAAAATCCCTTAATCTTTCATTCTCACACCTACACTCGTACCCAAATACTATCTGTAAATCGAGCAGTATCCACACAAATAGTTTGAGTATTTACGTCAGATGTCAAATTCCAACGACAAATTAGTCATATTCGCCATTCATGGGTATCTGTGGCTTAAGTTTCTGGATATTGCATACCTCACATTTATGTTCACTGTTCTGTCATGTTCATGTTCAGGTTCAACCATGACCTTTACAGACGAGTTATTTCGAAGAGAGGATTTTGTATTGTAAGTTTGCATGTAGGTAGCAGGGATGTTAAGGAGCTCCGTAACCATAACCGACACTATCGGATATCCGAAATGAAAATCTATCCGTAACCGAATCCGTTATAAACGTTTCGGATAATTTCGGATTGGGGCGGTGTCTAAATGAGACACATTATGACAGGTTTTTCTGCCCGGCCGAGCCGATACAATAGCCGCGCGCGTCACGTGCATGTTTGTTTATTATTGCTATTATTTAGTCATTACCTAGTCAGTCATTGCAGGATAATATTATAACATTACAATTTCTTAAGAATCTAATAATCCGTAACCGAAACTATCCGAAACTAACGGATAATCTGAAATAATCTCATATCCGTAACCGTATCCGAAACCGGTATAATATAATTTCTATATCCGAATCCGTATCCAGATCCGAAATTTCATATCCAGTATTCTAATTCCAACCAACTGTCTTTAATGTTTTGACATAATTGTTACCTACGTATTGTTAAAAAGCCAGAGGTAGGTAATAATATTATTCGTTAATTAGAAACATAACGTGGTATTCTTACACGGTATACAAAAGGTGTTCGATCAGCATGCAATTGCATGCATTTTATTTTAAGCTCCAGCGATATTGACAACGAACCATAAATAATAGATTTTAAAACTTCAAAACTTTTTACACGAAAATACTTCATTTGTATTATATTAGGTAGACATGTAAAAAACAGTTTTACATTCATAAATGTAGGTGTGGTGTGGACAATTAAAACCACATCATACAACCCCAATTATATGGTCAATGAACACCCCAAGAGGTTTTTAGAACAAATAAACACAATTTTCGGTAACAAATTGTTTCCCTAAGTCCTATTGGGAATAGACAGCACAATTTTATTCATCTTCCCGCGCAAATTACGAGGAACCAGTAAACGTTACAAATTGTAGGTCAACAGGGGAAATTACCATAACGTTTTGTGGTAAAATCTCTGTTTTTGTGCTGCTAAAAGTTTGGTTTGTACTCTTTGGTATTTAAGCGCTAGTTGGAATGTGAATTGGTATGAACATTCAAAAATTCAAAATTATTTATTTTGGAACAACTAGATCCAAAGTTTAGTATTCAAAAAACTAAGAAACTATTGTTAGTACTTAAATACAATTACGAAGGACAACACTCATTAAATACATTCTATACACAAATGCCCCTGTGCTGAGACATTCCGCCCCGTCAAGATATTGTACCTCCCTAAAACATCACCAGACGAACGAAATGCCTCAACACAGGTGCACGTACATCTTCTGCTATAGTTTTCAGAATGCTGTTGTGACTCCCCCGCACCCTCCTCATAAGTGACACGACTTTTTTCCGAATGACCGCATGAAAATCGAACACTACGAACATTGACAGGACAGATTTTTTTTAAATGAAATAATAAGTACTATAGACTGTTGTAAAGAAGGCAAGAATATCTTAAATTAATAGCTAAATGAGAATCTTGTTTAAAGCGTCTATTATTTATTTTTGGAATAATTTTCTGCAGGGCCAAAATAGAAAACTTTTTACAGTATTTCAAGAGTGAATGTGAAACCAATGAAGTGGAAATCTTAAGAAGTCCCTGAAATATTTGATTTTCTTTTAAGTAGATTCATGAGTTTCAATATATTCTTGTCAAGTCTGAGTATGTAGGTACTCGGGCATTCATAATATTTGTCGGTGTTTTCGAAAAAGACTGCGACACAGACCGTATGAGTTACAGAGCGATCAACAAACCCAGCATTTTTCTGAACGTCAATGTACACACGGCTACACATCATCACGGCGTACGGAAATCCTATACAATGCGAGATCAGCATAAACTGGAAATGTATAGCTTGATGTGTAGCCGTGTGTACCATTTTAATGGTCGCATAAATTATTAAAATGAAAATGAGATTAGTTACCATTTTCTGTCGGCGGAAACTCCAATATATCAATAAATAGTTACGTGTTTATTTCACTAGTATCTTTTTCTTATGTTGTGCATTCACAACTGAAGAGGAAGCCATATTACAGACAATGACGTAGTTTCTGTATTGACAATAGATTGTTACGGCATCGCTAGACTAGCTCACTGTCTTCCTTATTATGTGACATGTACACGATGGCTTACGTTGGCCATACTTTATTTACACACATCTACACGATGGCCTACGTTGGCCATACTACTCTACTATGTATGACACAGAGTAAAATAAAACATGAATCTGTAAATGTTATTAATACAAAACCCGTCACACCTTTCTCTACCACTAAACATAACATCACGCCTTGTTTCCCCGAAGGGTTGGGCAGAGGTGTACCTGTAGTAGGTACACCCGCATTTCGCCAGTTATGTTTAAGTCCCATGTAATAGGGGGCGAGCCTATTGCCATCAACCCCTACAACCCCCCTACAACTCTACCACTACAACTCCTGAAATTCAGAATCTACAGTAGTGACCTTTAGAAAACGTCCCATACAACGAAGTTCAACGAGTTCCAGGGAACTATTATGAAAAAAAAAGAAAAAAAAGGAAGAAGATAAATTATTCAACTGTGTTGAAACATGTATAAAAACAATCGGCAAATCCTCAGCAATGTTGTGTGTGAGTGCTTTTTCAGCTTGGCAACCCACATTGCAATCATCATGTAAATAGAATTATAAAAAACTACTTCATCATTTAAATCACCCTATTATTGATGAAACTAAACTTTTAATTAAATTACAACTACCCTATGAAACATTACCAATTACTCTAAAACCATCTAACCTAAATATTTAGTCACCAAACGAAAATTGATTACGTAAATATGCTTATAATTACCCTAACTGGGCCACATGGGACATACCGTTGTGTTTTTGACAAGTATGGCCATGCTACCGTGTTCCTAAAATTGACAACCAACAGACAAGTCCCTGTTAGAAACATGTGCGATACTTACTAATTAGAAAAGTTGATGAACATAGTGTTAATTATTATATGCTAAGAGTTTGTATAATGTTGAGTAAAAAAAAACAGTGGCACTCCGGAAGTGAAAACTTGAACAAGATCGCCTTTGTAGAAGAAAAATACTGGTATAGAACATTGGTACGTAACCTTATCTAAATAAAGAGCACAATCGCATTTACAAAAAAAAAACTTCCAAAACCTTTAAAGTAAAAATACTTGCATAGAACATTGATCCGTAACGTAATATTAATAAAGAGCACAATCGCGTTTACAAAAATGAGGTGTTGGTAACGGTGTCGCGAGTTCAATTGTTTTTTCCATCTCAAAAATGCCCAACGCACCTAAAGAAGTTTTCACTTCAAAAAACTTAATATATTATATTTGAAATTGGATTACACGGTTCGCGTAGAGGCGAATGTTTGGAGCCATGCTCCCTTCGCAGCAACTGGTGGGTTTGATTTCCACTCGCAACGCAATTTTGTGATTATAAGGAGAAATTCTAGTGTGAGCAACGTTTATCTAAAATGAAACGTACCTAGATAGGTATGTGAACGTCTAATTTTCTATCGGAGTTACAAACCAGGTACCAGAATTATGTAAAATGTAACCTCCTACATTTTTGTTGAAACGAAAAATGTTTGATGATAAAACTCGTATTGAAATCATCTCAATGGAAAAAAGTACAAAAGTAAACTTAATGCAATAATAAATGTAACTTCTGTAAGTTATTAATAGTTTAATAAAAGAAGTTTTAAGTTTTTTGTAGATTTATCACCTTTAAGCAGTTTTATTCTTCCCTGAAGACAGTATTGTCTCAAGAGGTCACACCGCTTTATAAAGCGCTAAAAGCGACGAATTCGTTAAAATCCTGTTGAAACTTTGGACATTTATCTCATTTTGAATAAAACAGGTTCTATATTCAGAATGTAACCATTAATCTTATACAACTTCGGTTAAAAGGATTTTACGGTTACGGCTTTAATAATTACATAATGTGGGGAAATTTGGGTGGGCCAGCTTTACCTACATATCTGCCTATGTCTTCGGGAAAATCGGCGTGAAGTGGATTATTACAACGATGTTTAAAAAAACAAAGCAAAGAAAAAATTTTCAATAAACGGAATTTGCAACCAACATTCTCCCACGGCGACGTTACCACGACCTTGTCAAAAAGTAGGCATTTTCAGACAAACCCTGAAAAACAAAAGGCTTTCTTTGAAAAACAAGAAGAATCTTGAGTAAGAAATTCAGTAAAAGTGATGTGTTGATGACGTGTTTTTTTTTTATAGAAGGTTTGATCAGCATGACCCCTCATAGGGACATTCAGTATCTATCTACGCTTAATACCTAAGTTTACAATTTTGTATATTTTTTGCTGTCTTGGACAAGGGAGCAGCCAAGATACTGTTATACATGCCAACATTAATCTAAGTATTAAAACCGTTTTCTATGAAATAGTTACTCCTCTCAACCTCGTTCCGGACACATTCCGTTAAAGTAAAAGTGGAACCTCTATCTGATCACACTCAGAACAATTGTGCAAATCACTATTTCTCATTATGACGTGTTGTATAACGTAAAATATTTCAGGAGCCATCACAAGTTTCAGCCACCAAGTGATCTTCTATCGTCTCATATTTTTTTTAACTTAATTCGAATTTTAGTTCATGCCACTTTCAACATTTTTAACAGATTTTTAAGCTAACATAATTAACTTGACATTTACCCAATTTATTTCTCTTTCATTAATAAAATTTTAATATTTTAATTTAAAGTAATTAATTCGAATTAGCAGCACGAGAGTGACACATTTCAAAAGGGAATGTCTAGCTACAATTTTATTTTTTTATTAGTATTTTAATTAGATCTTCAAATCGCCTTTTTTTGTATCACACGATATCCTTGTTTACTTGAACTTTATGTCACTTTACATTATTTGCGTACATTTTCAATTTGGGCAGAGACAACAAGTAAAGTGTCATTGAGTTTTTTCTATCTGGAATTTCTCAGTAGCAGCCCGGAGTCTGGACTTGTGCCCGGTTTATGGCAATAGGCTCGCCCCCTATTCCATGGGACTTAAACATAACTGGCGAAATGTGAGTTTACTATAGATAAACCTTCTTTTTTTTTCTGGGTGGGAAATTATCAAATAACTTCTCCCGCTCTGGGCGGAGCGGGAGGGCGTGGCAGACTACTACTGGGTAAAACCCACCCGTGTTCCATCAGTTGCCTGTATGTTGCCAAGAGCCACGGTATCCTTTTAGGACTTTCCCGCGAGTCCGCGACCCCGACAGGCATCGGCCTTAGCGAACTCCGTCAGTTCTGCTGACATCTCTTTGAGGCGCGCGTGGAACACAACGCGCCGTCGATCCGGGCCTGGTCCTTATCGGACGGATAGGTATACCTCTGCCCAACCCTTTGGGGAAGGAAACAAGGCGTAATATAATGTTACAACAAGCATTTGTCCTACTCTACACGATCCCTTTTAAAGATGCCGTAAAAATAAGTCATATCCTCAATGAAATACTGTGGTTTTGCGATACCATAAAATGGAATTCTTTCACACAAGTACATTCGTTCGATCTCATGAACCTTTTATTAATTGGAACGAATGTTACATAATTCAGTTTTAGTATTAATCGCGCAGAAATCCAATGTTATGAAATAAGTTATAGAAAACTAGCTTCTGCCAGAGGATTCGCCCACGTGATATTTTATATATTACTAACTGCGACCCGCGGTTTCAACCGCATAAGTCTCGATCCCGTGAGAATATCGTGATAAAAGTATCCTATGTCCTAACTCAGGTCATATGTGTCCCAAGTTGCAAAATTTCATCCAAATCCGTTCAGCCGTTTTAGCGTGAAAGCGTAACAAACAAACTCACTTTCAAATTTATAATATTAGTTATACACGATATAATAACATCACGCCTTGTTTCCCTAAAGGGTTGGGCAGAGGTGTACCTGTAGCAGGTACACCCACATTTTGCCAGTTATGTTTAAGTCCCATGTAATAGGGGGCGAGCCTATTGCCATCAACCGGGCACAAATCCAGACTCCGGGCTGCTACTGAGAAATTCCAGATAGAAAAACCCAATAACACTTTGCCCGACCCGGGAATCGAACCCAGGACCTCATGCTCAGCAGTAGCGCTTACGACCACTAGACCAACGAGGCAGTTATACACGATATTAATATTTATAATCTCTTTATAATATTGAAATGAAATGAAATGAAATTGTTTATTCTGTAAATAGGATATCGAAATCACTTTTACACGTCATATAAAAAATATTAAAAATAAGCTAGATGAGTTCGGCGTTTCCTATCTGACTACTCTGAGAAGAAAGGCCGAAACAAACTCAGAGGTCGCAGTCTCTTTTAAAGTCCAGACATAATCTTGGTCAGGCCATATGAGGACCATGTAGATAAGGGTCTGAAAAGGTCTTTTGAGGAAAGAACCACACAGATTTGAGTGGACCTGTCCAGTCAGTGCAAGCATTTGTCAGTAATCGTGGAGCTCAACTCAGAACTTAAGGAGCTCAACTCGACGAACAATACCAAAGAAAGGACATTTGGGTAGGCCGCATAAACTACTCTAACTGCCAGACCATCACTAAAACTAGCAGAGAAATAAAAACAATATCCACTGATTGGTGTAGATAATATTTTACGGTTCTATTTTTCTCTCTTTAAAAATCATTGAGGACGCAATTAGAATCAGACAACTTACAGACACATTTAATCTCTTCATACCTATAACTTATGTAGCATTACTAATTTTTTTCAAAGCATGTTTTAGATTTGAACACCTCATCCAACAAACCGAATAAAACAAAGTTATTTCTCAAACTATTTGTCAAATGGTATTATGTGATTCAAATACGCCCACATGTGTCTTAAACCACATCTATCGGCTTAAATAAAACGGTCAGGAGAGACATAAAAGTCGAAGGGTCAAATATTACATTCAAATCTTATTGAATCTCAACGCTCCGTCGAGTGTGCAAAATTTAAACGATTTACGATCATATAGAATTCAATCACTGACGGGATGGGATATTTCGTGATCGCCCCTGATTATCTGGAGGGGATAACTGAATAATAAGGTTCCCTGGTTATTGCTCTGATATTGATGTTTGACTGAAAAGCTGGAAAAAATTAAACAATTGTGAGATGAAAAGAGAAGTGATGTTTTGATTATTCATATCTGACAATATAAAGGACTTTTTGAAGTGAAAACTTCTATAGGCGCGTTGGGCACTTTTGAGATGGGACTAAACCATTGATTTCGCGACACTGTGACGACACCAGCGTTGATTACCGCGGTGCGTGGAGTAAAAGACATCAACGCGTTGATTACCGCGGTGCCAATTTTTTTTCAAGTTTTCATTTTGGCACTCCCGGAGTGCAACTGTTTTTTTTTTTACCGAAATTATGTCTAGTTTTATTATATTTTGGTTTATCACGTCATAGAATATCTCTCGGTGATTGTGCTGTAAAGCATTGCCTTGAGTGTTATGATCAAATGTTTGTTGGTGTTGCCATAATTTCAGATGTTTATATGTTAGAAATTACCATAATGAATATACTAGCTTTTTGTTTGTATAATGAAAATGATTAGGTGCCTCGCCTATCATAAAATGCAATTCGCAGTAAATTAAAATCTAGACTTGTAAAGTAAACATTAAATTGAACAAAAAAAAGATTTCAGACATATCATAATATAATAAACAGAGCACGTATTCCATCAAATCGGAATAAGAATTTAAGTCTCAAACCAAATGTCTCATGAATTATAAGAAACACTCAACTAAATGACATCTCAATGACATCTTTCAATACGAACATTTATAAAATGAGACGACCCACGTATATCATGTTTGCCTGAAATATTTCATCAACATGAACATGTACTAATGTCGATTAGAAAAAAATACAGAGAGCTTTATAAATATTATAATCGTATTTGGAATCATAAACGTTTTGTGTTTTGAAAGAGAAATAAAATAACTTAGGTATCTTGAAATCTTGAGTAACATACCTACATTCTAATTTGGACGTGAATCATAGGTTTGAAACTTATGTCATGCGAAACTAGACCTTAGTCCCGATTGAATCTCTACAAAAAAATATCTACCGCTATATGTACTGGTCTCGTGTGGGTGTCGAAGAAATTATATTACCTATCTAAAATTGTGCCCGCGGTTAATAATGTTTACAAAAATCTGGTCTGGACCAGACCCGGATAAAAATAAATGAATCGGATAGTGATTATACAGTAGCAAGGGCAAAATGGATAGAGAGACGTTGCGGTTTATACGTCAGGAAGATGGTTATCAATTTCCTTCTCTCTGCAACGGATATTGTGAGAGAAACTAATTACGGTAGTCTACCAAATTGAACCCACACACACAACACTAATCACAACTGTCATTATTTGACAGGTGTATGAAATATCATATACCTGTCAAAGAATGACAGTTGTGATTTGAATAAACGGACATTAAAAGTCGGTAGGTAGTCAATTTGATAAACAATGAATTTCCCTAATTTTACTGTGTTTTTGCGAAGTTTGATGATTATCGCTTACTTTCTATGACCGGTATTAATTTATACAATGGCATGGTCTTTCGATTTCTCGGATTAAGTACCTATTGGACATTAACAGGCTACCAAGATGAGAGGTCAAAGTAATCTCTCTTCTTCAGTAATCTTAATTTATCGGAGAAAATTGTAATCATATGAAGTGGTTAGTGATATTTTCGCACCATTACCCCACACTGTATTCCCGGCGGAAATCTACAAAGTAATTAATTATTATAATTAGAGGGAACCGTAAATTTATGGTTGCGCCCACAAAAATACAGGGTGCGACTTCTATTGCCCCGAGGAATTGATTCTGAATTGATTATGTAATTTAATTTAGAGTTAATTTAATATTTATGGAAATTTTAATCATTTTACTGAAGCAACTGGGTGTAAGATGGATACTAATTTATATTTAACTAGCTTTCACCAGAGGCTTCGTCCGTGTGATATCTTTATAAATTTATTATAGTCTATGTTACTCAATAATAATATAGCAATCTACTGGTGAAAGAATTCTTTAAATCGGTCCAGTAGTTTTCGAGTTTATTCATTACAAACAAAAATACAAATATTATCTCTTTATAATATTATTAGTGTAGACAAAACATAAGCTTCAAAACTCTTTTTATAATACATAGTACCTATATTTTTATATTAATTTTGAATGAGGGTGAAAAATAATATTACAGGTTTTACGACAGAGTAGTTATGGCCAGTGGTAACGGCCGTGACTTGTAGGTCGTATAGGTTCGAACCCAGACAGTCACTTTACTTTAATTATTTCATCACCACTATTATATTCTCAAAACGGTGAAGGAAAACATCGCGAGGAAACCGGCATCTCCTAGAACTAAAAATTCGACATTCGACAGCTACCAACCAACCCGCACTGGGCCCGCGTGGTGGAATTCAGACCACTCCTTCTCACCGAAAGGAGCCGTGGCCTAGCAGTGGGACCATTTTACGCTGATTATGTATTTTAGTATTTTAAAATGATTACAAAAGAAGCTTTTTAATATTCATTTTTTTGCTCAAAATGTAGGTATTTACAATAAGGTAGTTACAATAATATTAAAGAATCCTTGTACATTCTACCATTTTGGTGCTTAATATTGATGCTTTAAAAAACAAAAAACCCCGACTGAAAAAACACATAAGTAACTGAAAATAGATGAGATATTTTTTTTTTAAACAAGCATTGTTTATTATCTATAGAATTTTGGTATCGCAGGCCGACAGTTTGTCTGTGTTTGTGTTTGGTGTTTCCTTTATTTTCTTTATTTCAAGCTTTATAGTTTTATCAATATATATTTGGAATTGACTCATTTACTAGTTTTTATTTGATACCGATGTTGTTGTTATTTATTTTGTAAAAAAAAAACCTTCCCTCCCTTTGCAATGCAATATATAAAAATTAAATAGCCTGTGTCGCTCCTACAATTAAAACGAATCTAACGATATCTCATAAGTTAAAATCCATCAAGCCGTTTAGGCTATAGAGCGGGCCAAAGAAATAGACATACATTCACACAGGCCCTCCTTTGCCTGTTTTTACCCGACTGCCCCAGTCGGGTAAAAACAGGCAAATCTGTAAGTATCAGTTTTATGAAGTCTTTGCCCTTTTGAACAAAAGTCCTAGGAATACTATTAGGTATGATGATAATTTACTATCTACTTAACATTTAAACTGTATTATCTTCCTCAAATGTGTCCTAAACCATGAACCTCTTACATCCGCATCCGGGGTAAAATAGAACAAATAGCTAAACGACTCCCTTGGCACTTGTACTGGCTCAATCTCGACTTTGTCTAAGTAAACTCACACATTTGTACTCGTTTTCGTTGATACGACGATGTGTTTGCAAAACTTTATGGACCTACTTACTACCTACCTACTACGACTTGGGAAACAAATGAGAACTTCTAGAAAGTCGGAATATAATTTTACAAAAACTGAGTAGGTATTTAAATAATAAAACAATCCTAGGGTTTTCAGTGTTGGTAAGTACAGTGCCGACCAAAAGTCCATGAGCAATCTCACAAAGTAATAGACTGACGCTTCGGTTTGACTTACGACCTTCTTCTATAAGTTGTTACAATACTGTAGACACGCACATTACACACACACACTCACTTTGTCTGCAACCAATGACTAGTTCAATAATCATCATTCGTTTTTAGTTTCATTCGTCTTGTTCACATAAATATTAAAGTTTAGCAGGTAGACCACAAAAACTAAGTAAATTATTTCGATTTCTGTGGGGTAGATGCAGTTTGTTACGAGTATTCAATTAATAGAACTTTTTTGGTTCGTGGATAATATTGGTGACGAGTATTTAGCGCAGCGTTGTGGTTATTATTATCAAAAAGCAGGCATAAAATATATTGAAGAGATCAGATCAGATCAAAGAATATTATTGCGCTGCGTAAAAGTGAAGTGAATATCTAATGAAACCGGACTAAGTGTGAGTGTTATCATTAATATATTTCATATTTTACTAAACATAAATCTTAATCAAGGGTATTGTTGATAGAACAGAGGTATTGTTGAGACAGAAGATGCCTTTAAAGTTTTAAATTCATTGTGAGGTTTAATTCGATTAGTGAATAATAAATAATAAGGTATTATGTGTAATAAAAACAATGTTTTTCTTTGTTCTAGAGAAATACTGTGAGGGTTAAGAGATATGAGGAAGGGGCTTATTATCGAGTAGCAGCGACGTCAAATGGTGAATGAAACAAATGGTTTCATACCAACGAGACATTTTGCTGAATTATTAAAAACACGTCATTATGAACCGTTCGCCGTGCACTCTGAAGGCTTGCATCACTGAAGACCAGCTAGAAAACCGTTTTTGACCTTAAAATATTGACCGTACCAACTTAATAAACAACAGATTCGTTATTGCATGAATTTATGGTAACGAATTTTTTAAGCACGTTTCAATAGGGTGTTTGTCGTATTTCTTGCAGATATACCGAAATTGTTTAATATTATTTTAGTAATAGTATTATTTTAGGATAAAAATTTGAGGTTTAGTTTCAATCTTCTTTTCGTAAAGAAAATGAATACTTAAGCTTTAACCTCAATAACAACCAATATTTACTAAAGTCAAATAAAATGTAAAATAATTAATACAAATAAAATATAAACAAACTGCCCATATTTAACCTTAAAATTACCTATTCTGTAAGTAGTTTTTTACATTTTAAGTAGTCTAATATTCTTATTTATTACTTAATTACTTCGACCATGATCAAAGCTTAATATTTATGGTGAAAAAATCCATTAAAAATTTAAAATATTTCATAATTTAAATATGTCTAAATAATACAAATTGCTTCTAAGTTTCTTGACATCTATTTCACATCTTATTCAGCTGAAGTAATGATAAATAATTGTAGCAGTTTATTAACTTATGTAAAATAAATATAACGAATAAACATATATTTTTTAATTTTGTTATCATATATCACGCATTTTTTATTCTAAAACCTTTATTGCAATAACAACATAAAAAAGCAGCAATATTTAAAAAATATTATTATCGAAAACAAAAATAATAATATTTGCAAAAAACCGCACTGTGTTTCACGAGATTAGAACCTGAGGCAGATTGAATTCCATACCAACGCTTAACGCTTTCTGCTATCTGCGCTTGTTAAGTAACTATCGAATTTTAGCAATGCCATTAACTGGTCAAGTTCACGCGCATAGTGCGTGTGTGCTAGCATGTTTAAAGCGACGGAAATATATTGTTGTTTCGTGTAACTGCGTTATCTGTGGTGTGTGTATCGTGTTGCTTACACATACAAATGTACGAGCTATACCGCGTGTTCACAGCAATACGACTCTTAGCGTGCTCATGCACTTTTGAGCGCTTACTGTACAAGACTATCAAAATAATACTAGTGGGTGTAGGAGTTTCATACAAAAAATACTGAATAGCTCGAGTTGATACGGTGACGATCCCTTTCTGAGTTGATATGTGTGCTATGACCTTATTAGGTAGGTACTATCTTATTCCTGGTATTTTAACCACTAACTTTTAATTCGGAATATGGTCAAAAATACTTAAAAGCTTATTTTTGGTTTGAAATGGGTTATTATTCTGTGTAAGTAGTTTTTGCCAACTCCCTCCCTCCCCTGAGCCCCTCACCTATTTTGCTCATAATCTGATATTACATTCTAGTCAATAAGCCAGCTTTGTGTCCGTTTTGATTAGCTAGGAAATCAGCTCTAGAAATTAGGGCGCTTAGCTCTCATATCAATTCGGCAAATAGATTGATGCGATATTATATATTTACTAGGAATTTTCATTACGAAATACCAGTAGTATGATCGAGGAGCAATATCAGAACAAGCCTATAATTTCGGCCGTAAAACGTAGAAATAGCTACAGGAATTTCTTGTTTAATAAAGTAAAAATAATTAAATATATTAGGTACAACCAGAGATTACATAAAAAGTAAGTTTATTCCATAATTACATACTTTGCTGAATTTCATGAAAAATATTTCTGTCCGTCCGTAAAGATAAATATTCCTTTAATAACATTTTCCTCAACTATAGCCACGGAGTCGCTATCACAGAGTAAGAAAACTAACCAACACAAAGTTTACTTTTCGATTTAAACGAGGCAACGTCTAACTCGACAGCGATTAAGTTGCTCACGGAACTTGAAGTGAGTTTGTTTACAAAATAAAAGCGAACTACACCCGACCACTGGGCGGCTACAGAAATAAACGGAATGTAATAAATATTCCACATTCCTTTGTACAAACTTGCTCCAATCTACGGTTTTCCTTTGACTAATTAAGGCATTCAATTAAACCTTTGCGGCTCTGAATCTTCAACTAATTCAATCATAAACTGTTTGAGCAAACACTTTCTTACACCAATATTACGTTACCATCAAATTCACCAAGTTGACCGAAGATATTTTAGTAACCATTGTCATGTAAATTCTTGTGTAAATACGAGAAAAATGAAAATTATTTTGCCCTTTCGTGGCCTGCGGGTTGATTTACCCTTCCCGTGATATAAATATTAAGCCAATATTCCAAATATGCTTGAAAATTATATTATGGAGACCAAACAAGATTTTCAACAGTTTTATGTACTATCGCGGTCACGCTTAAATGACCACGGCTTATTTTAATTTAATTTTTGAGTTGTTTTATTTTTTATTACGGACGCTTTTAACGTTCTGCATCGTTCTCACATGTATAATTTCAACATGAATGATATAACCAATATTTTGTAACCATATTTTGATTTAAAAGAGTGTCCGTGGAGTTTCTTGCCCGTTCTTTTCCATAGGTACCTACTACGCTTTGGAATGGGCAACTAGCTTCATCTTTCTGACTGACCGACCCCTTAACAATTCAAAAGTGCCTGTAATTGGTTTATTTAAAATAAATGCTTTGAGTTTGAGTTTGAACCACTTTGAAAACAAAATCCCGTGATGACCACATCTGTTTACCGCGCTGCAAGCAGGAATAGTCTTTACGGTGTTCAGATATGCGTGTCTACGATAGTACCCACCATATCCTGCTTAGGCTAGTTTTAAAGTAAAGAGTAACTAATAAATTATGTTCGAAATACTTAATCTGTTTAGGGACGCTAAACTTTATTCTCCTCCCGTCCTAAACAAGTGAATAGATTACACTCCATAATGTGTTGCCTCAAATGACCAGAGGATGTAATCCGCTGAAAGCCTTAACTCTCGTGTACTTATTTAGATTTGAGCTCTGAGATTAGGGTCCTCGGCGGTACCAATGAGACTTCAGCCCGTATTTAAAAGGATTAACCATGATATTTTGTATATCCGAGATCGTTAATCATGGTTTGAACTTGAACACAAAGACATTACGTAAATTTTACTTCGTCCAAGTTAGTTTCAGTTGTTGAAACATAAATAAAATGAAGTGAAATCAATGTGAAAGTTAGAAAATAGATTTTGATTCTGAGTTAAAGTAGATTTTCGTAATACAGCATGTTTTGGGCATGTATACAAAATGACATCGTTCAACACTTGTTCAGGAATACAAGCATGCAGTTCAATTTACGCCACATTCTAGGTAGATATTTAATGAAGACAGACGTATTTACGTAACATTTCGGGATTAAACTAAGAGGTGTTCCGATAAACCGCTAACTCCGCATTATCGGGAAACTAAGGACATTAAACACTGATATTCAATGATTATTTCATGATTGATCTCGTGCCTCGACCACAGAGCTTTAATGATCTTCGGTAGATCCGCAGCTCAACGAGCTCAACCTTAAAGGTGTCAACAGTCTGTTCATTAAGTGATAATGAGCGCCGAAGCTTGCTATTCATTATTTGTGCGCAAACGCCGTGTCATTCCCCGGTTAATTGAAATCTCTCGCCTCCAAACAATATGTTCTGTTGAATGAGCTGAGCCAGCGATTTTTGATGGAGCTTCAATTATTTTGTTTCGTGTTCTAAATTCAAATTGATTATTTGGCATTTTGGTACTTATTTTTTTTAAAGAACTTTTTGAAGTGTCGCGGAACAGGGGGAGAGGAACTGTCATTGTGTTTTTTTATGCATCGATGCGCGATATCGTAGTTTTTGTTTTGTGGGAAAATGATTCAGGATTATGTAAAAGCTAAAAAATCCTCAACAATGTCAGAAGAAAAGACTAACAGCCTCTCAGAAATGCACCTTTAAAAGACATATTGTATGAAATACGAGGCCTGGCCCGTCGATACGTAGGGGTAATTGTGTCATATTTCACCGTCACGGTCTAGTACCAAAGTTGAAAGTTATACAATAAATTTCCAAGCCTAGGGGTCTCTATTATGTCGAGTACACGTGTTGCCTTTTAAACGGTAATCTAAATTATTCATAGCAATACAAAAACATGGAAGGACTGCCAAGGAAACGAATGGTACAACTCTCACACAATCCTATAAATAGGTAGCTACAGTCAAAACTTTATTAATGTAACGCGAACCTTCATTGAAGCGAAGCGAATCCCTTTTTTTCGTGTTTTTATTTTTGCTTCTGACCACAATTTCTGTAGAATGAAACCGGGGAAAAATAAGCTGTTATAGCTTGATTTTTTAATTAAATGAACCACAAACAATCTGCGAGTTTTTTTTTACCTTCGTAAATACTTGTTATTTCTACGTTACGTACCTAATCGTATTGTTTTGCTACCCACCTATTTTTATTTCTCCTTACTTAATATTTTATTTAATGAAATAAAGAGTACTACGAATAGACTAAACACCTACGTATGAATATTTGATTTTATTATTTTATCTTAGTCTAAGACATTACTTATTCAATGTAGTATTAACCTACACGTTTGAAATAATTCGAAGATAAGTTAATAATGATAATTGTATGCTAACTTGGATTATTTCACAATTAAATGAGTACCTAAGTACCTACTTATTACAATTGCAGCAAACTGAAACGGAAAAACAGAGAACATTTTCCTTTTACTTAATTCAGGGACAAGGCAGTTTTGGGGTAAAGGAATTCATCATTTCTTTCTTAGATCGGTGGGAGGGTGACCAGTCTGGGACGAGCCCTACAGAACTGTGCGTAAAGGAGGGGCACTGTTCTTCCCCTAAGGGGGAACCGACTTAAACACTAATGTTAGCATAATTAGGAAAAACGAAAATATTATCAGCCTAGGGTAATTCAGGTACAGTCACATGTGGTGCATGCCCTATTTGATGTTCCAGCAAAAATGTTAAAAAATAAATTTATTAATTTTAGGATTCAACTGTGAAAACTATTTAGAGGAAACATAATTAGCTTCTTCGGAAAGAAATTAATTAGTTGTAGCAAGAAATATAAACTTAAAATTTTTCCTTCAGTATGAATTTAATTACGATCACTTCACAATAACTTGCATGGCATGAAAATATCGTTAAATAATCAGAAGCTGTATTTATTATTGCCTTGCTGGTGTAGTGGTTGCATTCGTTACTACTAAGCACGAGGTCATGGGTTCGATTCTCGTGCAAGGAAAACTGTTATTGGGTTTTTTCATCTGGAATTTCTCAGTAGCAGCCCGGAGTCTGGAATTTTAATAATAATAATAAATATATTTATTTCCAGTTTACAAGTTTACATATGCCACTTGGTATAACAAAATATTTTGCCTGGTTGATAGGCGATAGGCCATCCACACTCATTTAGAGAGTTTGTCTATTCCATGGTTACCAATTTTTTTAACTACGGAACTTTTTCATACAACCCTTACCTAGAAGTTTACTGCTGAATGGCGGCCATCACAGACTGACACTTAATCCAGGCTGATTTTTTTCTGCCAGTTGGTATAGGAAAAATTAAAAACTTATTTCAAACACAAATGCATCTTTTGCCAATATCTTCAAGAGCAGTATCATAAGGAATTTAATTAAATTTAAAAAGTGTACTTTCACACTTTTAAAGCCCCAAGCGTGAGATTTTTGGTAACAAATATAAAACCATGCAATCAAAAACTCGCGACATTTAAAGAGTATCATGACCTTTCCCACATGAAATCTGTTTATGAATAAACAGTTTTGTTTACTTTTCAGCCAGTAATTCAGGCAGTGTTACGTTATGCACCGCAACGGAATGTGACATCAAGATGCAAATGACATTTGTGCTCGGAAATAGTGGAAATAGTCTGTTTTGTATCCAAATATGTGTCGGTTGTATATTGACGGGATAGTGTTCCTACTGACTCGAATTGTCACATACATCACAAGATGTAGAAGCACACTATTTCAGAAGAATTGTTACAATGTGTCTGTCAAAATCTATAACCAAATACCCAAACAGATCAGAGAGCTACCACTAAATTACTTTAAAAAGAAACTTAAGAAATGGCTCTATAATAATACGTTCTATACAATAAGTAAGTTCTTAAATTATAAGCAAAGTTCGAAATATGATCTCACTAAGTAGTAATATATTTGAATAACATAATTTTAAGGATTTTTATTTTTTACCTCATCAAATAGTAACAATTGAAGTGTTTTTGTATATAATTTTATTATATTTTTGCATGTTGAAATATGTAAGTAAGCAAAATATGTGGAACTTCTTATATTTAAGACCCTTTATGTACCATATTTTATGCAAAATAAAGAAATTCAATAGGTACGTGTTTTATAGACAAACATCCCTAACTATAACCTATAATACGTATAAGGGGCAGCCCCCTTATACGTATTAGAGGGGCTCATGGCTAAATAATCACAGCCGCAAATGTCGATCTAAAGTTAAGCTACGCTTGCCGCGGTCGGTTCATGGATGGGTCCTCCGTGCCTCGGAAAGCACTTTAAGCCGTAGCTCCTGGCTGTCATTCGTAGATCTTTGATAGTCGTTACGGATCGTCAGAAGCCCGAAAGTCTGACAACCAGTCTTACCAAGGGATATCGTGTTACCCAGTAACTAGGATGTGGAGGTCAGATAGGCAGTCGCTCCATGTAACATACTGGTATTCAGCTGTGGGTAGACTGGAAGCTGACCCCAACATGGTTGGGAAAAGGTTAGGCAAATTTATTGACATCTATGCTGTAAACTGTTTTTTGCATTATTATTTCATTGCCACAAACTTAGTTCTTATGACAACGAATTGTACAACCTTTGAATTTTTTTATTATTTCGTCTAGTAAAATCGTTTTCGCCGGGAAGGGACGCCCTAGAAGGACTGATCTTGTTGGTGATGTTCTTCAGAAAGGTCAGGTGCGTGTATGACCAGATGTTTGAACGTAAACGAAGCAAAAGAAGTATGTGAGGATCGTAGCAGGTGGCGTTCTGTAGTTTCTGCCTACCCGCATGGGAAGAAGGCGTGAGTTTATGTCTGTATGTAGATAATTACACGTTACGATTCAGGTAATTTTTACAATAAACTATGTAGGTAGGTACCTAATACACCTATCGTTTTTTTTTTAAGTGAAATATCTTTAGGCGCTTTGGACACTTTTGAGATAGGAAAAACCTATTGAACTCGCGACACCGTTACCGACACCTCATTTTTGTAAACGCGATTGTGCTCTTTATTTATATTACGTTACGGATCAATGTTCCATGCAAGTATTTTTACTTTAAAGGTTTTAGAAGTATAGTCCGTGCAATCCACGAAGACGCACCCCACTCCGTTCCGCGCCGTACTGGAGTTCAGCTTACCGTACAGTAATCGCGGAGTGGGGCGCGTCTTCGTGGATTGCACGGACTACATTTTTGAAGTGAAAACTTCTGTAGGCGCGTTGGGCATATTTGAGATGGGAAAAACAATTGAACTCGAGACACCGTTACCGACACCTCATTTTTGTAAACGCGATTGTGCTCTTTATTTATATTAAGTAACAGATCAATGTTCTATGCAAGTATTTTTCTTCAAGGCGATCTTGTTCAAGTTTACACTTCTGTCAGCACTCCCGGAGTGCCACTATTTTTTTTTTACTTTGGTGCAAACAAACATGCCAGCATGACAACATTACAAAGTTAAAATACCTACTACCTACACCATGCATGGGTTTAATAGTACATTTGTTTCTTCTTTACTAAACAGCTCTATTTGCTAAGCCAGTTCGAAATTTAAATAAAATCTTTGATAAGTTACCTTCTTGGTTGCCATTGTTGAAGTAAAAAGTTCGTTCCATTTTTAAATAACACGACAGCTATGAGTTTTCATAGTAATATAATTGGATGCTAAACACGACAGATTATATGGATTTTCATAGTAACATTGCCGGCCAGTAAAGGTTTTCGACCAGTACAGTAATTTCGATTTATCTTGAAGAAGGTTGTCAAAAGAATGTTCGAATTTCCAAGCACGTTTGAAAAAGAAAACAATGGGGATAAAAACTGCCATTTGCTCACTTCAGATGTCGCTATCATTGTCCGTCTTTAAATTTGACAGCTAGCTGTCAATATCCATACATTTTTTGTAAACAATCAACTTATTTTACGCCTAATTAAATATTAAGCCCCCTTGCGCAGCTGTTGACTGCTAAAATCCGGGGACCCATGTATTCCCCAAAGATCTTAAAAGAAGAAAAGTGTGAGAGAGAGCTTTCCGAAGAAAAAATTGGAAACCAAATAATTCGTCGAGGTTATGTACTACATTTTAAACCTGAAGACTTCATCAGACGAATGCGTATACAGGTGATGCTCTTTTTCATAATACAGTGAACTTAAGTGTGTTTTCATTATAGGCATTTGTGGATATTTATTTATATACATTATACTAAGGTTGTGTTGTTAAGATTATCTTTTAATCAACCAAAATACTCGTATGTCTAAGTAGCAAGCATCTATGCAGCATTCGCTTTATTGAATTGTATTTAATATCTTCATACCAAACTACCTACTGCCTAATATTAACACATATCCTGCACTAAATCCTACCGAAAGGACTGGCCCGCAGCGACTGTGGACAAACCTGTGTGGAAAAGGAAATGGGAGGCCTTTGCCTAGCTGTGGGACTTTATGGGCTAAATAGATAAATATATCTTCCACTCATCATATTTGTATTTAATGTTTCGCACATAGATAAGTAGATCATAAATCCTTTTTGTCTGTTCTAGGAGATGAAAATATCTACAAAAGGCTCAGGAAGACTGCTGTACCCTCTATTTTTTCTTTTACTAAAGTCAAACCAGTCCACCCCTTAGCTGAAGACAGAGCAAAAAAATAGACTGTTACAGAGAAATGAGAAAAAACAATGTTTTGATACATATAGTGATCAAATTGCTGGACCTAGCCATGTTCAAACCCGTGATAGTTATGAAGAGCCATATAAAGACGAGGAATTTACAATGTTTAACGAAATAGAAATTTTTCCTAGCACACCATTGGAGCCAGATGATGGGCCAGAGCGGGACCAACATACTGTATCATCAAGGCATACTAAGTGAATTGTGTGTACATTTATGGATCTATATAGAACTGTAGAAACAATGACAGTATCATTGCTTTCCAAACAGGTTTTGAAACCTATCAAAAGTTCTATTTTGTGTGTTCGACTTAAGTGTAATGGCTCACAAAATAAAGTATTATGGAAGTCATGTGAAGAATATTACTATTGAAAATGTTATTTATTTCAATGAAATTTAATTTTTAATTTATTATTTAATGTAAACCAAATTTTTGATCCTAGTTTATTGCATTATTGCTTTGTTTTTACATAATTCTAAATCAGCCATTATTAGAAATTAATTGCAGTCATAAAAATGTTAAATTCAAATATAGTGCATGTGGTGTTAGCTTTAAGTAATTGTTGCACTTATAAATGTATATCGTGTAGTTTTAAAAGAAATTTAATGTGTAAACAATTGTAGGCTTAGGTTAGCCTACAATTGTTTACACATTAAGTACTAATAACACACACACATAAAGTAATTAATAAATAAATAAATAAGTCAACGCGTTCACATTGAACGTTTGTTGTTTGACAAAACATCACAATTTTGTGCCCCTCGCATCAAAGATATTTTTTGTTTGTCTTATGTGCTGTAACTTTGGGGAATGTATTACGAGTATGTAATATGCATTGTGTATAAGGAGATAAATAAAACATTGTATATAATATTAATTTGGTTTTATTACAGTATCATAGTATTTATCGCAAATTGCTGGTTGGAGATACTCAGTATAAAATGATGTTGTTTTTGGTTGTTTGAACATCATTAATTTTTCTGTGCATACTTTATGCATAGGTAATTATAATCTTTGTACATACTATATCCTCTATACCATGGAGGACTGTGAAGATATGTTTACAGTGTGCTTCCAAGCCACTTCCAGCTGCACATTCACAATGACTTTCACATATCATACCAGTCTTATTCATTAATCTTTTCATTTGTGCCTGCATTGTGCATGAAAATAAGCATGGTTACGATCATTAGCTTGATCAAGCTCCTATTTTCATAGAGGATTTTCACTTTAGGAGATATTTGAAACCTGAAATAATATTAACATTAAAATAAGTATATTACACGTTTTTTTTATAGTTGAACTCACAAAGGAAGTAGTGAATGCATCAAAGTTGATCACTGTATGAAAACTTACCTTTCAGCAAACGTTTGAATGTGGGTTTTAGATAGCGCTGGAAGATCAGTGCTAGAATTGACATCCCTGAACTTTTCCAGGGCAGGAATGTTAGGGTTATCATCCTCAAGCTTTTCTTCAACTCCGATCAAGTTATTCCTGTCGTATGCCTCCAGTCTTCAACAAAAAAAGGAGTTTTAAATAATGTAAACAAAACAATCTATCAAATATAAAATGGTCATTATTTATTTACCTTTCCACTAAAGCTGCTTTTTTACCCGTGGTAGACGCATCTCTTTTCCATAACTCCGCTTTTAGTTGTACTACACTCCAAATCGCATACATTTTTGTCTAGTTTTCGTATAAACGATATCGACACAACAGTGAAAACTTAAACAACAATGGCGGACTAAAGACGCACAACCGTGCTGCCATCTGCTATGAGCTTTCAGTTTTTAACCCCATTGCCGAACTACAATACCTACCTCGCTTATTTATGAAAAAATAAACCTATGCACTAGGTATACCTACCATAAATATCAGAGTTCCTAAGAAAAACCTATAAACGTAGATAATCTTATGATATTACGTACAAGGAAAAATTATTATGTAAAGCACCAGTTATTGTCACCAGTTAAGACGCGACATATTGATCTCCGCTCGACTGAGTTTTTTTTATAAACCTACATCCCACACACGTTTCCACATATTAAATTTAATACCACATGATATTATCACAGACATTATCATGATTTCATGAGTAATTTAAGAGGGTTTATCCTAAAAGTCGGCTACGTTCAAATAACTGTCAAATATTTACCTGTTTTGATTCATTCCGCAATATTACTGTATGAAAACCTGAATATTAATAATGAATTGCAATTATAACACTGAATTTGATGTTGTAACCATTTTAGGTGTAAAAAAGGCATTTGGAAAGTTTCCAAATAAGTATTTTTTTTACATATAGGTAAAACTAAATATTCGATATTATGACATTAATTATTGCATTTCATAATCAATATTTTAGTTTACATTGCCAAATTTGATCAAAACAGCGAAATATTTGACATCTATTTGCGATGTTGCTCACTTTCAGAATGCACGCTCATAATTAGTATTCAAGAAGATAGAACAGCTTTCCCACAAATTCATTTTTCTAGCAACAATTTTTCTTTGCTGTAGTAACAGAACCATTACTTATTAGTAGACTGGACACCAGAAGGCCAATTCCCGTAATAAACGTTCAAAATCTGGTCGCTATCTCATCTCAGTTACAAACAATGTCAAAAACTTGTCAAAAATTTAGGTAAATTAAAGGCCCTTTTCTTTTTTTTTTACTTTTTTAGGACTGACATCGGAGAAGGAAAACATCGTGAGGAAACCTGGACTTTACAGTTAAATATACTCGTAAGTCTGAAATAGCCAACCCGTCTTGAGCAAGCGTGGTGATCAATGCTCGTGCCTTCTCTATATGATAAGAGGCCCAGCAGTGGGACAATATTATAGGCTGGTTTTATTTTAATTTTAAAAGGTACTTTTTCAGGTTGAGGATGGGCTGGAATTAGAATGCGAACCCACTCAGGTTATCAGAAATTGGTGGTGTTCATAAGAATTTCTAGTATCTCTAGAAAATATCTAGTTACTTAGACACGTTCTGAAAGCGTAATTACTTACCGGAAAATATAATTCCTCAGCGTACAAAAAATAACGTTATTTTTTGCGTTGTTATCAAATATTCATAGACCTCACGGTTAGCCACGGACAACAGTACAAACTAAGCACTTTTGTTTTTTACTTCATACATATCTAATAGGTTCTGGTTAAATCTGTAAGCTTACAACCCGGTAAAGTAATTTATATAAGTACTAGCAACCCGCCCCTACTTCGCACGATTTTTTCGACTTGATAAAAAATCGAGATTTCTTTAATAAATGTGCGTTTGATAACATAAACCTTCCGGAATACATTACCTAAATGATGGCGAATACCGCATCAAAGTCCATTCACACAGATAGACACGAAAAGTGACTCTAATTTATAATATGTAAAGAAAATCAAGTAATTTTAGTATAATTTAAGTTGGTAGTCTATTTGCTTAACGATTAATTTCCCTGATCTTATAAAGGCGAGCTTAATTCAAACTTGAGTTTTCGCCCAGCAAACCTTTGTACAATTTTATATACATAATCATAACATAATTAGCCTTTAATGTTCCCACTGCTGGGACACAGGCCTCCTCTCTTCGAGAGGGAATGGGCTGCAACCTACCACGCGGGCCCAGGCGGGTTGGTGAATCAAGTAATTTACTCGTAATAATATATGATCCTAGGAATTAAACAAACTTTTTTGTTACCTGAAGGAAAGTGGATTTAAGACCAAAAAGCGGTGGCCCAGTGGTAACCGCCGTGACTTACGAGTTGTAGGTCGCAAGTTCAAACCCTGACAGGCGCTTTACTTTGTGGAAATTATTTTATCACCACTGCTCTCAAAACGGTGAAGGAAAACATCGTGAGGAAACCGGAATGTCCCAGAAAATTCGAATTCGATTCATCCACTAACACGCACTGGGCCCGTGTGGTGGATTACGGCCCACTCTCTCTCATCGAGAGGAGGCCTATGTCCCAGCAGTGGAAACATTATAGGCTATTATGATGAAGGAAATGGAACGAACTTTTCTATAAAAGCGAACTAGAAAATATTTAACTTGGTTACCTACTTCATAAAGAAAAGTTCGCGTCTTTATACTATAAACTACGCACTTATCTTCTCTACTAATCTGACAACGTTATCTACCGTTAGAGGTGAAAGTTTTAAATAGGTACGTACTCCAACAGCTCAAGTATTTCACCCGGTCGGTACTTACAAAAATATATTCACTGGATGAAAACGCCTTCATATTATAATTTCACTTTCCATCTACAAATGGCTATCTATAAGGAAACTACCTTATATTATTGTGTACACCATAAAGGCAGCGATGAAGAAGGGACGAAGCACTTAATGGCAGTCCCAGCGAATTTCAGAAACCTTTTTATAACATTTTTATTACGAATGACAACTAAGGTACGTGACTATTATAAGGACATGTCACCATGTTCGTTTGAAACGAGATTAATACAGTTATTTGAGCAATACAGTACGCCATTAAGGCTTTGAAGCTTGTACACGCTTTATGCAGTCATTCGGTGGAGGTAATAAGTTTAGAGGTACATGGAAGCTTTATACAGGCAGCGAGGCGATTAGTTTACGATAGGAATAGAATAGGTAATGTTCGTTTCCGATCCGCCATTTTGTACTGCATTTTTTTTTTGACGTTGGTATTTACTTTCAGCCTATATCTGATCTGACTGAATGCATTAAAAGAACGAAAAATAATTAAAAACATTGCACTGTTTTTCATTATTTTTACGACTGTAGGTCCTATATACTTTTTTTATAAAAAGTTTGTATTTCAAATATTTAATAATCGAATAGTTGTTATCTAGTTACTGGCCGTAATCCATGAAAAAAAAGAGAATGCCATTAACTCTGTCAAAAACAAATAATGATTTTGTTTTTTTGGCATGTAATGGCAATCACAATTATTTTTTTAATAAGCGGCCAGTCTTTTTTGGGTATTAGAAAATATTTACCCCTCGTAATAATATGTAAAGTTAAATAAAATAATAAACAACGGTCCTTTACCGGTTAAAACAACGTTGTGTATTACAAACTCCAAGACAACGTGGGCAGAATAAGAATGCCGCTGTTTAGTTGAGAAAACTAGCTTTCGAACATTTTATATTTATATTTTTTTGAGTGTTGTAAAGTCGCTCCTGCTACTGTGTGCGCCGTTGGTTGAGAGCACTAGCTTTCGACGCATGCTCAATGGTTTTAAAAACTCGTACAGCTGACAATCGCCATCCTCATCTGACGAGCGATGTTGCGTGCGAGCGTCCTTTCACTCTAATCTATCTTTAACAGCTGGTAACCCCTATTTGCGGTCACTTTTACATAGGCAGACTTATTTCATCAAACACAGAAAAAAATTGCTTTAATTTGATATCTAATATACGTCATGAACGTAAAAATGATGCCTGAGTACAAAGTGGTACCTGTTTACACCTGGCTGCGAAGAGCTTGCGGCCAAGTGCGCAATGGCATCCATAGCTTTTCAAGCGCTTTACATGTATTGTGATGTGACGTGATTATATTTTATTTAAAAAACAAGCGAATGAAATTTTTTCCCAAAAATAAATTAATATTATTTTTTAATTAAAAATACTTGCGGCCATATTTTGATAGGCACCTAGGCAAAAATATATTCCCCCATTCATAAATCTATGTAAAAGTTCGATTTTGATTAAAAACTCTATGAACGTAGTAATCTCGCAGCCGGATCTCGTACTATACAGGGCGTCCCAAAATTATGGGACATGAAGGGAAAGTACCTTAAATATCGTAGATCGTAAAATACTATGTTACTTAAGAAGAGTTATTAGTTTTTGGTCATTCTTTCGATTGGCATCATAAAAGTAGGGATGTTTTTTTTTTACATTTAAGTCGGTTCGATTCCCAGACGAGGCAAGTAATTTTTTGAAAATCTTTGAATGCAGATTACTAACTTTTAAAAATAACATAAAGTCTTCTTTCAGCAAAATACCCTATCTACGATATTTATGGTACTTTCCCTTCATGTCCCATAATTTTGGGACGCCCTGTATAGAAGGTAGGTTATGTTTGAAGAAAGTACCATAAAATGTCTAATACTAAGGTAATTTTTAAGATATTCTTACACAACCAATAGAAAACAAACAATGATTTCTCGGAAAATGGAAAGCTACAAAGCTCTTAAATCGAGATATGGGCCTATGAAATTAGATCACGCACTCAGGGGCAACCAATAATACCTACGGGCACATACCGACTATGACAAAACCCCTATTTGCATGCATATTCTTCCTAGCTCACAGTTCTATCAATGAAAACATGTTGTAGATACCAAAATAAAAAAATATTCATTTATTTAAGACTTATTCATGTAGATTCCTATGAAATTGTACACTGGGTCCTACCCTCTATTATGATCTCTATCCATTACTCAAAGATTTGCTGGGCGAAAACTCAAGTTTGAATTAAACTCGCCTTTATAAGATCAGGAAAATTAATCGTTAAGCAAATTGACTACCAACTTAAATTATCTGTATTAAAATCATAATTGTATTCTTTAACACTTGTATGAAATATAAAGCTATTTCAATCAACTGTCAAAGAATAAAATTTTAATTCAAAGTCAAATTGACGTAATTTGCCTAATATGCCTGACTGGATATAGACTCTTTACACATTGTCGATTATGTTTTGTGTACGGTAAAGAATTAATAATGTAAATTCCCTATAAATTAACCTGGAGTACTTACTTTCTATCTGTATACTAAACTAAATACCATTTATTTTATGCCCATTCAGCAATAACGGCATTAGCAAAAAAAAAATGCATTTTCAGACTTTTGTTTGATTGACACTTCTTGTGCATAAACTAAACGCTCCGTTCTTTTTTAATTTGAATCTAAAAAGAAAACATGTCATATCGTTCTTGAATACGTAAGGTCTGAGTATCTACTCTAGTGCGGATGCGAGAATATGAGTGCCTCTTGATTTTTTACTCTTTATTGTTCGGTGACATTTTGAAAACAATATGGCGGATTTTTGTAAAATGAGCGCCAAAAACAGAACTATGAAATAGTGAAAGGCGAAAATGTTATATTAAACAATGTAGGACATTAACATAATTTCATATCTGTCCAAATATTTTTGTTAGGTACCTATTTCGACAAAACAATTTATTACGTACTGATTAGATTACTCGGAAACTCAATAAAATCCTCTTATTTTCTAGATATGAAATTGAATAAAGACTAACAATAAAAACAAGCCTTTTGACAATTTCCAAGTAATAAATTACAAATAATTCTACAGAATTTGTAATTCGTAACTGTTTTCGAAGAGTTTTTTTTTATTCAATTGTTACCTATTTGCCAGGATGTAAAAAAGTTACATTTTATCTGTAACTACACTGGTTAGAAGCATCGTTTTATTTTTCGTGTAACATTTACATAAACCTTCATCAACTAGATTTATTTCGGATTTTTCGCAAAATCGCGGAATAGTATTTTTAAAGGCATCTTTCATCACAAGTCTAAGGCCCGTATTACAGAACGTCACTCAATACTCAAGCATTACTTAAAACTAGATTCAAGCCATTTGATTGGTTGAAACTAGTTTTAAGTAATGCTTGAGTATTGAGTGACGTTCTGTAATACGGGCCTAAAACTATGTAGCACAAATGTGAATAAAAGTAGGTATGTTTTATAACGTACTATTGAAGCCCTGTCATAGTCTACCCCATTGCACTTAGTTTCAACCCCACAAATACAGCCACATACATACATACATACATTTCGACTCCTATTGCAATTAAAATATTGTTTTAATATTTATACAATGCTTGTGCATTGTGTTCATGCATTAGTATTTCCTGAAATATGCAATTGTGACAGACAGACTAACAAACGAATTCGCACCATAAGGCTTCCTTTTTAGGGTTCCGTAGTCAACAAGGAACCCTTATAGTTTCACCGTGTGTGTCCGTCTGTCTGTCTGTCCGCGGCTTAGCTCAGAGACTATTAGTACTAGAAAGTAGTAATTTGGCATGAGTATACATATTAACTACGCCAACAAAGTGGTAACCTAAAATCATGAAAACATTATTTTTTTGGGTACCTCTCACTACACGTAAAGTGGGGATGTGTTTTCTTGTCTATCCCGTGGTGCGGGGTATCGTTGGAAAGGTCTTTCAAAAATAGAGAGTTTGGCCGTTCCATTTTTGGATACAGGGATCTGTTTGCGAAATATGAAGATTTAAAGTGCGAAATATTAAGCTTTAAAGAGCTAAGTGTCCCCTGCCAGCTAAATGGTTGGTTATATATGTGAAAAAATTCACAGCAATAGTATATATAACAAAATTAAAAGGAAAACTATCACAGCTAAGTAGGCTCTGCAAGGTAACGAGTAATAATCGACCAACTTACATCTGCAGTTGAAAAAACATGTTATCCCATACATTCCGTATGAGATAACATATTTTTCAACTACACTGTTAAGTTTGTTTTTTTATTTATATAAGATGTAAAGGTATATCATCTATGATTCTGACAGTTACCGATATTACTAGAAATCGTTGTTTTCATGTAAGTTTCAAATGTTTAATTCCATATAAACCTACGAGAAATGTCGTAGTCTTGTCGAACCAAGTCTCAATTCCTATTGAGTTCCTAATTTGCTTGTCTTTTAAACTTTTTTCTTTCTTCTTATGCAGTTCTCGTTCAGTTCGCAAACTTAATCCCTGAACATGTTTCTCGGGATAATTAGATAAAAATATAATGAAACGTTATAATAATATTAGGTATCTAACAATTTCTCAGTTTATTATTTTACTCAGTTTTTTTTTTTAATAATTCGCCTTCTTAATAGGTATCTATCCTATTTAGAGTTTTTATAAATCCTCTTTCTTATCAATATTGATACCCCTGCCCACATCAGTGTAAAAAATAACAGAAGCCTTTAGCTGCAAAAAATACTAACGATTTATTTCTTTTTTTTTTCACAAATGGCTGCCGCTTAACTTTTTTGGCGTTAAGTGGCCATACGTATGTGATTATTCAACTAAAGTACGAAAAAGTTTTAGATGTATGAAGATCCGTATTCTTAAGAATATTTAAATCGTCTCCTTTTATATTTTTTTGGAAGTCTGCGCAAGCTACTCTTAAAGATAAAGTTTGTATTTTATTGTATGTTTATACAATTTCCAGAATACCTTAATAGTCTTACAGGTTTTATTGTTTTAAATAACCACATCGGCTCAAGAAAAAGCCTAACCACCGATTTAGCTGCATTTGAACTTAAAACATTTACTGATATATCATATATTTTCTAAGCTGAATTGAAAATATTGGGAAAATAACTCAAACAGCTTTAAAATATAAACACTTCGCTAGAAAATCATGCTACAACTAAATCCAAAGCGAAATCTTCGGATTATTTTAAAATATTTACCTCGATTGAGGCTTATTCTATTATTGTAAGGTACATTTGTCGCCATGTTTTTTCTCGTGAATTCTTCATGACAACGACAACCGAGCGACGGCGACGGTCGGGATTTCTGTCACTTATAATACCTTTTTCATTGGTAGCCATTTATTTTTAAAAACTTTAATGCCTGCCTCAGTGGAATTTTATTGTTTTCTATTTTATTGTAATGGCATTTTAACGTGTGTGTTTGCCAGAAAACATGGTCATAAAACTTTAGTATTATATTTCTCTTGTTTGTTTTTTATTAAAAAATTCGCGGTTATTTGTATCAGACCTAATTAATACTCACCAGTTGTTTACTAACGCAACAATTCTAAAACGAACAAACTGTACTTGTGTCTTGTTTATGCTGTATTTAAAAACCTACTGATTATATAGATAACATGTATTTAACGAAAAAAAAGATGAGCACTTCCTAGAATTTGAAAAAGAATGTAAATATGCGATCAACAGATGATCGCCAATTTTGTCGTCGAATTTTAATAAAGTGCCAGTTAATTACAAATTGAATTAAAAGAATACACTCTTTTATCAGTTTACCGACTGCTGGTTAATAAACAGACAACCAGTGACGAGTAATCCTTTGATGTTATCCGAATTCAACTGTTATTGACCTAGGAGCGGAAGCCTTTGAGCCATTTGTACGTGTTTTACTTCGTTAATAGTCCTGATCAAGAGGAAGTTCATCTTGCAAATGTTTCTGGGAATTCATGATTATATACTAAATGGTGTATTTTTTTTCTGCGTTTTTTTGTGTTTTTTGTACATCCACCATAGGGCTACAGTCTCGGAATATAATTACTTATTCTGTCATAATAATTTCAACTAAAAGGACTGACAAAACCTTAAAGGATTCTTTTTTTTGATGCGGAATCATCTGTTTCATCATATACCGGTATTATAAGTAAGTATTGCATATTTAGTATGTAATTACCGGTATTTAGCTGCATGCGGTTAAACTGGAAGCCAACCCCAACATAGTTGGGGAAAGGCTAGGCAAATTATCCTTGCTTGCATATGAAATATCGCTCCATTGTTTTGGTATATTAGAGTTGGTTCTCAGTAAAAGTATTTGTTTACTCGTTTTTTAAAATTAATATTAAGTAATAACCTATTTAGAGTTATTGTACGTCCGCTTTCGTATCCATATTTATCGTTAACCCTGGCCACATCATTGTAAAAAAATAACCGAGGCCTTTAGCTAAAAAAAACATTATTGATTTATTTCTCTTTTTACAAATGGCCGTTGCCTAACCTTTTTGACGTTAAATGGCCATACATAATTATGTGTTAATTCAACTAAAGTACGAAAAAGTTTTAGATGTATGGAGATCCGTAAACACCGTATACCATACACAAAAAATTCGACTAATAGGACTGACTAAACCTTAAAATATTCTTTTTTTGCAGTGGAAGCTTCTGTTTCATATACCGAAATTTTCATTGGGTTACTAGATGACCCCGTGAATTTCGTAACACATACTATTCCTTTGGATTTTTTCAAAAAACCCAAAGGAACAGTCCATAAATTGAGGCAAATAAAACAAAAAAATAATTATTCAAATCAGTCGAGCCATTTTCGCGTTTTTGCGAGACTAATGCACGGCAATTGATTTTTATAAATACAGATGTAGAAGATTGCATTTTAGTATGAAAGTACTGGTATTCAGCTGCATCCGGTTAGACTGGAAGCCAACCTCATCATTATTGGGAGAAAGCAAAGCAGATGATGATGACTGCATTTAAGTTTGAATTTGCACGCCATTTAATCGATATGTCAAACTTGTTTCTTCAGTAAAGTGGTTTGTATTCATGAGTAGGTACTTCCGCCGGTTGCAGGCTTGGCAATGAATTCAAAGTAAGTAATGTAGAAGCTCTAACTAACTCATGTGTACAACTTATAAGTTGCAAGCTCAGTTGCTGAACGTGACATATTAAGTTTGATTCTCAGTTCAAGCAAGTGTTGTCGGATTTAGCTATGTAGGAAAAAGGGCGAGCGTGACGGCTTTGGTTTGATTCCCGGGTCTTGCAAAAGCGTAGATATTTGTTATAAGGGATATTGGAATTAGTGGTTGCTTAAATGCCTGATGTACCTAAGTTAAAGTTATTAAATGTAATGTTACTTCGTTGTCGAAAGAATTAAAATAGAAGGTAGATCTGAATGTTTGTTATAATATATAACAAAGATTATTATTAACATAACAAAGATTATTATTATCATAACAAAGATTATTAATTTGTTCCGACACACAATAAAGATTTATTAATTTTTCCGATCATCTTTATAATTTGTGACGGATATTTAATGTCTACGTAAATATTGTTTCTTTATTAAAGAATATTAAGCTTTCTAATTTCCGGGCATCAAGAGCTATTTTGTTTAGATTTGCGTTATAATTGTTTACCGTTTTTAATTTATTTTAGTACACTTAGGTAGGGCAAAGGCCGAACCTAGGTCACGATGTTAAATAGATTAGTTCGTTCGTAAAAATTAGCTGTCTTTTGGGATTTTAATGAAATAATATTCTAGGCCGGATTACGTTTAGTTATTTTTTCACAGATACTTTTTAAGGCTGTATATTGGTGGGTCAAAAAAAAAACTAAACAGTAAATATAATCCTTAATCACAAATGAGTCTAAAAAAAAATTATGAATGATATTTCGTTTTTTTTTTTACAATAAGAACAAATCTGTGTGGATTTTACTGAGTAGTTTTAATTTAATTTTATGCTCTGAGGTATCGGGCTATGTAGATCGCGTCACATAGGTCAGTAAGCATCCCTGCACCGCATTAACCATAGACAATTACTTATAAATAACTGGCCACTTGATCATTATATTATTCCTAAGCACATTTAATCGGGTTTTGGAAAAATAAATTAGATTTTTTTGTTTGAAAATCCAGGATTTAACTACATAATTTACTTTTAAAGTCTCATTACGTTATTCAAAATATATTGCAAATAAATTGTTTTCTTATACTTTTGAAATATAAACATTACTTACCCACTAAGATTACTTTGTCACAGAAAAAAAATACGCATTTTCTCTGCATTTTACCGAAGAATACGACACTGTTTGGTAAAAAATACTTTCTAAAACCCTTCAAAATATCAACTTTAACAAAATTATCACTAAATCCGAGCCTAGATCTGCCGTATGAAACTTTTAAGAGCCACTGTAAAACTTACCTGCAAGTTTATGTTGTCCGAAACTGTACGAGTAGTGCACTGTAACACTGGTGGAGGAGGGCGCGTGTTGCGCGATGGGAGGGTTGTACACAAATGGCCACGGAACCTCGCACCTCCCGGTTATATACCCCTGAGCAACTAGGGGTAAGGCAAAAAGCGTAACGGTTGGTGCTACGCTGCTACGCCGCGCCCAGCGTAGGCGTGCGTAGGCCCGGGTACTACGGCTTACGGTATGCCACACCATTATAATTTACCGCAAACTATAAGAATTGACTCGTAATTAAATTAATTGTTGGACTAAATTAGCTTTATTTTAAAACTACATTTAATGTCAACAGGTTGCAAATTACGTAGAAATTAAAATTGTATTTTTTTTTTTCGCTTTTGTTCGCCGTCGATGCTTTGTTAAACTTTTTGAAAGGGATCTTGTGAAGAAGTTTTGGCACGAAAATAAATCCGCTTATTGTCAAGATTAAAAGTTTGTAAGAAACTTTGTATTTATTTGATTAGCGATAAAATTGGATTGGAGAGTATTGGTTATCCGATCATGTAACTTACGCCGTCAAATTCGTCGAAGACAATGAAATTAAATGGAGTCAAAAAAAGTATTTAAAGGTCACTTTCTGGCAAGCGCTTTGAGTAAAGGTAATAAACGGAGTGATAACACGCATCCACCTTGGATGCGTGTTATTATTACATTTCTTGCTTTTGATTAGATATTCGAGGAGCTCGTGGCTAAGTAATAATAACAGCCGCACGGGTCGATCCATCAGGTTAAGCTACGCTTGCCGGGGTTGGTCCGTGGATGGGTGACTATCTTTACATACCGAGACTTCTCCGTGCCTCGGAAAGTACGTTAAGCATTGGTCCCGGGTTACGGGTCGTCATAAGCCCGAAATTCTGACAACCAGTCTTACCAAGAAGTATCGTACTACCCAGTTATGTGGAAGTCAGATAGACAATCGCTCCATGTAAAATTCTGGTATTCAGCTGCATCCGGTTACACTGGAAGCCGACTTTTGGGCTGTAAATATTAAATTATTAATTAATAAAAACCGGCCAAGTGTGTGTCGGACCACGCACAATTAAGGGTTCCGTAGTTGGGATGAATTTATCCCAAAAACAAACTTAACTTTGTAGTTGAAAAAGATGTTCTCCCATACGGAATGTATGGGAAAACATGTTTCTGCAACTGCAAAGTTTAGTTGGTCGATTATTACTCGTTAACTTGTAGAGCCTACTTAGCTGTGATAGCTTTCCTTTTAATTTCGTTATATAAGCTACTGCTGTGATTTTTTTCACACATACAAAATCAACCATTTAGCCGGCAGGGGGGACACTTGACTCTAACAAAAATTAGCACTTTAAAGCTTAAAGCTTAATCCAAAAATCACGGACCTTTTCAATGATACCCCACACAATGGGACAGAATTTTTTTTTTTTTTTTTTTTTTTTTTTTCCAGCTTTCTAGTACTAAGGGTCTCGGAGCTAGACCGCGGACAGACAGACGGACATGACGAAACTCTATGGGCTCCTTGTTTACTACGGAACCCTAAAAAGCCTAACTAATTTACTTCAACATGACTGATTTTTGGCTAAGAATAATAGACACTTTTATTCGGTATTCGACGAATAACAAAAAAATGCCGAATACCGAATGCCGAATAACCGCGAGTATTCGCGGCATCTTTAAATAATACCACTACTACTATATATATTTTAAAAGGCGGAAATATCTACTTGTCTGTAAAATATGGAGCCAATTAAAATGCCTCGTCTATAAACAGATTTCAAGATTATTGTAATATGATTAGCATTTTCTAAGGAAAAAAAAATCGTAACAAAAAAAAACACATTTATCTTAGGAATTTATCCCCAGGCGGGTTGTTTATCCTTTATCAAGTGACATTTATAAAGGTAGTTAAAACTTTCAAAACATTGTTAGGTATATTTTTTCAGAATTAGCTGGTTTTCTGTTTGAAAAAAAATAGGTTTATCCAACTGTGAGGCATTTGTTTATAAATACAGCTTTTTTGTCACTTATTTCAGAATCGTATTTTATGCCAGATAGAGCCTAAACCTTGGTTTCCGAAGAAAACGGTGAACGGTCACACAACAATGGCTGTCCAAAAACAGACCGTTTCTTGACAGCTTAAGGTACCATTCCGTACCCGACCGCAGGCGGCAACTGTAGGCGATATGTCGCCGCGTCATAACGCGGCGTCATGACGCTGCAGTCATGATTCCGAACCCGACCGCAGGCGGCAACTGCCCGTATTCCAGTCGGTAGATAGAAGATATAAAAACGTGTTTTCGCTCAAGAGTTGGTGGCATTACTGGTCTGCGGTCGGGCTACACATGTCGTCTGTCGCTGCAAATGACGTGTCGCTAGCTACGGAAGGTATTTCATAGAAATTCATAGAAACCAGTCGTGTTGCGGCGACACGTCGCCTGCAGTTGCCGTCTGCGGTCGGGCACGAAATGGTACCTTTAATGTCATACTGGTAATAATTACAGAAATTCATGACGACCTTTATATTTTGACGGCCGCCGTTCTTCTAGCTTAATAGAACCCCGCGTTATCTTTTATTATAGCCAATGCCAGAAGCATGACAAAGTTCTTTTTTATTACTGTAGGACAGTTCAGCCATTCCGGGTTTACAGAGCGTCGCAGTTAACTGGGTAACAACTCTAGCTGCATAAACACGATTGTTAACAGAACAACGAATTTAATTAATTAATTTGAAACACAGTTTGTGGCGCCTCTTTTATTATAATTTATAGTAAGTGTATTACCTAAACCTGTAAATAATACAAAATGTGAATGAAACAGTTTGAGAAAATTTGAGAAATATTATGTCTTTGAGATTTACAATTCTATAAAAACCGTGTACAGTATTTCTATTTTCTTAATATCCCTCGGGAATCGTCGAATTTCCGAATACAAACAAATGCTAATTTCCATGTCCATCAATTATTAGATTTATTGTGTATAATAATTTTGATTTCTGTGCGAATTATATAGAGCTGTAAAACTATTTTTCTATCTGTCGTGCCTGCGACTTTAGCTGCTTTCCTCCCATTTTAAAAATAAATTACATTAAATTAAAATTCTTTTTACAATAAAAAAACCGACTTCCTAAAAAAACACCACAAAGTGAAAATAATTTCGGAAGTCGGTGTCTTTGGTTTTGTATTTTCGTTTTTGCCACCGACTTCCGAAATTAAAGTTATTTTTCACTTTTTAGTTTTGGTACCTACCCCTCACACATTCGAATACCACCTGCTACCAGTGACAGGAACTTATCATATCATCTACATACTAAGTGCAAAAAAAATACGTATATTACTATTGTATTACTACCCAAGCAAAATTATTAAAATTTATATGGGACCAACTTGAGAGCATACCCTTTCAAACAAAAAAAGAATTTTCAAAATCGGTCCACAAGTAACGGAGAAATCGGCGGCCAAACATAAAAAAAAACAAACAAACATACGCTACGAACATATAACCTCCTCCTTTTTAGAAGTCGGTTAAAAAGAGCTCCCGGTCTGCACCAAGTGACCAAGTGCAAAGGGCAACTGATAGAAATCCGACGACTGACGAAACACGAAGTTTACCGAAGGACATTAAGAAAATAGAAATACTATGTTTTAAAGGAATATGTCTCTTGGTTAACTATCCCAACTGGCACACAATAACATCGGAGTAATTCCCTGTATTTTTCTTCAATTCGAAAACGTCACAGATAACAAAAAACTACAAACTTTTATCTGTGGACATCCATCAAGATCCTCAGGGACTATTCCAAACTTTGAAGTACTGAACTAGCGTCCATTAGTGATGACACTTCATCGTTTGTCCGGTAGTCTGCCCCACTACCACGATGCTAGCTAATATTTTTGCAACACCACTCTAAAATTAAAATGTAAGTTTAACTGTAGTGCCTATTCCAATGACAGTAATGTCGAAAGTCATTTGCACGTCGTCGTGGTAGGAAAGGTGCCGTAACTTAAAACGGTTACCTTTTTCATATTATAAGCGGCTTTGGTAGTATTGTCAACACCTACTGTGTGCCTTTGTTCCCGGAAAAGAAAGCCTTTAAACCAGTGGGTGTCGCAAAGGGTGACGAATTATTAAAACCTGCTTGCTAACAAACGCAAGTCTTGTTCCTCACCTCTGGCTTGCCTTTATTGGCCGGCTGGAGTGAACACTGACGAGGAAAGGAGCTCCCAACCTCATTCTTGCCTTAATTGGCCGGCTTGAGTGGGAGATGTTTTTTTTTTGCGATGTTTCGTAGTTCTTCTAAAGCTGTAAAAATTTCTGGCCTATAACATTGTTGCGGAGGGACACTGATCTTCTAAGATACAGGTACTCACCTAGTTTAGATGTATGTACTTCTGCTATACCATTTTAATAGTTATTTTAGGCTTAGATCAATGAAGATTTTTTTTAAATAGATTTGCAAGAGCAAACGTGGTCGGAGGATTTTATTTCTTTTTTTTTTCTTTAGGGCATCTCATAGCTGGCCTCTGAGGCCATGACTATTTAACCGGGCAAACCTGTGGGTGCCTTAAGCTGCTACACTCAAAGCCTCCAGCCAGGGACTTACAAACTAAACTAAAACTTATAAACTAGGTGAACGCTCGCTAAGGGCACCCCCTGTGGGGGTACGAACCTCGGCTTAGGGCGTTTACCGGAGGGAGGACATCAAAGATGGGACGGGCTGGATCAAAGTTTTGATCATGATTATTAATCGGGGAATTTAAAGCTACGTGCTCAGCTGCAACAACTGCTGGCATCTCGTTTTCGAGCAAGGGTCGGGAGGGAGGAAGGAAGTATTCCAGTAAGTTTTTAAATCGTTCTAGTATTTTTGGAGTTTATTAATAAAAAAAAATATAAAAATCTTTTCTCTTTATAATATTTAGTAAACCGATTAGTTATCGTGGTACGTCGATGTTATAGTTAACATTAGACTAAGCCCACGTTCGCACGGACGTAAAAATATCGCGGCGGGATTTTTTCGCACACTGGATTTTCAACGCTCTGCTTAGCGCCGAAAGTTGAAAATTCAACAGTGTGATTTTTCAACGCGCTGGGACGAGAGTGCGTCCCAGCGCGTTGGATTCTCAACACTCGGTTTAACACCGAGAGTTGAAAATCCAGTGCGCGATAAAATCGTCGAATCGTCGTGCGAACGTCGGCTTAGTCTGAGGTAACGATGGTAAGGTCAACACGCAGGGAGCAGGTGTCGCTCGTTCGACAGCCAGTTAACAGCCTTACCGAGAACTGTCAGTTTTAGCTTTAGGCTGCCTGCTTGCCTGCGACTAACGCCTAATTAGACTCTGGACATTTTTTTTCTAGGCTTGTATGAGAATGGCTCACTGATGAAGACAATACCATCTGCCCAATGTTTACTATATGTAGAGTCATCAGGAAAATAAGCTCAAAATAACAGTTAAAATTTTACGTGAAAGTTAATACGACGCTTAGAATTGGAGATTGATTTTCTGTACAGCACAGGTGAATAGTGTACACTTTTGAAAATTTGTCATCCCGGCAACGATGTAACTAGCATTTGATTCCTCAAACTGAAAATAATAAAAAAAGACTAGAATTTAAAGCATTTAATTAGTATTATTTTAAGACTCTTAGCTTATATGTATACTATGTAAATATTATGTCTATAATTTATGAAAAAAATATTACGGCATAAATCATTTCGTAGGCGTAAAGGCTACGCGGTCGTAGCACCGGCTACGGCGTAGCTTTCATTGTACGCATAGCGATTTTCAAGGACTCAGATTCAATTTGATCATTCACCTTATTAGATTGGTCCTAAAGTTCAAAATATATTTTATGCAATCAAACAGACAGCCTTTCAGACATTTTCCTTAAAAACCTATACCCTTCCTTCGATTTCACAATAATGGTTGGAATCTCGGAGAGCGGAGTGAGCTCATTACATAAGTGCGAGTAAGTGATCAGTGACGCACAGTATTCACTATTAATAAACACAGAGTAGTAAGCTAATGGAATAAGAACCTGCTTTAGAAGAAAAAGGTAGCTCTGGTTCGGGAAGATAAAAAGAGAATTTAGAGTGTATTTTGAACACACAACTAAGTAAATGAAGTGAGGAATATATGGCCATATCCACCTAATGTTATTGTGGTTTTTTTAAGTTTTCTTGATTATTGTTTTACCAAAAGGGTCAGCCTGTAAAAAACTTTGGATTTTTGTTTTTCAAAAACACAGACAGTATGCCTGCCTGTTTTTACCTCTGTGACATTTACGCTGTGTACGCCATCGACAGTCTAATCCTATTTCTTCCATTCACCTTACAAATTCAATCAACGGAATCCATTGAAGAAATGCTTGCCTGAGAACTCCATTTACTTAATACTCCGTGATTAAAACCCATATACCGGATGAAGAGGTTCTCTTAATCACAATTAAAATATCCCTACTACTCGTATTACATAGGTTTAGTTAATAAAATGATCTAATCACCGTCCTCAATAAGTGATCCAATAGATTATAGCTCATAATAAAATTTACATACGTAGGTATATTTTTAATCTGCTTTTGAATCTATTCGAAACTTTTATTTGGCTAATTATCTTTTTATTTCCCCAGAATATAATATCAAATATATAGTACCAAAAACTTAATAAAATATCTGGAATTACGTTTTTAACCGACTTCCAAAAGGAGGAGGTTCTCTCAATTCGACTGTATGTTGTTTTCTTTTTTTTTTTGTATTTGCGATTACTCCGCCAATTATGAATAGATTTGATGATTCTTTTTTTGTTTGGTAGGTCATATTTCAGAGGTGGTCCCATAATTTTTTTATTAACTTTGCTTAGTAAGTTTTTGAGTTAACTTCAATAATACGTATTTTTTATGTGGTATTTGGATTATATGATACATTCCTATCACTGCATTCGAATTTGTGTGAGGTAGGCCACAAACAAAAAGTGAAAAATTTTACAAAAAAAACAACCGTCTTCCAAAAAAAACACTACAAGGTGAAAAATAACTTTAATTTCGGAAGTCGGTGGCAAAAAATTAAAATTAAAAACCAAAGACACATTGGCTTCATGACTCTTCAAATCATCGAATCAAAATCAAATACTGACGCTTCATATAGAATTCCGACAAGGCACACATTAAGTGTACACCTTCCTTGGGTTGTCAGTCAACCAAGACATATACAGGCATGACATCGATGCACAAACTGTACCCATGAATTCAGCACATAATTCTAGACCGTAGAAAATTTTCGTAGGTTATCAAAAAGAAAATCCGCTGTTTCGTAGAAAAGTGCAATACCTACGCCTTTTTTTAACTGATGAAAAATTTCAACACGGCCGGGGATTCAGAATCATGTACTGAATCCATGGTAACAGGTAGTGCGTCAATGTCCCTGAAACCCTGTATTACCAACATACGAAATACTCGCTCCAAATTCGTGACATAAAGTCATGTCACTACTATAAGACACAAAAATGTCCTAGGAAAAAGTCGTGCCACAAATCGTCAATAACCAGACAGCCTAACATATTCCGGCCCATGTCCCAATCTATGTAGATTTATCTTTGATTTCTCTCGGGCGGTCTGGGAATGCCTGTACCTACTATATCCACTTCTTGCACTATTATACCGTATTTCCAATAAGGGAATTTTCACCTTACTTGCGTTCTTCGAGGTTAATATTTAATTTGCTTTCAGGAAATAATACTGTCAGTTAAATGTGTTGGTGTTATTTCTGTGAAAGAATAAAGACAAAAACCAGCCAAGTGCTAGTCGGACTCGCACATGAAGGGTTCCGTACCACCGTACAATATTTAGCTAAAAAACGCCGAAAAAATACACGTTTTTTGTATGACCCCTTAATTTTTAACTTTATTGTATTTTTAAACGACTTTCAAAAAGGTGCAAGGTTCTGTGTTCGTAGCGTATGTTTTTTTATGTGTATCCACTGATTTCTCCATTAATTGTGGACCGTTTTTGAAAATTATTTTTTGTTTGATAGGGTATGCTTTCGAAATGGTCCTATATAAATTTTATTAACTTTGCTTCGATAGTTTTTGAGTTAGCTTCAATAATACGTGTTTTTTCCCACTTAGTATGTAGATGATATTATAAGTTCCTGTCACTGTTATTAACATAGCAGGTAGTGGTATTGGAATTTGTGTGGGGTAGGTACCACAACAAAAAAGTGAAAAATAAAAACTTTTTACAAAAAAAACAAACTACTTCCTAAAAAGTTTTTATTATTATTTATTTTTATAGCGGAAATAGAAGTATACAATCTGTGAAAATTTCAACTGTCATCCTTTACGGTTCATGAGATACAGCCTGCTGACAGACAAATGAACG
This sequence comes from Agrochola litura, assembly GCA_949152395.1. NCBI lineage: Eukaryota > Metazoa > Arthropoda > Insecta > Lepidoptera > Noctuidae > Agrochola > Agrochola litura. Next base: position 7,612,777 of record OX424508.1, read on the forward strand.
GACGGACGGACAGGATCAGGACAGGAGGATTAGGCGCCATCTCTACGGACAAGGGAATCGCGGCGATAATCACGCTGAGCCTTCAAATTATCGCCGCGCTGATATCGCCGTGTGGAGATTGATTCATAGGGTTTCTATTGAATTTGATTTTGGCAAGACTATCGCAGCGATTTTCTCGCCCGTGGAGATGGCGCCTTAGTAGGGGTTCCACATGGCACTCGGGTACGGAACCCTAAAAAGATGCATGTGTTGTATTCAGTTGTAATTAATAATGGTATTGTACGTCTGTAATAGGAAATGAAGAATTGTGGTTTTCTTTAGTTTCACATTATTTCTGTAATATTGCAAACAATATTCCACAATGGAAATATTTATTCAGTTGCTTAGTAATAATTATAGTATATAAATTAACATAGTTAATTGATTCAGACGTGACCTTGCGGAAATCCATTATAAAATAAAATAGACATAAATATAAAAAATTGTGTTTTATTTCAGGCAAAATACCCATTTACAAAAAATAGAATAATGAAAAATTACCATTAAAAATAAACCATAAAACCACACCACACTAGTGTGCCAAACATGTGTGTGGTGTGTATGTAAAAATAATTATAATATATCTACGTCTATTGTATATAATAACCTATCGTAAATAAATATGAAATTTTTTGAATACCTTTTAATAGATTTATTCTTGTATCTTCTTTAGGTAGACCTAAAAATACTTTTCTTAATAACTGAAATACTTTAATCTGCCTACTCAAAATGTCTGTTGGTTACGTTTAATGGTGTGCTTTGAATAAATAATATGACACCCACCAAAAGTGTTACTTAAGTACTGTCATTAATCACTTCAGTTCAAAATATCCTTTTAATGGACATTAGTACTGTATGGAACTTAACTCCAAATCGTCCATAATGTGCCAGTTTACTTTTAAAATTATTATTTACATCATTATTGTCGTCTTCTGTTTTAGTAAGTACGGTAGGCCCCACGTCAATGGTTACAAAACCTTAAAGATTTCGGCTTTGCCTTAAAATTGTAAGATTACAACTACAAATAAGCATTTATAAAAGGGAGTGCATCCGCTGCCGGCGCCAGCTCCAACGCCATTGAGAACCGACATGACATTACTGCCGGCAGCCGAGATTAAAAACATGGCTGCCAACACCGCAGGGTCCCATAATGGACACCGGCAGCGCGGCGTTTATCTTGTAGCGGTTACACCGCCACATACGAACTACGCATCATAGATATGACGTCACACAAATCCTGCATCGCGCAGTTAGAGTTTACCGAGCGATCGACATATATACAAGATTTCAACTTCAAACCGTTGGGCAGTTGCCCGCCAGACACAACACCCGTCTGGTCGGAGGATCCTCCCTTTTCTATGGTGGATGAGTGAATTTTACACCCTGTTCCTCATACTCCTAAAATCTAACTAAAGCATTTTTTTCTCTAAATATTCTAGTCAATTTTGGCACTCGCCGGGCCGCTATCCCGGCAGCGCTTGCTACGCTCGCTCAGCTCGTGCGTAGGGGGTAACAGTTCTAACCTAAGGTTTTTTTTTTTGTTCCGGTGTGGAAAATCCTAATGGATGTCCTCCGACCTGGGGCGGGCAAAGGGGTCTGACAGACGAAAAAATAAGCATTTCTTTATCGCGAGGGCAACGAACATCACCAACAAGATCAGTTCTTCTAGGACGTCGCTTCCCGGCTTTACCACAAACGAACGACGACTTCGACAACGAATATAATTACGAGTAAAAATTACCTTAATTACCAAAGGTTGTCATAAGAACTCGTCGAAGTTCGTGTCAATGAAATAACAATGCTTATAACAGTTTATAGCCAAGACGTCGATCAATCTGCCTAGCCTTTTCTCAACCATGTTGGGGTCGGCTAGACTGGTAACCGGATGCAGCTGAATACCAGTATTTTACATGGATCAACTGCCTATCTGACCTCTACAACCCAGTAACAGGGTAACACGATACCCATTGGTAAGACTGGTTGTCAGACTTTCGGGCTTCTGACTACCCGTAACGACTGTCAAAAGTCTACGAATGACAGCCAGGACCAACGGCTTAATGTGCTTTCCGAGACACACGAGGGGTCTCGATATGTAATGAATGGTCACCCATCTCACGGATTGACCTTGGCAAGCGTTGCTTTACCTTGCACATCAACCCGTGCGGCTGTTAATTTTAGCCATCACGAGCCGAGGTTTTAAAGTTTAAAGAATTTTAAAGAATGTTACCAAAAAATCGAATTAAAAGAAAAACAAGTATATAAAAATTTAAAAAAATTAAAACCCAACTGCAAAAATACATAACTGTAAAGAGAAAAAACGGCCTCTTACTCTCTTCAAAAGTTTTATCATTTCTCATTCCAAAATCACATTTAACAAATAACTTGTATATATTTTTGGAATCACCTTTTAAACCCCTTTATTTTGAAGGATTCATAGGATTGGAAGATTTTTATATCTTGATATCCATAGGACTGGAAGATTTTACAATTTTTAAACATACATTTTGGCGCCAAAAATCACCGTCAATAGCCGTCATTTTGATTGTTTATAATTGTAATATACCCAGTAACACTCGCGCAATAAAGACGAATCTAACGACACATTATACATCGAAATCGGTTCAGCCGTTTTGCAGTTACAAGGGAACATACAGACGGACACATACATACATACAGGTCAAACACATAATCCTCCATTTTGAAAAAAAATATTTCACCATCAACACATCATCCTACTTCTCATAGGTACTCGAATTCCTTCTCGCACTTCAAACCTCAACTTTCAGAACTCTTACGCAACCAAAATGACCACTTGCAATATTTATTTACCTTGTGATAATTTTTCCATGCTGAAATCACGTGTTTCATTTAGTTGTTACAAGGATTAAGGAAAACTTTTGAAGAAAATTAGGGTTGCAACATCGCCCCACGTTTTTAGGTAGCGATTGAGTCATAATTACCAGTTTGCGAAAGGTGAACTTTACATAACAGAAGCCGGGTAAAGTCAAAAGAGTTTGGAAAAATTATAGCAAGTTGTAATCGCCATGCTGGAAAATTGAAGCCGAAAGAAGTTTTATTTAACCGTATAGTTCGGAAGCGCCCCCGATTGGACCCGAACACACAAACCTCCGCCGGCTCGGTAGTGGGTCCAATTGGACCCCAGAATTACCACATACGACACCCTTAATTGTTTATGTTAATATTTATTGTACTACCCATTAAATCTTCTGAATGTGCGTTAATTAAGAGAGTTGAATAAAAAACTCAAATGTTTACACCATTAAATCTTTCATATTTAGCGTGCAAGATTATTAATTTACCTTTATAAAATTCAAATCTGTAAATGCGATAATCGCCATTTTGATGACAGTCGAGGTCGAGGCTAAAAATCATAAAAATTGGGGATTTCGAACATCTAAACTCCACCACAGGGGCAGTGAATACTACATCATTTAATTATTTGACGAATTCATCCATTGTTCAAGTTAAAATAAGTAGTGGTAATGAAGTTTTTGATATCCAAAGTCGAAGTTTCGCGCCAATCGCGCATGTTTACATTTTAACTTTTCACTAATATCACTCATACACAAGTAGACCCGATTTAAAATGTGAAAAATATTATTAAAAATATTATAAACAACTCGAAAATGCCCAGATCTTAACTTAATATACGAACACAGGTCCAATAACACGTAATATTCATTACCACTACTCAATTTGTGTTAAAAATATCCGACCATTATTGTTTTTTTTATTGTAATGATGTGCGAAAACGATTATGCCAAGCGATTTTTTTTTCAATTTGGATCGACTCGATTAATTAATAAGTCGAATGTCAGAAATCGATACTTGAAAATTTAAATAAAATTGTTTTAAGCATTAAATACATTATTAAGCATTGTTTATAATAATTATTTATACTTTTCTAATGTAACTTTAATCGTTTTTTGGACATTATATATAAAACGAGTCAACAGACAGGACGGGGTAGATACTTACCTCATTTATTAAATTTCGCGCTGAATTGTTTCTATATTTGAATTTAAATTCGGAATGCGCTCGCTGTTCAAAACTATTTTAATTATTTGGACAATTATTTACTGTGGATTTTATTTTTAATACTTTCTGATAGTTTGCTACAGAATGCCCAGTATACATTTTTAGATAGGCCTAACATAACTTTGTTTGGGAATGATGATAAATTAATTTTATAAAGTAGGTAGGTATTCCACAAACGCTTTTAAATGACGTCCATATTTTTTAATAGGTTACTCTTATCTGAGTAATAGTAAGAATAACAGAAATTGTTTTTTTTTTGTGGTAGTTTTCCAACGAAATTAAAAAACTGGCCAGGTGTATGTTGGACTACGCACAGTGAAGGATTCCGTAGTTGGGATGAATACTTATTTATGCATAAATATTGCACAGCATCAATTGCAAAAATAAGGTTGTATTTCTCGAAAAAACTATAATAAACAAAGTTAATTCTGCGGTTGTAACCGAAAATAACCCATATCTCAAAAACGATTGACTTAAAAAGTAAAGCCACTTAGAAACATATTTATCATTTTAATTAAGAGATCCAACAATACACGCTTCATGTGCATAGATTTTTTTTTTCATCCCTCGAATATATGTATAGGGAATGCCACCCCCTATATTATGTTTATCGTAATTTCATTACACCATTGTTTAGCGGTGCAAAGAATAGACCCTTTTCCAAATTTTCATCGATAGAGTAAATAGTCTCCGTGTAAAATGGCTGTATGACATCTGCACGCACGGACAGACGGACTTGACGAAATTAAGAGGGCCGTTTTTTTTCACGGATTTTGGCTATCGAGTTTACAATCGGCATGAAACTGATGTCTATGAGAATTGATCTACAATATTATTATTAATTAATTAATTGATTCAGGCGTGACCTTGCGGAAATCCATTATAAAATACAATAGACGTGGATATATTTAGTTGCTTGTTCTTGTTCTCTTTAGAAATAGCTAGGCGGAACAAGTTACTTAATATATCCACGTCTATTGTATTATATTATTATTATTTGGACTAGCCGCCATCTTAAAATCCAGAATTTTCATCTTATTCGATATCAGCCCCCCGAAAAACATGAAAATTGTAGTTATGATGAAAAATTATCAAATTGTAAAAGCCTCCATGTTTTATACGAATAATTTATCCCAAGAACAAACTCATATTATTTTACGATCAGACCAACAATTTCCAGTATAAAAATGGCTCCGGATTAAGTGGGAAATGGTTCTATTTTCTATAATAAATAAAAATAAAATAAACGTGTGTAAGTCCGGGGGAATGAAGTTCTTTTTCACGTATAATTTCAAACAATAACAAAATTTTTACAACCGCCATCTTGGATTTACATTTTGACCTCACTATCGACTTTAGCACCCTCAAAAACTATGAAAACGATACCCATGATGAAAAATTGGAAAATTTTCGCAGCCGCCATCTTGGATTTACATTTTGACCAAATTCTCTCTCTCTCTCTATCAAATTAGAAGAAGACAGTCACAAGTATGAACACTTTTTCGCGTGACGATTTATACCAGTTTACTCCTACTGCAAGTCGCGTTAAAGAACTTAGTTCCAAAAATAATGTAGAATAATTAACACAAATATTTGGGACCCCCACAACAAGCCCTTTCATTTGATATGTCATACGGTATAGTTTGCAAAACTTTTTTTTTATTGTCTAGTTTGGCCTCCAAAAGTGACCCCATATTCAAAATTCATTTATTTACGTTACACTTCTGTATTTGGGTCACAGAAATTCATATGTGTACTAAATTTCAATTTAATCGGTCCAGTAGATTCGGAGCAAATTGGCTGTGACAGACCGACACACGAGTAATCCTTTATGGGTTCCGTTTTTTCATTCGTAAGTACGTACGGAACCCTCAAAAGTTACTGCCCTATCCACACTGTATGTGTATACTTACTAATAAAATTATTAATATCAAAAATAAAATAATTCATGAAAATATACCAAAGAGTTTTGTTCAGTTTCTAATACTTTTTTCACACTGATTTTATTGAGAGTATCGATTAGGCTGAATGCTACTTTTGAATCGTTATAAGAAAATTGGGTAGACGGTCAGCACTAAGAAGTGTCACGTCGCAACACAATTTTTAGTTATTTTTATCAAGATTTGATCGTGTTTTTTATGTAGCTTATGTATGAAACATGGGAAAAGTAAGAATGCAGAGAGAATGATAATATCTTTATTTTTCCTTTTTGCATATTTTCAGCAAGAGAGTAGGTTGTTTATGTACATATTTTCAGCAAATTTAAATTACCTATCTTTTGGATAGGTGTAGTAATACCAATTATATACAACTTTCGCAGTGTACTGACGCGGTTTGACTGATCTCAACATATAATTAAAGATATTTTCCACAAACTTATTGTATAAAATAGGCGCGGTAACATATTTTTCTTAATAAATTCGAATGCTGAAAGTTGATGTAAATTCCTGAATTTCATGACTGAATTCGCAACACCCCGTCGAGTCAACTGATGTGTCACATGTCAAAATCTTGTCGAGCAGAGAGGTTAAAGACCTTTCGAGACTTGAGACTCGAGACTTGATTGATTTCCAGCATATGATTTTGTTTGGTATGTAAGTATTCGGTTAAATAAGTCTACTTACTTTCTTTGTCTATCAGCATTTCAGCCGAAAGACGTCCACTGCTGGAAATAGGCCTCCCCCAAGCACCGCCACTGCGATCGATTCTGTACTTTCCGCATCCAGCGGATTCCTACAGCCTTCACAAGGTCATCGGTCCATCCTGTGGGAGGCCTTCCAACGCTAAAAAAACTACTACTTCCAACGCTAAAACTATCAGCCCTAAGTTTTTATTTAGTGACTCGGCAACTATAGGACTCAGGAAAAGAAGGGATAGACTTTTCGAGCTGTATGGCCTTAAGCCTTATATAAACACGGAAACTTTTAATAAGTATGTTGCTACTTACTCTAGAACTTTTAAGAACACTTGTAAGGCAACTAAAGCCTTATACATTAGCAACAAGGTTAAATCAGCAGACAATAAAATACAGACAGTTTGGAAAATTATCAATAATGAAACGAACAGAAACAAAAAGCATAATTCTGATTATACACTGAAGAAGTAATGTGGTAGTCTCATTTGCGATAGCAAAGAAGTTGCTCAAGAATTTGTAAATTTCTTTACCAGTATCCCACTTAAAACTACTGAAACCTTAAATTCCTCGCCCTCGCTCTCTTTTGATTTAGTAAGGGCCAACGTTTCAGCATGCCCGATTGAATTTAACTTTAAGCATATTAACCCCATAACAGTAATAAAAGCTTTTAAACAAATCAAGATCAAATTGACCGAAGATCTTTGGGGGATGTCCATTAAAGTCTGTACCTCCATAATTGAGACCATAGCGCCTTACTTAGCTTTAATATTTAATTTTTGTGTGGATCAAGGAGTCTTCCCGGATTTAATGAAATACAGTAAGGTAATACCACTTTTAAAATCCGGGGACAGTAAAGACACCAATAATTATAGACCCGTATCCGTGTTGCCGGTATTCAGCAAGGTGTTTGAAAAGGTAATGCTTAATCAAATGCTCAATCATTTTAACACAAATAAAATCCTTCACGATCAACAGTATGGTTTCACCAAAGGACGTTGTACGACCTACGCCGGTGTAACCCTATTAAGACACATTTTTAACGCGTGGGAAGAGGCTCAAGACGCCATAGGGATCTTTTGTGACCTCTCCAAAGCATTTGATTGCGTCGATCACGAAACCTTACTCTTGAAACTTGAGCATTACGGACTTGGTAAACTTGCACTCAATTTAGTAAAATCTTATTTAAATGATAGACAACAGCAAGTTCAAATAAACGGTATCAATTCACTAGGTTTAAAAGTAAAAATAGGTGTGCCACAAGGCTCGATATTGGGTCCATTCCTCTTCTTAGTGTATATAAATGATCTACTCCATTTATTAAAAAATCAACCACCAATGGTGTTATTTGCTGACGATACTTCTTTAATTTTTAAGGTAGATAGACGTGCTACAAATTTTAACGACGTAAATAACGCCCTACTGCAGGTCCAAAATTGGTTCACTGCTAATAATTTAGTATTAAATGGAAAAAAAACTAAGTACATAAAATTTTCTTTACCAAATGTCAAAAGTAGTGATTGTGAGATAGTATTGAATCAAGAGAAACTAGAATTCGTCGATAAAACTGTTTTCCTAGGGATCACGCTCGACTCAAGGCTGCAATGGGGTCCTCATTTAACATCTCTTGCAGGACGGCTAAGTTCAGCAGCATATGCTGTCAGAAAAATCCGCCAATTTACTGATGTAGATACCGCGAGGCTAGTCTATTTTAGCTACTTTCATAGTATCATGTCTTACGGTATTTTACTGTGGGGACGGGCTGCAGACATCGAGTCTATTTTTATTCTGCAGAAAAGAGCGATCAGAGCCATATATTATCTCCGCAGGCGCGATTCTCTAAGGAAACTGTTTAAGGATATTAACATCATGACGGTACCTTGTCAATATATCTATGAAAACATCATGTACGTAAGAAAGAATTTACATCTTTTTAGCAAAAGAGGTGATAGACATAATTATAGTACAAGAAATAGGGACCTATTAGTTCAACCAGGTTTCAGACTGGCTAAAGTAGATTCATCTTTCATGGGATACTGTTTAAAATGTTACAATAAAATTCCTCCCCACATACTTCAACTGAATGAGACGAAATTCAAATCTTGTATAAAACGCACACTATGCAGGCAGGCATATTATACGTTGGGGGATTACATCGCCGATAAAAATGCTTGGCTCAATGCTGGTCCTGCTCCACAACTAATTGATTAACATTTGCAAATACTGTTGGAGCTGCTGAAGATTGTAAGACTATCTTTTCATTGTATAAACTCAATCTCCATTGTATTATATAATTGCATAGCACAGGTGTGAGCACTATGTACTAAAGAGTTACCATTTACCGGGTAATATGTCTTGCATTGACTTGAATGTGCCCTGGCGGCTGTGAGTATGTCATGCTCACTCAAATGTTTCGCTGATGGTGGCGCGTGTGTTGGATCATTTAGCTCCCTTCAAAATGGTTGAGCTGAATGGTGCTAATCCATGCGTCATGTTCGTGAACGGGCGCCGTCAGTTGGGACTGGTCATCTCTTAGCTGCCAGGGCTTATTTTTATTTTATTTTATTTTTTTGAATTGTTCTTTGTTTTATCTTTTTATTACGGACGCTTCTAACGTGCACGTCTTTCTACATTGTACTCACATGTATAATTTCAACATGAATGATGTAACCAATATTTTGTAACAATTTTTTATTTAAAAGAGTGTCCGTGGAGTTTCTTGCCCGTTCTTCTCCATAGGTACCTACTACGCTTTGGAATGGGCAACTAGCTTCATACCTATTTCTGACTGACCGATTCTTTGACAATTCAAAAGTGCCTGTAAATGGTTTAATTGAAATAAATGCTTTGAGTTTGAGTTTGAGTTTGCTACGTCTTCCGGTACGTGGTCACCACTCCAGAACCTTTCGACGCCATCCGTTCTGCGAGCAATGTGCCCTGCCTATTGCCACTTAAATTTGGCAATTCTTCGGGCTATGTCGGTTACCTTGGTTCTCCTGCGGATCTCTTCATTTCTAATTCAATCACGTAGGGAAACTCCAAGCATAGCCCTCTCCATTGCCCTTTTGGTGACTTTTAGCCTTTTGATAAGGCCCATTGTGAGCGACCACGTTTCAGTACCATAGGTCATCACTGGCAACACGCACTGGTACGGCTTAAGACACTGTGGTATGTGGGACGAGAAGATATTGCGTAGCTTCCCGCACGCTGCCCAGCCGAGTCGGATTCGACGATTGACCTCTTTCTCGAAGTTGGATCTACCTAGCTGGACAGGTTTGTGCTAGGTAAACATACTCGTCCACAACTTCGAGCGTAGCGTCTCCGATCTTCATGAGAGTGGGTGTCACATGGGCATTTGACATGACCTTTGTCTTGTCCATGTTAATTTTAAGACCCACTCTTTCGGAGGCTCTACTGAGGTCATCGAGCATTATACTGAGGTCCTCCATGGTCTCAGCCATGAGAACTATGTCGTCGGCAAACCGAAGGTTGGTGATATACTCGCCATTGATGTTGATGCCTAGCCCTTTCCAGTCCAGAACCTTGAAGACATCCTCCAGTGCAGCGGTAAACAGTTCCGGAGAGATAACGTCTCCCTGTCTCACACCTCGCTGCAGAAGGATAGGTTTCGAGGTCTGGTCATGGAGTCGGACTGACATAGTGGCGTTTTTGTACAGACACTTTAGCACCTCGATGTACCGATAGTCGATCTGGCACCGTCGAAGAGCAGTCTCAGCTCAGCCCATGTCTATAATACTACTTACTACAACTATAAGTGCCCCGCAGTGGTATGAACGTCAACGTTGCAAGTATAATGAAGTGTCTGCCTACCACTATGGGAAAAATCCGTAAGTTTATTTATCATCACCATCATCATTTCAGCCGAAAGAGCCCCAAAGCACCGCCACTTCGACCGGTTCTGTGCTTCTCGCATCCTACGGATTCCTATTTTGTTTATGTAGCACGATGACGCTAGCAATTCTATCACAGTATGATCCCACCCAAAGACTTTAGTCATATTCATATTCATATTCATATTCATCTTTATTTGCATTCCATAATGTAGGTATAGGTGTTACAATGGCTTAAAGCTATGGTACAATTACGGACCCTGTAGGGCACAGCAAAAAGTATAAAACTAATTCTTAAAATACAAATAAAATTAAAATCGTCACTTCGTAATTTCTAGGCACAGATCGCTTATCCCTCAGAATCTTCCCCCCGAATGGTTAGTATTTGTCGGATAATTGATTACTGCTCCCATCCTGACGTTTAATTGTCCCCTTGTCCCCATTGATGGATAACACGTTGCTCACGCCATGACAGATTGGTTTTACCTAACAAAACATTCTCCAGTAACTACCTACATTTTCTAATTAGGTGAGTAGGTAAACATTTTCGTATGAAATTAATCAATTATAACGATTGGTCGCCAAGTGATCGAAATTCGACCATAATTCATTTAAATTTTAAGTTTGATAGGATAGTTTAGAATAGTTCATAGTAATTCCATCCTTTAGTACATACTAATTCCATGCTTCCATGTCATTATTTTAAGGTAGCCATCTTTAACCATAAACAAAAGAGTGTATGTGTCTAACGCTTGATATGTCTATGGTCTAACGCATGGTAGCGTAATGTCATCAATCATTAGTAATGATTTTTATATTAATTTAACGTATTTCTAATGTATTTAATATTAAAATATACGTCTATGCACTCCTTCTCCATATAAACTTAAATTGTGCCAAATCTCATACTCCTCCGTCGGCGTAATTTTCGTAAAAAGGGGTACAAAGTTTTTGCTTCTCGTATTAATAATATATAGATAGATTGTGTGTCTGTTTCCGTCATTTACTCATTAATTGTGAATGCGTGATGTTAATTTGAGGAGTTAATAACTGACAGCCACGTGAAAAAAGTAGGGGGATTATGGCCCATAATTCAATCCAATTTTCGCGTCCTTAATGGATAGAGCTCTTTGGAAATGAGGAAGTATCCATACCTACCTTTATTTAATACCAATGCCATTTTTGAAGTTTATATATTAAAGCGGTAAAAAATCGATCTGCCTAGCCTTTTCCCAACTATGTTGGGGTCGGCTTGCAGTCTCACCGGATGCAGCTGAATACCAGTATTTTACATGGAGCGACTACCTATCCTTCACAACGTTTACAACCCAGTAACTGGATAATACGATACCCCTTGGTAAGACTGGTTATCAGACAATTGACGTCCTTCAAAAATCCGGCAATAAGCCGTTGGTGCCGGCCGGAATGACAGACGGCAACGGCTTCTACGCGTGCAGCCTGTGGTTTAGGTATCCACAAATGAGATGCCGCTCAGTGCCTTACTTGTCCAAATATAACAATGGATTTAGGATGTTGTTAGGGCTGCCCCGCTTTTGTAGTGCCTCCGGTATGTATGCGGAGGCCAGGGTAGACGGCTTTCATGCTATCGTGAGCAAGCGGCTCGCGTCGTTATTAAGCAGAGTCCTCCGGGGTAGCACTAACAGCATCCTACATGTTATTGCGGATAAATAGGAATCAAATATCCTATATACATTTATTCGTGTTAAAATTTTGTAACTCTACTTGTCATTATTGTGGACATGGTCTGAAATAAAGGTGTTATTGAAGTGAAAACTTTTTTAGGCGCGTTGGGCATTTTTGAGATGGGACTAAACCATTGATTTCGCGACACTGTAACGCAATTTACCGACACCGTGGAGTAAAAGACATCAACGCGTTGATTACCACTGTACCGATTTTTTTTCAAGTTTTCACTTCTGTCGGCACTCCCGGAGTGCCACTATATTTTTTTTTTATGTAACGTGCTTCCCTAGTTATGGAGGAGTCTCAGTATGTAAAGATTGTCACCCATCCACGGTCCAACCCTGGCAAGCATAGCATAACCTGATGGATCGACCAGTGCGGCTGTTATTGTTATTACTTAGCCACGAGCAAAACCGATAATAAAGGCTTACATTAGCCTTGCTATAAGTACAGTCTTGTTCGGGGCGGCATGATTTGGCAAAATAAATATTCGAGTTTACCACCTAGCTGTGTCATGCTGACCCGAAGCACTACTTAAACATCAAATCTGTCAAACCACAGACTCAAGGTCAATGTCTGTTTTAAACCCCGGACTAATCTTCTACTTAAACTTATGGGGACCGCAAAGGCTATGATCTTTACCTGTTATGTTTACCTGGGTATTGTTTCAATGTACCTATATTCTGTGTGGGTTCCACATCCCACATGTTGACCTTTTTGAGTGCAACCTTAAGAGCGTTCATTATAAAAGTTGGCAACGTCGCACATAGCTGTCAAATATTTATCTGTTTTGATTAATTTAGCAATATTATTGTATGGAAATATGAAATATCGCTAACTAGTGAACTAGAATATTGAATTGCAATATAACACTGAATTTGATGCTGTAACCGTTTTAGGTCTAAAAAGACATTAGGAATATTTTTAAATACTTTTTTTACATCTTTAACTAAATATTCGGTGTTACGATATTCATATTGCATTTCATAATCAATATTTTAGTTCACTAGTTAGCCATATTTCATATTTCCACACAATAATATTGCCAAATTAATCAAAACAGCGAAATTTTTGACAAATATTTGCGATGTTGCCCACTCTCAGAATGAAACACTCTTCATTATCCACTTTTCCAATTTTTTCTTTTTTTTCCTATCTTAATATATATAAATCTCGTGTCACAATGTTTGTCCTCAATGGACTCCTAAACCACTTAACCGATTATAATAAAATTTGCACACCATGTGCAGTTCGATCCAACTTGAGAGATAGGATAGGTAGGGTAGGTAGGGTAGGTAGGGTAGGTAGGGTAGGTAGGGTAGGTAGGGTAGGTAGGGTAGGTAGGGTAGGTAGGGTAGGTAGGGTAGGTAGGGTAGGTAGGGTAGGTAGGGTAGGTAGGGTAGGTAGGGTAGGTAGGGTAGGTAGGGTAGGTAGTTAAGAAAAGTACTAAGTGCTACCCGTGTGAAACCGGGGCGGGCAGCTAGTTTTAAATAAAAAGATATAAAAACTTTTTTAAGCCTCCTACTATTACTATGATTTTTTTGTGTGTTCACTGTACATTATGTACTGTTTAAGGTGTGTGCATGGAGAGAAATTAAATGTTGGATTGATTTTGGATACTTCTTTTACTCACATTAAGTATTACAATAAAGGTACTTATACATATGACGTAAGCAATAGCGGTGGATCCCCCCAACCCTTGCTTCCCCCCCCGACCCTTGCTCGAAAACGAGGTGCCAGCAGTTGTTGCAGCTGAGCACGTAGCTTCAAATTCCCCGATTGTTGTCATCCCTCCGGTAAACGCCCTAAGCTGAGGCTCGTACCCCACAGGGGGTGCCCTTAGCGAGAGTTCACCTAGTTTATAAGTCCCTGGCTGGAGGCTTTGAGTGTAGCAGCTTAAGGCACCCACAGATTTGCTCAGTTAAATAGTCATGGCCTCAGAGGCAAGCTATAAAATGCCCTAAAGAAAAAAAAAAAACGGTGGTGGTTACGGGCCAACTAGAGTCGCGGATCGCTGCACGTACGAATGAAGAAAATATGATTCTGTCAGCGTTCCTACAAATTGTTATGTTAAAAAGTGATCTTTTTCAATTGTAGGTACTCATGGCATATGTACCAATACCTAAACACTGCGTGAGTAATAAAAAACTATGAAATTCTTTCAAGAACAGTTTGCTAAGAAATGTTTGTGAACCAACAATAATCGAGTATTATGAGCATCGGAAAGCCAACCGTGACATACATACAATAACTAGAAAAGATATTGAAATCCGAAAGCTTGATGCTAGTGATGTGAAAGAGACAAGTGAGCAATATGATAAAAAATAATCAACGAAACTCAGAGATACCCCTACGATAAAAAATCAGGAACCATCCTTTTGGAAATCAGTTAAAATCTCGTCTCTTCCCATTGATTGACACTATCAAAATAATAAATTAAATTTAAAAAAGCACCTGGTTACGTAAAACTATGGTAATAATGGCATTTAACGCAAAAATTGTTAAAATAATAAATTGTTTTATCCAATAAGTGACTTTTTTATTTTTTTGTGTATTTTATTTTCTCTTCTACTCTTACACACGGTGTCTACATCTCTTCTTATTCTCTTTCCTATCGCAGGGATGCTGGAAGAGATTTATTTAGAAATTAGCATGACATTTGTATGTATATTTCTGTTCCTTTCTTCTTGTTTGTGTTTATCACAAATAAAAATTAATAAATTCCGGGCAAATGTCAAAATTAAAATATAAATATTTAAATTGTTGTTATTTATTATTACCACCGAACGATAACTCATGCGATTTATGTCTACATTGAACATAAATGAGAGCACTGGACCATTCAAATTGAAAACTGACTTTTGTCGCATCACTAACTACCGATACAATGAATTACCAAAGAGAACAACTCAACCAATGCTTGCATTGAAAACCAAACCTTATAAGAACGTTAAAAGATGCAATTTTGTTTGTCTCAAGTCATTAGAACAAAATTACATGCACTTTCCATTGAAAGTTTGTTATGGAATATATCGCGAACGCGAGTTTGTATTGTAAAAATGGTCTATGCGCTGCAGTCACTCCTCAACATGGGGAAATGAAAAGCTATAATTTGAAACAAACTGGATGCTAAAAGCTGCTTGCTACGTACACACGGCTACACATCAAGCTATACATTTCCAGTATAAGCTGACCTCGCATTGTACGGAAAACCTATACAATGCGAGATCAGCATAAACTAGAAATGTAAGCTTTATGTGTAGCCGTGTGTACCCGTAGTATTGTGATTCATAACATATGTGGTCTTTCTGCTTCATATTTAATGGCTTTTTAGGTACTTATATAGTGTACCAAGTGGTATATAGTGTAGGTGCTAAAATGTAAGAAAGAAAGAAAAGGTAACGTTTATTTGGACACAGTTCGTGAAACACAAAATACAAATAACAAAATAAAAAGCAAAATAATGCTTTAAAAATAATAGTGTGTGCCTCACAGCTGCGCCAAAAAGGTTCATTTCAGCATTAATGCCAGACAGATACTGTCTGACGCTGATTTTCTAATGAAGTAGGTACCTATTACATTTGGTAGGTATAGTTAAATATTAATCTCATATTTGCCTGGTAGGTTAAATAATTTAAACGGAAAACTTCAAATTATCCAAGCCAAAGGTTTCCTAGGACCCTAAAACCCTACCAGTAGAGGGTGCGACGAATGTACAAGTATCTTCCGGGCCCGGACACATGGTATTAGTAGAAACAGTGGGGTTTTAGTCGATAGGAGTCCGACATGAGGATTTAACCAAGGAAAAAAAAAAGTATCCTAAAACCCACGCTGAGAAACTGTAGGGCAAAATTTATTGAGATAATTTATTGAAACATATTTAGGTAGATTGATGAACGACAGATAAATAAAATAAGCCGACGTTCGGACGTAATAGAATCGCGGCGATTTTTTTTTCGTACACTGGATTTTCAACGCTCTGCTTAGCACCGAGAGTTGAAAATCCAACAGTATGTCTTTCAAGGCGCTGGGACGAGAGTGCGTCGCAGCGCGTTGGATTCTCAACGCTTAACACCGAGAGTTCAAAATCCAGTGCGCGATGAAATTCCACTGCGATTTTATTACGTCCGTGCGTACGTCGGCTTAGAGTGCTGTGATGTCCGAATTTTTCATTATTTACCAACACGACCGTTTTCCCCAATATTTGTTCACGAACTCACATCGATTATTATCGAAAAGGGTATTATTGTCTATCTATGTCCACTGAGGCACTGACCGATCCTTTCAAATTCTAGAGGCATTTATTATTCAATCAAATAACAGCAAATGCTAGAATACAAATGTTAAGCATTTGCATTTTATTAAATGACTTTACCCGCGACTTTGTCCGCGTGGATTTCAAATTTTCCCGTGCAAACTTCAACAGCAACAGCCCGTGTCAATCCAAGAGTATTTTTATTAAGTTTTCCCTATGTCCGTCCTTAGGGTTTCAGCTTTTTTTACCTATACAGACTGTGGCGTAAATAATGGATCTGTATCTGCTGGTGTCGGACCCGCAGATACAGGGTAACGGAGCAAAGACGGCAATTTTTTTTAAATGCGCGTACCCATCGCCTGCGGGGTTTCACAATTTTTTATATTATAGGGCTTGGGGTCCCCCACCCACAGATACAGGGCTATCCATTATTTATGCCACAGCATGTACTCGTATGTGTGGAGGAGCTTGTGGCGAAGTAATAACAACCGCACGGGTCGATCCATCAGGTTAAGCTACGCTTGCCGAGGTTGGTCTGTGGATGAGTGACCATCTTAACATACCGAGACTCCTCCATGCCTCGGAAAGCACGTTAAACCGTTGGTCCCGGCTGTCATTCGTGGATCTTTGACAGTCGTTACGGGTCGTCAGAAGGCCGAAAGTCTGACACCAGTCTTACCAAGGAAATCGTATTATCCAGTTACTGGGTTGTGGAGGTCAGATAGGCAGTCGCTCCATGTAAAATACTGGTATTCAGCTGCATCCGGTTAGACTGGAAGCCGACCCCAACATAGTTGGAAAAAGGCTATGCAGATTGATGTATGTATATGAAACATCAAAATTGCTTCTGCAGTTTAGTCGTGAAAACGAAACAGACAGACAAAAAATAGGTATTTTTCGTTGTTGTCCATAATTATAAATAAAGTAGGTACTGTAAAGGTTACATGCAAAGGCAGGCGACCTTAATTATTTCCTTTTAATTATCAGTTTTTTTTTTGTTTCGGTAAAAACGAGTATTCAAAAATAGACTCGTAGAAGAGTGCACGTTTCTCAGGGATAAGATGTCAAATATAAAATAAATATAATATAAATTGATCATCTATTTATTCTACGCTTCCACACAATATCACTCAACAAGCTAGCGCGGCTTCAAGCCCGTCATAGACGTAGCTATAATATTATTAATATACTGAGCTATATATTATATTATACCAAGCCACCCACACACGGTAGCTTTACTATAGTATATATTTTTCCGCTCATTTGGTCTGCGATCGTCGTCGCAAGTGCACATTTTTGAAGCATATTTATGATAAAGAGTGTTCTAATTTTGAAATAGGCACTGTAATATGGATTCGACAAATGCACTACTATTGGATTAAATTGATAGTTATTCGAAAGATGATTGCGATGGTGACTTTGATACGCGCGTTGCGTTGTCAGGCAAAAAATAAGAACCATCTGGATCAGTGCAGTGCGATGCGCCGCCGCCGTTGCAATCGGACGCGCTTACACTGTAAGCGGAAATTATTATTTTGCATCGAGCGCGGCAAATGCCGCTGCCACCATGCGTTCGGAAGAACTTGTGGCGAACGAGGTCTTGGCATTCCTGCAGTACCAGCTGGATGTCATGGACGAGGTCAGTGTGATCCAGATCTGCAAATCCAACTTCAATGAAGAGGAGATACGCAGAGCGAAAACATTGCTGTATGAGTCGCTACATATGGCCGACCGAATGCCGATCCGCAGGGGGGATAAAAAGGGAGAGAGGAGTCTCCAAGACATTATAAAAGTGTTAAAGGAGACCGACCCGGACGATGTGCCGACTTTCGTGGCGAAGGATTTGCGCAAGCTGCCCCCCGTCACATTCGACCACGTTGACGTCACCAGGCTGCTAACTGGTAACTGCTAACTGCTGCTGATGTCCCGCATCACAACCCTAAGATCAAGCCAGGTCGAGATGCAGTTGAAGTTGGAAGCATCGTAATCCACCATCAGTGATCTACGTATTGAGGTAGCAGATTTACGCAACGCGGTATGTTGGTCACACGAGCCTGCTACCAGCGTCAACACACGTCACGGCGTATTCAATGCATCTCAACTGAGTTTCGAGTCAGCAAAATTTGACTCGACGCCGGCCGCCGTCACTGCAAGCGATGCACAACCGCGCCCCGCCCTCCACGCGTCCCCCATCGTTGGGGCACCGACCAATATTAGCACGTCAACACCAGAACGTGCTTATTCGGCTGCTGTTGTTAAAGCTCCCGCAAATCATCAGCGGCCACCCAACAATACGAGAGATGCCCAAAGACCCTCCGAAGCAGTTCGAAGCTTGATGTCGCCGGTAACAAGCCAAGGACAGGCCGATGAAGAAGGCTTCACTCGCGTGGAGAAGAAGAACAAGAAGAAGAAGCCTGCTTGTCGCAATCAGTGCGGTACCGCATTGACTGGTCCCGACATGTTGCTGCGTCCCGCTATTCCATCGACGCAGCTGTACGTGTCACGTTAACATCACACCACGAAGGTAGAGGAGGTCGTGGAGTACATCAGGATGAAGACCAAGTTCACCTTGAGAGTCGAGGAGTTGGAGTCGCGCCATAAGATTAACTTCAAATCTTTTGTGGTGCGGGTTCCGACTCATCACCGACTTTCATGAAGAAGGAATTTTGGCCGATGGGTGTCGTGTACGCGTTTTCGCGGAAGTCTGCATGACACCACGACTCAGCTCAATACGTCGCCGACCCAACGTAGTAATTAGATTTTATAGAGATGTTTTTTATAATTATTATGTATTAGTTTATTATTTTGTAAGATTATTTTATGTATGTATTTTGTCTATGGACCCTTAGTTGCCTGAAGATAAAGCAATTATTATTATTGTTATTAAAGGAAAAGAATCATGATTTATCTTTTAAAAAATTGCACAATATTTTAGAGGTTCAAGATCAGCGTTTATCGAGAATGCTCCTACCACAGACAAAAAACGGCTCACTCACAGGTACAGTAGGTAGGCGGGGCGTCCGTCATCGAGGTGAAGTGAGCGGGCGGAGAGGGAGAAAGCAAGTTTATTTAAAAAAAAAACAGTGGCACTCCGGGAGTGCCGACAGAAGTGAAAACTTGAACAAGATCGCCTTGGTGGAAGAAAAATACTTATACAGAACATTGGTCCGTAACCTTATCTAAATAAAGAGCACAATCACGTTTACAAAAAACAAAAAAACTTCCGAAACCTTTATAGTAAAAACACTTGCATAGAACATTGATCCGTAACGTAATGTAAATAAAGAGCTACGTCAGTAGCGTTTACAAAAATGAGGTGTCGGTAACGGTGTCGCGAGTTCAATTGTTTATTACTTTCTCAATAATGCCCAACGCGCTTAAAGAAGTTTTCACTTCAAAAATGGAACATGTTGTATCCTTAAAATATGTCAAAATCTATATTAATATACCGTAATATATATTAATATGTCTTGCTAAAATCTGTTCATATATTTTAGTGACGAAATAGAAACATATATTCTAGCTCCGTCTGCGGTCGCTCGAATTACTATGGAAAATATATCGTAATATGCTTAGCTATGACTCTCGTATATTATAGCTACGTCTGTGACGGGCTTCAAGCGCTACATTACCTATACCTAACTACCTATATACATTTTACTGTATTGAACTTATCTACCTAGCTACGTCAGTAATTTGTGAATTATTAGGTAATTAGTCTAGACTAAAACGAATTATTATGTTAATGCTTGTGTGTACCTCTAGGTACCTACTTAGGTACTATTGTACACGCAGTAACACAATTAGGTGTTATTTTAATTTTAGTCTAGGCTGACCAAAATATACAAATGTACATATACTAAGTAGTATAATCTAGTAAATATACCTACAGGGTGGCAGGGACATCGACGCGAAAACAGTTAGCTGCTATTGTCACCGGTGGCAAACCAGATGTGTCGCAGCCAAGGCGACAAACTAGAAAAGGGGATAAACAGAAAAAAGGTACTCAACCTGCCCTGACTGCGGTCCGTAGCTCCTTGCCAAGAACCTGCAGCCAAGTTGATGAGGAGGGTTTCACGAAAGTGGAAAGGAAGAAGAAGAAGCCCTGTTCTCGTAACCTGTGCGGCACCGCACCGAGTGGACCCAATATACTGCTGCGCCCTGCTGTGCCTACACGCAGCTGTACCTTTCGCGTCTGCATCACTCCACTACAACTGAGGAAGTCGTGCAGTATTTAAAAGTGAAGACCAACTGGACTCTGAGGGTTGAAAGGTTGGAATCGCGCCACAACATCAACTTAAGTCATTCGTGGTACGAGTTCCAACCCACCATCTACATACTTGCCTGAAAGAGGACTTTTGGCCGAAAGGTGTCGTATTTCGATGTTTCCGAGGACGCTTACGCGACACCACGCAGCGAAACACGAAACCGTCGACATTACGTGTATATACGTAGTTATAGTGTATAAGGTTTTTAATATGTATTAGTTTATTATTGTATAAGATTATTTTGTTTATTCTGTGTATGGGCCTTAGTTGCCTGATAATAAAATGATAATTATTATTATTTTTAAATGTCTTTAACATAATTATCTCGGGACCCTGGGGTCCCGGACCTTTGGAAGGCGTACGAGGGGCCGAAGCCAACTCGCAGAGGCCCCTTAGACATTTTTAAGTGTTGAGGCACCAACCGATGACTATCCCTGTTTGCACTACGCAAGGGCACCCAAGGACAACCCCCGATTGGTGTAGACTATTGCAGGATATGGAAACAAAGATATTTGACAATGGGTTTGGGCGGCTAAAGTGGACTGCTTACCTGGAACTATGGAAGGACTATGACCCCTGCCTGATCAATGTTTATATGTACACGGATAAAATGGCAGGGGGTGACTTGCACACTCAATAATGGGCCCCCGAAAACGGTCGCTAGCACAAAGTGTCGTAGCGACAAGGGAGGGAGCAACATGTCCTGAGGTGCTTATGAGGAGTGGTGAGGTATTCCACGGCTATCAGGACAATCCCGGAAGTACGGTCAAGATCCCTACCAGCATCTTACTGGAATACTTCCTTCCTCCGAGCATGTTTGCTCTTGCGAATCTCCACTCAAGCCAGCCAATAAAGGCAAGAATGAGGTGGGAGCTCTGTTCCTCGTCAGTGTTCACTCTAGCCGGCCAATAAAGGCAAGCCAGAGGTGAGGAACAAGACTTCTCCCGTAAGATAGGGTCCGTGGGGTCGCTACTGCCCAACAGCTCGCCACATGCTGCCCTGCAGGTTTTTGTATCTCTCTTGTTCTGGCTCCTCACCCTAGACCTGTTTCGGCAAAGTAAACTTTACTGGCACAAACCCAGAGTTCGGAGCGCGCAAGCCCCACCACGACGTCAACGTAGAGATACGGCGGTGGGGTTATTATTATTATATGTAAATTCAGTACATGATTCTGAACCCCCTGAGAAAATAATCAGCTGTTCCACACATTTTGACCGCGTAGGTATTGCACTTTTCTATGAAACAGCAGATTTTTTTAAAAATAGATCGGCGAAAAATTACGACGCAGGGGGTTCACAAGAATTGCGCGGGCTTGCGAACGGTGAGCAATGGGTAGCTTGCCGTCCGATAAGGACCAGGCCCGAGTCGACGGCGCGTTGTGCTCCACGGGCGCCTCAAAGAGATGTCAGTAGAATTGACGGAGTCCGCTTGTGCCGATGCCTGCCGGGGTTGCGGGGAAATCCGAAAGGGATACCGTGGCCCCCGGCAACATGCTCCGTCCAGAGCGGGAGAAGGTATTTGATAATTTCTCACCCAAAAAAAGGGGGGTTCAGAATCATGTACTGAATCCATGGTAAAAGTTTTCGCGTCGATGTCCCTGCCACCCTGTATAAACTGCATTTACCATCTTTAAAACCTAGACATATCTGTACATAAATCTAAATATTTGACTATAACTGAGTCTAAGAGTTTTAGGTGAACCAAACAGTTTGATTCTAAGAAAATGAGTTCGCTACTCTCTGTAATTAAAATAACAGTCAGGTTCAACCTGTCTGTCATATACTTGCATACTGAAGCAAAGAGATTAAGAATTAGCTTCAGGCTACTTACCGAAGAAGACGTCTAGACTCAAAAGGTTTGGAAAAAAACCGACAGCAAAAACAGTTACGTGTATTTGCAGTCGGGTTTTTTTTATTTTTTTATAATTTGCTTATTTCAATCTTTTTAGGTTTATTAATATATTTGGAATTGAATCATTACTAGCTTATAATAGGTACGCATTCTTTTTTTTTATCCTTCCCCTAACTTATTTTTGGATTTGCAGATGCAATATATAAATGTCTAACTACGTCACTCCCACAATTAAGATGAATCTAACGACACCTCATTATTATGTTAAAATCCATGCAAGCAATCGCAAAGCGTGTCAAAGAAATAGACTTACATATACATACTCTCAAAAAACATTATCCTCCTTCTGGGGCAGTCGGATAAAAGATAAGAAAGATTTTAAGTGTAAATAAGGAGTAGGAAAATTTACAGTGCATATTAACTTGTCCGTTCCTATGTTAATAAGAAGCCTTAGTTTGACGTGTTTATTTCATAACTTACACTAATCTGTAGAAATTTTTTTTTTGTTAATCCGATAAAATAACTCATAAGCTTTTTGCAATAATAAACAGAATCCAAATCGAGCCAATAACATCGGAGATATAGCAAACGCTACTCAAAACATAAAAAATTGAATAAGCATGAAAAATATTAAAGATCCCCCTTTTAAATTTATTTTTCGATAATTTTACATGAAATTCATAAAAATACGGGCGGGCACATGACTATGGGTGACATTGTATAGTGTATACATAAATAAAAGATACCTAAACCATAATTTTATTTATTTATTTAAAACTTTATGCACAAGTAAAAAAAATACTGTACAAAGGCGGCCTGAGGCATTTTCTACCAGTCAACCTGGGTGATGCAAAGACAAAACATGGCAGGTGTAACATAATTGATAGATAACTCGAAAAAGAATAAATACTAATACATAGATACAAACATACATATTATAAACAAAAAACTTAGTCAGGAGAAATAACGATAGGTAGAGGAGAAAACGAATCCAGCAAATCAGCGCTGGGATGATTAAGTAGGTAATTATATATACCAGGTGTATAGTGTAACTCTGTAAAGTTTCTCCAGAGGTAGATAATGTGTACGACACGCAAGCGTAGGTATGCTGTAAGTACCTACTCAGCTAGCCAAAAATAATAAAATACCATGAGACACCGGAGATTATTCCACATAATTATTATGTGAAAATAATAAGCCTAATGTGTCACGTAGCATTTGAATTAGAGCAAAGCCAACAGTCCAATATTTGTGGAGATTAGAGTGCCGCTAATAGAAACAGTTTATTTCATCGCAGTCAGGTGGGACGGTTTGGCCAAGTCACGTACACGATGACCCACGTTGGTCAGTCGCGTCTTGTCTAGTGATGGGCGATTTTGTTAAAGAATTTGATTTATATCGGTTTTCGATAAGTCTCCTATATAGATAAAGTAGTTAAAGTTAAATTAGGTTTTTATTTTTAGTCAGTGTTAAATTAATGTATTTTCTTTCTTTCTTTGGTTACCTACCTACTAACATACGGAAAAACTTTATAACATTTTTAGTTCAAATAAAGCCTTTTCCTTACCCTTTTATTCCGACTGTCTGTCCGTTACTACGCTTATAACTCGAAAAGAACTTAGCCGATTTACCTACAGGAATTCTGATAGGATCCATGTAACAAAGTTTCTTGTTTTAACCAGACGCGGCGTAAGGCGTGGGCGACGTGGGCCACCGCCTACGGCCTCGCGGTCCATGGGGTCTCGCACCTCAAAGGTTTATGCATTACAAGAAAGCGTCGAAAAAAATGTACTCATCCTAAAACGAGCCCTCCAGGAGGGTTCCCGGCACTGAACTTTTTGCATTACGCAAACGGATCCCTGCATAGAAAAATGGTTTTCACAGACCCGCAATATTTTTGATCGGCATAACCTATAACTCGACCTATACCAAAAAAATTGACAACTGTTCAACTGTTTTTTTTCTTTCTCGTCTTCTTGCGCGCTTAGAGGGCCTCGCGAAATGTACCTCGCCCACGTCAAATTTTAATATTGCCCCGCCACTGGTTTTAACAATGTGTTGGGATTTGCGATCCACTAGTCATGAAGATGATTCTGGATTATAATAATTAATTTCATCAAAAATTAATGAAGCGACTGACAGCAGCTAATGGCCAATTCTTTTAATTTACGTCTTCAAGTCTTGAAGACCTGCTTGAAGCTTTGCATAGTAGACCCTCCCATGGAAATATCTATCACAGGTAAAATTGGCTTACGAATCTATTTAATATGCCCAGATGGGCAGTAAAAATGCTACCATTGGTAAGCAAAACTATTCGTTTTTTTTTTGTTTATAGTAACCGAGAACACTACTCAACAAAGTCTATGGAACAAACCAACTATATCAAACTCTTTAGAAGAAGTACTGGCCACAAAAATTCGTAAATGCTGGTTGAACCAGCCATAGTTAAAAAAAAGTAAAGACAACCATTTTGAAATATGGAGGGAAAACTCCGCTTGGTCGCAGCGTTAAGAAAATAATTTAATGTCTTTGGTCGCACCGTACGGCGTTTTGAAACGTACCTATTAACTTTAGAGATTTACTATCCACAATCGTTTTTTTTTTATCTTGTGAAAATAATTTTCGATGCTTTCTAGTAACTATTGTGACTCTGGAGTGTTATGTCACGTCGTTATTTGACGCGGGAGGAGATGCTGAGGGCTGTAGTAATGCTGGAAGCAGGACGCAGTCAACGAGAAACTGCCGACGCTGTCAACACGCAGCAAATCGTAATTTGCCGATTATGGGCGCGTTACAACTACAAGCCTACAGGAGATGTTGCTGAACGTAACCGAGGAATATACAGGGTCACTACTTAGGGACAAGACCGCTGTCTGCAAAATGCTGTGAGGTCGCAGCATCAGATTACGGCCTATACCATTACGGTACCGTCTGTGACCGCAAAAAGTTGCGTCCTTCCGGAAGTACTTAAAGTCCTGCTGGCAGGACTCCGGGCAATCTATCAGTAATCCATGGGCGCTGGGAGCGGGGTGCGAGGGGGTGCACTTACACGTCCCTGACTTCAAAATAAAATATAGGTAGGTGTAAAAACATTAAGAACTAAAGAAATATCCGAAAACGCCTAACACAATAATGAGGCGAGATCCTAAAATTTTCGAGCGAGCGAAGCGAGTTCTTGCATTCTGCAATTCTCTAAAGCTTCTATGCATTAGTCGACAAAGTACTGAACTCCTATTTTCGGAAATCTAATCGGGCCCTAAGCGGGGTGCGCTAACATTATCGGGCTTGTTTCGCTCGCTCTTGCATCTAACTCTATCTTAATTCTTAAGCTTCTTTGTATAAATCCACACAGATAGTCCTCTTTCTGTACGAATGGACAAAATAAAACCTCTCCTATTCGGGTGAGATGCAAAAATTATCTAGCTCGCTTCGCTCACTCTTGCATCCTACATTCTTATTAACTTTTCTGCAAAAGGTGACAAATTTCCCCCTGTTTGAATGGACAAATTACCTATAACCCAACATATCCGAGGTGAACTGCTAAAATGATCGAGCTCACTTCGTGGAGCTGAAGATGCACCCCTGAAAATTAACTTGGCTATACCTCAATCCCAAGAGCATACGTGGGATTTGCTCAGGAGAAGAGCATTCAGTGACCTTTCCCAAAATTTGAACACGGAAGAAGAGCTTTATGCTCATCTTTCCAGAATAAGGAGCAATATTCTACAGGTGACAATGAATAACCTGATGCCCAGCATGCCGCGCCGATATAGAACCATCACTAATACCTTGGGATGTCCAACAGATTATTAAAAAGATGCTAAGAATGTTTTTTATTTTATTTAATTTCTTTTTATCTACATAAAAGTGTTTACCATACACACAAAAGTTACACAAAAGTTTTGAAAAATAATTACTAATAATACCCTTGTTCTGTAGACTTTTGAGTGTAGTACATATCGATATGCAGCGCCAACAGGGTAAAAACTGGACACGCCCATGTGATTACCTATTACTACCATACTAATTGATAGAAATAATATAAGCCTAGAGCAGCTCCCATTATCTTTATTTACGGCAACGTCACCATCTAGTAAAATAAATGCGTAGTTTTAACCTGACGTTATTTTGTATGCTGGATATGAAAGTACAGTACCGACCAAAAGTCCATAAGCAATCTCACAAAGCAATAGACTGACGCTTCGGTTTGACTTACGACCTTCTTCTATAAGTTGTTACAATACTGTAGACACGCACATTACACACACACACACTTTGTCTGCAACCAATGACTAGTTCGATAATCAGCATTCTTTTTTAGTTTCATTCGTCTTGTTCACATAAATATTAAAGTTTAGCAGGTAGACCACAAAAAACTAAGTAAATTATTTCGATTTCTGTGGGGTAGATGCAGTTTGTTACAAGTATTCAATTAATAGAACTTTGTTGGTTCGTGCCGTGATAATATTGGTGACGAGCATTTAGCGCAGTGTTGTGGTTATTATTATCAAAAAGCAGGCATAAAATATATTGAAGAGATCAGATCAGATCAGAGAATATTATTGCGCTGCGTAAAAGTGAAGTGAATATCTAATAAAACCGGACTAAGTGTGAGTGTTATCATTTATATATTTCATATTTTACTAAACATAAATCCTAATCAAGGGGATTGTTGATAGAACAGAGGTATTGTTGAGACAGAAGATGCCTTTAAAGTTTTAAATTCATTGTGAGGTTTAATTCGATTAGTGAATAATAAATAATTAGGTATTATGTGTAATAAAAACAATGTTTTTCTTTGTTCCAGAGAAATACTGTGATGGTTAAGAGATATGAGGAAGGGGCTTATTATCGAGTAGCAGCGACGTCAAATGGTGAATGAAACAAATGGTTTCATACCAACGAGATATTTTGCTGAATTATTAAAAACACGTCATTATGAACCGTTCGCCGTGCACTCTGAAGGCTTTCATCACTGAAGACCAGCTAGAAAACCGTTTTTGACCTTAAAATATTGACCGTACCAACTTAATAAACAACAGATTCGTTATTGCATGAATTTATGGTAACGAATTTTTTAAGCACGTTTCAATAGGGTGTTTGTCGTATTTCTTGCAGATATACCGAAATTGTTTAATATTATTTTAGTAGGTAATAGTATTATTTTAGGATTAAAATTTGAGGTTTAGTTTCAATCTTCTTTTTGTAAAGAAAATGAATACTTAATTAAGCTATAACCTCAATACCAACCAATATTTACTAAAGCCAAATAAAGTTTAAAATAATTAATATGAACAACTGCCTTTAACCTTAAAATCAACAATTTTGTCAGTAGATTTTTTTACATTAGTAGTCTAATATTCTTATTTATTGCTTAATTACTTAGACCATGATCAAAGCTTTATATTTATGGTGCAAAAAAATCCATTTAAAATTTAAAACATTTCAAAATTTAAATATGTCAAAATAATACAAATTGCTTCTAAGTTTCTAGACATCTATTTCACATATTATTCAAGTGAAGTAATGATAAATAATTGTAGCAGTTTGATAACTATACTTAAGTAAAATAAACATAACGAATAAATATTATTTATTTTTTATTATAACATATCACTCATTTTTTATTCTAAACCCTTTATTGCAATAACAACATTAATAAATAGGCAGGATATTTAAAAATATTATTATTGCAAACAAAAATAATAATATTTGCAAAAACAGCGCTGTGATTTACGAGATTAGAACCTTAGCCATCTTGAATCTAAGACCAACGCTTAACGCCTTCTGCTATCTGCACTTATAATTTACTTTCGAATTTTAGCAATGCGATACACTGGCCAAGGTCACGCGTACGAGTATGATGCGTGCTAACAAAAGTTATGGAAATATAAGTGCGGCGCCCGCGAACCGTGACGATACGATAGTGTGTAGTTCAAAACTGCGTTGTCTGTGGTGTGTGTACGGCACTCACACCACAGACGTCTGACTGTTTACACATACAAATGTACGGACTATACCGCGTGTTCACAGCAATACGACTCTTAGCGTGCTCATGCACTTTTGAGCGCTTACTGTACGTACGTATTCAACAAATTGGCTGTTAGTCTAATACTAAAATGATAACACAACGGCTTTGGTGCGATATAAAATTGGCGAACGAGAGGAAAATACGATTTTTAAGTTAAAACCCTATCAGATTCAGTTAAATTATTATCGTGTCTGTCGTGACCACTCGTGACTAGCAATATTATTATTTTTTATTAAAATAGTACATTACTGCCGCGGTCTATACTGACTACTTTTCTGGTCGCGCTGATGATGGCCGACAGCGCAGCGTAGTACAGCGTAGCGCAGCTCCAGGCCGACACAGCGCGGTCAGCGTGCAGCACTTGATGGACGAGCTGAGATAAAGGCCGAGGCCGTAGGTCGAGGCCTTTACAGCGAGGACAGCAAGGGCTGCAATGATGGCCAAGCTGGAAGGCCTAGAGCGTAGCTAGGCTAGCTCGAGGCAATCATAGCGTGACCAGCGAAGCAGTCATAATGGGCCAAGGCTTGTATAGTGCTTTACTCAAAAATACAAGTACCTTCATTTTGTTGGAAAGATCATTGAAATACGCAAGAAAAACATTTTCGGATAAAGATTTAGATTTCCTACTGATTTTCCACTGCATTTTTCATATGCAAGCTTATATTTTTCCTTTGAGTTTCGCGGTATTAAATTTTCAACCACTAATTTAGCTTCATCTTTAATGTCTGGCGGTGTTAAACACATTAAATCGGAAGAATTTTCGCTTTGAGAGCTCATTTTTAGCAAAAAAGTCACTAAATAAAAATAAAATTTTCACTGAACCGCGCTTTTGTTACTTCTATGTTTTTTTTTTTTTTTAAATGGTAGTTGGAACTATACAGCCAAATATGGAATAAAATATTTTTGTACCTATCTCTATAAATACAAACAGCTGTGTTTTAAATAAAATCTTTTTGCATTTGATTTTTTAAAACGTTGAAACGTCAAAATAGCGGCCGGCAATGTTTTGCCGGCCTGTTAGAGCGACCAGCAAAACTTTGCCGGCCGCTCCTTGAAACAGAACGACAAGGTCGACTTTGCTCAAACAAGGTTGTCAAAATAATGACCACATTACATGCATAAATTATTAATTAGCTCGTGGCTAAATAATAACAGCCGTACGGGTCTATCCATCAGGTTAAGCTACGTTTCTCGGGGTTTCGTCCGTGGATGGATGACTCTTTACATGCCGAGACCCCTCCGTGCCTCGGAAAGCACGTTAAGCCGTTGGTCCCGGCTGTCATTCGTGGAAGCCCGAAAGTCTGACAACCAGTCTTACCAAGGGGTATCGTATTACCCAGTAACTGGGTTATGGAGGTCAGATGGCAGTCGCTTTATGTTAAGGGAGAAGCGTCTAGGTAGCCCGTGAAATTCAAATTTTCTTACGTTTTTTTGCATTTTGCTGGTCAGTACCTATCAGGTTTTATGTTGATTAAAATATGATTCGCGACCGTAACAAATATAAAATATAAATATAAAAAATCTTTATTACTAGAAGAATGGGTACAGTAAATCTCCTATAAATACAAATGTGGTCTGATATAATGTGCACTTAGGTGTCAAAGTAGTGCTTTGGCACTCGTACTAGGATTATCCTGTATCACGAATGCCATCACCTTCTTCCGGACCAACTAGGATAGTTATTTATACTTACAATTAAATTTTGAATAAATTTTAAACAAAAATACAATTAATTATAACTAACAAGGATAAAAAAAAGAAAATGAAAAAAATAAAATAAAAATAAATAAAACCAAAAGGAGTATGTGTGTGTGTGTGTATTGTAGTGTGTGTCCAGAAGGTATGAGTGAGTATGCGTTGGTGAAAAAGTCAGTTAACCCACTAATTGTATAAGCCTCTCAGATTCTTCGTAGGTGAGACCTTTCAGCCAGTTACTTACAGCGTCCCTGCATTGCTGTCGGGTAAGTAAGCAAACATTTAGAACGACATTAAGTTTATTATAGACGCGTGAACCCAGTACCCAATAATGCCGCTGAGCGAGAGCAGTTCTATGTCTCTCCGTGCTACACAGTCTCGTTCTTTTGCGCTTGCCTTCTCGTAGCCGTAGGGAGTGTGGTATAGTGGCATGTTTGCGCAATGTTATTTGGAGCACAAAGAGTTGCCTAACAGTTAAGACCTCACACTCTATACAGAGAAGTGTGGTAGGATACCTGAAGGGTAATCTGCACATGACTTTAAGGACCGATCTTTGTGCTCTTTCAAGACGTAACATACCTACTAACTGCAAAGGTGCCACCCCAGAGATACAGTAGCCCAGCAAAGATTGGGCAAGCGCAAAGTAAACTGTTTTCAGTATTTTAAGAGCTGCCACTGATCTGAGTTTCTTGAACACAAAAATGAGTTTACGAATATGGGGGACGAGTTCATCAATGTGCTTTTTCCAACTCAGCAAACAATTGACCTGGACTCCAAGGTATTTTATATTTGAAGTCCTCTTGATGCGGAGGCAGTCACAATAGGCGTTGGCAGAGTCGCAGCAATGCGCCTGAATTGTATACGTCTTTGGTTGAGGTTGGCTTTTTTGCGAAAGGGAAAAAGTTACAAATGATGTTTTGTCTAGGTAGTGTTAGGAGATTGCCAGATAGCCAATCATAATAATTCTAAAGGTGTCTTCCGCATAAACTTTAGCCTGCTCACAATTCAAACCATCAATGAGCAGTGCTGTGTCATCGGTATATGACAAGATTTTAGTATGAGGCAGGGCTAACGTGCATAAATTGTTAATGTAAATTAAGAACAACGTTGGACCAAGCACGCTGCCCTGGGGCACACCGTAACTGACAAACTGCTCATTGCTGACAAGAGTACCAATCTATCTACCAATCTACCAATATGGCTTTCGAGCCTCCTTGCCGGATTACCGCCATGGGATCTGGAGGCAAAGGTCCTCGCGCACATCTGGGAGTGGCGCGAGGAGGCGAAACGCCGGGGCTTAACTCCGATGCCGCAAGAAATCGCGGCACAGCGGACAGAGCTCCGGCGGGATCTCATGGCGTCATGGAGGGTGCGATTGTCGCAATCCCGCGCTGGGCACGCCACAATTGCGGCGATAAGACCCCTCTTTGAGGAGTG
Source organism: Agrochola litura (assembly GCA_949152395.1). Lineage (NCBI taxonomy): Eukaryota > Metazoa > Arthropoda > Insecta > Lepidoptera > Noctuidae > Agrochola > Agrochola litura. The sequence goes on from OX424508.1 coordinate 7,644,599, forward strand.
GCTTGAGAGACGCCACGGCGTCCTCACCTTCCGCCTGACGCAGGTCCTCACCGGACACGGCTGCTTCGGGGGGTTCCTGTTTAGGATAAGGCGGGAGGAAACACCCGGGTGTCACCATTGTGTGGATCGGCCTGAGGACACGGTGGAGCATACGGTGGAGGTCTGCCCGGCTTGGGCGGAGCAACGCCGTGTCCTCGTAGAGGCGATCGGCGGCGGTGATCTCTCGCGTCCGGCCCTGGTTCAGGCCATGGTACGGAGCGAGAGGAAATGGCAGGCCGTCACCTCCTTCTGCGAAGCGGTAATGCTCGCGAAGGAGGAGGCGGAACACGTGAGGGAGAGGCAAATTTCGCGCCCTCACGCCCCTAACCGCCGCAGGAGGAGACGCCCGGGGCGGGAATCGCGAGCCGATTTCCGGCCACCGTAGGCGCGGGCTTGCGGACGGTGAGCAATGGGTAGCTCGCCGTCCGGTAAGGACCAAGCCCGGGTCGACGGCGCGTTGTGTTCCACGCGCGCCTCAAAGAGATGTCAGCAGAATTGACGGGGTCCGCTAGGGCCAATGCCTGCCGGGGATTCGAAGAAAACCGATAGGGACATCGCGGCCCCCGGCAACAGGGCAACCGAAGGAACACGGGTGGGTTTTAGTCAGTAAGAGTCTGACACGCCCTCCCGCTCCACCCAGAGCGGGAGAAGTTATTTGATAATTTCCCACCCAAAAAAAAAAAAAAAAAAAGGTACTCAATTATAATAATTACAATCAGCAATACAATTGTATTACGTTATATACATTTCATTTGACACCTTTGCTAACATAAGGAGTTCCTTAAGTTAGCAAAAGTGTCAAATGTCATGATTTCATAAATCATGACATTTGACATATTGCTTCATATTGCTTCGCCGCGAATCATATTTAAATCAACATACAACATGATACTGACCAGCAAATTGCAAAAAAACGTAAGAAAATATGAATTTCGCGGGCTACCCTGACGGTTTCACCTAACAAATACTGATATTCAGCTGCACCCGGTTAGACTGGCAGCCGAGCCCAACGTAGCTGGGAAAAGGCTAGGCAGATGATGATGATGAGTTCATTATGATATGAAAGAGGCAATAAGGAATCAGAACTGTATGCTATTGTAAGCAGTGTGACTCTGTGGCTTACGACACGTTGTGTTTTCTTTCTTAAGTCACAGGGGCGCAACTTTGCTACTACCGGCTCTTGCTGGCGCGGGGAAGTGTGTGTTAACCCTAATTAATATTTTAGTTCCCCTACTGATGAACCGATACTTCCTTTTTATTACGATTTACGGATTGGCTCTATGAATATTACTATGGACAATAAAAAGCTCGATTGTCTCTGATTTACAATGGCGCACATCCGAACAAGTTGACAACACTACGGACAAATCAGTTTTTGTCTCTGGTTTTGTTTATGGTTGAGATACTGAAATCCCATTGGTTAACAAATGGCTAGTTAAAAATGGCGCGCGTTTTGTCACATCCTGTTATGTGTTGGGAGAGTGCATGGCCTCGACGTTGATCCCGTTCTAAGATATTTTTCTGCAACGCCGCTGCTGTATATAAAATATTGACGGTGTTAAATTTCGTGATGGTGTTCTTTAAAAGGCCATGGATTTGATGAAAACGGTAAGGATATCATATTTGCAGTACATTTACTTAAACATTTGTTTGGCTTTTGTTTCTTGTTTTGGTGATATTGAAACTGGCCATTACATTAGAAAAAATATCTCTTTCCAGACATTGTATGCACGTGGGAGGTAAGTGCCAATAGTTTTTGATAAATAGATAGTGTCCAGTTTCGGGTTTACGCAATAAGAATCACCAATATGTTGATTTGTCAATACTCGGATGGCACCCGGCAACTGAGCGTTGTTACGCCATCTTATAGTCCTCCAAATGTTCCGCATATTTTGCAGCTTTGCGTTAGTACAAGAGAAAATTAAACGCTGCAAATCATGCTTTAGTCGAAAGGAATTCCAATGGAAGTCAATTCGACAATTATTGGTTCAGTAATCGGTATGTCATTTTCACTTTTGCATTTCATGACTTGAAGAACCACATGTGCTATGGATTTGTTGTTGTTTAGTCGGTACGGAAGCTATTGCATATTATAATCTTTGCATGGTAGATAATTTTGTAGTATTTGATGTACTTATTGTTTTATAAGATGAGCTTCTGTACATATAACTACTGTAAAGTCCCGAATCATTATAACCTATAAATTTGACAAGCCGTAGTGAAGTCCAACGTTCAAACGGGTTGTCATTTCTGTACATTCCGTAGCGAAACTCAAGGTTACTTTTTCTTTAAAAAAATATCTGGTAAGCCTGTCAAGTTGATGCAATGAGTTTCTTCAGAATGTAGCTTGACTTCACATTGTACTTTCAGGTAAACTTGTCCAATGATTTACTTGTTGTGAAGTAGGTACCACTGATAGTTTAGAACTACTTGTAATTAATTAGTAAAGTAAAACCAATTAGAGGCAGAGACCTGTATTTATGCTGTCAATAAAACTTATGTATGTTAAATTTTAAGATATTTTATTTAGCAATAGTTATATAACCTATGAATAATGCATTATGACTACAGTTCTTTTTTATTCATGAAGTTGCAACCTGTCAAAATATTTATATTTCAGCCAATTCAAATTGTAGGTACATAATCATTAGTAATGATTGTGTATTGTGGTTGATTTATATTGGGAAATACAAAATTCTGAGGACCACTATTTACACAATTACAATAAATAGTTTTGGTATTGTAAGAAAAATAATAGTCCCCCAGACCGTATTTGGGCCTTGGTGGCCAAGCTGAATGGAGACTAGCCTTCGGTGCTGGAGATATTGTAGTGCACAACGGGTGTGCAGTGCAAGCACAGGTGCACTCTCTTCCCTCACTCTCATAGTCCGATGGAACAGCACGCTATTCCAACATGATCGGTTTGGTAGTGTAATTCAACTATTGTCACTATTTACTTTTTTTTTTTGTAACAAGCAGCTGTGGTAAAATACTATGATAACTATAGTGAACTTAGTCAATAAAAGCATCTCTTTTGTTTTATGATGCTTTGCATTTATAACTTGGAGGTTTGTATTTTAAACATGCATGTTCTAAGTAGGTTTTATTTTATTTTTATTCCCTTTTATAATACAGACCCTTTCCTACATCACTTTGATCCCCAAAACAAAACCATCTAAATACTTTTACATTGAAAACTGCACAAGGTGGTGCTACCAGAAGTTATGCACCCACAGTTTGCAACATACAGGTAAAAGTGATTTCTTCCACCACTGAGGACAATTTTAAACTTCATGCTACTTATGAAGAGACAGAAAACTTAAAAAATAACAATATTCAATGTTATATTCACTGAAAGAAACAATATTTTTATGCATGTTCTATTTTCTGTAATGAGACCAACTCATTTGCAAAATATATGCTACTGTAGAATGGTTATTAGTGAGTTCAATGTAATCATGATATGAACTAATTTAGTAGCTAAGCGTGCATGACAATTACTTTTGTAGTCTACCTACTCAATCATAGCTTCATCATGTTCATGTATTTTCTTTTCATTACTTTGATTTATCAAAATATTATGCAATTGCCTCCAACGACTTATTCAATACTTTTCATGGTAACTTAGTCCATTAAAAACAAAACAAAAGGTGATATTTAATTACAATGTTTTTATTGTGTTCTGACTACTATTAATTTTATATCCATAATTAAGTTGTAATGCCCATATTGCCAGCTATACACTGTGATGACACTGACAACAAGCAGTTATTATGTAAATATACCAATGAATTCAGTTAGTTAGTTACTTTCTACATTACAAGTATGTCCTTTGACTTTGCCTTGTCCATGGTAGAGTTTACAGGTAGCGAATGGCTATGCACTGATCCACTTGATGTACTTTCTCACTTAACGGGTAGCTGTATTGCGAGATATGCACAGTGCATATGTAGCCTTAATTAAGCCCAACACTGGACACAGGAATCCAAAACAAACAGTAAAGTTGGGCATTAGAATAGGAGTTTGTTAGCTATAGTGCAGAAATGGCTCACATAAACAAAATGCCAGTTATTGTTTAGGAATAGAAACAGAATAAATTCAAGGCTTGTATCCACAACTAAAGACCTCTAATCAAATCAAATTAGGTATGGGTCACTGCATAAGACGATAAAAGTTGTGGGATTTTATTTTACAATGGTCTTTTCTTCTCCTTGTAAATAAAGATCTTGACCTGCTAGCTGCCTTCCGTCGTGTCGCCATTGTTAATAATTGAATAATGGATATGAGAACTCAAATGTTGGAAATTGGAACCATTTGTGTTGAAGAGATCAAGCAACAGTTATTCTTTATTTAAAGTAGTTCTGTTAGCAATTAAAATATATTTAGAATAAAATCATACCCTAGTAGATTTGTATCAAACTGACTGATGCAATATGCAGAAATATACATTGATTGATTCAAAGTGGTAATCCATGTAAAAATTTTAGGCTGACTGAAGTAAATTTTCCATAGATTGCCACTTTTCCTAAACACAAATTGTAATATTATTACACATACAACAGTGTAACATTTGCACTAAGGTTTTTCTTCGCTCACGCTTCTTTGACGACAGTGCTGTCTGTTTCCAATGATCATGATTCTCAGATCTTTATTTCAGAACATACATAGGGTTTCTGTTATACATGGTTTCCTTCTATAAACACTAACTCAAAAGGGGGTCTCTATCCATACTATACTTGAATTCAGAATGTTAGATAGTTTAACATTCATAGCCACTTACTCAACTGTGTGTATCATTGTGTAGTTTAAATTGATTTTTGAGTGAGAATAAAATAAACGCATTTTATTTTAATTTTATTACAATATAATACAAACTTTGTAATGTATATTATGATATTTACTTGTGTCCAAAGATTCTGAATTTAAGTTTTATTTTCGGTGTTGCACTTCACTACTTTACTACAAGTGCCCTTTTTCCTAAACTAGAATTAATTGAATAATAAAACTGATAACAAATTCTTGGTTTTATCACATCACTCTACACCTCTTTCTGTAAAAGGTATGATGGTCGGTTCCTGCAAGTTAAGTTGTATAATTACCATTAAATAATCAATATGCACACATCGTAAAACATTGATGTTTTATAATATAAATGTAAAACAACACTTCAAAATAAATTAACATGAAAAAGCACTATCAAAAATCTTAATTTTCGTTAGTTTGCTGAATGCTAATGAATTGTACAGTAATTTCAGATCTCCGGGATCTGGAATGGTTTGGTCATAAACACAAAGAAATGTGTAAACTGAGTTTTTCTATATAGAATAAAATGGTGACATGGCGACGGAATAGAAGTTCTTCAGCACGACCTACTTAGTATGGAAAGTGACCTACCTTTACTTTTTAATTTGTAGTTGTTAGTCTTGTATTTATTGTATGTAAGAAATGTTACATAACCATGGAATTGGATGAGATGTCACTGGAATACTTCAAGTTCTGTATTAATATCAATGGCGTGTTTCAGGACTATGAGTTCCTAGACTTATCTGATGTGAAGGAAGCGGAATTGAACAGACTGCAGTGCGCCTTGTACGAGCGGATACCTGACATCTCGGCGAACGCACTCGCCGGTGGCTGGAACGAACCTATTATAGGTAAAGACTGCACTCTAAATATTTATTTTACAAAGCGGTTACAACACTGATTATTTCGTGAAAGTATAACAACGCGGCTTTAATAATGTGTAATGTGGCGGCCTTAGATCCGTCATCGTGTTCATCGAGCACGGCGGGCGCCGGGACCGTGTCGAGCAGCGTGGACAGCCTGTCGGGCGGCGAGTGCGAGATGGCGCCCCACTCGCCGGCGCGCGCCGCCCCGCACGCGCCGCCGCCGCCCTACGCGCAGCCGCCGCCCGCCTACCCGCCGCCGCACCACCACCAGTGGCCCGTGGCGCCGCCCAACGTGTACGTGAGCCAGGTCACGGCCAACGTCAACGTGCACGGCTACATGGGGCAGTACTACCAGCCGCAGCCGCAGTACCCGCCCGCGCCGGCCGAGCGCGCGGCGCGCACGCAGCGGCGCGACCGGCGCGGCAAGCGGCCCGCCAGCCCGCCGCAGCCGCCGCCCTACTACCTGCAGTACCCGCAGTACTACCCCGCCGCGCAGGCGCAGGGCGCGCCGCTCTACCACCTGCCCGTGTACCAGCCGCTCGTGTACGGGCCCTACGCCTACCCTCCCTACTACCCCGACTACCCCATGCCCGTAGAGGGCGAGCCCGACAAGGGCCCCGATGACTACCCACAGGAGGTCGTCATGGAGCAGGAGGCTGTGGACGCGTACTACGCCAACGCAGGGCACTACGCTGCGCCGCCCTACGGCCCGCCCGTGGAGGGCGGCGTGGAGTACATGCCGCCCATGTACCTGCCGCCCCCGCCGCACCCGCCGCCCGTGCCCATGCAGCCGCAGCCGCCGCCGCAGACCACGCCGCACCAGTTCAACGTGCACGCCAAGAACTTCGTGCAGGGACAAAGTCAGAACAAAACCTATATGCCACAAGACAAGAGTCAGGAACAAAAACCCATGCCCCCGCCGCCGACCGCATCAGCGTCAGCGGGATCCGTGGAGTCGCTGCCTATGAAGGACCTAAAAATCGGAAAGGGTCCTGGCAGTCCAAAACAGTCAGACCGAATGCCCGATACCGCCCAAGCAAAGCTTTCCCCAGTCGAAAAAGTTGCGACTTCGCCGAAGACCGAGGTCACAAAGACGTCGTGGAACGCTACAGACTCAAAACCCGAAGCACCAGTTGCTGCGCAATCTCCAGCAAATAAATTCCCTACGTTGTCCGCACCCCCTACTAATCAGATTCCAACAAATAAGATTCAGCCCGCGGTAACAAAACCGACTAAGGGTCCCGCGGCGCCATTCTCGGGCGGTAAACAGCCGGCCAAGCCTGTCGTGCCTCAGACCGTAGTCCCCGTGCAGCAAGCCGCGTCCACAGCTAAGGCGCCTTTTGGCAGTAGACAAAAGCGTGACGGACCTACTAACCGCTCCCCGTCCAACGAAAACAATGAGAATTCAGATAGGAGCGCACCCGCAGTCGAGCACGTTAAACGCGAACCTCCGCTGCCGCCCAGCAAGGCACCGATGCCGATCTCTATCACATTGCACGCGGCCGGCCCGCCGCTCATCGTGACGAACAAGGCGCCGTTCGGTCACTCGCGGAAAGGAGCCGCCGCGCCCGAGCCCCCTCCGGCCCCGCAGCCCCCGCCGCCCGCGCCCACCGCGTCAGACTTCCCCCCGCCGCCCACGCCGCGCAACCGCGGCGAGCCCGCGCCGCCGCCCGTGCCGCCACAGCCGCAGCCCGCGCCCGGCAAGTCGTGGGCCAGCCTGTTCTCCAACAAGACGAGCGGCGCGGCGGCGCCCGCTCCCGTGCCCGCGCCCGCCCCCGCCCCCGCGGCTGCCGCGCCTGAGGAGACGCCCAGTCCCGCGATGGCGGCGCCTCCTGTAACCCCCAATGTACAAAAGCCGGTAGCCAAAGTGCCGCCCTTCGACGCGTCGCCACTGCAGGCGACGACTGTCGACAAGAGTTCCCCGACGCCGCGCACCGCTGCATCGACCGGCGTGTCGTATTCTGAGAAGACGTCGGTGAACGCGACGGCGGGCGGCGCGCGCACTGCGGCGGCGCCCGAGGCCCGCGACGCGGCCCCCGCCGGCAAGGAGCCCGGCCCCGCCGCGCCCGTGCAGCCCTCGCCCTTCAGCGATGACCCCAACTCATACAGGATGGGAGGTGAGTTCCGCGTGTGGTTTTGGTTCTCTAGACATAAGAATAAGAAAAGTTTTAAATCACATCTCAGTTAACTCATTATAATTTTACTAACCATAAGTCATTTTCAAAAAGTTCGACCGATTTTAGTTTTCGGCAATTTTCAGCCAAAATATCCATTTACGACATTAGCCGAAAAAAATTCAAATCAATATTTTCTATTCATTTAAGCCTCGTGCGTTTATGAATAAACCCCTAAGAGATTAACACTGCATTTCTTTTACTTTTACCAAAAACGAACCTATAGAATAACAAAAAAAAAGTTATGGTTTTTGGCCGAAAAAGCAAACCAGGACGAATTTCGATTCCAGCCGAAAATAGGAACCATTTGGCAAGAGAGGAATATTAGGACAAAGATGTGATACAATAATTAATTTCGTGATTTTATTTTTTCTAGAATTCCTGTCAAAGTACCAGCTGGACAACCGTCCAGTGTCACTGCTGCCGCGCGGGCTCACCAACCGCTCTAACTACTGCTACGTGAACGCGATCCTACAGGCGCTTATCGCCTGCCCGCCATTCTACAACATGCTGAAGGCACTGCCGTATCAGACACGTCGTGGCAAGTCTAGCACGCCTGTTATTGATTCCTTGTAAGTATTGTAAATTATTTAGTTTCTTGTATCCATTTATATTTTTTTTAATGACTACGAGTTTCAATCAAATACTCGCCAAAAATGTTACTTTTGACTTATTTTGATTTTATTTTATATTTACAGTTTGTCTACAGTTTTAGTCCTAGTTTTAGCTCGTGAACTTACCGTGTGCATTTTATAATTTTTACTTACATTTTTTTATTCGAATCTATGATGTAATAATGCACATGTTGTGAACGTCTGTTATTGTCGTAAATATAAGTCCTTGTTGTACAAGTGTTACATGTCCTTGTTCGTGTTTATGTTGTTGATGTGCCATTTAAATAAATAAATGTTCAATCTAGTCGCTCGTTCGAATGAGCAGTTTCCAATGTACGAGCAAGTTTAGAGGCCGATTTTTAATAAATGTGTACTACATTCAGGGTGGAGTTGTGCTACGAGTTCAGTCCGCTGGCGCCGGCCGCGCGGCCCGCGCGCGGGTCCCCGGCCGGCGGCGCGCCCGCCGTGCCGGCCGGGCCCCCGCTCGAGGGCGGCGCGGGCCAGCGCGTGCTGCGCGCGCTGCGGCCCTTCCCCGGCTCGCAGGAGGGCAGGCAGGAGGACGCCGAGGAGTTCCTCGGATGTCTGCTCAACTCGCTCAACGACGAGATGCTCGAGGTGAGTCGAATGACTATAGTGACGTCTTTCTAGAGGATTACTATTTGCAATAACAATCGATCTAAAGATTTTCACAAAAAAGTTTCAAGTGATTAGGTTGCAGTAACCAAAAAGGTTACCAATAAGTTTAACGTCCGTATAGCATAACCGATGTTCGTGTGTACATTTCCAGCTGGCAACTGAAAAACCCTTCCGAAGAATACAAGCATAATGTTCTGTGTTATTTCCAGCTGATAAAATTAGTGGAGCCCGAAGAGGCCCGCGCGGCCGCCGCGCCCACGCCGGCCGAGCTGGCGCTGGCGGCGGCCGAGGACGACGAGTGGAAGGTCATGGGCCCCCGCAACCGCGGCGCCGTGGAGCGACGCTGGGCGGCGCGCCGCACGCCGGTGGCGGACATCTTCCGCGGCCGCACGCGCCTGCGCCTCACGCGCGCCGCGCACCATGACGTCACCGACGCCGTGCAGCCCTTCTTCACGCTGCAGCTCGACATCGAGGTCGGTGCTCACCCTAGCTTTCCATTCATTGTAGTACACTCGACACTCATACTTGTTAGAATATATTATTATAATTAAGATAGAATTAAAACAATATTTTTTTAAGTTCAGACAACAAGTACACAATAATTTACAATACATACATACATAAACCCACGCCTTCGTCCCAAAGAGGTAGGCAGAAACAATAAGAGTCGTGATGTTTTTGAAGTGAAAACTTCTTTAGGCGCGTTGGGCATTTTTGAGATGGGACTAAACCATTGATTTCGCAACACTAACGGAATTTACCGACACCGTGAAGTAAAAGACATCAACGCGTTGATGACCGCGATGCCGATTTTATTTTTTTTCACTTCTGTCGGCACTCTCGGAGTGCCACCGTTTTTTGTTTTTTAGCAACTTTTTAACCCCCCTCCCCCTAGTGATACGTGGTGAGGTTTTAGACTAACCCCACCCCCAACCTAAAAAGTAATACATGTATTTTTTTGGTACAAAATATCGTAATAAAATCAGAATATTTTATCTTAAACTACAGGTAAATATAATCGTTGCCTAGCAACGGCGAATCAAGGTCACGCACCGCTTTTCGTTTTAAAAATTGCGAGTTCAACGAAAAAATAAATACACGTGATATCTCCCCCTTTCGAGCCTCGCGTGATTAATGGACAATCCTATAATAACACTCATTTTATTTTTGTTTAGTAGCTTAAAATATTAATCGAATTTAATTCTAAAACAAATAAGCCAAGATAATAACAATATTAATTTGTTATTTTTACAATGATGGTACCTTATTTTTCGTCTCCGAGAGTGATAAAAATCACTTCAATGTTGACAGCATTGGCTGAGTAAATTACATAACAAAATTCAACTATTCAACATTGCCACAATACATCACTTAACCTTTTTAAACCTATAATTTCAGCGTGCAAACAGTGTGAAAGATGCTTTAGAGCTGTTGGCTGGTAAGGATACTCTCGAAGGCGTGAGCGACGCGTGGCAGCAATTGTCGTTAGAACAGTTGCCGGTCGTGTTACTGTTGCACCTCAAGTGCTTCCAACTCGACGCTGATGGACACACCGCCAAGATCGTCAAGAATATCGACTTCCCGGTCGACTTGAAAATTGATCCAAGTATGTAGTCTTTCATGGTTTTTGATGAATTAGGTTGTGGCCTTTCTGGTGGTTTAATTTATTTACAATGATGTACTTATTTTTCGTCTCTGAACGACATTATTGTCTAATACTTGTGGTAAACATTAACTGAGTAAACTCAAAATTATATTTTACAAATATGTGTATATGTAAAACCAATAACAATGTCATTGTTTTTCTTTCAGAAATAATGTCTTCTAAGTTGAAGTACACGTCGAAGCAACGCGTGTACAAACTGTTCGCTGTGGTGTACCACGAGGGCGTGGAGGCGGTGAAGGGACACTACCTCACCGACACGTTCCACGGACAAGTGGGCTGGATAAGGTGAGATACTTGCAGAGGAAATTGTGATTGTATTTTGTATCAATCCCACAATGATGTCATTATTTTTCGTCTCCAATCGTGATTAAAATCACGGCAAGTGTGGACAAACTTTACTGAGGATACCGTGGACATCGATGCGAGCGGAGGCACACGGTTAGTTCTCTGACGCGCGTCGTTCTCTGTGCAGGTACGACGACTCCACGGTGACGCAGGTGAGCGACGCGGCCGTGCTGAAGCCCAAGGCGCCGCGCATGCCGTACCTGCTCATGTACCGGCGCCACGACACGCTGCCGCCGCACCGCGCGCCCGCCAAGCCCGAGTGAGCGCGTTACCTGTGCCCCGCGCACTTCTCGCGATGGATATTATCGACGCTCACGGGCCCCGACTAGATCTGAGTGACTTATTTTGTCGTTTAAAAGTACAAAATTGAGGTTCCGTTCGACGGACCCGGTCCGGTGGTGGCGCTTTAATATAGTCGAGACTTGAACCCGCGATTGAACGATTGTAAAATTAATTTTAAAAGTTTACGAGCATGGTCAATGTAAATAGTATATTTAGTACGTCTGGAGAGAGGAGGCCGGCAGTCGAGCGCGGAGGTGTCAGCATGTTTGCGTTCGATCGGACTTGACGCTACTTTCGCGACATAAGATGTCCCTCCTCTTTTCTCGAGTGTCTATTTGTAATTTTTCTCCTCGACAATATGGAATTGTGGTGTTTATAAATTATAAAAAATGTAAAAAAAACATTGTAGGATATCTAATACTATTCATGATACATATTATTTCTGATCAATTCGAAATAACAAACACTAAATTGATGTAATCAGCTGTTAGATAGTACAAAGCCGTTAAAAGATGTGATATTAGTCCCAAGTATACCAGTATGCCTATTGAAAAAATACATAAGTATTTATAAGTGTAGATGCTGGTATTTTGCGACTGGCGAAAGTGTACGCGAAGGAAAAATATGTAACTTGAATTATTAAAGTTAGTTTAGCGTTAAGTGATAAATTAAGGAGTGTGGAGTATTAACGCTGGCAATGTTAATGGTATCGGTGCTTAGACGGACTGACTATGGCAGTGAGTGATATGTGCCCTATGATTCTTGTGATAACGGAGTGCTTGAGGACAAATACAGCAGATTGTTTACTTGTACACACTATTGTATAGATATTGTTATAACAATATAAGTGTTAAATATAAATAGAATATATTATTATCTCGCCGTTGGTATGTTGTGGGGAATGTCTGTTTTTAATATTATTCAAGTTCATTGAGGTCTATTTTTTTTCTGTTTGAAATTTTTGAGAATAAGGATGGCATTCTTGATAATTCAATACAATGGTTTAACTCTGTTATCCCGGGCGTGTTGTCCGAGTGCCAGCCTAATTTTACAATCAAACTAGCTGACTTAGATATGTTAAAATTTACCAATTAGTTGGTTTATCAATAAATTAACATTCAAAATGTGACTCAATTGACTCGTAAGTGTGTGAGATAGCACAAGTGCTATGATTATGTTAGTGTCCACTAGTATTTAATATCTGAATTGATTTTTGTATGTTAATAAAGTGAATTGCTTTAGAGTTGATTAGCTAGTTTGATATTACAATTTTATTAATAGCTACGCTATCCATTTATTAATGTAAATTGATAATGAACCATTTTGATCTCACTCATATTGTTGTTGTTTGGGAATTATTACGAGTTCGGATGTAAATATCCTTGAAATGATGAAGGCAATACATCATGCCTTATTAGGTATCTGAATGCTAATATTACGAAATTGACCAAAAAGTATGGATATTATTTGAAATTGCTGCTATTCTAGTGTTATGAAAATCATAATAAAGAAGCCAACACTATTTAGGCGTTAAAATGATATCTTAAAATGCACTTCAGTTGTGTCCAAATTATAATGAAGGGGTATTTAATCATATAATTAGTCAATTTAACTATTACTATAATGAAAACGAAATAGGTTTAGTTTTGTATGATAGTTTCTAAAACAGAGTTATATACTAACTTGCTAAGCTTTTTTATATGTATAACTTGGTTGTTGTTAACGTTTATTTTGGATTGTGGGTAGGTATTAGTGTAGTTAGCGGTTACTGAAGGTAGTTAGTTTACGCAAATACTGCTGACGACGGACTTACGTCGAGCGGTAAGCTATGTGCGGGACGGTCGTGAGAATGTTCTCGATGCAGGTCAGTAGCCGTAACACAAGTATACAGAGAACCCTTAGAAATCTCTAAGGGTTCTCTGTATACTTGTGTATCTAATCTGCTCCAAATGTTCCTATATTTTAAACGCATCAGTTCCTATAACTTGTAAACAATATTAGGAGCTTCATTGACATTTTACTGAATTATCTCTTTTAGCAGACATTGGTATTTTATTCAATTATTTATTTCTGAACAAAATATCCTGTCGACGGTAAAAACTTGGATATTTTGCAAAAATATCATTAAATCGCTTAAAAGAAAAAGAGATATGTTTGTGACGATAAAATAAATATACGTCAATCACAGGACTTAGTTCATATTGTCAAATGACACAATAAGCCTGCATTTTATCTTGATAATGATGCGCAATACCCTCGAATCCATTCGCACGACTGTCCTTCTGTAATTTATCGCGTCTTAGCACACGGCACGAATTATAAAATGATATTGATGCAGCTGCTTCCAATTGTACATAACGATTACATTAAATGTTCAATAAGAATAACACGAATTTATTCATCTATTTCTAATAGAATAATCAGTAGCCCATCTCTATGGACACAGCGGAGACGCCGCTGGTCTACAAACCCACAGCATTTTTACTTGCACAAGTTAATATTATTTTCTATTAGTTGATAAAAATCTGTTCCTCTCGTTTTAGCGATATTTATTTGTCGAGTGTGAAATATTGCTGAAGTTACTGCTTGTTATTGTGTTTGTATGCTTCAGTTTAGTTTTTTTTTGGTTAGGTGCGAAATAGAAATAATGTTACAACAGTACATTGACACTGAAAGTTTACATTGGAGGCATCATTGTAGAGTTTTTGTTAGATTATATTAATTTAGCCATTAGCTAGTGATACCTGTAAAATACTAAAAGGCTAGACTTTGATGTATTACATATAATAAGCCTTAACGTAATATGGTACGTACTAGCAATGTCCTCCAGTGAATGTGGTGGAATCTTTTATGCGTAAGACTGAGCGCAGGGTCCCCGAATGTCTGTTATTTATGTTTTTATTAGGATGTGAACACGAGCACACATAGCTAGTAAGATTTTATGGTAACAAACGCTGCCTTTTAGTTAAGTGTCTGTGTTGCGTATTTATTGAATTATTACTAACTTAATCTAATTGGAGTAAAACCTCGTGTAATGTCGCATCTCAGTTGAGCACATAATGGATTCAGGTTTATTGCATAAACAATAGGAACATGTCTGACGCAAGCTATAGATATTGATGGACGATATTGACGTGCGTAGCGCATGTACCGTAGCTAGCGATTCTCTAGTTGCAGAACACGTAGTTGGCTGTGACATAGTTATCAATTAGTGTGCCAAACGCTAGTAGCCACATGTTCATTTTGTTTATGTAAATCTTGACATCAATCACACATCGCAAACTAAATACATCATTACTATGGTATACTAATCAGTATAGATGTAAAATTGATAGAATGTAAAATTGTTGCATTATGTATATTATTTGAAGAGTTTAATCAATTAGTGAACGTTCCTGATGATAGTTTGTAATTTAATATCAGATCAAAATAGTTGAGTGAAATCGAACTACTTTTTAACTAGTTTTATTTACAGCAGAGAGCAGCTTATTTTATGTTTTTCTTTGTTCACGAAATGCAACAACCCAAAAGTCTAAGAACCATTCAAATAGTAGTATGGTAACATGAAACACTTCCACAGGCTACCATGGAGTAAACTAGGTTAATTAATTGAGCACGTCATGTCGATGCTTGTATACTTTCATCTTTTCATCATGTTTGACAGTAATAATAAATCTTTTCTCGTGGAAGACTTCTGTAAAGTTTCCTCAGTCATAAAAACGCTGCAATGAATACATATACAAGAGCTTATCTCAGTGTTAAAGATAGATTAGTGTCTAATTAAACATTTAATATTAAAGTATAAATGTTGTGTATGAACATTGCTCTCTGAATATGTAGCACAATGTTTTGGAATAGTCTGTTGGCCACCTTGACATTCTTCTCACACTTTTTTTATGTTCTGGTAAACTAGAGAAATTTGAAAGCTTTCACGCTTAAACTACAACTTCCCAGCCGGCCCGGTGTCTGCTAACCGGCATCCTGAACGTAAAGAGGGCTGTCGTACCATACAAATCGAAATAGAGAAAGGTTCGCCTGTCCATTTAAGCCGCCACCGACAGCCGAGTAGTCCGCGTTTTCAATGACATCGAATACAAAAAGATTTATTATGTAACTGTCCAAACAATTGTCAACAAGTATGAATTAGTATACTTGTTTTAGGCCAACTGAAAGTCTACAATCGAAGATTACTTTTATAGCCGCCATGTAAACATCAACTCGGTTCTAATAATTGGCCTATTATTTTCTTCAAAGATCTAATAATATATGATATTTATCACGTTCGTACGCAACAAACGTTAATTTTTACATACTGAAGCTCATATTCAATTATGATTTGTAAATATTATGATGTATCTTTTTGTTTTTTAACGATAAAATTTTATAACTATAAAATGGATCTAACGTGTTTGTTACATTGAGAACGCGAATACTTTGACTTCCATAATAACCAATTACAAGGCCTAGAATTTCTAAGGTTATATCAAGTGTCACATGTATGCCGTCAAAAATAGTCTACGAATCAAATTATTTGTAAAAATAGAATAGGTAGTTATTTTAAAATAATAGATTGATGAAACAAGTCCATACGGCATGCCGAGGTCATTACAATTTATGATAAGAAATTCTGATTCTTGCATGTATATATATCACATATCAGTTGTTGTTTTTCCTTTTATGTTACTATTTTATTTAGTCACATGTGCTTGACGTGTTTGATCCAGGCCGGACCAGCCTGCCCCAGAGTTTGTGATTTCAAGTGATGAGTAAATTCGAGGAATTTTGATGTCCAAATCGTGATTCAAAATTTTATTAAAGCCAAATATTTTTGTTATGATATGTCCTCGTATATAATGTAAACAAATGTAATTTTGTTTTCAAACTACTCGTCTAGTCCCATCAGACTTTTCAAATCATATTTATAGAGGAATACAATATCGTTACCGTTTCTATAAATTATTTACTGCTGTCAATTCTTACATTGAACACAAAACAATAGTCTATAAAAAAAACCAATATGATAGAAACTACTTTACAATGAACACTTTGGCGGTCTATCTACTTAGATTGTAAACTTTTTAAAAGATGTATGTAGTAATGCTTATCATTATTATTTTTATATGAGAAGTTCATTATTTAAGTTACGGTTAATTTTAGAAATAAGATCCAAGGCTGTATTAATAGGAGTGTTTTTTCCCCAATCAAGCAATGCTGATTTAACGTTTTTATTTAACCAACAACTAAATTAAATATTGTGTAAAAAATACTCCTGTTGGTCATAATAGATAATGTTCACTTTAAAAAAGACACAAAAAAAAATGCCAATATTTAAACATCGTGCATTATTTATTATGATCAACTTTCTAAGTTGTTATGTGGATATGTGTGTATGACTAATTATAAAATAATCCTTTATTTTGGTAACAAATTGGTGTTATGAAAAATTTTGTGAATAAAATAAGATGTCATTCTGATTTCAATGTTTCATTTTATCACTCAAGTAACAACAAAAAATATAAACGATGATTTTTATTTTAAAAGTATTATTTTTCGTCTCGAACAATATTCTGAAAGAAAAATAAACATACTTGAAGCATATACAACCAAAAAACAACATTGCAAACGTTAGGGCGAGCGCGCAGTACGACTTTATCGCGCGTAGTGCGCGGTCGCCCTTATTGAGTCAAACTTTGTCCCCTTGTGTGCCACCCGCGTACTTGCATCGTGTCATTCTGGACTGCGCGCACACGACTTACTCTGACTCTGCACTTGAAGATCCCGTACATGACCATGACGAGGGCGATTGGCAGCACGGCCATACCCACCAACAGCCAGCCCGCTAGTGCCTCGTCCTGCCGCAACGTGTTGGCCGCGCCCCCCGCGAATATGGTCTGGATACAAAATAAAGAATGGCAATTTGGTACACTCCAGTCGAGTTCATGGTATCAGGATTATGATGATAGTTACCCGTTTCACCTTTCTACTAAGAACGACCATCGCTCAACACGTTAGTGTTTCATAAGTAAAGATTTTCTTTTGGATTACAAGCGCTTACACCTTACAGATCAGGGTTATGAGCTTAGACCACGCTGCCGCTGCTAGCCAAGTTAACTTTGGCGAAAAAGCACCTAACGCCTTAGGTAAGTCCCTCCAATGCAGTAACTTGAAAATTCTTAACATTTTAAAGAAAAACAACAAGTCAACTCGAGTTGCGAATTGTCTGACTCGAGCTCTACACTACAATACAATACATTACGTCATTACGAGTTGACTCGCACATCTGTATACGCTCTCTACAGTCACCGAGTCGAGTCAACTCGAGTTGCAAATCGTCTGACTCAAGCGACTCACGAGTCGACTCGCACATCTGTATACGCTCTCTACAGGCACCGAGTCGAGTCAACTCGAGTTGCAAATCGTCTGACTCGAGCGACTCATTACGAGTCGACTCGCACATCTGTATACGCTCTCTACAGGCACCGAGTCGAGTCAACTCGAGTTGCAAATCGTCTGACTCGAGCGACTCATTACGAGTCGACTCGCACATCTGTAGGTATACGCTCTCTACAGGCACCGAGTCGAGTCAACTCGAGTTGCAAATCGTCTGACTCGAGCGACTCATTACGAGTCGACTCGCACATCTGTATACGCTCTCTATAGGCACCGAGTCGAGTCAACTCGAGTTGCAAATCGTCTGACTCGAGCGACTCATTACGAGTCGACTCGCACATCTGTATACGCTCTCTACAGGCACCGAGTCGAGTCAACTCGAGTTGCAAATCGTCTGACTCGAGCGACTCATTACGAGTCGACTCGCACATCTGTATACGCTCTCTACAGGCACCGAGTCGAGTCAACTCGAGTTGCGACGCGAGTCAGTAGCGATATCAACTCGAGTCCAAAAAATTCCGACTCGTCACATCGCTGTCATGTCTAGCTCGCTCTTGCATTGTCTGACAATGCAAGAGCGAGCTAGACATTTGGACTATCCTGACTCGTATAGGTTAAGCTGTCATAGTAATTTTACTAAGGCCGCATTCCGAGTTACGCCAAAAGTGATAATATCGCGAATCCGACCAAATTGAATAGTCACAAAATATAAGGGTTATTGAGTAATAATTGTGACTTTGGACTTTGGTCGGATTCGCGATATTATCACTTTTGGCGTAACTCGGAATGCGGCCTAAGAGAAAGCAAGAGCGAGCGAAGTGAGCTCGAAAATTGGAACATCCTGACTCCGAGAGAGAGAGAGTAGGTACAGACGCCAGCATATCAAGCTACTACAATCTGTCAACATACCGGGCAAACAACCATGGTGGGGCGCTGATCTGGAGCGCAAGCGCAGCAAGGTAAGAACAGCTCTGAATAGAGCCATGAACACATGTGCAGATGAGGACTGGGATAACTACTACGCGGCCAAATCTAGCTAAAAAAAATGCATCAGATTCAGGAGCACCTCGGGATGGCGCAAATTCTGTGGTAGCATTGAATCCTGTCAGCAAGCAAACAGGGTAAGGAAAGTACTGGCGCAACAGAATACATCTGGGCCCGCCACCCTTCGCAAACCTGATAACACACTCACGTCGTCACCTGAGGAAACAAGTCGCATCCTAATTGAAACTCACTTCCCTGGTTGCGTCTTCGCGCAGGTAATCGACTGGCAACATGAAACCCAAACACCAGCTGACACTGATTGGACTTGCGCACGCAGGGTGATCACGCTGGAGAAACTCCAATGGGCCATCCGGAGCTTCCATCCTTTTAAGGCAGCTGGTCCTGATGGAGTGTTCCCCGCTTTACTACAGTGGGGGGGTGCTTCTGTCGCAATAAGACTGGTGCCTTTAATGAGGGCGTGCCTGGCCTTTAGATACGTTCCTAAAGGATGGAGGGAAGTGAAAGTAATATTCATCCCCAAGCCAGGTAAGGGTGACTACACAAACGCCAAATCCCACCGACCAATCAGCCTGACCTCCTTTCTCCTAAAAACTCTGGAAAGGCTATGTGATAGAGAGCTGAGGGATGGCGCTCTGAAAAACATACCGCTACATGGTAATCAACACGCATACAGCTCAGGTAAGTCGACCGAATCTGCTCTCCATCTAGTGGTCAGTCAGATAGAGGACGCGATTCATCAAAAAGGCACCTGCCTGGGTACTTTCATAGACATCGAAGGAGCCTTCGACAAAACCAACTTCTCCAGCATCAGCAGCGCCCTCTCCAGGCATGGAGTAGAACAGGTACTTACGGACTGGATTACAAACATGTTAAGCAAACGGGTGGTTCGCCTTGAGGGTGAGCGGCAGTTGGCCATGATAGCCAGAGGCTGCCCCCAGGGAGGGGTTCTGTCCCCTTCTATGGAATCTGGTAATTAATGACCTCATTACCAAACTCAATGCCAACCGCTATTATACAATAGGGTATGCAGATGACCTCGCAATCCTTGTATCGGGGAAAGTGACGGGTACGATCTGTAACCTCACTCAGCAAGCACTACGTATCGTAGAAAGTTGGTGCAGGGAATTTGAACTGTCAGTGAACCCCACTAAAACTGAACTAGTCATGTTTACCCAAAAACGTGCATTAGGCCCTTTCCGCCTACCCAAACTGTTCGATACTGAACTTCAGTTGGCCAACGAAGTCAAGTACCTCGGGGTCATTCTAGACAGTAAGTTAAACTGGAGTAGTCATGTAGACAACAAGCTAAACAGGGCCTGCATCACCTTCTGGCAGTGCAGGAGAATGATAGGTAAGAAATGGGGCCTATCCCCCAAAATCATACTGTGGCTGTACACAGCAGTGATCCGCCCTATGATCGCGTACGGGGCCGTGGTTTGGTGGCCCCGCACTCAGCTGGTTACAGCTTCCAACAAACTACAGCGCATGCAAAGACTAGCCTGCGTGGCAACCACGGGCTGCATGAGGACTACTCCGACTGCAGCAATCGAAGCCATGCTGGGACTGCCCCCACTCCACCTGTTCATACAGCAGGAAGCGACAATGGCGGCGGTGCGTCTTAATGCAATTGATCTCTGGGGTAAGAGAGTCACACAACACACTGCGCTACTTGAGGGACTTAACAATGAGTTCCCTATTACGAAAGCCGTAAACGACCGGGTGCCCAAACAATTTATCTTCGATAAAAAATACAGGATCCAACTACACGAGGACCGCAGATGCGAGGGTTTGCGCCCCGCAGAGCTGCGAATCTTCACCGACGGATCCAAAACAGGTAGTGGCACAGGTGCTGGAATCTTCTCGGAGGACTTCAACATACACATAGCCACACCATTGGGTGTCCATAACACAGTGTTCCAGGCCGAATGCATGGGTATATCTCTTGCCGCTTCAGCCATCATGGCCAGGGAGGTTAAGGACCACTCGATACGAATACTCTCAGACAGCATGGCTGTTCTGCAAGCGCTAAACAGTCACACTGTTGATTCTGGGCTAATATACGAGTGCCACCAGCGCCTCAACCAGGTGGGTGACCTCAATAATATAACCATTCAATGGATTAAGGGACACAGCGGTTCGCGGGGCAATGACGCAGCCGACGAACTTGCCAGAAGGGGGTCGAGCATGGCACCAGTGGGGCCTGAACCCATCACCCCACTCCCCTTCGGGTACCTACGCACTCTGGTAAGGAAACGAACCAGGGAACAACATCACAAACTATGGGTGGACCACGGTGAGTGCAGGCAGGCCAAGGAGGCTCTCCCTACAATCGACGGCCGCCTCACGAAACAGGTTCTCCGATTAACAAAACAGCAGCTGCGCACAGTTACAGCTGCCCTAACTGGCCATGGGTCATTTAATAAACACCTCTTTGTCATAGGAGTCACAGACAGTCCGCTGTGCAGAGCTTGCATGGAGGACGACGAGACAGCAGCCCATGTGCTGTTAAACTGCCCGGCGGTCGCCACATACAGGGCAAAGTACTTCGGTAACCCAGGTACCCTACGTGAGATTGTCAGTGACACCAAGGCGTTGCTGGCCTTCTTTGAGGAGCTGGGGTGGATCGAATAACAGATTTTCCCACCCATACGCAAAATACGCGCTTTGACGTGGAGTTGCGGATACCAGCACGTATTACCTATTACCTATTATTAATCTGTCAAATTTATTTAATAGATTTTCAACTTTATCGCTGAAGTATATGGTTCAAAGTTGATTGGGAAAATTTTACAATTTCGGGTAGCTTGATGTGCTGGCGTCTGTACCTAAATAAGTAGATGCAGAAGCTTGAGAATTGGACCGCTTTCTTTTTCTTTCTTCTTTCTTAAGTATTGCGGGCTTCTTATCAATACAAATTTAAGGTATTGGATAATATTTTACAAATATACACACGTGGGCGCCCCGTATCATTGGACGGCGGTAGCTGCTGCTTACCAACATGATAGCCGGCGAGACTGCCCAACAGATCCTCATGAAGACGCTGGGGTACTCTCCGACCGCGAAGAACACGTCTTCACAGAACGTGGTCTGTCCATATACGTAGGTGATGATGGTAGCGGACAGCGCTGCTATCAACACACGAGGCTTCGATGCCGGCCAGTTCATTAGGAAATTTTGTATGTATAAACCACCCTGCAATGTTGAAAAGATTGCTTTAGTTGTTTTACACACATATTCGATTCTGTAGTAGGTATTTCTTGAACAAAAAAGCCGACCCGAAGTAATTACTACACAAGGTATTCGACTCGTGCAGATCGGTAAACCTCGTTCGGCATAAATCTTAATCATGTTCGGGTCGACTTGACACAATTCAAGCTAAGCCGAGAGGCTTTTTCCCGAACATAATAATAATATATCTACATTTTTATTCGATTGTGCCGCACGGCTGCATGTGCTGTATCATGTCAACTCAAACATGTGTAGTTCCCCTTAGGTTTAAAATTCATACTTAAGTCGTAGCAGAACGGACTGCAGTCACTTTTATGTAGGTTCCTATCTCATTAATAATATCAGCGTTGTTTATCGGTTGAAATTATTCTTTAGTAGGTAACCTAACCTAACCTAACCTAACGTTTGTTTAGAGCTGAAATTGGTATGGCATAATGAAATAAAAGCATGATAGACTCATTTCAATTGTTGTCGAATTATTCGGTCGATGCAATATGGCGGGACGCGGGACTACATCCTTAAACTTATTTAGTCGCCTACCTAATTCTTGATGTTGCTAATTGGTATTTAGCGTATGAGTGGCATACCTGTGTGCAGAGAGTGAGAATTCCGATCAGACAGAAGAGTAAACATATTACTATGAGGAAGGCCCAACTGATTTTTCTGATCGATCGCCCGGTGAATGACGACATTACTGTTTGAACTAATAGCGCCTGAAATAACACATAAGTATAGTAAGTAATTTCTGACGAAAGCTTTATAAATCTTTATCTGCACCCATGCTATAAAACCTCTATAAAAGTTTCTGAAACAGTTAGCTTATTGGCAACATTATAACAGCCAGTGTCATAGTAACCATTACATCATCCAAACGAGTGTTATAATGTTGTACTAAATTTGATTATGCAACTCGTTTCAATGTTCAAACGGGGGACAGCAGCACCCGCTGCACGCATGTGTGTGTGATGTGCTGCTGCAGGCGACGTTCATACGTGCAGTTGCACTGAATTTCGTGGGATTTTTTTTATTCTTGATCTAGAATTACAAACACCCAATGGTTTCAGAAACTTTTATAGAGGATTCATATCATGGGTGTAGATAAAGTCTTGCATGCAACTGTTATAATTAGGTATTAAAACACTCATGTGATACTATTATATAAACCCACATTCGTGTTTTAATACCCCTTATTATACAACAGTTGCATAAATAACTATTATCTGCGTTTGCAGTTCAGTTTGCAATAATGTTGAACAAATATGAGTTTTCGGAAAAAAAAAATAACTTTCGAATAAGCATTTAAGTTCAGTCTGCACTGCAACTTCCAAATTTTTTTTTATGATTTCATTCAGTCATTCTAAATCCAACTTAATTTCCGCTAGCATAAAGTTGTTATTTGTGTAAGTGGAAATAGCATCAATTGAAAACAATGATTTGAATTGAATAGAACTTAGGTAGGAATACTGCTGCACCTATCTAATATAGGTTGTTTGTAAACACAAATTTCACATACACAAACTGTCAGACCCGAAACAGCATTCTACATGCTACGCAAAAAGAAATCGAGAGGAATCGATCCCGCAAGACGTAGCTCAGCAGCTAATCGCTCAACCACTGCGCCAAGCGTGCATGTCATTTCTCAAGCGTAGTGATGGTCTATTTTATTTATTGCAAGTCTTCTTCGCATAATCTTTAAAAGGTTTGTTAGGGATGCTACACACATTTTCGGGTCGGCCCCTTTTGATTCGGCCGTACCTACTTATTTGTTGACCAAGAAAACCGACCCGAAGCAATTACATATTCGGCTCGTGCCGATCTGCGAAGTTCGTTCGGAATCTAACCTCGCTAAATCATGTTCGGTTCGGCTCAGCACAATACCCAAATCTTCCCGCCCAGTGTGGCGAATCATGCCGACCCGAAAATTATAGTACCCCCGACACACAGTGGAGACTTACCGCTGTAGTTAGCGCTAAAACAAATAGTGTGAAGAATATAAGAGCAGACCAGAACTGACTGCCAGGTATCCGAGCCACGTGGTCAGACCATAGGATTATTGATGATGAAGCTCCTGCAATGAAATCGTGAGAAGTCTTTTAGCAATACGAACATTTTAGTAGTAACGAGCAGTGATAGCCTAGTGGTGTAACCGTCAGACTGCAAAGTCATAGGTCTCGAGTTCGAACCCAAGGCACGCATCTCTGACTTTTCGGATACATGTGCGTATTGTATAATTATCACTTGCTTCAAAAACGGTAAAGGAAAACATCGTGATGAAACCGGCATGCCTGAGGGATATTTCTCGACGGCATATGAAGCTAAGTCAGAGGCCCATGGCGGGTTTAAAACTCTGACGCCAGGTTAGTCACTAACACACGAAAAGAAGAAGATGGGAAGAAGTAAAAACCGGCTATTAAAAATATTAATTCTGTCAACAACATTGATTGTGTTGATTGAAAATTACTGTAGACGTTAAAATAATTAGCTGGCTTTGGGTGTACAAATCCAGTACTGCCAGTAGGTACCCTAATTGAGTAATACACGATCAATCACAATTTGTTTCGATTTGAAACAGATTGCTAATACATTGCTCCATAAATTAGAAAAAAAATCTGCTCAACAACGTAAATAACGCAATGAATGTTTTTGAACTGTCAAAATTAAACAAATTTGTCATAATCGTTTACGAAAATAAGTTACGCAATTAGGGTAGGTACTGGTAATTATAAAATAATTAGCTGGCTTTGTACCTACTCCCAAAGCCAAAAGACACATTCACAATAGTTTCATTCAAATCAATCATCTAATACTAAACCAAAGGCTGCTCATCAAATTGTAGTAATCGCCAGTAGATAGATCGACTTTCTTACACAAATAAGGATATAATCATGCACATCGCAAAACTGCTCTACAGAAGCTCTACAGGACGTACCTATAGCTCCATCTATTTCTCCCACTGAAGTAATATTAAAATAATACTGGTTTATGACCTGGTGGTAGGCCCCCAGAACTATTGTTTTCTATCGGCACGAGTTATACGAAAAAAGCATAATTATACCTTGAAAAAGCCATTCAGAGTTCGTAATTGCTTTTAATTATGTAACGGTAATTCTAATCAATAACAATATTTTAGTTAATTAATTAGCAATATTTCCATACAGTAATATTGCCAAATTAATCAAAACAGCGAAATATTAGACAGCTATTTGAGTCGTTGCTTTCAGAATGTTTAATGTCACTGGCACGTCATAAATCGACAAGGTCTAATGTGACAGTATTAAATAAAGTTTCAACCATTTGAAGTCACAGATAAATACAGATAGTTCTTTCCACGATAGAAAGAGAGGCAACTTCTAAGTGTATATAACTGTAGGTAATTAGCGCTGTACGACCTGAATTAAACCCCTTATAGTTTCGTCATGTCCGTCTGTCTGTCTGTCTGTCCGCGGTCTAGCTACGACACTCTTAGGCCCGTATTATAGAACGTCACTCAATACTCAAGCATTACTTAAAACTAGATTCAAGCCATTTGATTGGTTGAATCTAGTTATAAGTAATGCTTGAGTATTGAGTGACGTTCTGTAATACGGGCCTCAGTACTAGAAAGCTCTAATTTGGCATGGGTATAGGTACCTACACTTAATAATTACGCCGACAAAGTGGTTTTTTTTGGGGTACCTCCCCTACACGTAAAGTAGTGATGTTTCTTTTTTTTCTATCCCATGGCACGGGATATCATTGGAAAGGTCCTTTAAAAATATTGTGAGTTTGTGAAAACCATTTTTGGATTGAGGGATTCGTTTGCGAAATATTAAGCTTTAAAGTGCTAATTTTTGTTAGAGTCAAGTGTCCCCGCCAGCTAAATGGTTGGTTTAGGATGTGTGAACAAGTTAAC
The DNA here is from genome assembly GCA_949152395.1 of Agrochola litura. Lineage (NCBI taxonomy): Eukaryota > Metazoa > Arthropoda > Insecta > Lepidoptera > Noctuidae > Agrochola > Agrochola litura. The sequence goes on from OX424508.1 coordinate 7,670,539, forward strand.
GAGTAATAACCGACCAATTTATATTTGCAGTTGCAAAAACATATTTTCCCATACATTCCGTATGGGAGAACATGTTTTTCAACTACAAAGTTAAGTTTGTTTTTGGGATAAATTCATCCCAATTCCCAACTAAGGAACCCTTCATTGTGCGTGGTCCGACACGCACTTGGCCGGTTTTTTATTTAAATAAATTTGCGGAATTAACCATCTGTATTAATCTGTAGTGAAGTTTTATTTTACTGGGAATTGTTTACAAAGCAATTTACGAGGTGGACTATAGTACTTTGCATCAAATTGTATCGTATCGTATAGTATCTTTTGATGGAACTTTGAAGTTTGACAAGTCACAAAAAATAAAATCCTCACCAACCTGGCCAAATATTAGTAGTATTCTCATAGTCCATATAAAGCGCTCCGTGTGTGGCCCCTAGCACTAACGCGGTGGTCATACAACTACTCTTTGACACACCGAAGGCAAGCATCGCAGTGGTACCCAGGTTGTGTTGAGACTTCGGGCAGTAGGAGCCAAGCATAACTAGGGAACCTTGGCACACTGTCATCTCGATCAACGAGTATTCCATGGCCTCACGCCACATCTAAAAATAAAAAATAAATATTACATTTTATTTTTGCAGGATTAACAGCTGATAATTATGGACATAATGGTAAGTCATAAGGTAAACATTTGCCTGGCATTAGAAATTCTCGCCTTTGCTTTACCTACCTACTTTTACGTATTACCTACTCTTTTTTTAAATATCCAAACATGTATCTTTAGTGTCGCTCAAGAAATTGCTATAATTCCCGCGCTTACAGAATTTAGGACTTGTCACACTGGCGGCGTTCTGCGTCCTGCGGTCCGGTCTACTCACACGCTGCCCGCACCCTATGTGAACTTAATCATGGTCAGGGCAACCGGTCAGCGAATCGGGCTAGTCAGCGATCCGGACCGGTCAGCCGGTCAGCGATCCGGGCACGGCAACCGGTCAGCGATCTGACGGGTAGGGCAAACAGCGGCCATTTTATATATGATTGCGTGTAGTGTTGGACAGTTCTGTTTCAATTGAAGAAAATGATTATCGAGGAATAAGTTTTTTTAATTCAAATGTTTCTTAAAAATGAACTGCCCGGACCGCCACCGTCCGTCACCTGACGCCCGCTACCCGCCTGGCCGCAACCAGGCAGCCCTTATGGGTCCTTCCCATCCCGACCGCCTGGCAGGTGCGTCCCTGCGTTCTTTGCTTGTGCTCGCATAGTCAGATCGTAATAATTACATAAAATGTATATAAAATGCAAATGAGGTTCACATAGGGAACGCCTCCAGTGTGACAAGTCCTTTTTACCACTGGCTTTTGCTTACACGCCATTTTGACATTTGCGCCTTTTACAAATGGAATAAAACCAAGAGTAGGTAACTAGGTAATAAGTATTCCGACTTAAGAAGAAACCATGGTTCCGACCAATAAGTTTTTTTTTATTGATTCATAAGTTTTGTTTACACTGTTCACATTTATTGACTTCTCATAGATGCAGTAATAACATGCTTTAAATGTAGTATCTACAAAGTTGTCTCTTTTAAATGCACGTGTTTATGTGACAAAATAAACATTCCTTTTTTTATGTTTACCATGTTTCCTCTCGCTTCCCTGCAATCTGTGGGAGTGATTTCCTGAAAAGGGACGGAAGTGTGTAACAGGAAGCCGGGGAAGCGCGCGCTGTTTGATTTAACCAATGAGCGCGCGCAGGGCTAGAGTTGCCCGTCAGATGGTACCAATTTCCGAGCAGTTGGTACTGTCAGCAAAGATGTCATTATATGAGACTACTGTAAGGCCTCTGCCTCGAATCTTGCGGGCAGCGGGGCGGCGGCGGGCAACGCAGACCCGTTCTCGAAACCAGCGGGCAGATCGCGCGGCACTATAGCGGCGTAGTGTTGTGTTCGTGGTTGTGTCGTCGAGATATTTATTTTTATTCGCGAACGAAATGAATTCATGAATGAATTCAAATTTATTCCTAACGCTAAATGCAGACGCGCGGGCGGTCACCGCTTGACTTGTTGCCCGCCCTCGCGCCGCTGCCGCGCCGCTGTTTTCGAGGGCCGGTCCATTTGATTTTACGCATTAGATCCTGCCGCTCCCGCGCCGCTGCCTCCGCCGCCCCGCTGCCCGCAAGATTCGAGGCAGAGGCCTTAGGCTCGCTCATTATTTTTGTATCTTTACCTGTAAACTCTCAAACAGCACGGTCCAATCACAGTCTTTGAACATACGTCCCGCGCCATTCAGCTGCAGCGCGCCGATCACCACGCTCACCAACACGAAATACGCCAACACGTCTTTGAACATCACCAGCTAAATAATAACAAAATAACTTTAGCTGATGTATTTCATTTCATTTATTTCAATACAAATTGTACATTGCGTCAAAATGTCATAGGTACTTACACTAAAAACTAAAACAATTTGAGAATTATTTATTAAATAGAAAATTATGAATAGGTAGGTACATGAAGTGATAGGTTTCAAATACAACAAATTTTACATACCAGTACCCAAATTGCGTAACTTATTTTCGTAAACAATTTTGCCTAATTTGTTTACTTTTGTCAGTTCAACAACATTCATTGCGTTATTTACGTTGTTGAGCAGATTTTTCTCCAACTTATGAAGCAATGGATTAGCAATATGTTTCAAATCAAAACAGATTGTGATTGTGTTGTATTACGCAATTAGGGTACAGGCCAAACAGTGTCATGAATGGCATGGAAAAAAAATCAACATAAAAAATGGAAGAGAATTAATTGGATATTCATTGTGTGGCAAATCTCAAATGCCAAAAATTACCAGAGTCCATAAGTAAATGATATCATGATTCCGTTGCGAAAAAGAGATGGTGCTAATGGTTATGTATAGCTTCGTCTCTCTCTGACACTGGAAAAATGATAGCAGTAATACTTCATAATATGGCCCCTGAACTTGTTAACATAAAGTCAGACTAATCAATCTGCCTAGCCTTTTCCCAACTGTGTTGGGGTCGGCTTCCAGTCTAACCGGATGCAGCTGAATACCAGTATTTTACATGGAGCGACTGCTTATCGTACCTCTACAACCCAGTAACTGCGTAATACGATACCACTTGGTAAGACTGGTTGTCAGACTTTCGGGCTTCTGACGACCCGTAACGACTGTCAAAGATTTACAACTTTTATCCCCTATTGAACCCGTTAGGGTATGTATTTTCAAAAATCACGAACAAAATAAAAAAACACGAGCTTCCATACAAATGGAAGCTCGTGAATTTTGCCGGTTAAAAATCCCATCGGGGACACGGCTTGTACAGTGTCCTTCTAGAATTAGCCATCAGCTGCCAATTATAACAACGATCAAGTACAATTACGGCACGGTTGGCGCAGTGGTTAAGCGATTGACTGCTGTGCTGCGTGTCGCGGGTTCGATTCCCGCACGGAACAAATATTTGTATGACCTACAGGTAGTTGTTCCGGGTCTGGCTGTTTGTGTATGTGAGTTTAAATGTTTGTAAAGCATTCACAATACAGGAGAAATTACTAGTGTGGGGCAACGTTTTTAACAAAAAAAAATGATACAAGGCTTACTTTCGAGTAGCTGTATATACGTTTGATGACAATGAAGTAGATGAGTATCCAGCTTATAACGTAGTAGATCGTCAGCTCCCACACGATGTTGCCCAGACCACCCTCCAGACCCTCGCGTTTCAGATCCAACACGAAGTTACTGAAACAACGATTATTTATTTACTTAAACTTTATGCACAAGTAAAGCCTCGTGCAGACTAGCGCGACGCGACTCTAAGAAAACTTTACGGTAGAACAATTAACAGTGTCGCGTCGCGCCAGTCTGCATAAGGCTTAAAAAATACTGCACAGACAAGACATGGCAGGTGCTACATAAAAGATAGATAGCTCGAAAATAATTACATTTATAATAGGTACAGTAATAAATACTAGTACCTAGATTGTTATTTATCCTTTCAACTGTCATTAACGAGACACAATAGAATTTTAATTGTTATCCACCTTAATGAGGCGTCGTAACAGATGATGAGATAAATAAACAAAAAAAAAAGATTCCGCCGAACTGAGAACCTCCTGTTTTTGAAGTCTGTTAATAAATTTTGTCAAGAGAAATTATCAGTTGAACATCTCCATCACATTACCTAAGTATAAAAAAAAGAAACTTAGTAAGGCCAAACCAGGTACCTACTATCAGAATAAAGGGTTTGAAGAGACGATTCCAAAAATATAACATAGTAAAGGGTTTAAAATTAAACAAAAATAAATGTAAAACAGTGGCACTCCGGGACTGCCGACAGAAGTGATATCTTGAAAAAAAATCGGCATCGCGGTAATCAACGCGTTGATGTCTTTTACTCCACGGTGTCGGTAGATTGCGTTACAGTGTCGCGAAATTAATGATTTAGTCCCATCTCAAAAATTTCCAACACGCCTAAAGAAGTTTTCACTTCAAAAATATAAATTCCCGACTACAACAAAAAGTTCAAAACAAGCTCATTTTTCAAGCAGCTCATTGGTTTATGCAGTTGGTGGCAATTGTCATCACAACTGGTAGCAGTTATTTTTCAAGCAGACTGATGCAGTTGCATAAGTCTGCTTGAAAAGTGAGCTTGTTTTGAAAATTATAGTTAAAAAAAAAAAAAAAAGGTTTATTGCAGAAACTTGTACAACTTTTTACAGTAAATCTTACATAGAGACAGGCGCGGTCGCAGCCCAAGATTTTGGGGGGGGGTCACAATGGGTGCCGAGGAATATTTTTAGGGAGGTACATCTTGTTGGTCTAGCTTTGACATACACTGGGGGGGGGGCTTAACCAAAATAGAAGTTTTTTTTAAGGAAACATGTTTTTTCACAACAGTTCTTTCAATAGTATAAACGCAAACAAGGGAAGCCAAAACACAACACAAACTTGACAGGTGAAACCTATGTTAGCGCCATCTATCAAAAGTTTTCACCGGTCAACCCCATTAGCCGCAGTCGCTACACTTTCTGATACATACTAAGGTATCGCAACAGTAGATTATGAGGAGAGCGAGCAAAGCTGACTTGACAATTTAAACAACCAGTCTTGGATAGGTTAGGTTTTGTTAGATATTTTTAATTCTAAGAACTCTTTTGAACCGAATACAGAATGCAAGAACGAGCGAAGCGAGCTTCAAAATTTTGCACACACTCGGATAGGTTAGATTTTCTTTTGATAATTCCAATAGAACTAGAAATTAGTTGCTTTGTCGACTTATGAAGAAAGCTCAAGAATTAAGAGAATGTAGAAGGCAAGAGCGAGCGAAGCGAGCCTGAAAATTTTAGTACTCACCATGAAAAGCTTCTGTTTTCTTTTAACTATTATACAGAAATAGAACTTACTGTTATGAAGAAAACTCAACAGTTTTACAGTAAGTAGTTTAGGTTTTGGAATCTGGCCTTAACTTTAGGCATTCAAACCTTACATATGAACGGGGTGCTCAAATTTCCGAGTTTGCATCGCTTGCTCTTGCATGCCAAGATACTCTATTTTTATAATTGAACGATTTTTGGTAGGGGAAAATCTCATGGGTTCACGTCACAGCATGTATGCTAATATTAACAGCACAGCATAGCCATAGGGGTATGACGTGTTGAGCTTGTTGTTGCTCGGGAGTGCCGATATTGTTAAAAAAAAACACGTATTTCATAGGTACTTTTAAGTTTTCACATCTGTAGGCCTATTTTCTTAATGTTTTTGGATAATATGCCCATCTTAACTGCAGGTACTTGAGCCACGGTAATCCGTGGCTGTAGTACATTTTTAAAAGTTAGTAATACATGTAAATCATTCAGGCTTCCAACAGCGTGAAAGATTTTGGGGGGGGTCATGACCCCCAGGACCCCCCCCCCCTCGGACCGCGCCTGCATAGGGACCTCCTTTTAAGTAAATGATATACCTGTGCTAGGAGATCCCGCTCTCCAATGACATAATAATTAATTGGTAAAAGTGATGTACAATATGAAAATAGAATTGAAACAACAAAAAAAATATTAAATAAACAATAAAACAAGTAAAATCCCAAATTAAACAGACAAGACTTGAACTATAACTAAATAATAATAAAAAATAAAAAAACTTAGAGATATATCCTAAAATAGTATATACGTGTGTGTGTGTGTGTGTGCATGAGGGTGTGTATGGGTGCATTTGAGTGTGTGTCTGTGTATTTGTGTGTCTATATTTTCAAACTCATATTGACGAAGCTTGCAGCAATAATTCAATGTCATCATAAGTGTTCAGTTTTAGCCATTGAACTATTGCCTTTTTGCAGTCTTTAGTAGTCATTGGATTTATGTTAATTATTTTATTAATTTTATTATAAAGGGCAGCGGAATTTTTATTGAATTGTCTTTTGGCATAATATATGCAGTTTTAACGTATTTTTCTGGTGCAACACTGTATTTTCGTCTTCTTTCCTGATGGTGAGGATCATAGGCAGTTGCAGTCGGGAAATTATTATTTACGGTTTTCTTAAAAAATTGTGCAATATTGTTACTAAAAAAATAATGTTAAAGGCAGTGGTCGATGTCTGGCTGGGGGCTTGCAGCCGCCGCACAGTGCAGAAAGTTACTGCTTTGCTTTATATTGTTACTAACAAAAAGAACGATTCCGGCGAAGTCTCACTCCCGTAAGGCAGGGATCGATGTCTGGCTGCACAGGGGGGACTTGCAGCCGCCGCACAGTGCAGAAAGTTACTGCTTTATATTGTTACTAACAAAAAGAACGATTCCGGGGGAGTCTCACTCCCGTAAGGCAGGGATCGATGTCTGGCTGCACAGGGGGGACTTGCAGCCGCCGCACAGTGCAGAAAGTTACTGCTTTATATTGTTACTAACAAAAAGAACGATTCCGGCGGAGTCTCACTCCCGTAAGGCAGGGATCGATGTCTGGCTGCACAGGGGGGACTTGCAGCCGCCGCACAGTGCAGAAAGTTACTGCTTTATATTGTTACCAACAAAAAGAACGATTCCGGCGGAGTCTCACTCCCGTAAGGCAGGGATCGATGTCTGGCTGCACAGGGGGGACTTGCAGCCGCCGCACAGTGCAGAAAGTTACTGCTTTATATTGTTACTAACAAAAAGAACGATTCCGGCGGAGTCTCACTCCCGTAAGGCAGGGATCGATGTCTGGCTGCACAGGGGGGACTTGCAGCCGCCGCACAGTGCAGAAAGTTACTGCTTTATATTGTTACTAACAAAAAGAACGATTCCGGCGGAGTCTCACTCCCGTAAGGCAGGGATCGATGTCTGGCTGCACAGGGGGGACTTGCAGCCGCCGCACAGTGCAGCCACGGCAGGAACGTGTGCATGGAGTGTACCATCATCGCCAGGCACCACGCGCCAACCGTGCCAGCCGCTAGTGCACTGAACACGCAAGTTGATAGCATGGCGAAACCTATACCTGAGAAGATTTAAGGATTTTACTGCCTCGTTGGTCTAGTGGTCGCAAGCGCTACTGCTGAGCATGAGGTCCTGGGTTCGATTCCCGGGTCGGGCAAAGTGTTACTGTGTTTTCTATCTGAAATTTTTCAGTAGAAGCTTGGAGTCTGGATTTGTGCCCGGTTGATGGCAATAGGCTCGCCCCCTATTACATGGGACTTACGAAATGTGGGTGTACCTGCTACAGGGACACCTCTGCCCGACCCTTCGGGGAAACAAGGCGTGATGTTATGTTAAGTGTATTTAAGGAACAATGAATGTGAGATATTATAGAGGATGGTGGTATTTGTACTAAGAACCTGTCCAGAAATCCCTAATTTCACAAGTTTTGCTAGGTTAGTGAAATGCGCGCAATACAAACAAACAACTAAAAGTCATTTATTCAAACTAGGGTGAGAATCAGCACTTTTCGAACGTCAAAATTACATAAGACAGTCTCCCAAAACGCCCGCCCTTCACCTCATCCTAGTGTATTAGCTCGAAAGAAGAAATGGCGCAACAAACTGCCCTATAATGAAATGTACCTACTTGTCCTTGCTCCTGGTACCTATTCCTGTAAAGTAGTTATCTGTACGCACTGGTAGTACTAGCGAATACAGCCTTTCCTGACAAGGTTCAAGAGCTAAACTTTGTTATAGCTTTAAGGCATCGTTCACACCAAACGTATTGTCCGCCGCTGACTGTGAGCACGCGTTACGCAGTTTATCGCTTTTCAATATATATATGTCACGGCTAAAACCCGAAGTGCGGCTACACTTAGTTTTAGTCGGCTACAACTAGGTGCGGCCGGTAGCAGTTGGTTAAATTTAGTTGTAGCAAATGAAAATGGCTGAAAGGTAGGTTAGGTTAGGTTAGAACTGTGACCACATAACACACTGCACGAGCCGAGCGAGCGAAGCGAGCGGTGCCGCGGCAGCGGCCGGCGAGTGCCAGAGTCCATTTAGGCAAGATTAACCAAATGCTACCGGCCGCACCTAATTGTAGCCGGCTAAAACTAGGTGTAGCCGCACTTCGGGTTTTAGCCGTAACATATATATATATTTAACTTTTTGTTTACACCGAACCGACTATAGGCTATTACGTAGTGCGTTGTCGCTGACTCTCGGTGGCCGATTATTGTACTACGCGTCTATGCACGGCGGACGCGGATTGGCTACGTTGCCGAACGTAACAGCGTATTAGATTGAAGCGCCTGTAGCGTATTGTCGGCTTGGTGAGAACGCGTAATGCAGACTGAGTCCACGTTCACACTGGGGCAGACAGTGAGCATACTCACAGTCGGCGGCGGACAATACGTTTGGTGTGAACGATGCCTAATAGCTATTATTTTGCATAAGTAGGTACTATTGCATAGAATCAAGTTTTTAGGGTTCCGTAGTTAACAAGGAACCCTTATAGTTTCGTCATGTCCGTCTGTCTGTCTGTCTGTCTGTCCGCGGTCTAGCTCCAAGACTGTTAGTACTAGAAAGTTGTAATTTGGCATGGGTATACATATTAATCATGCCGACAAAGTGGTATAATAAAATTATGAAAAATATTTTTTTTTAGGGTACCTCCCCTACGCGTAAAGTGGGGATGTTTTTTTTTTCTATCCCTTTGTGTGGGATATCGTTGGAAAGGTCTTTCAAAAACATTGTGAGTGTGTTAAAACCATTTTTGAATTCAGAGATCCGTTTGCGAAATATTAAGCTTTAAAGTGCAAATTTTTGTTAGAGTCAAGTGTCCCCCCCCCTACCAGTTAAATGGTCGGTTTTATATATGTGAAAAAATTCACGGCAGTAGCTTATATAACGAATTTAAAAGGAAAACTATCATAGCTGAGTAGGCTTTACAAGTTAACGAGTAATAATCGACCAACTTAGATTTGCGGTTGTAAAAACATGTTCTCCCATACATTATGTATGAAAGATTTTTTTTTGAACTACAAAGTTAAGTTTGTTCTTGGGATAAATTCATCCCAACTACGGAACCCTACATTGTGCGTGGTCCGACATGCACTTGGCCGGTTTTTTTCTAACTGAAGGGAGTTTGTTGCGCCACTTCTTCCCAGCTAAAGCACTAGGGAGTGGTGAAGGGTGGGCGTTTTTGGGGGACTGTCTTATGTAATGTTGACGTTCGAAAAGTGCTGATTCTCAGCCTACTTTGAATAAATGACTTTAAAAATTTAAAACATGCTCAAACGTTGGCAAAAAAATTTACTTTTGCAGGTCAAATTGTCATCAATTTTATTAATCTCTATAGTCTGATAACTTACTTGGAACTTCAAAAACTTAGCAGTGTTCTAATCAATATCGAAATAACATACAAACTAACTTGTTATTTCTACCCACCTCTCGCCATAGGCGACAAATCCCAGCATTTAAGCACACTCTTCTTAGTGACCACTCCTAAAGCGAGTTCCAGATAAAACAGCGGAAATCCGATCACTATGCTGAACACATTGTACAGGAACAGGAAGGGCAGCAGCTTCCGGAAGTCGTGGAGGTAGGGGTGCCACCATACTTGAAATATACCGACGCAGGAGGATAAGACTAGCTGACGGTAAGTTATGTTGTTCGTCCATCGGTCGTGTAGCTGTGGTAGATAAATTTATTTATTTTTATTTATTTATTACAAACATACGCTACCATTACAGTCTCCCAATTCGGTAGTGTGTAGTTAATTATCAATTAATGAAATAATACAACATAAAAAATAATTAAAATTAAAAACATAACACGTATAACGTTACCCTTGCGAACTCGCTCAGTGAACATGAGAAAAAAAGATCTATTTTGTTGGCAACTAAATTTAGTGTGTGCATTGTTCGCGACAGAGGGACATTGGTGCCGATTCCCTTGTTCACAAACTAAACTAAATTTAAGTTCAGTGCATCTTTTTCTTTCTATTTCATTAAGAAAAGGACAGAAGATAAATATTAGTTTAGTCCTGTCAAATTAATCAGCGCCTGTCACTACTCCATACAAGTTTAGACGTGACTAAAAACTTGCCTACTAAAATTACGTCAATTTCCGTCAAGCGCTGATTAATTTGACAGGACTAAACTAAAATTTATCTTCTGTCCTTTTCTTAATTAAATAGAAAGAAAAAGATGCATTGAACTTAAAATTTAGTTTAGTTAGTGAACAAGGGAATCGGCACCATTGTCCAACAGTTTAGTTCGACCGCGCGGCACCGCGAACAAGTTGGATAGTATGTATGGCCAGTTATTGGTCACTTGGAATGTGGTGTCTAGTATCTACATTAAGCTGACGATAACAGACTTTTAATGATTTTATACTGAAGATCACGTCTAAACGAGTATGTAGTGTTTAAAAATTTGGAAAAAATATATGTTAAATTAGAGAATTTTCTTAATAACTTAATATAGGAATATTTTAGATTGTTTATATTACATAGTGAAATTAATTTGTAAAGTTATTTCGAACGCGGATAAAAAACTGAGAATCACACAAAATATATCAAGCGTATTTTTCTGAAACTATTTTAAAGATAATTTAATTATTGATCTTTTTGTTTTATGTATAATAAATTAATAACGCGTCTAATTTGGGACAGCGCTCCTTGATGGGCGAGTCCTATTACTGGCTGGACGTACGACGCATATATCTGCGTCTTAAGGCCCAAAAACAAGGTAAAATTTAAAACATAATTTTGCGTTGGTGGTAAATGTTTCTCATTCAAAGTGTACCTACATGTTGTAGGTATGTTGCCAGTAACATGTTGTTGAAACAATGTTGTGCAACTTTTGTTTGCCATTAATGCCACAAGGCATTACTGCCAAAGCCTCATTTCAATTTTGCTGGTAGAAAGGCTCGGTGGTCAAGCCTGAGCTGAACGCTCGACCCGTATTACCTACTCTCAGTAACACAAATTCTGCTTCTATGCCATGTCCCTCTGTTATGAGCCAATATTTCCGTCGAGTCATCAACTGTTGTTGTCCATGGTTATCCTCTCATCGCATATTTTGTACATACGACCAGTCAGTAACAGGAAAGTAGTAAAATCATACATTACCAGTGGACTTTCAGTAGATTCAGTGTCGATAGACTCGGTCAAACTTTTATTGCGAGTACTCTGAAATAAACAAGAATAACATTATTGTTTATCCATCATTTCTGATTTACAAATAAGTATTATATAAAAATATACTGACCACGCTTTCACTCATTTTCAAAAGGAAATTATATCTAAATAATTAATATTTTTTCGAAAATGTTTCTGACATCATGGATATAAACATGTGTCAAAATAATACATAAAGCAGCGTATTATCTATGACATACAAGTCATTGAAAGTGACTGAAACAGACTTTTTTGAAGTAATCAAAGAGTATGCATTTATGAAGGAATCCGAGGAGGTTTACAAAAAAGTATCTGCATCTTGCAGTTTATTAGAAACCTCCAAAATTATAGGCTACAAGACCGTTCACTACAACTTGTCCCTTGTCGTCATGTTGGCACCATTGTTTGTCAGACCATTTTGAACTCTATTAGTATTTTGAAACTCATCAGAGTTGGTTTTCATTCGAAATAGAATATATAGTTATAGTACGAGGGGGTTGAATCAATAAAACATCAAAATTGTTAATATAACAAATTCTATTCATTCATTTAAGTCTATAATATCTAGCTATACATAGTGGATTCGTGGTAGCTAAATAAATTAACTAATCGCACCAAATTACGCTATTATTTGGTTTACAACGTGATTAAACCTTGAATACATAGCCGAACTTGACGAAATAATCACATTTTTACGCGAAATTTAACAACCAAAAGCACTCAATAAAAATAGTTTTATACACATGTGTATAAAACTACAGGGTTCTTTTTCAGTGACCATACAAAAGTTTTATTTCTTGAACCAAATGTAATCAAAAGTAGATTTGTTGTGTATACAAACATTTACATAAATAATATTTTGGCTAGTGTTTTACATTGTATACTCTGATTTCAATCTAAAAGTACCTACTAAATAAACATTTCTCTGAGCAAATTATATTATTGCTAGTAATTTAATCAATTCATTGATACATGTGTACTTGTATACCAAAATAATACATTTAATATTGATTATAACTATCTAGTGAACTCTTTAAATAATATTTGCGGAAGACAGCGAAACCAGCGCGGACAGGAGTATTCAAATAGAGAAAATGTGCAGAATAAGATTTATCCTTCTAAGATGAATGTAAAATAGACACAATCATGTATAAAGTATTATATATAGATAATGTACAGGATGGTAATTGAAGGCAGTGCAGATGCTAGCTTCTTAAATTACCACCCTGTATAATAAACACATGTTGTTGCACTGAATGCCAATCAGCAAGATTATGGGGATAAAGTAAGAGCGGTTACGCACTACGTCCGATCCAAATCCGAGAAAAGTCGGTCCGAAGTAGCCATAGTACTATTTGTATGAGGGGTTGCGCACTAGATCCGAACTGTCTGTCCGAATTTAGAACATTGCCAATTCGGATTGAACTCGGATCTTGAATTCGGATTCGGATCGACGTAGTGCGTAACCGCTCCAAGGACTAGGTTAGCCTAAATCCACATTTAGGCTAAATCTTACGAACTTCAAACATAACAATCGAATAAAACAAGGAATTGGATACACTAAACGGCTCAATTTATGGCTTGGTTAGCACCAAGCCATAAATTGACACACAATTTTAGTAGTTACAAAGTTTTAGTAACTATTAAAAATTTATGTTCTTTTTGTAATTATGCATGACACATGACAAATGCTGTAGAGCTGTGTCATTACCAGAGATCGGAGTAGGTAGAGTGATTTGGGGTCAATGAACTGGCACGTATATATTAGAATGGATATGCCTCCGGGATTCCGGGATTTTGAAATTATTAAGATTTTTTTAAAGAATTTCAAATGTTGTAATGTGTACAATAAAGAATACATCAATATGAATAAGAAATGTTTAACCCTTTTGCTGTCTTTTTAATAGTATATAGGTGATCGGACTCCAAGAAAAGGATAGGTATACTATAAAAACAATATAATTATATAATATATTTTAAATGTTTATCTATGGCATTCTATAAATTTATAATGTAGTAGTTTAAAAATACTTACTTTAACAATATTTGATTCAATCCCGTAAGTACCAAAATGAAATCCCGGAAAAAAGGCTTATCCACGTTATTTCTATGATTATTCATGATGCGAGTACGTAAAATCAATCTACCTACTCCGATCACTGGTCCTTACATACAAGTATGGAATTTTTTAAGACCGAATTATTTTCGATATCAATTTTACGGAGTAAGAGAGAAAAAGTGTGGCATACAAATCATCACAAAATGAGCAGGGTAAATACTGGAATGGAAAAGAAACCAGATCCTAAGTTAGACAATTCAAATAATTATTAGAGTAACATAAATACACTACCCACTTTGTATACACAAGAGATGCCTATAATCGATTTATTTTTAATAACATACCGTTATGTTGTATGCGAATGATAAGGCAATTATTCGCTAAAATAAGGCAAACTTCGATTATAATTAAATTATAAGAAGTGTATGATAATGCATTGAGTATCTATTATTTATGTATATTAACTATACAATACAATTATGTGTAATCAATGTCAATTTCGTCACGTATAATACAATTCGGTATTTTACGCTAGAGAGAGAAAAAAAACGGTATTTTACCTATTCAAAATCAGTACATTCACGATTTTAGTCTTTTTTTATTGAAATACCGGGGATATTTCCTTTCTCAAGGGATATTTCGTCAATCATCAAATAAAAGGAACAGGCCTTTCAGTAATTTTACCACTGATTTTGCATAACTTTCAAAATCACAGTGGCCTTTATTCTCGTAGTCATAAAGTTGCAATTGGGTTGCTGCCACTGACAAGTCTGTCAAAATTACAGTGATCTTTATTTTCGTTACATTATGGTTGTTGTTGGGTTCCTCTCATTTCTGGAAAAATACATGACCATACACTTCTAGCAAGCAAGGGCACGTAAAATTTTATCGGAGAGGCAACCGGATGGCGAGTGGTAATCTATTGAAGTGATACCGAACCCCCCGTACCTTCCGAATGGACCCCAAATGGACGGGGGCGGAGATATGGGGGATGAGGACAAAACATTTTTTTTTTTGACATTCCTTTCAAAATAATAAGCTCTATTATGTGCAAGGATTTTGTGTGTATCAATGCCATTCGGTTGCCACCCCTCAACATCGTTATAATTGAAATAATGTATATAATTCTTGAGACTCCTTACCGATGATTTATCACCGAAAATGAGGGTGAATTTTATCAAAACCAGATGGCATTCAAATTCAAATTCTTTATTTCAGACATGAGTCCATAGTGTTAGTACCAACATTGATACACACAAATTCCTTGCACATATTAGAGCTTAAATTTTGAATGACATATCAAAAAATTAAGTTTGGTCCCCATATCCATATCTCCGCCTGCGTCCATTCGGACGGTACGAGGGGGTTCGGTATCACTTCAAGACCCAGATTACCACTCGCCACCGGTTGCCTCTCCGATTAAATTTTACGTGACTTGAATATTCAGTATAGTGGGTGTATTTCACGAACACGCGTCACCTTATGCGTGTTCGTGATTTGCAACGACTATATCTCACTATGTTTCAGATTTGCTAATGTTGCACGACAGATGCGTCAGCTACTCGGAATCCGAACCGAACGTAAAACTTGTATTTAGTTTGAAATGCACTTAGACGTTACCGTAAAAATGTGTCGAATTTTACACCGTAACTTAATTTCTGGGGCTGCTATTAGGAGAATACAATCGTTATAATAAAATACTTTTGTGTTACAACTTTCCAATCAATTATATTAGCCTATTGCAGTTCACTGCAAGAGGTAGACCTCGCCTCGCCTAAGTTACATCACGACACCCAGTTTTTTACCTTCCTCAGTCTCTCCCGTCACCTTTTTCAGGCCTTTGGTCCATTTTTTTTTCTACATTCCTAATTAAATTCCCAATCAGCTGCTACAGATTACACAAGAACAAAACACTTTTGACAACGAGAATATTCTCCCCTAAAATACCTCTTAACTACTACAGAGGAACCGTGTAATACTATTATTTTAAAGCTAGATTCCATGTTCAATCTCTTTTTAGGTGTCAAAATTCACGCAACCCAAGCAATCGAATAATAAATTATGGCATATTCGCGAAATATAATAAAAAAAAAGTCCCAAAACGTTTCTACCATATATATCAACATTGTGACATTGAGCAATTCGATATTATTGCCTAATTAATACTTTAGACTCCCATGTTATTTACTGTCTCATACACAACAGAGATTAAAAATGAAGCTAGCACAGGTGTTTTCTTAGCTGTCGTTGGTAAATTTCAGAAATGATAAGGAACAGGAATTGCACTTCGTTTATAAATTCTCGTCTAGTCGGTCATAACTAAGGCGTAATTGGCGGAGATCTATAAGCGTTACTTAGCACGTGCATTGAGCGTGGTCACACTGACGATTTGCCACCTTGTTTGAAGCGAGGCGATCTGTGAACGTGCTTTTCGGGGGGTGCGAAGCGACCTAACCGCCACTACGCGAAGTGTTCTCCGCGTTTCCACAATATTGTACACTCGCTCTCTCTTGTACAAGTACGTGCTAAGTAATGTTTATACAAGGTCAAATTAAATTAGTGAGCGAAACTACGCAAACGTGACTGGTATCAAATAACTACACTACCAGCGGTAGTTGACGCCAAAAAAAACATTTATATATATATTTTTTTTTATCGTGTTTACATGTCGATACTCATCACGGAGTTTCGCCACATAATTTAAGATTAGACGTTGTTATATTTAGTAACCTGTTCTGCTTAACTATTCCTAGAGCCATAAAAAACCCTGTAAGAAATCGACACGTGTTTCGCCTCTCAACGAGGCGTAGAAACCGCGACCAGCGCTCGGCGTGGCAAGACGCCGTGTTCGGGTTCGCAACAAGTCAATCGTCATCCTGAGAATGCCTGAAAGGTGAAACACGTGTCGATTTCTTACAGGGTTTTTATGGCTGTTTAGCAATAGTTAAGCGGAACGGGTTACTAAATATAATTAAGTCTATTGTATTTTTTTGACCTTGTAGATCGGGATCTTAAACTTTTAACTTTTTCCTTGGCTATCTAAGGCCGGAGTCTACATCCACCATCCTGAAGATGTTATTATACTGGACTAAAACCACTGCAATCGTTATAACTGTAAAATTATCCCTTTTTTAGACAACACGATACGACACCACGACGGCGCTCGAGACACTGAATCACAGAACACTATTTTCCTAGCACTGAATTTACACAACGTTGCGCAACCGAATTTCTGTCGCGTAATTTCCGCGATTATGGTGTGCCATACCAGCCGAATACGTCGGAACGTAAAATCAGCCCCGGAACTTCGGTCGCGACATACTCGTAGTGTGCTTATGCACTTAGACAGTCAAGGAAAAGTTTACTTCAGTAGTGTTAAAATTAAATACGTGACAGTGTAAGTGCATTTCCTTGATCGTGAGTCGTGTCTCCACATCCTCAGATGCTGAACAGGTCGCCGGCAGACGGCAACGGCGCAAGCCCGCCCGTCACATCCGGTAAACGGGACACGTCCGGTAAGTTCTCTATGTGTGACTTCACTTCCGCTTTCACCGCGTAAATCTTTTGCAGTTTTATGTTGTATTCCTGGAATGGGAAAGGGGTTTGTTTGTTAGACTTTTAGTATGTCCATGCAAAACATTGTCTAAACATTTGCAGTGGTTCCTGAAAAATACTTTTATCAGATATCAATACCCTCTTTGATCTTTGGAGATTCGCAAGCTAATTTAAATTGACCTTGCATTATGTCAAGAGGATGGATAGAAAACATGCCAGCACGAAAAAATAATGGCCAATCAACAGTTTACCAATTAATAAATTTTCAGAAGTGGGCTACAAGGAATTTTTATTTGTTTTTTTGTGAATTTTTCATACGTGCTTGACAGCAAATTAACGCAGCTGCCCGAAATTTATTATAGAAAGTTTGCGTTGCGTTACCTCTAGTCTAGTCTCCGCCTGTTTAGCCAGGTCTCGCTGCGCCTGCGCGAAGTCCCGCAGCATGGCGGCGACCTTGCGCCTCTTCTCCAACTCTTCACTCAGCCTCAGGTTGTACTCCGCCAGCAGGTTCACGGCAGAGTTCACCACAGCACTCAGACTTAGCGCCGACTCTTTATCTAAAAGAAGAAGGTTCCATTACCTACTTGAAAAGAGTACTAGATTTTTGAAAGCTACATAAAGGTGTAGTCTATTCAAATCCTTGTTTCCAATTGACGTTGATTTTAGAATGACTAGTACTTATAGTTGTAAGTGTCGTAAATAGCGAAAACATAAATTAGAAACTAAATTGTGAACGCAGGGCAATTATTAAGTAATTACAATATTACTAAGGTCTTTGGGTTACATTTACTTAGTGAAATTAGTTTCTTTCTAATAAAGCTTGTAAAATTAAGAACCAATTATTAATTAGTTTTCTGCATTGACTGTGTTTTCATACAAACTATCTGTATTACACAGTGGTGAGTCTATTATGAACACAACATTAATTTTCATAAAACAAGATTTTCTTGAAGCAGAGTTTGGAACATTCTCTGAAAATCATGTAATGAAAATTCCAAAGTTAAACAATGACAAATCTTTTCACAAACTAATTTGTTAGAAAGATCAGTTAATTTGTAAGTTAATAACCAATTTGGGCATATCAGTGAATAAGTGAAATACACAGGGCATATCATCAATATTCTTTATTAATATAGTCATAAATAGTTTTACAATCATATTTATCTACTAGAATTACTTACATAAAAACAATGTTTGGGAAATATTTGAAGGAACACAATCAATAATTAAATTCTGTTAATAGTTTCAATTATAACACAGTCAATGCTTACAATTAATCTAATAAAGTATCTTAGGATGAGACAATACATTCCAGAAACTAAAATAATCGCGCAACATAATTTCAATAACTATGAAAAACCAAAACTGGGTTATAAACAGAATGTTGCCTTGTATGTCAATAAAAGAAACAAAACAAAAGTACAAAATATTACCATTTATTTTCGTTTTTCACAGTTTTATTTCGATATCTCGAGAATATGGACGAGCACGTCACCCCTTTTTACACGTTTACACTGTCGGCTAGCTGACGCCGAATCCCAGCAGCAATGTATTGCTAATCGACGCTGGCATATTTTTCTATACATTTTGCCACGCCGGCATGACACCGGCCCGGCGCCGGCTACCCGGCAACCAAAGCGTATGAAAAGAGGCTCAGTCTTGATACAAGATTAATTAAAAAGTTGATGCGGTGATAGGGTGTCGTTTTACCTTCTAACTTAGTCAATAATTGCACTTCGGACACTTCCGGTGGGAGCGAGGCGATCCTCTCCCGTACTGCCTCGTCGCTCGACGCACTGGCCTCTAATTCTAGCAGTGACTGCAAATAAAAACGACCTTGTTAATACTTCGTTTCCTGATAACCATAAATTAAGCACTCGAATCTGTCATTAAAATTATTCGATTAAATAAAATAAATTACTATAAATTGGCTATTAATGCCATAAAATTATTTCGCTATTAAGTTTATGGATGTTTAATCGTGTTAAAACGCCTATTAGATGGTCAACTAGCGCTTCTGTGGCTATTTAAGCTAAGTAATTCAATACTTTTAGAATTGGTTGGCTAAGTATATGTATATAAGTAGACCCCATTTAGATACATTGACTAAACCCTCGTTCACTTCTTTAACGTGACGTTGTTTTACTTGTCTTACCGTCGAGAGTTGAAAATTAAACAGTGCGATTTTTTTTTTGGTTCTAGGACATGCCGGTTTCCTCACGATGTTTTCCTTCACCGTTTTGAGAGCAGTGGTGATGCAATTAAATACACAAAGTAAAGTGCCCGCTTGGGTTCGAACTCACGACCTACAACTCGAAAGTCGGGGCCGATACCACTGCGCCACCACTGCTCTGCGCCTCACTGCTATTATATTTGCCATGGACTATCTTCCTTCTCTATGAAGTTCATCGAAAGTTTGTAACAGATCGCTTTTCGCGATGTGACCGCCCATTGTAAAAGTTCTTATTCGTAATTTGTTGTCATGTACAACAAGAGTATTCTATCATCTATCTAAAGAGTATTCTAACCATCTAAAGAGTATTCTAACCATCTAAAGAGTATTCTAACCATCTAAAGAGTATTCTAACCATCTAAAGAATATTCTAACCATCTAAAGAGTATTCTAACCATCTAAAGAGTATTCTAACCATCTAAAGAGTATTCTATCTATCTATTTGGATACCATAAAAGATTAAATTTTCGAATTCTGTTTTTTGTAAATTTTGACATCAAAAGTGCCTTATAAATTATTTGACTTTTTACTTTTGGTGCTACAAAGTTTCACCGAGGGACAAAAACTACAGAACGCCACCTGCTACGATCTTTACATAAGGTTGAGGTTTTTTGTTGCCGTTTTATATTACCTTGATGAGTTCCTCAGGCTCAGGCGGGTCCCCGGGCGGCGTCTTGGGACTAAGCGTAGTGTGCGTCTCCAGATGCCCGTCCACCTCCTTGGTCTCGCTGCGGCGGCGCTCCTGCTTCGCGCGAGCCTCGATCTTCGCCTTTTTCTCTGGCTCTTTGCTCACCACCTCCACTTCAACTGACTTGCGTTTCTTGCTCACTTTCTTTGGAGGAATAGCGTCGTTGGGATCCACTGGAATGTGAAGCAAATTGTGAATAAGAACCTTCTAGCATTGGTATTTGTTTAGGTGTAAACTTTTACTAAAATTATTTTCATAAAAATTGACTTATTTGCCAGTCACACACCTAACTCCAAATCATGGGATTTAGAAACAAAATTTAAGTTTCCTCTTGTAATCTATTTCCAAAACAGAAAAAGAAAAACTAGTATTCAAAGTAATTTAAATTATACTTCTTCCGTTTATTCAGTGAAATATAATTTGCCACGCTGATAAAATATTACTAGTTTAGCACCATGTTTAATAATCTGCAATAACTAAACATAATGGTTATCGTAAAGACATTAAACACAGCCGATAAATAAAAATGATTTTTAGGCAAGCTTCCAGGCAAAGAAAGGTAGTGCTATGTCTCAGGTCTATGGTCACATAGGTTCTTAATTGCAAATCGACATAATCAAGGGGAATCTAAGGACCCTCTTTTCCCCCAATATGTACGAGTCTAGGGTAAAAGATAACACTGAAACAGGTATAATAAAATCTTACCAACCAGCTAATAAAATATTATGTAATGTTACAAGCTTTTTTTATTGTTTGCATTACTGCCTGCAAGTCATGCCATTACTTAGTTTTGTTTTTTTGCTGTTTGATCTACCCCACCAATCTTTCATGGTAATAATTTGACTTGCGATAGTGTCTTTATTTCAACTGTACAAAATTTTAAAATATACTCACCAGCCTCCTTGAAGTCCTGTATCTTCTGCGAGTCGTACACTCCCCTCTCCTCCCAGATCGTGAGTATTCTGTGCAGCGAGTGTTTAGTCTTAGTATTTATTCCAGTCTTGGCCATGTGCTTGAAGGATTCCATCAGCACTTCTCCAAATTCCTTCCCATACTCCGGACCTTTCTTTTTACTATTCTGTATTACGTCATTAGCGAGGTACATGAATGTAAGTTGCTTGCTGTCTTTGGCTGTAAAGAAAAACAACTCCATAAAAAATAGACAACAAAATAATAAATAAGAGAGTTTGAAGTTACTCCCGGCAGTCCACAATTTTAGAATATTTTTAAATGTTTCTATAATCAATGAATAAATTAAATAATTATAGAAAAATAAGGTGTATAGAATTTTTTTATATGGTTGAGAAAACCTCAATAATACCTTTTCAAATATTATAAGAGAAAGATGTGATAATCAACAATGTTAACAGTGGCTAGTCAATCCAGCTTCATCATTATCTTATTGGGAAATAAGACTGAATAATATGGAAAATACAGGGACCACAGCAGTGGGGGCCAAATGCCCCCCCCTAACATCAAACAGGGGAGGGCCCCCTCCAATTTGACTACCTGGTGGAGCTTTGATTTTTCTAAACTGAAAAAGCGCTTGCACGTAAGACATTTTTTCGGTGAGTTTAATGTTTTTGAAACGGAGTGACCAAAGAAGTTTGCCCTCCCCCCCCCCCCCCGTCATAGAGTACTTCCGCGGTCCCTGGAAAATATATAAAAATAAGCCAGTTTTAATACACAAGTGTAAGTATAATGATGATTTTTGTCTAGTTCCTGTAATCAAATCATGTTTTGCACTAGAATCCACAGGTACAGAATATCCACAAGTCTTAATATTAACTGTGAAAATACCAATAGAATAGAATAAGTAGCATCATACAGCAGTATTTCTTCACAGATTCAATTTAGTGACTTGCCAAGAATTTACAACCACAAATAGTACCATTGCATTAAACCTAGAATTTGTTTCATCATTTGGATCAAGAAAGTAACTCTGTGTATTACTAGAAACTCAAATGCGAAATGTACATTTTGTTATCAGTGCACTGCCAAGTGATAGGTGGGGGTTTTTAGTTTCTTGTTGTATGGTCAACGTATATTGATTAAACGTCATTTAAAAATGAAATGCAGTGTATCAATTAGCATCCCAAACAGCATTCAATTGGACTACGGTCGGTATGGGTACGGTGGACCATGGATTAGACTATGGTCGCAAAACAAACAAAAGTGAGACATTTTGACGATCAAATAATGTCCGCAGAAACCATTATAGAAACAGAAGCATTTCTCCTCTCTCAAGAATTTTACGTCCAGTAAATAAGGAACCGTTGATTTATACATTAAACTGCACCTAAAATAGTAAGAAAATTATTGTAGGTTACCTTTTAGTATTTCTTTGAACCAGGTTTTTACAACTACGGCATGGTGTTTTCTGTGATGGATCAGCCACAAGGAAAGTGTTTGAATGCTTTGCTGACTCGAATTCAATTCTTGGAGCTTACGAACTAACGCGTTTTCCGTGAAACCAGCCATGGTTTAGGAGAATACTAAATAAACGCCACGGACCACAACACCACACTTCTTTTGACGTTTACTAACGCCATATTGATTTGAGAAAAAAAACCGCTTGTCTTTGACTGCGTTCCATTTCACGTCCTGTATTCGAATATTCGAATGAACAAACGATTGATTCTATAATTTTTGCTTATTATATTGAATATTTGTTGGTTCTCTGTTTATTCATATTTGTATTTGAATTATATAATTGTTTCGATGATTATTGTTGAAAACCATATCATGTTATCATTTCATCCGCCAAACGCCTTTCAGAAATATACCTGCACGCTGCTACTAGAGACATTATCGTAGAAGCTCGTTCCAACAAAGTTAAAATAATGTTGTATGATAACAAGAAAAGATCCATCTGTTACCTTTATATTTTGGTTTCTGTAACAAAAAAAAGATACATTAAGATTGAACTAAGAAAAAAAAAATTGATACTTGTCTTAGACAAAATCAATGGACAAAATTATGTTTTCATAAAATTATAAAACAAAAAAAGTGCCCTGTAAATAATAGCCCTTTGCCTTAAATAAAGTAAACATTTAGTAAACATAAGCTCTGTGCTTAGGTACTCCAATTACGGCTTAAGTATTAAAATGTGACTTTATTAAAAATGTGCCTCGTATTCGGAAAGTACCTAACTACGATAACGATGATTTTTGTATCATTATGTAGGTATTTTTTTTCTGAATAAAGTAGAATGGGCAACTGGCTAAGCCACTAACACGACTTTTGCCAATCATTCGTTAGTTTGTAGTTAACTAAATAGGTGAATAGGTGATTTGTCCACCGATGTTTAGGAACTTAGGGTCAGTGGGTCGTCTTAGCAATAACCATAAGATATAATAAATAACGATGGATAATACTTAGATATTATGGAGCACATTTTGGTACGTACTATGATGAGTTGTATCGATTGTAAATCCGTTCGGAATTACATTGCCCTTAGAGTGTGTAACTACATTACATCGTAATTCACTGCAATAATTCGTATTCATGAACTAGCTTTACTAGTAGGATTTGAAATCATCATCAAACGATGTTACTAAAATAAAGGTAGGTAAAATATGTATAGTGAACAGAAGCAAGGGTGCTTCGCGCGGGTATACAATCCACTAATATGGTAGCATTATAAAAATCGACATTTCTGTGCTTTTTAAGTTAAATGTTAATAATGTACCTTCCGGAGTGGCGGACTAAGCCTGTCGGGGGCTCGGGGCGGTAAACTAAATGTAACAGCGAGCGTAGCGAGCTCGAAATATCACCACCCTACCTTGAAAAGGTTAGGTTTTCTTTTGACCATTTAACTTATACGGAAAAGTTGGAGCAATGATGCTCGAGCGAGCGAAGCGTGCTCGAAAACTGTAGGACCCCACCTCTGATAGAAGCTTTTCTTTGACTATAAATTCAAACACAAATAGGTAGGGTTACTTTGTCGACTTTCACAGAAAAGTTTGAAAAAAAGAGAATGTAGCATGCAAGAGCGAGCTCGAAAATTTAAGCATTCTACATTTATATAATTATACCATACAATAGGGGTCCCCAAAAAATGCTGCCTTTTACTTACTGAACATATTTTGGCCTTATAGAGGAAATACTTTTTAATCTAATCCCAAATTTGATTAAAAAGTATTTCCTGTATTTCTATAGAGATGGGGGCCCCCCAGCCCGGGACGGGCTGCAACTGCCGTCCCCCTCTTAGTCCGCCAGTACCTTTCGGTATAAATTGGTGAGGATGTGAGGAACTAGGAACTAAGAGTAGATTGTAAGAACTAAAGCGAACACACATACGAGTACAGATAGACTCGAAAAACGACTTTGATCTCTTGCAGACAAAAGAAGAAAATACCTACCTTTAGGGAATTCAGGCGTGCGTGATATTTTGTTATGTTATTATAAATTATTGATGTTTACAAGTTACTGTTTATTAATTATTTAATTTATTACGAGAATTAAGTTTCTCTGTCACATTTATGACGATTAATTCCGAAGAGACTAATAATTCAAACAAATCCTCGTGTGGTAACAAATGTTTTTCTACATGAGATCTTTTCAATGAAATATAATATTATCTTAACGGTATTGGGAGGTGCGGCAGGTTCAACGATCTAACCGGACGACCGACTCTTAAAAAAAATATTACTGAAACGACATTGATCTAGAATAGGACCAATGTTTTAAAATGGACGTTTATATGTTTACAGGGCACAGAAATAATTTAAGTTAATTGATTGAACAAATTACAGAATGTAGGTACCGTGAAATATGCCAACATTGCCCACACGGGAAATTTTGCCCGAAGAACAATTTATAAGCATATCTTTGATGTGCAAAAATATGTTAATACGGCAACATTTATCTATTGACTTTGGTGGAAAATAGGTTATATGTATGGCAATACTGACTATCGTGTTTGTTGGAACTCGTCGAATGAGATACGTGTTTTTGCGGGCAAATTTTAGTGCAAATTTTAAAGTAAATTCTGCGAGATGGCGAAAACACACGTTAGTTTACTTTATAACATGTCATAGAAAATTATTTGTAGAGTAGGTATATTAATGTTAGTGGCATTGCTCAGGGTCTTTTATAACTAAAGTTATGATGATGGGCAAAGTTATCTAGTGATGTTCCGATTTACGATTGACAACATTGCCCGCCATCAAAAAAGGCTTAGGGTCGGCACATTACGGAACCTTGTATTTTTTCCTTTTTAATTTAAGGCTACTGCTGAACTTATTTAATAAAAAAAACATATTATGTATTTAATTAATAAAATTCAAAGGTGACATTAGTTATTGGGTACTGAGTGAGTACCTACTCCACACTGCCTTATAATTGCGTGTATTCCCGTGTTTCCCGTGAGAAGAACGGGAATTTAATAATTGAACTCTGATATAACTTTACCTAAGGATAAAAATTAAGAATAAGAAACTCCTACTTTGATATTTTTTTAATAAATCTCACACAATTATGGTTGAGGTATGTGTTTAAATTTAGAAAACATAGACATGACATGAATGAGGTGATAATTATCATTATAATCAAATTTTGTGTCTTCTCCAGTTATTTAAGTTCACATTTTAATTTGTGAATCAGTGAAATGTTAAAAAAATATAACAATTATAAGCCACTAATAAAAAATATCCATTATAATATTTCACAATTTTTTAGCTTTACGCGCATTAAACTAACCACATACTTGACTTGATCTATATTAGTAGAACCTAAGTGCAATATTTTTCTACGTGTTTCTTTTTATTAACATAAACACATATTCTTAGTAGAAAGGAAAAAAAATATTAATATTTTTTATTATTATTATTTTTTTTTTTTTTTATTTTAAAAGGAAAAATGTGGATTGTATGAAAAAGAAAAAAAATGTCAGGGAAACATTGCCCTGTCATTTTAGTAAGAAACTTTTCATAGTGTCGTTTACATTCCTAAAGTAAACGTCATCTTTACCAAAGTTCTTGCACTGGTTTTTATGTCATCTGCATAAAGGCCATATTTGCGTCAAAAATCAATGTGGGCAAAGTTGGCTTAAAGTATAACTTTGTCCGCGAACAAAATCGAACAAATATTGAATTAACATAACATAACATCATGCTTTTTTTCCCCGAAGGGTTGGGCAGAGGTGTCCCTGTAGCAGGTACACCCACATTTCGCCAGTTATGTTTAAGTCCCATGTAATAGGGGGCGAGGCTATTGCCATCAACCGGGCACAAATCCAGACTCCGAGCTGCTACTGAGAAAGGAGGATGGGCAAAAATGTATGGGCTCCGTCCCCACCCATCAACAGAAATGAAATGTAGCTCAATTGATAGGTCTTGGCAAGATGATATTTTTTTACTATGGCGACATTGTCCAAATGCATGGGGTTCTCATGGTATCTTACGTTTAAACAAATATCTTGTTTACTTATTATTGATGAATAATTCCAAGAAACCTACTCATTTATCTATTCATTAGTGCACAGCGGCGGGCGGCGCATGCACATAAAGGTAATCGGTAATAAAATAACCCCCGGGAGGGGGGGACCCGCTCCCCAACCCTCGCTCTTGCACAGGTAGTCGCCTAAACCTTAGTCACAGTCAATTCGCTGCAGTGTACGTGCACGTGTTATTTATTTCTATGTTATCGGTATTTACTTTACAACTACGACCCTTGTTTGTTTACTGGACTGATTAATAGCTTTTCGATTGACCCTGGCACGATAAAGGACTTTGTGATAACTGGATTGGATACTGTGTATTATGGAAACTGGACGGCGGTGTATTATGTGTCCGCGATCTGTTTTGCGACAAAGGCGACACATTCTACAAGAGGCGTTAATTGAAAGTGAACCCGAATTAGTTAATCTTATTTCACAAAATGCGCTGATACAGGTAAATAACATCTTTTATTATATATTTAAATAATAAATATAACTAATATGTACTTAATTCTAACTAATAAGTGTTTTTCACTACAAAATATTTATAATAATGTAGACCCTCCTGTGCCACACCTACAATATGTACATTGATTGCCATTTTATACTTGGGACTACATTTTCGGCGAATACTTACAACTATTTATCTAGCCCCAAACTAAACAGAGCTTGTACTATGAGTATTATACTATGTAACGAAACACTTACATTAATACATATTATTTGAATATGTATAGGAAACAATTAAAAAAATTAAATGTACCACAATATAATGGATTTAATATGAGACAAGTTCTAAGTAGCTTATTTAGAACTTAAAACATGCCTTCACTATTTTTATTTGCCTACTATGAGTATTGTAAGAATATAAAATATCCATTATAATGAATATAAACTAAACTTATAATGGATAACTAACAGTTGTTGTATATTTACTCCATCATATTTTGTACTGTAATATAACCATAATGTTAAAATAACTTACAAATGTAACATAAAAATATACGTTAATTAATAATTACAAATTGTTTTTTTTTATTTATATTCCCACTGATTTATCTAAAACAAAGGATTTTAATCAAATAGGGAGCACTTTAGGAACACATTGGTATCAGTTCTATGTTTGTTGGTAGGTGGGGACGGAGCCCATACATCAATAATACGTCAACGAGATATTTGTTTAAACGTAAGATACCATGAAAACCCCATGCATTTGGGCAATGTCGCCATAGTAAAAAAATATCATCTTGCCAAGATCTATCAATTGAGCTACATTTCATTTTTGTTGATGGGTGGGGACGATTCCGCCCATAGTCCTTTCAAATTAAATGTTGAATAATAGTTAATTTAGCTATACTAACACATGCACATCATCTTACAATTGTAGCTGATGATGGCAAATACATCTCCATACAAAAATTGTATTAAAATTGTAATTAAACGAAAAAAGTGGGCAAAGTTGGCATGTTTCACGGTATATTATAATACTTAATTAAGTAGGTACGCAAATTTCGAGTTCTGTAGCACCTCACTGACTAACAATCGAGAGTCTTCGTCATAATAAGGGAACTCCTTGAAGAGATCTATCTTAACGCTAATGGACGTCAGGTCAGAATGATTAGCCCAATCTCCTTTATTTACTAAGATATCGTATGAATAAAAAAAAATGCAGAAACATTTATTGTGCTCAGAAATAAAAACCAAAATTGCTCAAAAATATAAACCAAAATACAGTGAAGCAGCCCTACCTTGTGGTACGTGTTAGGGCTTTTTTTTTTTTGTGTGGGAAATTATTAAATATTTTCTCCCGCTCTGGGTGGATTTCCCTTTCAACATTTTGCGTGGACTGGCCTAAAGAGAAGAATACATAAGCGATGTCAGGATAGTGTAGGTGCAATTTGTTATGGGGTCTCTAAATTATCAGAACTTGCCCCGCTTTCTCCTACTTGTTTCTGCTTCCTACCTCGTTGGTCAACCTTTCCGTCATAAGTAATTACGTCAGTCTTGAGTGCAACTGCTGAGCATAGGGTCCAGGTAGGGTTGCCAACCCTACTATATAATAAAGTATCCTGCTTTAAAGGCCTAAATACTATATTATATTTCTAAAGTAGTAGGTAAGTAGGCGAAGAAACTACTATATTTTTATTTCCATATAAAATGGCGACATGATCGCAACAGAGCCAGTATTAACCTCATAAAAGCTGAATTAATGGTATATTGTACCCTTAATTTAGAGTACTACCTATAAAAATAGATATGAGACATTAAAAAAAAACCTGATTAATATAGGGTCGTAGCAGTAAAAATTGTGCATTAAAGATAAAGATAAAGATATATTTATTGCATAACTGTGTACATTAGTTCTTATTTTAAACGTAAACAGGCTCAACAGTCTACCCATGTCGGATATGCAATAGTATTTATTATAAAGCAACAAGATTTCAAATAAATTACAAAAATATTAATAGATTACAAACAAATTACAAATAAATTACATAGGTATGAACATTATTTTTTCTCAAAAAACTCATTCAGATTATAAAATACATTATCAATCAACATTTTTTTTAATTTTGTTAAAGAATTAAATTAAAAAAAATGTAAAGAAACAAGAAACATTCCTACTTACTATTTTTTTACAGGCAATGGCTTCGATAATACTATATTTGATATCAAAAAAGTTGGCAGCCCTTTTTTTTTTTTTTTTGGGTGGGAAATTATCAAATAACTTCTCCCGATCTGGGTGGAGTGGGAGGGCGTGTCAGACTCTTACTGACTAAAACCCACCCGTGTTCCTTCAGTTGCCATGTTGCCGGGGGGCCACGATATCCCTATCGGCCCATATTCGCAGCCCCGGCAGAAGTTAGCAGCCCTAGGTCCAGAGTATGGTCTCCAAGTCTCGGGCATAGCGTTTTACCATAAAGTATAAAATTTCTCAGCAGCCGACCGGAGTCAATCATACATTAATTAGATTTGTTCCATTGAATGACTTTTTCATGTAAGAACAAATCTAACTTAGAGAGATGTATTATTGTATTAATGATTCTTATGATCATAATTCTATAAATACATATTTATTATGGTCGCGAATCATATTTTGATCAAGATACAACCTGAAACTGACCTACAAATTGCAAAAAAGAAAAATTTAATTACGCGGGCTACTTATGTGGATCCTCCTTAAGAGGGCGCCCAATGAGTGGCGCTAGTGGATCTAGCGCCACTCCTTTAAAAAAATATTATGTCGTGACTGAGAAGGAATTATGAATAACGGCTAGTAAGGACTCTCGGTAAGTGTGTCTAGAATTTTCTAATACATTTTATAAAATTTCATATTGAGACACAAGCAACAAAATTGGATCTAAAGAAAAGCGGCCACATTCTTCTAGATCCTATTTTGTTGCTTCGTGTCTCGACTGAGAAGGAATTATGAATAACGGCTAGTAAGGACCCTCGGTAAGTGTGTCTAGAATTTTCTAATACATTTTATAAAATTTCATATTGAGACACAAGCAACAAAATTGGATCTAAAGAAAAGCGGCCACATTCTTCTAGATCCTATTTTGTTGCTTCGTGTCTCGACTGAGAAGGAATTATGAATAACGGCTAGTAAGGACCCTCGGTAAGTGTGTCTAGAATTTTCTAATACATTTTATAAAATTTCATATTGAGACACAAGCAACAAAATTGGATCTAAAGAAAAGCGGCCACATTCTTCTAGATCCTATTTTGTTGCTTCGTGTCTCGACCGAGAATATTCATAATCCCTTCTCGGTCACGAGATAATATTTTTTTTAAGTAGTGGCGCTGTTGGTCCATTGGGCGCCCCCTTAAACAAAACTGGCAAAATGTTGGTGTTGGTACCTACTACCTACCTAATGTAGGTACGATTCACCTCTGCTTTACCCCTGCAGAAACCTATCTCCATTTACCTACTTATTTAAATTACATTCATCAGGCCATCCATCCATATGCATGTGCATTTGTAGTCAAGAATTTTAAATAAGCAGGTCTTTATGCAGATAAACGTAACACAGATGAGCATCGACACAATCATTTTTTTTTTGTCAAGACAATAATTTAAATAATTCGATAGATCCATATTCAAAACGCAAAATAAGTACCGAAAGTCCTGCTACCTATTGGCACTTACTACAGGCATACCTACCTATTTACTTAATACTGTAGGTAATATACGAGTATCTATTTCTTACTTCCATCAAATATGTGTGAAAAATGTATTAACGCAAAAGCTTTCTGCGCGCGCGCTCCAATTTCTACAAGCTTGATCTAAAGCGCGTCTACATACCGCAAATACCTAAACGTTTGTAATCAATTGTTTATCGAATGATGGCAGACAGCGGGCGGTCCCGTGCCATCGACCGGTCCGTCGCTCTACGATGGACATGCGTTCTTCTTTCCCTATACACCTGCGCCGGCGCAGCCTCCACTCAGTTTAGTTTCCAAAGGCTGAGCCGCACGCACTCCCACCTCCGCGCGCGACGACACACGAAATCCGCGCGAAAAACATATCGAGTTCGTAAATTTTCAACTTTATACGGAAATACCAAATTAACTTGTTAAAATTCAAATATATTCTAGTGTTTTCTGTTCATTTCATTACATTAAAGTTTTTTGTATAATTTGTTTTTGAATTATAAAATTAAAATGAATTACTTTTTTGGTAATAACGTGCCTATCGTGCTACTGTTGTCCCTGGTGTTTCTGGCGAATGCACAAAGAAGAGATGTTGGTGAGTATTATCTTTCACTTAGAAATTAATAAAAGAAAGCCGTGTGCTCTTTACTATACTATTACTTAGTAATTATTTGAACTTAAAGTCGGTACGTAGTAAAAAGACGTGGTGAAATTGCTTACTATAAAGTCTAATTATTTCTGTAAAAGTATGTAGGTAAGTAGTAATTCAGACGTATTTTTCATACATACTTCTGATATATCATTGTACATATACAAAAATATATCAGAAGTTTAGCATTATTTAATAAAAATTTGTCAGAGAATCATAATTTTCTTACAAATGTTAATCAAAACAGGAAACATGTTAGCTAATAATTCGCTGAAAATTCAAGAACGGACGATGACCCAGCAACTGATCGTTTTGTCAAATGTTAAATAATTCCGATAAAACATTTATCAGCTTACTCAAATTCATAGAATTAGTCATTTTATACCTACAAAAGTTTTTATTATGAGCTAACAATCCATATTTTAATGCAACCTCATGGCAATGAAGATGCCACTGGTGTATTTAAATTGTGGCACAACCTTGTTATGCCAGTTTTGGTGCGCCTAAGTATCGTAATGTTCTCGCTATTTGAATTTATTTTATTGTGAATAAATTACTCAACTTTGATAGCACGTTGTAGGTAATGATGCCAAGCCAACCCGGTTTAATTGCCATGACTGAAAAAAATCCTGATTCATCTTAGGTGGGTCTGCATGAGAGACCCCTGTGAGTAACGTAGAAATGAGGATTATTCTTATTGGTTGATTAGCACGAATTTACTCGTCCGGAACGGACGAATCGATTAATTTATTTGTGGGCGTGGGCAATTGGCAAATTTTGAATTTTATGCAGTAAATTTAGTGTACTTTTTCTTAATTTTATTGCAAAAATTCAAAATGTGCCACTTACGTATTTATGGAGTCGTCAATTCGCCCACAAATACATTGACTACGTGCGGATCGCCGCAATTTTTTTTTAAAAAAATCGCCCGTTTCGGCGGGTAAATTCATGTGAATCAGCCTATGAGCAAAAAAATTAAACAAAAATACCTACCTACCTACCTAATTGGTAAAGTCTAAAAAAATACAAATATTGGAGCCAGTAAATACCTTAAATTATTTTAAATGAAAAGTAGCATATCTATTTTAAACGATTAGGCGTTTTAAGATTTTTGTTATTAAGTGATGAAGATAAACGAATACAATTTAATACGTAATCAACACCGAATATCTGTTTAGATTTGCATTACATTAAAACATGTTTCGTGTAGGTTCCTTTGACACTAAACCCATTTTATTTAAAAAATTATAATTTATTATTATTTTTATAATTAATTTATTTATTTGAAATGTGTTTTTGTTTACTGTAAAACCAACTTACATCATTATCATTCGTAGTTTCTCTTAAATTGTAACGTGAACATTCATGCTGTAGCAGGAACTAAACTAATCAATACAATTTCATTCGTACAGCCAATCAATATTAATTAATACTAGGCTGATAACAGAGACAATTTAATTATTATACATAACACTAAACGGTTGTAAATAAAACTGTAAATACCGAAAATCCTTCATTGTTCTCTTTAAACCGAAAAAAATAAGAAACAAATGCCCTACTTAGCATAAACAAAACGCTCTTAATATTTTTTTTAAATAATTAAGTAAGCATTTTCAGTAAAACCTTGTAAGTTGAGTTATTGGAACAAGTTATCAGTACTTGTTACGTAAGGTAACCATGATTATACATAAGAATGTATAAATAAAGCATTTCAGATTGACAGTGCTCGGCATCGGCATGGCGGCCACTTTTACTTTTCATGACACAACTGTGGGTGTGATTTCTCTTTCGGAAGCAAGCTATTGACTGTTTGACCACCTGATACGAAGCTATAATATGATTACGTCGCAGTTCCGATATTTGCATTTTAAATTTGGCTAATATCAAAGGCTAAAGTCCTGGCGAGGCGGCGAAGATGGATATTGTTGAAAAAACAGGTTGTGTTGTAGGTTTCTAATAAGCATGTGAAAGAAGATATAAAAATAAAAACATAGGTAGCACACCTAAAGTAATAAAAAAATGAAACGCGATGTGCAAATTGCACAAAGACCCATCAACGCGTAATTGGTTGAGAGAGCGCGTTTGTGTCTTTTGCAAGAGAATTTTCAAAAAACGAACGAACCATCTTTTGATTGATGTTTGATCGTAGTTTTGAAGCCAAAGCCCGAACCAAAATGTCTACGCTTGAATAAAAAAACATAATACATAATAAAAGTATTATGTAAAAAATATTTTATTAATGCCAACGGAATCGCGTGAACATCGTAATTATTATTAACTTTTTGTAACAGTTACAGCTTACAGCGCTCTCAATCACGCTACTGCTAGTCTGCTAATAAAATAATAGATAGGTATATTGAAAAAATTTAAACGTCGAATGTTTAGTTTAGAACTGACAATATGATTCTGCTCTCCAAAAATGTGATAAGAACGGTAAATATCTATTTAAGCTACGTATCTAAGTAAGTATATAGATATTATAATTATTAGTTGAAATACTAAATATGTTTTTTTTCTGTAAAACTCTCATACTTATCTCTAGAAGTCTAAAAATATTGTCATTATTATTCAGTTTTTATTTTTGGTCTTTGGAAGTAAAATAAATACAAAACAAGCACATTTTATTAAGACATAAAATGTGCGTCTTCGCTATACATGGAGATGCCTGAAACTTCAACATTTTTGTGTAGCGATACTAAAACTGCAAATAAAATAAGTTTCCGTGGGGATTTTGGTGTCATCAAAGTATTATTTATATATTTGTCTGTACCATATACCATATGTATATCCAGTGCCTGCAAATTTCATTTCAATTTTTTTTCTCAATACCTATGTAGATTACATATAATACCTACTTGAATGTCTTTTGTTGTGACATTTTGCAACCGAAGACCAAAATACTATTTATTTACGAAGACTTTATTTTTTTAATGCTTGCTATGAAAACACTGCTCCTTCTTTACTTTAAAGCTATATTTACATTTCAATTTAAATAAGCTTTCGCAATCATTTCAATCTGCATAGGTATGTGTAGGTCGATTGCGGTTTTTGAGTCTATTAATTATTACGCACTAATTTTATGTAAATACGTATGCGCGTAAACAAGTGCACGAGTCATCCACTGCGGCTTTTTTTCAATTTTGTGAGCTTGGAAGGAATTTAATAACATCCTTCGACATTCCAAATTAAAACTGACATTTTCAAAGTTTAATAACTTAGCCTATATTCCATGCAATATTTTGATATGGAAAATAAGGAGCTCGTGGCTAAGTAATAACAGCGGGTTGGTCTGTGGATGGGTGACCATCTTTACATACTAAGACCCCTCCGTGCCTCGGAAAGCACGTTAAGCCGTTGGTCCCGACTGGCATTCGTGGATCTTTGACAGTCGTTACGGGTCGTTAGAAGCCCGAAACTCTGACCACCAGTCTTATCAAGGAGTATCGTTTTACCTAGTTACTGGGTTATGGAGGTCAGATAGGCAGTCGCTCCATGTAAAATACTGGTATTCAGCTGCAACCGGTTAGACTGGAAGCCGACCCCAATATGGTTGGGAAAAGGCTAGGCGGATTAATTTTTGATTTTGGTATGAAAAATACAATATAATACAGTCAAAACAAAACTTTAGTAAAAGTTTAGCGATGGACAAGGGAACTTACGATACCTACAAACTCCTTACTCTTTACATAAACAAACCGCGATCCTGTAAGCTGTAAAAAAGAAATAACCCACATCACCGGGTCTTACCGTTTTTTACACGGATTTGGTTATTATAAGAGCTTTGGTTACAAAGTCATGTTTGTAGTTTGACCCATAGCTTTATCTAATAAGTTTGTGAAAAACCCGTCCGAAGAATCAAAGCTACAAAAAGTATGTTTAACAAGTCGTCGGAACACTAAAAAAATAAATATACCATTGACATTTTTTTTTTCTATTAAGGACGTAGACCTTAATAGAAAAAAAAAATGTTTATAAATAAAAACCAAAAGGAAAAAGAATTGCAAGCTTCACAATATCACAACCTTAAAATAATTTTAGGGGTCAAATATTAAAGTTCCATCTAAAACTGTTGTGTATATTATTTTATACCTAAAGTTTTTGACAATAATCTATTCATATTTCGTCGTTTTACACGAAATATAAGTTTAACGACCATATCGACTGAATAATTAATAAACAAGTCACGACACTGTCGATCACATACCATAACGTATTATTTAGTATTCTAAATTGAAATCTAATTGGACGTGTGAACTTTATTCTGAGCACACAACAGTGTGTTCAATAAACGCCTTAAATACTTAAAACCTCCATAAAATAAGTGAACTATAAATAGATGGTATTGTTTGGTTGTAGACAAGACAAGAGGAGTTTATAAATATGTATAGAAGAAACACCCATATTTTTTTCTATAAATATTCAATTGAAACAAAAAGAAATATTCCTTGAATCTCAAAGTTAGCTTTGGAGAGGTTTAAGGCTCGTGCAGACCAGCGCGACACGCGACGTGACACAAAGGCACCGCTCGTCGCGCGACGAGCGGTGCCTTTGTGTCGCGTCGCGTGTCGCGCCTGTTTGAAAGAGCCTTTATATTACAGTTGAACCTGAACAAGCGAAAGTTCAAGGGACAGCGATCTCTTTTTCGATTATAGAGGTTTCTCACTACCTCGAGTTTAACACTTATAGAGGTTGAGGCTGATTATGAAGCCTCAAAGAGATGTCAGCAGAATTGACGGGGTCCGCTAGGGCCGATGCCTGCCGGGGGTGCGAAGAAAACCGATAGGGAGATCGTGACCCCCGGCAACAGGGCAACTGAAGGAACACGGGTGGGTTTTAGTCAGTAAGAGTCTGACACGTGCTCTTGCTCCGCCCAGAGCGGGAGAAGTTATTTGATAATGTCAAACCCAAAAAAATAAAGGCTGGTTATGAAAGGTTGAGAAGAATAAAAACTGATAATTCCACGAAATTTAACAATGAGTCATAAATAGCAGATGTTATATTACTCTCGACTGTCGCTTATAGAGGTACAGGCAAGTAGCAGACTCAGCTATAGACGTCCACGAGCGAGGAATGGTTTTCTCTTATAGAGGTTATCTGTGTCTCACTTATAGAGGTATTAGAAGGTTAAAATGACGGGACCTAGCAATTACTCTCATTTATAGAGTTTTCTCGTTTACCCAGTTGTCAATTACTCAGGTTTGACTGTATATCATTATAAACTTACCCTATGAGTTATAAAAGTTGCTTAAAGTTAAGTTAAACTACTGTTTAACAATACATTTTTGACGTTTTAACCGTCTCTTAACTTTAAGCAACGTCTAATAAACCCCCAAACTACAAGACTTAGTTAAAACAATTTTTCATTCAATTTATCTGCTACAATGCTATTATACCAAAGCAATTTAATTATTTGCTCCTTTCCTTCTGTTAGATTGAAGAGCCAACTAAGCAATAAATAATATCAGCAAGTCAAGGATGCTAAATTACAAAAATTGCCTAATATATGATATCTACGTCCCTAACTAAGAACAATCAATCATAGACGACCGTATATCAATATAGTTTGAATATAATTTGTAATGGGGATGCTCAACATCAATCATGGCGGTCTCGCGGCTGCGCAGGCGCCGCAAAATTGCTATCATTATCATTGTACTCGGATAATTACTATGTCATAAATCCATAGCACAAAAGGCAGGACATGCGGACACTGCTTTGTTGATAAAAGTATATATGTATGTACCTTTGATTATTTAATATGTCTAGATAGAGTGTCGCACTGCAAAGGAACTAAAACGAAGAGGCCAAAGTAAATGTCACACTTTGGATAGATTAAATGTACACAGTGTGACATGTACTTGCACAGTGTAACTGGCATGCAAGCTACTGCTCCATTTTACAGGCATGTGTATTTGTATTTTTTTACACTCGCGCCACGTCATTGTGCTTTTCTAGTGTGCGTGCATTTAGCGGCTAACAGTTGGACGCTATTTTTTTCAACGAGTTCACAGCTTTGACTGTTTATCACACATTTATATTTTTAGTATGTACCTAATAGTATGCAGTTCGTATGTGTTACAGGAAAAAGTTTCAAAAAATAAAAACGTCACACTTTTCACACTCGAAAGTGGCAACTTAACCTGATGCGTAGTCCCACAGTTTGATAGTGATAGACATAATATCCAATGAATAAGAGAAAGTCTGCATATTGTGATTAGACTGGAACCTAGGTACATAGTTTAGAACGAACAAAGTTCGAAAAAATACCGTTCTTTTATTCTGCAATTGCACCCACAAATCAAATACAAAGAAATGTAGGACAGTAGGATGCACGTCAGTGGTAATAAAGCCAGTGTAAGCTGACCTCTAAGTCTATTGAAACTCGCTTAAGGTCAAAGTGGTCCTACTGTACGTATACAGGGTGGCAGATCGACGAGAAAACTGTTACCATGGATGCAGTACATGATTCTGAACACCCCTGCGTTAAATAATTTCGTCGGTTATCTAAAAAAAATCTGCTTTTCCATACATTTTGACTACGTAGGTATTGCATATTTCTGTGAAACAGTAGATGTTTTTTAAATAACCAACGAAAAATTTCAACGAAGGGGGCTTAGAATCATGTACTGAATCCATGGCAACAGTTTACGCGTCGATGTCCCTGCCCCCTGTATAGGCCTGCAGCAATATTTTGTCTCCATCTCAATAATACTATACTAAATCATAACATTACATCACGCCTTGTTACCCCAAAGGGTTAGGCAGAGGTGTTCCTATAGCACACCCACATTTTGCCAATCATGTTTTAAGTCCCATGTAATAGGGGGCGAGCCTATTGCCATCAACCATGCACAAAGCAAGACTCCGGGCTACTACTGAGAAATTTCAGATAGAAAAACACGATATCACTTTGCCCAACCCGGTAATCGCATCCAGAACCTCATGGTCAGCAGTAGCGCTTGCGGACACTACACCAACGAGGCAGTAGGAATAATTAACGGTACAAATGGTAGTCATTTCTTATGGAACACCCTGTATAACCTTTGATCACGGTAGCTGATATTACGCGTAAGATACAGTAGGCATGCACGATTAATTTAATCCTTACTATTTCTAAGGGCTCGAGCATTATTTGTCAAAAGACGAGCACAACAGTGTAGGCGTATTTTTCGTACCGTAATGTCTTTGGCGTAGTCTCCGTAGCGCTGAATTCGTAGCCGAGAGTTCGTAGCTTACTTTTCGTAGAATAATCCAAATCCTCAAATCCTCGGTGACCACATGGCCGAGTTTAAATACCTCGGCCATGTGGTCTCCGAGGATTTGAAAGATGATGGGGACATAGAAAGGGAGAGAAGACAAACTACACCTCGCAAATCTGCGTGCCAGATTTACGAGGTGTAGTTTAGAGGTAAAGATCACTCTATTTAAAGTATTCTGCCAAACTCTCTACACCTGCAATCTGTGGGTCAACTACACGCAGCGGGCCAT
Organism: Agrochola litura; assembly: GCA_949152395.1. Classification (NCBI taxonomy): domain Eukaryota; kingdom Metazoa; phylum Arthropoda; class Insecta; order Lepidoptera; family Noctuidae; genus Agrochola; species Agrochola litura. The sequence goes on from OX424508.1 coordinate 7,709,386, forward strand.
CAACGCTCTCCGAATACAATATAATAACGCGTTCCGGGTGCTGGTGGGGCTCCCACGATGCTATAGTGCGTCTGCGATGTTTGCGCACGCGCACACAGACGGCTTTCACACTGTGTTGCGGCGCCGCATCGCTTCGCTAATGTTCCGCACGCGTAGGAGCGCCAGCACCATCCTGAACGTGCTCAGCCACAAGCTGGACAGCCCTCTTCTGGGGCACTGGGTTCAAGCACAAGTGCGTGTACCCGGGGCCCCAGTGGGTGGCAAATACTTAAATTAAATTAATTATTAACTAATAATAGTTTGTAAGTCGTTTTACTAACAACATTATGGGCCAAATGTGTCTGAAATGAAAAGATTTAATTTAATTTTTATTTTTAAAAAAATTTTGGCGTAGTCTCCGTAGCGGAAAATTCGTAGCTTACTTTTCGTAGCGTACTGTCTATGGCGTAGTCTCTGTAGCACAGACTCAGTAGCCGAGTGTTCATAGCGTAATGTCGACGTTTCCGTAGTGGAGTATTCGTACCTTTAGTTTTTGTAGCGTAATGTCTCGGCGTATTTACGTAGCATAGAATCCTTAGCGGAGTGTCCATAGCTTAGTTTTCTAATGGTTTATGACATAGAGTAGGTTGGGATCTTTTGATACAGTCGAGTGTGTGAACCAAAATGTGTACATTACTGTTGTTGTATATTTTATACTATCACATCAGAATGTACAACAATTTGTTAATTTCATTGGGACTGGTAAAACTAAAACAGCTGCAATCCATTAGGATATCCTTAGTGTCACATTTATGTACATCTAATGTAGGTACTGTAAGGTTTTATGCAGGAAGCAACCTCATGATGTGCAGGCTGGTGAGAAAGCAGCACTACATCCGAACAATCTGACAGAATATATTTAAAATAGAATTAGAATAGGTTTTGGTTGTTGAAAAAAGTCAGAGAATCCCGAGGAGGCTGTCAAGCAACTAGTCATATGAAAGTATACTATAGAATTGAATATATTTACGGTTTTTAACCCAAGAAACGAAAGTAATTGCAACGGATAATTAACTTTGATGATATAAACTAGTTGCAGTAAACTGGACTGTCCAGTTTGTTCCGATGAGATGACTCGACGGCCTTCGATGGCTGCATCTATAACTGACCCACCGCATTCTTAATCAGATGCATTATTTATTAGCTATTATTACTACAATGCAAGTTTTTGTGTGAAAAGTTGTGAATTTCGTCCTTGTTATTGAAATGCAGTTTGACTCATGCATGGACAGTTTTGTCTTTCTTTGCTTATTTCATTTATTAAACCCCATAACCAATAGAATCCTAATGAGTGGGTGGTGGCGATAAAAATATTAGGTAAGTAAGTATAGTTGAGAAGGTGAGAGTTTTTTTTTGATGTGCCTAACCTTTTCCCAACTATATTTGGGTCGGCTTCCAGTCAAACCGAATGCAGCTGAATACCAGTATTTTACATGGAGCGACTGCCTATCTGACCTTCACAACCCAGTAACTAGGTTATACGATACCTCCTGGTAAGACTGGTTGTCAGACTTTCGGACTTCTGACGACCCGTAACGTCTGTCAAAGATCCACGAATGACAGCCAGGACCAACGGCTTAATGTGCTTTCCGAGGGACGGAGGAGTCTCGGTGTGTAAAGATGGTCGCCCATCCACGGACCAACCGCGGCAAGCGTAGCGGATCGACCCGTGCGGCTGTTATTACTTAGCCACAAGCTCCTCTTTAGCATGTATGTATAATTTTAAAAAGTTACTACAATAAAGTTGCCTATTTTATATCTTTTACATTTTTATATCAGGTACTATTTATACTTAAATTAAGTCTGTGATAAAAAATAATGACCATATTCTATTTTCTTTTATCAAAAATTATAATTATACAAATAAGTTAGGTACTCAAACATTTTTATTAGTAATGTCGTTAAGCTTCAAAACGGTCAACAATAACTTGTTTTAAGCAGCTTTAAGTCACATTGTTGCGGCTATATTAAAATGGAACTATATTGATTTCTTGACCTCTAAAATAAGAGACGGCCTTGTATTTAAATGAAAGTCATTAGTAACGTGGTGAAGCTTTTAATTTTTGGCAGTTGATTGTAAACTGGTTTGATCACTCCCCCTCATCTGTCCTGAAACCAGAAACTGTACCTACCTATAAAGTAACTGCAAAATGGGAACAACAGAGGCTATGGTCACATGTATACCGAACTTTTTCAAGTGATGTGTGGTACCCGGGACGGTGTTGAAATTAAAGAACTCTTGGTTGAAAACCGTAATTATGTTTAATTCATTATACAACATGATATTAACACAAGCACGACCGGCGCCAGGAGCTAAACTATCTTTTTTTTTTTCGACAAGTGGAAACCATTCCAAATCCTAATTAAAATATATCCTGTCAGATTGTTCGGATGACGTGCAGAATTCTTGCCAGCCTGTACAGCATGAGGTTGCATCTCATCATAAAACCTTACAGTACCTACAGTCGCCGAGAGAATGCGTTCCTGACACCTGTCAGTTGAACAATTTCTATTTGCAATAAGGATCAAATTCGTAAAACACTAATCGTTTGTATGAAACTGACAGGTGTCAGAATTCTCTTGATGGCCGGTATTTAAAAATCGATAACGCTGTACCTTCAATATCATACACATTTAACTCTTGTACTATCCTAAGGCGACATTATTCTTAAGCCACGCTCACACGGCGATGATCAGTACGATATTTTACGGCAATGGCATCACATGGCAGTTTCATACTGTATATGTTTTTAAGCAAATGAACAGGGATGGGATGTTGACGTGTTATGCCACCTTTTTGTCGTAAAATATCTTTAATAATAATTTAATATTTAATCATTTATTTACACTTCAAGACACAAACATCAAGGTAGCCCTGGCTCTTGTTCTAGGAGTTCCTGTATCACAAGAGCCAGAAACGTAGGTATATTTGGTAGATATAATATACATTCAGTGGTGTATGAACGACTGGCCGTCCACAGTATGTAAAATCCTATACTTACTATTAAACGAACAACATATATACAGGGTGGCAGGGACATCACACACATTTTAATAGCCGACGAAAAATTTCAACACAGGAAGGTTCAGAATCATGTACTGAATTCATGGTTTCAGTGTAATATTATATTTGTAATCACGTTCTCGAAAACCGCTCTAACGATTTCGATGAAAGTTGCAATATAGGGTTTACGGGGGCGAAAAATCAATCTAGCTAGACCTCATATCTGGGAAAATTCGTTATCTCTATTTTCACAATCTCGGGAATGTGATAGACGTTGGTATACCTGGACGATTTGTTCATCTATTTTCACCCGAGCAGAGCTCGGTCGACCAGGTATGAATATTAAATAATTAGATATGTGATAAAATTGATTTAAATAACCCAGTGATATTTAAAGACTGCCCATGGAGTTTATTTCTTCTTGTCTCCATAAAATGCGATTGATTCGTTACGTCAAATCAACTATTTTCACGTACTACTCCATAATGGCTCATAGTTCCCATGCACTATTACATTAGTGCCGTCAGACGTAATCATTGAATAACATCGAATACAATGCGTGGTGTGTTGACGGTCGGTGTCACGGACTTCGATCTCAGCCCGCGATGAGTCCGTGACCGATCGAGTACAAACATCCGTAAACTGACACTTTCCAAGGCGGGGGTATCCACCGGGTCACGACGAAAAAGTTCTAAAGTAAACATTGGTTATGCAAGGATGAATTTTTACGACAATGTGGGTAAAATATTGCCGAAACATAACATTACGCATGTATTTCCCGATGGGTTAGGCAAAAGGATATATAGTACACCCACATTGCATTTTGCCAGTTATGTCTAATAGGTCCCATTTAATAGGGGGCGAGCCTATTGCCATAGACTAGTCACAAGGTAGTCAGCTAGGTAGGTTCAACTTCGAGAAAGAGGTCAATCGTCGAATCCGACTCGGCTGGGCAGCGTTCGGGAAGTTACGCAATATCTTCTCGTCCCACATACCACAGTGTCTCAAGACGAAAGTCTTTGACCAGTGCGTGTTGCCAGTGATGACCTATGGTACTGAAATGTGGTCGCTCACAATGGGCCTTATCAGAAGGCTAAAAGTCACCCAAAGAGCAATGGAGAGGGCTATGCTTAGAGTTTCCCTACGTGATCGAAAAAGAAATGAAGAGATCCGTAGGAGAACCCATGTCACCGACATAGCCCAAAGAATTGCCAAACTTAAGTGGCAATGGGCAGACATTGCTTGCAGAACGGATGGCCGATGGGGCCGAAAGGTTCTGGAGTGGCCATCGCGTACCGGAAGACGTAGCGTTGGAAGGGCAAAAGATGGACCGATGACCATATGAAGGCCGCAGGAATCCGCTAGACGCAGGAAGCACAGAACCGGTCGAAGTGGCGGTGCTTGGGGGAGGTCTATGTCCAGCAGTGGACGTCTTTCAGCTGAAATGATGATGATGAGGCACAAATCCAGACTCCGGGCTGCTACTGAAATAATAATCATAATTCTTAATTCAGCCCAAATCCATGACAGGCATTGGTTTATAAGATGCACAATTTTAAATAGAGAAAGGTGTCTGAGGTAGGAAGGTCCTGAAATAACACTTGGACAGTCTGAGTTCCAGGACTCCCGCCTTGACCGTGTTATAGTAGTCAACATTACCAGATTGATGAAAAATATAAAGCCTGCGTTAAGGACGAAATTAAGAGCAATATTTATGATCTTTTTTTTCGAATAATTTATTGATTTTCATTGTTACTGTAAGCTTGAGGAGTTATACCCACATACATACATAGTACTTATTGAGACGTTCTTTAATTTTACGGAGTGGCTACAATATACAACGTTTAATATTTCGTAAAATACGCGAAGCGAGCACAAATCAAAGATTATGTTGTTATAAATCGGTAAGAGTAATGTTTATGTCCTGTGTATTCATGGTGAAATATTACGAGCTTCAGTGAATAAAGCGAGTAAATAAAAGACAATACAACTGATTTCACGCCGTCTTTACTTCATAATGCTATGCTTCTCTCTCTCTCTCATGAGCATAGGTCATGCTTTAGCAAAATATTTGCAATAATAATGCCGGTCGTGCACACGGCTACACTTCAAGCTATACATTTCCAGTTTAAGCTGACCTTGCATTGTACGGAAATCCTATATAGTGCGAGATCAGCATAAACTGGAAATTTATAGCTTGATGTATAGCAGCCATGTGTACATTTAAATATGGCTCACTCATGGAGGCTAGCCTAATGCAGCCCACGAACGCAGAACATTATGCTGAATTAATGTTCACTGATTTAGGCTTGAGATGAGAGCGATATCTTTAAACTACAGAGTTCAGAATACTACATAGGTATATATATTTTTAAAGAAAAAGAGAAAGGAAATAAGTTTATTTGCGCTTAATATAACGCATAATATTTGAAACAAAATTAAAATATATAAATAAATAAAATATGCGTCACATCTGTGGCCAAATGGCCATCGCTCAGCGTAATGCTGCGACTCATGTGCGAAACAGAGCCGCAGCACTGGCTTTTAAATTTAGCACTGGCAATGTATAAAGACCAATTAACGTTTCACTTCTATCATCTGTAAAATAAAACAAAAGTTTATGTAAAACCCACCGAACAGATCTACCTGAGTAAAACTTTAGTTTAACAAACCGTGTTCGCAGAATTATCTACGAGAAAAGCTATTGTGTTATCTCACATCGCCGCGGGGTTAACTTGGGTTCCGCAATAAACTTGTTCCTGTCTTTTTACCCTTTTCGGTGTTCCTACAAGCGAAACTGTGTGGACAAAGGATAATGGAGAAATAAAAATTTCGACGCGAGTTTAAATAATAAAAATGTGCAGCGCGGTTTAGATTTGGTATAGAAGACTTAAGTACATATTCATACATGACCATAGCAGACAGATTTTTTTTGCGTTGTTTTAGTAGAGTTCTATCCTCTTCTTTCATATTCGCACGAGAAGTTAACATGAGTCCCTAAGTAAAACTTATGGCCTGCACGCGTCCAACTCATGGCCTGCATGGCAACCATAGAAACGGGTTTTCTACGGGTTTTGTCGACGGAAGAATAGACAAAATGACAGATTGTGATTGTTTATCTGTCATTTGGTCTATTCTTCCGTCGACAAAACCCATTTCTATTGTGTGCTAAACGTGCCGATGGAACATATTTCGAAAGACTCGAAATCAGTCCCATTGCAATTGAATTGAATATATTTCGCATCTTTACTTCAATAACGTGATAAGTCCGACAATAATATTGTCGGATTTTCACGTTATTGAAGTAAAGGGGCGATTTAATGTCGCTATGAACAGACTGTAACTTTCCAGAAACAAAAGTAACGAATTCTTACAAAAGGACGAAAAAGATAAGTAAATAAAATAAGCTGCAATTAATAAATACTTTTGTCTTTTTACACTCTGTATACGTATAATTATTTCTGTATAAAGATTCCGATCTCCTTACTCCATAATGATATTGCATTACGAATAATTAAATAATTCGTATCATCATGTATTCAGAGCATATAAACGTAAGGTGTTGATTACATTAGGTTTTTTCGCTTGTGAAAGTTGGCTACATTATTTTAAATCGGCTCTAGACTCTAATTTGGTATTAGGCTAATAGCATAGATAATTTGCAGGCTTTAGGCGGTTATTAGACAGAGATGGCCAAAAAGACTAAGTAGAAAGATTGTCTTGTTTTATTTTTAACCGAATTCAAAAAACCGTTTTTTTTTTCTTCGATATTTTCGTTACTTTGGATTTTTTTTTTCATTTCGTAGAGGAAGGTTGCGCAGTAGTCCCTTATACATTTTATTACCTTTGCTTGGGTATTTTTTGAGTTACCTTCAATAATACGTTTTTTTCCCACATAATAATGTAGTGTATAAGGATCATGTTATAATAACTTCCTGTAACTGTTATTTACATAACAGGTAATGGTATTCGAATTTGTGTGGGGTGAAAAATAACTTTAATTTCGGAAGTCGGTGTTTTTGGTTTTGTATTTTTTTCGTTTTTTGGCAACTCTAAATCTGTGTTTGTTACCGTCTATAAAGACTGATGATCGCCAGTAACAGAGACAATAATTCTACAGGCTGTTCTAAACGTTGCGTGGTGACGTTGGATTAGCCAACGCCCCGCAGAATGTGAAAATATGTGCCTGTAGAAAATTCAGGCCAAAATGTTACGAATTTTGAAAATATGTGAGATTTATGTATAATTTGTTGTTTTGTCATGTGTCAGTGTCAGTGTCATGTGTCAGTGCCATGTATGATTTGCGGATTTCAGTATTATGTATTCGAGCTATATGTAAAATCAAACGAACGGTTTCATGCAAGCCACATTTCCAAAATTTAAAAATATTGACTGTACCATCACTTCATGTCTATAAAGATTGTCTCTTTATAAAAAAACAACTTGTATTTATTTAAAGCTGTCGAAAGTCAACGACGCTCAAAAAAGTTGTACCCGTTAGGCACAAAAACCAAATTTCTATACAATAATATATTTGCAATGGCTTCAAAACTTTACAAAAAATTACCTGATCAAATTTTATCAAGTAACAGCATGAATGAGTTTAAACGTAAGCTTTTTAAATTTATTAAATGACAAGGCATATTATTCTGTTAATGACAAATTAAAATAATATTTATATATAAAATTTTATTGATGTCTGTATAATTAAAATGTTCATATTTAATTTATTATTGTTGTTTACGAAATTGTGACTAAATACTTCCTATTTGTTTATGTGCCGTCTCAATTTATTGAAATTTTGTTATTATTATTAACCATTAGTGATTGGCATGAAATTGTGACGTAATTTTCTTGTCATTTTAATTTTGTTAATGCGACCATTTGATAACCTCAACAATTTTGTATGCCTTCTGGCGTGACGTAGTACGGACCAATATTTCTTTGTAAAACATCCGTATAATTTTTACCCTATGTTCACAAAATTTAATAAATGAATTGAATTGAATTGAGTATATTTTATACCTAGGTGTTCAAAACGAGATTTAGAAAATCCAGTTTTGTACATAAAATATTCACATTACTTCCATACTAATTTCTACGCTAATTAGTTTATTATAACAAGTTAGCCAAAGATGAATACTTGTTTTTTATTTAATAATTTTGTTACCATACTCAGTTGCTTTTAGAATTCCTGAACAATCTTCATAAAATATCGTCGCCTTCTCTAATGACAATAAAGCCATATTTAGAGCCGTTTTCACAGCACAATCATAAACAACTCAGTTAAATTAAAAAAACCGCGAACCTCCACAAACCAAATAAGTTTTCAGTTTTCTAGATGTACATGAAAAACTAAAGTGCCCACGGGAAATTAGAACAACTGGCAGCGGCGCCGTAGTTGGCTAGTTATTAATATTTATTTTGACATTTCATAAAAGCAACTTCGCTGTATTTCTGCCATTTTCCGGCGTCGAATAAAGGGTAGTTTCAGGTTTATTTTGTATGTTAACATGGGAAACGTGTTATAGTTGCTGTGTTGTATTTCATTATGAATATTTTGATGTTTTCATTAGCGATGTGTATAGTATTGTAATTTCATTTTCGATGTGTATGATATTGTAATTTCGTTTTGGAGTTTTAATTATCTTACATGGTGTCATGTCTTCATGTGTAGCTGGCCGGAAGGCCTGATATAGAAGACTTGCTTGGATATTTAAATCAATTCTGGATTAATCGTGACAAGTGGGTTTGAATGCGTATACACGGCTACACATCAAGCTATACATTTTCAGTATAAGCTGACCTCGCATTGTACGGAAATCCTATACAATGCGAGATCAGCATAAACTGGAAATGTATAGCTTGATGTGTAGCCGTGTGTACCTATACCTACCGTCTTTCCTTCTTTTCAGTTGATACTTGGCAAGACATTAGACAAACCAGCTTTCGGGATTTTTGGTTTCCAGCCAGGTTCTCTACGTCTACTCAACTACCTACCTACAAGTCGTTCGGCAGATCGCGCTTTTTACAATTATACCTTCATTTCTTTAATTTAATCTGACTAGTCGGTCTAGGATCGAATCAGAAATTAAGAGATCCGCAGGAGAACCAAGGTAACCGACATAGCCCGAAGAATTGCCAAACTTAAGTGGCAATGGGGAGGGCACATTGCTCGCAGAACAGACGGCTGATGGGGCCGAAAGGTTCTGGAGTGGCAACCGCGTACCGGAAGACGTAGCGATGGAAGGCCTCCCACAAGATGGACTGATGACCTTGTGAAGGCCGCAGGAATCCGCTGGATGCGGAAAGCACAGAATCGGTCGAAATGGCGGTGCTTGAGGCCTATGTCCAGCAGTGGACGTCTTTCGGCTGAAATGATGACGATGATGATGGGTCGGTCTAGTGGTCGCAAGCGCTACTGCTACTGGTCCTGGGTTCGATTCCCAGATCGGGCAAAGTGTTATTGAGTTTTTCCACTAGGTATTTCTCAGTAGCAGCCCGGAGTCTGGAATTGTGCCCGATTGATGGCAATAGGCTCGCCCCCTATTATTATGGGACTTAAACATAATTGACGAAATGTGGGTGTAAGTACTAAGGTTACCTCTGCCTAACCCTTCGGGTAAATCAGGCGTGATCTTTCTTTAAGTTAGGTTGTCTGAGCAATGCCAAGCAAATTACTTGTGTCGACACCTAATACTAACACTTATAATCGTAATTCGTATCGTCAACTAAGCGTAGTTTCGCGTGTTACTTATACTTCTTAGTAATGGAGTTAATTGATGGGACTGGGTTGATGCTCATGGCGGGCGAAGTCCTAATATGTAAAAAATATTCTGATATTTTATTGGTGCTTATTCTTTCCAGCGTTTTGCCCATAAGTGAACTCACAATAGGGCGTCCTAAAATACTCTAACCTAATAGGAAAGCAGACGTCTGGACTTTTCAGATTCTACTCTTTTTTTTTTACCTGTACTTTTCCACTGTTGGGGCATACTTACTTAGGTCTCCTCCAGCAGTGGGTCATTTCTGGTCAATCTGTCATGAACACTTCTTCGGAATGGTTTACTCATAATTCTAGGATTTTCCATAACTGTGAAGGATTTGAGACATCCTAATCCTAGATTTAAATGCGAAACTGAGTTTGTTTATTCGTTTGTTTGTTACGCTTTCACGCTAAAACGACTGAACCGATTTAGATGAAATTTGGCACATGGGTAAATCATGTCCTGGGTTAGGACATAGAATGCTTTTCATCCCGATATTCCCACGGAATCAAGACTTATGCGGGTACAACCGCGGGACTTAGCAAGTTGCAAATATTTTCGATTTCTATTAAATAACGTTCTAATTTAATTCTCAATATGATAGGAAACCACAAGTAAATTGTTTTGCGTGCTGATGCCTGATACAATTTCGCAACGTCCGCACTCCGGCCCATTGCAAATAACAACCAACAGTTTTTGTAATATCTGTGTTTACGAGAATGAGGGTGGTTGTTAAAACTATCATTACTACTGCTTCACGTGTTGATTAGGTAGATTAATGACGTACGTGTCGACATTTTGTCTTTAATTGACAATTTTAAGAGTCATATTGAAGGCTTTCACAAAAAAAAAAAACAGGTATGTACACTTAGTACGTACAATTACATCATTGTGTGTAATGATCAAATTAATATAGAAAATTCAGTTAAACTACAATTTCAACACATAAAAACTCAATACTTCTTTACGCCCTTAAATCGACGCGTAATCTTTACCATAAATTCAGTCGGTGCAATAATGATTCTACACCCACAAGCTTCTAGAGTTCGGAAGTCTAGAATCATGTATGAGTTCAAGGTAACAGTTTGCACGTCCATGTCTTTTACATCTATCCTACTATATTATAATAATATAGGTACAGGGTGGCAGGGACATCGACGCGAAAACTGTTACCATGGATTGAGGACATGATTCTGAAGAAACAAAAAACAGCTGTTTCATAGAAATGTGCAATACCTACGCGGTCAAAATGTATGAAACAGCTGTTTCTTTTTTAAATAACCGACGAAAAATTTAAACGCAGGGGTTTCAGAATCATGTCCTCAATCCATGGTAACAGTTTTCGCGTCGATGTCCATGCCATCCTGTATAATAATATAGATGTTCTACTAATATTATAAATGTAAAAGTTTGTGTGTTCAGATGTTTGTTACTCAATCACGCAAAAACGGCTGAACGGATTTGGATGAAATTTGGCACACAGATGGTTTATAACTTGGATTAATACATATGAAACTTTTTATCTCGGTAGTACGTTCCCGTGGGATAATTTCCGTAAACTAATATGTGAAAAAAATCAATTGCCCCAAAAAGTGTTTGTCTTGCAAAAACTCGTAAATTGCTCAACCGATTTGTTTTGTTTTTATTTTTTTTGTTCGTCTCAATACTAGGGTGATTTAGGGAAACCCCAAAGGAACAGCCTTCGTTTGTTTGTCAGCATGTCTTTGTTTATTTTTTGTTTTTTTTTTGATAACTTCAATATATTTTGAGTTTTAATTTTTTTTTATAATTGTAGAAATAGAAATATCATTTATATGCTAAAAACATGGTATAAAAGATGGAAAGGACATCAAATTCTGCTTATTTTGGTATCCATTTCACTGACGTAGTTTTATTACTTCTAACATATTCGCAGATAGAAACTTTCGCTGGAAATGGGATCCCTACTAAAGCGATCGAAAAAACATTTTCAATGTTAACAGCAATAGTGTAGTCAGTGCAAAACAATCTACACCCATCTACCTTTCTAACGATCTAAGTATTACTACACTAACCACAACGCATCATAACCTTATTGTCTATACCACTCGTATCGTCAACTTATACACCGTCCCACACCATCGACCTTCACCCGCTGACCTTCCATTCATTAAGAAACAGCTTCAGATCGTAATAACAGTCGTCAATCATACGATACAGCAGTTATATTGTAACATTTGTATCTAGATTACATCTAGAATGCTAAGGACACGTATTAATCAATTTAATTTGACTTTTCACGCAAACAATGTTGGTTAATCGGCTGATCGTATCGAAGAGCGTCTTTTAGGTCGGCCATATATATCCGGAATTCCGTTTCGAAATATCGATTGGGTATTTCGAAGACGGCAAATCCATACAAAAGGCTGGACACATACAATGGAATTCCGTTTCAGAATTTCGAATCGGAGAAAATTTCGAACGAAGAACTACTACAAGGATCTATTACGTGTATAGAATAGATACTTGATTTTGTATGGATTTGCTTCGAAATTTAGAAACGGAATTCCGTAAGTATGTGGCCGACCTTACTTCTGTTTGGTTTTTGGCAGGTATCTAGTAATTTGAAAGTGTATTTTAGGGATTAAATTATTTTAAAGACACATTGATTGTACATATATCTGTCTGTCTACTTAATAAAATAATATAATAATGAAATAACAAAACTTTATTGTTCAAGAAAGCATTACAGAATTCAAATAGCACTAGCCGCCACACTAGGATTCCCTGTGTCGTGGAGACTAGTTTCCTTCGTCTTACAAGATTATTACATAGTTACATAGTGGGTACGTACATATCATCGGTCGATAAGACACTTCTAAGCATACTCATAATAAACAGTTCCAAACTTGCACAACTACTACTTACTTATTAGAAACGTAAATCATATTTTTTTGTTATTTTCTCCAAAATATCTTTCAAACTCTTTACTTTGTAAATGTAACTCAAAAATTCAAAATTCAAACTTGCACAACTACTGCTTATACTGTTACCTAATAATTTATTTTTATAAACGTAAACGTAAATCGTATTTTTTTGTTATTTTTTCCAAAATTTCTTTCAAACCCTTTACTTTGTATATGTATATGCAAACGAAGTCACGAGCATAGCATACAATATTTGATCAGTAAATGTTGTAAGTAAATCTGAGAATTTACTGGACAATAATAAATTCCGTATTCAGCAATTTAAAAAGAGAAAAATACAGCGTCATGATCCGTGAATTACGACCATTGTAAACGTTTTAAATCGACGGGAAAATAAAATTCAAACAATGTTTCCAATTGTTCTCTTCAATGGCGTTCTGCGAATGTAAAGAAATATGGAGTAGGTACAGCCGAGGTCTTTCGATACGCGTAAATATTATATGCTGAATTACGTGTAGTTCATAAAGGGTAAAATTAACCTTGCTTTATGGTAACTGCTTACTATGTGCTTATCTTACACCCTCTACCTCTAGATAAAACTCTCTGTCCTACTCCATTTTTTCCCCCTATATTCTCCCGTTTCTTGGGAAAGGTCTCCTCAATTTCCTTCCACTCTTCCCCTGCGCGTTCGTTCTCTAGCCAATACCTAATGAACGTCTCCAGGTCATCATCCCAGCGTTTTCTGTACGTCATTATAATCATAAATATTTCTAAAGTATTAAAGATAATACTGGTTTATCGGGATGCATTTTGCAACTGGGATGCATTTTGCAACTGGGATGCAACCTGTCCGAATGCATTGTAACTATAAAATAATCACACAGTGCTCTGCTGCAGCTGGCTCAGCATTTGATGTTGTTCCAATGCTAACTACCTACTCTGGGTGTTTGTGTCATATCTGCATAAAAACAGCATTCAATTTTAACTAACCTTTATCTTATTTCTAAAGCCTATCCAAACTAATTATTGGTCCATTATAATTTAAATCAATATATACCTTCCGCCCAAAGTTTATTTAAAATTGGTGTTAAACAATTAGTCTTGACATATATTTCAAAGATAAATAATCTTACTTAATACTTTTTGTCGGTTTCGACTCGCATTGTGTACACACATCGAATGTTTTATGCAACAATTAAAAGTTTAAACTATTTGCTAATAAACGAAAGGGCGGTAATTATTGAGATTTATTGCTTTTGTACTTTTACGTTAGCGATAATTTACCTTCATAATAGATGTGGTAATTTATTATTACTCAATATTAACACATTTCTTTAATAAATTGCATTAAACAGTTTAGTTTGTACCTATTTCCACTTTTGAATATACGCGCTCTTGTCTCTATGTAATAATTTCAAATTTTCTACAATATAATATTTTAATACATTCTTCAAGAATTACGAAGACCGTAACTACTTAGGTACTACGTGCAGGTGGCTTTTATTATTACGTGTCAAGCACGAGTCAGCACGACCGTATAATATTATGTAAAATAAATAAAAATGTTTATTTCAATTACAAAGTGCATTTGCATACATGATTTGGAGATCACCTTTTAAGCAAGAATTGCTTGTGTTAGGAGATTCCGCTCTTCCACTTAGCACATTATCATTTGCAAATTTAAAAAAAAAATACAAAAAAAAGGTTTTTTAAAATTATAGAAAAAGCAAAACTACATACAGCCTACAGCGAGGAATCACCGTGTGTAGTTGCAATTTTTGTGTCAGTAAGTCAGTTGCGCACGCGTCGTTCTAAGTGGCATCAGTAAACGACGAAGATTAACAAACAAATCGTAACTACTCAAAACAATTAAATATTACACTATAATTATGAGCAACAATAAATCTTATAAAACGAATAATAAATTAAGTAATAGGTAGGTATTATACATAAATCTCGGAAACAGTGCGTTACAATTTAGAGGTTACGTAAAATGTTTTACTTTTTAAAGTGCAGGCTATGAACTAGATGCTTGAATTTGCGCTTACGACAGAACGCTTATCGCATGCACGCTTTTTTTTATTTGAGTTACATACGGAACGCATAAAATTGTAAGACTGCGATGTGTTTTTTAATATATTTTAGTAAATGATCTAATAAGGCAAGAATATCTAGTTGGTCAGGATATATAGAATTATGTATTAAATTCCGGCGCGGTCATGCAGGTGAAGTAAGACATGACCTGAAGTTATTAGTAGCAGAGTAAGATTATAACATAACATAAAAAAACTACGTGTTTATGTCCCTGTTGACCACTATGATATTGAAGTACCATCGGCGTCGTCGTTTTAATTTTTTTCTTGTTAGTCTGACCTGCAGTACCTACCTATCTTATATGACAATAAATAACTTAGTAAATTTATTGTAGAGCTAACCTACAACCAGTCCATTGGACTTATTATCAAAGTAATTAAAGAATTATGAACATGCAGAAGTTGAATACTATAAGGCAACCCTCCATTTCCTTATTCATATTTTTCTGAATATTCATGAATTTTTTCGAAAATTAATTTTAAAAGGGGGTCTATCTTTAATATTTTTCATGTTACTCTATTTTTAATTTTTGAGTAGCGTTTGTGACCTTGCTTTACATTTTTTGCCATATCTCCGATGTTATTGGCTCGATTTGGATTCTGTTTATTATTTCTAATAGCTCATGAGTTATTTTATTGGATTAACTAACATTTTATAATAAATTGTCGACTATGAAAAAAAAACATAGCTGAAGACATTTTTTCCTAAAAATAATCAGTATTTATTTAAAAAACACAAGTGTAAGTCCACAAAATCCATACCTAACTGTAACTAAATCCGAAGAAAAACACAAAAACTCTAAGAGTACATTTTTGTTTTCGTCCTTTGTTTACTTTTGTTAGATGTAATATTCCAAGTTATTAAAGTCTGATCCCATAGTTAATTTTCTAAGGTATTTTATTCAAATGGTAAAAAAACATTAGGTAGGTACAAGTACCTATTACTTCCATACTTGCCTTTGCAACGGGCCAAACTTAAAAGGTGTATCCACATTTCTACATATTAATATCCATTTAGGTAATCAAAATATAGCTGATATCACCAGTTTTGGGCAATCCACTGCTTTAAATGTTTATTTGAAAAACCATATTCCTACTTCGTGCCAATCAGGTTTTTTACTTGCCACCGCAGACGCAGCAAAAATATCGATTTTTAATCTTAAAATAGAGTCATAAAATAAGTTGGAGGTAGACTATCTATAATCGGTTTTTGGATGAGCATAATTATTTAATGGTTACACAACAACTTAGCTAAATAATTATAAAAATAAATAATTTTGGATTTTGAAATCTTTAATTTTAGTTAGAATCAATTATAGTACATGTTATTAATTACCTACTTTAAATTGAATTTCGAAATAGTGCAATTAATGTTACAAAATAATGTGATTCAAATGATTAAAAAAATATTAAAATCTGTTGTAAATTGCAGTTTGATGAGTAGATTTAGATCAATCGGTTAAGACCATTATTTTAAAGTTCAATAGTATTGTAAAATTTTATTGGGTCGTAAAAATAGATGAACATCTTTATCTAAGTACCTACTATTGAAGATGCGCGTGCGACTTTTATTTCGCAATACTGAAGTTCATGAATATTCATATTTCAAAGTCAGATGTTTGAGGCTTTTGCAGGTCCTTGTTCATTGAATGTTGACATGTTATGCTTTACGATGTTGGTAATGTTTGTGGTCATATTCTAACACACCTATTATGCAAAAGAGTAAAAGACTAAATTCATTCATTAATTTCGACAACAGAACAGCCTAAACAGTTTTGTCTAGCAGCATGCACTAGAGTTTCTTTTTTAAAGAAGATTAAAAAAAAAAAAAACCAGAAGCAAGGACCGCGGAAGTGGGGGGCAAAGAGGGCAAAATGCCCCCTAAAATCATACGGGGGGCGCGCCCCCTCCAATTTTACTACCTGGTTAAAAGGTTTCTCTGTGCTATCCTATGCTAGGATAAAAACATTTGGTTTAGATTTAAAAATGTCATTCTTAGGGTATTCGCTTCAAAGACGGCTGAGAGGTGCAATGTTGTCTTTGGTACAGTGAATTTTCGCAATATAAGTAATATTTAAAATATTTTTATAATTAATTGGGATTGGGTATTTAGTCTGAACGGCCCAAACGACTTAGTCATCATTGTTTTGTCTTATAAGTTTATAACTGCAGTAAAATTGACCGGAGGAAGCCGGGGCCGGAGATAGAAAGAAGGGGGTGACTATAGAAGTTTGCCGCCCTCGTCATGGAGTACTTCCGCGGTCCCTGCCCCCCAGAGGTTAAATAGGAGACGATTTTATGGAAGTTCGTAATTTTTGCAAAACGGTTGTAGAATAGGTACCTAAATACCAAAATAACCATGAATTAAGAATTATAAAAATTAACTATTTGTTTTACCTTTTTTGTTTCAGGTAAGTTCCAGATTTATAAAAACCAAGACTATATTTAAATATAAAGAGTTAACGGTAAGCCATGGAACCTTCATAAAGTAATGAATTCAACTAAAGCAGTCCGTGATTCACAAATAGTATTCAATGTCAATAGTCCAATGGCTAAGGCGCCGAACTGACGAGCAAGAGGTCGGTGAGTTCGAACCCAGTCTATTGCGCAGTTACACAGTCATTTGGGTAGACTGGGTACGGGTGTGACAATTTTCATTTGACGACCAATAACTTTTTTAGTTAGCTGAAAATAGTATTTACAAGTAGGTACTATGGTTAACTCACAGGAGCAAGTTAGAAAAAAAAAGAGAAATGTCACAACCGACCACACCCCAGGGGTGGTTGTGACAGTACTTGAGATCGGTAGTGACAGGTTAAAATACATTAAAATGGTCATCAATCATTTTTGTTGCACAAAATACACATTTTTCTAGAAAAAAAGGGGCAATTCCCTTATTTGAACGTTCGCATTCTAATCGCAATTACAATCTGTCAAAAACACCTCGCCGCCCCCGCAGAATAAACGCGTAAGTGCTATTGCGGCGGTTTTGATGTTTTAATCCATAATCGTAATGCATTTATAGGTAAAAATACATCACCTCAATTTTTACACTTGCGCGTTTATGCTGCGGGGGCGGCGACCCCTAATTTTTCTTCATTTTTGACATTGATTGTCACTGAGATGAGATTAGGAATCAATTTTTAAAATTTTTTATGACCGGAATCGACCTTCTGCTATCATAAAATGTAGATTAAAATAAAAACCGGGCTGTCAAATGGGACGTCATAAATCCTATTTTTACCCGACTGCGGTGAAGCCAAAAAATTTGGGTTATTAATTAATTGCATTTGCTAACAGAGCAAATACTTATAACTCGATTTTTAAAATTGTGCACTTTGAGCTGTCAAAATCGTTGGTTGTTAGTATTGAATTCACCCGCCCGGTTACATCCTCAATGCCCCGGTCTACACAACTCGTGTCGTCTCCACAGTTCTGTCTTATTATTATTCGTTAATTTGTTATTGTTATTATTTAAACCAAACACACTGTAAAATTTTGACGATGACAGGCGCATAGTTATAAAAATCGGGTTTTAACTATCAATTATTGTCGATACTGGAAGCGATAAAGAGTTAATGACTCATAAAATGGACACTGAACAATTCGACTTGAACAATGAGTTGATGCAATTCGATGTACCATGAAATTCTAAATACATTTCTAACAAAATCAGTTAGAATTAGAATTATTTATTTGTCATAAAAGAGTACACTGATACATGTGACACATACCTTGGCACAAAATAAATGATTAAAGACCCTCATGCTAGGAAAAACTTGTGTTACAGGGTCCGTTCCGTCCTTTAAGGATATTTTAACAGTAATTAAATACTAAAAACTGCACTTTTGTAAAAATTAACTAGACTAGTACAATTAAGTTTAACTATTTTACGCAAATTTCCGTCCCTCGGAAAGCACATTAAGCCGTTGGTCCCGGCTGTCATTCGTGGATCTTTGACAGTCGTTACGGGGCGTCAGAAGCCCGAAAGTCTGACAACCAGTCTTACCAAGGGGTATCGTATTACCCAGTTACTGGATTGTGGAGGTCAGATAGGCAGTAGCTCCATGTAAAATAATGGTATTCAGCTGCATCCGGTTAGACTGGAAGCCGAACCAAACATAGTTGGGAAAAAGCTAGGCATATTGATCTAACTTACGCAAATATTCATAAACAAACATTCTCTACAATTAATTAATAGACTATTACAGTAGCTTAAGCATATCTGAGTTAAGATTTAGACTACTTTCACATCGAGTCTGCCAGTACTAGTAGTAGCAGTTCTAATGAATCTTTAGGTAACAAGCAGACTGTTGAAATCCGATCTCCATCGAGTTTCCATGAATGTATTTATGCAAAACACATAGGTATAATTTAGAAAGGTATACATAGACGCTATTTAATTAAATCTAGCACATGTATGTATGTACCTAAAGGACTTAGTAATTAATGTAAGTATATAAAAATGCAATCTACAATAAAAATTACCGTTTTTACGAACACACCGCCATTTATGTGCAAATCGAACAGCACGCTTTTATTTAGGACAATGGGTATTCAACGCGTAATAAAGTATCTACCTAAATTCGTAATAAGACGTTCAAACAATGATATTACAAATTATACTAATAGTACTAATGTGGTATAAATTAAACCCACTCTCATTATAAATAATAATTAGTAATTTTTATTTAAATCTGCATTCAAATGTGGCTTATGTTGCACACTTCTGCTTCCGTATCTAATAGATAACAGTATTAATGTCAATGAACGCAATACTGTAGCAGACCTTAATCTTTTCTAATTTCCTTTCAAACTGGGTCTAAATCCATATTTTCCTTAATAAGTACTTTAATCCTAAACGGAAGACGGCCATCACATTTATTACATACATAATTTCGCAATAGTTAAATACAGTTAAAGTGTTTAAGGCCTGTTTCATCGCTTTCGGATAAGATGCGATTAATTTACAAGGTATTTGGAATAAAGGTACCTTATTTCATAAATTACTCTGTTCCCCACCTCTGACTCGCCCCCTATCACATGGGACTTAAATATAACTGACGAACTGAGGGTGTAACGCTGGTCTATAGGTAAGTAGATACTTACACCTCTGCGCAACCCTTCTGGAATTCCAGGCGTAATGTTATGTAATGTTATCTTTTCAATTTTTGTTAATATCTGTATCCAGAGTTTGTGAAACAGGGTGGAATTTTCTTACATTTATTTATTGGAAGAATGTGTCTCAGATGTCACGATTTTATGAAGAAGTCATTCAATAGACCAATTCTAACTTAGTGAGATTCTAATGGTGATAATTCTGTAAATACATAATATTTGGTAAGGTCGAATCATTGGAGGCGATCGGCGGCGGTGATCTCTCGCGTCCGGCCCTGGTCCAGGCCATGGTATGGAGCGAGAGGGCATGGGAGGTCGTCACCTCCTTCTGCGAAGCAGTAATGCTCGCGAAGGAGGAGGCGGAACGCGTGAGAGGGAGGCAAATTTCGCGCCCTCATGCCCCTAACCGCCGCAGGAGACGACCTATTCGTCGGGAATCGCAGGCCAATTCCCGGCTACCGTAGGCGCGGGCTTGCGGACGGTGAGCAATGGGTAGCTCGCCGTCCGATAAGGACCAGGCCCGGGTCGAAGGCGCGGCGCGTTGTGTTCCACGCGCGCCTCAAAGAGATGTCAGCAGAACTGACGGGGTCCGCTAGGGCTGATGCCTGCTGAGGTCATGGGAAAGTCCGAAAGAACTGCAACTGAAGGAACATGGGTGGGTTTTAGTCAGTAAGAGTCTGACACGCCCTCCTGCTCCACCCAGAGCGGGAGAGAAGTTATTTGATCATTTCACACCAAAAAAAAATGGTCGCGAATAAAATTTGATCAAGATACCTGAAACTGATCTGCAAATAGCAAAAAACGTAAGAAGTTTTGAATTTCGCAGGCTACCAATACAGATGCACCTTAAACTCGTAAGCTTATTTCCGTCTAATTTTAATAAAGCATTTGTTAACAGTTGTAATTTAGACTAATGCATACAATTTACTGTTTCCTTGTACACAAGTACAAGTACGGACCTATGTGCGATACATCCAAAGATAACAGTGTTGGTTACCTGTTCCCCATAACTGGACGGTGACATGGACCGGCGAAAATGGCTCCACCAACTATCTACCACCACACAAACAAATTCAAACCCTAAAGTCTAAGCCACAAGCTTCAATATAGGTTTTTGGCTAAAATAGTCGGTAAAATTATTATTCAGTTGCATGGAAACTACGGCTAAACGGTTTACGTTACAATTTCGTGCATCAATTTTCAACTTGATATCGATTCCGGTTTTATTTGAATGTGCAACCTTTGTCGTGCGGTTTTATTACGGTTATTATACGGTCTAGACGTGTAGCTCTAAACAGACGTGAAATTGTCAGTTACGTAGTTGGGTGCTTTTCTTTTTGGCTGTAGTGAAGGTGAGGTTAAGAAAACTTACCTTTTTTATCTTTGGATACTCTCTCGTGTTTTTTTGGAGGAATCTATAGTCCGACCGTCGAGAAAATGCGTTCCTGACACCTGTCAGTTTGACAATATCTAGTTTTAATATGGATCAAATTCGCAAAACACATTCGTTCCGTCGTTCGTCTGAAACTGACAGATGTCAAGAACGCGTTCTCTCATCGGCTGGACTGTAATAAAATGAACGATGCATATACATTCTACAAGACTGCAATGATTAGGTGAAGAATAAAATTTACATGATTCATTAATTAGTATTTAGTATTAAAGCACACTCTTAAACCTAGTATTTAGGTACGAACTCCATACTTAGTCGGTTAGTCGTTTCATAATTTTATTGTGTCACAAAATGTACCTGCTGGTGATACAGGAACTTGTCTCTGGGAATTATTTCCAAGTCTAATATAATAGTCATGTAGGTATTACCTAAGCTATCTTGGTTATTACTTATGTGCAATTATGTCAGATAGTCTTAAGTAATCCATCATGTTTCGATGATTGATTTGTTAATTTCCACACACCATTACGATTTGCACAACAATTGATTTCAAAATAATATGTTATAGGAAGATGATGGGCTTTGAATTAAATATGACGAAGACATTCCTAACGAAGCCACTTTTGGTTAACTAAACGAACCGCTCTCAATACGATTTGTAACATTATTAAAATGAATGTCAAACGTTTTGGTAAATTATAGAAATCGTCCATAGATCCATTACTTCTATAACGAGGTGACACCTGACAGAGATTAAAAGTCGTTTCCCGCCTTCTATCCCAATAAACCAATCAGAATTAAAAGGGCATCTTCCAATCCCACAGTAAACAAATCTACTCATCACGAATGTAATATAAACTACATTTAATTACGACTACAAAATCTTAGTTAGTTGGTACCTACTAATAGCATAGAATAAATAATATTAAGTACCTAAGTAGTCTGCTAATAGCTACACAGAACGCACACAATAATTAATTATTATCAGTAATAAACTGACAGATCGTGCAAACTATTACGAATAATTAATGGAATCTATAGGATATCGTACATGGTTATAAAGTAAACCGAACGTATTTAATGTAGTAGGAAGAAATTCAGACGCACAGTTGTGCAAGGCTGTAACTGGAGCAAACATTTTGGAATTCGCAATCTTCGGAACATAAATCCGAGGCATTCTCTAAATCGTTACCATACTAAAATTTGGTATTTTCTCACGAGCCTTACTGGCTCATGTCCTTTACAATTACGTAACTCACTTTGGTACAGAATTGAGGAAATAAAGTCCAGATATTCAAAATCGAGACACTGAAGTTTTTGCATTCACATTGTTTTATTATCTGTGTTGGAAAAACCGTGCTGGTCTATAGCAATTAAAATAATCACAAAATAGTCAATTAGATGGATTAGTAAGAAAAAACGGATTCTAATAAATACTAAGAATAGTATTGTAACTTTTACGACCCCGAATCCGGAAATGTTGTATGCCGTAATATATTCAACCCGCCGTCGAGAGAATGCATTCTTGACAGCTGTCAGTTTCATACCAACGACTATGTGTTTTGCGAATTTGATCCTTATTACTACCAGAAATTGTCCATATGAAAGGTGTCACGAACGCATTATCTCAACGGCCGGATTGTAATTAATAACTACCTACTGTTATGAAAAATAAGTTTGTCGTGAACTTAAAGGATGGTATTTTAATAGAAGAGGGCTTTCCTATTATTTTCATAAAGAAACAAGAGGGCTGATAGGAAAACGTCTGCCAAACTAATAACTTTTCTAAAAAAACAGTATTATCATTTTCTATTTCTTAGCGATCAGTAAAATCACGTAATGCCAACTAACTTCTGTAATCTGTGGTAATGCTTGCAGCATAACGTGATATAACTTAATAGCGTGAAGTTTATAATACGGTCAAGTCCAGGGGGCTTACCACCAGCTCATAAGCAGTATAATTTTAATATTACTTCAGTGGGAGAAGGAGATGGAGCTATACGTCCTGTAGAGCTTCATCTCTTTCGTGGTAGGCCCCCTGGTGCATGATACTGTTATGTCGTCGACAGAAAACGTACAAGAGCGGGTGATATTTTTATTGATAGAAGACGTTTATTGTAGGTAAATTTCTTGCATTTCCCGCGAACACAAAGAGCGGATTTCACCAAAGAAATTGAACGCAATCAGAATGTGCTGATCGCGTTCAGTTTCTTCAACCGCATTCAAGAGCTATCAGTGTCATCATTGCTTTGGAATATTAATACTAACAGGTCTTGAACGCAGTTTAGATGTGCTGATCATTGATTGGCACTAAGTGCTAATTCCACCAATGAAACTGAACGCAATCAGCACATCTAAACCGGGTTCAAGAGCTGTCAGTGTCAAAATAAAGACACTGACAGCTCATAAACGTAGTTTATGTGCTGATCGCGTTCAGTTTTATTTGTGAAATTGGCACTTAGTAGTCGGGTACATGGTACCAGAAACCAAACGTGCTTTACAAACAGACAGATCCTGTTGTTAACAAAGCTATTAGAACAAATTTGTTGATTGTGTTAACAAATTCACACACTAGCTCGTGACAATGCCCTGCCGGGGGTTCGAAGCCTGCCGGGGGTTCGAAGAAAACCGATAGAAAGAAAGAAAGAAAGAAAAATGCGTTTATTGGCATTACTGCAGAAAAAATACACCTTATAACTATAAAAAACAGAAAACAATGATTATAATGCCAAAAGGGCCTCAGCTCAGCATAATGTCAGATGACAACACAAAGTGTACCACCTGACGCTGATTTTCAGCTGCAACCCACAAATACACACACGATAGGGAAATCGTGGCTCCCGGCAACAGGGCAACCGAAGGAACACGGGTGGATTTTAGTCAGTAAGAGTCTGACACGCCCTCCCGCTCCACCCAGAGCGGGAGAAGTTATTTGAAACAGATGTAGCCACTCATCCGTAGTATATATTAATCGGTTGACGGACACTGAACGAGATAACATAAAAGTTTTATTGTTATTACACATTAATATTATAATTAAAAAAGTGACTATCTGTTACATTATCATTCCAAAACGGCTGGACGGATTTTGATAAAATTTAGCACTCGGGTAGTCCATAATTTTTATACTTACCGGTAGCATGTTCCCGTGGGATAATTTCCAACCTCCACGCGGACAAAACCGCGGGCAAAAGCTAGTTTAATTATTGTTATGATCATAACGTGAATATGAAAATGGAAATATTTCAGTATGTGCAAAAAAAAATCACAAAGGAAAAATAAGGAGCAAAAGAAAAATATTAAGTAGGTATTGTTATAATTACCTTATCTAGAATAAATCACAGACAACCAGACAAGCATTTTCTAACTTTTGTTCGTCTAACATTTTGATCGTTTGGTCTAGTTACGACTAGATATCGATCCAGCTCGACGTACAAACGTAATGACTTTCGTCTGAAACGTCTGAAGTCGGTTGAGTTAAATTGGACTGCATTTAAACTAGAATGGATTACTCGGCATTGTGCGCTTTGCGTGTTCGATACCGGTACCGATACCGATACCGATACCGAATCACGGAGATTCATAAATAGTGACGCTAACGATGACGTTTCCGTGAAGTTGACATTTTAACGATGTTTTTTTTAATGTATATTTTTGTAATTAATGTTAGATAAGGTGATGAAATATGAGCCGGATTTGGTTATATTGGTTGACATTATACTCGCTGTTTTAATAAGCAGTGATAATGGAAAAACGTTTTTTCTCCTGCCTCAATTTGCGTGTTATTTGAATTAAAAATCAATTAAAACAAAAAATTGAATATCAGATCGGTTTTTTGTAAAAAGAATATTATTATACTTTACATCAAATTGTTACCTTTGAAATAAAATAAAAAAAAAATATTTGAAATGAAATGAAATTGTTTATTCTGTAAATAGGATATCGGAATTATATTTACAGGTCATACATTAAAAACAAAGCTGGATGAGTTCGGCGCTTCCTATCTGACTACTCTGAGGAGAAAGGCTGAAACAAACTCAGAGGTCGCAGTCTCTTTTAAAGTCTAGACATAATCTTGGTCAGGCCATATGAGGACCATGTAGATTAGTGTCTGAAATGGTCTTTTGAGAAAAGAACCACACAGTTTTGAGTGGACCTGTCCAGTCTGTGCAAGCATTTGTCAGTAATCGTGGAGCTCAACTCGACGAACAATACCAAAGAAAGGACATTTGGGTAGGCCGCATAAACTACTAAAACTGCCAGACCATCATTAAAACTAGCTGAGAAACAAAAATAATAATAATATCCACATATTCCTCACATTCACAATAATTAAAATAATAAATAATACTTTACAAAGTAATCATGTCATTTTGAACATAATTTTCAACAATGTCAATGTGTAAGTATATAAAACTGGTATATTTTGATGATTTTACATATTAATTAAAATGTCAAGTTTTGTGGTTTTATCACAAGGCTTAGCAGAGCGAGCAGCTCTAGCCCAAGCTTTTTTATCTTCTAAATAATCAGAAATTTTATAATACCCCTTTTTTACAATTTTTTTTAAAAGCTTTTAAATCGTTTAATGGGTCAGTTTCGAATCTCGAATTTACGAATAATTTCATGAAACAGGTAATAATCGAAACTAAAAATAGGTAAAAGTAAATAGTAGTCTAAACGACTTTAAAATTGTTATAATTTAATGTAAACATTTTGTATTTAATTAGTTTGAGTTCAATGGCATTTTCGGATACTTTATCCAAATGTCAGGTCGCACATAATATATCTAATCGGACTTTAACATTGACCTTTTAATTAAAAAAACTATTATTTTTATACCTACCTAAACTTAATTTTATTTCTATTAGGTTAAATACCTACCTAAGCTTTAATATCGAAAGAAAAATTGTTGGATGCTATTTTACGAGATAACATGAAAGTACTACTATACTAGCAGTACTATACTAGTGGTACTATACTAGTAGTATTATACTAGTAGTACTATACTAGTGGTAATATACTAGTAGTATTATACTAGTAGTACTATACTAGTGGTACTACACTAGTACCACTAGTATAGTAGTACTTATACTAGTAGTATTATACTAGTGGTACTATACTAGTGGTATTATACCAGTAGTACTATACTAGTACCACTAGTATAGTACTATTATTTAGTATTATACTAGTAGTATTTTACTAGTAGTATTATACTAGTAGTACTATACTAGTAGTACTATACTAGTACCACTAGTATAGTACTACTATTGTAGTATTATACTAGTAGTATTATACTAGTAGTATTATAGTAGTAGTACTATACTAGTAGTATTATACTAGTAGTACTATACTAGTAGTATTATACTAGTAGTACTATACTAGTAGTATTATACTAGTAGTACTATACTAGTAGTATTATACTAGTAGTACTATACTAGTAGTATTATACTAGTAGTACTATACTAGTAGTATTATACTAGTAGTATTATACTAGTGGTACTATACTAGTAGTACTATACTAGTAGTATTATACTAGTAGTATTATACTAGTGGTACTATACTAGTGGTATTATACCAGTAGTACTATACTAGTACCACTAGTATAGTACTATTATTTAGTATTATACTAGTAGTATTTTACTAGTAGTATTATACTAGTAGTACTATACTAGTAGTACTATACTAGTACCACTAGTATAGTACTACTATTGTAGTATTATACTAGTGGTATTATACTAGTAGTATTATAGTAGTAGTATTATACTAGTAGTATTATAGTAGTAGTACTATACTAGTAGTATTATACTAGTAGTACTATACTAGTAGTACTATACTAGTAGTATTATACTAGTAGTACTATACTAGTAGTATTATACTAGTAGTACTATACTAGTAGTATTATACTAGTAGTACTATACTAGTAGTATTATACTAGTAGTACTATACTAGTAGTATTATACTAGTAGTACTATACTAGTAGTATTATACTAGTAGTACTATACTAGTAGTATTATACTAGTAGTACTATACTAGTGGTACTATACTAGTAGTACTATACTAGTGGTACTATACTAGTACTACTATACTTCCTACAACTCTGTCTAACCCTTTAGCATACAGGCGTGATGTAATGTAATGGTAGCTTGAATGTTTTATAATACAGTCGGTAAGTTAGATTTAATTGATGGGAAGTAATTAATTGGTCAGAACATAGCAGACATCAATGCCAAGAAACTTAATTTAAATAGTGGGTTAGATTTGAAGGACCTGCCTACATGATTTGTATTAATTTATTTAAGGCATGTCGTAAGGTTAGCAAATCGAACCTCTAATAATTCCCATTTTGCGCTCCTAAAATTATTATTGAACACTCTAATATAATGATTGCGCCTCTTTTTTGTGAATCTCAAATAATTCCTATTTTGGGGTTCTAAAAAGAATTAATAGCCAAGTAAAAAAAACTTGTATGTAGCGCTCGCCAGCCACTGCCGCGGCACCGCTCATCACGCTTGCCATGGCTCGCGCGCGGTTTGTGACAGTTCTAACCTAACCCGTTTGCTCGGTGTGTCCTAGCTTAGTTACTGTGAAAAAAGACTAGAAAGTTAAAAAGAGAATCAGTTATTAAAACAAGTGTATTATAAGCGCAAAAGTTTTTAGAGGTTCAATAATTCAAAAAAGTCTCCACCCAGGATCAATTCAATATTTCCCTTTATTTAATCCTTACTCGTCGTAAAACATAGAAGTGTTCAATAATAACTTTATAATTAAGAACGGGTTAACGTTAACCAATCACAGCACGTTTGCACACACCATAACGATCTATTTCCTGCATTGCACTGAGTTGTAGTTACTATGCACCTCACAATTTCCGCGGGATATAACCAATAGCTAATAAACAGCTATTTTATCATTTTCCAGTCCTTCACTCATGGACTAACTTCCGTTTCAACAGCTGTGCGATCTCTGAGTTTGTTTCGGCCTTTCTTCTCATAGTACCTAGTCAGATAGAAAACGCCGACCTCATTTAGCTTATTTTTAATATGACGTGTAAGTGATTCCGATATCCTATTTACATAATAAACAATTACATTTAATTTAATTTTGTGAAAAAGTTTAACATTATCAATCGCATTACGGATTTAGAAAAAGAATATCACCGGATTCCACTGTTAGATAGCATTTTGCTACCAAAACATCAAGTTCAAGAGCTAGATATGATGATGATGATGATGAGATGAGATTATGAGCTTGACTATGAAAATGCATTACTTGTTATTATTATGATTAGCTCCACTTCTTTATATCTAGGACATATCTGCGTCCAGTCTTTATGGAAGGAGTTTAGCTCATCCCGCAATCTCCGCCTGGGCCTGCCGTGATGTCGCGTGCCATGTGAAGGGACCATTGAGTCGTGTGTTTGACCGATTGACATTAAATGATAATGTTGATATTAATGCATAATGATGAAATTAATATGATGATTATTACCGTCTGCATCTTAAGATGCTATGAAACATTGATTGACATTGAAAATCCATGTTTCATAGCATAAAGTTATATAACTTCTTATTATGTTAGTTATTAGCACTGTATAGATAGTGCAATCCACGAAGATGCGCCCCACTCCGCTCCGCGCCGTACTAGAGTTCAGCTTACAGTACAGCAATCGCGGAGTGGGGCGCGTCTTCGTGGATTGCACTATCTATATGGTCTAACGTTATCAAGTGTAAAAAAGAGGCAACTAACTGACAATACCATGAATAGGAATATACGTAACTATAATAAGTGTGTCCAAGTATTTAATATTGTATGATACCCAGTTCTCGAAAATGGAAATATCACATTGTACTGGGATCGATCCATCATCACTGACAGGACTATTGTTGCCAATAAACCTGATATAGTGGTGGTGGATCGAGTAGAGCGGTGCACAATGATTATTGACATAACAGTCCCGCATGACGGAAACCTCGTGAAAGCCGAGAAAGACAAACAAATCAAGTATCTTGACTTGGCTTGTCGACATGTAGGATATGGACTCAGCGATCATTGTGCCGATAGTCGTATCAGCCAATGGCTTAATTGCCAAGAGCCTCGACCAACACCTAAGGAGGCTCTCGTTGAGCAGCTGGATCAAGGGCTTGATTCAGAAAGCGGTACTCCTGGACACGGCTCGCATTGTCAGGAGGTTCCTCTCTCTGGAGCCCTGACCGCCGGTAGGTTGGACCCTGTTCCCGATACCGGTGAGCTACTATTTTTTATATTTTTAAATGTTTTTATATTCTCTTTATTCTAATATTTAAAAATATAATTTATAAGTATTTAAATGAAATAAAAGAATATTAAGTGTGTCCAAGTATTGAATATTGTATGATGTTTCTCAACTGTATCATATTTCATGGCCCTAAAAAGATAACCTTTGCTAGGTAGATAGTCCTTTGTCATTTTTACTTTTAATCATAACTTACCTTGGCACTAGAGATTTTTTCTGTCAAATGTTTATTATAATTTTGCGTATGTAAAAGTATTAATTTGACTTCATTATCTCATACCCCGTTTGTTGTAATATAAAAACACTGTAACTCTCCAAATAAATTAAATTAGCATTGTCAACGAACCATGTGTGGATAATTAAGCTAAGCATTACGTTTGCATAACGCGGTGTCGGCCATTTTATATTAAAGCATTAAAATATAAAACATTAGCATAATTTCCTATTATCTACATGCTCTACTTTCCCTGTACAATGGAGAACTCAAAAACCGTATCGACAGAGCCCCGCGTTGCATAAGGGATGTTACACATTTACGTATTAGTATGTTTCTCAACGACCGTGGTGGAAGCCTTCTAAGGCACTGTCATCTGATACGAAATTCATGTTCATTGTTTCTCTGGTTTATAGTCTGTTTATCTGATATTTCGTAACGTTCTATATTATGTGGACAACCTAAACCGGTAACCCATATTTCGTCGACACAAGCTTGTAACTGCCCGGTCCCCGGCAATGTAACCAGGTAAGCACTAGGTACTTGATTTAGAACCTGTAATAGTGACTCACTACGCTATAGCCAGTGATTTATGCGCTCATTAATTTCATATGAAATAATCGTAAAGTTTTAACATCAACATTGAATGCAGTAATGTAATGATAATGACCCACAACGAGTTTGTAAACTTGCATGCATATGTGGAGTATTTTTAGGTTAAAATTAAACAATCTGAATTGTATCAAAGACACCAAGGACAGTAAAAGTTGTGTCTTTTGACCTAGATTTTTATTCTGAGGGTGGTAAAAGGATTGCAGAACCAATCGGTTTAAGTAATACCTGCGATTGTATCGGACGACGAAGTGTAAGCTCTACTGTTAATGGGATTTCTTTCATTTAAAGCTAAAGTCAGGCGGATTCGAAGTCTATATTTTGTGGTAGAGAACTAGAGACTGATTGAGATATTGATTCTGAATTATTTCAGCTTATAGAAATAAAAGTATGTGGTAATTAACTCCTACCGAAAGCACTAGTGCGCAATGTCAGAGGACAGACGTGTGTGGAAAAAGGAGACGGAGGCTTTTGTCCAACTGTATGTTTATCTACAATATATATTGCGATATATATCTCTTTTACTATGGAACTTAAAATTATATTTAACTAACACAAAAAAGGGAGCGGGCCAGGGGAAGGTTCAGTTGTAGTTGGAAAAAGGCTGCCAATGATGAAAGAATGATGATAATTATATAATAGCTCTCATCGAACTAAGGAATAGTCATCAACGTTCCTATTTTTCCGCAAGTTAATATTGCAAGCCTAAGTAAGCTTAGTAAGTATTGAGTACTAAGCCTGCATTAACTGAATATCAATAACATATAGTTTTACCTAGCACTGCAGAACTGAGTAGGCGCTTACAATTTGAGTTTACCTTAAACATACAAAAAAACAGACTACTTTAATCATCATAATATTTGTAATACTATAACACGTGTGAGGTAACATACACTTTATGAAGTCGACACGGTCGTTTTGAGACGTTCAAGTGCGCAGGCGACTTTCTCTGCCAAACCGGAATTCGTTCACGCATTATTTGGAGGTGATGGCGAATGTTTATACTTAATATTACGTCCGGTATCTCAATTATGACTTGTTTGGCAATAAAGGGATGGGATGAGACATCCTTGGTACGTGACTAATGGTTTCAGACTAGTGGATAAAGTTTAGCATCTGTTAGTTCTATCGATATTACAGAAAAAATATAGATTTGGGTTTAGTTTATTATCCTATCCTATCCTATTAAACGAGCAAAATTTTTATATATACCTATATATATTTAACGATTTCGATGAAAGTTGCATTATGGAGGTTTACGGGGGCGAAAAATTTATATAGTTAGGTCTCATAATTGAGAAAATTCGTTTTATATATTTTCACCCGAGCAGAGATCAGTCACCCAGTTTGGAACAAGATGGCTACCTTAGAATGGCAGAATACCTTAGAATTTTACATGGCAGCATGGAATTAGTAAGTACCTACTATCATGGCAGCAGGAAATTAGTAAGTATTATACATGGAATTAGTATGAACTATCCTATACTATTAAATAAGCATTCTCTATTTTCACCCGAGCAGAGCTCGGTCGATAAGCCTACTTCAATTTATAGCTGTAAAAAATGGGACTTCCAACTAGTGGGAAAAGTTAAGCGTTTATTAGTTCTTCAACTTCAAACTAAATTGCTGAAAGATCTTTTAGAGGTACCAGAAAAAATTAAGTAGTCATTTTAGTATTTTTTTCTATATTTGTATAATGGTCTGTCTATTCAATATGTCTTCTTCCATTTCAAGACTGGATGTCCTAGCTTGCAAACATTTATAATGAAAAACTCGTGTAGGACCGAATTCCTAGATGTAATTTGTACAGCAATTAAGTACTAACATGCCATTAAAACAAAAAAAGTCGAGTACTTACATTAATTATTTGGTGAAATAGCCCAACGCCCGTCTCAGCGGCGTCTGCACATGCTTTCACTAGTCTCCACACGTCATTCAACTCGTCAATCTGACCGACATGATCTAATCTCAGCTACGAAATGTGTGAACAAGACTATTCCACAAGTCAAATACATGAGAACACCTTGCTTCATATTAAAGCAGCAGTTTGATATGCGAAAGAGTAGAAATTAAATGATAAGTATATATATCTGTAGGTATACCTCTGCCTAACCCTTCGGGTATTACAGGCGTGATTTTGTGTGTGTGTTACGACAGAGTAAAAATATCAATATTTATTTATATATAGGGAGAGAGGGGCTTGTTGTAACAGTTTTCACTAAAACTAATATATCTTGAGATCTACTGATTAAATTTCTACTAAATAAAGATGGATGGATACTGTAACTCTTCCTCTATCAAATCAAGTAAAAATCATACCATAACTATTGGTTATTATTTTACAATCAATTATTTTCTAGAAGAAGTGCGGTGTTACAACTTGCCTCGTGCTTGGGGCAAGTTGTAACGTCTACTGGGGCAAGTAGTAACGACAAAAAAAAACAACAATAATACCTCTAATCATTTATTCTTTGTTTATGTTTAACAAAATTGACATCTTTCTAAGGTAAGTATTATGTAATTCTTATCAAAAATCAACTCAAATACACTTTTGTAGTAATCAACACTTAAAAATTAAGTAATTAACAGTTTAATTTAGTTAAACACTACTTATAATCATCATGGCACTTTTAAATCACAGTAAGTAATTAAATTATGTATACCTAAGGTATGCTTCGTAATTATCTCTTCTTAATAGCTATCTAACAAAGTATTATACTAATATAAGAATCAACATTTGGTGGGTTTCATTATAATTAAATTCAGTCTTCATCTGAGTTACAATTAATACAAATAAAAGATATAATGTCTCCTGTAACACATCCTACATGTGCCCACATCTTACAAATGATACACTCTATTCAATCTTCTTTATTTGTATCTGTGTAAGCTTCACCACATACCAGACAATACCACTCTTCTGCTTCAGATTCTGAATCTGAACATAAAATCTTTTTTTTAGCTCTGTCCACTCCGGTTTTATTATTGGCTTTTCCATTCCCCTTCCCCTTTCCTTTCCCTTTTCCTTTAATTTTGTCATCTTTTTTCTGTTTTTTCTTCATCTTTTCCTCATATTCCTTTTGTAAAGCTTCTTTTTCAGGAGTGTCCGTCAATATTGTAGATTTTCTTTTGCGTCTGCTATTTGTATTAGTTTTTCTTGGTGGCGCCTTTGTGTTGCCCGCTCTGACTTTCTTTTATACACCCTCATTCTAAAACAAAGGAAAAAAGTAGGTATATCTACATCATATCTTGGGGCATGTTGTAACACGTTACAACAAGCCCCGGGATTTTGTTACAACTAACCCTATGGTATGATTTTTAACATTTATCAAGATAACTATTTAAACAATTTAGCAATCATAAAAACTGTTACACATCAGAGATAGATAAATTTGAATGGAAATAAGATATAGAAAATTTAAAATTAGTCGATATTAAAAACACAAACCGAAATTTTACGACAGTACAATTTTATATTACCTGGCAGAAATGAAGCGCGTGCACACTTCCGCTCACTGCGCCGGCCGGCGGGACACTGGCTATGGCAATGTGAAGATGTCGCGACGCCCCCGCAAGGGGGCGTGGCGAGCGGGGTCGGGGCTTCGCCCCTCGCCCGCGGAGGCCATACGTTGGCTCATAAAAATGCGCCCCTCATTGTATTCGCCTTCAGCGGCTAATGGAAACGACCGCATTATTGTGAAGCAATAATGCGTCGATGTAAATGGTTGCTCTGAATATATCTGTAGGCGCGCCACGACGCCAGCTCCTGGCGCCGCTTTCTTCACGACATCCCGGCGGTCTGTCCCCGCCAGGTGAGACCCCCGGTTACCCGGGGGAGGCCCAGCGAGAACGACCAGCGACGGTGATGCCGACTCGACGCCCTACAGGTCTAATATGTAGCTTCCCCCTCTCCCCGCTTACAGATCGAGCCGTTTACGGTTTGAGGGGTAGGCAGTCGCGTATGTGTGAGCGGCTAGTGTTGTAGTGTAACACCGCTCAGTGTATACGTGCGTCGCGACCCGCATCGCGCCCGCACGTGTTGTGTATGGATGCATGTGTAGTTGTGAATGTCTGTATTTTAGTTATGTGACGTGCCTATATTAACTTAGCACACGCCACACAACAGATGTATGTGTACATCTGTAGAGTCTTATTATTTCGGGTAAGCTGCGTGTAGCCTGGTTGCTGCTTACCCGAGGCGTCCAGTCCGGTGCGATGGGGTCTATGGGTCCGCTACCAGGTCGCGGGGCAGGGGTTTCGCGTCAGGCGGGCGCGCGTGCAATGGCGCTATCTGCCTGACATGGGGCCAGGCAGAGGCGTCGGCACGCGCGAACATTGCCTTCGCGAGTCGCCCTACAAACTCATCCAGGCTCTCAATCTCGAGGTCCCGGTGGAGAACATCGTTCCTCACGCAGCGAGGGGCGTCAACTATTGTCCGCAACGCAAAGTTCTGTTGCGTGCGGAGCGTTTTTCGGCTCGACTCGCTCGTGAGGGCGAACCAGGCCGGGGCGGCGTACGTCAAGACTGAGCGTATGTACATCTTGTACACGCTCAGCTTGACGCGCGTCGGGATGCGGGATGAGAGCACTGGTCTAAGGAGGTTGCGGGCGACCTTACCCTGCGCGACGACCTTGCGGACATGGGGCCCCATCGTGAGGCGGCGGTCGATGGTCACACCCAGGTACTTGGCCTGGGGCGACCAATCGACGTCGACTCCATGTAGCTTCAGGGGGGGTGGGAGGGGCGCAAAGCCAGTCACCATGGCTTGCGTCTTACCCACGTTCACCGACAGACGCCATTTGGCTAGCCACTCGGGAAGAAGATCGAGGGCGCGCTGCATTTTGACCGCCGCGTACTTCGCATTAAGCGATGTAGTAATGTACGCGGCGTCGTCGGCATACAGCGCGAGCGTGGCACTGGCTATGGCAACATGATGCAGCACGGTTTATAGGTTAAATCGAGTCAAAGAAATACGTTAATAGCGTTTAAGATCATAGTGAAAAGAGCCTGGTACTACTTACCCCTGTTACAACAAGCCCCTCGCTCCCTACTTTATTGTATACCACAAAAATACATAACAAAAAATAAATCAAACACTACAAAATAAACAATGGGCGGCCTTATCGCTTTCCGCGATCTCTTCCAGGCAACCTTGGAATGGACAGTGATTTGCCTGGACATAAAATGGGGCTGTCGTTGGCGCAAATAATAAATGTATTACATATTATATACTAGAATAGATACACAGATATATACATATCCTAAATAATATATACATAAATACATACATACTTACTAAATATATAAGCAACAAAAATAAACGAAGACTATAGATAATTACATCTATATAATTATATCTTCATCTTCAGGTCGGTACCTGAAGATGAATGGTGTAATGTAAAATGTTACAAAGCGAGCATTCGTGCAGTCAGTACGTGGAAAGGAGCACGAACACGCGAGCAGCGAGCCGCTCGTTGCTTGTTTCAAGTGCCTCCGCCCGCTGTCGGTTCTTTGGCGAATCCCTTTGAGTGTTACGCGGTTGTCAGCACGCCCGCGATAAGTCGTCACGAGCGCACGTGCCACATTGATTGAGTGCACGTGTTGATTCTTGGCTATTGTGTTTAGAATCTAGAGCACAGGCGAGAAAAGACTTCGAAACGAGCACGTTACACGGATTTTAGGATACGGCGTAACGTAACATGCTCGCTGCGAATGGTACATTACCACCCGTAACACCAGTCAGTACCCACCTTTTTAAAACCTTCATTTATGTAGTCGAACTTCGGGTAACTAAACCGATTAAGTACATCCATTTTAACAAGTAAGAACTTACCTGAGAATTGAAAGTCCCCAAGTAGGAGAACTTAATAAGCAGTTTGTCAAATGAATGGGAGCTAATAAAAGATTAGCATAATAAAGACAAAGTAACAAATGTTAACGTTTATTAATAAACCGATTAAGTACATCCATTTTAACAAGTAAGAACTTACCTGAGAATTGAAAGTCCCCAAGTAGGAGAACTTAATAAGCAGTTTGTCAAATGAATGGGAGCTAATAAAAGATTAGCATAATAAAGACAAAGTAACAAATGTTAACGTTTATTAAAGGTTTACATAACTCCATTATAATATTTGGATAGAAAAACAATGTAACTTGGTAACTTGCACGTCACCAAACGATACGAATACAATAACAGTTCTTAGTCATTGTTTATAAATTACATGCTATTATTATTATTTTCCATGAAGGCTTTCACTTGCTCTTGATACATTTTATGTTTCTCCTCCAATATTTTTAAGGCGCTTGTCTGTCGTAACCCTCCTACGTTCACCATGAAACTTATTTGTACTGGAGGTACCTCCGTCTCAGACTCTGTATTGATGCCCTTGTTTCTAGAACTAGATTTTGTCCTCTCCTTAGATTTCTTATTATGCAACTTAACATCAGTTTTAGTTTCGACCTTTTGTTTAGGTTCTGTCTTCAGATTTACATTATCCTTCATCTTTGAAGCTAACTGCTTTTGTTGTTTTTCCTTCTCTGCGTTTTTTTCTCTAGTTTTCTGCACGTCAGCAGATTTTGATTTCAAATATGGGTTGTTAGCTTTGAGGGTCTTTTCTTTAGTAGATTTATTCACCAAATAAGATGGACGTTCTTCTTCTTGGCGTTCTTTATTGGACGGTTCATTCACAGGTTCTCTACTTCGCTTGCCTGATGTCTCTCGTTCAACTTTTTTGTCGATATTCTTTTGAAATGTTTTTTTATAAATCTTAAGACGGTTTTCCATCCTTACTTTTTCCGAGTATCTTTGTAAACTCCTAGCTCTTTCAAGTCTTGGTTTGATCTGCTCCACGTCTGGTCCCAAACCACCTAGCCTGACAGTTGGTATAGGTTCTGCGGTTGCTCGTCTAGTATGGCGTCTGGAATTTGTTACCTCTGAAACACTTCTAAGATTTTCAGGACTTGGATCACGTATTTCCACTGGTTTAGTAGTCAAACGTTCCGTAAATTCCAAATGTAATTCCTCTTCGCGGTCTTCTTCAAATGAGTTATCCAGATAGCGCTGTAAATCCCGACATATAATTTTTTCATAATACATTTCGTTATAAGGCTCGGTATTGTAAAACTCTGGCATAGGATTGTTAGCATCTTCGCCGATACTCTCCCTTTCAGTATCACCAAACTCTGGTGATAATGACCGTATTTCAAACCTATCCTTCTTTTGATCTATATGATTTGGCGTGAACTGCTTCCGGAACATCTCCAGGTATGAGGTCTGTGGCTTTCGCTCTCTATCTTTATTGACCAGATACCCATAACCGGTAGATTTAAACAGTTCTTTCTTCACTTTTTCATTTACTTTATATTTGTTACCTGAATTACTTTGTTTTCGTGTTTTGTCTTTTGGCACCTTTATGAGTACGTCTTTTTCATAGAAAGGCACAAGTATTGTATCAACATTGTCATCCGAATAACCTTTTAAAGATGATTTCTGTTGAATATTTGATTCCAAGCTATCTAGTGATATGTTGCTGTCGGTGGTAGAGTTTTTATCCATCGCTCGGAATGAAAATTTTTGCCTTTTTCTTTTATTCATTAACAGGTACGACGACTTGTCCATAATGTCAGAGTGACGTTGGTTTTATCCTGTTTTTATAAAATACTGCCAGGATCATCACAAATAAAACAGTTTGTTTTATTTGTGATCGATCCTGGCAGTATTTTATTTTAGATTATAAAAAGGTAGATATTGTGAAATTAAGCATACGCGAAACGGTTGGTTAACAATAAATAGTAGTATAGTCAAAAGTTGGGACACGTAGTGGAGTTGGCAGCGGGCCAGATTGGAATAATGCGCAAATTGCTTTACGCCCTCGTCGGCAAGTCGGGGGGCGGCGTGGCGTGCATGTCCACGCGTCCACTGCCGCTTGTCCGCCGCATTACTCCACCTGTCAACACTATTTCTACTAGATTTTACCTTTGGAATTCCACTTTAGTTTCAACCTGTGTCGAAATCCCCTTTGAATACATTTTAATGAGCAAATTAAAGGGAGAATTGTCATTCAGCACGACACACAAATCTAATCTTAAAAACGGTATGAAGTAAACCGAAATGCTTCGCCAGACTTTTCAAGGATTAGTTTATAGTAAAAAGTAATAGGTGTCTCTCCTCGCAATATCTGATATTACTTAAAA
Organism: Agrochola litura; assembly: GCA_949152395.1. Lineage (NCBI taxonomy): Eukaryota > Metazoa > Arthropoda > Insecta > Lepidoptera > Noctuidae > Agrochola > Agrochola litura. The sequence goes on from OX424508.1 coordinate 7,748,000, forward strand.
TCCTCCTTTTGAAATTCTGCCAAAGATTCCAGACATTCAGACAGGATTTCACGTCTTGTTATTAGAGCAGGGTTTCCCAAACTGTGCGTCGCGACGCCCTGGGGCGTCACGGCATTATCCCAGTGCCGTCGAGAGGCGATCCACATAGATTAAAAACCCTTTCCAGTTGACCTTACTACTATCAACACTTTTGACAGAGGATAAAGAACAATTACTTAATAGAATTGTCCTGTGATTCCAGCCTTAAGCTCCAATACGACAAAGACAAACTGCTTGAATTTTGGAGCTCAGTTTCTCAATGTAGAGAAAGAGATGAGAGTGGCGATTTCTAAACTTGAGCCCCGTTTTGAGAGGCTATGCTCAAAAAAGCAAGCACATCCTTCTCATTAGTAGCCAGTCAACAAAGTAAAATAAATACCCCTTTTTATTTTATTTTTATGATTTGTTCTTATTTTCTAATAAAAATTATAACTGTTATTTGGAGTTTTTCTGATAACTTGTTACTAGGCGCTAGAACTACAACTGGTAGGTACTTTTTGGTTAGAGGGGGCGTCGCAAAAAAATGGAAAATTCCCAAGGTCGTAAAAATAAGTTTGGGAAGCCCAGTATTAGAGTATTTTATTCATTTGTGTCTTGTTGACATATTTTTGAGACTGGAGCCACTCCACATTAAGTTGATTAAAAGTATAATTTCGTATTTAGGTAGTAATCCTTAGATTCTATCGCTACCGTAAAAATTTCGGCAAGGATCTTGAATTTTCTGGCTAGCCGACTCCTTGACAATTCAAAAGCGCCTGTACATGGTTTATTTGAAGTAAATGCTTCGAGTGTGAGATCGTTATTCTTTCCATTGCTATAGTTCTAACTCCTACATGATATAGAAGGGATTACAACGTATAATAATTACAGTGAACACAATGGCAGCAGATTCCTGGTTGGCTCCGTGCCAATGTCCGACTGAGATAACGGATTGGGGGCAAGCTACCCGCGACCCGGCCGGATTGCCTCTCTTATTACCCACATAATACCTATTTTATACATTTAGGTTCTTTTACAGTTGCATTTTGGCTGTAAAATGCTACTTAATCGTCTATGGGGTAATTATTTACCTAATTATATATAGTACATGGTCGACCGAGCTCTGCTCGTTCAATAAACATATACAACTCATAGATAAATATATCGTCCAGGTATACCAACTTTGTATCACATTCCCGAGGCAGTGAAAATAGAGAAAACGGATTTTCCCAGATATGAGACCCTATATTGCAAATTTCATCGAAATCGTTAGAGTAGTTTTCGAGGACGTGATTACAAATATATATAAATGTCGGAGACAGGTAAGTGACTCTTTCGTTATTATCAGCGATATTTTTTACTACTGTAGGCGTACTGTGGGTAGTATTGGTTAATGCGCCATAGAAAAATCGTTTGCAGTTCAGATCACATTATAATTTACTATCAAATTAATTACACTAGCTAAATTATACACGCACTGGGTGCGACGGCGTTTATTAAAATCACAAATTAATACAATGATCACAAATTACAATTAACACACTGACTGAGCACCACGAATCGAGAACAGTTCCGCGACGTCTTGACTCCGATGCGATCCGAGGCTGAATCCTTCCTCACCGTGGCTTTAAAACATCACAACCCTGTAGAAGCGCGCTTTTTGGTGTGGGTAGATCACTTGATGTCGCCAGTGGCGCGCTTGCGATTCGTTTCGTGTCCTCACTAATGACCGGATCCGATATATATATATACAAATATTGCTCATTAGTATAGGATAATGTTCATTTTACGTAAAATCGTTTTGGAAGTCACAAATACCATAGCCAAGCCTTGTATGTATCAATCTAGCCTATTGTATTGATATATAGTTTGTTATTAGTTTGACTCCTAACGTTCGAACTTCCTACGTGAGATTGTCAGTGACACCAAGGCGTTGCTGGTCTTCTTTGAGGAGCTGGGGTGGATCGAATAATCAATTTTCCCACCCGTACGCAAAATACGCGCTTTGACGTGGAGTTGCGGATACCAGCCCGTATTACCTATTACCTATTAGTTTGACTGACAGCACAGACTAGATGATCATGACATGACTAACACGACAAGAGCTATCTTAAGGTACCATTCCGTAGCCGACCGCAGGTGGCAACTGCAGGCGATGTGTCGTCGCGATACGACTGGTTTCTATGGATTTTTATGAAATACCTTCCGTAGCTAGCGATGCGACGTCGCCTTCATAGAAATGCATAAGAATACATAGAAAACAGTCAGACACACATATTCACAGACAGACATATTTTGATCTGAGGCTATTAAAAGCTGGGAACTGATCCTCTAAAAACTTATTGACCATCTAACGATGCACACTTTTTTAAATAATTGAGCCTCTTTTTAATTTTCTGGCCTTTTCTCACCGTTGTTGATCGCAGTAACTAATCTAGGGTAGCCCACCGAAGGGCTTACATTTTCCAACGGCATCAGTGTAGCAAATACCATGGATTTAAGTGTCGTCACCAATGCAGTAATCTCTCGTTTAAATCCTACTCACATTTTATTGCCTTTGTTGTTTATTGTATGGTTTTAGCTGCGCCCTACGGTGTAACCCGCATAAATGTCAATCCCGTGGGAATATCGGAATAAAAATTATTCTATGTGTCTATCTAGGTTATAAACTATCTGTGTGCCAAATTTTGTCCAAATTCGTTGAGTAGTTTTTGCGTGAAAGAATAACAAACATCCATCCAAACTCACAAACTTTCACATTTATAATATACTAGCTGCGCCCCGCGGTTTCACCCGCATAAGTGTCAATCCCGTGGGAATATCGGAATAAAAATTATTCGGTGTGTTAATCTAGGTTATAAACTATCTGTGTGCCAAATTTCATCCAAATTGGTCCAGCCGTTTGAGCGTGAAGAAGAGACAAACATACACACACACACACTCACAAACTTTCGCCTTTATAATATTAGTAGGAAGTAGGATATAATTATTAGTAGGATCTAATGCTTCTTTGAAAACTCAATTTCGACTAACTCAAACACTGTCATCAACTAAAAAATAAAAGGGCGCTAAACGAATTTTTAATTATGAAAACTTATTACACGATTGACGATTTTCTTAATGATGATTCACTAACTAATTGACATACTATTACCCTAATTGACATAATTATTGGTTCGCTTACTTAGTCTTATTTTATATTTTTTTTATTGCTATGACCACACTGACATTTTTATTTATTTTTTTGTAATTCCAATGATCTACATATTTCTATTTTTTTTATTTGGAATTGTAAACCTTTGCATGCCCATGTGACGGTAAAATATGGAGAACTTTATTATAAAAACACTTATGTACTATACCCATTTTTGCAAAGAAATAAATGATTTGATTTGATTTTTGATTTGAACTAATCAACGAACTGTAAAATCTATTTTTGATTAGATCTCATATGGTACAGTTTCGTTACAAATCACGTTAATAATGATATCATCAGCTGATTGCATTCTAATGAACTTTGATTCCTACGTAATTCGAACTCGATGTAGACCACACATAGCGGTATTGTCATTTAAATTGTTCATTATCTACTGTTGATAATACATATTAGTTAAAGCAATGTTAACAACTTCGTGAATTTAACTGATGTGTTAAGGTCGTCGGTAGCATATCATTGCCGTGTCCGAGTCATGCATAAACTGTTTCAAAGATACAAGTAAGGAGACATATTGAACTTTATGGTCTTGTATTAAGGTCTATAGAAAATTCTCTTTCGTCAATACAGTAGTGACAGCTATGACAACATGATAGCTTCGATGGCATTTAGAATTGGAACCGGAAAGATAATCATGAGGACTGAGGACCGAAGTATGGCGTAATTCTAAAGGTGAACGAGTTACAAGTTTGAATATTCCTCCTTAAAAGGAACTTTCAAGGACTTTTTATTTGTATTAGAAAATGTTTTTTGAAAAACAGGATGACATTATTACAGTAAAAAAAAAAAACTTGAATTAATTTTAATGTCATCTTCTTTTAGTATTTTTAATCCTCATTACAATAACATGATTGTAAAAACAGCATTATGGGTCGATCGATCGGTAAAGCTGCGCTTGCTGAGGCTAGTCCGTGGATGGGTGACTATGCATTTTATATACCGAGACCCCTCCGTGCCTTGGAAACACGTTAAAACGTTGGTCCCGGCTGTCAATAGTGGATTTTTGACAGTCGTTACGGGTCATCCTAAGCCCGAAAGTCTAACAACCAGTCTTACCAAGGGGTATCGTATTACCCAGTGACTGGGTTGTGGAACTCAGATAGGCAGTGGCCCCACGTTAAAATATTGGTATTCAGCTGTATCCGGTTAGATTGGAAGCCGACCCTAACATAGTTGGGAAAAGGATAGGTATATTGACATGCGGTTGTTGTTTCCTATCTGACTTCTCTGAAAGGTAACACCGAAACAAACTCGACATCACAGAGTCTTTAAAGTCCGGATCTTGTCATGGTCAGATCATATGTGGACCATGCAGATTAGTGTCTGAGGTTGTCTTTTGAGGACAGAGCCACACAGATTTGAGTGAACCTGTCCAGTCAGAGCACGATTGTATTAACTTACCGGTTAGATTGGACGCCGACCCAAAGATAGCTGGGAATAGGCTAACATTAACGGGTATAGATATGTTATCATCATCATCAGCCTATAATGTTCCCACTGCTGGGACACAGGCCTCCTCTCTGTGAGAGGGAGTGGGCCGTAATCCACCACAAGGGCCCAGTGCGGGTTGGTAGATGTCACATGTCTTCGAATTTTCGGTTCTAGGACATGCCGGTTTCCTCACGATATTTTCCTTCACCGTTTTGAGAGCAGTGGTGATGAAATAATTTACACAAAGTAAAGCGCCTGCCTGGGTTCGAACCTATGACCTACAACTCGTAAGTCGCGGCCGGCTTACCTAAATGTATATTCTCGGCAAGATATAGAAGAACGCTTATGGATTCTTTGCCATCACATTAATTCACTCAGGTACTTCAAATTGATTATAGAATAATTAATAGAGAAGTTTGCCTTCAACAATTTTCGGCAATTTAGTTGCTCGTATAATGCCTAAAATTCCACTAAAACTATTAGCTAATGTTCCACAAATCGAAGACCTTGACATTTGTACCGTAGATGAAGAACATGTTAATGTGGAACGTGGTTCGTTTTTACTATTTACTTAAAAAATTGCAAAAATGCGCTATGCTTAACTGATTCATCGGTGTTGATGAGTGAATCATTGTCCATTATCTGTTGATTTTTCCTTTTCAATCAAGCATTCATCATCATTATTTCAGCCGAAAGACGTCCACTGCTGGACATAGGCCTCCCCCAAGCACCGCCACTTCGACCGTTTCTGTGCTTCCCGCATCCAGCGGATTCCTGCGGACTTCACAAGGTCATCGGTCAACAAGCATTCAGTGAAATGACTTTCAATGGAATATGAAATAATAATAACAGCCTATTATTGTCCCACTGCCAGGGCTAATGCCTCTTCTCATACAGAGAAGGCAGGAGACGAGACGGGTTAGCGGTTTCAGACTTATATTAAGGTGGATCTGCAGTTGTAGCCAGCGATGATAGATTTGTTCCATAAGAATTAATCTCTGGAAAAGTTCTTATGGAACAAATCTACTCTTTCCGGTTTCGTGGTTAATGTCACTAAACACCTCCTTCAGTTTTTTTTTTTAATTTAAGGTCATCACTAGATGGCGCGGATCTTAATAAAAATAATCTGAAAGAGGTGGTGAGTGTCACTAACCACTAAACCGAAAAGAGTTTGATTCTAACACATACACATATCTGTTATAGTCGCGAATCATATTTTGATCAAGATATAACCTGACACTGACCTGCAAATTGCAAAAAACGTAAGAAAATTTGAATTCCGTGGGCTACAACTGTGGATCCACCTTAACTGTTCAAGATATGTCAGTAATGTCCAAGATAAACTGATACATTAAAATTCGGCTATAAATAATAAATTATAGTCATCGAAACAGCGTGACAAGCTTAAAGCTCAACTAAGAATAGTGTATATGTTTATTTGAAAGTAATAAATCAATTTAGTAATAAAACAAATTAATTTGTTGTCAAAATTAATAAAATTGCAATTATTAAATATGTGGATCAATAACAGTTAATGATTGTAGAATAAATAGTTTATAGAGTTGAAACATGTGGATTTTGTTTATATTTTTTGCATTATGTAGGTAGTTGTGAAATCTTTGGATACCTATACTATAAGGTAGTCTTGATGGCAGATCTCTAGGTCAACTTTGATTAATAGCCAATAAACTGTCCTTGTATTTTTAAATTGCTTATTAGGTAAAAAATTCATAATTAACTATTTTAATGTAGAAGAGCTATCGGATAGGTTTGACAGAATAAGCTTAATAATCATCACTATCGCATACTTATACTTATTTGACAAGCATAAATAAAAAATAAACCCTGACACAAACATTTCATCATTTATCTTTCCTACTCCATCACCAAACCCTTGTTATCATATATCTATAACCTATTCATTGAGACCATTCAAATGAGCCCAGACACGATAAGTACCTGTGCTGTAAGTTGGTAAGGGAGTTGGTTATTCTGCAAATTCCAGGTGATGCTGCTGCATCAGTTCAAGGGTACTATGTTCTTCTAACATCATTGAAGTAACAGAATACCAAATTTCAAATCGATCAGACCTGTGGAAGATGCTCACATCCATTCATCAACTAGAAAAGAGCTGATAATCTTCAAACGGCTAAGAACACACTCGATCAAGTCGCCTTTCAAACAAAAACACAATCGGTTCAGCCGTTTGGGAGCTACGATAGCGACAGATACACAGATACAGACGTTAAACATAGATATAATACCCCTCTTTTTCCGTCGGGGGTTAAAAATGATTTTGGCGAATATTTTGTTTTTTTTTTGTTTTTCATTTTTCGTAAAATTGAATTTAACTACGATACATTTGATTGGCCTTGATTAGTTTTAATACCATCTTACGCTGTGTATTGCAGTATCTATACCTTTTTTTTTTTTGGGTGGGAAATTATCAAGTAACTTCTCTCGCTCTGGGTGGAGCGGAAGGACGTGTCAGACTCTTACTGACTAAAACCCACCCGTGTTCCTTCAGTTGCCATGTTGCCGGGGGGCCACGATTTCCCTTTCGGCCCGTATTCGCAGCCCTGGCAGACATTGTCCCTAGCGGACCCCGTCAATTCTGCTGACATCTCTTTGAGGCGCGCGTGGAACACAACGCGCCGTCGACCCGGGCATGGTCCTTATCGGACGGCGAGCTACCCATTGCTCACCGTCCGTAAGCCCGCACCTACGGTAGCCGGGAATTGGCCTGCGATTCCCGACGCCTAGGTCGTCTCCTGCGGCGGTTAGGGGCGTGAGGGCGCGAAATTTGCCTCCCCCTCACGCGTTCCGCCTCTTCCTTTGCGAGCGTTACTGCTTCGCAGAAGGAGGTGACGACCTCCCATGCCCTCTCGCTTCGTACCATGGCCCGAATCAGGGCCGGACACGAGACATCACCGCCACCGATCGCCTCCACGAGGACACGGCGATGCCCCGCCCAAGCCGGGCAGACCTCTACCGTATGCTCCACCGTGTCCTCCGGGCGATCCACACAGTGGTGACATCCGGGCGTTTCCTCCCGTTTACACAAACTTATTGTGTAAGTTACAGATAACAGTTGGCAAGAAATAAGAACATGAATCACCGTTGACAATCTCAAAATCCTTATCAACATTGGACAACACGCTCTAGATGTCGATAAAATCAAAACTATTAACCCACAAAAGAATGTCAAATGAATCCTTTTAACAAACCAAACATCAAAGATATCGACAAGGTGACTCAAATTAGGATGGGTTTACACCTCCGCTAATGTGGGCCAAGGTGCAATGAAATCGATGTCAATTTAGATGACAATGGCGACGCGGCTTTACGTTCTCTGTGATGCTGTGTGCACGCACATTTAAGTGTTGATAAACTTCGACAACAATGAAGATGTCTTCCATGGCCGTAAGTGTTGCATTGTGCTGAATTTTGCTAATCATCATTTATCTTTCATGACACTTAACGCCAACGCCAATTTACCACCTTTGACAGTTTTAATGTCAGTGCGACTAAGTTAGGTTTGAGTTTTGCAGTTATTTGTCGTTGAATACTTACCTACTTTACCAATTTCAGGAATCCTAACAAAAACAAGTACACTAGTCATGTCAATTAAAATATATAATAAATTACCAGAATTAATAAAAAATGAACAAAAATTGAATAAATTTATAAACAAATTAAAACTATTCTTATTATCTAAATGCTATTATGATATCAATGATTATTTAAATGACAAATTTTAATTTACAAGTTTTATAAAATAATTACAATAAATAGGTACTAAATAAGTAATAAAATTAAAAGCCCTTTTCCTCTCTCCTACTTTTGCTGTGCCCGACAGGGTCCACAATGATCATATTATTTTGTTAAACCTACCACCTAAGTTCACATGTGGAAGCAATAAATATATTGAGTATTGAGTATAATAGTAGATTGTTATACGAGGGGCTAAAATAACCCATTGTAACGAGGTAGTTTTACTCCCGAGCTTTAGCGAGGGAGTAAATAGAAACCGAGTTGAAATTGCGAGAAAATAAAATAATCCAATACAATATTAAATTGTTTATTTTAATATACAATTTGTACAATTCTGGATATTTAACGAGATGTTTTTTCCGGGAACTTAATTTCAGCCCTCTGTGAAGATGTTCTCACTAGATATTAATGACATTTTCACTGTTGTAAATTATATTACGGTCACCAATTCAATTCGTAATTAGAAAAAAATTCTAAAGATTTCGCGCAAATGCCTTTTTTATTTCTTCTGAAGCCACAACGCAATGTACGCATTCTACCGAAGAGAGCCGCATTTAGTTCCATTTTCAAAAATAAAATGTTCTTCTTTTTTTTGTGAACCAGTAATAAGTCGAGTCCATAATCATGATTATTCTACATAAGAATAAAGCTTTTTTCGTTTTTCAAGGCTCGTTGGAACAGACAAAAATTAAAAAAAAAATACTTTTTCCCCTAGAGCAAGAAATGCTATTTTTTCCCCGCTCTGGTACTCTACAATGACGGCCTTTTTGAGCAAGAGGAGTGAAAAATTAGTTTGTTTGTTTGTTTGCTTTCACGCTAAAACGGCAGAACAGATTTGGATAAAATTTAGCACATGGGTAGACCATGAGTTGGGTCATACATAGGATACTTTTTATCCCGATATTCCCACGGGATCGAGACTTATGCGAGTGAAACCGCAGGCGCAGCTAGTAGGTAATATATTTGTATGAACAAGTGAACGCGATTTGCAAACTGAATACGGATGTGGCATTAACAGCAAAAATCTGTTTGTGCATTTAGAACAGTTCTTAGAAATGTTTGGGCTAAAAGCGATCCCACAATGAAAATAGCCCAAAATAGCCCCATTTCCCAGACTGTTGATAATAGAAATAGATCGTGGAGACTAACAAATGTAGAGCTTCAATGTACAAGCAGTAAAAATAAAATGATAGATTGGTCACGTTAGTTTGGCGCGCCCTGTGTCGTGTAATCGTGTCAGTGACCTTACAGAGCTAATAATTTAGGAAACATGGTGGAAAAATATTCATCGTTGTACGTGAACTCAATAAAGAACTTCATGAACTTGTCAGTTTAGAATGGTTTTAGGAAAATTTATATTTTTTTTTTTGGAAGGAAAGAAAAAATAAACATTTTTTTCTTCTTTCTTTCTTTCTTTAAACACAAAATACAAATAACAAAGTGAAAATAATGTTTTAACAACAATAGTGTGACTCACGGCTGCGCCAAAAAGGTTCATTTTAGCATTAATGCTAGACAGATGCGACTGCATCTCAGCAGTGTCTGGCAGACATGACGCTGGTTTTCCAATGAACCTTTAGGGACAAGTGACACTGACGGAAATGATTAATAGGTTACCTCTTACTTCTAAGGTAGGTATTTACCGACACTAAGGCTGGCTTGCTCCGAAAATAACTAAATGCGTTTAGCGCTAAGCGTATTTAATACATCGTTCTGTTGCTGTCAATCGTTTGAAGGAGACAGAGACAGAACGATGTTTTAAATACGTTTAGCGCATTTAGTCATTTGTGGTGCAAGCAACATACCATCTATACATCTACACAAATAAATAAAATTGAAGTGTCTGTTTGTAATGTCAAAATAACGGTTTTTTTCTGAATGCATATGAAAGTTTATACAGACATTACTAACAACTTTTTTTTTTATCTCTGGCTGTTTGTTCCGATTTATCTCCGAAACGGCTGGACTGATTCTGACGGGACTTTCACTGGCAGATAACTGATGTTATAAGAAGTAGCTTAGACTATTTTAATTTTAGAAAAATAATTAGGGTCTACGCGGGCGAAGCCGCGGACAGCAGCTAGTTATTATTATAAATAGGTACTACCGAGTACTACGTTATTAAAGACATTTGAAACAATCTTCAAGTTACACCGGAAACAACGTAATCAATCTGATTTTTTTTTGCACTAGCAACCTTCATCAATGTTTTGTTTTTCTTCTGTACATTTCGATGCGGTTATTGTGAATCGAGATGAATGCGATTATCCAATAATAAAGATACGACTGATACAGTTCAAGTTCGACAGTTACGATGACCGCTGAAGTACAGTATTTTACGTAACCCATTGAGAAGCCCACTATAAAAGTACACACGGCTACACATCAAGCTATACATTTCCAGTATAAGGTGACCTAGTCGCATTGCATAGGATTTCCGTACAATGCGAGGTACCATTCAGTTATTATTAAATACGTCTTACACCAAAAATTAAAATACTGTCTTTAAGAAAAGGATAGTAAATATCTACTAAACTAAAATAATGTTAATCTACAAATATTGAATATGATTTCTTAATTTTTTTAAGTATATATATTTTTTTATTGTATTTTGTTTTCCGTTGTCTAATTTGCTATTTGAATTCGGTCCATGATTCCTATCTTAATAAGGTTTTATTTTAAGGTACATCTAGGCAAATACCCTCAGATATTTGTCTGTAGTTAAAATTATGGGAACATCAACCAACACTAAAACTGCAAAAATCGGTAACACCTCGTTGCCCCTCGATCTTTTTATTTTACTTAGTAAAAGCAACCAGCAACCACAATCCATATTTCCCGTGAAGCGTGCCGTGCCAAACTTACGTAATAATTGATTGATTACGTGCTTGTCTGTGCAAAATCACGTTTATCGATAAGTTCCGGCAATTGGGCCCGATAAGACATTCAGTTCCGAGACAATAGGCCGATTAGCTAGGCTGAATGCACTTGACCTACATCCGGTTGCGATTGAAAGATACGTTTAGTACGTATGGCAACACTGGCCGTAACTCAGTAGCATAGATAAAAAAATTGAAAAGTGCGGGACAAAAGCTTATTATTCGAATTTCGATTGCTCGTCGATGATTAGATTATTAAGCGATGAACTTTAAAAGGCGTAAGCTTTTAAATTGCTTTTTTTTCATTAGGCTGTAAGTCAGGGTCGCATGCCTGACATTGGTGTCTAAAAAAATACTAAACTGTTATGAGAAAAGACTTAAAGGTTTGTTGACTTGGAAATAGTTGACTCCGGGGTTGTTAATCCTTTTAAATGAATAATTCATGATTCTAGAAAACGGTAAAATATCTAGAATCAGATAAATAGGCATTAATAAATTTTTATTTCTTTTTTCTAGTTTCTAGCACGGATTGTAACAAATTACCCATTTCTTTCGGCATAAATTACCTATCATGGTGTCATTGTACGGATCGTTGACCTAACTTATGAAATTATATTAAGCCAACGACCCATCTATCGCCAAACGGTATACCCAAACAAGTTGTCGAATCCGGGACTATTACTACTAAAACATATGGGCTATTATGGGACTAAAAAACCAAAGCTCAAATTAGTTAAAATATGACTGCTCAATTTATAAAAAAAACTTGTAAGCAAAACAAATAAGGTTGATAACCTGACAAAAGTGGAGTCAAAAAACAGATTAATGGTTCTATGCCTTTCAAATGTATCAATACTTTATTGACTACCTATACATATTTGCATATTTATTGAGTATAAATAACTATGTTTGTATTGACAGAACCAGCCTATACACTTGTTGATTTTAATTACACGTTTTATGACCAAAATAATAATTAGTATCTATTTTTAGAGCATCGACCTTCGCTATTAAAAACATTCGTCTTAAAAGTGACGTCAGTTCCACGTAACACCTCTAAATCGGTCACTCTTCCTGCTTCAATTCACATGATAATCACCCTTATGTTGCATCAATAAGGTGTGTTATCACGTGAAGTTCTGGGTTACGTTGGACTTGGTTTGTAGGTTGTATATGTCGCAGGGATATTGTCAAATCAGTGATAATTGCACGAAACTTTGTCGACATCCATTTCTCACAATTTAACGGATTTTTTTTAGTGTTATTGTAATTTCACGGGAACGCTGTAGTGATTTTATAATAACCCTAGGTATATTATGAGTGAAGTTTGTAGTGGGGTCTTCGTGCGTTTTGATTGGTCAACTCTTCTTCATCCGCCTTTAAGATCTGCATAATAAAGTGTAGCTTATTAATTTTATGATATAAGTAAGGCATGACATTGGAAACTTACCAATCATTGACTGTCTCACAATTTAACGGGCTTGCACATACAGTGAAATTGTCAAAATATTACTGCCTTGCAATATCACTGCGTGGGTCCAGTGGAATTATAATGTCACTGAAATGAGCCCTTTAAATTGTGAGAAATGGAGGCGGTTGACAAAGTTTCGTGCAATTATAATTTCACTAGTGAAATAATAATATCACTGGTGTGACAATATCCCTGCGACACATACATATAAATGGTAGGCAACTGAAAAACAACCTTAATTACTACGAGATAGTGTCGAAGAGTATTAAGGTAACGAAATGGGTGCGACTGCGATCATTTATGATCAGTTGGCACGAACGGACTAACAGCTGGACTTTTATGATTCTATCCCACAGTTTTAGAACAGGTCGTACATAAGTAGTAAGTAGTTATATTTCCGTCATTTAAATAAGTGTCTATTTCAGTTAAGGATCTTTCCTTATTCGAAATTGGGTATTATGTGGTACACACGGCTACACATCAAGCTATACAATACCAGTATTAGCTGACCTCACATTGTACGGAAATCCTATACAATGCGAGATCAGTCTATACTGCAAATGTATAGCTTGATGTGTAACCGTGTGTATCTATTCAGAATTAATTATTACCTATAAGTTGGTTCTGGATTCGATTCCCGGATCGGACAGTGTTATTGAGTTTTTCTATCTAGAATTTCTCAGTAGCAGCCCCGGAGTCTGGATTTGTGCTCGGTTGTTGGCAATAGGCTCGCCCCCTATTACATGGGACTTAAACATAACTGGCGAAATGTGGGTGTACTATAGGTACACTTCTGCCTAACCCTTCGGGAATATAGGCGTGATGTTATGTTAAGTGTTATTAAGAATTTAGATAACAGAATACAGACAAAGCTGCGCCGACCAAAAATCAATTGAGATGAGGGCAGGGGAATGATGGTGATGTGGTTTTGAGAATTCCATTGCGACAGACCGACCTATTCTGTAAAAATGTCACCGTGAAAACTTAGGTCAAGTGAGTTTCAAATGAGTTGTCAATAGTGGCAATCCCTAGTCAGCTGGTCTATTCTGTAAAAAATTCAGCGTGACAATTTAGGTGAAGTGAGCTGTCATTCCACCTGCCGACCTTTCATGTATAAATGTCACCGTGAAAACTTAGGTGAAGTGAGTTTCAAGTGATTGGCAGAATAGTCGACATTGGCTTTGCTTGCCATTTATTAAAAATAGAATAGAATAGAGTTTTAAGTGAGGGCAGGGGAATGATGATGATGTGGTTTTAAGAATTCCATTGCGACAGGCCGACCTATTCTGTAAAAATGTCACCGTAAAAACTTAGGTGAAGTGAGTTTCAAGTGAGGTGTCAATAGTGTCAATCCCTATCATCAGTTGGTCTATTCTGTAAAAAACTCACTGTGAAAACTTAGGTGACATGAGCTGTCATTCCACCTGATGCTAGGGATTGCCACTATTGACAGCTCACTTGAAACCCACTTCACCTAAGTTTTCACGGTGTAATTTTTACAGAACGTTTCGGCAGCCGACCTCTTTCTGAAAAAAAAAAATCACGGTGTAATTTTGCAGAATAGATCGGCTGCCGACCTATTCTGTAAAAATTACACCGATTACAATTACAGGTGGAATTACAACTCACTTTACCTAAATTGTCACGGTGAGATTTTTACAGAATATACAGACTTATAGTTCTTTTGCGAACTATTGAGAATTCCATTGCGACAGGCCGACCTATTCTGTAAAAATGTCATCGTGAAGTGAGTTTCAAGTGAGCTGTCAATAGTGTCAATCCGCATCAGTTGGTCTATTCTGTAAAAATCTCACCGTGAAAACTTAGGTGGCATGAGCTGTAATTCCACTTAATGCTAGGGATTGCCACTATTGACAGCTCACTTGAATCTCACTTCACCTAAGTTTTCACGGTGTAACTTTTACAGAACATTTCGGCAGCCGACCTATTTCTGTAAAAAAAAATCACGGTGTAATTTTGCAGAATAGATCGGCTGCCGACCTATTCTGTAAAAATTACACCGATTACAATTACAGGTGGAATTACAGCTCACTTTACCTAAATTGTCACAGTGAGATTTTTACAGAATAGACAGACTTATAGTTCTTTTGCGAACTATTCATAGGTATTTGAAAGGATAGATTTAATAGAACACGTCGAGCTTTATAAAATTGCCTTCAACGTTCCTTCTTTGTTAGGTGATAGATAGGTACTCAAATGTTGGTATCGTATGCTCCAGCCAAAATGAAGCATTGTGTTTGCAAATGCTTGCGGTGTGATGTGGACACACCTTTACAAAGCAAATATTTTTCAACCAATAATAAATTATTACAACACAAAAGTGCTCATTAAACGCTTATTAATTACTGAAGATGTACAAACTTTAAATTACTCAATAAAAAAATATTACAATGATAAAATTGATCATTAAAAAATCTTTTCCTTAATCATCTTCATTAATATTCAGAAAAAATATATTATTATACTTACAAGCATTGATCTTCTGATGTTCCGCATTTAAAATAAGGTCGGCTTATTTCAGAATAAAAATATCGACATGATATTTTATTTGATTCAATAATCGAATAATGTCTCAATTCGGTATCGTTATTAACATCCTTTTTGCGATGAAAATGCAATTTCCTTGTCGCTGCCATACAATATTTTGTCCGTGTAGGTATTTTCATTAAAGTCTCGATACTCCATCGTGACCTCATGAATAAAATTATCATGTATCCCTTTACGCAATTTTTTATGTCCACAGCATATATTTATAAGAATTTCGCGCCTCATATTTTTGAATTGATCGTAGCCACATTTTGCCAAATAATATGTCATCTACAAAAATATTCACCGTTACATGACTTTGTAGTGGTTTTATTTATGATACCGATGTCAGAAAATTAATATTTAATGTAAAATCGTGTTGGATATTCCTGAGATAAGTATAATTTTAATCAGATGTCACGGCATAATAATTATGATACAAAAAAGTTGTAGCGCCTACTTGTTAAATATGTTAATAAATAAGAATTAAAATTTAATGCTCACATATACGATCTGGATAAGAATAACATATTAAGTAGTTACATAAAATATGACGATATAAAATTCGACTTTTCGATTTGGAAATCTTCCATGAAAGCAAAGCTGCTGTTTTCCAAATGGCCATGTTTTTTTTTTTACCGTAATTCGAAGTTGGTACCTACTTAAACAACTGTACGTAGGTATCTATAGACATTCCATCACCAATAAATGTCAAGGATTATTGCAATAATTGACATTGAAGCAACTCTGTTCACCCCACAGGGGACTAAGCGTGAATCTAGTTATTAACAGGCTAGATAACACGCGGATCGAGTAGGTATCCCTTGAGATAGTGCGAAGGATGATGAATCACGAACCTGGCTTGATTAGCCACCTTGCAGGAGCTCGATACTTCGCCCAATCTTGAGATACGAAAACTGCCACAGGAAAAACTATCTTAATATATTTCTATTTATTTTTAGTTTTTCCACTTCGATTTTCTCAGGAGATTTTTGCCATCACGCTCTTTTATAATTTATTAAAAGTCGTCATGAGTTCATTTTCGTTTAATACTTAAAATCGATGACATGTTTGAACTTTATACAACGACATTTTTTTATTAGTAACTGATTTTAAGGGCTACCTTGAGATTAAACTAATCATCCTGTACTATTAAACGAATTTATTAGTACAATTTATTATCAATATCCATACAAATATTATAAATGCGAAATTAACTCTGTCTGTCTGTGTGTCTGTTACCTTTTCACCGCCTAAACCACTGAACCGATCGTTATGGATTGACCCGGCAAACGTTTTTTGCCATATAAATATTTGGGATGGACCATACTTATCAATTAGGGGTATGAAAAAAACTTTTTACAAAAAAAAACAACCGACTTCCAAAAAAAAACACTACAAAGTGAAAAATAACTTTAATTTCGGAAGTCGGTGGCAAAAAACGAAAACACAAAACCCAAGACACCGACTTTTCTTTTTAGTTTTTATTTTTCACTTTTTATTTGTGGTACCACCCCACACACATTCGAATACCACTACCTGCTACCAGTGACAGGAACTTATCATATCATCTACATACTAAGTGGGAAAAAAATACGTATTTTGTAGCTAACTCAAAAACTACCCAAGCAAAGTTAATAAAATTTATATGGGACCAATTTGGGAGCATACTCTTTCAAACAAAAAAGAATTTTCAAAATCGGTCCACAAATGACGGAGAAATCGGTGGACATACATAAAAAAAAAAAAAAAAACAAACATACGCGTCGAACATATAACCTCCTCCTTTTTGGAAGTCGGTTAAAAATAGATTACGACCGATTTTCAGACCTACCGAATATACATATAAAATTTTATAAAAATCGATCAAGCCGTTTCGGAGGAGTATGGCAACTAACATTGTGACACGAGAATTTTATATATATATAGATTTTTGTACCTATATTTGTGTAAAATATGATGAAATACAAAATACACGCAGATGAAGTCACGGGCAACAACTAGCAACTAATATTTACTGGCGTTTTAATAACGACTAACGAAACTAAAAGGTAAGTAGATATTATGTCCGAAGTCAAAAGCTATAAATGTTGGTATAAGGAAGTGTTAAATGAACAAAATGGTATTTAAATGTTATTTTGATATTTAGAATGTACCTAGCTGATTAGTGAAAGTGCCTAGTAATCGCGAAACATAATTATAACCAATGTCATAATCACATTACCTACCTGATGAGAAATATTACCTACTTAATGAGGAACTTATTGTTGTAATTTTTTACTTATTATAATAAACTTACTTACTTACTTATTATAAAAATAAATAAACGTAGCGTCCAGGTATACCAACGTTATATCACATTCCCGAGGCTGTGAAAATGGAGAAAACGAAAATTACCAGATATGACCTAGCTAGATCGATTTTTCATCCCCGTAAACCACTATATTGCAACTTTCATCGAAATAGTTAGAGCCGTTTTCGAGAACGTGATTACAAATATTATTTATACACACATTGCTCATTTAATAATTTATGATTATTGATAAACAAATTTTAAAATTACCAACTCCTAGGTAGGCTGGCAGGTGGGTTATGTGTTTTTAAAAATAAGTTGCAGTAACTTGCTTGGCCATTTTGAAAAATAAATATTCTACAACACATAACATAACATCACGCCTTGTTTTCCCAGAGGGTTGGGCACATTTCGCCAGAATAATCATTCGCAATTATGATATTTTTTATTAATATTAATTTAATTTCGCATTTATAATATTCTACAATTCATCATAATAATTAGTTTTTCGTTGAACGGTTCCAATTGGTCGCTTCCTATGGAGAAGAACCGGCAAGAAACTCCACGGTTACTTTTTTAAAAATAATTGGCTTTTACAATACTTTCGAATAACAGTGTAACTAGGTATGGGAGGACAGTGTAGGTCTTTCAATAAGTACCAGGTACTTAACAAAATAGAAAATGGTCAACAGATCTACAGTCTACTAAGCCTACAGCGTTCTCACATTCACAAAATAGAAAAGAATCTATACAAATGATAAATAAATTAATAAAAATCATAACCTATTTTAACGAAACGCAATTACATGATAGTTAATATAGGTATACATACTACTTCAGTTTTTATTGTAAATCTCCAACCAAAATTGAAAGTAACAAGCAAACAGGTACCTACTGTCGTCTTCTCAGCAACTACGTTTTTATTATTTAAGTTTTTATTTGCAGATGCTAAAAAAACTACACTTATTGGTAAAACCAATAGCTAAAAAGAACAGTAACCATCAAAGATTCGTTTTGACCTTCCTTCCTTCGTAATGTACGTATTTACCTACACTTATCGATTTTATTTTTCGTAAATAAATTAGAACAGATAAAAGTAAAAAGACGTAAAAGGAAAATCATTTGTAAATCAATTAAATTATTTTAAATTAAAAAGTTTTATGATAATAATTTATTAGGTCACCTTTGTCGTAACCTCAACTTTCTTACCTGCATAGTATCTACATTTGTTTCCAAATATAACATGTAGTCCTGAAATATTTTCTATGTTCCGTTTTCATACTAATTTTAAGACAAGGTTATAAGACTCTAATCAGATTTAACGCTTTTATTTCTTTCAACAAACACATTAAGAAACCATCATTGCCCGACCTTTACATATGTAGAACATATTCAAAACAATAGACCATTAATAACCCTTTGTACCTTGACCCATTCAAAAAAAAAACAATTGAAGGTGCACCATTTTTAAATAACGTCATCAATTAGCAATTTCCTTAGTACTTCCGCGCCCTATAATCATATGTGCTAAGACAGCTTCCGTACATTGTAGACAATTGGCAAAACAATTGGCAGGCCAATGTACCCATTGTCCTAAGAATTGATGCTCTAACAATGAAACTGTGGTAAGAAGTTCGATTTGCTCTTAAGCTGTTAACAGACGATACACTTATCTGTTAATTTATGTCTTTCATTCGACATCTTGCACTCGCGCCTAGGGTTGCAAAATTACATCATTTTACGGAAAACGCTGGTAAAATACGGTCATTTATATAAATTACGGTAAAATTACCGGCGACTTATGAAGTTTTAAATTTTTATTTGTGCTGTCCTCTGCTCTGCCTCTGCATATAGATGATAAATTATTATAATCCATGACATGGTGTGATTCATATCTTGAATTCTTGACTTGAGAATTAAGTTTTAGGGATTTTTAGCACGCATGAGTCACGAGCCCAGTTTTCTGTTTTTTTTAAGTTTCTATACTGCTTATATCTCTTGCAAATTTCATTTAAATCCATTTATACGTTAATAGTGAAGTAGTGACATACACATGATACACACAAACATACTCACTTCCGTATTTGTAGTGTTTTAGTGGGTATGACTGTATGAGTACGTTTAAAACGTTTTTTTCCGAAAATTACCATATTTTACCGTAAAATACCGTAAATTACGTAAAATAACATTTTTGACCGTATTATACCAGGGTAATTTTACCGATTTACTTCCCTACTCACGCCCCGTATGATGGATGAACGTTCATTTCTATGTAATTTTGTCGGCGTCATGTGAACGTGTATTGAAACAAAAATGTACATTTAGTCTAGTGAAGTGTCTGATATCAGCTTTACTATTTTACCTTGTAGTCATTTTGTTTCTGATCTTGCATTGTTGTCCGATGCTATCGGAGAGTATTGAAATGTTGAGAGAAAGCAAAAAGAAATCATTTTTAATGGTAATAAAGATTGATATCGGGAGAACAATACATTTTTTATAAACTTTGATATAGTATCTGTGTTCAATGGACATTCCTATCAATTATTTATTTAATTACTACGTAATGGAAAGGTGAAAGAAGCTTTAAAAGTATTTGTTACCTTGTCAACACTCAAGTATTAAAAAGAATATTAAAATGGTTGAGGTTTGAGATTTTAGTGTCTTGAATACAATAATTCACTTACATGAGAATATTAATAACTAAAACATTAGTTAAAACTGTTGGGTGTTTTACAAAAACTAGACATTTGTACAATAATTATTTTGTGGGTGGATTAAAAAAAACAACTCAATGTTCGCATTAACAGGGTTTATCCAAAAAATTGGCAACGTCATAAACAGCTGTCAAATATTTACCTGTTTTGATTAATTTAGCAATATTACTGTATGGAATTAAAAAATGTCACTAACTAGGGAACTAAAATATTGATTATTAAATGCAATACTTAATTAATATCGTAATACAGAATATTTAGTTTTAGATGAAAAAAAAGTATTTGGAAACTTTCCAAATGCCTTTTTTACACCTAAAATTGTTACAACATCAAATTCAGTGTTATACTTAATTGCAATTCATTATTAATATTTTAGGGAACTAGTTAGCCACATTTCTTATTTCCATACAGTAATATTGACAAATTAATCAAAACAGCGAAATATTTGACATCTATTTGCGACGTTGCTCATTTTCAGAATAAACGCTCTCAATATTTTGTTCTGCAGAAGTTTTCGATACTATCAAAAGTGACATTAAAGCGAGCCGTCCACCGCCAGTTAACCTCTTGAATGCCGTAATTACAGAAACAATTAAAAAACCATTGTGTCTCGCGTGGATCCACGTGTTATACCAAGGGTTAAACCAAGTTAGTTTGCAGTTAGTTTACTCGCCAGTTTTTCACACATTAGCGTTCACCCACATATGAAAAACATCATTACGGTCTTTTTGCGTACAAAATATGAAACTATTTATCTTCTCATGTCCTACCTATAAGCTGTATATTTTATCCATCTGTTTATCTCTTCCAGCCTCTTTCTTATTTATATGTAGGTACTAAGTTTATGTCTTACTATCCCATTTTTCGGTCCCCGAGAAGGGAGAACCAGATAAAAATGACGTCGATATCTAAAATCCTGATCCCCAACCAATTCTGTTGTCAGGCAAAAATTGGCTAAAGAACAATGAACATTCGCGCAAAAAACAGTCATTTTTATCTGCATTCTCGTTTCTCCGCAGAAACGCAACATGAACTGGACAGACAGAACAAGATCACCCAGCAGATCCTGGAGGCGTTTCTCCAAAAGAAGTTGGGGTTGAGTAGTAGCATGCCCAGGGCGCCTTCCATCCTGGATATCCTGCCGATGAAGATGCCAACGCCGCAGACGACGAGGCAAACAGACATAGAGGAAGATATGGAAGAGGAAGACATGGAACAAGACAACCAGGATAACATGGACAACCAGGATAATATGGACAACCAGGAGTTAACAGAGGACCATGAGTTGAAGGAAGACGACAGCCTACAAAGCGTGGAGAGCGAGCAGATCGACTCCATTTACAATACACAAGGCAGGTATCACGATTCACGATTTGTTCATGTTACTGACGATTCACAGTTTCTGAATGAATTGCATTATGCAAGTTGCACACTTAGTTTAAGCTGTGTATAGTTTTAGCACCAACTCGTTACTATTGATAGTAGTTTTATAAACAAATTGACGTTAAGTTGTTATTTCTGCGTTCACTGCTTGTCAATATTGATTGATAAGTGTTTAAGTTTAGTGCACATGTTACTTAATTGATAGATTCACGACCAATTCCTATTTATTTTTGACTAGTCCTTCAGAAAACAGACATGAGTGTCTTCAAGATGAGGACTCTGAATTCAGAAGTTAAGATTTCAAGAGACCGCTTCTTTGTAG
This sequence comes from Agrochola litura, assembly GCA_949152395.1. Classification (NCBI taxonomy): domain Eukaryota; kingdom Metazoa; phylum Arthropoda; class Insecta; order Lepidoptera; family Noctuidae; genus Agrochola; species Agrochola litura. The sequence goes on from OX424508.1 coordinate 7,770,046, forward strand.
ATTCCTAGAAAAAAAATCTAATTTATATTCCTATGACCTGAGAGTTTACACAGTACATTCATTCAAGTGTCATCACGAAACTTTCAATGCTACCCAAACAACAAGCTGATATCCTCACTAGCCCAAACATGAGCCAACAAACGCAGTACTTACTTCAGTTAGATTGGTCAAACATTTGTCAATACAGCAAACAATACGCAACGCGTGCCCAAATATGTCAAAGACACCGCGACCCAAATCATATACTACGTTAGAACAAACATTATGTCAAAGTTTGATCAAATATTTGCGATGCGCTCGTGACTCGTGAGACTATTGCAAATCTACGCATGAGTTGATTAATAAAATTGTGAAAAGTCAACATGGTATACTAGTTTCCTAAGAGAAAATATAGAATCAACCTCTAATTTTCGCTAGTTCGCGTTAATTTTATAGTAGCCAATTATTTTTTCTTTCATGATATTCACTCATTGAAGGATAAAAATGTGTGTTGAAATAATGGAAATCTAGAGTTTAGTCCCTTCGCTGGTAACATCTCTAATTACTACATTCAAGTAAAAAAAAACTAGAAATGCATTTTCCACCATGTCCGTTACACATTGTTTTAAACAGTGGAATTCAAAAACAATTTACAAGTGTACAGTCTAACAGATAATGAAATGATTATAGTTCACAAATTACCATATTTATTGTCAGTTAATTCTGTAGTTCAAGGCGCAATCAGTTAATAAGCGGTGGCGGGTCGTGAGTCGACTACACCTGGCCTTTGAACCACGATGCTCTGAAACAGCGCGAATCGATTTCGTATCGTTCATTCGGAGTTCACGAAGACAAGTTTAGTGTAGGTACTGTTTAATTATGTGAAGACGAACGTGCTGCAAAATTTTCCGACTTTTGCCGATAGCTTTCCATTGTCTTTCGGGAAAGAATTCTTAAAAAAAATTAACTGTAAAAGTACAAGTAATGGATTTATTTGTATTCATTTCTAGCACTAAACATCTTAATGATATAGTTATAAATACCGAATATTTTAAAGGTCGACTTTATGTTCGTTATATGGATTAATCTAGACTAGATATTAATACCAAAAAAGAAAAGCACCATCTTATTTTTTAAGACGATAAAGAAGGAATTGAATCTTTAAAAAAAATAACCTCAAGTTTGACATTTTAAAATCGAGTAGGTACTTATAAAACTTTTACGACAAAAAACGTTAAAAATCAATTGAGATGCCTAATCTATTATATTTCTTTTTACACACGGACTATCAGAAAATTAAAGTTCATGGTTATAGGTTGCGATCTGACATTTGCAACAAATTAGATGTTAAATAAAACGAATTCACATGTACACGCATCTACCTGTTAATTTTACATAGTCAAACCCGTTTACAGTCTTGAAAATGTGTTTCATATTGACGCAGTAATCTATAAAATTAGAATGCTTACAGGATGTTGAGTTTCATACGATATTCGTGTATCGAAAAAGTTTATATTTTTTTAATGTGTTTTTTTTGGCATCAATGTTTATGTAGGTACATACATATCTATAGTCATTGTTGACCACATCAAACTTCTAATAATGATTCGTTAAAATTGCTTTTATCTTTAAATTACAATTTTTCGAATTTATTGTTTGTTTTAGAAAACTTCCAGCACAAGTAAACGCTTTTTATTAATATTTTATTTAAATAGGTAAGTAGCCTTTGGTTTGTCTGAAGACCGTATCGGCGAGTCAATGTAGCTTGCTGGAAATATTTGTGCGACAACAATTATATAGTTAAAAATAATCCCACTCCTAACTAATTAAAGTCCCGATTATAACTATAAAAGTTCCCTGTCAACGGTCCGATCATGACCAGGCTGGTATTTCACCCCACAAGTTCTCCTTGAAGAGTTCAGTGTTGCGGCCACATGACCGGTCCAGTCTGGCCAAACGTCTCCGATCTCAAAATAAAAATAACAAAAAATGCAAATTAACTACGCGTAAAAGCCATAAAACAAAATAGTATCACTTTAATCAGGAATCTTGGTTTATAACGTCTAGTCATAATAAAAAGAAAATATAATAAGGCATTAGTATGAAAATGAGAGTGGAAATACATTCGATATTTCACCGGTCACCTTGGCCATGGCTTGGGTCATTGATACCACATAATGGTAATTTGGCATTTATTAAAATGCAAAACCAAAAAAAACTGAAGATGGTAATACTAAATACTTTGATCACTTTACAATACACGTTAGTAGTATAAATTGGAAAATTAATATTCACATTAATTATGTAGGTATTTTCCAAAATCAATATCAAATGGGTAACTCATATCCCTGTCTGTAAGCCCACGTACGCACGGACGTAATTAAATCGCGCGGGATAAAAACGCGTGTCGCGCTTGGAATGGAACAAAGCTGTTCCATTCCGCTGTTCGCAAGGCCGCGGTTTTTTTTTGTATTGCGTCAAAAATTAGCCTTTTAAAATATTGTTCATTATTCAAGGGACGCATCCAAAATTTTTGAAGTGAAAACTAATTTAGGCGCGTTGGGCATTTTTGAGATGGGAAAAACAATTGAACTCGCGACACCGTTACCGACACCTCATTTTTATAAACGCGATTGTGCTCTTTATTTATATTAAATTACGGATGAATGTTCTATACAAGTATTTTTCTTCAACCAAGGCGATCTCTCCGGAGTGCCACTGTTTTTTTTTGCATCTTTTGTGTTCTCTGGCCTCACAAAATAATAGTTATCGCTAATAATTTTGCGGAACACATCGTACGTCCGCACTGCACGAAGAGTCAGTACCAAGTGATTTTTTAACGCTCGTTCGAACACTCTATTGAAGGCGGAAAAAATCGCGCTTGGCGTTTTTATTCCGCCGCGATTTTATTACGTCCGTGTGAAATCAAAACATATTGCAACTAATATGGATCATAAAAGTGTTAATTTTATTGTATGATTCCACTTATTATTAACTTAATACGATTATTAATAAAACTTTATGTCTGTCGTTAAACTTTGTACAAGTTTGGCATAACAAAAGTACCTATAAGAATAATTTGATTTGCAAGTTTATATGCGACACAGAAGGGTTTATTTTATGAGTTTTCTCGCCATACGATTAAAGATAAAACTATAATAAATAACATATTTTTATGTAGGTATACCTACATTTGTATCTGCGATTTATGGTTGGGCAATTCGTGAAAATGGAAGCTTTCCGTTCTTTGGATATTCAAATATAAAGCTTCATCTTCACTTTTAGCCCACGTAGGCACGGACGTAATAAAATCGCGGCAGAATAAAAACGTAAATTTTTTCCTGCGGCGATTTTTTTACACACACTCAATTTTCAACGCTCTACAACGCCAAGAGTTGAAAATCCTATAGTGTGATTTTTCGCCTTCCTGAGTTGCACTCTGTTGGATTCTCAACGCTCGGCTCAACACCTAGAGTGGAAAATCCAGTGCGCGATAAAATCCCGCCGCGATATTTTTACGTCCGTGCGACCGTGGGCTTCAACAGAGTGTTCGAACGAGCGTTAAAAAATCACGATGAATCCCGCTCTGTAAATTAAGTAATGATATTGGCAAGTTGTTTCATACCGTAGGCCAAACTGCTCAGTCAGTTAAGGTTAAAAATGTATGACATACAGCAATTTGTATTCTGTATTCTGGTACTAACACCCCCCCTTCCCCTTCTGTACCTACGTGTTATACACATGACATCTATCTTGAAGCCAGTAGGCATTGAAATTTTAATAGGACACGTACTGACGCGACAGCCATTTCAAATGTATACTAGTCACAGCTACATACATGAATATGTAGCAAAATAAAACTTTAAATAGTGTATGGGATGTTTTCTAACTGTCCAGGAAAATAGAGAATCTTAACACTAACATTCCTTATAAACGTTGCTTAAAGTTAAGTTATGATGACGTTTTGACCTAAAACAGTGTTTATAAATAAAACCCCTTAGTTTTAAGAGTAGGTATAGTTACATAACCTAGCACTCGCCATAACCAAACAGAAAAAAAAAAAATCGCGCGTGTGTTCACAATCATATACTGAATCCATAGTAACAGGTTGTGCGCCGATGTATACCACCCTGTATATATTATGTACAAGTATATAAAGGAAAAAATATAAAATAAATAAAGGGAAGAGCTCATTGGATATAAAAAGCACTAAATTAAAAAAAATTAAAATAAGCATCACCTTTGTACCTACTTAATTTTTCTGTTCTTTCTCCTTGTCTGAAATCGCACAAAGCAGAGAGGTTTGGAAGGAAATAGGGGAGGCCTTTGCCCAGCAGTGGGACACAATATAGGCTAATAAAAAATAAAAAAAGCATCACCTTTGTACTTATTTTTCTGTTCTTTTCTCCTTGTCTGTATATATATATATATATATGTGTTAACCATTTATGTACATAAATGGTTAAATAAATTTGTTGGCATCAGTAAATAATAAATTGCAGAAAATATTAATTGCCATCTCGCTCTACCTGAAACTTTATTTTCATGATGGCTGGGCATATCGTCCGTGGATAACGCAATCATGTGATAATCTCAACTGGATTTACAGCAGCTCGCAGTTTATGCTGTTAACTGACGGCCACTTGATAAAATATATCGAGTTTTGAACACATTTAAAGGTATTTTGAAATGCGAGAAAAAAATGGTTGGCACGGAGGCGGTTCAACGTATTTCAATAGTGTTTACCTAATGTTTTGTTTACATTTGCTGTATTTCAGTAAAGGTCGTTTTGTGGTTTTGTTTTATTGATTTTTTGCTTGACCTAGACTTACGTTGTTCCTTTCACCGTTATGTACCGATGTTATAAAACAAACAACTTCTACACTTTGAAAAATTACCTTATTGAAGTGCCAAAACAAATTTCTGGTAAAAAAAAAACAGTGGCACTCAGGGAGAGCCGACAGAGAAGTATAAACTTGAAAAAAAATCGGCACCGCGGTAATCAACGCGTTAATGTACTTTTACTCCACAGTGTCGGTAACAGGTCGCGAGTTCAATGGTTTTTTTTCCCATCTCAAAAATGCCCAACGCACCTAAAGAAGTTTTCACTTCAAAAAAATCGACAAATAGATAGGTAGGTAGGTATAAGCTATAGATAGTTGACGAAAATGAAAACTCATTAAAAAACCATAGCCAAAATGTTAAATCGGTAAGAAATTCCGCCTCTATAAATCCATGTGGCATTAGTAGAGAAAGCTTGATATAAAAGGCTACAAGCCTCATGGTATGTAGGTGCAACGTGGTGGAAGACGTAACGGATAGGATTCCAGCAGGCGAGCCCGAGTCTTGTGATCTTCTCATAATCTGCGAGACCGCGCCAATCTTGCTATCACTGACAACGATGCGGTTACGGATGTATGAAACAAGGACTAATATCTAATAGACGTCGATTTATCAGGAAATAATATCAGCTACGTAGACCCCGAAGCCTTTCTGGACTCTCGTGGACTACTGAACGTGGAGCTACAAGACAATCCATTGACAACCGTTGAAGGGCCATTTTTGGCATCCTCTACACTGCAATACTTGGATATCAGTTATTGCAACTTATCATCAATCAATCCACAGTTCTTCGATAATATCACAACGCTGACAACAGTAGATCTTTCGGGCAATCCTCTTAAATCTGGAGTTAGAATAGGTTAGCTATTGATGACTTTTTCGCGTGGTAGATTTAGACTTTAATTTATTTATTTACAGACAACGTTAAAGGTAAACGTTCGATTGTTTCTCTTCAAATTGAGTTCTTCAATTTGATCCAAATTTTACCAAAAAAAGGCATTCCCTTTTTTAAATGAGGAAAGCCCTATTTCCTTATAATTATTGAATAATAAATGGCCCCGATTTTTGGGACTCTAAAGTGCTCCGCAAATGTTAAATATTACTATACTGTGTAGTTACTTTGAAAGAACTTAATTATAGTCCAGTATTTCATTTTGTGATGTATTGACGTGTCCTTGTTTAGGCGGTAACTTTGTAATTGATTTTTCGTATAAAATTATTTTAAAAGTTTTTAAAATAATTTTATGCGAAAAATCAATTTATCGTTATTGCACGATTGTGACCGATTACACCTACTAATAGCATCTCCATTCATTTATATTTTTGAGAAATAGATACTTAACCTTCACGTAAACTATTTTTATGTGAAGTGAGACAGTTGTTTATTAATTTTATGACCTAAGTCTTGAAACTAATCTTTTTTCACACCAAACTTTAGTTATACAGGTAGTTCTGATAACCGCAGACATATCTAGGAATAGGTAGCGACGAAATGTATGTTCTTTTACTAGATTTCAGTTAATTATTTACAGGGGATCAATGACATTCTGTGACAGTTAGTCGATGTTCGCACGGACGTTAAAAAATCGCGGCGATTTTTTTTCGTGCACTGTATTTTCAACGCTCGGCTTAGCACCGAGAGTTGAAAATCCAGTGCGCGATAAAATCCCGCCGCGATTTTATTACGTCCGTGCGAACGTCGGCTTACAGTTTTCGTGTTGATTATAGGTATAATGACTTCATAATAACTCTTTCAACAAAAGAGTCACAGTCGCAATACCCGAAAACAGTTTGTTGATTGACTCGACGAGACAATTTTTTTTTTTTGGTTATTAGTCACGCTATGTGGCATGCGAGTTAGAATCAGACATTTCAAAAATCAAATCAATTATTTATTTCAAATAGGCCCTTGTATGGCACCTTTGAACGTCAAAATTTACAAAATAATAGAATTGAGTCTAGTCGCCCCTTCCAAAAGGTAGTTTTCAGAATGGGGAAGAAACTCCACCGTTATTATTTTAAAATCTTTTACAATATCTTGTACCTATACGTACCTACCTACATTAGTTATATAATTACAGGTGAAGACGATGCACCTAGTATAAAATTACTATAGCACAATAAGTAAAAAGAATTAAAATGAAGCATAGACCGATAATTTAATTATGTGATAGATACATGGTGCTCACATATTTACAAACATTATAAATGTAGACGATTTTCTTAAAATTTTATAATTAACTAGCAGATCCGACAGACGTTGTCCTGTCCGAGTAGCGCCACCTATCGGGTCCAATTGTATTTTCAAACCATCCAGGGACCCACTCAAATATACACACAAAATTTCTTCCAAATCGGTCCAGCCGTTTAGGAGGAGGAGCCGTCACATATAAAAAGATGAACCTACTTATTAACTTTCGAAATTGAGAAGCTCGTTTCAGTGTTTTCTTCTGTCTTTAATATTTTTTTAACATAAACGTCCTTATATGTACTACATAGGCATTTCTCTTACTTTTATTCGAAAGTCTTTACTAATATTATATACTCGTATAAAAATAGAGAGCGAATTTTGTGAGTTTGTGTATAGTGGAGGGTAATCGGTGGAGGGTAATCTACGGAACTAATGATCAGATTCCAAAAATCTTTCACTAATGGGAAGCTACAGTATTGTCAAGTGTCATAGGATATATTTTATGTTTAAATGTGTCTATAATACATCTTTTTAACCGACTTCCAAAAAGAAGGAGGTTATGTTCGTCACGTATGTTTTTTTTTTAATGTATGTTCACCGATTTCTCGGTCAATTGTGGACCGATTTTGAATTATTTTTTTTGTTCGAATGGGTGTGCTTTCGAGGTGGTCCCATATAAATTTTATTATCTTTGCTTGGATAGTTTTTGAGTTAAGGCTCTTACGCGTCGCGCGACGAGCGGTGTCTGTGTTGCGTCGCGTGTCGCGCCTGTTTGAAGGAGCCTTTAGCTTCAATAATACGTACTTTTTCCCACTTAGTATGTGGATGATATAATAAGTTCCTGACACTGTTATTTACATAGCAGGTAGTGATTTTCGAATTTGTGTGGGGTAGATACCACAACAATAAAGTGAAAAATAAAAACTTTTACAAAAAAAAAAACAACCGACTTCCAAAAAAAACACTACAAAGTGAAAAACTACTTTAATTTCGGAAGTCGGCGGCAAAAAACGAAAATTCAAAACCAAATACACCGACTTCCAAAATTAAAGTTATTTTTCACTTTGTAGTGCTTTTTTTTCAAGTCGATTGTTATTTTTTTTTGTAAAAGTTTTTTAAACAATCAATCTCCAAACTAGGCAATTTTAGGTAATGAGTCCGTGGGATTGAGAGCAATATGACGTATCATCCGGCGACGGTCACGAGTTGACCATCGCTCGCCATATACAGCATACATACCAAGTTTTTTATTTGGAATCGTGAACGCGCATCAATCACATTTTGTCTGACATAAATGGCCGTTGACGGCTTTTTCTGCTTTAATTTTACTCACAAAATGGTTTGATCTAGGAAGGAAAATATTTTTTGAAGTTTGTCTGAAAAAGTACCCGTTGGTAACATCGGAATAAATAGCGCGATAATATATATGTTGTATGATTTAGGGTCAAACTCCTATTTTTTAACCGACTTCCAAAAAGGAGGAGGTTATATGTTCGACGCGTATGTTTGTTTTTTTTTTTTTTTTTTTATGTATGTCCACCGATTTCTCCGTCGTTTGTGGACCGATTTTTTTACGTATACAACGTTTCCCCATTTCTCTTAAAAAGTCTTAAATTTGAACATTCTTTAATTTTTTTTTTTTTATCTTTGGTCCTCAAGATTTTTTCAATTATGTATGACAACCGGTTTTGATTGCACCTGTGCTTTTGATTTATAGAAAGTGCCCATTCACCTTTAAGACTTTCTGTACATGACGCCCGGAGCCGCACCGGCGCGCCGCGCGCCGTAACGCATGTTTGTGTATACGAATTAATAAAATGAGTAGGCTGTAGACTTGTGGACCATTTTCTATTTTACTAAGTACCTGGTACTTGTTGATAGGCCTACACTGTCCTCTCACTATTAACACTGTAATTTGGAAACATTGTAGAAACCATTTATTTTTAAAAGAGTTACCTTGGAGTTTCTTGCCGGCTCTTCTCCATAGGAAGCGATCAATTAGAACCGTGCACCTAGCTTCTGGCGTTTCATAAGTGCCCTTGTAAGTTTATGTGAAATAAAATATTTAGATTTTACGTTTTTGAATTTTTTTTAAATCGCCTAGCACGCCGCGATTGTTTTTACACTCATTCTGAGATATTATGAAATTTTTTAATCTTGCGTTCCGGTGCCAGTGCGGCTCCGGCGTCATGTACAAGAAGCCTAAGTGCTTTCATATAAAATAACGCAGCATCACAAATTGTTATACTACGTGTAAAAGTTACTTCAAATGGCCTGTAACCACTAATAAACTTGAACTCGCGGCATCGGCACTGACTTTCAGTGCCCTTGCCACGCTTGTTATTAATTACTGGTTTTACCTTCACGTCTGTCTTAGTACGAAAAATAACAATCACTGTTAGTTAATAGCTTCCGAAAACAATTGCATGCATGTGTATCTATCTACCTATTTGAATGCGAGTTGCTAGGTTAAAGTAAGGTTTATGATAAGCTAAGTTCCTGTTTAAGACTTTCGACTCCACCCACTTTACATAAAACTCATACGCCATGCCGTCATACATAGTGGAAGTGAACCCTCCGGGAGGGTTACCGGCATTACGTTTGAGCTAAAGTTAATCATCGCGGACGGTCAACGGCATTAGGTTTGATTCTAATTTTAAAAAACTGGCACTCCGGTAATGCCGACAGAAGTGAAAACTTGAAAAAAATCGGCACCGCCGTAATCAACGCGTTGATGGTTTTTACTTCACGGTGTCGGTAAATTCCGTTACAGTGTCGCGAAATCAATGGTTTAGTCCCATTCCAAAAATGCCCAACGCGCCTAAAGAAGTTCTAATATCAAAAATTTATTTAAAAAAAATTAAGCTCACCAACCATTAAACAATAATTTATGCTTCACAAAGTACCTGGCAGGAAGGAACGCTGTCACCTGAGGTACAGGACACGTCCTAGTTTGGATGTCAGGAGTTTCACAAAATCAAGCATGTACTTAGTCTAATTACTATATGGATCTAAGTTAGTTACTTAAGAAATTTCATTGTTAACCCTTTTTCTCTCCTTATGAACTAGGACAAATGAAAAAAAAAAAGTTGAAGTGAAAAATTCTTTAGGCGCGTTGGGCATTTTTGAGATGGGACTAAACCATTGATTTCACGACACTGTGACGACACCAGCTTTTGACCATTAAAAAGACATCGACGCGCGACGCGTTGATTATCGCGGCGCCGATTTTTTTTCAAGTTTTCACTTCTGTGCAGTTGCACTCCCGGAGTGCAACTGTTTTTTTATTTTTTTGGGTCTTTGTCGTAGACAAAATTCTGGTAAGGTATAGTTGAAGACGCACCAAAAATATAAGCTTTATAATTAATCTTCCCTCGATAATAATGACTGCATGTGAATAGCTACTTAATTAGTGCTATACTAGATACTGCATATAGACGCACGCATTAGCATTTTATTTCCAGAAGCCATTCTAAATGAATGCATTTTTTCAGTCACGATTTAAAGCTATAAAAACTGATGAGAAGCTGTCTAGGTCACAGCACGCATTCATTTAATCATTGAATTAAATATGGCAATTAACACCTGTTCCTATTATTACAAAGACGAATAAAAGATGCTTTCAATGATCATTGAGACACCAACGGGGTAATTGGATAACACACATATAAAATGACAATTAATCGTAATGGGTTTCATTTTGACAGTTCAGCCACGTTCGTAGCCTTATTTACGTTGTTGAGCAGACGAATTTTTCAAACCTATGAAGCAATGGATTAGCAATATCCTTCAAAACCCTCGGATAGTAATTTAAAGTGTTATGTAATTAGGGATACAACTTGAAATCAAACTCTTTGTTCCTCTAAAAATCGATTGATCTTCACCAATAAAATTGAACGCGATTAGCACTTCTGAACTGCGTTCAAGAACTGTCATTATTTCACAACAATAATGTCACTGACAGCTCTTGGACGCGGTTTAGATGCGTTCAGTTTCATTGGTGAAATTCACCCTTAATTTCATAGAGAAATAAAGTCACACAACGTTCAGATTCTCTTTAATAATGCAACTAAACTATCGCAAGTTTAAAACTCAGTACAGTATGCACTTTAACCTTTGTGATTACCCAGCAATTCTCGCATTTTACATTTCCTAAAGATACCGTATCAACGTGCCAAGTTTTCTACACTCGGCAACATTGAAAGAAGACGGTAGCGAAAAAGTGCAAAAAGGGGCATCGTTAGAACTCACTGACCCATTTCTGTAGTGTCCCGTAGTTTGTACTGCCCTGTTTACGGAGCGGAGCGGAAAATGAGCGCTCATTACTAGCTCAGCTGACGAAATTATCACCAAAAAAAAGATGAACGATTGCTGACCGAAGAATACAACGCTTATTAAACGGTGATTTAATAAGCGTTGCATTCTTCGGTCAACAATCGTTCATCTTTTTTTTTTACTGGCAATGGCAAAGGTTGTGACTTTTGCGGTCTGAAAATGTCAAAGTAATGAGGACGGTTAGTTTACAAACTCTTTTTGGGGTTTTTACACCTTTCCGGGTTTCTTTTGACGAATGTTGCAATAAATTAAGAAGATGTTTCTGTAGTTCTTTTAAATGGGGACCGAAGTTGTGATAAGTATTAAAGTTATGCTTTGTTATTACCACAAATAGGTTTGATGGCAGAACTCTCCAATACCATTCAATGAGTCGTCGATATCCGCTTTTGGCCTAAATACAGGGTTATTGGTTATACGTCGGAAATCCGTTAAGGGGATGTAGGAGGGGTCATTTGCAACCAAATTACCCCTGATGACCCCTATGCCAATGTCAACCATTTTCGAGTAATATGAAATTTTTTTGAAGTGAAATCTTCTTTAGGCGCGTTGGGCATTTTTGAGATGGGACTAAACCATTGATTTCGCGACACTGTGACGACACCAGCTTTTGACCATTAAAAAGACATCAACGCGTTAATTACCGCGGTGCCGATTTTTTTTAAGTTTTCGATTCTGTTGGCACTTCCGGAGTGCCACTGTTTTTTTTTATGTGTGAAGTAAAAAATATTAAATGTACTCAATAACCCTGATATACAAGGATGGTTATACGTAACAATTTTCAAGTAATTTAACATTTTAAAATGTATGAAATAAAAATGTAAAATGTAACCAATAACCCTGATATAGGTATAGGGTTAATGGTTATACGTCGGCAATACATTGTCAGCACATGTCAACAATATTCGGGTAATTTGACATTTTATATTTTTACTTCATACATTTTAAAATATAAAATGTCAAATTACTCGAAAATGGTTGACATTGACATAGGGGTCATCAGGGGTAATTTGATTGCAAATGACCTCTCCTACATCCTCTTAACAGATTGCCGACGTATAACAAATAACCCTGTATATAGGCCAATAGCGGATGTCGACGGACTAAGATGCATAGATACGATACCGGAACGAAATAGAGCAGAAAGAACATTGCAGCATTATACCTTGTTACACTTACAAACTTAGTTAGCACTTAGAAAGTCGATAACTGCCGCGTAGGAACACTAGGAACTGTTGTTATATAAAAGGGACATTCGTCCTATGTTCACTTTCTCAAACTAGGCTTTGCTAAAATGTTTTACTTGTAAGGCCTATATTTCGGACACAAAGGTAGAAATAGATCCTAGACTATAACGGTTATATTAACACGTTCAGTGCCGGAAGCCCTCCTGGAAGATTCACTCAAGTTATATTTGGGATGCCGCGTACCCTCGCGGAGGGGTCATTTTAAATGTAGGTTTTTCTTAGCAAATTCGGCATTATAAACTGTGAAAATAAAATGTGTTGTATATTTTAACAAGATTTCAAACCTAATGCCGGTGACTCTCCTCGAGGGTTAACTTTAGCGCAAACGTAATGCCGGTGACACTCCTGGAGTCAACTTGCAATATGTATGGTGGCATGGCGTATGAGCTCTATGAAAAATGGGTGGAGTCGAAAGTGTTAAGGTTGATATGGATTCTGAATACCCGTGGGCTGCCCCACAATATAAATAAGTTTTAGTTAAATTATCCCATATTTAATTCCACTGTAACTGATTGTTCTTCACTAAAAGTCCTTCTCTGGACTCTTTAGAAAAGCACCTATGAGATATACTACTTTCCCTATTTTAAACTCGGAACAGTTCCTTTAGATTTAATAACCCATCTTCAAGACCATAATTATGTTAACGAGTATCCTTGAGAACCTTTTATAAACTTTAAATTGTAGCACGAACTATGAAGGTTACCACCGAACGTGAGACCCCCATTATGTGGACGAACAATCAGATCCAACACATGCAACTATGAAAGTCAAAGTTCAAGCTAAGTGGAGGAAAAAGTGCATTAAGTATGGCTATTTTTGCACAAAAACATAACCCGGTCTTTGCTGTCGCGCAGCCGGGTAATGAGCACGATTATTATAGCTAACCCGTAAAGTAGCATGCCAGGGACTGAATTACCCAAAAATTATGGTACCTTTAAATTTTAGTATGACGTCATACCGTTAAATAAGGGTTACCGAAATATTTCAATATCGTTCTTTTTTTCGCAGTGGAATTTTGAGGTTGGATATGCATACCGGTATATTTCGATAGAAGTATTATAACCCTTATAAACGTTTCAGTAGCAGTACCTAAACCTTAATAAAAAGGGGTTTTCTTTGACGCACCGCCGCCACACTCTGTCTGTCGTTCACTTGCTGATTGTAAATCAGTATTGGTTTTTATTTCCGATCGGAAGGACAAGACTGTCAACGCACCCGCGCCGCGCCGTCTCGCATGTTTTTCGGTACCGAAATCATGTAAAGGTTAAATAACGGTTTAGCCCAACCTTTATTTCTAAAGGTATCGGTATAGCTCAACCTTTATTTTAAACCTGTACCGGTATATTTTTGAGGTATTTTAACCATTAATCGTAACCGCTTTCAGTCCTTGGAGCAGGCACAGGAGAAGATGCGGGCGTGGGCAATTACTGCCACGCCGTAGCATAATAAAATTGTCGTCACGTAAAAAGAACGCTGAGCGACAGTGTAGGGGGGTTGTCTACGCACGCAGTCGCGTCCTAAAGTACTAGGCTATTGTTTTATAATATAAGTACAATTGTTTTATTGTAGAATGTACTTTATTAGCTACTCACTTAGTACTTTGGAATACTAGTAATTAACTGTTCATTTATTTTAGCTCGATGGTCCTAGTTTATCATTTATAACTTCCAATTACAATTTTATGTAAGCGGGCACGCCCTTTATGCCTGGAGGCTTTTATTTAGATATTTAGTTATGTTTACGTTTAGTTTTTATTTTTTTTAATTCTGCTTGAGTATAGTTCTCGATGTTTTTGGTTGGTATATTGGCGTGTGCTAGCTAACATATGGCCAGTAATTTATAATTAAAATAATGTATTGTGTTGCATAATAATTTTGCATACTATTGTATATTTGAATAAATGAATTTTTTTTTTTTTTTTTGGTATAGGCTGGAGTTGATAAATCGCTCAGTGCGCAGGTAAACGGCCAGCGTTGTTTTTACGTGACGGGACCAGTATTTGTAGTGACGTGTTCAACGTGTGCCACACATGGCTATTAATTCTTGTATTCGCTATCGACGGAAAGAAATCAAGAAAAATTGATTTATTTGAAACACGTGCACATAAAAAGATGATTAAGATTATTGGAATAAAAAAACGGATAACGGCAAAACGGATCTATCGATATGAAAGGATACGCCAGACCTGTCTGTGAAAGGCGACATAGAGATTGTGTTTAAGGAATAGCAGTAGTGCAGTATTAGCGCCTTCCTGTCTGCTTATATATGATAAGCCGTGTCTATGTAAATATTTTTCTTTCTTTCTTTCTTTCCATCACCAATCCGTTTACTAAGTGTGGTGGTTATGGCCACCTACAATTGCTGTCCGCTGTCAGTTTATGAACACTGCTGAACATAAGGCTTCTAATCGACCAGCTTCATTGCCATAATCCCCACATCTGGTGATTTTAGAAAGTCTGTAGAAGAACGCTGCTATCTTTAGATTTTAAAAAACTAATGATGTTACTTAGCACTTGTATCTTACCAACTCTTCATAGTAACCTTATAAAACCTGCGGTTTCTGCCTGACCTCATAACGCATAGAACCTTGAATGATACTCACATGATGCCATAATCTTGACACTCTTTTAATAAATGATTCATAATTGCATTACTAATTCAAAATTACGTTCTGCAAATCATTTGGGACACGCAAAATAAGCTTTTGGAAATAAAATTGTTATTTAAGTACGAGTAAGTAGTATACGTAGGTAAAAATATCTGAATACTTTTAATATAAAAGAATAACAAACTGTCGATTAATGAAAATGATTTATAAGAAAAGGTCAGACTTAATTCGATTATCGCAATGAACCAACTCAGAAGTGATATTTAAAAAAAAAAACCGTGGCACTCCGGGAGTGTCAACAGAAGTGAAAATTTGAACAATTTTACTGTGCAGGATAGAAGAAAATGCTTGTATAGAACTTGGGCCGTAACCTTATCTAAATAAAGAGCACAATCGCGTTTACAAAAAAAACTTCCAAAATCTTTAAAGTAAAAATACTTGCATAGAACATTGATCCGTAACGAAATATAAATGAAGAGCACAATCGCATTAACAAAAATGAGGTGTCGGTAACGGTGTCGCAAGTTCAATTGGTTTTTCCCATCTCAAAAATGCTCAACGCGCTTAAAGAAGTTTTCACTTCAAAAACAAATTGCTTATTCTGAGTATTTCGCATTACTGCATCAATATCATCGTAGGTAGTCAAGCTCACTTGAAAAAATCGTGCACGATAAATTCCCGTTTCAGAAGAGTAAAAGTGAAAATTAACTAACGAATGAAAGTGAATTTATTCTTGGAAACAGCATAATATTTTGCTGTTTCATTCTAGAATTTATTGCATAATAATGTATGCTCTTAGTACGGTATTTTCCATTTTCATAGCAAGATTGTAAAAAAGATGAATTTTCAAATATATCTAATTCAAATGGATTTATATATATATAACTCAAATTATTTATATTTCAGGGGATACAGTCTTCTGCAGGCTTTTGAATTAGAAATATTTTATCCTTTCAACTGTCATTAACGAGACACAATAGAATTTTAATTGTTACGAGTATCCACCTCAATGAGGCGTCGTGACAAATGAGTTATGAGTTAAGATTGAGCTTAATTAATGTAATTTAATTTCCTTTTTGTTAATTTTTACTTTGTCTTGTTACAGGTAGGAGCAAAAAGTACGCGACCCCACCATTTGAGGGGGACGTGGAACCGAGTGGTTACAATCGTAAGCTATACAATTTAGTTTTCACTTTCATTACATTTCCTATTGGCTAATATTTCTTTCTCTTTAATCAATGATCATTGTGTTTGTATGGTTTTTTTGTTCCACTCGATTTTAACACTTATCTTTGTTAATATTTATCTTTCAGCCATTAATTTTTATTTTCAGCCTTCTTAACTCATTAAAATATACATTTGCATTGACTATCTAACAGATACTGTCAATGAATAAACAACGCCTTTCCAATTCTTGATTGACAGTATCCAAAATATTATTACGAGTAATATTTTGCCAACTCTTATTAGTCTTATTACACAATGCGACAATCCTTGTATCTCTGAGGCCGAAATCTTTAAACGGTACTTAGCTCGAGCTTTGACTTACACACATTCCCGTCTCTATCTTGCACTTGTAATTTGACAGTGACAGGAATAACGCTTACCCAAAGTACGTCCAGTATTTCTAATTTCTTAATGTCCCTCGGGTATCATCGGATTTCCGAATACAAACGAATGCTAATTTCCATGTCCATCAATTATTAGATTTATCGTGTATAATAATTTGAATTCAGAACTAAGTAGGTACCTACTTATTTTATTTTTGTTTTGTTTTGATTTCCGTGTGAACTATATAGAGCTGTAAAACTATTTTCCTATATGTCGTGACTGCGACTTTAGCGGCTGTCCTCCCATTTTTTAAATAAATTACATTGAGTTAAAAGAATATTAACAACTCTATGTAATTCCAAGTCGATTGAGAGCGTCCGGTCTGCACCAAGTGCAAAGGGCAACTGATAGAAATCTGACAACTGACGAAACACGAGGTTTGCCAAGGGACATTAAGAACATAGTTTGTCTGCACTAAGTAACGTTTATAAATCTAAGCTTTAGTAACGTAGCAACATTCTCTGCATTGAGCCTTTCGCCGAACAATGCCACTTTCGCATATTAAAACATCTGCATTTCCTCTTGGCTTATTGAAATTAACTATTTATACAATTGTGCTTGGAGCAACAATGACGCGGCTGCTCTGAATCTCTCATTGTACTGTCAATGTTGTTATTTACATGTACC
The DNA here is from genome assembly GCA_949152395.1 of Agrochola litura. Lineage (NCBI taxonomy): Eukaryota > Metazoa > Arthropoda > Insecta > Lepidoptera > Noctuidae > Agrochola > Agrochola litura. Next base: position 7,787,483 of record OX424508.1, read on the forward strand.
CGCCCTGTTTCCGCTCAACTTGCAAGGCTGTGTTTTTTCCGAATGAATATGATATTGCAATATCCACCAAAATTTTCATCAAACTTGCCAACACCTGTACAGGCTGGCATCGACAAGAAAACTGTTACCATGGATTCAGTACATGATTCTGAAACCCACAGGGTCGAAATTTTTCGTCGGTTATTTAAAAAAAATCTGCTGTTTCATAGAAAAGTGCAATACCTACGCGGTCAAAATGTATGGAACAGCTGATTTTTTAAGTGAAAACTTCTTTAGGCGCGTTGGGCATTTTTGAGATGGGACTAAACCATTGATTTCGCGACACTGTAATGCGATTTACCGACACCGTGGAGTAAAAGACATCAACGCGTTGATAACCGCGGTGCCGATTTTTTTTCAAGTTTTCACTTCTGACACTCCCGGAGTGCCAGTTTTAATAACCTACTTAAATTTTCAACGCAGGGTGGTTCAGAATCATGTACTGAATCCATGGTAACAGTTTTCGCGTCGATGTCCCTGCCACCTGTATCTTCGTCAAGAATACTCTAGTAATGAGACACTTAATGAAATCCGACCATTCCTATGCATTTGCTTCCGATAGAGGCTCGGGCACATATTCATGAAGCATACAACAAAATTATATGGTAATGCAAGGTTTGAAGATGACAGTTTGACGTAAAATTGTGTAAATGTTAGGTGGGTCTTGAAGTGCATCCAGCTTCTGACGTTTCATAAGTGCCCTTGTGAAATAAAATATTTTGAATTTGTCTGAAAGCAAGCTTGTAGTTTTCTATAGTCTTACTATTGCCAAAAATTTTGAAGTTTTAATGACATTTTAATTAAACTTATTTTTCAAAATTTCCTAAAAATAAAATTAGATAAAAAATATTTAAAAAAATTAACTACCTTCTGCCCGAAACTTCGTCCGCGTGACAATTCGGCTACCGACCCACCGCGTCGCATCGCATCGTCCGCCCGCGCTATAACTTCGTTTTCACTTAGCGTACTTTCTGGTCTTTTTACTTTTTGCTCAGCATGTTTCATAACCTATAACCTTTCTCAAGAATTGGGCTATCCAACGCAAAAATATTTTTTTCAAATCTAACTGGTACTTTCGGAGATTACCCCCTACATACAAACTTCCAAATACATCTTTATAATATTAGTATAGATAGGTATTTCTGATGATCAATGATGATGATATCAGTGTTCTCGTAGGTCATTCGGCTGACCAGGCTGTATCTCCTCACATTGTAAAATCGCCATTCACAAGAATGACTAATCCAAATTGAATTTGAATACTTAGCTTGAATCTTTTTTGTTAAAATGACATCAACACTAAATATTCAAATTCATTGCTATACATCATTATAAATTATATATACTTACATTTACCAATGCTCTATCCGGACCGGCCAGTCTGCTTGACATTTGAACTAGCCGGTATCCTGCGAAGGCCGATCCCAACTTCATGCATTCTGCACACAGTATCAGGTGGCCTAGCATATTCAACCACCCGGGACAAAATACTTTTTGTGCTACGACTGACGCATACAAAATTAAAGAGCTTTGCGAACCGACACAGGCTCTTTTGAAAAATTATGAATAATGAACGAAATTTTCTGGCACGTTTCCAAATGCTCGCGAATTATCCTTAGAGTGGGGTGCGGATTTATTAAAATGTGTTTGCCTTTTAGCAGTTCACTGGCAGGATGGTTTCTTAAAGTACCTACATGTCTCTCGTTAATCGTTAAAAGGCGAAAATTATTGATGTGCAAAAAAATCTCCATGTGCTGAATTCACTCAACAGTAAAAAAGCCTATCAAATAACAATAAAAGAATCCACGCAAGTCCGAAATCATACAAATCTTACACAACAACGCAGTTCGCGTGGTAATTATATGTGGTTGCTTGTAAAAGTCAAGGGCGCGAAGATCGCCGGGCACTCGGAACGTTGCTATTCGATTGAAATCCACATACCTGAGAATCCACCGCTCACTATATGACTCGTTTGACTTTTCACCTTTTATTTTCCATTTACACACAGGTTCCTAAAGTTTCGTACATTGTGACGGAAATGTGTGGGAAACGCCAGCTGTCGTGCACCCCATGAAACCATAGTAACGCCCTCGTTCGAAATATTTGCTCTATGTGCTTACCAGCTGTTTTCATTTTTCGATTATTATTCGCAATCGGTTTTTAAAGCGTTATTGTTTTCATAAAAGTTGTCTTTTTCACGTTCATCTATGTATCTTCGTATCTTTCTATGTGTTATTCTTTTAACTCTATAGTCAGTGTTCTATTGCTCATAAAAATGTTGTAAAATATAGATTAGTGATCACGTAGGCCCTGATCTCTAGTCTTTCTTTAGGACAGCAATTAGCCACTATCTGGCATGGAATTAGGCACCCTCTCCCCATTAATGAGCACGTCGTAAAACATGACTAAAGAATGGTTGCACGAAGCTCCTCCTTACAACCAAATAACTTATTGCGATCACTAATCCGGTTGCTGAGAAGACCATTTAAAATTCTATATTAATCTTATCCTATAATTCGAACTTTTAATATAATAAAGATGTCGAATGAGATCGGCAATGTTGATCAGTTTACGCTCCAACTTTCTTTAATAGTGACGATGCACACGATCGGTAGATGAACATGAATGAATGATGATTGAACACTTTTGACTCGTCACGCGCCACGCGGAATTGTCGTTCAGAGTGTGATTAGAATATCTAACGCTTAGCGTGACACGACACGGTGCCGTGCCACTTTCCGTGACACCGCGTTTCCGTGACGTCTCCACATGTTGTCAATCGTGATTTTTCACGGAAACACTCTGTTTATGAATGTAGTTTGAAAGTGCTGTTTTCGTTTTCATTTTGATATGGTTTTGCTCTCTTTTATTTCATCGAGGCGTTTCGTCGGTTTGTATCATTTCTAAAAGAACATTTTGTATTTTTTTTACTGGTTTAAAACGTCACCTTCGCGCACATTTCAAAACTGTATAAGCATTCAAAGAATTCAGACTCTTACAACATTTAAACATAAACATTTTTTTTCTTAGTCTTGAATCTAGCTCAATGAAAACTTGAACAAGTGGCTAACACGGGCCAACTCGAAAAGTGCACAGGTCATTGGCAAAATAACATGTTCTATTCACTGAGCTAATAATAGCTGAGACATATTCTAAAAAGTATATCTTTCAGTAGTTACTGAATGTCTCTCAGTTCACTATGACTCTTGGCAAAGACCTCGTCTAACAACGTTTCTTATTTCTGACAACTCTTCTCCAAATAGACTCGCTGTTATCTGTGTTTCATCTTTCCATATTTTAAGTGGGTTTTCCCCTGTTCCTTTTTCCATAGCATGTAGCTTGCAATCTCCATGTTAACAGCTTTTAAATTACAGGTATTTAAAATAAAGCCGACGATAAATTTCACATCCACGCCTCGTACCCACGTACCTTAAAAAAAGACAGATACAACATTTAATGCCTTTTACCAGCTCGAACATAATGTAGTTTATTCAACCGTCTGTAAAAGGCTCAGTGTTCGCTATCCGAACAATGAATAATTGGCTCAATACATACAATAAGTAACAAAAAGCCATAGAATAAGGCCCGCCGTCCACAACCCTACTCAAAAGTATTCAGTCACAAACTCAAATAACTAATGAGCAACTAGATGGTCACAGCACTAATAGGTATTTCAATGGCTGTCCGTACACGTTGCAACTAATCACAAACAAGTTCATAACGTGTTAGTAAAAGAAGAGAAAGAAAAGAAAGAAAAATAGTTCATTTACTAATCGAGTTTACTTATTTTTAGGACACTACTTGTATAACCAGTTTAACAGAGTGCTAACGATTTATAGTTTAAGTTATAATAGGTGTAACTTAATAGTACAAGAATATTTGGCAAAACTCAATATGTAGTAGTTGCCTAGGTAAAAAAACAGAAATACTATTTAGTCCGTCTTTCAGATGATAAAAAAATATTAGACACGTATTTTTTGCTTTATCATATTAATCAAAAATAACTTAGAAAACACGCATTAAAGTTGGGGAGTGGGGGCTCGCTACGTCACAACGCACTATTAAATCTAGCAAGGCGTGACGTCATGCCACATGTTAACTCAATGTATCGTCGTAATCTTTTGATTACGTCAAAAAAGAAAAAATACGTGTTCAATATTTTTTTATTATCTGAAAGACGGACTAAAAATAAAAAAAATGGACACAGGCCTATTATGCAGACACGGAAAAATTACTAGAAATGTTAAAATAAAATTTATAGCTACCCACTCTATTTTAAGTCTATACTCTATATTAAGTATCTTCCTTTACCAAATTAATAATACTTTGTCTGCTTTAATATTAATCGTTAATTTATTTAAACATAATAATCTTACATAATCTAGTTTTAAAATAATATACCTACCCAAATAGTTACTATTTAAGTCATTGAAAATATTATGTCTTCTTTTTAATTTAGCTTCTAATAAATGTATTGTTGTCTTCTTTTTAAATGTTTGATGTAAACTGATGGCCTGAAACACAGGTTTTCATAAACCTAGATCAGGCTGGTTTACATTACAGTCAGAATAAAATTTTCTTCGATTGTAATTAATGAAATCATAATTTTACTTGATACTTGAATACATTTTATTATTTATTTATTTAAAATACACATTAAAATTATACACAATAATACTGAAATCAAGCCCTTACGTCGCGTCGCGTCGTGTACGGACGACCATTGAAATACTAGTGCTGTGACATTGACTACTCATGGTGATGTTTTTCTGTCCATTTTTCCTGCCCATCATGAACAACCACCATTCACATTCCAGGATTTGAACGAGACGAATAACAGAGCTGACCAGAGGCAATCGCTTTCAAAGCGTTTGGTATTTCTACAACAACTTTCAACAGGATTGACTGCTTCTCTGTAACTTATGTCAATCCAATACATTTTTTAATTTTTCATTATTGTTATCGCTAATAAAATGTCACTTAGCCTAGGCCCTCTGGTAGCTTCTTACTGGTCCAAAAAAGTTCAATCGACACGAAAAGAAGTAGACTGGCGTTGATCTGCGTTCAGCGCTCGGTGCGGCAACACGCCGTGTTCGGGTTCGCGACACGTCAATCGTAATCCTGAGGATGCTTCGTTGAAAGGTGAAACACGTGTCGATTTCTTTCAGGTGATTTTTTATGGCTCTTTAGAAATAAGTTAAGCGGAACAGGATACTAAATATATTCACGTCTATTGTATTTTTTAAATAGATTGGCGTATTTTCTGAGTAGCGTCGTGGACGATGGCCCTAAAAGTTCTCAGGTAGACGCACCAAGTCTAGGTCTTTACTTCTTTAGTCTAGACCTTGCCCTTTGTCGGTTAACGACACCGAAATGCAGGTTCCTTTGGACGGATTTTTAATGGCGACCAAAGCTTTTATTATCGTTTTTTTGTTGAAAAACTGTCGAAGGAAGGAAAGGGAAGTTGTGCTCGTTTTGGGTTCCTGTGTCATGGTCGGTTGAATTTGTAATTTCCACATTTTTAAGTAGTTAAATTTCGAGTAGATAGACCAAAAAGGCATTCTGTCACAGATCTAGACCAATGAAGCGAGGAAGTAGATCACACTTCTAAAAATAAACCTCCACTTCAGTTGCAAACACTGAAAATAATATCTCTGACAATAAATACTCTTAAAAGGCTCAATTACAATACAATCTAGCTACCTATATCCGTTTCGGGAGTAATTTATCTGTATGTATTTGAAAATAAACCCCAAAAAGCAACTCAAATTACGTCTGTAAATAAAGTTAAGTGGAAAGCTTTTTCGACTCTTCAAAAGGACTTTGAAAAGCTTATTTGTATTTTTTAAACGACATGTGATAGAAATTTTAATTAAATAGATGTGACAGCTGTGACCCTATACCTATTTAGCATCTCTAAAAAAACATTGCTCCAACAGGTCACACATATTTCCAAATAAAACAACCTTAACCGACCGACACTTCAGAGAGGGTTACATAAACATTCAAAAACACAAACCTTCGAAAGGTCATTTGGAATGTAGCTTCACGGCTCTCGTGTGGATCGGTGGACCGTTTGCGCCATCTTCGTTAGATCGCGCTTGACCACAAAAATGCGGCTTTCAATCCGAAGGTTGCATAAAGGCTTTGCGTTTATCATTGTTGGCTGCTTTAGTAGAACCGGCACAACCGCGCAGAGCGCATGCGTCGAAGCGCCCGCGCATTTCCCACTTCGTTCGTAACTTTTAGTCTCCGCTTGCCAATGAGGTGTCAGTGTGTGCGAAAACGTGATTATTTTCTCCGTGTAAGCATTAGATTAAATTTAATGAGAATTACGTCTCGTTAGCATATTTTTTTATCTATTTTCTCTTAAAATATTTATTGCGAACGCTAAAAGTTGTTAAGCGGGTATTTAACGTTAATTATTTTAAGTTCGACCTTGACATTAAGTGGTGACATTATATTATGTTTATGGTATTTATTAATTTAGCCATTTTATTATTGAATAATCTTAATTGTCGGAATTAATATTGAATCGCCAATTTTGAGAGGTGTAATATTTGTTGAAAATGTTTTACTTTGGTTTAACTATGGTAATAAATCAGTGTCTGCTTAGTTTATCTTCGATTGCGGACGAGCTGGGGGAAATTCTGATATCCTATGAAATCTATCCGGACACCGCCCGCTCGTGATAAATTACCACGTGCATTGCGCAATTTCATTCCAAACACCTTGGAACGGAAATTTAATCAACATTGCACCGATATCGATGGACAGGCGACATTTAATTAAGCGAAAATATTAATGGAAAGTGAGACTGTCGTGAACAGGAACCCGGTACCTCGAAACTTGCGTTCCCTTTGGAGGTCCCAGAATTATTTTAGCAATCTTGATCGTGATGTTCTCAATGTCAAGTGTTGAGTGGAAGATCATTTCAATGTCATTAAACGGATACATACATAGATACATTTCTTTTGTTTTTGTGAGTTGTTAACTGTTGTGTTTCAGACGAAGATAATGGCAATAGATTAATTACTTTACCAGTAAACTGAACGAACGTCAGAAAGGTCTTTTAAACCAAGAAATGTATTTCTATGTAACCCATGCTATGCCTACCAACATCTATGTACCTACTTACCATTTGACATTTACGCTTAACATGAAACGCACGATAGTCTGTAAGAGTTGTTTTAATTCAATTAAGACGCATATTCTCCTAATATCACTTTTGATTTCAGTGCCATATGTATATTACCCGTTTATAAACCAGAATAGCGAACAAATAAAAATAAAAAAACGAAAATTTATTCTCTGCTTTAAATACTTGCAAGACATATGATATTATAATTTAATTCTAGACTATATTATACATGATAGGACACTATATATGGCTGACTAGTTTTTTCTTTACATTTTAATATCTAGATACCTATTTAAGTTTAATGTAGGCGCACCATAATCCTTGTAGGAATTCGAAATATCGAACGTCAAGAAAAAAAAAGAATGTGAGCTTTATAGCTCAATCAACCTTTGAAAATGTGACATTTCTACATCCGTGTTCCCATTGTTTTTTTTTGCAAGCTCTTGTCTCTTGTGCAAGTGATATTCGCGTGCACTTTTGACTTCCTAAGGTCACACACCTTTTACATTCTATAGGGTGACTGTACCTAGTGCTGACTGTCACCAGCCAACGCTTACGAATATTACATGTTGTAGGTATTTTCATAATTACAAGGCATATTATAAGTATTATAGCACACAGACAGACGAAAAGATGCTTATGTAGCAACATAAGTTATGTAAAACCTGAGGAGACCAAATTAAATAATATACAGCTCGTCGACACTTAATGTTGTGTGACATTTAAACAAACATCGAATATGAAATAAAACTAATATTACTGGTATTATAATTAAAAATGTCGTTTGCGTCTGCAAAAGTTTTAAATCAATTTATTTATAGATGGTGAACAATAATTATAAAAATGTATGTATTTTAGCGGCGCGTTTCATGGCTCTAACAAAGAAATTACTATTAGGTACATACTTTGCTAAACAGTGTAAGTACCACGTTACATATACATCTGAAATACATAGGTATACCTAAAAATAAAAAACCTAGGTTCAAACAATAGAAGATTCAAGAAAAGTCCAATGTTTTAACAAAATTTGTTTTAACTTAACAAATCAGCAACTAAAAAGTACATTAAGTAACTGCAATGGGTCTACAATTCCTTGAGATGATTACAATAAAGACCTTGTATTACACGAACAACTTCACAAATTTTATTTTAAATACATAATACGTATAATTGCGTTATTACAAAAACAACTTGCAATGTTTTCGACTTGCACAATACTATGAAAATATCGTGAACTGGCACACGCGAGAATATGTTAGATTATCTTGATTTAATGTTGCATCCAACGGATTTGAGTCATTTATCATCTTAGCTGAGCTTAGCAATCTGAGGCGTAGGAATGTAGCACGCAATCCCAAATAAATCAGGCCCTGAAATTAATTTGCTCGATGTCAGTAAATAAATGAAAATGTAGGTACTGAAACCGAAGAAGTGTGAAATATAACGCAAGAATTAAATGTATAAAGCTTGTCAGATGCTGATAACATACATAATTATAACTTAGTATTTTTGGTAAAGCTAATGAAGCAATTTATTGTTCAGATATTTACCAACATGCAACAAAAGATAAGAAAGGCATTTAGGATGTGAAATACGCTGGTTAAAACATACATTCACTGACAGACAACGCAGAAGACTAAATCAGTCTAGAAACAAGGATTTCTCCTTAAATAATAATGAACTGCCTCGTTGGTCTAGTGGTCGCAAGCGCTACTGCTGAGCATGAGGTCCTGGGTTCGATTCCCAGGTCGGTCAAAGTGTTATTGAGTTTTTCTATCTGGAATTTCTCAGTAGCAGCCCGGAGTCTGGATTTGTGCCCGGTTGATGGCAATAGGCTCGCCCCCTATTACATGGGACTTAAACATAACTGGCGAAATGTGGGTGTACCTGCTACAGGGACACCTCTGCCCAACCCTTCGGGGAAACAAGGCGTGATGTTATGTTATGTTATAATAATGAAAGTGAGCACTAAGGAAGAATGTTTTAAAATTCATCCCCAATAAATTACTAGGGGATGAAACTTATAATTTCACAAACACCTTCCCCTCCTACGGGAAAAACAAACTATACATTTCAAATTATATGCCTCATGGATATACAAGGTGCCATCCTAATAAAAATACACTCCATGCCATTAATATGGATCATTTTGCAATGGAAAAGATACGAATATGGAAATCACCTTCCGCATAGGAAATGATCTAATCTAATGCAGCATCATGCGTGTATCCTTCAAACTGTATATATAAAATAATATAAACATTAAGCCATCCATAACGAATGAAGGAAGACCCAAATAACTCCACGGCCTACCGGAAACTGTTTTATTAATACATAAATTAATACTTAATCATTAATTAGATAGGAGAATCACCGACAAGAATTCCAAGACCATATTTTTGTAGCAAATTCTATGCCTTAGTAATCCGTAGTAGAATGTTCAGTGGAAGGCATTCCGGGGTTAAATACTAGTTTTAAATCTTTAAGCGCTCATTAAAGGTTTATGTCACCTCATTAAGGCAAGCGAATCTGACGGACGGAGCTAGTATATCAAGTATTCAGCAAAGCCACGCAATAGTGTGCAAACGTTACGGTACTGACGAAGTGTAAGACTAAAGTGATCAACAAAGATGTGGCAAAGGAAAGTTCTGTGCGGCCTGGTCCTGGTGATGACCTGGATCGGAAATACGGCGACCGTCAGCTACTCGAATCAGCTCAACCAGCTCGGGAACGGCGTGAACAAACAAGGTAATGTTGAGTTCAAGAAAACTGCTATAACAAGTTGTTTTTCGTTTCCAGAAAAAAATTGTGTTTTGAATCATTTGAAAGAACTGTCTTTTTTAACCGTCTTCAAAAAGGAGGTGGTTTTCAATTGTATGTTTTTTTTTTAATGTTTGTTACGCGATTACTCCGCCAATTCGTCGCCAACACTGCAAAGGGGCGAACCTCATACAAACGGTCAAAAATTAGTTTAGTATACAATATGCTCCAGTTGTCGAGCTCTATGTCGTCACAAAAGGGCGAAGCTCTAAGACTAACAGAAACGAAAAAAGATTGACGGCATATCTTAAAATCAGTTGCAGGGTTTTTTTTTTTTGTTCTAAATTATACCTATATGTTTTCATAAATATCATCAAAATAAGCGCGTCATCGGGAGAAAAAAACGTTTTTTGGCTCTCCTGTAAAATTTTCTTATTTGAGGTTCGCCCCTTTGCGGTGTTGGTGACGAATTATGAATTGATTTTGATTATTCTTTTTTTGTTTGGTAGGTCATACTTTAGAGGTGGTCCCATATAAATTTTATTAACTTTGCTTGGGTAGTTTTTGAGTTAGCTTCAATAATACGTATTTTTTCCAACTTAGTATGTGGACGATATGATAAGTTCCTGTCACTGTTATTTACATAGCAGGAAGTGGTAATCGAATTTGTGTGGGGTAGGTGCCACAACTAAAAACGTCTTACAAAAAAAAAAAAAACTGACTTTACAAAAAAAACACTACATAGTGAAAAATAACTCGAAGTCGGTTGTTTTTTTCTTGTAAAATTTATTGTTGTTATTATTATTCACTCCTTGCGATAAGATGTAATGATACGATAAGCATCAAAGTACACTTATTAGATTGTTATAGATGACCACTTTGAGAGTGTTGCAAATTCATTGATGAAGTTTTCGTTCGAGCTTATCTCACCGTCCACCGATCATTCATATTTTTGCAAAAATTAAATTATCGTTTTTTCTTGAAAAAAAATCTGCTATTCATTATTCTGTACATTTGTATTCGCATAACTCGTCAAACTATAGGGAACAGCAGAATTTTTTTTCGCGATTTCAGGTTTGGTCCCATAATAAAAGTTGTTTATAATGATGAGTAAAGTCACGTTTTAAAGTTAGCAGACTGGTTAAAAAAAATCTTGTACAAATATGAGTATATCTAATTTAACTGATCCAAGTGAAGAATGAACATAAAATGTTGTTTTTTGTTCATTTGAAAAGGATGACATTAATATTGCTGAATAATTGTATTAAATTTATTATTATTGACATTTAATTTTGACATAACTATAATTTCTCTATTTAATTGTGCTAATATAAAAGAAAATAATAATGTTTAATGCATGCTAATTTAGGATGATGAGGGCAGGCGAATGAAAATTGCAATGCTTGTAAAAGGCTGCTAAGTCATAAGTATACCATACCATAACACCAACATTGTACACTTAGTTCGCAATAAACGTTTTTGACTTTTGACTTTTTATCGTATAATTCGATTATTTTGATGTCCGTTTAGTCTTTAAATTCGTTTTTGGCATTTATCGAAATACCAACACGTGCGTGCGAGAACAATGCGAGACATTTTATCATTGGGGACATCGCAGCATTGTTTTTATGAATCAATAAAGAATTTGAGGTGTGGCTCCTTCACACAAGTCATAAATCAAGAGTCGAAGAAGAATTTTAAGTTACATTCTTATAAAAACAAATGATAGTATAAAATTTAAGTGTGGTGCAATATTGTGGTTAACTTTTTTGAAGTCTTCAAAATGAAAGTCTAACCGCACTGATGACTACTTATAATTCATATGAACTGTTATGAAACCGCGCACTGATTTTAGCATTGGCAAAATAATAACTATTTTAAGTACTGTAGTAATAATATTGTTTGCTTCTGTCTCAAATTCTCAAACCATATACTGACTGTGAAGACTGAAGACTTCATAGGAACAGAACTCTCATGAAACCGCGCACCGATTTTGACAGTGACGAAAAATACTTATGTAGCTACTTTGTTGACTTGTGTAAAACCTGTTTTTAGGGTTCCGTACCTCAACAGGAAAAAACGGAACCCTTATAGGATCACTTCGTTGTCCGTTCGTCAGTCTGTCAAGGCCCTTTTTCTCAAGGACGCGTGGTTGTATCAAGTTGAAATTAATTTCAAATTGATACAACCACGCAATAGGTTTATAAGGTCCCTAGGAGCTCTAAAAAAATCAAGCTTCTATGTCAACGCAATAAAAAAATACGGTCATTTATGCGACGTATTTTGATACTCGCAAATAAATCAAAACCTGGGGTACTTCCTTGACCTAGAATCATAAAATTTGGCAGGAAGCAAGGTCTCACAGTACATGTAAAATAAAAAATTCTTAAAATAGTTAATATGTAGGTAAACCACAAAAAAAAAATACAAACTTACATTTGCAGTTGGAGAATTGACCGTGACGTATGGGAGAACATGTTTTTCAACTACAATGTTAATTATGTTTTTGGGATGAACTCATCCCAACTACGGAACACTTAATTGTGCGTGGTCTGACACGCACTTGGGCGGTTTTTTTTTTGTTAAACTAACTCGGGTAATTGTGTGGATCGTGGAAGATTTACATCACTTGGGCTGTGTTCGATGTGAGTCTGATAGAAATTATGTGTTTGGGGTCTTGAGGTTGAACCAACTTGATTTAGGCACATTGTATAGAATTTTGTCTCAACTAAAATGGTGATGATGCGACGAGTCTGTTCAGGTTTATGGCCTAAATGTAATCCATAGAAACATGTATTTTATTATTATTTATTCACAGTATGATGGGAAAGTCAAACGCATTGCGGTTATAAAAGTCCCTAATTAAAATTATTTAAAAAAAAGCTTAATTTGCGATTTAATTGCCCATGGCATACCGTAAGTTGAAAGCAACAATAAAGACGAGCCCCACTCTTCTTCCTAAACACGATTACTGTGCAGCAAGCTTATAAGCATGACCGCAATAGAAACGGGTTTTGTCGACGGAAGAATAGACAAAATGACAGATAAACAATGCCAATCTGTTATTTTGTCTATTCTACCGTCGACAAAACCCGTAGAAAATCCGTTTCTATGGTTATCATTATGCTACACGTGCTGTAAGCGATTAGGAAGAAGAGAGGGGCGCGTCTTCATGGATGGCACTATCTAAGTATTCTATAAACAGTGCTTGGAAGATGCAAGTCATTTGTTGCTTCAATTCTATTGTATGTCACAGGCAAGAAATTTATGTTGCGTAAATGAAGCGTTAATTGAATACCACGTCATTTAAAATCGAAATATGTTCAAGTTTGATCACAAATATTGATTGACAGGCTTTTACATCACTTGACAACGCTACGCACAATTTAACACTTTAATTAAATTTTAAAAATACTGAATTGCCAGAAACTGACCTCATGGTTAGTAAGTGCCACCTAAGCGATCCTAATGTTTATCACCATTTACATCACTAAATATTATAAAACAAAGTCCTCCCGCGGCGTCTGTCTGTCTGAACACGATAAACTCAAAAACTACCGAACTGATTTTCATACGGTTTTCACTAATGGACGGAGTGATTCATGAGGAAGGTTTAGCTGTATAATTAATTACGGTTTTGTGTACGATTTTTTACCAAGCGCTAAAACCGTGCGAAGCAAGGGCGAGTAGCTAGTCTTAAATGTTTTGTAACTAGAATTGGTTACATCGTTGACCTTTGTGGTTTGGTTTGTTTGTATGAAGAAACTGCGTGTGCGCCACGCAGTTTCTTCATAAAACATGATGGATCTATTAAATGTCAAGCAGGAACATAGCAGTAATGTTTACTATGCAAGGTTGTTCATGTCCAACAAAAACAGATGAGAGGTCAAGAAAGACGTTGAGTCAACTTTGTAATTGCTTTACTTTTGACAACAATTCACTAAGGTTGAAACTGTCTAAAGCAGAGTTTCCGGCGCGTGTTTTTTCGAAACATTACACAAAAAACCTTACACATAAACATTTATTTTCATACAAAACGTCGTGTTTGGTGTTTGGCCACGCCTCTTTGTTGCGATGTTTTTGTGTAAAAACACGCGCGGGAAACCCGGCTTTACTGTTACATAGAACAAAAAAATCTTGTCGTTTTATAACTTGCAAGTACTTTCAACCTAATAGTGAAAAAGCAATTACGATATCTTCTTTTCATAAGTATGTAGGTAAGTACACCGATAAGTACAAATACCTTTTAACCTCATGTCGTAGGTTTGCTGAAAAAAAGACAAATCTTCGCACATTGTCTTTTGTTTTAAAAGTTATGACGCACTCAAAAACAATGACTGCCGCCTACATAGAGCAAACATTTTTCTTTCTTGCGTGCACACCACACTCTTTTGTTGAGTGTACCTACGCACATGATCGTAAAAGTTTCGCCTTAGGCCGTGTACAGATTGGAGAAACGTAATTTGGAATGTAACACAAATGAGCCGTCGAATCCTATGCAATGTATCATGGAATATAACACAATAACTAGATGTTTTTAAGGTTCTGCACCTCAAAAGGAAGAAACGGAACCCTTATAGGATCACTCATGTGTCTGTCTGTCTGTCCGTCTGTTCAGCCAATATGTATTTCTGTGACAGATAAAGATATTTAAGAAATTCAATGAAAATTGACCATTCCCCAAAATTATTGGACAAAAATTTTTGAAAAAAATACCTAGTAAGTATGGCTCTTTACGCATAGATTATAGGAAAACCTATAAGAAGACTATGGTCTTAAAATAACATGGTAAATCTCTCAATATTGTGCGTACAAACTTACATTTGCAGTTGGAATGCATGTATTTCAACTACAATGTTAAGTTTGTATTTGGGATAAATTCATCCCAACTACGGAAACCTTTATTGTGCGTAGTCGGACACACTTGGCCGGTTTAAAAAAAATATATTCTACATTTTATGTTACGTTTCACCAATCTGTACTTGGCATTATAGAGTGCTTTATATTTTATGCCCCTAAAATTCAAATCAATCTGCCTAGCCTTTTCTAGCCTATGCTGGTGTTGGCTTCCAGTCTAACCGGATACAGCTGCCAGTATTTTACATGAAGCGACTGCCTATCTGACCTTTATTAATGATATCGTGGTCAGACTTTAGTCTTCAGACGACCCGTAACGACTGTCAAAGATCCACGAATGAGTCTCGGTATGTAAAGATGTTCACCCATCCATAGACCAATCCCGGAGAGCGTAACTTAACCTGATGGATCGCCCCGTGCGGCTGTTATTTCTTAGCCACGAGTTTGCCTAAAAGAAGATAGATAGAATATTCTTTCTTATACTTAAGACGCAGATATATGCCAGTGACCTTGAGTGGTTAGCCTGCGTGTTCTGTACTGAGCTCACGCCACGCGTCGTACGTCCAGCCAGTAATAAGACTCGCCCATCAAGGAGCGCTGTCCCAAAATAGACGCTTTATTAATTTATTATACATTAATTAAACACGTATATTTAAAGATCAGTAATTAAATTGTCTTTAAAATGGTGAAAGTTTCAGAAAAATACGCTTGATAGATTTTGCGTGATTCTCAGTTTTTTATCCGCGTTAGACATAACTTTATAAATTAATTTCACTATGTAATATAAACATAATCTAAATATTCCTATATTAAGTTACTAAGAAAATGCTCTAATTTAACATAATTTTTTTCCAAATCATTAACACTACTCGTTTAGACGTGATCTTCAGTATAAAATCATTAAAAGTCGGTTATCGTCGCCTTAAGTGGAAAACTGCTAGGATAGTTCACACAAGGTTCACAACTTCACGAAAAGGTTAGTTGTATTTTGTATTTAACAGTAACGCAAGACGCTACTGCATTCCCACATAATTTAACTCTAAATGGTTTTTATGAATAATTTAACTTATAATTACTTATTTATTTACATAAAAATTAACCTGCCTCGTTAGTCTAGTGATCGCAAGCTGAAGTCCTGGGTTCGATTCCCGAGTCGGGCATAGTGTTATTGGGTTTTTCCATCTGGAATTGTTCAGTAGCAGCCCGGAGTCTGGATTTGTGCCCGGTTGATGGCAATAGGCTCGCCCCCTATTACATGGGACTTAAACATATCTGGCGAAATGTGGGTGTACTATAGTTACACCTCTGCCTAACCCTTCGGGGAATACAGGCGTGATGTTATGTTATCTAATACCTTTAAACGAGCAATTCTTGTGTATATGTATATAATCTGAATCTCGGAAACGGCTCCAACGATTTTCATGAAATTTAGTATGCAGGGCGTTTTGGGGACGATAAATCGATCTAGTTAGGTTTCATTTCTAGAAAACGTCGTTCAAAAAAACGGTTCATGGTCAACCAGATAATGGTGCCGATTCCCTTGTTCACAAACTAAACTAAATTTAAGTTCAGTGCATCTTTTTCTTTCTATTTCATTAAGAAAAGGACAGAAGATAAATTTTAGTTTAGTCCTGTCAAATTAATCAGCGCTTGACGTAAATTGACGTAATTTTAGTAGGCAAGTTTTAAATCACGTCTATACTTGTATGTAGTAGTGACAGGCGCTGATTAATTTGACAGGACTAAACTAAAATTTATCTTCTGTCCTTTTCTTAAAGAAATAGAAAGAAAAAGAGGCACTGAACTTAAATTTAGTTCAGTTTGTGAACAAGGGAATCGGCACCATTGTTAACTTAAAGTTCGATAAATTCTTTAAGCACGTGTCTACATCTTTAATTACAGAACAGTTAAGTGATTGTAAAATATGCAGTAACATTTTATCAAGAGCGTTCGACAATAAAAGTTTCACAATTCTATTTAAATATCATTTAATATGTTTAAATTAACAATTTGTTAGCTTTGTCAACCTAGTATCCAAGTTTAAATATTAGTTTAATCATTGGTTACGCAAAAGAAAATATATTTTGCATCTTTACAATAGGGATCTTTACAATAGAGGAGCTCGTGGCTAAGTAATAACAGCCGCACGGGTCGATCCATCAGGTTAAGCTACGTTTGCCGGGGTTGGTCTGTGGATGGGTGACCATCTTAATATACCGAGACTCCTCCGTGCCTCGGAAAGCACGTTAAGCCGTTGGTCCCGACTGTCAATCGTGGATCTTTGACAATCGTTACGGGTCGTCAGAAGCCCGAAAGTCTGATAACCAGTCTTACCAAGGTGTATCGTATTACCCAGTTACTGGGTTGTGGAGGTCAGATAGGCACTTAGGAAGTCGCTCTATGTAAAATACTGGTATTCAGCTGCATCCGGTTAGACTGGAAGCCGACCCCAACATAGTTGGGAAAAGGCTAGGCAGGCAGACAATAAACTTAATTTATTTTGATGACTTAGTTGCATCAAATTTTTACGAACAAACAGGCAGAAGGAAGACCTAAGGTCTTCCGCCTGACGCAGGTCCTCACCGGACACGGGTGCTTCGGGAGGTACCTGTTCAGGATAAGGCGGGAGGAAACACCCGGGTGTCACCATTGTGTGGATCGGCCTGAGGACACGGTGGAGCATACGGTGGAGGTCTGCCCGGCTTGGGCGGAGCAACGCCGTGTCCTCGTGGAGGCGATCGGCGGCGGTGATCTCTCGCGTCCGGCCCTGGTTCAGGCCATGGTACGGAGCGAGAGGAAATGGCAGGCCGTCACCTCCTTCTGCGAAGCGGTAATGCTCGCGAAGGAGGAGGCGGAACGCGTGAGGGAGAGGCAAATTTCGCGCCCTCACGCTCCTAACCGCCGCAGGAGGAGACGCCCGGGGCGGGAATCGCGTGCCGATTTCCGGCCACCGTAGGCGCGGGCTTGCGGACGGTGAGCAATGGGTAGCTCGCCGTCCGGTAAGGACCAAGCCCGGGTCGACGGCGCGTTGTGTTCCACGCGCGCCTCAAAGAGATGTCAGCAGAATTGACGGGGTCCGTTAGGGCCAATGCCTGCCGGGGGTTCGAAGAAAACCGATGGGGACATCGTGGCCCCCGGCAACAGGGCAACCGAAGGAACACGGGTGGGTTTTAGTCAGTAAGAGTCTGACACGCCCTCCCGCTCCACCCAGAGCGGGAGAAGTTATTTGATAATTTCCCACCCAAAAAAAAAAAAAAAAAAAAGGTCCATTAATAATCTTTTTTCCAATTGTTCCAATTTCCATTTAAACAAACATCAACTTTATGCTAGTGTAAAAAGTAGATTTTAGACCGAAAAGATATAAAGTTGTAGCGCAAACTGAATCTTATGTGTAGGCATTACAGTTGGTTTTCCTAAAAGTCGTGTTTGTTTACATGTTTGGCATATAAATTACGAACGCAGATTAGGTTCTCATGACTCTAAAATAATAATGATCATCATCAGCCGTTTGTTTCCCACTGCTGGGCAAAGACCTCCTTTCCCTCCTTCACTTGTCCCTATCTACTACTGAAATAATAATATATTCGAAAAAATATTTTTGGCAATACATTGGCATTGGATAGGTAGAGCAATGAAATAAACCTTCAAACAATGACTAGATCCTGAAAGCGTTACGCCTGCCGTAGACAGGCGCGACGCAATATTGCGATGCGACACCGGTAGAACAATTTCCGTGAAGTTTTCATAGAAATTGTTCCACGCGCCTGTCTGCGGCAATCTTTACACTGACTCAGTTCGAAAATAGTTTTTGCTCGAGTTTCTCTAAATCGACGACTCTTTTGTTTGAAAATAAAACGAGCGCAGTATCACTAACAGAGCAGTCGCAAAAACTAGAGCAAAAACTGGCTCCCAACCGAGGTAGCGAGGCAATTTATTGCAAGTTACAAACAATAAGCATCTTATTTGGGGCTATCAAAACGAGCATTATCATTCCTTTCGAGGCAATTCCGGCAAGTCCATGCACGTAGTTTGCGTGTTACACATCACCGAGCCATGTGATTACACTCACCGTAACTATACTTCCATGGAAACTTAATCACTACATTACACAACACACGAAAGATCCGCCTTCAACAAACAAAATCGTAACAGAATAATAACACAAAATAATTATCTTGTGAACCGGCTTTCTATCTTATTAGTCTTATGTTTGTAACACTCTCGCCGAATCCCACTTGCCGACATTTTATTACTATAACAAGTTTCCATAAACGTTCCCCATTAACGTTCCATTGCATTGGGACTCACGCAATTTCGGACGAACTAAACGCATTATTTTATTACACACGGCCTTTTCAAGAAGGTCGAATTGTGAAATCGAAAAACGCATCACTTTACGAAATTGATTCCTTTGATATTGAATTTCGAATAAACCTTGGGCCTTAATCATTAATGTTAATTGCCAATCTGTTACATCAAGGTTATTAGGGACGCGTCAGGAAACGGTCACCAGAAAATATTTACAAACTTGACCTTTTTTTTTTGATACTTTCAAACTAAGTTAATCAATCAAAATGCCGAAATGCGTTCCGGATGCCTTTAATTAAGGATCATTGTGATCTATTATAAAAAATTTTACATCGTTTAGAGTTGGCCATTTATTTTAATCAAATATAGCTCATCCATCCTATGTTTACGGCTGACCTCGTAAAATTAACTATTAATTTCTGAAAACGTTAAAATTATGGAACCCAATTTGATTTGACATAATTGCCCATGTTGATAACATCTGTCGCGAAACAGATTAGATTGATGAGATTCTAAATTAATCTTTTAATCCATTTGATTGGAGTTGACTCATTTTGGCAAGCAAGGATGCGAATCGCATTTTTCAATTTAAAAAAAAGAATGTATTCATCAAAGTTGCAAATAGGTATAAAAAATTTAACAGATACCTTTTTAATTAAGTTTTCCGTTAAATTTTTATAGTTTAATTTTAATTAATTAAATTATCCGTATAATTTTAATTGTTTTTTTTTTTTTATGTCTACTTTTATGAACATATTCTTTTAAAAAAATTTAAATGTGTGATTCGCATCCTAGTCTTAATTATGAATTAATTAAGTTATCCATTAAATTTTAAATTGAATTTCACCTTTTAATTTTTGGATGTCAATTTTGATGAAAATTGCCTTTGACTTTTGTCTTTCTTTGTGAGTAATGTTTTAACAATTTTTTTCTTCTTGTTTACAGAATGTTCGAGCTGCAACGATGATGAGCTAGGAGTAACGCGGTGGACGATGCCTCTACTCAAATCTGGAGAGAAGAAATACTATCTTGGAATTTTCTTCAAGGTAAGACAAGCTTCCATTTTTTTTTTTTTTTTGTTGGGTGGGAAATTATCAAATAACTTCTCTCGCTCTGGGCGGAACGGGAGGGCGTGTCAGACTCTTACTGATTAAAACCCACCCGTATTCCTTCGGTTGCCCTGTTGCCGGGGGCCACGATGTCCCTATCGGTTTTCTTCGAACCCCCGGCAGGCATTGGCCCTATCGGACCCCGTCAATTCTGCTGACATCTCTTTGAGGCGCGCGTGGAACACAACGCGCCGTCGACCCGGGCTTGGTACTTATCGGACGGTGAGCTACCCATTGCTCACCGTCCGCAAGCCCGCGCCTACGGTGGCCGGAAATCGGTTCGCGATTCCCGCCCCGGGCGTCTCCTCCTGCGGCGATTAGGGGCGTGAGGGCGCGAAATTTGCCTCTCCCTCACGCGTTCCGCCTCTTCCTTCGCGAGCATTACCGCTTCGTAGAAGGAGGTGACGGTCTGCCATTTCCTCTCGCTCCGTACCATGGCCTGAACCAGGGCCGGACGCGAGAGATCACCGCCGCCGATCGCCTCTACGAGAACACGGCGTTGCTCCGCCCAAGCCGGGCAGACCTCTACCGTATACTCCACCGTGAGACAAGCTTCCCTTACGTTTCAACGTAGGATACGAAGGTTTTACAATAACGTTCTATGAACGGTCACCTTATTTCCTTGGGTAAAAGTTACGCAGTACATAAAAGAGTCTGGCCACGCTAAGTCTGCATAAGTAAAAAACGGTGGAATTTGAAAATCTATAGACGGCAACACCATCCTGTCCTACAAAAAAAGAATTTGATACTTTGTTTGTCTTTTTGTTTTTGATAGATTCTTTTGTTTACATTCTAAAGGATAGTCACTATAGCACGATGCAGTGTGGATTTCATACAATTTTGTCATCGTATGGAGGTAGAGCATATATGTACGACATTTTCTGTAACACATAATATATTATGCAAAAATCAAAAGGCAAAATATCAAAATCACTAGATCTACTTACAACCCCGAAACTGACATAACTGACTGATGTAAAAGTACCTATACCATAAATAAAACTTTTTGGGGTTGCCCATTTATTCCCTTGCAGACTTAGCGTGACCAGACTCTACCTTACATCAATATAACAAATACTTGTCACCGTCTAGACTTAATACACCTTCCGAACCTTTATTAAGTCAATAGACCTGGGTGACCGAGCTCTGCTCTGGTGAAAATAGAGAATGCTCATTTAATAGTATAGGAAAGTTCATACTAATCCCACGAATAGTACATACTAATTCCATGCTGCCATGTCATTATTCTAATGTCATTGTTCTAATGTCATTATTCTTATGTCATTATTCTCATGTCATTATTCATTATCTTGTTCTAAACTTTGGGCGACCGAGCTCTGCTCGTGTGAAAATACGGAGAAAACAATTTTTTCCAGATATGAGACCTAGCTAGATCGATTTTAGCCCCCGTAAACCCTTATATTGCAACTTTCATCGAAATCGTTACAGCCGTTTTTCAGAACACGATTACATATATATTACACACAAATATTGCTCGTTAAATATTATAGGATAAACAAAAAATAATTCTTCTACAAATAGTACAACATTATTCAAGCTCCTGGTATGTATAACTTGAGGAACTATGCCACTAGGTTCTAAGTAATGAGTCTACGACCTTTGCACAAAGCCTTCATGCTTGATATCTGGTTGGTATCAGTACATTCGCGCAGGCTAACTAACATAACAGCATTGTTTAAATATCATTGGATTTAATTAAACGTTTTAAATCAGCAATATCAGTTTGATTGTTCGGCGAAACTACAGTGGTCTTGTTTTAATACACGATTTCTTTTTTCATGTTTAACCTTTCAGATCTGTACAATGAGCTAGTGTAAATCAAATAAAAGGTCCCGCAAACGCGACGCGCTGTAACAATTTCTATGAAAACTTCATGGAAATTGTTTTACTAAAATCGCGTCGCACCGTAGCGTCGCGCCTGTCTGTGGGAGCTTTAAGGCTATAAAATCCTAAGCTAGACGTATAGCGCTAACTCAGGTTCTTTTCAAAATTGGAACCAACGCCGCCATCTTGTTTGTTCAATACATTTCACTAACATTTGCACAAATGTTTACCAACAGCGCCACCGTGTAAACGTCATCGAGTGCCAAATGACCCTTGTATACATAGCAGTGTGTGTAGGTCTCCCTTTACCATCGGTCGTTCCCCACCTTCACAGATCATCGATCTTTTTATGTCCTAATTTTCTACTCGAATGCTCTAAATATGAGAATTAAGGGTGGTGTGTAACCAACTTCCACAAATTAGTGCCATAACGGTGACCTTCCAGTAAAATCCCTCGTTTGTTTGACAGTCACGTACAATTTTATTGGTTCATATTGAAACTGTTGTGTCGTTTGGATTAGATAAACAGAGATAATAATGTTTTGTGTCTAATGGTTAAAGTATAAAATGTGAAAAAAAAACGAAGTATCGGATGAGACTATTATAGCAATCGCGAAAAAATTATGAACCGTCGTATTTAAATAAATACATACTCGACATTTTGTGAGGGACAGCTGATTTATTTTTCGTTTTACGATGATGTTAGATAGAGAAAGTTGTTAAGTTTGATGCTCTGTGCCACAACCTTTTAAATATAACCACACCTTTCTGATACACGTACAAAAATAATCTTATCATAAGTAAAACTTATAAATAAAAATAAAATAAATAAAAAAAACATCATTTAGTTCAGACAATTTTTGTCCATATTTTGTTAGTACCTTTTACATTCTCTTAAAACTATGTTAGTAATGACTGAAAGTAAATAAATAATTGAAAATAAATAAATAATTGAAAATAAATAAATAATTGAAAATAAATTAAATAATTGAAAGTAAATTAAAATTAAAATAAAACTTTTTCGTAAGTAAAACTTATGAAAAAGTTTTATTTTGTCAATGAGAATAGTTACAGGATTTTCCTGTTAGGTCATTCAATAAAAATGAGGTCAATCGTTTCCATAAAAGACGATACCCAGAACCTCAAAACTGAATCATCTTTCCAGATAAATTGCCCAACTTTTAAATTTCACAATCAGTGACTGATTCGTCAACTCAGACATTTCTTAAGGCACGGAAGTACATTGTTAACTATTATGTCACTATTTTTTTTAGAGAAAAAGGAAACTGGACGTTATAAACAGATCTATACAGTGGTATACTGTATAATTTGACTTGTATTATACCGCTAATGCCCCATAATCAATGGCCTACATAATATATCAATGTTGAATATTGATGTGTTTTAGTACTTTGATGAATGGATTCATGAATCGAAAGATGAGCGTCGAATTTTAGGGTAATGTTGTATAATTAGAATATTATACGTACATAGAATGTCCATTAACCTAATTCACGCTTAATCTAGCTTTATTACCATTCATTTACAGTAGGATCTCCTAAAGATAGTTATGATCACATTAAACGAATCGATTTGTCATTTGATGCGGATACTCAAAGCCTGCGCGTACGCAGGTTTGAGATGACGATGATGACGCAACACTGCGTGGCGCGTTGATAGATCGCCCAGCTTTCTCTTTCAACAGGTGATACACAAGTATTTGCTATGGCTATTATAACTTAGTATTCAATCATATTTAATAGTTAAAAGTTGATTTCATATTGATTAGATTCGGTCATAATTAAAAGAAGATTTGAAAACTTTATATGAAAAATGTTTCATTTGCGTTTAGAACCTTAAACCTCAAAACTGAAAACTCAAAAGCATTTATTTCAATTAAACCATTTACAGGCACTTTTGAACTGTCAGGCAGAAATATGAAGCTAGTTATTTTAATATTTATCTTATTCACTAGTATCTCTAATCTAACAGTAACAATATTGTTGTATAATCTCTAACCTACAATAACAATATTGTTGTTAAACGACCTCTAAAGAGAAAACTGGGCCAATGAATATAAACACAGACGGCCAACGTGAAAAATTCTAGTTTTGTGTGTTAGTAGAAAACACATTTATACATAACCGCAGATTCCAGTGGGTCACTCGCGTCACTGTGATATAACTGACCAGTTTTATCTGAACAACTAGTTAACTAACACGCCAGTCTACCGACTCAATGTGCCAATATCTTAGTTTTTTGTAGGAAAGGAGAAAAAGTCGTCGAACAGCGATTTATGGATCTATGAAGCAATCCAATGTTTATGGAATTGTAAATTAAAAACTTAGTATGAGTGTTAATTGACCCCAAATCCTTCCAAATTAAGTTCTAAAATCATCGCGATAAATTACGACAAATACATGAAATTTCATTTTCATCCTGAAAAAAGGACAAATGAACCTAAGTTAAGAAAAAAAAATTCGGAAAGTTTGTAGTTTTTCACATAAGACGAACATTTTCACATGGTTTTCTTTATTAGGTAGGTACACCCCGATTCAAACTTAATGGCGGTTCGGAACATGAGGCGAGTAGCTGCGCAGTAACGAATTCATGGGTCGGCGGGGGTGAGGGGTGCGGTACTGCGCAGCGAGTAGCGCACTTCCGAGCCGCCATTTTAAGTTTGAATCGAACTGTTTCACGTGGGCCTCCATATATGGGTATCGTGTTACCCAGTAACTGTTGTGGATGTCAAAGAGGAAGTCGCTTCATGAAAATTCTGGTATTCAGCTGCATCTGGTTCGTAACTGGGTTATAACCCAGTTACGAACCAGATGCAGCTGAATACCAGTCACAACCACCTGTCCTGGTCTGACAACCAGTCTTATAGTCCTATAGGATACCCCTTGGTAAGACTGGTTGTCAGACTTTCGGGCTTCTGATGACCCGTAACGACAGTCATAGATCCACGAATGACAGCCGGGACTAACGGCATAACGTACTTTCCGAGGCACGGAGGAGTGTCGGTATATAAAAGATGGTCACCCATCCATGGACCAACCTCGGCAAGCGTAGCTTAACCTGATGGATCGACCCGTGCGGCTGTTATTACTTAGCCACGAGCTCCTCCGACCCCAACATAATATACTTAGTAGGGAAAAGGAAAGGTAGATTTGAATGTGGGTCCTTCAATAAAATTTCATAATTCTATATGATTCTTAATATCCCTCGGCAAACCTCGTGTTTCGTCAGTCGTCGGATTTCTATCAGTACAGACCGGACGCCCTCAATCGACTTGGAAGTATACAGAGTTGTTAATACACTTTTAACTTAATATAATGATTTAAAAAATGGGAGGAAAGCTGCTAAAGTCGCAGGCACGACAGATAGGAAAATAGTTTTACAGCTCTATTTAGTTCACGCGGAAATCAAAACAAAACAACAATAAAGTAAGTTCTGAATTCAAATTATAATACACGATAAATCTAACATGGAAATTAGCATTCGTTTGTATTCGGAAATCCGATGATACCCGAAGGACATTAATAAAAAAATAGAAATACTTGTAATCGTCTCACAATAGTAAACCGCTAATCTATAACAGTCGTAGGAATAGAATGTAACAGATGCTAATTTTCCGGCGGTACTCACTACTACAGCCGACCAGGGGAAAGTTACGTAGTCTTGTCACAACTTAGGACATTTAACATGTAACACTTACTTGAATGTGACATAAACTTTGTTTACACCATAGGAAACATGACTTAGGTGCTATAAGGTTTCCTTGTAGTAGGTAATTGACGTCTAATTTGGACTCGGCCATTAAAAGTTGATTTGTGTTTTTTTAGGATACGTCAAACGATAAATTAGCGTAGGCTACCATTTACAAACATACATAAATTAAATTATAATCAGTGCATATTTTCTGCCGCCAGATAAATAAATTTAAAATCTTTACTGCTAAAAAAAATATTACAGAACGTTTACTACATTGACCCCAAACTAGGCAAGCCTTGGGCACCAATATGGAGGTTTTACCATTTAAATATTTATTTTATTTTAAAAACATGTTCGGTAAATAAAAGTGAATAAGGTTTTCTTCAAATTACAAATGAAATAAATAAAAAGGCAAAATAAAAAATTTTGATTTTTTTTTTACAAAACATAACAAACAATATAGATAATTTGTCAGTAAATATTTCAGACTGTGCACAATGTTCCTTCAAAATCCGCGAACAAAATATTACAATCAGAAGCCCAACAAAACCACAGCCTATAAAAAATATGTCGTCTCAATGGCTCTGTTTTCCTTTTCCAACTTGCACATAATAGGAAAACCTGACACACTTTTTTCTACTTCCCCCGATCAATACAGAAATGGGTATAAAAATAGGGTCCCCAAAGACTATCGGGCTATATCAGGCTATATCTCATTCCGAGAGACTCAGGTTGTTTAAAAAAGGGGGAAAAGAAATATCAGGCGGCGCCATACTCATAAAAGTGGGATTATTACTGCAAAGACCAAGATTTTATTGTACAGTGATAGATGTTATGAGACTATTTGCAGTGTCGTTGAAAACAGGTGTGCTATTATTATTATTGTGTGTTGTTATAGACTTCTTATGGGCCTTTATTGTTATTGTAGATACACTAGTTTCGGTTTTACTATTGAATGATTTCTAATACGTATTTAGCCCGGATTTTAGATTTGTGCCCGGTTGATGTCAATAGGCTCTCCTGTTACATGGGACTTAAACATAACTGGCGAAATGTGAGAGTACTATAGGTACACACGGCTACACATCAAGCTATACATTTCCAGTATAAGCTGATCTCGCATTGTACGGAAATCCTATGCAATGCGAGATCAATAGCTTGATGTGTAGCCGTGTGTACACCTCTGTCTAACCCTTCGGGGAATACCAGCGTGATGTTATGTTATGTGTGTGTCACAAGTACCTTTATTATTATTGTACATTGCTTATTTCAAACTAACTGAATGATTTCTAGTACGTAAACTGCGTTTCCTCGGCAAAAATAATACACTCCCTAGTGTATTATTTTTGCCGAGGAAACGCAGTTTTTGTTTGTTTTGTTTTCGTTTGGAAAATTCTGAATGAAAGTACTAAATTTGACTGAGAATTTACCTACAATACATACATAGGTAAGTAAATATACGTACCGTAAACCGGTTCAGGGACTATTAACTTTGTTCAAGTCGTAAACTGGCAGGCAGACCAACAATAGTTACTACATTCATGTTCTGCTGTCCTATAAATAGCCCAGTGTTAGACTTTTACTTCGTACATACGGCTATATCAAGTTATACATTTCCAGTTTATGCTGATTTCGCATTGTATAGGATTTCCGTACAATGCGAGGTCAGCTTATACTGGAACTGTATAGCTTGATGTGTAGCCGTGTGTACGTAATTATATATACAGCTATTTGAAAAAGGCTATAAGTTTAGTAAGTTACATTATCTTTTGAAACTTGTAAGTTTTTAATACAATAACATTGTTACTGTAATAATTGTTTTATTATATAACAATATCAGTAATTAACATTTTATCTTTATTACGTATCGTTAAAAAATATAACCAATTATTAATTTAGCTAGTAGGTAATCTAATAACTTTTACTGCGTATCAATTAGTTTAATTAACGTAATGTATTTTTATTTATTGTAATTCGTTACATACAGACTCATTAGTTGAGTAGGTAGTTACTAATTAATTAAAGAGCTCTTATTAAAACATTGCGAATGTAGACAGTTACTTTCAATAATACTTACCTTTTTAACGACGATGTCTGAAGCATCAAATAACTTTGAGGATATCCCCAAGAGACGTAAATCAAAACCGGCCAAGTGCATGTCGGACCACGCACAATGTAGGGTTCCGTAGTTGGGATGAATTTATCCCAAGAACAAACTTAACTTTGTAGTTGTAAAAAAAAAAATCTTTCATACTGAATGTATGGATGAACATTGTTTTTACAACCGCAAATTTAAGTTGGTCGATTATTACTCGTTAACTTGTAAAGCCTACTCAGCTGTGATAGTTTTCCTTTTAAATTCGTTATATAAGCTACTGCCGTGAATTTTTTCACATATCTAAAACCAACCTACTAACAGTCTTGGAGCTAGACCGCGGACAGACAGACAGACAGACAGACAGACAGACGGACATGACGAAACTATAAGGGTTCCTTGTTTACTACGGAACCCTAAAAATCGAGTTCGAATTTTGAATGTTCATGCAACTCGTCGGTTTCCAGGGTAATGGGCCAACGGAGCGAACGTAACGTAGCAAAATGCAAAATGTAGTGGAAATGCTGACTGACCACACTACCACAGCATCTAGTCTACATTGCACGCTGAACCACAGATTATAAGAGACTAGCAGCGCCCCGCGGTTTCACTCGCATAAGTCTCGATCCCATGAGAATATCGAGATAAAAAGTATCCTATATGTTAATCCAAGTTATAAACTATTTGTGTGCCAAATTTCATCCAAATCCGTTCAGTAGTTTTTGCGTGAAAGAGTAACAAACATCTATCCATCCTCACAAAGTATCGCGTTTATAATACAAAAAAAAAAAAAAAATTAATAGGATTTTGTGGTTTTATACTAGGCTGAATTAGCATGTTACCTTTGCCTAGCTTTCGTAGGCTGAATGAAAGGTTGTCTTTGCTAGTTTGTAGAGTACCATTGGATGATGGTTAATAATTTATAATCTTTTCTGAACTGACAATAGTATCTGTTAAAATTATTTATAAATAATATATCACAATTAAAAATGAGATTGGGCTACGCGAAGTAGGTAGGTACTTTTGTATTAATAATCATATAGAGGCACAAATACCTACTATGGAAGTATGTCTGAGTGTCAAAGGTCTACGAAAGTTAAATGCGACTTGGGAAATGCTTTTCTCGTGGGCGATGCATGTAGGTACTAAAACGTGCATTTTCAATCACTATAAAGCTACTTTATTATAGCCATTGATAGTTTAATGCTATAATAATGTCAACTTCAATTCTCACCGTACTTATGGAATTTAGCTTAGTGTTCACTCAAAACATTTATGGGAATGACGTATCTAGGCACAGGTGAGAATTTCTACAAACGGAAATTGACAGCATTACGACAAATACAACAAATGTAAACATTCTTCTATTATGAAACAGCTCTATTATGTTTGATTGCATCATCACAACCACAAAGCAAATTGGAATCAATTTGGTAAACCTGACTCTCTGTTTTCCTCAACCACGGTTTAATTTGGTAAACCAAAATATTACACACAATTGCAAGATTTTAATTCAGTCACAGTACGAAATTCTTTACGATGTGAATACACTGTACGTAATCTTAATCATTAACTTTATGCAATAACAATTAGTGTCGAAGTATTATACAAAAGAATAGGCCTGTGTCTAAATTTTTTTTTTGTCCGTCTTGTAAATTATTAAAAAATATTGAACACGTATTTTTTCTTTTTTGACGTAAACAAAAGATTACGGCGATACATTGAGTTAAAATGTGGCATGACGTCACGCCTTGCTTGATTTAATACGACCGAAGTTGTGATGTAGCGAGCCCCCACTCCCCAACTTGAATGCGTGTTTTCTAAGTTATTTTTGATTAATATTATAAAGCAAAATATACGTGTCTAATATTTTTCTTATTATCTGAAAGACGGACTAAATAGAATTCCTTTTTTTTTACCTAGGCAACTATTGTCAGATTACGTTATCGAAACCACCGAACTTATAAACAATAAAAAATTGAGTGACATTCTTACGTTAAATACACGTCAGTGCAAAAATATCTGAGATCGAAAACGAAAAACCAGTGTAGAACATCTAAATTATAAATGAAACGTGATTGCATAAGCGGCACCAAAAGAGTAAGGAATCCGACGAGATGACTACGTCACACCGTATTTCTTATTAGCTAGTTGCAGACGTCGCCGACGCCCATTACGGTGTAATTTGTACCTAGCTGCAGGGTTGCCACACATCCGCCAATCATTTCCGAGGCATTTCAATAAAACATTGTGTTGACTTATTGATAAACTGCATTATTGCAGTTTATGGTTTTTAGATGGCAGGTAGGAATTATATATAGCCAAGTCACCGGACCTTAGTCTGAGTGAGTTCAGTTTATTGAATGTTTAAATTCCAAAGCAAATCCTAACCATTAAAATAACCAAAAATTGCGAAAGTTGTACCGGTTTGCCAACCCTAATCTCCACTCGGCAAGCTTTGCCCGATGTATTCCGACTTTCTCCCGAACGACCAGCGAACGACAATCGTACAATTAAACATTTACAACTCATAATTTCGTAAACATTACGGAATTAAATGACGAGATAAGAGACAGTATTAAATTAATTATTTCGCCTTGACTCTCTTTTGAATTAACAGACAGAATAATAATCAGAAAGAAAAACTTTAAGCAATTAAGTGACTAAAGCAGAGCTCAATAGAATTTCCAAACAACGTAAACATAATATATTAGATAAATTCCAAAAAGTTCTAAAACATTTCTTTAATTTGATCGCTCTCTTTCGTGTGACTGACTTTTTTTTTTTGTGTGGGATATTATCAAATAACTTCTCCCGCTCTGGGTGGAGCGGGAGGGCGTGTCAGACTCTTACTGACTAAAACCCACCCGTGTTCCTTCAGTTGCCATGTTGTCGGGGGGCCACGATATCCCTATCGGCCCATATTCGCAGCCCTCGTGTGACTGACCTGGTGTCCGAGTTTTAAAGCCGCCCAAGGGCCTCTGACTTAGCTTCACATGCCGTCGAGAAAAATCTCTCAGGCATTGGCCGGGTTTCCTCAGGATGTTTTCTTTCACCGGTTTTGAAGCAAGTGATAATTATACAATACGCACATGAATCCGAAAAGTCAGAGGTGCGTGCCTTGGGTTCGAACTCGAGACCTATGACTTGGCAGTCCGACGGTCACACCACTAGGCTATCACTGCTTTTAATTTTATAAGAAGGAATTTACAAATGACTAGTTAATTAAGTCTTGTGATTCGTCGATAAATTTATAGTATTATAGTATTGTACTTTATTTGCATTACAATTTTCTTCTGCAATGTCTAACAAAGCTAGAATTATTGTTTTCCACAGATTTAAATTACTTTTTACAAAAGATATTGACGTGTAAAGGTCTCTCAAACATGTAAACTTGCCCACACAACATGACGGGAAAATTGTCGCTGTTTTAAATAATGTTAACGATGCAATTTTACCCAGAGCTTTTGAATTTCCGCACGTAGGTCGAATGTTTAATTTCCTTTGTCGCTCTGAAACTAGTGATAACTATGACTAACTGATATTGTAAATGCAAAAGTGAGTTTGTTTGTTTTTTGCGCTTTCACGCTAAAACGGCTGAACATATTTGGATAAAATTTGGCACATGGGTAGACCATAACCTGGATTAGGACATAGGGTACATTTTATCCCGATATTTCCACGGAATCGAGACTTATGCGGGTGAAACCGCGGGGCGTAGAGATAAAATAAATATGTGGGTACGAATGAGGCTGTAAAGGAGTGGTATATTATGGTAATTATCTTTAAGGTTAAGGTATTTAGTACGAAGTTCTTCATTACAAAATCGTAAAAGCGTTGCAATATTGCGTTAACTGATCTTATGACTTGCGAAATCTTAATTGTAGGTACTAAAGATAATTGATTCTAATGTGAAACTATAATTAGGTACATACCTAATTAAAATTAAATTCAAATAGTGGAAAACCCCAATAACAATTTGCCCGACCCGGGAATAGAACTCAGGACCTCAGCAGTCAGCATACAAACGAATCTCCTAAAGACTGGCTGCCGAAAACCACGCAAAATTAAATTTACATAGATCCACCCACATACCTATTCGTAATACTGATGCAGCTGAACATTTCCCGCGAATAGATACAGTAGATAGGTTTCTGGAGACCACAACACAATTACTGAGGGATGTATCGATCGCTGATGCCCTTATGCTGGAATCGCTGCCGACTAACTTAATGTAGGTAATGACTGTCACAGGCATTCTGGGTAAATGTGTAGCAGCTAATAAACTTCACGGTATTGTTGTACGTAGGTACACACGGCTACACATCAAGCTATACATTTCCAGGATATGCTGATCTCGCATTGTATAAGATTTCCGTACATGCGGGGTCAGCTTTAAACTGGAAATGTATAGCTTGATGTGTAGCCGTGAGTACATTTTGCCTTTGAGATATTATTACATGGGAATAGAACATTTCAGACCAAAAATGAAAAAAAAAAAAATTGTGGCACTCGGGGGCTGCCGCGGTAAAGCTATTGCAATGAACTGAAATGAAATGAAATGAAATGAAATGAAATTGTTTATTCTGTAAATAGGATATCGAAATCACTTTTACACGTCATTTATAAAAATATTAAAAATAAGCTAGATGAGTTCGGCGTTTCCTATCTGACTACTCTGAGAAGAAAGGCCGAAACAAACTCAGAGGTCGCAGTCTCTTTTAAAGTCCAGACATAATCTTGGTCAGGCCATATGAGGACCATGTAGATAAGTGTCTGAAAAGGTCTTTTGAGGAAAGAACCACACAGATTTGAGTGGACCTGTCCAGTCAGTGCAAGCATTTGTCAGTAATCGTGGAGCTCAACTCAGAACTTAAGGAGCTCAACTCGACGAACAATACCAAAGAAAGGACATTTGGGTAGGCCGCATAAACTACTCAAACTGCCAGACCATCACTAAAACTAGCAGAGAAATAAAAACAATATCCACATAGTCCTCACATTCACAATAGTTAAAATAATATAATACTTTACAAAGTAATCATGTCATTTTGAATATAATTTTCAACAATGTCAATGTGTTTATAAAACTGGTATATGTTGATTTTACATAATTAAAATGTCTAGTTTTATGATTTTTTCACAAGGCTTAGCAGAGCGAGCAGTTCAATCCCAAGCTTTTTTATCTTCTAAATAATCTGAAATTGTATAGTACCCTTTTTTACAAAGTTTGGTTTTAATACAGATTTTAAATCGTTTAATGGGTAAGTTTCGAATGTCATTTGCATTACAAAGCATTTGTAACCTCCATACTTCCTATTTGTCAACGCTACACTTGGGATGATGACGGATGATGACATAAAACAAAAATTACGTTCAAATGACTACGTGATGTTGTCATGGGAACGTAATTTTTGTTTTATGTCATCATCCGTCATTACATGGTAGGCGGAGTGGGGGTGTTAGGTTTTATTTTCGTTACGGAATTTCTTGATTCGGTCGCCGCGCTCAAAGCCCGCGATAAAATAGCTTAAAAATAACTAAAAATAAGTGAATTGTTCTCTTTTTTCGTAACACATAGAACCTCGTCCTTTTTGGAAGTCGGTTCATTAAAGAGCTTCATTTTGGTCAATAGAGCTTCAATAACAGATTGTTAAATACTTGTTTCACCCAAATATAATATGTATTAACTATTTAGAGGGAAAATGGCCGGCTTTAAGAATAGGGGAAGACCAAAGAAACGATGGCTGACCTCTGTGAAGCTACTGGCACATTACTGTGTCGTGTTGTGTAACTAATCACTATGTCCAATCACAACGAGTCTTGATTGGCTAACACTGCGTCAGAAGGGGTCGCGATACGACACAACACAGTAATGTAAATCTGGCTTGAAAGATGATATGGCTAGAAAGGGGGTGACTACCGAGATGACGACTAATGGAGAAGTATGGAAGAAAAACAGTGGCACTCCGGGAGTGCCGACAGAAGTGAAAACTTGAACAAAACCGCCTTGATGGAAGAAAAATACTTGTATAGAACATTGGTCCGTAACCTTATCTAAATAAAGAGCTCAATCGCATTTACAAAAATGAGGTGTCGGTAACGTTGTCGCGTGTTCAATTGTTTTTTCCCATCTCAAAAATGCCCAACGCGCCTAAAGAAGTTTTCATTTCAAAAAGACATGTTGCGACGACCGCAAAGAAATTGGGCTCGGCAGGAGAATGATGATGATTAAAGGCTTGTGACACGCGACGCGACACAAAGACACCGCTCGTCGCGCGACGAGCGGTGTCGCGCTGGTCTGCACAAGCCTTTAAAGGGAAAATTATTAAATGATAGTTTCGTTAGAATATTTTCCACAAAAGTGTAATAATTAAAATCAAACATCTTTGTAAACACTTCATTAATTCAGCCGGAAGACATCCACTGCTGGACATAAGCACCGCCACTTCGACCGGTTCTGTGCTTCCCGCATCCACCGGATTCCTTCGACCTTCACAAGGTCATCGGTCCACCTTGTTCCCGAGGCCTTCGGTACGCGGTCGCCACTCCAGAACCTTTCGATCCCATCAGCCATCTGTTCTGCGAGCAATGTGCAATTCTTCGGTATTCTTCGGTAAACACTTTATCGTGTCAAATGCTCAATTAGCCCATTAGTGGCCAAATCAAAACAAATGAGCGTATTTTCAAAATTCTTTTATTAATTGAAATTTAGTAACAACAAGAGTGAATAAATAGAATGAAAAAGAAAAAAAAAATTTTTTTCATAATTTTACAGGGGTGTTCCCAAATTGGCACAATGACCTCCTATGGGTGAAAATAAGCGAAACACGATTTTTCAATACACAGGGTTGTCTTGCACTTCTTGCAACTCCAACGGCCTCTGATATGGCACACAGCAAATCGCACTCGTTTTGGAAGCTTATCAGGGAGGTCATCAGCCCCATCCAACTGTAAAATTTCAATATTGGATGGTGAGGGGCGAACAGAACATCTTTGGGGTGACAGTTTGAGGTAGCGTCTGGCGAAACTTCGGTGAAATCGTAATTGGTCCATTAGTTCTTTAGCGATTACGTGCAATTGCCATGCATATGACATGGTCATATCAACCATGTAAGTAAATAAGACCCACCACAATTTTTTGCCCAATATGTTTCTGGACATAGATTTTGACATTACTGCAACGCCAATATCCTCATCTAAAGACCAATACATATTATCCCCAAAAAAGTTTTCAGCTCCGTAGCAGTGACAATGAATTTGTGCCGATTATTTTGAGTGGCGTACAAGTTGCACTCATTGTAAAAACTTCTTCGTCAAAAAGCTTCTCAAATATTGAAACGGGTGTCAAATCTTTTAGTTTCTGCTTGACGTGATTTTCGAGAACTAACATCTCGTCAGTTTCTTCGAAGGTTATCTTGTAATTTGCTGAACACTCGCTAAAGCGGGAGACTGAATGACTGTTGGTACGCAGATACAGTGGGCTCTGGTTGGGCCGATGTCAAGAAAGGTCGTGACCTATTAGCAGCCAAAGGTTCATCATTACTGATATCCTCGGATTCCGAAAGAGTACCCTCTTAGTGAACAAATACCTCGATGTTACCTGAGACATCGCTTAGAAGGGTGTTACTAAGTGACACGTCATCATCACCTTCTTCTTCGTCAGTAGTGACACTTGGCTCTGGTGGAATGATGGCTAAATCATACTCCAGTCGTCGTAACAATTCTCTGCTATTGTGCTGATAGCATAGTCTAAGCCCCTGAAGTCATTAGTGCCACTAAAATATTGCTTGCTATTCATATTGATTGTGTAAATAAAATGGTTTTTTTTTAGTACACTTGTAGCCGTTGTACCCAAATTGGCACACCAATATTTATGTCCCTATATTTTTATACACCTGTAAAATAACTGCAATAAAATGATATTGAATGTTAGGTTAGGTACTTATTTTATGAAAATACAAACAATATTTACGATATTTATCACCTGTAATAAATAATAATAACAAACGTACGCTTACCTGTAGTGTCCTCCGGATAACGAAATTCAGTGAATCCGAAAATAAAGATTTTTGAATAAATTAGTATAATCCGATGTTATTATCTAATGAACACACCCTCAACTCCACAATAAAGTAACACAATATGAACTATTGTCAAAACTTTTTTTATTTACCCTCATTTATTAACTGTTCCCAAATTGGTACAGTGGTCAAGAATGGGTTATTAATGATCAATCGTTTAACTCCTAATAAATATCTGTTTAATCTCACGAATATTATCTAAATCTTATCGTATTGTACTTATGCGTGTTACGGTAACATTTGGAATTCTCACATTTAGTCAAACACCCAGATTATGTAGGCTAATTCCGGTTTCTTAACAATTGGTTGTTAACATTATCTTCCGCGATTATTAAGTTTAATTTTGTAAGATTAGACCTGGGAACTAATTTAATAATGTTTCTGGCAATTGTGATAATTTAGGTTTGTGATAAAATCAAGGAATGTTACGGCAATAAATACAGATTTACTTAATGTTATGTCATTAAATTATATCTTATTGCACGATACCACGCAATGATTAAAAGCTCCCACAGACAGGCGCGTCGCAACTCCGGTAGAACAATTTCCGTGAAGTTTTCATAGAAATTGTTCCACCAGAGTCACGTCGCGCCTGTCTGCGGTAGCTTTAAATCTGTACTAAGATATTTGTATAGATAGGTTCTTAATTAGGAATTTACGATCACACTTTTCAAACAAGGAAATCTTCCGTAATTTATCACAACATAAAATGTTGAAATATCTTTAAGTACTATAGAAAACATACAACATAAAATTTTGCAAAATAATATATTCACTATAGAAAACATAACCATTCCTTAGTCGATGAATGTTTTCAAAATAAATTAACAATTGGTTTCGTAAAGATCTTTTTATTGCTATTTTACAAAATACATATTTCAATCATCCAAACTACGACATAACATAACATCACGCCTTGTTTCCCCGAAGGGTTGGGCAGAGGTGTACCTGTAGCAGGTACACCCACATTTCGCCACTTATGTTTAAGTCCCATATAATAGGGGGCGAGCCTATTGCCATCAACCGGGCACAAATTTCAGATAGAAAAACCCAATAACACTTTGCCCGAGCCGAGAATCTAACCCAGGACCTCATGCTCAGCAGTAGCGCTTGCGACCACTAGACCAACGAGGCAGTCAACTACTACTATTTATTACTACTATTTGTTACTATTATTTATTTATTTATATACAGGTCAAAAGTCAAACAATTTATTTCAATTAGGCACAAAAAGGCACTTTTGCACGTCAAAAACAAAAAATAGAATTGATTCTAGTCGCCCCTTCCAAAAGGTAGTTTTCGTATGGAGAAGAATGGGCAAGAAACTCCACCGTTACTCTCTTAAAATGTTTTATAATATTTTGTATACATTAATTATATAATTATATGTGAACACGATGCACCTGGAATAAGATTACTATACCACAATAGGTAAAAATAATTAAAAATGAAGCAATGACAGAAAAAATAATTATGTAATGGATACATGGTGTTCACATATTTACAAGCATTGTAAAAGTAGGTACCTATACGATATTCCTAAAAAATTACAAGTGATACTAATTAGTCAGTGTGTGAGTTCAAGTTATCACAGAATGTAAAAGGGTGACTGGATCAGGACCCGCCATAGCAAATTCGCATATAGAGGAGGTCATTTACTAATTATTGAACCATACTTTCCCTAGCTAAAGTTTTATAGTTTGGGATATATGTAAATTTTTATACTTTATTGAGATCTTCCCAAAAATTTATTTTGGAATTATTTTAGTAGCTTATTTTACTATTTGTTGGTAGTCATAAACATTGATGATTAAAATACCTCGGAACTTCCCTCAAA
The DNA here is from genome assembly GCA_949152395.1 of Agrochola litura. NCBI lineage: Eukaryota > Metazoa > Arthropoda > Insecta > Lepidoptera > Noctuidae > Agrochola > Agrochola litura. The sequence continues at coordinate 7,825,272 of OX424508.1, forward strand.
CTAGGGTTAAAAAACAAGATAGTAAGCAATGAAAAAAAAAATAAAAAAAAAAATCATTGCGATCAAAGGAAAGTAAGATCTAATAATTAGCAAATGACCTCCTCTGTATGCGAATTTGCTATGGCGGGTCCAGATCCAGTCACCCTGTATAGGCTTACCAACTAAACACATTATACAGCATTAAATTAAAACCTTTGTCTTATGTATGTAAATTATAGGACGGCACTATCAATAAGGGTACTTGAATATTATACAAAAAAACAGTGTACAAAGTGTTCCTTTTGAGATCCCAAAACTCTCTAGGCCCATGTCAAAAAATCAACTGACTATTTTGTCCATAAAAAATATATAGGTATATATACAACGTGTAACGTTAAATGCGCAAAACCTGAAAATAGTTTGATCAGAATAACGAGCAGTAGTGCTATTCTGTAAAAATCTCACCGTGATAACTTAGGTGAAGTGAGCTGCCAATAGTGTCAATCCTTAGCAACTTACAGCTCACTCCACGCTCACTTCACGTAAGATAACACGGTGAGATGGTTACAGAATAGCACTACAGAATCAATTGAACCACTTTTAAATAAAGGTCACATTTGTCAAAAAATCTTCATTAAAAACGTTGCCGTGTCTTTTATTAATAGGTCAAGCCATCACATGCGCAAACCCGCCAAAATAGGTAAACAAACACAAATTGTTGTCGACCAATTTAAATTTTCTCATACGCGGGATAATAATAGCTTTTATTTCAATGCAAATACGAATCTTACGAACTAAAACAGCACATAAAACCTTTACAATTTTTTAAATGTTTTTTTCTCTCTGAAATAGGTCAATTGAATTAAAAATCAGTTGGGGTGTCTGAGGTTTTGCGCATTTAACGTTACACGTTGTATAGTAGCATTTTCTTAGCTTTAAATATGAATGATTGGTTTGAATAAAAATGATTTACTCGTATTTATCAATGAAACCTCGATACACACATCGAGAGTCCAGTTATGTTGTCTTCGAAACTATTTATTTTTAGATCACTTGTTCTAGGACTTTTTGTATTATTTTTACTTATAGCATATAACCTTAGAGTTATGTGACATCAAAAGGAACACGTTGTGCGAAAACTGTTAACATGGATTCAGTACATGATTCTGAACCCCTGCGTTGAAATTTTTGGTCGGTTATTTTTAAAAAAATCTGCTGTTCCATACATTCTGACCTCCGATTTTTTTTTAATAATTTCAACGCTGTTCAGAATCATGTACTGAATCCATGGTAACAGTTTTGGCGTCGATGTCCCTGCCACCCTGTATAAAACACTATTCAGAACTGCTGCCTACAAACAAACATTGCTTCACATGATGTAGGCACATGATGATAAGTGCTGCATCATCTCCCTGCTAACAGATGGGCCGCATCACTCAACTACTACTGAAGTACCTACTAATCCCCAATGCCAGAGAAAGTGGGTCTTGTGTGTGTCATAAGACCAATGACTGTGTATACAAATACATAATGTACAGTCGAACAAAGTGTTTGGTATACAGACAAAAATATTCATAATTCTTTCCACTACACTACCAATATACATTTCATTGTATGCGTTATAACTTTTTAAGCTTATGGCATACTTGAGAGAGTGATGTGAAAGAATTGTCTACTCGGAATGAAATGATGTTTATTTATGTAAGCAGATCTTTTAAGAGGGCGTCATATTGAGACACGAAGCAACAAAATTCGATCTAAAGAAAAACGGCCACATTCCTCTAGAAGTCTAGATCGTATTTTTTTACTTCGAGTCTCAATATAAAACTTTATTAAAGGTATTAGAAAATTCTAGACACACTTACCGAGGGCCCTTATTAGCCGTTATTTATAATTCCTTCCCAGTCACGAGATAATATTTTTTTAAAGGAGTAGCGCTAGTGTACCGTAGTACGCCCTCTTTACACGTCAATGTTTTGGTCAATATTTTAACGCTAGACAGTGCCGGAATTTAAAGTCCAAATATTACATTGTTAAGATTTTAAGTGAGTCTAACAGTGCAGGGCCATGTCTAAAAGGGCCTTTTGAGGAAAGAGCCATGGCAGCTCAGTAAGCACCTACACTCACAACATTGTTTAAAATTGTTGCAAATTAACTGCCTGTATATACTTATTTCTTTGTTTGTTTGACTGTACATTTTATAATACATTTGTACATACGCACCTTTTTTTTTTTTTTTTTTTTTTGGGTGGGAAATTATCAAATAACTTCTCCCGCTCTGGGTGGAGCGGGAGGGCGTGTCAGACTCTTACTGACTAAAACCCACCCGTGTTCCTTCCTATGCCATGTTGCCGGGGGCCACGATTTCCCTATCGGTTTTCTTCGAACCCCCGGCATTGGCATTGGCCCTAGCGGACCCCGTCAATTCTGCTGACATCTCTTTGAGGCGCGCGTGGAACACAACGCGCCGTCGACCCGGGCTTGATCCTTATCGGACGGCGAGCTACCCATTGCTCACCGTCCGCAAGCCCGCGCCTACGGTGGCCGGAAATCTTCCTGCGATTCCCGACGCCCAGGGCGTCTCCTGCTGCGGCGGTTAGGGGCGCGAGGGCGCGAAATTTGCCTCTCCCTCACGCGCTCCGTCTCCTCCTTCGCGAGAATTACTGCTTCGCAGAAAGAGGTGACGGCCTCCCATTTCCTCTCGCTCCGTAGCATGGCCCGAATCAGGGCCGGACGCGAGAGATCACCGCCGCCGATCGCATCCACGAGGACACGGCGATGCCCTGCCCAAGCCGGGCAGACCTCCACCGTATGCTCCACCGTGTCCTCCGGGCGATCCACACAGTGACGACACCCGGGCGTTTCCTCCCGCTTTATCCTGAACAGGTACCTCCCGAAACAGCCGTGTCCGGTGAGTACCTGCGTCAGGCGGAAGGTGAGGACGCCGTGGCGCCTCTCTAGCCACTCCTCAAAGAGGGGTCTTATCGCCTCAATTGTGGCGTGCCCAGCGCTGGGTTGCGACAATCGCAGTCTCCATTCCGCCATGAGATCCCGCCGGAGCTCTGTCCGCTGTGCCGCGACTTCTTGCGGCATCGGAGTTAAGCCCCGGCGCTTCGCCTCCTCGCGCCACTCCCAAATGTGCGCGAGGAGTACATACGCACCTGTGTTCATTGTTTTAGCTCTCGCATTAATTAATCTTGCTGATGCATTTCGTTGGCATGACTGTTGATAACTATGAATCAGAGAAGCTCTAATCTTAATAATTAATTAATATGTATTGTGAATTTTGAACCGGATTTTATAATGACTTTGAAGAGTAGGATCATAATTTAAAATATTACTAATATTATAAATGTGAAAGTTTGTGTGTTTGGATGTTTGTTACTCAATCACGCAAAAACGGCTGAACGGATTTGGATGAAATTTGGCACACAGATGGTTTATAACCTGGATTAACACATAGGATACTTTTTATCCCGGTAGTACTTTCCCGTGGGATAATATACGAAATTCACGCGGGCGAAACCGCGGGCGAAAGCTAGTAGGTAATAATGTATAATTTACTAGCTGTGCCCTGCGGTTTCACCCGTGTATGTCTCGATCCCGTGGGAATATCGGGATAAAAAGTATCCTATGTCCTAACCCAGGTCATGGGGTCAAATTTCATCCCAATCTGTTCATCCGTTTTAGCGTAAAAGCGTAATAAACATTAAAATAATAATAAAAGTTTATTTTGGAACAATAACACAAAAATAATAAACGATGTAAAACGATGATAGCTGCAAAAGTATAAACTGTAGCGCAGCTAACAACGCCCTTCTCCAGCTACAGAATGGAATGATGTTCCATGCAAAAAGGTAATTAAGTTAAATTAAATTAGATTTAGTTAATTTATAATAAAAACAAAAAATAGATAAAAATAAAATAAACAGTACAGCATATTTGATTTGGGATGTATTTAGACGTTAAGTTAATGTGGTGAGTGTAGGGTGAATGGGTGTGTGTGGGTGATTGTTAATGAGGTGTGCGAGGGGTGTTTGTAGTGTTTGTGGTATGTGTGTTGTGTGTGGTTTTGTTGGGGTGTGTGAGGGAGTGATGAGTACACTTCCACGAGTTTCTCTGTTTCATCATAATTTTGTGATTTTAACCAGGAGTCAAGTTTAAACAAACTCCCATTCGCATTTATAATATTATATTACAGTTAGGATTTCTGGTAACGATAACAGTTGCCTCTAATATGATGTGTAGTCAAGATTTTCAAAAAATATTATAGCATTAACCACATTTAACTAGAACAGAAAACCCTTGTTGTTGTTCTTGATCTTGTTGTGTATACTTAGTTAATGCTATAATATTTTCGAAAATCGCTTATGAAGGCGTAATATCATCATCCCATCTTATTCGAAAAAAGTCCATTGTTGGACAAGTGTTGTGACCAGCTGTGAACAGTTTATGAACCTACTCTAATTTCATTCATAAATGTTACCAGTCGAACTTAACTATAATTACCGGTACTAAAATCAAAAATGTTCTCAAGAAACACGAACATAATTATTGAAAATGGTTAACACCTCATCCGCTTATTGTAAGTTGTAAACCAATTGGAATCATAAATATAAATGCACAATAATCATACTTCAAAATTATGTATTACAAAGTAACTACAAGATACTTTTGCTTTCAATTATACAACTTTCGCCAACCACATTTTTTCTGAACATAATTTATCGAGACGGTTCCAACATGTGACTTACATGTTATAACTTCTTACGACATAACACCATGGTAATTAGCTTTTAAATGCCGTCGCCTGAGGCTTCAATAAATCTTTTTTTTTTTATAAATATTGACTGTGAACATTAAAATAAATAGCCTATTATTTTGCTCCTGCTGTGGAGGTAAATAAACGAATGAAGATTTAGACTACATTTTGAATACAAAATAAGCGTTGTCGAAGAGTCGGCACTGCAGGTAAATGGCACCTGTCCAGTCCCAAAACGTGGTTCCTATTTCTATACGTGACTTCGAGAACAGACAATTTATAGCGCCGATATACCTAAAGCAGGTTGAAAACCGTCGAGTGAATAAAAGCAAAAAGCTTTGCGAACGTTTTTAGCTTAACAAGCAGTTTTTTTCGAAAGAGATGTTTTTATTTTCTCCATAATTTTGCCGCATCAGTGCCGGGAGCCCTCCTGGAGGGTTCATCTGGTTGCATATGGAATGCCGGGAGCCCTCGCGGAGGGCTCATTTTAAATATAGGTTTTTCTTAGCGAATTCAGGGAATAAACCGTGAAAATAAAATACGATGTACTTTTTAGTATATGCGTTGGTTTTAAAATGCAGTATTTTTTTTTTTAAGGTGACAAATATTCATAAAAAATTTAAAAGGTTGGATACTACGTATAGCGACAAGACCACCTTTTTTTTTTTTTTTTTGGTTGGGAAATTATCAAATAACTTCTCCTGAAAACACTATTTTACTTCGTTTTACAGTGTTTTATAACACGATTTTAAAACTAATGCCGTTGACCATCCACGATGGTTAACTCGGTGACCCTCCCGGAGGGTTCAATTCTAATATGTAGGTATGGCGACATGGCGTATGAGTTCTATGAAAAGTGGGTGGAGTCCAAAAAGTTAAGCCCAGTCTACTTTTCTCGTTTTGATGCGAATTATACGAGAATACTTTATATCGTGATAAAAAATTTGCAAGGCGGCAAGTTAGCCCTGACTGCTACCTATCTGTGCCTGTAAAGGCTTGTGCAGACCAGCGCGACACGTGACGCGACACAAAGGCACCGCTCGTCGACGGGCGGTGCCTTTGTGTCGCGTCGCGTGTCGCGCTGGTCTGCACAAGCCTTAACTCGTCAGTACACCTCCAATATAGTTATTATTCATCATCTTTTTAATGAATATCAATTTACTTTTCCACCCTATTAACGTAAGAAGCACCAGAAGGCCTGCTCACACCATTAAATAAAACGATCGTTAAATACGATCCCTAACGATGTCCAGTTACACCCAACATCTCATTCTCATTAAAACAGTCATAAAATTGAGAACACACTAAACTTCCCAAGTACCCCTGGATTTTATGTCGTTTTGTCTCGTCTCAATCTAATTGATTTATGTTCAGACATGACGTGTTGTCCGAAACCGCACAAACCTGCGTGTCGCCGGTCGGTTAACCGCGGTTTTACCTTTTGTGCCGCTAACCTAGTTAGTATGCGGCTTCCGTACTGCGCATGCGATTAGTTTAAATGACTTCGGTGTAACATTACCTCGATATTTACAAGTTCAACGTTTCCATTAAAATTCTTGCATAAATTCTTTATTAGGCTTACTTGATTAGGATTGCGGTTTCTGAAAGTATGCAGCAATAAAGTTTCAAAGTCACGAGTATTTTTGTAGACTAATAAAAACTGAAGCTTTTTTATGAAATAATGACACATAACTAACTTCTTGAGTTACAACTGGCGATAAACGCAGTTCAAAGAAAATATTTGTCATATACTTATGGAAATATATTCATAGTTTTCGTGACTGCATGAAACATTCTTCCAAATTTTTCCAAATATTAACAGCAAATTATGAATCGGGTATATGTTTACCAAATTTCAAACTGAAACCCACAGAGAAAGCTCTTATCTAGTTTTACTGACTATCTCTCCAAACAGAAATAATAAAAAAACTAAAAACCCGACTGCAAAAATACAATCGAAAATAGTATAATCAATAGATTTTGGTATTACAAACCAATTAATGAAATACGATACCAAAATTTTATAGATTATAATGCTTGTTTTTCTCTATTCAGTTGGGATTTTTGTTTTTTTAAAGGATTGTTTCTTTTTTAAACTTACATTTTGGCGCCTAAAATCCACCATTTTGGTTTTTTATAATTTAAATACAGCCAGTGACACTCGCTTAATAAAGACAAATCAATAGTAGTTACGAGGGAACATAGAGACGGACACACATACATACAGGTCAACCACATAACCCTCCTTTTTTGGTTTCGCCGCAGTCGGGTAGAAACGTGCTAAGTAATTGTTTCTGACGAGATTTCCTCTGTTGTTTCAGGCGAACTGGTTCAAAGCGCAGCAGTACTGCAGGTTCCACGGCATGCACCTGGCTTCCATCTCATCGCAACAGGAGAACGACAAATTGGAGCAATACGTTAAAGACTCAGGTAAACACTATGAAATTTACTATCAAACAATCACGCGGCCCAAAAAACCGCTTCAAAAACGGTGACGGAAAACATCGTGAGGAAACCGGCGTGCCTGAGAGATATTTCTTGACGGCATTTGAAGCCAAGTCAGAGGCACTTGGGCGGCTTTAAAACTCTGACACCAGGTTAGTCACCACACGAAAAGAAGAAGACGGTCCATCGCAGTCTCCAGTTGAGCTTGACATGAACCCGTATAAAAAGTATGGTGGACACTCTGGTGAATGTGTGTCCACAGAGTAATTTTCTTCTATATATATCCACTTGTCCAGTGATAGACATAAGTCGTTTGTCCACTAGCACCGTCAATGGAACGTCAACGAGAACGAGATGACGGCGCCGAAGTAGCGATACTTATTTAGGTGTATGAGGAACAGGGTGTAAAGTTCACTCATCCACCATAGAAAAGGGAGGATCCTCCGACCAGACGGGTGTTGTGTCTGGCGGGCAACTGCCCATCGGTTTGAAGTTGAAATCTTGTATCTATGTCGGTCGCTCGGTAAACTCTAACTGCGCGATGCAGGATTTGTGTGACGTCTTGTCTATGATGCGTAGTTTGTATGTGGCAGTGTAACCGCTACACTTACATACTCGAACATGTACTATGGCCGCTTCATGTCCACCGCACACTACCGCCAGGACGCAGAGTCCACCAACTGAGTTTTGAATGTGGCCTTTGTCTACAAAATCCACCAATTGAGTTTGAAACAACCTCTGATTGGTTGCTAATCTATTTGTTCCTAATCTATTTCACCCAATTCAAAATGACAAATCATAGAATCTGTAGGTTAGTTTAGAACTGTAACAAACCGCTCGCGAGCCGAGCGACCGAAGCGAGCGGTGCTTTCCGGCGAGCGCTACTTCCGAGTTACTCGCAGTTGTTTCAAACAGAGTTTAACGACCAATCAGAAGCCTCATTCAAAACTCATTTGGTGGACTCAGCTATATGCCGCCGGGACGTCATCACGTTTGGTTCGAATAATCTTTTCTCGTTGACGTGCCGTTGACGGTGGCGATGGACAAACATAGGGTTTTGAATTTTTTACATTTATAAAAAAAAAAAATTACATGAAGTTATCCGTTCAAGCCTTCCCTGCTTCTAACGAGTGCAGTAACTTTGACATTGTTTGCAAAGTGGATGTGAATGTAGCAATAACCTGATGATATATGGATTTTACATTTAATTATTTCCAGTCAATGTATTACATAGAGGAAATACCAGTTTTTAATTAAACTACAAACCTCCACGCTATGCTGTACAGTTATTTCCGTTCTCAGACCAACAAATGGTCTGAGTTTCCGTTTTACAATTAAGGGAAAATAATTTCACAACTAACATTTCTTTTATTTTTTTTCAGGTTACGGCCGCGAACACTTCTGGACATCAGGCACTGACTTGGCTGAAGAGGGCAGCTTCTTCTGGATGGCTAACGGCAGACCACTTACCTTCGTGAACTGGAACGCAGGAGAACCCAACAACTTCCGCTATGAGAATGGAGAAGAAGAAAACTGCTTGGAACTATGGAACAGAGACGACAAAGGTCTTAAATGGAACGATTCTCCTTGCTCCTTCGAAACTTTCTTCATCTGCGAGGTAAGGTCCGATTGATGACCTCCGCCGCTAGATGTCGTTAGTTGTTGTGTGATTGTAAAGTAGTGTGCTAGATGTCGCCATTTGTTACATTACTGCCCGCAGCTGCGTCTGCGCTGATTTTATTCGAAACTATAGTGATAGTTTCTTGAAAACTGGACCCTGACCAACTGTTTTAACTAGGGAATTTTTTCCTACTATCTGAGAATCAACTGATCTCTATAATTTCTAGCTTTCCTCTTTCATAGTATTGAAAAACAGATAAGAGACCTTAATTAATATTGTAATGAACAAACCAAATAAAGTAGCGATGCATGAGTATGTTCGTATGTTGAAACCACTTTCTGTTTGTAATTTTCTTTTAAATTCTTATATAAAATCAAGACGATTGGTAACTTAGCGATCAAAATTATTTTGAAATATCAAGAAAAACGTTCGGTCAGTATAGATAGGTAACGATAAGTTAATATTTGATTATTTATTGTTTTTTTTTATATACGACTTCAATTGAGTTCGTATTCGGTAAGGGTTAAAATTAAAAGAATTGCAATAGATCTGGATACTTTAACTTCTTTTGTTTTAAATGAAACGATCACTGCCTAAAATCCGTGTACCTACACACGAAGGAACGTAACACGGTGAACACGAACATCGAACACGGAACATTTGGTTCGTACACACTGCTACACATATACAAATACAAAACCAGTTTATATTGATCTCGCATTGTATAAGATTTCCGAACAATGCGAGGTCAGTTTATACTGGAAATGTATAACTTGATGTGTAGCCAGCCGTGTGTACGTAAATTTGAAAAGCGAACACGAACGCAATACGAACACAATTTGACATGGATTCGCCGTTGCATCAAATTTCTCCGAACACCGTCCACACAGAACAACAAAATTGGATCGCCACAAACATTTTTGACGAACAAAGTGTTCGATGTTCGTGTTCACCATATTCTTGTTCGTTCTTGCGTACACGGCTTAATGATCTTATGATGAACCTCCGAGCAGCCGCTCAAAGGGACACGTCGTGTCCATAGTCAAACATAGTGGGTAAATAAACTAGAGTTACCGTAGGTATAAATGTATAAAATAGTCATAAGTACAGACAATAAAACTCTTTAAGTAAATCTCAAGTTTTTTATTACCTACCTTATTACAAGACTATGGGGAGGTGCCCAAAGTTCTCACGGGTGCAATCTACTTATGTTAGGCTATGCCAAAACATCAAGATTTTTGTGCTATATCTAAATTAAATAGTATTGTGTTTTTTTTATATTTTTAAAGGGCATCTCGCAGTACTGACCACTAAGGTCTTGGCTGCTTAACCGGATTTTCCTGTGGGTGCCATAAGCTTCTACACTTAGAGCCTCCAGCCAGGAGCTTTTTGAACTTATTCTAAATTAAAATTAAGCGAATGCTCGCTAAGGGCACCCCCTGTGGGGTACGAACCTCGGCTTAGGGCATCGCTGATGGGAGGACAGCAAGAAGGGACAAGCTGGATCAAATTTATATTTTCATCATGATTATTATGCGGAGTATTGTGTTATTCACATTTATAAACTTTGCTTAAAGGGGAAGCGTCAGGGTAGCCCGCGAAATTTTAATCATTACAATTAGCAATAGTGATAAAGAAGAAGATAAAGGTGTCTAATGTCATGATTTCATGAAATCATAACATTTGACACCTTTGCTAACTTATGGAGTTGTATTGCTGATTGTAATGATTATAATTGAGTAAAGCCATATTTGTTACGGCCGCGAATCATATTTTAATCAACATAAAACCTGACACAGACCTGCAAAATGCAAAAAACGTAAGAAAATTTGAATTTCGCGGGCTACCCTGACGCTTCCCCCCTAAACTTAATTTTAATTCAAGAGACGTAAATGCGTCAAAAATGTATGGTGAGAAACGTTTATAACTGGAAACCTTCCAGAAAATAATAATATGCTCTAAATGGTGGTGAAATCGCAATTAAATCGATGGGGTTTTTGAAGTGAAATCTTCTTTAGGCTCGTTGGGCATTTTTGAGATGGGACTAAACCATTAATTTCGCAACTCTGTGACGACACCAGCTTTTGACTATTAAAAAGACATCAACGCGTTGATTACCGCGGTGCCAATATTTTTTCAAGTTTTCAGTTCTGTCGGCAGTCCCGGAGTACCACTGTTTTTTTTTTTGTAAGCCTGTGACCAATAGGTGCACGAAACTAGGAAACTAATTGAACTGGGAAAATAAAAGGATTTTTTCTGTTCAGTTTTAGTACAGTTAGTTTGATAAAGAAATAAGGAAAAAGAAGATCGAACAGGTTTCGCCTTTCCAAAAATATATTGATTGCTTCAAAGATTTAAATCTTTAGATTTGCCCTCGAGTAGTGCCAATACATACTTACTGGGTTGAATGAGCTAAAACAACCCGAATCATTCGCTTCTTCAATGAGCTAATGATTCTGGACAGAGCAGAGCGTACCACACGCCAGAGAATCATCATTTGTTTGTTTTTTTTTGGTCAAAGACATTAATATATTCTTGTGTTTTTAGTAAATTCCTCTTGTCGCTTCAGAAAAGGTTCTAACAACTCAAGAAATTCTAACATAGTTAAATGTGTGACTTTTCATTTTATTTTTTTTATTTTTTATTCATTATTATTCTAAATTATTATGAAATTATACACCATTTTTATTCTCATTAGATAAAACTTGCGTTTCCATGACAGTCTACCCATTGTGTGTCAATACGGAATAGAAACGTAACCATTTTTTGACACGATAATGAATTAAAATATTTAAACCTTTGGGTTCAGATATTTATTTTAGATCATAGATCAAACAAATACAATTTTCTGATACAACAATAAAACAACAAATGGCTAAAGATACCATCACCAACAAAATGAAGTGAAATGTCTAAAACGAATGACCAATGTAAAGTTGGTTAGAATAACTTTTTTAACATATATTTTTATCTTCATCTTATTCATCGGTCATTTATATTTGTTTTCAAGTCTATTTAATACGTAAATTCCTTTCAATAAGTATTTTAATTCAGTCCCAGATTACTAATGCACAAGGAGCAATTTTTTTAAGATAGGAAACTAATTTCATGCACTCTACATGCAGATGCAACAGAGTAACAAAAGACAATACGAATTTAAAAACGCTATATTTTCCTCTAACATATTAATGAACTATATTCATTATTATTCATACATCAAAACAGTACCCTAAATAACAAACCCCATACAATAAGCATAAAACAGTAACACTGTTAGGTATAATATTTCGGGTAGTATTTAAACGCAAATAAAAAATATCCTTTTTCTATGCAATAAGATTCCGAATTCCCATCAAAATTACTGATTGCACAGCAAAATATTCAACTCAAAATATCACTAAACACACTACAATTTATTTTCGCAGCGTACAGCGATTTTTCCTAAAGCAAAAGCTTTTTCATCAATACACAGCTAATAATCTTAATGCACATTATACATGTTAACTCTTTTTCTTTTAAATATAGCTTCTATTTTTATACTATGTACAGCAGTTTTCTAGTGAGACTGTTTGTTCCCAACCTTTGTTCCCACTAGTACTACCGAACTGAACCACCGGTGATACTAGCGATAGTAACTGCGATGTCCAACTGGTTGTACTACGGAGAAGTAAATTTACCCATGGTTCAACTGGTTGTTCTATGGGGAAATATCTTGGTAAACTGCACTCGAAAACACGGTGTTCGCACTGGCACTCGCCGGCCGCTGCCGCGGCACCGCTCGCTTCGCTCGCTCGGCTCGTGCGGTATATTACTTATGTGGTCACAGTTCTAACCTAACCTACCATTCAGCCATAGAACAACCAGTTTTGTTTTTTTATATTTTATATTATTAATTTGCTGTGCAGTCAGTATTTATGCTATGTATGTAGTATTTTTGTACAAAAATAAATTTAACTGTATTGCATTATGAGGAAAAAGTAATGTTATATTGATGTATAATTTCGAATTATCTGCAGTTTGAGTTTTGTTAAACATTTAGTTTATTTGTAGTGAAGTAAGTTATTTGATGTAAAAAAGAATATAAATGATGAGTATGTATTGATAGGCGATTATTTATTTGATATGCAATTTATAATATCCCTAATATTTCTATTTTCTTAATGTCCCTCGGGTATCATCGCATTTCCGAATACAAACGAATGCCAATTTCCATGTCCATCAATTATTAGAATTATCGTGCATAATAATTTGAATTCTGAACTAAGTAATTTATTGTTCTTTTGTTTTGATTTCCGTGTGAACTATACAGAGCTGTAAAACCATTTTCCTATCTATCGTGCCTGCGCCTTTCCTCCCATTTTTTTAATAAATTACATTAAGTTAAAAGCTCTGAGTTGGTATTAACAACTCTATCTAATTTGAAGTCGATTGAGAGCGACCGGTCTACACCACGTGCAAAGGGCAACTGATAGAAATCCGATAACTGACGAAACACGAACTTTGCCGAGGTACATTAAGAAAATAGAAATACAGTACAAGCGTTTTACTTTTAGGGTTCCGTACCCAATGGGTGCCAACGGGACCTATTACTAAGGCTCCGCTGTCCGTCCGCCTGTCTGTCACAGTGCTGTATCTTTTGTTCTACTATGGCCGTCATAAATAACGAAAAATAAAAAAACTTTTTCCAAAAAAAAACAACCGACTTCCAAAAAAGTGAAAAATAACTTTAATTTCCGAATTCGGTGTCTTTCTTTGGTTTTGAATTTTCGTTTTTTGTCACCGACTTCCGAAATTAAAGTCATTTTTCACTTTGTAGTGTTTTTTGGAAGTCGGTTGTTTTTTTTGTAAAAGGTTTTTATTTTTCACTTTTTAGTTGTGGTACCTACCCCACACAAATTCGAAAACCACTACCTGCTATGTAAATAACAGTGACAGGAACTTATCATATCATCCACATACTAAGTGGAAAAATTACGTATTATTGAAGCTAACTCAAAAACTATCAAAGCAAAGTTAATAAAATTTATATGGAACCATTTCGAGAGCATACCCTTTCAAACAAAAAAAGAATTTTCAAAATCGGTTCACAATTGACGGAGAAATCGGTGGACATACATAAAAAAAAAACAAATATATGCGACGAACATAATAACCTCCTCCTTTTTGGAAGTCGGTTAAAAATTAAAGGGGGTTCCTATACAAGAAACGTGTTTTGTTTTACTAAAGTATTTAAATATTGTACTGTGGTACGGAACCCTTCGTGTGCAAATTTTCCACTCGACTGCAAACAACGACAAACTTACATTCGCTACCTACCAGTTATTTCCTGAAAATTTCATGCGTCCGCCTTGCGGGTGGCGTATGCAAATGAAAGGCCGAAGCTTGGGGGTGTTGGAGGTGCCGGGGGGTGCTGGAGGTGCCAGGGAGTACTGGGGTGAGTGAAGCACGTGCTCCCGGACTTGTTAATAACCAAGTCACGTGTCCTGCGAAGCCTTCGCGCCTTCAGTTCATGGCGGCGCTTCGGAAATCACTGACATTATTATTTGTTGAAACAAGGGTATACAAGGGTATGTATTGAGTTTGTGATATCGTTTTTTTAAATGTCGCAGCATATGCTGAGATAGGAGCCTTTTGGCCTCGTACAGGACTTTCTGCTTTTGTTTTAATTTTACCTTGTTCTTTTTTTTGTTTTTTTATTTTATTTTTAGTTTAGTTTTAAGGTGAAGGTGTTTAGTTTAATTTGTGATTCCCTGTGCGAGTCTCAATAAATACTTTTTCACTCCTCTTGCTCAAAAAGGCCGTCATTGTAGAGTACCAGAGCGGGGAAAAAGTTGCATTTCTTGCTCTAGGGGAAAAAGTATTTTTTTTTTAATTTTTGTGTTTTCCAACGAGCCTTGAAAAATGAAAAAGTCTTTATTCTTTTGTAGAATAATCATGAGTATGGACTCGACTTATTACTTGTTCACAAAAAAAAGAAGAACATTTTATTTTTGAAAATGGAACCAAATGCGGCTATCTCTTCGGTAGAATGCGAGCATTGCGTTGCGGCTACAGAAGAAATAAAAAAGGAATTGGCGCGAAATCTTTAAAAAAATTCTCTAATTTAATGCTTATAACAATTCTATTTAATTTTTCGATTTCTGTTATTCGACATATTAATTAATCGAGTCGATCAAAATTGAAAAAAAAAATCGTTTGGCATAATCGTTTTCGCACATCATCACAATAAAAAAAAATGGTCGGCGATTTTTAACACAAATTGAGTAGTGGTAATGAATATTACGTGTTATTGGACCTGTGTTCGTATATTACGTTAAGATCTGGGCATTTTCTATTTATCCACTGACCCAGATTACTAAAAGTTAATGAATACCAGTAATATTTACATGGATACGTTAATGAAACGGCCAAACGTCGACTAACATATTATTAAACGTTAACGTTTGAACGATATGGTCAATTTTAGCTGGCCATTTCACGAAACACAACCATTTCATGAAATGTTCGATCATTTTTGATCGAACATTTCATGAAATGGTTGATCGTTGGAGTGGATGATCGTCTTTTGTTTCTGTTGCATTAAATTAATTTTTGAAAAGTACAGTATTAATCTCCATTAAATGATCTATACTATGGTTTATAAATAGGTTTTGTGTACTAGCAAGAATGTAATAGTAAAAACAGTTGCAGGAAGGAGGCAAGACAATTTTTTGATCGCAGACCACTCTCTAGTGCTTCGCATTATGAGTCGTGCAAAAAGTACAGTCCGGCCATTCAGCGAATGCGTTCTTGACATCCGTCAGGTTCATACTAACGAATGTGTTTTGCGAATTTGATCTTCTAAATTGTCGCAACTGACAGATGTCAGAAACGCATTTTCTCAACGGCCGGACTGTAGTTAGCCATGTCTATGTAAATTTTAACTACCTACACATTTATCATCCATTGATGAAAGTAAGCCTTAAGCCTCGTGTAGACTGGCGCAACGCGACACCGGTAGTTGTTCTACAGTGAAATTTTCTTAGAAATTGTTCTGTTAGTGTCACGTCGCGCCAGTCTGCACGGTAAACATGTTAATTTTTGTTGTAATATTGTATTTATACGCTCTGTGGGTTTAGCCCATAGGACACAGAAATCTATTTAATAGTGTTTATTCTGAAAGTTGGCAACGTCGCAAATTGCTATCAAATATTTACCTGTTTTGATTAATTTGGCAATATTACTGTATGGAATTAAGAAATGTGGCTAACTAACGAACTAAAATACTAATTATGAAATGCAATAATTAATATCGTAACATCTAATATTTAGTTTTAGAAGAAAATTTTTTTTTCGAAACTTTCCATATGCCTTTTTCACAAATAAAGCGATTACAACATCAAATTCAGTGTTATAATTGCAATTCATTATTAATATTCAAGTTCGCTAGTTAGTCACATTTCGTATTTCCATACAATAATATTGCAGTAGCAGCCCGGAGTCTGGATTTGTGCCCGGTTGATGGCAATAGGCTCGCCCCCTATTACATGGGACTTAAACATAACTGGCGAAATGCGGGTGTACCTACTACAGGTACACCTCTGCCCAATCCTTCGGGGAAACAAGGCGTGATGTTATGTTATGTTAATATTGCCAAATTAATCAAAACAGCGAAATATTTGACATCTATTTGCGACGTTGCGAACTTTCAGAATTAAAGATCACTCGAATTCAAGGTAAAAGGTTAGTTTACCGATCATTTGTATCGAGATTTTTTTTTCAAAACGTGTTTTGATGACAACCAAATTCTGAGAAATTATGTTCAAGATTGACATTATTTTTTCCCACCACAAACTATTTAGATAGATTTGGCAATTTTGTTTGAGACAAGTCTACTTTTAACATTTGGCTCTTGTTAGCGCTTTAGCGGCTGAACGGATTTCGATGAAATTCAGCACCATGACCTGGATTAGAAAATAGCATACTTTTATTCCAGTAGTACAGACACATCAAGCTACCCGAAACTGTCAAATTTTCCCAATCAACTTTGAACCTTAAACTTCAGTGATAAAGTTGAAAATCTATTAAATAAATTTGACAGATTGTAGTAGCTTGATGTGCTGGCATCTGTACGTTCCTGTGGCATAATTGTCGAACTCCACGCGGGCGAAGCCGCGGACAAAATGTAGTCAAATATAGATCAAAGCCTTCTATCAATAATATAACTATTATACCCACCTATGCACTGCACATAGGTGTTTATAACACCGCCGGTCTGAGCGGAAGCCGCCCGCCCAGCCGCATCCGCCCGCCCCCGCCCTACACTTGCAATTTCTAAGTAAGTAACACGCGGTTATGCAACCCGCCTTGTTACATAGTTATGACGCGTTGTTTATTTATAGAAGTTCAGTTCATTTGGAGTGTATTTTAAAGGTTAAAGTTCCTTGCATTTTGTTAGTAGAGGATTTGTATAAAGAACTTCTTCTGGTTTTCATGTGGTTAGTGACTAACCTTTAATTTTCTGAATTCCCAGCAATTCCTCTATGGTGACACATATTGTAGCTGAATCATATTCAATTCAATTCATATCAGAATCATATTTGGTGTAAATATTACCGCATGAAAAAATTAAGACAGTAAGTAATTTTACCGGATAATTTTTCTTTACAGTGTTTATTAATCAAATGAGTTTATTATTTTTTATTTCTACAGTTTAAATATTATTTCATTATAATACAAAACTGTCAAACAGATGAATTGCGTAATATTAATTGAACGCAGATAATATTATGAATTGTCAGTTTGTGACAGTTTGTGTGATTCATAATATTATCATATTATTATGATTCTGCCAAAGCGGCCGTTTTAGGCCCCATGGCTGAAAATTGCGTAATTATATTTTAAGGAAGTTCTGGGGTTACAGGTGAAATACTTACTAACGAGATCCAAATTAATATTGCTTAATTTATATTCTTATAGGTTACAAAATCCCTGCCTCAGTAATTAAATATTAGAAATTATTTCTCGGCGCAAATAACATAAAACTGAAAAGATTTGGTATAACATAAATTTTTGTAAAATATTGCAAACTGCGATTTCAACCGGTTTATTTTTGGAAATCCTCTATAGCAGCCCTCGATTGGTCTTATGCTCCGCGCAAACGGGCCACCGACCACAGCCACCGGTGGCTGTTGCGCGCCACGTCCTTTGGTACCGCGCGCAACCGAAGGTGGTCGTCGGCTGCCACGAATAGTCGGTGGCCGCTACAATTTGTAACACTCCTGCTGTACAGTCGCAAGTCGCTCACACTGAGTGTCGCGGACACTGAGTCGCGAGTGGACGCCACTCGCTACACGTGTGCAGTGACTCCATACAAAACGTGTTAAAAGTCATGTTAACAGATTGTCGCCAGCCACCGGTGGCTGTGGTCGGTAGCCCGTTTGCGCGGAGCCTTGGAGCTTCTATACACACTTTAGTTATTAAGGTCTAAAATTCATTCAAAAAGCGAACTATATCATATTATGGGCACATTATTTCAACAACACAACAACCTTTCCTTTCTCCTACTGTAGGTATATCCCTATAAGATAAAGACATTTACACTTTACGACAACGACAAGCCCAGCATCCAGAGAGCATCTAATCCTCTAAATTCACGGTAGGTACCTTCCCTGGACTATCATTGCAGCCCATCGCGGTTCCTACTCATTTCCGCCGGCCGGCGGCAATCGGCGCCATAAGCCCCTGACTTCACACCACCCTAATTTAAACCTTAAAACCTTTGAACAAGGTAGCTTTTTTGTTGTGTTTTAAAGCCCTGGAGTTGCTGTTGCTGTCAGCACATGATATCTTTACGGCCACGCCAATTTAAACCTCAACACAATGTAATAAAGTAACTTTTTCCTCGTGTCTGCAGGCACTGAAGTGGTTGTCTCTACAAACACGTGAATGAAAACCTTGTTCCGTTGTAATAAGGTTGTGTTTTTCAGGTGTGTTAAGGAATGTTTATTGCAGCGTAAGGCTGGATACCTCGGGGGCATATAGTTAGATTGAAGATATTAGTGTGGATATTTGTGTGTTTAGCCGTTTGTTATCCTTCTTGAATGTCTGTTTGTTTGTTTTTTGGTTTATGTTTTCTATGGGGTTCTTCGACATCACAACGGTTTATAAATATGTCTAAAGGCAATTTTTATAAGGACACTTGACTTTCTCATATATTAGCTACAGGGTAGAATTCCCCTCTGAACAAATAACAAACAGACAGATCAAGGTTTTTGTGCATTTGGAAATCTTGCCTACAAAAACACTATCGTATTCATTTTAATAGCGGTCCAGACACTATCCTTACATATTATAAAACAAAGTCCCCCGCCGCGTCTGTCTGTCTGTCTGAACACGATAAACTCAAAAACTACTTGATTTTCAAACGGTTTTCACCAATGGCCCTAGTGATTCATGCGGAAGGTTTAAGTGTATAATTCATTAAGGTTTTGTGTAATTTGGCTGAAATATGACGATTATTGTTGAAGAAGTCGGAAAAAATCATGCCGACTGGGAGCTTTACTGGCGTGCGCTGCGATAACCGGAAAAGATGCATCAAATTTATGTTTCACGGTATTGTTCATCTTAAAAAGTTCAACAAAAAAAGTCTGCGATGGCATATATCTATATTCTAAGGATGACCCACAATAACCATTTTTATCATTCAGAATTTGATAAAAATTTAATTGTTATTTTCGAAGCTTTTTTGACCGGTATAGTATTAATCCTTATCCAAAAAAATATGTTATTTAAATTGGGCATTTAATTTAGATTAATAGATTTTGAATGAATAGTTTAAAAGATATCACAGTTTCAAAATTACGCGTAGCAACGCGGGCGCAGCGGTAGGAGTCAATGACGTTTTCCTCTGTTATTATGTATGAATTCTCGGTAGTACGTTCCCGTGGGATATTTTCCGACATCCACGCGGGCGAAGCCGCGGGCAAAAGCTAGTCAATAATAATTCCATTACATTCAAGTACACATTGTCATTACTACTGACAGTGTGGTGATTGGAATGATGTGATCTAAATATTTTCATTATGTCATTATTACTGATAGTGTCCGGGAGCCTTATGATATGTTTTTCCTGTCCTCTACAATTTTATGTAATAATAATTATAATCACCAGTCACCAGACCAGGATATTATTGTCCCACCGCAGGGCAAAGGCCTCTTCTCACACAGAGAAGGCACGAGCATTGATCACCATGCTTGCTCAAGACGGGCTGGCGATTTCAGACTTATATTAACTATTTAAGCTATCCAATGCAAAAATATTTTTTCTAATCCAACTGGTAGTTTTGGAGCTCACCCCTTACACACAAACTAGTGATGTGCCGGATATCCGTGATTCGCAGATATCTGCGGATCTCCGAGGGAGAAAAAGATCTGTATCCTGTATATGTATTAATGTAAAAGATTTGTTCACGATCCGCCAAAAAGTAACGGATACAAATCTTTTTCTCCCTCGGATATCCGCGGATATCCGGCACATCACTAATACAAACTTACAAACAAACACACAAAGAAACAAATTTTACCTCTTTATAATATTAGTATTAGTATGAATATATTAGTATTAGTATGAGTATATTAGTATTAGTATGAGTATATTAGTGTTAGTATTAGTATAGATATGTACTTAATAATATAATCACCAGTCACCAGACCAGCCTATTATTGATCCACCGCAAGGCAAATGCCTCGTCACACGCTTGTTCAAGACGGATTGGTGATTTCAAATAACTTCAAGTTTTCCTTCCCAGATGCCGACCGTTTCATACATGTAGTTGCTTCACCTCCCCCTATTTTCTGACACATAACTTAGAAGAACAGGTAAACTCAAGTCCACACCGTCCAAAATACTTTAACGTTCACGAGGGAAATCAGAAAAACCATGGCGTGATTGGCATTTTTATGTTACTCTCATAAATATAACATGCGTCTTTTGACCTAATAACTTAAGGGACGCATAAGGAACTTAGTTCACGTAGGTGTACCTCACCTCCTATTTATTTTATGTAATCCTTGCCAAGACGCTCGGATGCCAGACTTAATTGGTCACCCCTTGCCTTTGCTAAGGTATTTGTATGCGGAAAGAGTACCCCAATAATGAAGACGTCTGAACACCGCCTTGTAAAAATGTTTTTTTATTGGCGGTAAATGGTACTGTTAGGAAATTCCCTGGCTCATCTTTTCTTTGTTAAAATTGTGTTGCAGTGAATTGTGATTTGTTCAGTGCATACACGAGTACCTACGTACTGGGTGACCTATGAATTTTTTGTTTTTAATCCTCTCTTCAAGGACTATGTTCAGCATATTCATAGTTTAGCATCTAGAACTAGGGACCGTTTTAAATTACTACTACTTTGGGGTCATTGCCACCCTTTTTTTCAAGTTACTGAAATTATGAAACGAATTTTGTCGAGCAAAAATTTTCTCTTTTATAGTACACTAGCTTTTGCCCGCGGCTTCGCCCGCGTGGATGTCGGAAAATATCCCACTGGAACGTGCTACCGGGATTCAGAGTATCCTATGTCCTAACCCAGGTCATGGCCTATCCTATGCCTTTCATCTAGAAATCCGTTCAGTCGTTACGCCATGAAAAGGTAACAGGCTGATATTAAATCTGTTTTAGGGTTCCGTACCTAAAAATTTAAACATTAAAACCCTTAAAGGATGACTTCATTGTCTGTCAAGACCCTTTTCTCAGGAACGCGTGGAGGCATCAATTTATATCAATAGATATTAAAAACTTAATCTACGGTCTCTTGGAAGTGTAACGAAAATCAAACTTCCAAGTCAACGCAATAATGGGCACGCCACAACTGTGGCGATAAGTTCCCTCATTAAGGAGTGGTAGAGAGGCGCCACGGCGTCCTCACCTTCCACCTGACGCAGGTTCTCACCGGACACGGTTGTTTCGGGTTCCTGTTCAGGATAAGGCGGGAGAAAACAATGGTGACACCCGGGCGCAGCATACGGTTTAGGTCTGCCCGGCTTGGGCAGAGCAGCCGTGTCCTCGTGGAGGCGGTCGGCGGTGGTGATCTCTCGCGTCCGGCCCTGGTCCAGACTATGGTAGAGAGCGAGACGGCATGGGAGGCCATCACCTCCTTCTGCGAAGCAGTAATGCTCACGAAAGAGGAGGCATCATAATAGCATAGTACCAGAAGGAGACACCCTGGGCATCGGGAATCGTAGGCCGATTCCCGGCCGCCGTAGGCGCGGGCTTGCGGACGGTGAGCAATATGTAGCTCACCGTCCGATAAGGACCAGGCCCGGGTCGACGGCGGGTTGTGTTCCACGCGCGCCTCAAAGAGATGTCAGCGGAACTGACGGGGTCCGATAGGGCCGATGCCTGCCGGTTGTGGGTTGCGGTTATTGTCCGAAAGGGTTACCGTGGCCCCAGGCAATATAGGCAACTGAAAGAACACGGGTGGGTTTTAGTCAGTAAGAGTCTGACACGCCTTCCCGCTCCACCCAGAGCGGGAGAAGTTATTTGATAATTTCCCAACCAAAAAAAAAGTTAACGAAATAAAAAATACGGCCATTTGTGCCGCATGTTTTGACACTCGCAAATAAACCAGTCTATTTGGTACTTCCCGTTGGTCCAGCAGCATGAAGTTTGTCGAGAAGTAAGGTCAAGTAAAGAGGAAAATCCGAAAATTGGTAATTTATAGTTCTATAATGAACGGCAAAGTTAAGTTTTTTCTGCAATCTGGGGTTAAAAACTCATAGGCCGTGTCTTGGAGTAACAAACCTCAGTTGGCCCAATATAGTTTTTTGGTTCTAGTAATAAATAAGAAATAGGATATACCGGCATCAAAAAAGATTTGTGAAAATTGGCCATTTTCTTGCTGACTGTACAATTTTTTTCAAAATCTGTGAATGCAGATCAAAATGTTTCAAAAAGTTAAGGACAGTCTCCTAAGACTGTTTTCTTGTAGCGACAACGGTTAAGGTACCTTATTGCTCCATCTCAAAATCCACCCTGTATATGCTATGATTGACTGCTTAGTTCCATAAAGGTATAGCGTGATGATAATTTTTTAAAAGGTTAAATCTGTAACTATCTGCAATATTCTAACCTTTTGGCTAGCCTTTTTACAATTTGCGGTAAACTCTAAAAGAATACAAACATAATGCTATATTGCTCATCCCCCATAGCAAATAGCGTGATAATAGTTTTTGAAAAATCTATTGTGAAGTTACGATTATTTGACTTATATATTATTTATACCAATTTTCAAGTTAATTAAGCCACACAGTAAAACCCTCCACTGTAAAAATTAATACCCCGTTTCACCCCGTTAGGGGTAGATTTTCAAAAAACCCTGATCATCGTTTTTATTTATTTTCAGTTTTAATTATAAATACTGAGTTTCGAGTTAATCAGACCGCTCGTTAAAATTCTTCCATACAAACTTTGACACCCCCCAATCCTCCTTTAGGGGGTATTTTAGAAAAACTAAAAATGGCAAACTTTATAATTTACATAGATAAGTATTCGTGCCAAGTTTCAAGTTTATTAACTCAAGGAATAAGATTTTTCATACAAACAATATCCCCCCTTTTCACCCTCTTAAAGGTCGAATTTCCAAAAATTCGTTCTTAGCGGACGTCTACTAACTATAAACTACCTCCCTACCAAGTTTCATCTTCATACATCAAGCGGTTTTCGAGATTTCGTGATGAATGAGTGAGTGAGTGACCTTTCGCTTTTATATATTTAGATTACTGCCGCGGTCTATAATGACTACTTTGCTGGTCGCGCTGATGATGGCCGACAGCGCAGCGTAGCGCAGCTCCAGGCCGACACAGCGCGGTCAGCGTGCAGCACTTGATGGACGAGCTGAGATAAAGGCTGAGGCCGTAGGTCGAGGCCTTTACAGCGAGGACAGCAAGGGCTGCAATGATGGCCAAGCTGGAAGGCCTAGAGCGTAGCTAGGCTAGCTCGAGGCAATCATAGCGTGACCAGCGAAGCAGTCATAGTGGGCCAAGGCTTGTATAGTGCTTTACTCAAAAATGCAAGTACCTAATCTAAATAAAACTAGCAAGTAATTTCAATAAAATATATATTAATTAACTAGAAATTTAATTAAAATGACAATTATGAAAAGTACAGTTACTAAAATTCAATACCGACTTTCCCGGTTTGATATTACTAATAGTTTGAATGCGGCGTTTGACTGCTGTATTATTTCTTCATTTATTACGCAAAAAGTTACTAAATAAAAATAAAATTTTCGCTGAACCGCGGTTTTGTTACTTCTTTGTTTTTTTTTTTTTAACAATGGTAGTTGGTACTATACAGCCAAATATGGAATAAAATATTTTTGTACCTATCTCTATAAATACAAACAGCTGTGTTTTAAATAAAATCTTTTTCATTTGATTTTTTCAAACGTTGAAACGTCAAAATAGCGGCCGGCAATGTTTTGCCGGCCTGTTAGAGCGACCAGCAAAACTTTGCTGGCCGCTCCTTGAAACAGAACGGCAAGGTCGACTTTGCTCAAACAAGGTTGTCAAAATAATGACCACATTACATGCATTTTTGAGTAAAGAATTTTTAGTCACTTTGGGTGATAATTAGACAAAGTCACTTTCAAACACTGTATGTTTGTTTGTTTATTTGCTTGTTTGTTTGTTGCGCTTTCACGCTAAAACGGCTGAACGGATTTGGATGAAATTTGGCACATAGGTAGATTATGACCTGGAGAAGGACATAGGATACTTTTCATCCTGAACCGCAGACGAAATCGTGGGCAACAGCTACTAGACCATATTTTAAGGATTCAACAATTCAACTTTCAAAAATGTGACACAAAAAGAGAAAAAAATAAAGTCTGAAGTTAAGTAAGTTAATTTCGCAGGAAAGTCCGAAAGGGATACCGTAGCCCCTGGCAACATGGCAACTGAAGGAACACGGGTGGGTTTTAGTCAGTAAGAGTCTGACATGCCCTCCTGCTCCACCCAGAGCGGGAGAAGTTATTTGATCTCAAACTCAAACTCAAACTCAAAGCAAATCTGTAATAATTTTTATGCCTTGTAATTTTTGGAATAAATATTATTATTATTATTTATACGTCTTTCACATTTCTCGGGACCCAGGGGTCCCGGACCTTTGGAAGGCTTACGAGGGGCCGAAGCCAACTCGCAGAGGCCCCTTAGACGTTTTTAATGAAATGAGGTACCAACCGACGATTATCCCTGTTCGCACTATGCAAGTGCAGCCAAGGACAACCCCCTATTGTAAGATATGGAAACAAAAATATCGGACTATGGGTTTGGGTTGCTAAAGTGGACTGGTCACCTGGAACTATGGAAGGACTATGGCCCCTGCCTGATCTATGTTTTATATGCACACGGATAAAGTGGCAGGGGGTGACTTGCACACTCAATAATGGGCCCCCGAAAACGGTCGCTAGCACATAGCGTCGTAGCGACAAGGGGGCAACATGTCCTGAGGTGCTTATGAGGAGTGGAGAGGTATTACACGGCTATCAGGACAATCCCGGAAGTACGGTCAAGATCCCTACCAGCATCTTACTGGAATACTTCCTTCCTCCGAGCATGTTTGCTCTTGCGAATCTCCACTCAAGCCAGCCAATAAAGGCAAGAATGAGGTGGGAGCTCTATTCCTCGTCAGTGTTCACTCTAGCCGGCCAATAAAGGCAAGCCAGAGGTGAGGAACAAGACTTCTCCCGGAAGATAGGGTCCGTGGGGTCGCTACTGCCCAACAGCTCGCCACATGCTGCCCTGCGGGTTTTTGTATCTCTCTTGGTCTGGCTCCTCACCCTAGACCTGTTTCGGCAAAGTAAACTTTACCGGCACAGACCCAGAGTTCGGAGCGCGCAAGCCCCACCACGACGTCAACGTAGCGATACGGCGGTGGGGTTATTATTATTATTATTTTTACATATATTTAAATATCTCGGGACCTTAGGGTCCCGGTCTTTTGGAAGGCGTACGAGGGGCCGAAGCCAACTCGCAGAGGCCCTTTAGACAATTTTATATGGAATGAGGCACCAACCGACGATTATTCCAGTATGCACTATGCAAGTGCACCCAAGGACAACCCCCGGTTGGTGTAGGACTATTGCAGAATCTGGAAACAAATCTATTGGACTATGGGTTTGAGTGGCTTAAGTTGATTGGTGACCTGGGACTATGGAAGGACTATGGCCCCTGCCTAATCAATGTTTTATATGTACACGGATAAAATGGCAGGGGGTGACTTGCACACTCAATAATGGGCCCCCGAAAACGGTCGCTAGCACAAAGTGTCGTAGCAACAAGGGGGCAACATGTCCTGAGGTGCTAATGAGGAGTGGAGAGGTATTCTACGGCTATCAGGACAATCCCGGAAGTACGGTCAAGATCCCTACCAGCATCTTACTGGAATACTTCCTTCCTCCGAGCAAGTTTGCTCTTGCGAATCTCCACTCAAGCCGGCCAATAAAGGCGAGAATGAGGTGGGAGCTCTGTTCCTCGTCAGTGCTTACTCCAGCCGGCCAATGAAGGCAAGCCAGAGGTAAGGAACAAGATTTCTCCGGGGAGATAGGGTCCGTGGGGTCGCTACTGCCCAACAGCTCGCCACATGCTGCCCTGCGGGTTTTTGTATCTCTCTTGGTCTGGCTCCTCATGCTAGACCTGTTCCGGCAAAGTAAACTACCGGCACAGACCCAGAATTTGGAGCGCGCAAGCCCCACCACGACGTCAACGTAGAGATACGGCGGTGGGGTTATTATTATTATTATTTCAAATAAACCAATTACAGGTACTTTTGAATTGTCAAGGGGTCGGTCAGTCAGAAAGATGAAGCTAGTTGCCCATTCCAAAGCGTAGTAATAAGAAGCGTGATAATACCCCAACAAAAAAAAAGTGATTTAATTTCCCAAAAAATAAAAATTGACGTCTAGCTATAAATAATTACTGAACATATAACAAACTATAAATAATATACAACAAACTATATATAATACTAGCTTTTGCCCGCGGCTTTGCCCGCGTGGATGTCGGAAAATATCCCACGGGAACGTACTACCGAGATTTCATACATAATAACATAGGAAAACGTCATTGACTCCTACCGCAGCGCCCGCGTTGCTCCGCGTAATTTTGAAACTGTGATATCTTTTAAACTATTCATTTAAATTATTTGATTATAAGGCATATTTTAATCTAAATTAAATGCCCAATTTAAATAAGATATTTTTTTGGATAAGGATTAATACTATACCGGTCAAAAAAGCTTCGAAAATAACAATTCAATTTTTATCAAATTCTGAAAGATAAAAATGGTTATTGTGGGTCATCTTTAGAAGATAGACATATGCCATCGCAGACTTTTTTGTTGAACTTTTTAAGATAAATAATACCGTAGAACATAAATTTGATATATCTTTTTCCGTCAACGCAGCGCACGCCAGTAAAGCTCACAGTCGGCATGATTTTTTCCAACTTCTTCAACAATAATCGTTAAATTTCAGCTAATTTACACAAAACCTTAATGAGGTATACATTAAAACCTTCCGCATGAATCACTCCGTCCATTGGTGAAAACCGTTTGAAAATCCGTTCGGTAGTTTTTGAGTTTATCGCGTTCAGACAGACAGACAGACAGACGCGGCGGGGGACTGTTTTATAATATGTAAGGATAAGGATAACAAACTACATATAACAAACTACACAGAACATATAACAAACTATAAATAATCGCTGAATATACATGAGGAGAGAATTCTACATTTTTCTTTTGGAGGCCATTGGCCATCCTGTACATTCGGCGCACCGTGGGCAGTTAGCTCCACTACTATCACCTTGCTAACAGGCAAAGTAATATTTTTACTAGGTACGGCATAAGATCTTCTCAAATAATTCGTGCGAAGGCAAAATAAAAAGAAACAATTAACTAGAGTCTCGACCTTTTCCAATCTATCTGAAAAGAGCTATTTCTTGCAATACATGTAAGTATAGATGAGGTCATCTATAGATAACCATAGTCCTCTAATACGTTAGCAAGCATGTTAATCAATATAATCAATCAATCTGCCTAGCCTTTTCCCAACTATGTTGGGGTCAGCTTCTAGTCTAACCGGATGCAGCTGAATACCAATATTTTACATGGAGCGACTGCCTATCTGACCTCCACAACCCAATTAAAAGGGGTCTATTTGAAATAAATGATTTGACTTTGACAATACCTGGGTAATTCGAGACACCTTGGTAAGATTGATGATTTTCGGGCTTCTGACGACCCGTAACGACTGTCAAAGATCCACGAATGACAGCTGGGACCAACGGCTTAACGTGCTTTCTGAGGCACGGAGGAGTCTCGGTATGTAAAGATGGTCACCCATCCACAGACCAACCTCGGATCCGTGCGGCTGTTATTACTTAGCCACGGGCTCTTTGCCACTTACTACGGCTTATGGTATTCTCGAATAATTCGTGCCGAGGCAAAATGACAAGAAACAAGTAGAGTCTTGACCTTTTCCAATCTATCTGAAAAGAGCTATTTCTTGCAATACATTTCTTCCTTTATGTAAGTACAGAGAGGTCATCTATAGATAACCATAGTCAATTAATACGTTAGCAAGCATGTTAAGAGCGTTTATTCTGAAAGTGGGCAACGTCGCAAAAAGATGTCAAATATTTCGCTGTTTTGATTACATAATTTGACAATATTATTGTATGGAAATAAGAAATGTGGCTAGTAGCGACCTAGAATATTAATAATGAATTGCAATTATAACACTGAATTTGATGTTGTAACCGTTTTAGGTGTAAAAAAGGCATTTGGAAACTTTCCAAATACTTTTTTTACATCTAAAACTAAATATTCGGTGTTACGATATTAATTATTGTATTTCATTATCAATATTTTAGTTCCCTAGTTAGCCATATTTCTTATTGCCAAATTAATCAAAACAGGTAAATATTTGACAGCTATTTACGACGTTGCCAACTTTTAGGACAAACCCTCTTAATCAATATAAATAATTGTTTAAAGAAACACGCGATAGAATCGTTAAGAGATTGGATTATTAACTACATATGGTAATAATAGGAGTAGGTTATTAACTACATATTGTAATAATAGGTCACTCATTTGATTGACACGGACATGTAATCAATCTGTCATCAAACCTACATCATTGATGACAGTGATTTTGAATTGTGTATCATTATGGGTCAATGTGTTGCGGATAGTAATGTTATGTTAAGCTATTTCATACGATATTTGATTATTCCTTGTGGTTTTGCACATTTATATTAGGAGATACTTTTAAAGCTTTTAAAGGTCAAGCACAGCAAAATGGGGGAAATTCTTTCAATTCTTTTTAAAGACCATGTTAGGTATTTACTACCTATGTTACGCAAATAAAAAATGATTATGATTATGAAGAAAAATTGTAAATTCTAAAGTAACAAATTTAAGGGTAATAAATAAAATGCAAAGTAAAAAAATGCTATCGTGGAGAACATAATAATCCCTTTATTAATATAATAGTCAACTTTCTAGCTTCCACTAGTTTTGAGGAATAGTCGATTGTCATACAAGGGTCGAAAGGAATTGATGACTTTCCGGGTGAAAGTCATCAATTCCTTTAAACACTCTACTTTTCATTTCGAATTTATGGTAAGTAAAAAATAGTAGCTTTCAAAAAATTTGAATCTCGGTACAGCTTCCAGAGTAAGTATCCCGCCAAATTGTATAGTCTTTTTTAAATTTTAAATAGGGAACACACCGCGTCACCGCCGCGGGCCGTCTCGCTTAATAGATTTTTTTTTAATTCACACTGGCTGTTTATACACTCACAAGACCGCAGCATTTTTTATTTTTTTATCGATATTTTTCTTAATTATGTAAAAAAAATTGTAGTCGACTACCTAACCAAATTTAGTTCTATTTTTAAAATTCATTCCCGCCTTAGGGAGGGAAGCAATTATTATAAGTCTTTCCCGCCCTAAGATCCAGCAGCGTATTCCACCCGGTACTCGTATCAAACAAACACTACTTTCCGAGTATGAGAAATTAAAAGAAATTTCCTGCTCTTCCTTATTTCCTAATTAGACATTCCATGAAATTCTTCTCTTAATGATTATTACCACTACATATATTTTGACAAGAAAATACCCATCAAACCAAATAACTCCAATCATATTATGCATCGCACCGAAACATCACGAGTCACGGCACAAAATTCAAATCAAAACCTGCAGAGTGCAGACGGATCGATCGCTCATACAGCGACTATCGTAATCCGTTTACCCTCCACCTCTGCGGCATGGTGACAGGAATGACCCGGCTATCCAGTCCGGCCACACTAATCCATCAATGGATGCAAAATGTGGATAAAGTTCGCCTTTGTGTGGTGAAGCCATTGCAGCGTGTGGCAGATTATGTATAGTGAAGGTTAGTTGATTTTCTTTTAGTTTTATGTGGTTTTGACTGCAATAATTATTATGTGTATTGCACCAAAATCACTAAATAGGTACACCTTAACACGTTTAGTGCCGAGAGCCCTCCTGGAGGGTTCACCTATAGTCGCATATGGGATGCCGGGAGCCCTCGCGAAAGGCTCATTTTAAATGTCGGTTTATCTTAATGAATACAGCATTATAAACCGTGAAAATAAAATCTGATGTATATTTTAACAAGAATTATTAGGTAGTTTATGCGTTGGTTTTAAAATCCAAGCATATTTATTATCAAAAAAAGTATTGTTCTCGTTTTCAAATATTCACAAAAAATTTAAAGGTTGGAAACTACGTATAGCGACAAGACCTCTTGAAAACACTATTTTGCTTCGTTTTATTGTGTTTTATAATACGGTTTTAAACCTAATGCCGTTGGCCATCTGCGATGGTTAACTTTAGCGCAAACGTAATGCCGGTGACCCTCCTGGAGGGTTCACGGCATGGCGTATGAGCTCTATGAAAAGTGGGTGGAGTCGGAAGTGTTAAAACATCGTTATTTTTCTGTGAATCGTTTGTAGATGGCACAGACAGAATGACGTTTTAAATATTATGTAATTAAGTGATTTGTGGTGCAAGCAGACCTAAGTGGATTTTCCTCCTGACTGACCAAAAGTCAATAAGTTTTTTTTTTTACGGTGCTCCATCTGAGCAGCATTAATAATGTAGGAGGTCCTCTAATGTCTTACGGCAAATCTGCCAGACTTTTTAGAACACTTGGCCGTCTAAAGCAGAATCTCTGTCGGTGGCTTTTTATGCTCCCGAGGAAAAACATTTATCTGAGGTAAGTACCACGAAAAACATCTACCTAGATATGCAAACAAATCAAACATACAAACACAATTAGGGCAAGAGGAAACAGAAAATAAAATTGGCAATATAAATAGATGTTACAAATTAATTGGACGTTTTCCGCAGGCGTGGACGTTCGGCGCTCGTTAAAAATCTCATCAGCCGCGGGACGAATCATTTCACTCTCACACCGATGGTTCGGCCCCTACATTCGCACCAAAAACACTCTTGTTCAACCAATATTACGAAAAAAATACTTCCTTTTTTTTGTAATTTTCGAGGAAAATGAGTTTTAAGTAATTTATGAACATATAAATATACCTCTAAAACCATTCGCTTAGAAATCATCCAAAGCAAGCTCATAAGAAAATAAAAAATTCTCAAAGAAATATGGTAAATGTTCTATTTAAATAATATTCTTCGTTAGCGGTTAGAATGAATGGAATAATTACGTTCTCCATTCACCGCTCCCAAGTCTTCAGAGCTCGTGAATTAACCCGCGCGTTCCACGTATGAAATCATTTATAATCTATGCATTCACAAAAGAGCCACTGTCAAGTACAAAAGTGGCTAACGACAGAGAAATGAGAATGCTCTATGAAAGGCTATAATTAGGAGCCCCGCATTTACCGGCTTTTTTTAGTTTTCCTTCATTTAAATCTGGATCTGAACAATGTCTGGTAGGTGCAATTTACTAGAGCTGCCAACTTCAAAAGGAACAGTGCAACTTTGACATTTTACAGTCTATTATAAAATCGTGGCTGCGGTTCAGCAAGGATTTATTAAATCTCCTCGACCGAAAACCGACGTAGGAATTAAGAAAGGCTGTTACTTTGACTAGAGATTTTCAACTTTTTCGTAATTTATACCAATCTACTTTTGAGCAAAGGCAACCAAAGGAGAATGCCCAAAAAAACCCAACGTCGGTAAAAATACATACTCTAGGATAGCATATGGTAGGAATATAATGGTAGGTTTCAAATGTGAAATTAGTTTCTCACATAATAATCACCATAAGCGTTAAAGCGTGCATTAAGCGGCAACATTGCAAGCGTCGAATAACGAGTTCAAAAAAGAGATAGGTAGTAGTACATACAAACAACATAAGAAAAGTCTGTTAAGCGCTGACAGTGCTAATATTACGACTATTGACAATGGTCCGAACAAAACAGCGACGAAAGCAATGAGTCAATTTAAATCCCAGCAGCCCTCATTAACACATATTAAAAGGTTGCCAAATGGATTAAAAAAAAGCCTAACCTGCTTGTAGTCTATGTAGATGAACATAATATGAACCGGCAAAGGGCAGCGTTTGTAAGATTAGCTGCTAATCAACCATTTTTTTTATGGGTGGGAAATTATCAAATAACTTCTCCTGCTCTGGGTGGAGCGGGAGGGCGTGTCAGACTCTTACTGACTAAAACCCACCCGTGTTCACGGTCACGATGTCCCTTTCGGCCCTTATTCGCAGCCGCGGCAGGCATTGGCCCTAGCGGACCCCTTCAATTCTGCTGACATCTCCTTGAGGCGCGCGTGGAACACAACGCGCTGTCGACCCGGACCTGGGCCTTATCGGACGGCGAGCTACCCATTGCTCACCGTCCGCAAGCCCGCGCCTATGGTGGCCGAAAATCGGCTCGCGATTCCCGCCCAGGGCGTCTCCTCCTGCAGCGGTTAGGGGCGTGAGGGCGCGAAATTTGCCTCTCCCTCACGCGTTCCGCCTCCTCCTTCGCGAGCATTACCGCTTCGC
Organism: Agrochola litura; assembly: GCA_949152395.1. Classification (NCBI taxonomy): domain Eukaryota; kingdom Metazoa; phylum Arthropoda; class Insecta; order Lepidoptera; family Noctuidae; genus Agrochola; species Agrochola litura. The sequence continues at coordinate 7,858,128 of OX424508.1, forward strand.
AGAAGGAGGTGACGGCCTGCCATTTCCTCTCGCTCCGTACCATGGCCTGAACCAGGGCTGGACTCGAGAGATCGCCCAAGCCGGGCAGACCTCCACCGTATGCTCCACCGTGTCCTCCGGGCGATCCACACAATGGTGACACCCGGACGTTTCCTCCCACCTTATCCTGAACAGGAACCTCCCGAAACAGCCGTGTCCGGTGAGGACCTGCGTCAGACGGAAGGTGAAGACGCCGTGGCGCCGATAACTACTACTCATCGACTCATTAAAAAGTTAAAGAAACGACATTCAGCATCGCCGCAGGATACACATAAATAAAACTGAATAAAACAATGCAAGGCAAAATAAATTTCAATCAGTTATAACCGACTTCAGAGAGGAAGTAACGCCTTTCTTGTGAAGACTGACTGCGATGCGTATTTCCAATCTATACAAGGCCAGAACGCAGCCATAGGAAACTGCTCGCGTATACATTGTAATGCTGTTTTTAAATCTGTGATTACAATGTATACACGAATTTTGCGTATTGCTGGTGTATAGTTTGTAACGTGGACAAGCGCGTCCTGGTTCCAAACTATACTACATCACTTACGCCTGATAAGAGTTTTAAAGATATAGTCTATAAAAAAAAAGAAAAGAATAAAGGTGTGAACTGGGTAAAATGATTTAGGTTAGGTTAGGTTAGAACTGTGACCAACCGCGCGCGAGCCGAGCGAGCGAACCGAGCGGTGCCGCGGCAGCGGCCGGCGAGCGCTACTTCCAAGTTGCTCGCAGCCAGGTAGGCTATTTAATATTAGCGCAAGGTGCATTACCTCGCAAACAAGTTGGTTACCTGTTCACAATTTCTCGCAATCTAAACTCGATTAGTCCGTATGCGTACTGGCACTGTATACTATGGAATGAGGTAGTTCATTTGGTCACTATGAAGTATACGCGAGTATTTGCGTACTACTCTTGTATAGATTGGAAGACCTTAGTAAAAAAGTGATTTCCAATCTATACGCGAGCAGTTTCCTATGGCTGCGTTCTGGCCTTGTATAAAATGGAAAGACGCGACTGCGATTTATGTTGACTAATACCTACTTTAAAATAATGTACGGGGAAATGCAGCACCTTGCTAAGATAGTACCTACCTGCCAGTATTAAAATTAATGTCAAAATACTTTTAAAAGCGTGGTACCTATAGACAATTTAAAAAAAAAACATATGTATTTCAGGGACACCATGAAATTTGTATGTAGGTACCATAGCCATAGAGAATGGACTGAGGGTTCCATATTCAGTTTTGCAGAGAATACAGACCGAAAAGTACGAGACAGACAAAGCGAATTTGCGGCCAGTAGTGTATCTTTAGTAATACTACAGGTATTGGCCGTACAGTCGTTTTGTCTCTTTCCAGAGAGTGGGTCACCTTTGTGAGGCTAACGCTCAGTCCAGTCCTCTATGTTCATGGTAGGGACACAAATTCGTAACTGACAGAATCAAAATGCATTTTACTCAAAACAATGAAAAATCAAAGCTTAATTTAATAATTATGATATCTCGCGCGACATATAAAAGTAAATAAAATCACATACATCTCCAGAGCGAGAAAATTAATGAAACTGTCATTCCACGAAACCCTGAAAAAAAAAGATCAGTGTTAGCCTACTTTTCTAGAAAGCTTTAAAAGGAAAATTGCATGGCTGTAAGGTAAATTCACAATCCTTTCTGTTGCCTTTGCCACAGTAGGCTAAAGGGAGTGGGTGCTAGGTGTCGTTAGCGCAACACAGAGCGATACCTGCGGCCATATTCTGGTACGTTTCAAACGATTTTATTGTTACATTCAATTCGTTTTGCAGCTCTGCTGGAAGACGTGTTTTTAAGAAATATTCATTGCTTTTGTAGGTCTATACTCTTGCAACATTTATTTAATTATAAACTTAGAACAAACAGATAGTTGCAGGAATTATTTCCAGAAACACAAAATACTCACCTTAATTTAGTATTTATATTTTGGAATTATGCAAATTAGTACGCAAATACTCTTATTTTATCTGACAACACACGGGAAGACATACAAACAAAATATTCTTTGCGCCATAAAAACAGATTAAAGCCTTAAACTGCACTCTTCTAGTCCATATGCGATGTCAATAAAAATATACAATAAATTACCGGAAATCATAAAACAAGAAAACAAAACCGAAATATTTTTAAATAAATTAAAACAATTCCTAATTAATCAAATTTATTACACAATAGACGAATATCTAACGGATAAATTCAATGACAAAAAGATACGAGTCGTACCTATAACTGATTACCAGATAAGCAAAACAATAAGTGAGTTTAAAATAAATGAAGATTATAAGTATTTATTTAAATATATAACCATATAAGGTGCACTAATAACAGTATAAAATATTCAAGCTAATAATTAAATAATCAATAATAATATAAATATATTCAGAGAATAAATAAATGAGTAATAACATAAATAAATTTAATAACTAATACTGCTGCAAAAAATAAAATATTAATAGACGGATAGGACATAATTTAAATATTTAGTAATAAGCTTCCTCTCTCCTACTTATTTAAAATTTTGCTGTGCCCGACAGGGTCCATAATTGTTTCAATTTATTTTTCCCTACCATCTGTATGTGTATATTATAGACTGCAATAAAGATAAAGAAGAAGATAAAGTTTTGTGTATTGATAAATAAACATTTTTATTCATTTTTTTAATTAGTATACAGGTGCAGTGGATCTATTGGTAGACGGTTGTCCTCGAAGTTATTCTAGCAATTTCTCATTACCATTAAATTTACCGGCCATAGGTGCCGATTCCCTTGTTCACAAACTAAACTAAATTTAAGTTCAGTGCATCTTTTTCTTTCTATTTCATTAAGAAAAGGACAGAAGATAAATTTTAGTTTAGTCCTGTCAAATTAATCAGCGCCTGTCACTACTCCATACAAGTTTAGACGAGATTAAAAACTTGCCTACTAAAATTACGTCAATTTACGTCAGCGCCGAATAATTTGCACTACAAAGAAAAAGATGCACTGAACTTAAATTTAGTTTAGTTTGTGAACAAGGAAATCGGCACCATTGTTGCCTTTTTCCGCTAATTCAGTTCGAACAATTACCTCTCTGGTTATATTACCAGGTCCGGCTCGAATCGAAGAGTGCAGAATTTAACCAAGTAATAGAGACTTTCATCACAACATACTTTTAAGAAGCACAACTACAACTTTTTTTCAGGCAAACTCTGTCTACTTTTTCAGTAGGTAGGTACTAAGTAGTAAAGGAATACGGCAGCCATCGCTCCCGTTCCATTTGTTCGGCGTGTGCTACATTTAGCACTCGCACGCTTTGTGCCCCTTAACAGTCGAAGCCGAAAGTCGAGGCCGACTGCCGATGGACGAGTGCCGAGAGCCGATATAATGAGTGATGTGAAACGTACAGCTATAAAGCTCGACGTAAAGTGCAGTGGTAAAGAACTACATACTTGCTTGGTGAAGGAATATCGGGGTTATTCTGCTGTTGGTCTTTGAGAATTAGACTACGCAAGATCTTTCAGCCTGTCTGTTAGTGCGCTTAAACTTTGAAAAGCACTATTATGTTCTTTTTTGTAGTTAATAGATTCAGGCGTGACCTTGCGGAAATCCATTATAAAATACAATAGACGTGGACATATACGTTCAGCGCGCGGTGTGGAAACACGCCGTGTTCAAGTTCACGACAAGTCAATCGTCATCCTGAGGATGCCTCGTTGAAAAGTGAAACACGTGTCGATTTCCTTCAGGGTTTTTTATGGCTCTTTAGAAATAGCTAAGCGGAACAGGTTACTAAATATATCCACGTCTATTGTTTTTTTTTTTTTGGGTTTTGTATTTTCTTTGTCTGGGTTTTAGCGTATTTTTGTGACGTTATTTAAGGAGTTAGTAGTGTGACCTATATAGTAAATCATATCGGAAAAACGTGTTCCAACCACTGCTAGAGTAGTAATAGGTATGTAGGTATATTTTCAAAGATTTGGGTAAGTACCAGTTGCGAAGTAATGCAGTAAATAAGCCATAAAATAATCTGATATTTGTACTTTTGCAGTTCAAGTAAATAAGGTAGGGTGCGTAGTGAATACTCGTAATCAAAACGCGTGATACTTGTACTACACAATAGATAGCGATTTAGCCATCTGTGGTGAAGGGGGTGATTCTACCCGTCATATTAAACAACTTACACCATGAAACTCATAACCGATTAGAGAAAAAAAAACAAATTACTATACAGGACGTCCCAAAATTATGGGACATGAAGGGAAAGTACCTTAAATATCGTAGATAGGGTATTTTGCTGAAAGAAGACTTTATGTTATTTTTAAAAGTTATTAATTCTGCATTCAAAGATTTTCTAAAAATTACTTGCCTCGTCTGGGAATCGAACCGACTTAAATGTAAAAAAAAAACACCCCTACTTTTATGATGCCAATCGAAAGAATGACTAAAAACTAATAACTCTTCTTAAGTAACATAGTATTTTAAAAGAAACGAACAACGTAAAATGTTTGAGTCAAATTTCAAGAAAGTTATTGATTGCCGACGACGACGTTCGAAAAGTAGTGAATGTTTCCCTACTTGGATTGGTACGAATGGACTGATTAGATGGCCGGCCAGATCCTCGGACCTTACACCATTAGATTTCTTCTTTTGGGGATACGTGAAAGATATGCTATACAAAAAGCGATACGAGAACGTGGGCGAGTTACAAACAGAATTGTGCCATATCATATCGAGTATTCACCATAAAATGATAAGAAAATCAACAGGCAGTCGACTAATTAAAAGATTGGCGATTTGCGTAAGACAAGAGGAATCACATTTTGAGCATTTAATTAATTAATTTACAAAAAAATACCCACTTAATTGACTACGGCAGTTTCATGTATGTTTTTAATTTGATAAAATTATTAATTTCACGCTGTTCCTTTCTTTTAAAATACTATGTTACTTAAGAAGAGTCATTATTTTTTGACCATTCTTTCGATTGGCATCATAAAAGTAGGGGTGTTTTTTTTTATATTTAAGTCGGTTCGAATCCCAGACGAGGCAAGTAATTTTTAGAAAATCTTTGAATGCAGAATTACTAACTTTTAAAAATAACATAAAGTCTTATTTCAGCAAAATACCCTATCTACGATATTTAAGGTACTTTCCCTTCATGTCCCATAATTTTGGGACGCCCTGTATAACAGTAGAAAGACAATTTTTTTTTTTTTACAAATTTTATGCTTGTATGTGTTTCATAGTGAAAGTTGTTTAGTATGACATGTAGTCACCCCCTTGACGGATGCAGGTCACTAAATCGCTGTAGATATTAAATATGTATCTATAGTACCTTATATGAAGATGCAAGAACATGGAGAAGGCGAAAAAGTTAAATGTGGCGTAGCGCGTAGCCCGTAGAGGTCTATTATTTCTGAAAAGTAGGATAGGGAAACAGTTTTCCAATCATGTTTTGCTAAAATTACATATTTATTTATATATTCTTTATTGTACAACACAAAAAAAAAAGTATTTTTTTTCCGAATTCTCATAAAACAAAACAACTTTCCTAATGCATTTTTAAATACAGGAAAAGGAAACAAAAAAATCTCCGATTACAACATTTATCTTGCGATTCATTTCTTTCCTTCACACATTTTTGATTTATGAACGACGGAGTGGTAGGGAAACTTGTCACGCCCATTCCTCGGGCTCCATTGGCCCCTAGAGGCTTCGATATAAATGTTGTTTTTTCGCAAACACAAGTAGCTTCTCAAATATTTAAGTATTCCCGCGTGTGGGTTTATATTTCACGTGTAGTACCATCCCTACCCTCGACTATAATGTATCTGGCTGACTGTATGGTACTGGTACTTTCCTTAATAGTACTCCTTCAGATTGGCCGTGGTACTGGAGGTGGAGGTGAATACAGATGGGTATTAGAGCATGTCGTGAAGGTCTGGGTAGCCGGCTGTCATGGCTTGTGGAGCATCGTGATCGTGTGTACACGGCCTTAGTGAAACTGATCTTACAATTTTATTATTTTTACTTATATTTATTGTACAACTTCCTCTATTTAGGTTTTAGTACCTGGGCGACCGAGCTCTGCTCTGGTGAAAATAGAGAATGCTCATTTAATAGTATAGGAAAGTTCATACTAATCCATGAATAGTACCTACTTATTCCATGCTGCTATGATAGTAGGTACTTACTAATTCCATGCTGGCACGTCATTATTCTAATGTCATTATTCTCATGTCATTATTCAATATCTTGTTCTAAACTTTGGGCGACCGAGTTCTGCTCGGGTGAAAATACGGAGAAAATGAATTTTCCCAGATATGAGACCTAGCCAAATCGATTTTCGCCCCCGTGAACCCTAATAATACAACTTTCATCGAAATCGTTACAGCCGATTTCGAGAACGTGAGTACAAATATATATATACTTATAAATATAATATACAAATATTACTCGTTCAATAGTATAGGATAGGTTAATTATGCCACTGATTGGATATGATTCTTTTTTATGGATCTTCGAAATTCATTGGACCGCGAGAGATGGTGAGAGCAGGGGGCCTACCACCAGCTCATAAAGCAGTATTATTTTAATATTACTTCAGTGTGGGAAAGAGATGAAGCTCTACAGGACGTATAGCTCCATCTCTTTCTCCCACTGAAGTAATATTAAAATAATACTGCTTTTGAGCTGGCGGTAGGCCCCCTGATCGATTAGAGTTTTTATCCCAAAAAAGCTGGAGATGCACGCAGTGGACGCGTTGGTACTTACGATACGGATAACTGGTAAGTAGATTAGTTCATCATTATTTGTAGAGTTTTCTGAAAAATTATCAAAATTGTTTTATTCATTTATATTTGCCATTTGTGTTGACGTTACACAAAATCACAACATTCACAACCGGATCCTCCAGATTAGCAAAATACAATTACAAAGGATTTCATCAACGGATATCGTGTTACAATAAGACCCAGGTAAATCCGTGTCCCAGATACTTGAGTAGGTACCTCACGCAACGCTTCCAAAACCAGAGACAAGAGATTACTTTCTTAATTTCGTCAAGATATCCTCCGTGGGAAGTTCAAGGGTTAAGGCAGCCTATAGATGTCTTAAACAATAAGGAGACTACACTTTCGGCCTTTAGAAACTGTTGCGTGGGACACCTTCAATATAATCTTCCACTTTTGTTAACTGTTTTGACGTCAGTGGTGAGTTCAATAATTTATGGAACGAAGTTCTTAACGCGGATTGTTAATTTTCAGAAATCGTCACGCTAAAAAGTGTTATAGTTGCGATTGTTTTCTTCTAATTCAAAGAGAAAGAGAGAGAGAACGCTGGCAGGAAAACAAAAGAAAAGAGTAAAGTGATTACAGTGTCGTAGGATGAAATTGTACACATCGGCCTGAGTACACTGGATGCCGGAGAAAGAGAGAGAAAGTGTGAATTTGGTCAAAATGAAAATCCAAGATGGCGGCTTTGAAAATTTTCAATTTTTTTATCATGGATATCGTTTTCATGGTTTTCAAGGGTGCAAAAGCCGATAGTGAGGTCAAAATAAAAATCCAAAATGCTGACTGTGAAAATTTTCTAAATTTTCGTTATGGATGTCGTTTTCATAGTTTTCGAGGATACTAAAGCCAACAGTGAGGTCAAAATGAAAATGCAAGATGGCGGCTGCGAAAATTTTCTAAAGTTTCGTCATGGATGTCGTTTTCATAGTTTTCGAGGGTGCTAAACCCAACAGTGAGGTCAAAATGAAAATCCAAGACGCAGGCTGCGAAAGTTTTCAAATTTTTCATCATGCGTGTTGTTTTCCTAGTGTTCGAGGGGGGAGCTAAAGTCGATATGAGATCAAAATGTAAATCCAAGATGGCGGCTGCGAAAATTTTGTTTTTGTTTTAAATCATACATGAGAAAGAACTTCGCTCCTGACGGGGTCCCGCGACCGCACACGTTTTTTGTACTGAGAGACTCGTGGCATGGCGCGTAGTTATTAGCGAAACTGTCACTCCCCGTATGCCATAAAGGTCCTAATATTGTAGTAATATTGTCAATCGCTTCAATTGCATTTGGTAGATGATCAACTTTCGCATCAATGTGAATCAATTACGTAAAAATTGACAATTATTACAATTGATTGATTCGAGGACCCTTAAACAACATTTTGTAGTAACGAGCTCTTTTGTAGGAACGAACCATACCCAATGAGGTAATTCAAATTAAAGAATTTACATTAACATCTACACTTATATAAATGTTCAACGTAGCGTGTGGTCCAAAAATGCAACTATATTTCCCAAAAAAACTTATAACATAGTTCCTTGAAACAAAAACTCAAAAAATAATTCAATATAACTTACTAGCTGCGCCCCGCGGTGTCCTTATCCAGTGTGTGCCAAATTTCATCCAAATCTGTTCAGCCGTTTTAGCATGAAAGCGTAACAAACACACATTCGTATTAAAAAAATTCTATAAATAGTTTGGAAGGTGTAGGTGTACGGACCTTTTCGTATCAAAGATAAATAAATAACAAAGGGCTCGAAATTAGAGCATCCTTTCCGTCGGTTGCAACTGAAATACGGAAATGGTGGGAATACTCGTAAAACCAGTAAAATGTTACGTTAAGTTCGCTGATAGCTATATGGAGCACGGATTTGCATTTAGATTGCACGTTTTGGAAATACTATGTGATGCCGTATGCAGTAGTAAATTGTGAAGGAAGGCTAAATTCGAAGTTCTGAATCGTATCGAGATTGCATACTGCAGGTAAGTATACCTACTAAGAACACGTAGCTATTTAGACGATGAATACATAATATATCTAAACGATCTTATTTAATTTGAATGAAATAAAAAGTACCGTCTACGTCGCCATACGGTCTGCTATCATTAGTGTCGTGATTTCTTTGATTTAATTTTAAAAAATGTATTATTTTTATATCGATTTATAATATCCACTGTGGCAACACTGTCAAAATACAAATTTTAATATTATCAGAAACTTCTAAATGTAATTTCATTATGGCAAGTGAATGTATTGTTCTACTTTGGCAACACTTAGAAATGACGGTTTTGATATTATCGTTATTTCTAGGTGGGGCAATAGTAAAATAAGCTACCTAAAGAGGTAAAGAATGCGAACACGTTTGATATTTTCAAAAATAAATTAAAAAATCACATTCTAAATGATCCAACACTACTACCATAAATGGTAGTAGTTGCTGTATTGTGGCACCGGGTTCGCACTCCTTATCTATTTTAAATACTTGTGACCACAGTAATTATTTATTTTGCGGGTGGATCAAAAAGTTTTAAGTTTTGTGAATTGTGTAATGTTATTTGCGTACAAAATGAATATTATTCAGTTAATAAATTTGTTATAAAGGAAAAAACAATAGCTGCTTAGTTTGTGTCAAAGTTCCTATATTACTATATTTTAAGTTTAAAAAATGTTCTCAAGTAAGTGAAATCTTTGTAATTTCTTATTGAGAAATAAATTTCTTTAACCATAAAATGTAATGCATAGTCAGTCTTCGTTTGATTGTGAAAAAGTACAGTAGTGTGGATTAAAAGTATTAGCAAGAAAAGAGTATTTCTCATTATATTAGCAAATATCTTTCCAAAAATGTTTCCATTGACTTCAATCTAATTCTTCAGTATTTTACATAGAATAACTGCCCAATGAGCTTCTAGGTATAAGAGGAACTAGAACACTAGACACTGCTTATTATACAGTGTGAGTCTTTATAATGTGCACATATCGAAATGAGGGAGAATCTATGCTTAATTTTAATAAATATTTAAAAAAAAATAATTATGTACGTAATGGGCGATCTAATTGAGATATTTTACGATTATTGTAAAAATTTATGAAAAAAAAACAGATTTTTGCACAAAAATACAAGTTTATTTTCAATTGAGGGTAGTTTTTTTCCACGATTTTTATTTTGTGAGGACGCTTAAACTGCCGTCCTTTAACTAGAAAACTGTTAACCCTCAAATGACCAATAATTACTTTTTAATTGAAAGTGATAGAGTTCAAAATTCTCTATCTTTCTGTCTAAGAAACATTTTTAAAATATAAATAGTTCCAGAGATGTGAAAAATTTTGTAGGCCGTTAAGTAATACAATTTATGTATTCCATCACTAGAAAGCGTCTAACCTACATACACTTCTCCTTTAAGAGTTTCTGGACAGAAAGGATTCTTTAGGATAAACAGAAAATAATATAAATCATAGTTTTTAAAAAACAACGATACCCGCGTTTTTAGTTTTTTGCCATTTTCTCGGAAATAACTTTTTAGGCTTAACAGCATTTTAGTTAAAAGACGGCAGTAAATGCTTCCAATCATTATGGAATTTGTTTCATCGCGATAGATCATTTAGTTTAAAAGTTACACCGTTTTGTTGAAAAAATCCATAAAAAATATATAAAAAAATATTTAGATATTTTTAAATATTTTTTCCGTCGTTAAAATTAAGCATAGATTGCCTCATTTCGATATGTGCAGATTATAAAGACTCACACTGTATTATTATGTTGTTCTGGATTTTGACATCTTTTTATCGGATGGATTCATTTTTCAATCTCTTCATGAAGATCATAGAATTCTCGACTGGCAAACGGCAGTAATCCATTCATGTCAACACCTCAGTCTGCGGCAATCGACCGACAACCAAGCCATTTAGCCACTAGCCCTGGCTAAATGGCTAAGCCTATCGATCCACAAACCAGCCTTGATACAGACATAAATATTCATACTCTAGAAGAGTAAAGGGCGTTGCGGTGTAAATCCGTAGTTTGTTCTTTTGCGACGCTGTGGCGCGACTTGCAATATGCTGAGTGGGTAGTGACGTCGCGTATTGTGAGTTTGTGAGGGTAGACGCTTCGTGTGTTGTCACCGACGAGCTTTCTTGCTTTTTGTTCTATGTGGAACGTTATTAGGTCACAATGTGAATGTACTTGGTGGTTTCGATTTTGATAAGTATCTTACTTTTTTTAGATAAAAAATGTATCTACATAGCCTTTTCCCGACTATGTTCGGGTCAGCTTCCAGTCTAACCCGATGCAGCTGAATTCCAGTATTTTCATCTTCATAATGTTTGCCTAAAGTCTCCCATTGCTGGCCATAGGCCTCCCCTAAGCATGACCGACCATGCTTGCTCATGACGAGCAAATATTTTACGGTTTTTATCCTCGTGATAATTTCGGGTTTGCTCGAGTAGTTTCGTAGTCGAGAATAAACAATCTTAATAATTAAGTATAAAATCAAAATAGTGACGATGACACTTTTTTTTTTGACCGTCATGTCGATTATAAAAAATATCGGACATGTATTTTTTCTTTTTGCTATCGATAGATACGGCGATACATTGAGTTAAAATGTGCCATGACGTCACGAGTATGTAGATTTTATACTTACTTGTGACGTAGCGACCCCCACTTCCCAACTTTATCCAAGTATTATTTTTTATTATTAAGATAAAGCAAAAAATACGTGTCTAATATTTTTTTATTATCTGACTGACGGACTTAATAGATTTTTTTTTCCCTATTGTATGTTTTCTACGACTTCTGGTATGTAAAGGCTTTGTTATTAATACAGATTGAAATATCCTAACAACATCATGCTGTTCATCCTGTTCGCTATCAAATTAGACCCGTGGTAATAAACTACTGCAGTGCAGCAAGGAAGCAATGCAGCAGACATTACCCTTGGGATATCCTCGCGCTGTGATCGACGTAGAAGTATAGGTAGGTAATAATTGGCATCTTCAGACCAGCATCTCAAGGGATATCATTAAGTACTATGGCTAAGATTATATATGAATCCAGGTCTGAAATAAAGATTTTATTTTTGATTAGGTAGATAAATAGGTACCTACTATGCCGAAGATTATATTAAAAAAGTTTTTCCAAAAAAAACCAACCGACTTCCAAAAAAACACTACAAAGTGAAAAATAAGTTCGGTAAGTACTTAATTTCGTAAGTCGGTGTCTTTGGTTTTGAATTTTCGTTTTTTGCATAGACTTCCGAAAAGTTATTTTAGTGTTTTTTTTTTTGGAAGTCTGTTGTTTTTCTTTTTTTGTAAAAGTTTTTAATTTTTCAATTTTTATTTGTGGTACGTACCTATCCCACACAAATTCGAATACCACTACACTGTGTAAATATACCAGTGAGGGGAACTTATCATAACATCCACATACTAAGTGGGAAATAATACGTATTATTGAAGCCATCTCAAAAACTATCCAAGCAAAGTTAATAAAAATTTATATGAGACCACCTCGAGAGTATAAACCCCTTTCAAACAAAAAAATAATTTTCAAAATCGATTCACAATTGACGGAGAAATTCGTGGAAATACATTAAAAAAACAAAAACATACGCTACGAACTAGAACCTCCTCCATTGTGGAAGTCGTTTAAAAAAGAAGTCGGGCTGCTTAACTGCATCGAATGTAAAGATTTTTAGGTTTTCTTTTCAGTCCCAGATTTCCGGAAAAGTAAACATGAATTGCAAATCGTTTATTTAATAGCTACTTGATACTTACCGATTATCGAAGTCCCTACATAATAATAAATTAACACTTTCGACTCCACCCACTTTTCGTAGAACTCCGCCATATATTGGAAGTGAACCCTCTGGGAGGGTTGCCGGCATTACTTTTGCGCTAAAGTCGCGGACGGTCAACGGCATTAGGTTTAAAACCGTGTTATCACTGTAAAACGAAGTTAAATAGTGTTTTCAGGGGGTCTTGTCGCTTTATGTAGTTTCCAACCTTTTAAATTTTTTGTGAATATTTGTAGCCGTGAACAAAAAAAAACATTAATAAAAATATGTTTGGATTTTAAAACCAACGCATATACTAATAAATCTTGTATTAATCAGATTTTATTTTCACGGTTTATAATGCTGTATTCGCTAAAAACAACCTACATTTAAAATGAGCCCTCCGCGAGGGCTCTCGGCATCCCATGTGCGATTAGGTGAACCCTCCAGAAGGGCTCCCGGCACTGAACGTGTTAAGTTACAATAATACGTAAGTACTTAGTTACTTTAATTTAGTAAACAACAGAAATCTATATGATCTAAGGATTCCTGTAGATACCTAATCTTATTGACATTCAAGCACGGCGGGCCTCGTAATCTCATTGACATTTGACATTGAATACCCCACTGGACACCTGGCCTACGTTTCAGATATCAACTGATACATAACTGTATGTACAGCTGTAAAGGTTAACATTATACAAGTAGGCACATAGGTACCTACGCGCAATAATAAAGTAAGGAATTCGTCAATTCAATATCACTTCACGGGGATCCTGAAAAAGGTCCCGATTTCCCGAATAAAGACGCGCAATCAATGTTATTGAAAGGACCCTCGGCTGCCTGATCCGCTGTAGGCGGCACTATTCTGCAATCCTTTCGCGAACCCGCCAACCAATCATTATCGACCTCTCCAATCTTGAACTGTGACCTTTTGCAACAATCCTCCAATTAAATTTCCATTCGTTCTCCGAATGTAATTTGCTGCTATTTCGAAATATTCAGAAACTCATGTTGGCATACATTGATGTGTAGGCGGATTATTTTTAGACTTCTATTCAGGAACGCTAATTATTATGCTGGATGTGTAATTTATACAACACGCAATGAATGTGTGAGCCATATCAACATCGAGTGTTAAATAAAACACATTTCTTTTAATAGCCTTTATTTTGTCAAATAGTAAGCTAACATTTTCTAAATAAGTGTCGGGCTATAACAAGCTTGTCCAATGTTCGACAAAAATACTACGACACGTGGAGCTCAGCTTAAAATAATTGGTGACCCGACGTCGGCGTCCGCGTCGTAGCGAGCGATACCTGCTATCACAACTGTCTATAATATCGGCTTAGCCGGCGTCGTAAAATACCGAATCTCACTCAAATAAAGGTCGCCCCAAATCGCACCCCTGCAGGTATTATAAAATGGCGTCATCGGTATAGAATTATAGTCTTGTGATCGGCAGGTACGAGAAAGGTTAGGTCAGCGACGGCGCGGGGGTCGGCAGTCGCCTCCCCCTGACCTTTACAGAGTCGCCCAGTCCCGCGGGAGAGTGATCGCGCCGCATTACCAAGGACCACGCGGCGACATATCTGAAACGGCTCATAACATGGACGGGCCAGTGCGGGCGAGCCGGGTGTACGCCGGCTGTGAGCCGGGCCGAGCCGGGCGCACCTGTGTAGGTGGGCTCCGGCCGCGGCGGCCACTGCAGGCCGGGAGCCGGTGACGCGGCGCGACGGCGCGTCTCGCGCTCAACATGGCAGACACGCACCTCTAGGCACGTGCTGCGTCGATATCCGAAAATATCCCAAACGATGAATTTGAATCGAACTATTCTTTTTCAGTGTCATGATCAGCAGTAGGTACCTAGCAGGCAACAGTGCATTAGTGGCTAGCAGGTCGAAGATTTTGTGTTGACCTATTATCGTAAATATGTAGGTAGGTACCTAAGTATGATATCAGAAATATATACTGGAATTCCGCTAACTTAGTAGACGAAACTGAAAAGTGAAAAGCATGTCTGAAAATATTCAACCCTATGAATTCGGAGAAATATAAAAATATTACTGAGACTAAGGTACACACTGACGCATTTGGATATATTTCCGTAGAGGTGACGCTAAATGTGAATAATCAAACGCTTTTTCAAACTAAAATACTACCGCTTCTGTGAATAATTAGACAGAAATGGAGATATCCACTCCACACGTAGCCCGTTATCTGCCGCGGCGCCATCGTCCCAGCCCTAGTGGCTACGTTCGGGACGGCCGCGGCGCATGCGCGCTGGCCGCTACTAAAAAATGAATTCCTGGTTCCCGCACTGTGAGCCGTACGTCGGTGTCAGCGGCTGCGTTAGGTCGGCGCGCGCCAGACGGACCCGCCCGACGGTCGCCGAGCCCGCATCGCGCAGCGCCGCGCGTGGTGTGCGGGTGTGGTCGCGAGTGCAGTGCAGTGCGTGCAGCGGTCCCATGCGGTGAGGCCGGCCATGCGCCGTGCGGGCTGGTAGCGGCCGCGGCATGGCGCGCCGCGCCGCCCGCGCCCGCGCCTGCTCCTCACACAAACCATGAGCGACCTGCAGGCCACCTTCGAGTTCTCCGTGGAACTCTACAAGTTCTACAATGTCGACCTCTTTCAGAGAGGGTGAGCGCACTCGATATTAATTACGTAGTGGTATATGAACCTTCGTGATAATAACACCGATGACAACTGATAAGATGTGAAGTGCACGTCAAATTTGAACGGAATAAGCTCATAGTAATAGATAACATCGAAATGAACTGGATAGAGTCGGAACTTTAGATGCGCAAATACTGAATTCATAATGTCGTTCGTGAATTTCATGACCTCGCAGTCATACTTATCATCAATCATCGTCTTCAGATCCTATCTCCTCACACCATCACTCTGATAGCGATCACTGTCTCCTTGACATTCGCGAGAGAGATGCCCTCTGATTGAGACGTACGCAGACAGAGATTATTGGTACATTTTCTTTCACCGCATTACCCCAACTTTAGAGCGGGATAGTGCTATGAAGATATATCGACGAAACTCAGAATTATGAAGACGGTCGGCGTAGCTTTGACTTATCTAAGAAATTTGTTGCTTGTTGCGGGATTAATGAAGAGTGCTTTTAAATTACCATACATTATCCTTAACATAAAAACTGTTACAAGCTACTGAAGCACCGACCGCTTTCCGATATACCGACCATATTGAAAGACAACTGAAGTACCGACCGGTACTTCAGTTGTCTAATCTCTCCCTCGAAACTAATCAAAAGAAGTAAGGAACTATGCGAAAATAGTTATACAGCTACATGTATCTTAACCCAATTTTCTGGCTTAACGAGGAATTCTATTAACTGGTAACAATAGAAGAGCTCTCTGGTGTCAGATCTCGTTACGTTCCGACATGTTACGTTACTGTAACATCAAACTGTGACGTTACTCTCTCAACAGAACCTATGGACCATATGGTGAGTATATAGCCGGTCTATTCAAGGGGCCAGTTTCTCTGACATCCTTTTTTCTGAATGCATTAAAATTGTAGAATTATAGAAGGCTAAAACATAAAACCAGGCAGTGTAGGTACTTGAAATTGAAGAAGAAGAATAGAATATGATTATTGAAATCATGCTAGCAATGTCATCGTTTTATGTTGCCATTGCTCGAAAATGCACCAACGTCAATGTTGAATACAAGATTAATAATGTATTGAAAGTAACTTCAGACAAACCCACTGAATTAAAATTGAATACAAAAGTAAATTCAGAATAGTTTAAGCCTATAGATTAATGAAGTTATAGATTTCGTATAAATTTTAACAAAAAGATGATGCAGCAGTCGTAAATGAAATACAAACAGCATGTAAACTCTCATTGACCGAATACTGAAAAATGAAGTTGATATATTAAGCCATTAAATTAAAATGATACTGTATTTACCATAGCGTCCAAGCATAAAATCAATCTTACTTTTCATTAATGGTCAGTGACGGTTGACATCAATTTCAGTACGAAATATGAAAGGGTTTTTAAAAATGTATTCGCAGACGTGCCTCGGGGCTGTCGCGCACAATTATTATGATTGACGAATGCTAACTGCACGGCATCGTTGAAAACCCTTCAATTAATTTCGCCAGACTGAAGGGGAGAACTGACTCATGCCTTTTAATTGGTAATCACCGCTATTAGTGTGCTTTCCCTAATTATTGGATTTGAACAGAATTTCTGATTGATTACTGCCTGCAATGTTTTGATATTATTTAAATGGATTCAAAAATTTTTTTCGCTCCTAGCTTTTATGTCACCTACTATATCATTATTGATTTTGAGTAGTACTCGCATATTTAAAACAGTCGTTAATAATGCTTTTTCTTATAAAGAATCTTTCCCAATTATGTTTGAATCAGCTTCAAGTAAAACCAAATGCTTCTGAAATTTGTTTTATACTTTATTGTACAGAACATGGTTTTCTTCATCATCATTCTAGGACCTATTCAAGTTTTGAATAGATGCTATTCAAGTTTATGTTGATGCAATATCTGAATCCCTTTTCACACTGTTTGATCATTTAATTCTTCCATGACCGGAGTGAAGGTTTTTTTTAATACGATAGCTTGTTCGCGTGTAAACAGCAGCCATTTCTAAATTGTATCATTGCGTGTTTGAGTTGCGAAGCTCGAAATATTTTTATAAGTCTCGAGCATTAAATACATTAATTTATACTTTAGAAATGTCTGCAATTCAGACTGAAAGCCAAAAGTTTTAAATAGGTACCGATTTAAGTCTGGCTAGCTAGTCCCATTGTGGTTTGTGGATTTCAGATTAAGTCTGGATTAATCGCTACGACTAAAATATTGATAATTATTTATAATAGCAGCTAGCAGCTTCAGTCTGACATGGGTTCACAATACTTAGAATATAAGTAGACTGGCAACGATCTTTGCCAATAATCAAAACAATTTTAATACAGGTCAATGGATTGCACACGTAGAAAGAAAAATGCGAAAAGTAGAGTTTGTTAAACCCTGTGACAACGCGTTTGGCATCGAGTATGGTATGATAATTTTATTTACGATCCGAATGAAATGTATTCATAAACCTAAACAAACTCGATCACGTAACTGAAAAACTAACGCCTACGACTATAAAAACTGAGTGCATTTTGTGAATTTAAACCGCCCATGTTGATCTATGTGGATTACATTTTATTTCTGGATGTGCGTTGCGTGCGTGTTGCGTTATTATTATAAGCTTTTTAAAATTTAATCGGCAACAACAACAGTGTATAGCAATTTTTGCATACGGGTTAGGGCCTGCGCCCACTCGGTGAATGGGACGGCAAGGTATTTTTATGCGACGTGAGTATGACAGTAAAATTTTAAAAACACGTCGTGGTATGCCTAAGGATACCGCGGCATCGTTGCCATTAGAACTTAGAATGCGCTTGCATGTTGTGATGCCGAAAGATCGCCGTGCCGCCAATAGGCGCAGGCCCTAAAGGATCTATCTATCTATATTTTATAAAAGGAGAAACAGACTGACTGACTGACATATCAACGCAGAGCCGAAACTACTGGGACTAGGAACGTGAAATTTTGCACACAATTTCCTTTTATAATGCAGGGGAGCACTAAGGAGGAGTTTTTGAAAATTTTACCTTTAAGGGGGCGAAAAGAGGGGATTTCATTTGTATGAAAAATCTTATTCCTTGAGTAATAAACTTGAAACTTGACACAAAAAGTACTAGGCTTGCATGAATTCACGATAGTATTCAATCATTATATTATGCTACTAATAGGATTTAGATGAGATAGACAGATAATTTATAACCTGGATTAACACAAAGGATACTTTTTATCCCGGTAGTATGTTTCCTTGGGATAATTTCTGACTTCCACGCGAGCGAAGCCACGAAAAAAGTGCTACTCTCAAGCTAAAACAAAAGAATGCCGGACAATTCGTATTACAAGGTGATTAATCTTTTCATACTGAAAAGTGAAAAGTTTGGAAACAACTCTAATAAGTTAGACAAAAAAGAAATCTTAAACCTAAGAATTTATGAATTGAATAGTTTCAGCAAATAAAACTTTTGTATCTTTAGTGTAGTGTGCTGTTAAAAATAATAAGAAGCCATTAAAATAATTCGAAAAGAAAACAATCGTGCTTCTTACAAGATATTCCAACTCACACGTCACAGCAGCCGCAAGGTCGTTGTCTAAAATTAAATGTTTTTAACCAGCTTTTAAAACATCGGTCTACGGGAGTAAACATTGTTAAAGGTGGTTAATGTTTTTAACCAGCTTTAACAATATTTACTCCCGTAGACCATGTTTTACTACAAACACGTTGCACACACGGCACACAAACAGTTTCAAAACACGCAGTCTAATAAATTTTATAGAGAGACAAATAAACAATGTACTTCGATTCTACATAAAAACCGGCCAAGTGCGTGTCGGACCGCGCACAATGCAGGGTTCCGTAGTTGGGATGAATTTATCCCAAGAACAAACTTAACATTGTAGTTGAAAAACATGTTCTCCCATACATGACAACTGCAAATGTAAGTTTGTACGCACAATATTGAGGAATTACAATGTTATTTTAATACTATAGACTTCTCATAGGTTTTCCTGTAATTTGTAAATAGGTATAGAACAATTTTCTGTATTTTTTTCAAAATTGTATGCTCAGTAGTTTCGGAGATAAGAGGGGACAATGGTAATTTTTTATCTAATTTCTTAAATAACTTTAAAACTATTAATGTTAAAATTATTCAAAATATATATTTCAGACCCTCATAGAATTTTCATTTGATAAGTACAGTATATATTATTTTTGGTTGCATTTTTTTTTGCTACATTTCCCCCAAGAATGACCACCATATTCAAAATTCATTTATTTTCGTAAAATTCATATGTATACCTTTCCACATAAAAATTTATCAGATTCGAAGCAAATTGGCTGTGACCGACGAACAGACAGACACACGAATGATCGGACACGACGAACGGAACACTAAAAAGGATACCTACCTGATGAATTAGATCAGATCGTTGAACTTTTCGTTGTTTTGGGCAGTCAATCATTCTTGCCAATGTGGCGAGATGCTCCGATGCTGTGTTAAACAAACCGACGTGCCATTTGAGATCTAAAGGTTTAAAGAGATTGACAGAAGTGCAAATGCCAGGTGCCAAAGAACTCTAAACTATGTTCATTAATTCACCGAATTCAAACGAACTTCAAATGAACTTACAAGCGGCTTAATGACCTACGACAACAAATCAACTCTAGACACAAATTACTTTGCATTGATGAATAACTAAATACGTTGACAAAAGGTCGTTAATGTGAAGGAAGCAAATTATGCTAAACATTTGGTAAAGTACTTACAGGAGACATCAAGATATTATTTCATCAATGAAAAACAACACCTAAACAAATTAAGGACGACAATAACGATATAAAAGAAAATAATGAAATATGTATTTAATAACATGCAAAACACTTTACGACAAGCACATAAAACAACACTATTTTATCTTTTAGATTGCAAATGACAAGACTCCTACGCATCGCGGACGGTTTGTGACCCAGTTCTATATTTGTGGCGCGTGTCTTTCCAAGTAGGTTTGTCTGTCACAGAATAAATAATATTAGCAAGTCTACACATTTTACATGACTTCAATGAGATGCTACAGCATCTCTTTCAGATTATTGTGTAGTTACTCTGGACTTAGGTACCAAAAGCGTGCGCCTTACTTAATGTGCACTGCTCTCATTATCGACATAATCCTATTAAGTATCAATTAGTAGCTTCATAGTATTCTTAATGTTCTTGTCGTCCGATTCTTATATGTCGTATTCCACTCTTTACAGCAGTTAAGAACTTCTGCTGTAACAGGACTAATGATTTATAACTTTTCTTTATAAATGTATATGCTATGTCATGTGTATTTCTCCTTTCCTGTTTTTGCTCTTCAGTCTTCTTAGATCTTAGGGTAGATTATCCCTTCGGGAGGTTCCTGTTTAGGATAAGGCGGGAGGAAACATCCGGGTGTCACCATTGTGTGGATCGGCCTGAGGACACGGTGGAGCATACGGTGGAAGTCTGCCCGGCTTGGGCGGAGCAACACCGTGTCCTCGTAGAGGCGATCGGCGGCGGTGATCTCTCGCGTCCGGCCTTGGTTCAGGCCATGGTACGGAGCGAGAGGAAATGGCAGGCCGTCACCTTCTTCTGCGAAGCGGTAATGCTCGCGAAGGAGGAGGCGGAACGCGTGAGGGAGAGGCAAATTTCGCGCCCTCATGCCCCTAACCGCCGCAGGAGGAGACGCCCGGGGCGGGTATCGCGAGCCGATTTCCGGCCACCGTAGGCGCGGGCTTGCGGACGGTGAGCAATGGGTAGCTCGCCGTCCGATAAGGACCAAGCCGGGGTCGACGGCGCGTTGTACACCACGCGCGCCTCTAAGAGATGTCAGCAGAATTGACGGGGTCCGCTAGGGCCAATGCCTGCCGGGGGTTCGAAGAAAACCGATAGGGAAATCGTGGCCCCCGGCAACAGGGCAACCGAAGGAACACGGGTGGGTTTTAGTCAGTAAGAGTCTGACACGCCCTCCCGCTCCGCCCAGAGCGGGAGAAGTTATTTGATAATTTCCCACCCAAAAAAAAGGGTAGATTATCCCGAATTTCTAAAATTACCGACTCTCCGAGAGGTTTTTCTCGTACAATTTCGTAGCTCCCAGCTACTGATGTTAGAGAACCAATAGCCAAACTTTATAACTTGCATTAATCAAATTTTAGTTGAATCATTTTCACTTTACCTTTCTAACTAACAACGAACAAAACGAGTCTACCAAACTAACAGAGAAACTTTTGAATTGCAAAATTGGTATTTAAATGCTTCCATTAACGCCTAAACAATTAGGAAACTACCTACTGGAAACTGAACGTGTCTACACTATGTAATAAATGTCAGAATCGTCTGGCTGAAGCGCACGTAAACTCATATTTTATGCTACAAAGTGCATAACCTAATAAAACTCAATTTTCTCTTCTACACCTAATTACTGTGCAACAGCACCACTATCTTAACTTTTAATGGTTATTAAATCCTTTTCAGACCTTTTGCGTCACTTTTTGTTAACTTTCAAATGAATCGTTTAGTTGTATTCTTTTATGTTTGTGTTTTTCTTGTCGTCGTGTTTCACCGCAAACAAATGTATTTTCTTTCTTTCTTTCTTTGAATGGCGGAAAATCTTTAGCACCCAACAAATCATTTTCAGCAGTAAGTTTCACAACATTTTTAAGTCAATTTAGAGTATTGTTATGTCGAGGAGCTCGTGGCTAAGTAATAACAGCCGCTCGGGTCGATTCATCAGGTTAAGCAACGCTTGCCGGGGTTTGGTCTTTGGATGGGTGACCATCTTTACATACCGAGACTCCTCTGTGCCTCGGAAAGCACGTTAAGCCGTTGGTCCCGGCTGTCATTCGTTGATCTTTGACAGTCGTTACGGGTCGTCAGAAGCCCAAAAGTGTGACAACCAGTCTTACCAAAGAGTATCGTATTACCCAGTTGTTGGGCTGTGGAGGTCAGATAGGCAATCGCTCCATGTAAAATACTGGTATTCAGCTGCATCCGGTTAGACTGGAAGCCAACCCCAAGATAGTTGGGAAAAGGCTAGGCAGATTGATTGCTTAGATGATTGTTATGTTAAAATAAAAATCAAGAGTTACTTACCTTTACATTTTCTTTGCCTCTTCGCAATAGGATTTACGGTTATAAGCAGAGATCGGAGTAGGTAGAGTGATTTGGGGTCAATGCACTGGCACGTATATATTACGTATAGATATGACCCCGGGATTCCGGGATTTTCAAATTAATAAGACTTTTTTAAGGAATTTTAAATGTTGTAATGTGTAGAATAAAGAATACATCAATGTGAATAAGAAATATTTAATCCTTTTGCTGTCTTTTTAATAGTATATAGGTGATCGGACTCCAAGAAAAGGATAGGTATACTATAAAAACAATATAATAATGTAATATATTTTAAATGTTTATCTATCGCATTCTATAAATTTCTAATAGGTATAGTAGTTTAAAAATCCTTACTTTAGCAATATTTGATTCAATCCCGTAAGTACCAAAATGAAATCCCGGAAAAAAGGCTTATCCATGTTATGATTTTTATGACTATTCATGATGCGAGTACATAAAATCACTCTACCTACTCCGATCACTGGTTATAAGCGAGCCTCGAGTTTCAGAAAACATTATTCTACGTAACTATAAGTTAAGTAGTAAGGCATCAATCATTCGTTCAGAAGTTGGTCAACTGCATTAAGTATTGATATTATCGATGAATATTTTATTCGTTTTCTTTGTATTGTTTACTTGTTTACCGTCGTATTGGTTAACGACTAACATCGTGAGGTAACCTAAACTTATAAGGCTGCGTTTCCACCAGAAATGTGCGAGGATTCGTAGCGAGGGATGTGTTTTTTAAGAACCAATAGAATCGCTTCATTTACCTAGCCTTCTCAGCGCTCCGGTGGAAACGGCTTAGCGGTGCGAGGTTTTTGTACGTACAAAACAAGCAATGTGTGCGAGGAATGTGTGTTAGGAATGGACGCGAGTGAGAAATCGTATCTGAAAAGAGCCCGCTACACATCCTCGCAGCGCTCATCTGTGCACCGTTTCACAGCGTTACTACGCATCCTCGCACCGCTCAGCGGCCTAGCACATCTCTGGTGGAAACACCCACATCGTTTCACAGCTTCGTTACGCATCCTTGCACAGCTCAGCTACCTCGCTCATCTCTAGTGGAAACGCAGCCTAATGGTTTGAAGAGTGGTGATTAATATCTTTGTTCTTCAAGGGGTCTTTGCCTTTGGGCCTTTGCCTTCCATTGAGACAGTACGGCTGGTATAGCAAAGTAATAGGGTAGTTGCCTAGGTAAAAAAAAGAAATTCTATTTAGTCCGTCTTTCAGATAACAAAAAAATATTAGACACATATTTTTTGCTTTATCATATTAATCAAAAATAACTTAGAAAATACGCATTAAAGTTGGGGAGTGGGGGCTCGCTACGTCACAACGCAGTATTAAATCTAGGAAGGCGTGACGTCATGCCACATTTTAACTCAATGTATCGCCGTAATCTTTTGATTACGTCAGAAAAGAAAAAATACGTGTTCAATATTTTCTAATAATCTACAAGACGGACAAAAAAATTTTTGGACGCTGGCTAACTTGGATATTGTTTGTTTGTGTTGTTTTAACGTTTTCATTCCCTTCCCTTTTCCACCAATTGTCATATTATCGTCACATTAATTTCCACCATCTTGATCTTGTTCGTTGTATTTATTTGCAAAGCTCTAAATAATTGGCGTTTCATTAGTCATACGAGCCATTTTATTCAGGTAAGTACTTACGCTAAAAGTTCGCAAATACATACAACAATTTATTCCCCCTTTTAACTGTCGTAGGGGAGGGGGAAGTGACGACATAGCTACCACACTGCGGCGTAAATTGATTCGGGTCGAGACCAACGCGACAGGTGTAAATGAATTGGGGTGTAAAAAGTACCCGACTCTGTGGAACAGCATGTGTTGGAAAAGTTAGAGGCGACCAGACGAATTGTGTTGGTCGTGTGCAAAAAAATAAGTCAACAATTTGGCAACAAATCCATGGAAGTTACCTTAGGTGAAAGGTTAATTTACGCTCGGTTCCTACATTATTTAACGAGTCGATACTCTTACTAATGGAAATTTCAATTCTTTTTTTCTTTGATGAAGAGTCCACAGCTCCTTTAAAGAAGCCAAATTAACTAGCAGATAATGCAATAATAATAGACTAGCAGCGCCCCGCGGTTTCATTCGCATAAATCTCGATCCCGTGGGAATATCGGGATAAAAGTACTCCTTGTCTTAATCCAGGTTATAAACTATCTGTGTGCCAAATTTCATCCAAATCCGTTTTGTAGGTTTTGCGTGAAAGAGTAACAAACATCCATCGATCCTTCCTCACAAACTGTCACATTTATAATAGGTATACAAAATACAAATATAATTATAATAACTTCAATATTTATTATTATTATTATTCCATTCAAAATATAAAGTAGGATAAAAGACACCTCTGCTTAACCCTTCGGGGATTTCAGGCGTGATGTTATGTGTGTGAAAAAGACAAAAGAGATAACTACGCTACACCACCAACTACACTTTATATTATAAGCGAGTTTTCAGTACCTACGTATAACGGTCGGTACAACATACGATGAAGTTTACTGTGTAGTCAGTACTACTTAGGCAGATTGTAGCCTCGTAGAGCTAGTAACCACTCTTCGCTTTGTTTTCCTATTCATATTTTCTGACATGATACCCGTATTGTGTATGAGCAAAATACTTCGGTGCAACTGTAGTTGGTAGCGAGTGTACTCCAACCTTTATTAATGCTGAATGCAGAGCTGTAAAGTTTATCTATTGGAGTGAGAAATAAGCTTTTAGAGGTTATATGAGGAACAGGGTGTAAAGTTCACTCATCCTCTATAGAAAAGGGAGGATCCTCCGACCAGACGCGTGTCGTGTCTGGCGAGCAACTGCCCAACGGTTGAAGTTCGATAGTCTTATATATGTCGTAATTGCGCGATGCAGGATTTGTGTGACGTCATGTCTTTTTGATGCGTAGTTTATATGTGACGATGTAGCCGGTACAAGCTCATTTGTAGTCTCGAACTCACAAGCCTTTAGACAACTTTCTATTTCACCTCCTACTGACATGTATCGGGTAATTATTCTGGCAGATCCATTTATACAAATTCCTACATATATTTATTTTATCCGTTAGGGTCGAACTAGCCCAAAATCGGGCATACCTAATCCGCTTAATTACTCATTTTACTTATGAAAACTTCAAAAATCTAATTAAATGCTGAATACAAATTCTTAGGCAAAAAAACCACTTCAGAACGAGGTTAAACTCATGCATATTAAAGCTCAAGCCATAAGTCAAGCTACTAAAAACCGCCGTAAAGCTAACTGCTACCTTTCTGTGAAATGACTGTAATGAAGCGAGATGACCCCGCTGAACTTAACATAATAAGCTTGGCTACCTTTGGAGGCCCGAGGGCGAGGAGGAAAACCTCTGGAAAAAATATGGACGGTATAATGTTTTATGTAACACAGAAGCAGCCGCCCAAAGTGGTATCTGGCTGTAATTCCAAGAGCCAAAAGTTCCAAATCGTTGAACACACAAACACTCATGCTTGTAATTTTTGAGGCAGTGAGCAAATGTAGGGGAATGCGAGATTCTCCTCTGTGTGATTAGAGGTCCTCCAACGGGATAATTACAGACTGGTATTCTTTAATATCCTTTAAACTGGAACACAACAGTTATTAAATACTACGAGTATCTACTACGATGGTGATACTGCATATGAGGATATGAGACGAGAATTTTTATTACTTGCTCTACTAATACTGAGTATACACCTATATATATTGATATTCTTTGCAATGGAGGGTGTAGAATTCTACAAAGTTCAAAAACCCAAAATCTAAAGTATTTAGGTACCTACATACTTAGTAGATACACTTACACTTGCATGTAGGAAGGACTTTTTGTAACTTAACCCCTGTGGATATTTTGCGGCGGGTTATTAAAGTCTCAATATGAAAGAACTCGCATGCAACTGCCGATGCCAGCCTGCTGTAAACGTCACCTTAATGACCAGTTTTTGTTTCATTTCTCCTCAGACTTTACCAAGTGCGCGTGGGCCTCCGTGTGTCGCCGAAGGTTCCAGTGCACATCGAGGCCTCCGTGTCGAGCGGCAACGGGGCCGCGCGCACAGGCCGACCGGCCGCCAACGCGTCGCTCATCGGAGGCCTGGCAGCGTCCCGGGCCTTCCAGATCATGTACCGTAACGAGGAGGTCACGTTACGAGATATCGTGCATTTTAGAGCTCATCTCTTAGGTAAGAAAGATTTTTTTAAACCGCCAAGTTTGTTTTTTTGTCTTGCTTCATCGACGGCATGGTTACATTCCCGGTATTTCAAATCATTCGGAGGTCACTTTATACTACATTGTGTATTTCAGAACTCATCTCTGAGGCCTATGACATTTTTTTGGTGGCCAATTTCTACCATCAAATTCAAATTCAAAATATTTTATTTCACATAAACCTACAAGGGCACTTATGAAACGTTAGAAGCTAGGTGCACGGTTCCAATTGGTCGCTTCCTAAGGAGAAGAGCCGGCAAGAAACTCCACGGTTACTCTTTCATCATTAATGGCTTTGCCTCGTCAAAACCCAAAGGTCAAGGGTCAAGACCCTCCCAGGTCAGAATACATAGCGAAGATCATAAGCTCAATGACCTTGTGAATCCTTTCTCTTCCGCATCAACGGATTATATTAAGGAAGAGGATAACTACGTCACCAAGCAGCTAATGTGTCCAAATTTGGCTACAATAATCTTATTAAGATTCGAAAGTCCCTACCTCATTAAAAACACATTAGTTTTGGGAGAGGAAATTGAATTGTTCCACATTTCGCAATGACAAGCATTTGGAACTCGTTACTTTCTTTTAATAGAAGTTCGGTGTTTACGAACTGATTGTTTGCCAAGACTGTTTGTAAAGCTGAGGTATCCATTATGTTCGCGCAGAAACGTGCTTCACGCATTCTGCATTAAGGTGCTTTTCCGAAGGTGACCGCAACTGCAAACCACAAGCGTCGCCCAATCGCAACGACAAACCGCAGCGACACGACTAGTTTCCATCTCCATGTACACGGCCTCACGCTTCCAAAGATGGCGGCATCTTTGGAAGCGTGTTCATTTATCATAGTGGCTTTTTTATGCAAGCACAGCAAATGCGCGGAGCACAATTTGCGCACAACTTGGCTTAACCTGCTCCTATTTGTTTAGTGGACAGCCGGAATCTCAAGGAGTCCCTGGAACGAGCAGAGTGGAGCCTCGGCGTGGAGCTGTGGTGTAGTGAGGGTGCACAGTCTAGTACCCTCGCCCCGATGTCCTGTCGGGTCCTCAAGCTGCACTTCCAGCCCTCGCAAGGCCTCCACTACCACCTGCCGGTTCTATTTGACTACTTCCACCTGTCATCAGTCTCCATTACCATACATGCAAGCCTAGTTGCTTTACATCAGCCTTACATCAAGTAAGTATGAGGAGTTTTTGAAAGTATGTTGTAGGTACAAAACTGGTGAATTGTAGTGTTTTTACACAGACACACCTTTCGGTTAATTGTTTGTCGTGCATATACGGTTTTTAACCCCCGACGCAAAAAGAGGGGTGTTTTAAGTTTGAACACTATGTGTGTCTGTCTGTCTGTGGCACCGTAGCTCTTAAACGGGTGAACCGATTTGAGTTCGGTTTTTTTTTGTCGTTCTGTGTTTAGCTTGCATCATTCAATATTTATTTCTACAACTGTTCCATTGGCGTTATGGCAAAATTATACAAATCTATATCAACCGCTCTGTCATTGTATTCAGTCAGTTTTTTTAATGTACTTCGTAATGTAATCGTTGAAAATATAGGTATTTAGGACATTTCGTGTAAAAGCAACAAAATAATAAACCCACGCGTGTCATTAATTAATGTCACGAACTACATTTTAAATCAACAATTACTGGTGTTTTATTGAAACTTAACCAAGGGCTAGAAATTGTGATTGTCTTGATAACACCAGTGGGAACAACATTGAACTTCTTCGATAGTAAAATATTGTACTTCAACTTTAAAGTTTTAACTTTATTCGACTTTATTTTTTTAAACCACTGAAATATCTTTCCCGTAACTTAGGTAGGGATCATTAAAATTTGTCAAGCTGATGGTAACTTTACAAGTCGAGCTCGTGGCTAAGTAATAACAGCCGCACGAGTCGATCCCTTGCCGTTGTTGGTCCGTGGATAGGTGATCATCTTTACATACCGAGACTCCTCCGTGCCTCGGAAAGCACGTTAAGCCGTTGGTCCCGGCTGTCATTCGTGGATCTTTGACAGTCATTACGGGTCGTCAGAAGCCCGAAAGTTTCACAACCAGTCTTACCAAGGGGTATCGTATTACCCAGTTACTGGGTTGTGGAGGTCAGATAGGCAGTCGTTCCATGTAAAATACTGGTATTCAGCTGCATCCGGTTAGACTGGAAGCCGACCCCAACATAGTTGGGAAAAGGCTAGGCAGATTGATTTTAACTTCTCCATTAGTCGTCATCTCGGTTCTCACCTTCTTTCTTGCCCTAGTAATAAAAAAAATTCAAGTAAGAGAATATAAAATTAATTCACTGATATGGCCTATTTGTTCGTATTTCTTTAGACTTACTTACTTTTAGGAATTATTCTTTTACAAAACTTACACTATTTTACGCACTTAAACTCATTTGCTAATTACATAGATATTAACACGATTGAATTCTTACATGTCTGTCCGTCACTCAAGGAAAAGTATCATGCATTATGTGCAAAGCTGGTGAGTAACTTCCTCGGATTGTTCTTTTTTAATAAGGGCCTCCAACACAGTTGGACTTTGGTACGTCTTGGTATTAAAAAAGCTAGGTTTACAAACGGAATAGAATAGAGTGATCTTTATTATGTATATAAATAAATTTCAGATTTAAATGAATAAATTTTACATAGGGGATACAATGAGTGGTCTTAATAATAATAATCACTTTATTATCAGGCAACTAAGGCCCATAAATAGAATACACAAAATAATCTTATACAATAATAAACTAATACATATTAAATACTAAAAACGGTCTTTCAAAGACAACCTTTCGATGGATTAAAGGGAGAATGAGAGACAATACAATACATATACAAGATTATCTACAAGTTTATTGTATGAGTAAATGGTACAGGGTACAACCCTATAGTTAGATAGTCTCTGGTTACACCAGAGACTATCTATTGAGATTATCTACAAGTTTATTGTATGAGTAAATGGTACAGGGTACAACCCTGTACCATTTACTCATACAATAAACTTGTATAAAAGCGAATTATTTCTAGGCCCACATTTTTCACCAAAGCGAGCAAGGCATTTGTAAAACATCAGTAGTAAATATTTATACCTAAGCGGGTATACCTACTAATTGACCCAAAAATCATAAATCAACTTTTATTATGTATTTCAGTACTCCACGCTCAAGTAAACAATGGGGCAAATTGATGAAGAGTGCTGGATCCTTCAATACTTCGGGAAGCTTCGACAATGTACTCTTCGGATCCACCGGCAAATGCTCTGGTGGAAACTCTAGCAAGATTGCGCATGCTAGGTAAGTAACATAATAATATGAACCTATGGTATGGTCATTAAACAAAGCGATTTTTTGTCTTCAATATATTTTTTTGGGTGGGAAATTATCAAATAACTTCTCCCGCTCTGGGTGGAGCGGGAGAGTGTGTCAGACTCTTACTGACTAAAACCCACCCGTGTTCCTTCAGTTGCCATGTTGCCCCCCGGCAACATGGCAACTGAAGGAACACGGGATCGACGGGTCCGAAAGGGAGATCGTGGCCCCCGCCACGATCTCCCTTTCGGTCTTCTTCGCAACCCCGGCAATCGTTGAAGCCCTGTTTATGTATGTTGTGGAAAAATCTGGCAGATATTTTCATTCCAATTGTGTTCCATTTTTAACCGACTTCCAAAAAGGAGGAGGTTATATGTTCGACGCGTATGTATGTCCACCGATTTCTCCGTCATTTGAGGACCGATTTTGAACATTATTTTTTTGTTTGAAAGGGTTTGCTCCCAAATTGGTCCCATATAAATTTTATTAACTTTGCTTGGATAGTTTTTAAGTTAGCTACAAAAAACGTATTTTTTTTCCCACTTAGTATGTAGATGATATGATAAGTTCCTAACACTGGTAGTAGGTAGTGGTATTCGAATTTGTGTGGGGTAGGTCCCACAACTAAAAAGTGAAAAATAAAAACTTTTTACAAAAAAAAACTAACGACTTCCAAAAAAAACACTACAAAGTGAAAAATAACTTTAATTTCGGAAGTCGGTGGCAAAAAACGAGAACACAAAACCCAAGACACCGACTTCCGAAATTAAAGTTATTTTTCACTTTGTAGTGTTTTTTTTGGAAGTCGGTAGTTTTTTTTTTTGTAAAAAGTTTTTTTAGTTAACTTGATAGATAGTGCACTTAAAAAACAAATAATAGGTACCATAAAATTGACTCGTTATTTTTAAACTGGCCCTTTTGTTTGTAAATTATTGTGTCACTCACTGAAAGAAAGAAAGAAAATTAATTAATTTGACTTAGGCACACAATATTCACACAAAACAAAAAACAGAAAAAAAAACTTAAAATATTATTATGTGCCACACGGCTGCGCCAAATAGGTCCTGTTCAGCATAAATTAAACTGAAATTAAAGCTTGTAGGTAATTAAAATAAAACAAATGATGACAATGTTTTCCAGGCAAGTCCACGCTGAAGTGTGCGGAATCCTGCTAGGGTCACTGGAGGGGCTACAGAGTGCGCTGGCAATGTGTGGCTCCCCCGGTGTGCTGCTTACTCCTGAGGAGTCCTCGTCGAATTCTGTGGTTGGAGAAGTCGCGCAAAGAATAAAGGATCTTAGCGACTTCGGCAAGGTGAGTCAAGATTACTAAAGGTTTTGGAAAATGAAAGAAATAAAATATTTTATTTGAAATACAAACAGTAATAAAAAAAAACTAAAAAGGAGCATCTAAAACGAACAAAATTGTCAAAATTACACTACCGTTAGAAACCATGTAAGCAACAACAATTCATAATCAATGATTAAAATTTACTGGTTCATCATTTTTTCACTTAACCTTATTCTTTCATTACTTGACCTCTCGTTCTCATTCCATATTTATTCACTGGTTTCTGCGTAGCCTACTTCCAATCGACTTCTGGGTCCATCACTATAAAAAGTACCTGATCCCCAAATTCTTTTCTTTTGGCTGCTTTAGCTATTTTTACTAAAATCAAGTATTTTTTCAGAACTTCCAGAAGTCCGAATGCGGCGAGGAGGAGGAATGGGCGATGAGTGCAGCGCACGACATCGCGCGTCTGTGTGCCGAAGTGACGCTGCGGTGGCGAGCGTTCCTGCACCACACTTCGGACCGGCCTCACGTGCACCATGCGCTTGCGGCCAGGCATCACGCGCTGCGGTAAGGACAAACTTATCTGCAATAATAAGTAGCACCACTTAACGCCACTGTGTTTTAGGGATGGTGGGCCTTCTTGTTTTACTTGACAATTTATAACCAATGTTCATTTGGTATAATACTACACTATTAAACGAGCAATATTTGTATATTTGTTTTTTGGATATATATTTGTACTCACATTCTCGAAATCGGCTCTAACGATTTCGATGAAAGTTGCAATATAGGTTTACGGGGGCGAAAAATCGATCTAGCTAGGTCTCATATCTGGGAAAATTCGTTTTCTCACAGCCTCGGGATTTTGATACGTCGGCCATACCTGGACGATATGTTTATTTCTATTTTCACCCGAGCAGAGCTCGGTTGACCAGTTATTAACTAATAAGTTATATAGGTTAAGTTATATATAGTATATATAAGCAAGCAATGTAATTTAAGTAAGTATCCACACTACAAATAAGTCTATATTGTATAGTCTGTTCCCACAGACAAACCGTGAAAACGAATTTGAAGTAGATTTATGACTGTTGTAAACTTTTTATGAATAAAGAAACATAACAAATGATATATCCTATTTCTATGAGCATAACGCGATGCATAACAATCTTCTTTCAAACAATGAAATTATTAACAATTTTTTCGCCAAAAGCAGCAACTACTACGTCTGCAGTACCCACGGTCTAGCCAATATATTGGACACTACGGTAATCATGGAAAGGACATCTCCGATTCATTCATTTAACAGATAGTTGCGTACCTGTATTCAAGTCCCTAAATTTGCTAACATTCCCATCACTTTACATTTTCGAAATAGCTGCTTTTGTAAAATCAAATATGCATCTTTTTAATAAATTGTCTGACAGTAGAACACGTCCAGTTAGAAAGCAGTATACAAACATGCTGTGTTAGTGGTCATAACAACACTGCATTATTAAGGAAAAGTGTTATATGTATGTGCCCGGTTATCTCTAACAAAATACCCGATGGAATAAAAAACGAGTCAATTCCGCTGTTTAAAAAGAAATTGTCAGTCTTATTAATTGATAAATGTTATTACTCCATTTGTGAATTTCTAAATAATAAAACTTTATAGTTACCCAATGAATCCTGATATCTTTAAATCTTTATTTTATTTTATTGACCATATTATTATAAAATTTTTCACATTGACAGTATATTTAGACTATTAAGCACTTGTACTAAATGTTTGCATGCCTAATTTAAGGTAGAAAGTATAAGGATCTCTAATTATAAAACATCTGCATTTTTTGTACCTACTTTCTATGCAAATAAATAATTATTCTATTCTAAGCATACTTCAATTCAGCACCAGCGATCCATTATCGTTATGAATCAACTCCCTTTCCAGCATAAAGCGCTTCGCCGAGTGCTTCTTCGTGCTGGACAACCCGCGGCACTCGCTGGCGGGCTGCTACGACAGCAACTATCAGTCGTACCAGAGTGTAGGCGAGGTGGCGCGGCGCTCGCGGTACCTCGCGCTGCTGCCGCCGCTGCCGGTGCACTGCATAGCGCTGGATGGAGACCCGCATATCATGCCTATCATATTCGAAGACAGGTACACCGAATTCATCGTAAACACATCATCAATCAATCTGCCTAGCCTTTTGCCAACTATGTTGGGGTCGGCTTCCAGTCTAACCTGAGCCACCAGTGTTTTACATGAAGCGACTGCCTATCTGACCTCCACAATCCAGTTACTGGGTAATACGATACCCCTTGGTAAGACTGGTTGTCAGACTTTCGGGCTTCTGACGACCCGTAACAACAGTCAAAGATCCACAAATGACAGCCGGGACCAACGGCTTAACGTGCTTTCCGAGGCAAGGAGGAGTCTCGGTATTTAAAGCTGGTCACCCATCCACGGACCAACCCCAGCAAGCGTAGCTTAACCTGTCGTATCGACCCGTGCGGCTATTATTACTTAGCCACGAGCTCCTTATACAAAGTGTTTACTTATATTCCAAATCTGTGTAAACAATAACAATAATAAAGTCTGCCATACTGCATAACATCAATAAATAATCTTCTTTTCGTGTGATTAGTGACTAACCTGGTATCAGTTTTAAAGCCGCCCATTCAGAGGCCCATTCTGACTTGGCAGATGCCGTCGAGAAATATCTCTCAGGCATGCCAATTCCCTCACGATGTTTTCCTTCACCGTTTTTGAAGCAAGTGATAATTATACAATACGCACATAAATCCGAAAAGTCAGAGGTGCGTGACTTGGGATTGAACTCGAGACCTATGACGGTCACACCACTAGGCTATCACTGGTTCAAATAATAAATGTTGATATTTTTACTTAAGTGCTACTATAACTTTAATATAATACTAGCCTTCAATACCTTTATGACAAGTACATCTGACAATTAACTAAAGCAGGGCTTCCCAAACTTATTTTTACTATGACGCCCTTGGGAATTTGCCATTTTTTTGCGACGCCCCCTCTAGCCAAAAAGTACCTACCAGTTGTAGTTCTAGCGCCTAGTAACAAGTTATCAGAAAACTCCAAATAACAGTTATAATTTTTATTAGAAAATAAGAACAAAAACAAATCATAAGAATAAAAATAAAATAAAAATGAAAAATGGGATATGTATTTTACTTCATTGGCTGGCTACTAATGAGAAAAATGTGCTTGCTTTTTTGAGCATAGCCTCTCAAAACGGGGCTCAAGTTTAGAAATCGCCACTCTCATCTCTTTCTCTACATTGAGAAACTGAGCTCCAAAATTCAAGCAGTTTGTCTTTGTCGTATTGGAGCTTAAGGCTGGAATCACCGGACGATTCTATTAGGTAATTGTTCTTTATCCTCTGTCGAAAGTGTTGATAGTAGTGAGGTCAACTAGAAAGGGTTTCTAATCTATGTGGATCGCCTCTCGACGCCACTGGGTTGCAGGGTTCCTCGCGACGCACAGTTTGGGAAACCCTGAACTAAACCAAGACAAGTGAATAGTGTGAAATTATGTAGGTACATCACAATAATGTAATTAATTCTTTCAGGTATCAAGACACAGCAGAATTTGCTCGACGTCGTTCGTTTCTGAATTCCAGTGCAAGCAAATCTGGAAGCGGTAAGTTCGGTTACTGCAAATACTATCATTTTGTGCACAAAAAACTTTGTACTAATCTATGTATGTCTTGATGCAGATCCCTTCCTGTGTTCGGAGCCCCTTGGAGATGATTGTGCTTGTAGTATTAGTTCACTCATGGACTCCAGAAGACCGTCATCCGAAGCCTCCAGAGTTACCCTCACACTACCCAGAACAATCATGGATGTTCTTGAACCACAATTGAATGCACCTAAATCCAGCTCCAGTGTCGTTCAAGCAACTCTGACTTTAGCTCCCCAAAAATCTGCCCGCGGATCTCCCAAACGCGCTTTAGTGAAACAAAATGTAGTAGAGCTACCCAAGGCACACAACAAACAACTCGAGCTTACGGGAAGAAATAGATACATCGTGCAAAACAATCTAATTAGCGAGATTCAACTACCACCAAACAACGCATTCGCTTCTTGCTCTATACAACAAGGACAACCAATGTCTCGATACTCCGCATCCACCTTGCTTGATATCAGTACAGCAAAAAGTGCTTCGAACGTTTCGCGTCTAGGCAAGGAGAAATCAGAACCAGGACTTGAAGTTTTTAGACAAAAACATGAAATCACTAGTGGTGTGAGCACCCTGCCGGCTAGGCACAGCAAGTCTCTGGATCAGTTAAGAATGTCTCAGTTAACACCATTGAATACTGCGCAAACATTAACCAAGAATGTGAGAAATGGTTCAAATTCTTCTGTCAACTATCCAAAGCCATATCTACCGCCGCAACAAATTAAGCCTACAACATTGCCTAGAAGCGTCACAACTACTGCTTATCCAACGAATACAACGATTCGATGCAGTTCCAAAGGGTCTGACGACTACAGGAGGAATATAAGCGAGTTTAGAGAAAAATACAAAAATCCTTGTATTAAGAAAGTTGGACACGGAGTGAACAATGAAGTGTTCCATAGTGTAGGGTATAAGTACGATGGAGTGATGCAACCTAATCCTAACCAAGTGTACGGCTATACTTTCGGTAATCAGGGTAATCTGCAAGTAAACAATGTTATTCGTAATCCGTTAGAGTTTCAAAGAGGCTACAGTGTAAATTTACCCCGTCCTATGTTGCCTCCACGTAATTCTTACCCACCGGTTAGTGGTAAAACTCAAGTGACTGATCAAAATAACTTAGTTTCTAATAAACACGTACATAGATCTAATTCAACGCATGTGTTTCACCAAAAAGTGGAAAATCAACAAATTGACATTGAAGCTGCTCGAAATCAACTCAGACATGAGCTCAATTACTACCTGCAGAAAGGTGATTGGAGTTACGATTTTAATACAGGAAGTTTAATACAAAACTATCAAAAGAAATCTAGTAAGAGTAGTGATGACAGCGGGTTTGTGATGACTTTAGACAGAAGCAGTGATGGAACATCCAAATCAACTTATTCCAAAACACCACCATCTACTCCACATTCGTCGATGCCATCTGTAAGGCATAAAAAAAGCCGATCTAAAGAGTCAAAACTAAATAATGGAGGAAAGGAAAATACTAAAATGAATTCGAGTAGAGATTCATTAAGCAGTCATCATTCTATTAAATCTCGAGATAGTAAATCAGATCGCCATACATCAAAATCTGAACGCAGCACTCCAAAATCTGACCGCGGAACACCTCGGTCTGGTAAATCTACGCCCAAGTCCGGTGGGTTTACTCCAAAATCAGGTCTAGCGACACCAAAATCCGGTAGAGCTACACCAAAATCAGGTGCTACGACACCGAAAAGCGGCAGATCGAGCGGAAAACCAGAAAAGCGTTCGAAACACAAACCATCCGAAAAGATGACTCAGTTAATGTCAGAAGCCGCATCGTCATCCAGCAACGAAAGTATACCTTTTGAACTGAGAAGATTAGAGTCTTCTACGAGTGTTCCTTACAGTCTCGATCACGGGCCAGAATTGTTACGACATTGTAGAAGTGCTGCGTCAGTTTTAGATGAACCTAACTTAAATAATACTTTTGGCTCAGAATCTCTTCCTAATTTAGCTCCACCACCTGCATTTGAATCGCCACCTCTCGATATAGCAGATAAAGATTTCAAAATTTTGCCTCCTAAAAACTTTTCGAACAAGGAAGAGAAACGTCGTAGAAGCACTTCTACGTCTAGTCTAAGTGAACAAAGTGGATGGGTGTCTAGCGGACGTAGTTCAGGCCCGTCCTCTCCAGATAATGCAAGTTGTCAATTAAACCAGAATTTCGTTGCTGGAAAATCGGCCATGTCTAAACCACCTAGTAAAAACTACGAAGATACAAATGATCCTCGAAAAACTGATGGTGAAACTATTAGTGACTTTAAAAGAACAGTCCTAAACGGGGATCAGTTACGAGAGCGACTTTTAAAATTAGCCGTCAAAGTAGCTCAAAATACTTCCAACGAGAAAATAGAATGCTGTGATAAGGAAGTGTGTGAGGAATGCACTATATGTAGCGACTCTATATGCACCGATAGCCAGTGCGAATATAATAAACTGGTGCACAGCAATGGAATAGACGCAGAATGCAATTCAGATACGTGTACAGCAAGTTGTTTTCAACAAATCGCAGAAGCTAATGCAGTGAAAGGCAACCAAAGACATAACTCATTTAGTGCTGTGCAAGGGAAGACTTATAGCTCTTCTTCTAAAAGCCTGAATGAGGGTACGGTGAAAAAATCACAAACAATTAGTGACAATCTGCATCCTTACATAAGGAAAGAAATTCCTCAGAAGGCGCAGCCGGCACCCGCCAAATCTCAATCGCTAGACAAAACGAAATTGAAGGATAGAATACAATATACGGAAAAGTTAATCGCGGCTGAGATAAGAAGTTTGACGGTGGATCGCTCCTGCGTCAAACCAAGCAGCCACAAGAAAGATCGTTCATCCAGCGCAGCGCAAAAATACTCCAACAAAGCTAAATCTGAAATTGATTTAGCGCACTTTATGGGTGACAATGACTATGAGCATTTACCTCCGCCGCAGCAGTTTAGAGACGCTCCACCTCCACCAGATGAATTTAAGGTAAACACGTAACATCCATCGATGAAAAGAAATATCAAGTGGTTGGTAAAATATCATATTAATGGACTTGTATGTTATAGGATCCTCCAACTAAATCCCCAAAGTTGAGTAGACAGAGCAGCAAATCGTCTACTCCGTCGAAAACACCGAGAAAACAACCATCACAGCCTTCCTCGCTTCAGTTAGACAACCCCTTGTATCATGTCTGTGAAGGTGGGTTACACTGTAAACCTCTGTGTGTTTCAATAATGCTTCTGCTACTAACACCATCGCTTGGCTTACAACAGGTATAATGGAGAGGCGGAAGCTGAGGCCACATCAGTCAGTAAATTCTAGCAGTGTGCCCACCGGTGGTACGCTTAATAAAAGTCAGAGCACCGGGGAGCTGGCCAGCAGAAATGATACTGGTAATAAAGTTTTACTTTTTACTACAACCTATCTTGCATATACTCGTACATATACTCAGCAAAAATCTATATTTTAATCTATGTCTCATCTTCTTTACCTAAATACTATTACCATTTTTAGGATTCCGTACCTCTAAAGGAATAAACGGAACCCTTACAGGATCACCCGTGTGTCTGTCTGTCCGTCTGTCACAGCCAATTTGCTCCGAATCTAATGGACTGATTAAGTTGAAATTTGGTACACGTATGAATTTCTGTCACCCTACCACGGACGTGTAACGTAAATAAATGAATTTTGAATATGGGGGTCACTTTTGGAGGTCAAAGAAGAAAATTTAAAAAAGAGTTCTGCAATACGTATGTACCGTGTGACATATCAAGCAAATGCATTTTTTGTTTTAATAAATACTTTTGAAGAGATTTAAGAAAATAGATGAAAATTGACCATTCCCCCCTTATCTCTGAAACTACTGAATTTTGAAAAAAATACAGAGAATGTTTCTTTACTCATAAATTACAGGAAAACCTATAATAAGTATATGGTTTTAAAATAACATGGTAAATCTCTCAATATTGTGCGTACAAACTTAAATTTGCAAGTGGAATGTATGAGAGAACATGTTTTCATAGTTTGTATTTGGGATAAATTAGTCCCAACTATGGAACCCTTGATTGTACGTAGTCCGACACGCACTTGGCCGGTTTTTACTACTCATAAAACCATTGAATTTTTCTTTAAAATTGGTACACATACTTAGAGCAATCAAACCTGTAAAGCCATAGGTTCCCATAATTCCATATGCAATTATCTATATTTTCAGAACAACGAGAAAGCAATCTCATC
The DNA here is from genome assembly GCA_949152395.1 of Agrochola litura. Lineage (NCBI taxonomy): Eukaryota > Metazoa > Arthropoda > Insecta > Lepidoptera > Noctuidae > Agrochola > Agrochola litura. Next base: position 7,897,287 of record OX424508.1, read on the forward strand.
AGCATATTCGGCCTGGCCGAGTCTGAGAGGTTATTCGTGAAATGCAGAGAAGAGTTCAGACAAAGTGTGAAATACCCGGGTGCTATCTACTCTGACTTCCCACCCGTTGAGAACTCCCTTCCCTACTTCCATATCAGCGATGAGTATAGAATGTTTAATCCAGAAGGTGAGAAACTGAACAAAACTTTAACGCTAATTTGGCAAAATGCAATGCGCAAGTTGCTCAAACAAAAATGCCCCGCAAGCTATGTGTCGAAATATAAAACTTTCACGCACACTCTGGTTCATTTCACAGGTTTAAAGATTCAAGAAAATCATGAAGTAGAAATTTCGACTCTGTATCACTCGAACGTAAATTCCACCTTTTCGAAAAAAAATCTTATCTTGAATTATTGATAGGTTGATGATTATTATTTTTATGTCTGAAAGAATATTCCATAACAATGAAAACATCAAAAAAGAAAAAAGCCGTGTAAAAATAAAGATAGAATTTTTTATAAAATTTTCAATAAATTTAAAAGAATCATTATAACTCGAAAACTCAGACCAAAAATTCTGTCAAACTAACATGAACACGTGTCTTGCAAATGTGAGGTATCGTGTGAGCAATGACTGACCAAATACCTGTTACGCTAACTTAAGGGTTACTCACAAGTTTTAATACACTTTATTAGCCTTCTAAAACCACTTCCACCAAATTTTTACCGGAGTTGTCTTAATGTTCCAGGGCTCCACCTCATAATCTGCGTACACGGCTTGGACGGTAACGCGGCTGACCTCCGCCTCGTCAAGACATACCTGGAACTAGGTCTACCTGGGGCTAGGCTAGACTTCCTCATGTCAGAGAGAAACCAAGGCGACACTTTCTCCGACTTTGACACGATGACAGACAGGTGAGCGGTAATTATAGCTCCAAAAATATGATTTGTTACAACATCCTCATCAGTATCATGTTATTGATTTTTTTCTCAATGTGCTAACCAGTTTGTAACCTAAATTAAAATACGTAGATAGTTAGAGAGACCGCTTTACGACTTAATTTATTACAAATCGCAAATCTCAATTAGTGACTTAATATTTGTAAATCAATTTTCATTGTTTGTTTTTTTTTTGAGATGGGACTAAACCATTGATTTCGCGACACTGTAACGCAATTTAGCGACACCGTGAAAAGACATCAACGCGTTGATTACTGTGGTGCCGATTTTTTTCAAGTTTTTACTTCTGTTGGCACTCCCGTAGTGCCACTGTTTTTTTTATGTTGCCAAACTGCCCACTATAACGAGCATAATATTATGCAATACTAAAGTTTAAAATTACAGAATTTTTTTCCTTTTTTGCATCTTCAGGAATCACATAATGTACGTAATCCTATGTTACAATGTTTCCAGACTTGTGCAAGAGATCGTGACCCACATTCAGAGCTCGAGTGACCCAGCTCGGATCAGTTTCGTGGGCCATTCCCTGGGCACGATCATCATCCGCTCGGCCTTAGCGAGGCCTCAGATGAAGCCATACCTGGCGAAACTCCACACGTTCCTTTCGCTAAGTGGACCTCATCTAGGGACTCTGTATAACTCTAGCGGATTAGTTAATGCTGGTAAGCTGTCTGTCTTAATTTGTACATACTTTATACCTATCACCTACTGAACTTTTTATGCCAGAACTGCCGCGGTTTAGTGAAAGCATTTGAATAACCCATTTGCCCATACGTCTATAAACAGGAAATAAACCACGTTCTGTATACAAACCTATATTATCACCATTTCGATGATAATGGTTGTGGGTTCTTAAATTATAAAGCAAAAAATTTAATTTAAGTACCGTTGGAATTTCTTACCTATCGCTGCAAAACTTTTATCAAAAATATCACGCTCAAACCACGTTTCCATCTACTAACAAGAATCTCATCTCAATTCCAGGCATGTGGTTCATGCAGAAATGGAAGAAGTCAGGTTCTTTGCTGCAGCTTTCTCTCCGCGACGCGTCCGACCCTCGGCGCTCTTTTCTCTACCGCCTCAGTGAACGAAGCCAGCTGCACCAGTTCAAACATATCCTGCTCTGTGGCTCAGGACAGGACCGCTATGTCCCCCTCCATTCTGCTAGGCTGGAGCTATGCAAAGCTGCTGCTAAAGATACGTCGCTGTTGGGACAGGCTTACAGAGAAATGGTTGGTATTTAGTACTTCTACAGAAATGTAATTAAAAAGCATCATCTAGTTCCCGGTGGCCTGGCCGGATTCCTTATCATAGGTGTCATAAATATCGTTGAGGTTGAAGGAGCTGACCTAAGTTTCCGTCTCTTATACGTAATGACTGACAATTAGGTCAAAGACCAATAACTTCTTGTTGAAGACCACGCAGCATGTTACAAAAAATAATCTTTTCTCAAACATGGAACAAAATTCGAACATTATTTTGACAATCTTCTTCGAGATAAATCGAAAATGCTGTACTGGTCAAAAACAAGCGAGCGCTCGGCTGGCAATGTTACTATGAAAACTCATATCTGTCGTGTTATTTAAAAACGGAACTAACTTTTTACTTCGACCGTAGTATTATATTTATTATCTGTGCTTCGACCCACTGCAACCAAGGAGGTAACTTATCAAAGATTTTATTTAAATGTCGAACTGGCTTAGCAAATAGAGCTGTATAAAGTAAAGAAAAAACAAATGACCATATTATTGGTGCGTGAAAATTTTTCTTTGTTCGTCATTGATTCTGGAATTTATATTTAATTTACTTAAGCAGGCCATACACGCTAGGGTGTACCTGACAGGTTTGCTTGTACAGACAAACCGGAGCGTGTATGTCACACAACTGTACAGGTTTCCACGCCTGTACAGGCAAGTAAGAAAATATGAATTGTGATATTTTTTGCCTGTGGGTATACTTGAACAGTTTAACTGTGCAAGTAAAACTGAGCGTGTGTAGCGGTCGCCTGCGCAGGCGTCAGTTGTCCGGTGATTGCTAAAGGGGAAGAACACGTGGCGCTCTACTATATAGGTAGGTACAATATGGCGTCTCGTAAGCGGAACTCGGTCATGCAGGAGTTTATAGAAATATATAAATCGGAGTATTGTCTTTGGCGTGTAAAATCGAAAGAATATCACGATTAAAAAAAAGCGGCAGCCTATGAAGAACTGACAGAAAAATTAAAGGAATTGGAGCCCCATGCCTGAGAGAACTGTTTTCTTTGCAGTAACCATGTTTTACACTATTGTTCACGGTGTTTTCATTTATATTTCCTTTTCTTTAATAAAACAAACAATAAACCTATTAACGCTATTGTGTCGAGATCAAGCGCCGCTGGCGGGGCCATGGTTTCAACTGAGTTTTTGTACAGGTTTACCGCTACGTGTATGGTTTCTACCCAGCTCAAGTTTACCTGTACGGTTGAACTGTACAGGCAAACCTGTTAGGTACACCCTAGCGTGTATGGCCTGCTTTTTAGTTTGAATTTCCGCGCATTGTTTGAGAAAAGTACTATTCAAGCCAACCGCAATCAGACATTGATGGACTCACGTATGTGTGCCTCGGCTTTTCCCACATTTTCACGATCGTCCATCAATGCTCTAATTGCTTGCTGCAACAGTAATGTAGGTACTATTTTTTCTCATTTATTAAATGAGTAAATGTGTTTTTTTTTAATAGAAAAAAAAAAGAAGATACATTTATTTGCGGTAAACATGACGCAAAGAAAGAACTCAAAACAAAAAGAACAAGTTGGGGGAAATATGCGCCACATCCACGCAAAACGGCCATAGCTCAGTATAATGCTGCGACCCCATGCGAGACAGAGCCCCAGCGCTGGTTTTCAGCGACAGCCGGCGGTTAATATTAACGCTATTGGCGCAGCATTATGTCACAACAATAAACATCTTGTTCTATGCCCTAAATCCTGCAATCTAAGCGACCCCTGTGCGGCCACTGACAACGCCGTAGAAGTAGGGGCCAGAAAGTTTCAAATTCATCCGACACGAAGAAGAACAAAAAAATTACCCGTTTGTACCTCCAGGTCCACAACATGGTGTCCCCGCTGGCGGCGCGCGCGTCCTCCGTGTCGGTGGTGCGCTACGACGTGCAGCACGCGCTGCCGCACACCGCCAGCGCGCTGGTGGGCCGCGCCGCGCACATCGCCGCGCTCGACTCCGACCTCTTCATCGAGAAGTTCCTGCTCGTCTCCGCGCTCAAATATTTCCGATAAAACTTACAATCCTAAAGACAGGTTTGAACGGTTACTGTATCTAACGACAGTGATGACGAAAAAGAGTAATTTACACTGATGCTATTAACAGTCGCCGTATAAATCTGCTTTGAATCTATCCAAACCAAATTTATGCATAGTAGCATAAATTACGGATGCATGCCTCGCCATGTTCCGTTATGACTTCCAACCCAACCATTCTTCCTGATATTTTTAATAGCCCTATCTAAGTATTACAACTCAAGTAATTCACGTAACCACAACATCTATAAGCACGTTGAAAATGGACAGAGACAAACGACAGTATACCGTCAACCTCTTCAGTAACAAGTGCTATAGAGATTCTAATGCCCGTTTTCGCTGACAACTAAGTGACACTTAAATGAATCCCTAAATAAAAGTGCATTGTCGGATTTTTAACTCTCAACCACAGATATAGATATACCTAGATAACGCAAGAGCAACTACTTCGCGTGCCATTTTCGTGCCTAGCTTACGTATAATAATCGTAAGCTGCCACTTTCGCGCTCAGTCTGCATCGGTGCCACGCTTGTCGGAAGTCAGTTAAAAAATTGAAAATGGTTAATCACGCTGTTATAAATTGTAAAAACTGTGCAAATGCGAAGAGAAAAAATAAAAGAAACGTTTCCTACTGCTTGTGACGTCATAGTAGGTAGTCAAAAAATGGCACGCTTGGTTTTCACATATATCGTGATACTTGCGTTATCTAGGTCTATCTATGTATATATTATATTTATTTATTTAATTAATTAATAAATAAATATCTGTGCTCTCAACGCTCTGAGCCTAGCGTTGAAAATCCAACAGTGCACTTTTATTTAGGGATTCATTTAAGTGTCACTTAGTGAAGTTGAAAACGGGCATAAAAGTCAACGAGTTAAAGAAACTATTCTATTTGAACAATGAATTTTCCTAAAGAAATGTCGGTGGTTACCATTATGTACCACTTCTTCTTAGCATGCTTAGAAATCTTTCCAAAAATTATCAAAATGTCCGGAGAATAAATTTATTAACCCAAGATTCTAAGGTTAAGACGTATCTTTGTATAAATTGAGGCACTTTCATCGTTTAAATAACTAAATTGTCTGGATGAGTGCCCGGTGAAGAATGAAAATTTTGATGCATGAGATACCTACAATATATTTTAATGCACCTTGATCTTCATTTGATTGCAAGTTCAACCGTAACCAACGAAACGATGGTATTTAATTTTCTGCCCTAGGGCCTAATATGATTATTTTTTCCTGTTAAAAATCTTTGTCATTGCATTTTCTATTTTATCGCATTTGGTTGGCATTTAAATCCATTTATCTGCTACAGTACCCAAATGATAAATTGACACCCTGTTTCTACCATTGATTTTTATTCCAATGGACAGTAATCTGAATAGGGATGATGACTAAAAATATATTTTTTTATCTGTCTTGTAGATTATTAAAAAATATTGAACACGTATTTTTTCTTGTTTTACGTTATCAAAAGATTACGGCGATACATTGAGTTAAAATGTGCCATGACGTCACGAGTATGTAGATTTTATACTAACTTGTGACGTAGCGACCCCCACTCCCCAACTTTAATACGTTTTATCCAAGTATTTTTTTATTAATATGATGAAGCAAAAAATACGTCTCTAATATTTTTTTATTATCTGACTGACGGACTAAATAGTTTTTTTTTTTTTTTGACCCAGGCATCATCCCTATTGTACTGCAGTTTTATGCATTTCGCCCATTCTTTGCATTTTCCTCCACAGAATTGCTTCAAACAATTTTGAGGTGGCTGGAACGTTACTGAAAAATAACGTCTAAATCCAATGCCAAGCCAAAACGTTTTGAAGCAACTCTGCTATAATTCTGCTAATCAATTATTGTGTATTTCCCTAGTCTCGTCTGCAGTAGGCACTACAGGATTATCGAAATTATAAATAGACTTGGTGACAGCGTGATAATTCGACTAGATCCTAATATTGTAGAGTGATTTATGAACTATGTTGAGTGTACCTAACTGCAATCAACAATTTTAATTACTTAAGTAGGTTTTAAGACGGATCTTTACACCAATTAATTAAGACTATAATTTTAGCGACTGTAGATAATATAGATAGATGTTATTTGTATTATTGTTGTCTATGAACGGTATCATTCTCGAACACCAAATTGATTGCTGTGTAAGTACACACGGCTACACATCAAGCTATACATCTCCAGTTTAGATTCGATCAGCATAAATTGGAAATGTATAGCTTGATGTGTAGCCGTGTGTACTAATGGGATCTTTTATATTTCATTGCATTTGTGACGAGTTGGCTTGGCATATCAATTGCCATAATATTCGATGACATCTGAGAGGAATGGAATATGAAAACGTGATCGTAAATACATCCATGGTACACAATTGTTAGGTTAAAAAAATCCTTGTTTTTCCTCCGTTTCTTGAAGACCCGTTGTAATAAACCGAAGCACTTTATTAATATCTATCTGGTATTGTAAATATGGGTCTGATCGTGTGTATGTTACAAAATACTTACTAACCTTAATGACATACATAAATGAAATCAATTATTGCTGCACAAAGGGATATAAGGATAAATTATAAGTAAGATAAATACAGAGTTATATCGGTCATCATTGTCGTGTTTATGTTTGTGGTGCAGGACGAATCAGCCAGCCCGTAGCCTTATCGTAAACATTAAAAAAAAAGATATAAACTAAACGTTAGATGAAAGTTGTAAATTTTTAACGAATGTTAGACTGATCTTTAAAAATATACGGACTCATGCATAATTATATTTAATAAGTTTTATAGATTATCTTTTCTTATTGGTAGTGAACTTTATTTAATAAAAAAAACAGTAATTTAATCTCGCTCTGTCCACTTCTCTGAATTAATCGGTAGGTAATGTTTTATACAGGGCTTGGATTAATTTATTTATTTAAATTATTCGATAAATTGTGTACACTACTGAAGTATAATAATAGTAATACCTCATTGCTCACGGGCATGCTTGGAGATCAGGACAAAGTATCAGTTTCTATGGAACTGACAATTCTAGGAAGGAGATTCGAATTACTTTCGTATAGGTCGCGGTCGTAACGATAATTTATAAATTTACACATTGATACTTAGAATGAAATCGTTCAAATAAGCACTTATTATTAGATCCCCCTTTTTAGAGACCCCTGGGGGTCTAAAACGGCCACATTAAGCAATTCCTCTAAAAGCAATTCATTTTCTGAATTCCCAGCATTTCCTCTATGGTGACATAAATATATTTTAGCTGAATCATATTCAATTCATATCAGAATCATATTTGGTGTAAACATTGCCGCATGAAAAAAATTAAGACCGTAATTTTACCGGATAATTTTTATTAATAAAATGAAATTTTTAGTTTTTATTTCTACAGTTTAAATGTTATTTCATTAAAATACGAAACTGTCAAACAGATGAATTGCGTAATATTAATTGAACGCAGATAATATTATGAATTGTCAGTTTGTGACAGTTTGTGTGATTATTATCATAATATGATTCTGCCAAAGCGGCCGTTTTAAGCCCCCTGATTTTTGCCTAGTTACCTTCCTCTCCTACCTACTTCCCTTAAAAATTGCCTCAGGCTGGTATCTTGAAGTAGACTCAAGCATGAGCTACTAGTTTTAAGTAACGCTTAAAACGAATTTCAACCAATGTTAAATAATAATGTTGTTTAATGTCAATACCTACTGGCCTAACTGTGCGTTTGCAGTTTTGTACTGGCGAAACATTCACAACAAAACAAATGTTGAAATCTCTATGTTCTATCAATTTTCCATACAATGTTTGACAGGAGCTAGAGATTTCAACATGTGTTGTTGTGAAGGTTTCGCCAGTGCAAACGCACAGACTGATACAGCTAAGAGCTGATATACACGAGCGGCACGCGTCAACGGCAGCGGCCAGAGGCAGCTGTAGCCGTCGACAACAACGCTCGTGTGTATAATTACTTACTGTATTTCTATTTTCTTAATGTCCCTCGGGTATCATCGCATTTCCGAATACAAACGAATACTAATTTCCATGTCCATCAATTATTAGATTTATCGTGTATAATAATTTGAATTCAGAACTAAGTACTTTATTGTTGTTTTGTTTTGATTTCCGTGTGAACTAAATAGAGCTGTAAAACTATTTTCCTATCTATCGTGCCTGCGACTTTAGCAGCTTTCCTCCCATTTTTTAAATAATTACATTAAGTTAAAAGAGTATTAACAACTCTGTATACTTCCAAGTCGATTGAGAGCGTCCGATCTGCACCAAGTGCAAAAGTCAACTGATAGAAATCCGACAACTGACGAAACACGAAGTTTGCCGAGGGACATTAAGAAAACATAACTACAGTACATGTATAATGATAGGTAGGTAACTTATAGAGTTAGGTAGGCTAGGTATACTTAGTCAACCTCGTTATTACTTTACTAATTTTGGCAACAATTCCCAGTAAATTGAAACTTCAGTTCGGCGCCGTCATCTCATTCTCGTTGACGTCCCGTTGAGGTGGACAAACGGCCTTAGGGTGCAAAGCAATTACAAGGTTAACTATTCCTATACTCCATTTGAAATAAGATTAGACATTTAAATAAACCTTTTTTTACAGTCCGTTCAACCGATTTTGACTTCTATTGCGTTGGTGGCATGACAAATGGCAGCTGCAATAAACAGTTGGTATTGTAACCACTTTTTTGCTTTTAATGCTATGCTTATGACTACAGTATAGGAGTCAGAATCGCTTGAACGGACTGTAAAAAAGGTTTTTTAAATGTCTAATCTTATTTCAAATGGAGTATAGGTACAGACGCCAGCACATCAAGCTACCCGAAACTGTCAAATTTTCCCAATCAACTTTGAACCTTAACGATTAGCAGTAAAGTTGAAAATCTATTAAATAAATTTGACAGATTCTAGTAGCCTGATGTGCAGCTGGCGTCTGTACTTTATGTATTTGTTTAATTTATCATCCACCTATAATTTACACAAATGTTCCATTGAAACTGCCGTCTTTGTTAAAAGCCCTTCATTAAATCTTATCTACATAGGTGTGTATCAAAAGATGGGAGGAATTTTGTAAATATTATAGAAAAGAATTTTATTTGTAAATCGTATGTTTAATGGCAACGTGTCGATGTTATACACTTATGATAATAAATAAATAATGCCTGAAATCTTATCAGTTTTTTTTTTTGTACACTGTGTTTCCCGCTTTTTTGACAGGTTTTCTTCTAAAACAATGAAAAATGTGTGCCTGAGACTTCTTTCGTGTTAAAGTCAACAAGTTTCTATACCCAGGCTCGGCAAGGTTCTTTCTATCAGTGATTATTTTTTTTTTTTATAAAAGGATCAGTATACTTAGGTACTTTCAGAGATTAACTCTTAGATGCAAGAAATTTTACCTCTTTATAATATTAGTTTATTTAAATACTATATGTAGTATAGGATTTAAAATTTTTAATTAACTAATATGAATAATATTAAAATACAAACATTATTTGCACAAACATATTTTATACAGGCTGGATTTTTGAGATGGGGCAGTAAGGGCAGGTACATTTTAAACGTTGAAGCTCGGGGAAAACGGTCTTAGGAAACTGTCCTTTTTTTGAAATTTTGATTCCCATTCAAAGATTAAAAAATTAGTCAGCAAGAAAACAAGACATTTTCACAAAAACTTTTTTTGATGCCAATCGATTCTGTTTCTTAAAAGGATCAAACAACTCCATCAGACCAACTGAGGTTTCAGTACTAGAAAAGCCAGAAATCGTAAAAAAAACTTTTCCCATACATTTCGTAGGAAATGAGACTCCCAACCTACTTTTTACTACGGATAGACTGGTTGCTACAATAAAAAACCGGCCAAGTGCATGTCGGACCACGCACAATGTAGGGTTCCGTGGTTGGGATGAATTTATCCCAAGAACAAACTTAACTTTGTAGTGGAAAAACCCAATAACACTTTACCCGGCAGTAACGCTTGCGACCACTAGACCAACAAGATGTACTTCCCTAAAAATATTCCTCGGCACCCATGGTGACCCCCCCCCCCCAAAGTCATGGGCTGCGACCGCGCCTGACGGCTGCTTCGGATGGTTCCTGTTCAGGATAAGGCGAGAGGAAACGCCCGGGTGTCACCATTGTGTGGATCGCCCAGAGGACACGGTGGAGCATACGGTGGAGGTCTGCCCGGCTTGGGCGGCAAGGAGGCTCGCCGCCTTGCAGGAAACCGTGCGGTATCCTCGGGCCTACCGGATGGCTATGACCCTCTGGGACGCGTTCAACCGGCGGGCTGGCCGCAGCCTCAATGAACACGCCCACACCGGTGCCCCGTAAAGGGCCATGGACCGCACGACCCCCGCATAGAGCCTCCGGCAGGAGGCGTTTGGACCTCCCGGATTGGGCAGGAGCCGCTTCAAGGCAGCCTCGGTCCGGTCCAGTCTGGGAGCCAAACGTCGGAAATGTCTGTCGAGGACGAGTCCCAGATACTTCATCGTTGACTCGACGCCGATGTGAACCCCTCCCGCCATTACCTGGGAACCCGACGGTGGCGCACTCCGAGGACCATAAAAACCCATGGCCTCGGATTTATGCAGGGCCACCTCGAGTCCCAATTGCCGGATTCTGTCGACGATTGTCGCAACCCCACGTGTCGCTAAATCGGCCGCCGCCAGGAACGAACTCCCTTGCGCAGGACCAGCGTGTCGTCAGCGTAACAAACGACGCTGACGCCGGTAGGGAGGTCGGCGCACAGCAACCAGTCGTATCCGATGTCCCACAGATGCGGCCCCAGGACCGATCCCTGTGGGACACCGCACGACATCTCTCGCCGGTTCCACTCTCCTTGGTGACCGGGGTAGATGACAGCCCTGTCCGTTAAATAGGCCTCGACCACACGACAGAGGTAGGTCGGCATCCGGTGATACCGAAGTACCTCCCTAATGCAACTCCAGGGCAGGGTGTTGAAGGCATTGGCGATGTCTAGAGACACCGCCAAGACGACCCCACCCCGGGCCACAGAATCCCCCGTCGTGAGGGCCCGTACGCGCATGATGGCGTCCACCGTTGAGCGCCCCCTGCGGAAACCGAACTGGCTCTCCGCCAGATCCGGCCCCACCCGCACCAGCTGCCCGAAGAGGCGGTCTGCAATGACTCTTTCAAAGAGCTTGCCCACCTCGTCGAGCAGCACAATGGGCCGATAAGCGGACGGAGAGTCCGCCGGGCGCCCCGGCTTCCTGATGAGGACCAGTTTCCCCGTCTTCCAACGAACTGGGAACTGGCCACAAAAAAAAACAGGGCCACCGGAAAAATAAATGCTGCTACTCTCCATCAAACTTCCCGCTAGAGCCGAATTATAGTATTGCCAGATCGACGACCGCCTTTTTTGTAAATTCTACTAATTTATACGTAATCCAAAAATACTTTTCTTGAAACTGGCGAAATGTGGTTACACAAGGTACGCCTCTGCTTAGTAGTTTAACGTCGTCATTGAACGTTCTACAATACGAAGAAGTACCCAACCCCAACAAAAAACAAATTAGTAGACATTTTGCTTGGCGTAAGCAAAATGTCTACTGATTTGTTTTTATTGGTTTGGCAACACTATAATGTATTGTTTCATTCATTTTCCATTTATTTTTATTGTTTCATAATGGCACATGTACACACGTCACACACCATCAATAATTACCACCAGGGCCGGATTTAAGGGCGTCGAGGCCCTGGGGCAACCAAGAAGTGGAGGCCCCGATTTTTTTATTGACGAAGTTTTCGTTTTTTATAGAAGAAGTTTTGGTCACAGCTTTCAATAATAAATTATTGAAAGCTGTGACCAAAAATTCTTTTATAAATAAGCAGGGTGGGTTTTTGAGACGGGGTAGTAAATAGGCACCTTAACAGTTGTACCTACAGAAAAACCATTTAGGAGACTGCATAACTTTTAGAGAAACTTTGATCTGCATTCACAGATTTGAAAAAAAAAAAATACAGTCAGCAAGGAAATTGGCAATATTCACAAAATCTTTTTTTCATGTCACTCGATCCTGTTTCTTATAAGGATCAAAATACTATCGTACCAGATGAAGTTTGAGTAGGTACTAGAAAAGTCAGAAAACGCTAAATACTTTTCCCGTACATTTTGTAGGAAATGAGATTCAAAGTTACTTTTTCATGATGGATAGATAGACTGACGCTGAGCGCTAACATCGAACAATCTATTTAATCCGGTCTTTGGGACCACAGTAATTCAACGTAGTATTTCATCACCAACTAACAACGTAGGACATAAAAGAAAATGACAAAGGTGAAACTTTGTGAATGTAAACTTTTTCTCTTTGTTTGACACAAAGGATGTATAGATAAGAAATAATATCTAAAAAATCAAAATTGTGGAGGTCCCTTCCTTGTGGAGGCCCGGGGCTAGAGCCCCTGTTGCCCTGCCCTAAATCCGGCACTGATTACCACCTTCCAGCAACCCGGATGTCATCAGTGATAATATTAATAAATAATTAACTATTCAAACTATTGTTTTCGCATTTTACTGACCTTGAGCTCTTCAGACAACTTCAATATTGACGTTTATAATGCCATCAATTCTTTCATCAGACGTCTTGAGAAGCCTATGTGTTTGGTTGCCCAAAATACTTTTAAACACTTCCAGTTACTGAAATATAATTTCTACAAAATGCAGGTTACATTATCAGATGATATTATGTGTACAGATAGCGCCTATGCTTTTTATGATATACTGGAAAACACAAGTGGTAATGAATCTATGCTCTTAATAAAATATGGTAAAAATAATCACAAACCAAAAAGTTTAGTGAATTATGGCGGGAACAATTTCATACCTCATATCCGATAGAATCAGACGAATTTAATGGATGATTACCAGAGAGTTGGAATAGTCCCTGACTATGATGAAAATATAATGATTGAGGGGGCAGAGTATAATTGTTTTATGATTATGAAAATAGCGAAAGCACAAGCCAAAGCCTTTACTAAGTGGGTTGAACAACAGCACTGTCCTTTCCCTGAGGTACCCATTATGGTTTTGTAATTTTTTTTCTTTGCTTCTATATTCATTACCTACTTTGAAGGGGTAATTAATGTTCCCGCTTTATTCTGTTTGTTTTGTTTTCACAAAAGCTGACAAGCACCTTTATTTTTATAATTAATGGACCATTTAGATGGGGCCACCGGCTTAGTGACTAAGCCAATCCATTAATTTGCTTCATCAATGGCTTGAGGACAATCCAATGCAGTCTATATATACAATGCTATTATTGGATTGGCTTAGTGGATTGTCTCTGGGATTGGCTCTGTCTGAATGGACCATAATAGTGATTATAAAGTCTCTTTAAAAACAAAAAAATGTTGATTCTTGATATAATAATCTTTTTTTTTTTATTCATAGGTAGGTAATTAGTTTATATTGTGGTGATTCCACCATTACTTATGTGCCATGTATGCCAAGCATTGACAATTGTTAATCATTATTAACTTAGTCTTAGTTATCTCTCAGTTATAATTTGATTATAATGAGAATGTGATTTTTGTGATATTACTCTATTAGATATTGGTGTCAATTAACGCGGGTCACCTACTTTATGATTATATTTAGGAAGATTTTATATTATCATTTTATAATAATTATGATTCTCAAATACAAGACTACATAAAAAAGAGACTGTTTTATGTGTTAAGTGCTTGTGTGAACTTTCACATTGATTGTAGGTATAGTCAGCAACTAAATTCAAATTCAAATTCTTTATTGCGAACTAAGTGTACAACATTTTGAAGATGTTAACAATAGGTAGGTTCTTAGAACTTAGTTGCCTGTTAAGGCATTGCAATTAAATGGTTATAAAGATTTTAAAAAGAAAAGGTTATTCCAGTTATACCTACATTTTACATTATATTATATTAATTACATTTTATATTATATCATACTATTCTTATAATTTATTTCACATTATAATTAAGTATCACAATCATTTAATTATTTTTCTTCAAGAAATTCTTTTATAGAGTAATATGCCTTTTTAATCAGGAAGTCTTTTAGCTTCCTTTTAAAAATACCAATTGAATGTTGGTTCTTAATGTCTATGGGTAACTTATTATATATTTTAATGTCCATACAAAAAATACTATTGCCATATACTGCAGTGTGGGACGTTTTATTGCGTAATGTATTTTTAAGTCTACTGCTTGTTAATGTGTCATAGCTACTGATGTTTGATTTGTTTGAAAGTCTATAAATACACTCGGGTTTTTGTCATAATTATTGAAAACAGTATTTTATTTAAAAAAACGTGAAATTAAATGAATACAAGCTCATAACTATTCCATGAAAAGGGGCCGTTCAAATCCGTAAGCAGATTTATTACAATTATCTACCCCCGCCTCCCCCTTGTCAGCAAAAGTAAGCAAAGCTCTCAGCCCCCTCCCATGCTTACATAAACATTGGTAGGTATATGCATTTTTCTTAAATGCACAGTAAAGAATATCTTGCTACCTCAACATTCCATAATTATTTATAATATAACTTAAAGACTGTTATGACTGTCTGTGTTAAGTATATTCTTTAATTAGCATTTGTTTCAAATTACTCAAAGTGTATACAATTTATACTATTAAAAAACATGTCATGTTATACCTACCATAACCACTGTGCCTGACTGTGCCAGTATATTCAATGTACTCTGTGACTGTGCCTCCTTATATTTTTTATCAGTATTTAGCCATAGACTCAATAGTTCACAGACTGATTTTGTCAAATTACAAAGTGATTCTTTATTGAATAAATAATTAATAAAGTAAGTAACATTCCTGCTTTTTATTTATTTACTAATCCATCAAATAACTCGAATAAGTAATAAACAAATTTGCCTCAGCGAATATGGTATTTTATTGGTTACGTTTTGAATTTGGCGGACTACATGCTGCCTACCTCGCAACAAAAGGTAAAAATTATTTTATAAAATTATTCAAATGTGTTTGTTCATTTTCACCAGCATTGGGAAAAAAATGTACTTAGTATTTAATTTTTTATGATTTTTGGAGCTTGGAACCAAGAGTTAAAAATCGATTATTCCTGTAATGCTAGATACACACGCTGAAAATCGATGTTTGTGTAGATTTTGACAGCAAAGTCGCTAGAATAACCACAGAGCATGAGAATAGCTAGCAGTTTCACTATTCTATCTGTGTGAACATGAGATTTTGAAATCGCCACCGATTCGCTGCGTGTGTGCCTAGAATTTCTTTTTCTATGGTTACAGTACAAGGCACGAGCGTGAGTACAAACCGCCACTGCGCAGTAGTAAATTTTTCAGTCTGTTTAGCGGAATGAAGAGGGCGCTGAGCTGCACGCGATTCGTTCGTCAGTCGATACTCGTCGTCTATTTGGACCTCTCGCGTTTCATTCGGCTACTGTCATTGGTCGAAATTGTAACATGCGCGAGCTATGCTCACGACTTATATCCTGACCTGTACAGCTTAGCAAAAAAGAATTTGGAAAAATTAGGGCGCCACTATCGCACTTGGGTCACTGCGTATGGGAATTATATTGTTAAAATAAATGTGCAACAAACAACGCTGCTTGTGGGTGATTCAAACCCTTATTATTATACTTCAAAGACTCATAATAGCACTTGTCGGCAAAGCAGTGCCGTCTGTAAAATATTTAGTTTCATTTGTCACCGCGTCATACTCTTTTTTGCCAAGCTCTACGTCCCAATTTTAGTCGAATTATTGCTGTTTTAAATCACAGATGACCAACCAGCGAGTCTAGGCTGCGGTAAAGATACCCGCCGTGGTTTAGGCTCGCGGCTCCTTATCTTTTCTGATAAACGAGTGAGCCAAACAGTTGTTCATAGTTTGTGTACCGCGCCAAGCAATATTACAAAATTCAAGCAACGCTGATAAGCCTGGCTCAAAAACACACACTCACATTACACACCAGACTTGCGATGATAAAATAACGGGCCAAAAAAACCGCAGTGAAAGTCCCTGTCGGATATGTCATACGCCAGACGTTAGCAAAGTTAAATAAAAAGAAACAATAAATCACTTTGGGCAGATAGGCTACGGTTTCCTAGAAAAGCAATGGGCACACTTTGACGACCACAATGATGGCTTCATAAAAATGATGACAGCGGCAAAGATTTAAATCGTTAGATTCAACCTATTGCGTCAAAAGATAGATATCTTTGAGGGGCGGGGTTTGCTTTACGGTGTCAACAACGCTCTCTAGGAAAACACACTAACTTAATTTCATAATCAACGTTTCAATGACGTCAATCACCGGTAAATTGCGGACGCTACGTGAGCGGTCACCACTCTTCTAGGAAACCGTAGCATAACAATGCAATGTTCCATCAATTCAATAATCGACTAAAACAAGCATGTCTATCTCTGCCAAGCACTAAGAAGTAGTGTGGCATCATCAGTATAATTCATGGCAATTGCAACTAATGGCAACACTTATTTTAATGACAGACAGTTGTTCCGCCGCGATCGTCGGTCTTGTGTGTAGCTCTGTGGATTAATTTTACTATTATTTATAATAATTTGGGCGTATTTTATTAATAAAAGTGAGAAAAACACTTTAACATTTCCGAAAAATCCTATTTATAACTACAAAGTCAGTGATTTAAGTGACATTTTTGAAACTGTTAATGGAATAGGCAATGCAGTGTTCGCTATCGAGTAGAATTTTGTAATAAATTGTGATTTATTTATTTTACGATGGGGAAATTGTTGAGTCTTTTGTCACGGGACGATTCTAATTGTTGTTCGTCGCCGCGTTACGATATCTTTTTGGATTTCGAGAACGCCGCGCCCACGGATACGGAGCGCGCCGTTTACGAGGAGGTTCAGAGGGTGTTGTTAGATTCGGAGAAGATACTTGAAGAGATACAGTGTTATAAGGGTGCGGGGAAGGAGATAAGAGAGGCGATAGCGGACCCGTCGAGGATATCGCAAGAGAGAGCATGGCGCGCCGTGCGCCCGCTCGTCGACAAACTCCTGCGCTGCTATAACCACTCCCTCCAGCTGCAGCGGGTGAGTCTATGAATCACTACTTTTCGTCAACAAAGACCCACTCACTATGATTTTGTCTTTATCTGATTCAGAGATATCAGTGAAACCGTAATTGTCAGAGACAACTGTAAAATGCTTTTATTTAAAAATTTTGGGGGTATCACTTAAATTATGTAATAAATGCAACTAGTAACTGCTACTATTAATTTTTAGAGTAGATAAGTGAGTATTTAAAATTATCAGAATTAAACTAACTCGAAACTTATCAATAAAATACCTGCTACAGTCACATTTATTAACCTTATAAAAATGTACTACATAATATAGTATTCAGGGTTTCGTCTTTACTGACTTCTTTTTAGCATATTAATCAGATAAACAAATAATCTAAAAGCCGAGTCAGGGTGTGGAAAATGCAGCATTTAAAGTAATAGCAGTTAGGTACCTACATGTAGACTCAGCCACACAGTATACACTGACATTGTCAATTATATCAAAGTGCAATAATGATTACCTTATAAAGTTATACATAGTTATTTTTAGAGATTTATAAACATAAATCATAGTATAGAGTTATTTATTGACTTGTTCTGTGTGTTCACTATGCAATATTAAAGTTATATGATTTTACAATTGTATATTTTATAAAAGATACCTTTTTGCTATTTCCTTGACTGAAATCGCCAGCCAGCTATTCCTTTCTCATTGTTACAAAAACTGAAAGATTGTATAAAAGTATCTATTATAATATGAAACATTTAAGTCCATTGTATCTGGAAAATATGTACAATTGTGCTAAGATATTTAGTATTAAATTGACAATAAATCCTGTTTCAAGCAAACTGTGTTTTTTTTAAGAGTGGGGCAATTTATTCCCGTTTAGGCTTGTTTTCAATGAAATCAAGAAGTTGCCATAATACATTAAAAATGCCATCTATTAGGTTTTTTACTCAGCGCAGTAGTCGCATATGATGTTTAATCTCTCGGAAAATGAGTTGGTACCATCTGACGGCCAACTCTAGCCCCGCGCGCGCTCATTGGTCAAATCAAATAGTATGCACTTCCCCGGTTTCCTGTTACACACTTCCGTCCCATTTCACGAAATCACTCAAGCGAGAGGAAACATGTTAAACATCAACAAAACTCCATCACAAAGCATGATCTGGTAATCAATCCGAAAACTTCATTTGCACTTAACTTATTACTATTACAGCAACCAAGCAGTGTTCCCCACTATCTTTATAAAGTAAACATTAAATATTTTACCAAGAGAATGGTAGGTATATTGTCATTTAGCATCCTGTATAGTACCCTGATAAGTTTGATAAGATTACATGATGTCATATTGATAAGTTCTCACACTGATAACACTGTCAGCAAATACAATATAATGTTTGTCAAGTGTTTATGGAAATATTCACAGTATTCATTTCATTTAAAAGTAATAAAATAATTATTTATTAATACTAGAAAGGAAAGCCCCTAATAGTCAAAATAACAATGTGTTTTATAAAATGTATCAATTGTTTTGGCTCAATGTAGTGTTTGTTACACCACTATACAGGTTGGTTATTTAGTCACCTGCATCCACCAAGGGGATGAATCTACCCATCATACTAAAATTTAAAATGGCTCGAAGTTAAGCAGCGGTCGCAGAGGAGCCCACAGATGGGTGGCCGTGCTTTACCTACTCTTTACTTAGAAACCCACGAAATAACCCTCCGTACTGTTCCATTCGCGACAAAACTAATGTACTTACTACGACATTTCAGCCACAGGTAATTAACTAGAATCCGAACCCTAGTAAGTTTAAAATAAAAAGGTTACCCTTATGATATGATAATGAATTAAAATGTCTCCCTAATGAGTTTCATGTGGCCGAGAACACATGATATTTATGAAAGTATAAATAGCTATAAATAATAAGACGAGGGTGTCCATTCCTCCGTAAACGTTTCAGGCTGAACACGCGTGCTGAAAGGTTACCGCCCACCGCCACGTTTGCATGCAATTGTGCATTAGTTAGATTGAATACTGGTGGAATAAACCCAAGGTCTACGTTGCGAGATTATTGTCAACTGATAAAAATCGAGGAAATACTGTGAAAGTAAAATTCGGCATTTGGCTCATAAAAAAGTTCGATCGTCAATCCGCCGAAACTGTGACCCCTTTATGAAATTGTCAGTCGGCCGGCACACGGCACACCTCATAGATAGCAGAAAGAAACGCCAAAATCCTGCTATCACGTGAGGCAATCATTCCAATGGTTTTTTACTTCCCAAACGGAAATTCCACGTTCACGCTTCGCACTGTCATTTGTAGACTGAGGAAAGTGTACAAAATGTATGATGAAAGTCCAATGGTTCGATTATCACATACCTTGCCAGCTAAACACACGCTTAACGCACGCTGGAGATGGTCAGTACAGACAACAGAGCCGGACAACTGGGTTGGGCACTAAAACCTCCACGTTTCGGCATACCAACAGGATTTCTAAGTTTTCACATATCAAAGCATTATTGTGTTTGTAATAGACAACATCGACCAACCGAAAGACTTATTAAGAGACACATTTGCCTTCTTGTTCGTAGAATGTCGCGTATTTGGTGTATCTGTCTGATTGGTATGAGAGCCCCCACTGCAATCATGACGTGATCAATCAGGTCATTACACACTTGTTTCTTTTAAAGCCTCATGATCATGAAACTCAGTACCATGTAATAAGAATGTATTATTTAACTTGTTACTTATTATGTAAAAATAATATCCTTATCGTCATTAAAACCGACGTAACTAGCAGTAATTTATTGTAACTTGTACAACACGCTGACGTGCTGGAAATCTTATGAGCATTAATTAGTCATACTAAGTAGGTACCTACGTGCCTACCGCAAATATAGATCCAATCGATCGATTCACATAATAGGGGAAGCCCTATGGAACGAATTGCTTGCGATTTACCGAAGAAATATTCAATACAAAACTTGCATGACTACTCTAAAGAACATTAAGTCTTGAAAATCTAAACAAATATTATAAAGAGGCGTTTGTTTGTATGTAGGGGGTAATCTCCGAAACTACCAGTCGGATTTGAAAAAATATTTTTGCATTGGATAGCCCAATTTTTCAGAAAGGTTTTAAGCTCGCGGACGAAGTCGCGGGCAGAAACTAGTCAATAAATAAATGGCGAGGGATATTCAGAAGGTTTTATTACCGGCCGGACATACACGTCCGTTTAGTTGGGACTGTTGGGAAGTCTACACAATCGGTAACAAACGGCTCCCCAGACCTAACCGACCGGTTCGTATCTTTTCGGCTCCGATTGTACGTGTTTCCGGTACGTAGAAAACGTACAATAACATTCGCTCCTTATTAGGTATGTTACTCATACTATTTGACACAATATGTGCAGGAATAGAATGTGATGTGTCGTTGCGTGTTTTTTAGATAACATAACATAACGTTGTTGGCGTTTAGACAACGTTTTCCAAACCGTCTATTTCACAACGATCTATTTTTAAATTACTTACATAGAGAGGTTTCGTTTTGCTCCGTTTTTTACAACTGCCTATTTACAATATTAATAATTTTTCGAGTGATATTATCGATTAGTTATTGTGCATGAATAAAGCAAGAAATTCAATTACAATCACAAAATTAACTTCTCTTCATACTTTGCCCAGGCTTAGGACTGGCTGCAGCATCTAGTAGTTTTATCATTAGATATTATTATGACTATGCAGGCGAATTTAAAAGTTCATTTTATATACATTTCTTCTGCCTTACAAAACAGTCAGTTTGGAAAAATAGATCGTTGTGGAAGTCGATTGTAACGTTTGCGTTGCGTTGTCGCTTAGCGAAAACGTTTGGAAAACGATCTGTTAAATAACGCCCATACCTATATATGTCTTGTAACTACCTAACTGATCAATAAATGTGACATTTTCGAGTTCTGCTATTTCATACTACTGACGTTGGACACGCACAAAACAAATAATTTGCGACCGAAATTGTTTCGCGTTCACACGGGAAAATGTGAAAGATATTTCAAAACAAAACTTTATGGGACAGTTTCACAATCGGTTCTTGAGGTGACACAAATATGTTACCGAGTCCGTGCTGAAAATTTTACAACAAGACTCGTATTTAATAACCGACAAAAAAAAATACGATGCTTTTAGATCTGTCAAGCTGAGAAAAAGAGAAAAATTGAAAAAAAACATCGGAGTTTCGTAAAAATCTGTAGATCAGTACCCTAATTGCGTAATACACGATCAATCACAATCTGTTTCGATTTGAAACAGATTGCTAATCCATTGCTTCATAAGTTGGAAAAAAAAAAATCTGCTCAACAACGTAAATAACGCAATGAATGTCGTTGAACTGTCAAAATGAAACAAATTAGTCATAATCGTTTACGAAAATAAGTTATGCAATTAGGATACAGATCATTTTTCCACTTGCATAGTCTCTATGCAATTGGTCTCATTGTAGGAAATACTTTCGCACTGCTTCTTATAACAAGCATAATTTAATGTATGTAAATACTAACTGTTACCATGTTCTATGTTTAAACATGAGGCTACTCAGAGAAGCCAGAGAATGAGATAAATAACAGCTCAGTAATAAACATATCAACGAGCCGAGTCTGGTACAAAACAGCACCTAATACCTCCTATACCTCTGTGTATGTACTAGCTTCTACAATCCAGTATTAAACTTCTGAATTAGACTTAAAATCTGGAAGTACTGGGCGATAGAACAAATCTGATTCAGATCTCCCAATTTGACTTGCACTTTTGCACGGTCTGCAACTCTGCACCCTTGATATAAATGTTGCCATTCTTCTTGTTTGCCTTTGCGTCCCCAACAAATGAAGGTGGGCATTCTGCTCTGCATATTCTATATGGTCCTTCGAGACGTGAAAGAGGCAAGCTGATATGACTAAAAATAATAGTTAAAGTCATAATATCAGATTGTAACTGATTGCAGAGCAAAATCAATTTAATGTTACTTAAACAAAAAAAGTAATTGATTTGCAATTTCTTTTTTTTTGCCGACACTTTCCCACTTCTATGCAAAGGCCTCCCCCAAATTCTTCCAGGCTGAACCTCGAACCAGCCCTGAAATACTATAAGTAATAATAAAATTAGCAAATAATAATATAATGTACAATCATGTTATTGTTTTGTACCTACTTTATACCTATGGATTTTGCGGTTGAGAAGTGTATCAGGAACTAACATAACTACCGAGGACCGCGTCATTCTCATGCAGCATAATATAATGTTACATCAACCCACTTTAATTTGAAATTGAAATACTTACTTAACTTTAAAGAATTACATTACACAGCAAGTATACCACGTTCAAAAAAGGCAAAACCTGTCTGGGTTAAATTAGCTACCAAAATCTATCTACGGAAGTTTGTAGTGTTTTTAATTGACTTCCAAAAGGAGGAGGTTCTCAATTCGACTGTATGTTTTTTTCTTTTGTATGTTTGTTACGCGATTACTCCGCCAATTATGAATTGATTTTGATGATTCTTTTTTTGTTTGGTAGATCATACTTCAGAGGTGGTCCAATATAAATTTTATTAACTTTGCTTGGGTGGTTTTTGAGTTAGCTTCAATAATACGTATTTTTTCCCACTTAGTATGTGGATGATATGATAACTTCTTGTCACTGTTATTTACGTGGCAGGTAGTGGTATTCGAATTTGTGTGGGGTAGGTACCACAACTAAAAAATCAAAAATAAGTTAAGTTTTTTCTTATGATAAAGTTTTAGACATGACGATTTTTGTAAAAAAAACACCAAACTATAATACATAATTATTTAAAACAAAGCAAACATTGCTAGGTAATGAACGCTGTGTGACACTATCTTCAATTCTTAATCTTAGAATATTATCTTTGCAAGTTCATTTCTGAATAAGGCATGTTTTAATAGAATACAGTTCTAATTATTGCCAGAGAGATAGGTGATCAGCATCAGGACATTCAAGGATGTTGATGCATTTCCTCTTAAAATGTTACGTAAACCAGCTGAAACTTTGAAGGAAAATTGCGAAATAACCTCCTTTTCGAATTAATTACACGGTCTGCATATTTTTGGAACCTAATTATAATGATGAAATCTGCTTCTAAAATCTAGGTCAAACGTAAAATAAACGATATTTTTGCAAGTATACATAATCAAAGATAACAATTCCTTCCAGCTTCCCGTAGAATATTAATTGGAGCAAGTGCTCGTGTTCATTATCCAATTTACGTAATGATAATGACCTCTCCAATCCACTTTCTAGTGAAGTCTTTGTCTAAGTGCAGTTGAACTGAATTGAAGGCATATTTTTGATGTTAAAACCGTTGAATTGAAGACATGGAGACCATCATTTACCAATGGTTTTGCAAAGCGTAGTTCTTTGAGAGCACCTAAGTGTTTTAGAATATCTGGCAGCTCGTAATGTGGGTAGATCGACAAAACCAGACAACAGTAATACTCGACTACCGTCACTTCCAAGATTAAAAAAAATACATTTGAAAAAAAATAGAATGTATTATACCTCAGCCACCCACACGTCCATTACGTGTGTCAATCATCCAATCAGAACGGTCACAACTCGCACGAGTCGCGTGAGAATGCGCAGCTCACGATAACGCATACTGCATCCTCTGAGGGCAATGGAACCATCAATTTATTTGCCTTATTAGATCTCTTGATTTATAATACATAAATTAATAGAACATTGTTGTGCCTCGAACTTTGGAGCAACTGATTCCAATTTATGTTAGTGTATAAATTGGTTCTCTACGTTGTGTAAACCATGTTTTAGTATTATGAAAATATCACACTAACAGTGTATGTATTAATTGTTTATACCTAATGGTACCCGAATAAAACAATGGATCGTGTAATTAGCGTTTACAATATGTTATCAGTTCAGTGTTGGTTATGGGTCTCCCTACCTACAGGTTAACAACAACACTTAAACATTTCTGCCGGGTTTCGCCTTTATTTTAAATCACTGAGTTTCTCTACGGTCGCATAATCTCTGAATTTTCGTTGTCCATGTTCCTGAAATCACTTCATGCCCTTGCACGCCCACTGAAAAAGAACATCATTATTTTTTGCTGGGAACATACGAAAGTATACCTTTCGGCTGGGCTGGACTGTGTTGGTAATTATAAAAGAAGCGATGTAAGCATTGACTAAAAAACTGGTTGGTATGCCTACAATTAAATTGAATTATATGTAAATCACTCACACGGTCATACCTGTATAATAACCCTAGTTAACTACATGATTGTTACAGTTTAGTTTATTTATATGAATAAAATACATTATTTTGTAAATAATAGTTTTCCTTCCTCTTGGCAAAAGTATCATATTTACGTATTGTTATATACTGGTTTGAATCCATCGAGTACTTAAGTGTTTAATTAATTAACCGATGATGATTTAATTGATGATAACCTAGCCTCTTTAAGAGATTGATATGGCTATAACTCAATTTATAATTATTATCGTTTGAATGCAAAGTTTTTACAACGTTTATTCTCGGAAAGACAACCACGTCTACCACAATTCTATGCAGCCAGCTCGCCGTCCGGTAAGGACCAGGCCCGGGTCGACGGCGCGTTGTGTTCCACGCGCGCCTCAAAGAGATGTCAGCAGAATTGACGGGGTCCGCTAGGGCCAATGCCTGCCGGGGGTTCGAAGAAAACCGATAGGGAAATCGTGGCCCCCGGCAACATGGCATAGGACGGAACACGGGTGGGTTTTAGTCAGTAAGAGTCTGACACGCCCTCCCGCTACACCCAGAGCGGGAGAAGTTATTTGATAATTTCCCACCCAAAAAAAAAAAAAAGCGCTGTGCTTACAAAAGCAGATAATGCGAGATTGCTTTGTTCAATTATTATACTTCCACCCAGTGGTTCATACAAAGCTTATTCTAACACGAACACTAATAGTTCTTGCAAAATGTAATTCTCCAGATTGCCATTTCAAACCGCAATGCGCGGTCCATTTTAGTCAGAACAATGACAACAAACGTCAAGGATACGTGAGTAATAACAGAGGTAGTATCAAGTTTTGGATGCATAGCCATATTCCTTCTCCCCGTTTATCGTACAGTTGGAAGGAGACAAAACAACGTTTTGTAGCTTGCATGACGTGGTATATTGTTGAATAGGGATCCTTATTAGGTGCGGTGCGGCAACGAGCGCGCTGCGGCATTTCGCAACGTGATATCTCGTACGGAACGTAAATGTTCTGGGACCAAGCCTCTTTTTGATATACGTACAGTTAAAAAACTTGGAAAGGCTTTCTTTATTAAGTATGTATACAATTAACAGTTTTAAATGCATTTAGAATCAGAATTGCAACTACACTAGACAGCTAGCTCAATTTCGCAACAGCGAACCACCTGCCGGGATACTGCCATAATTACGTTGAGCAGGTGGGTTCGAAATCACAATATATTATTAGTATGTACATCCAAGGACTCTGCTTTATAACCTTCCTTTAAAAACCCTTCTTTCCCAGGCCATGGTGTGGACTATTTATAGCCAAGGCAAGGCCATAAGCCGAAATAACCGATGCGAATTGATTATCTCTCACGATGGCTTTTTAATACGCGTTTCTAGTTGATAGTTTTTGAGATTGTTTCCGTTCCTATATTATTATATGTCTCTGAGAATTTCTAAACGTAATGTGTTTTTATCTCTTAAGAAGTCGATTCGGTTTTGCATCATTTATTTTCAATACGTAAAAAAAGACATTTGATTCTAAATTAAACAGAATTCACTTTTTGTTCTTTTGAAATAGTCTTCTTCCTGCCAATTATCCCAATGATATAATTGGGGTTGGTTCAGCGCGCCTTAGTTTTCCACTCATCTTTAATCTTCTGTTATTTCTACAGAATACTACTTTGATGTACTAGTCCGCTTCAGAAAGATAAGTCCTTTACTTTTAAAAGGATCTCAAGTATGCAAAGTTATAGGTTCTACTAAAAGCATTTTCTTAAGTAGCATACGTTTAACTTGGTTAAGTACGAGCTTTAGCAAGAATTTGCTGTAACAATGGCAATTTGCTGTTTCCTCGAAGACATTCTTTATTCAAAAGGAACCACGAAACGATCGTTACACAAGTTTTGCTGGTTGTTTATTATGAGCATTTTTTTGTAAGTAATGACCGGTGCGTTTCCTTTTTAAATACTATTTACTGGTACATGTTTCTGTTTCGTCGGTTGCCAGCTGCTCTCACGGCTCCTGTACTTCACTTATGTTTACTTACGTACAAACTACATCGAAATGGGCAGCTGCAACACGTCTACAAATAGTTAGGCGTATTTAATTGTACGTTCAGCAGCTACCAACCTTTATGAAGGCATATTATATAAAAAGTTCCTGTATGCACTGACATTTATGCAAGCACTTCCATTATCCTTAGTCATTCATAAGTGAATAAGACGGGCGGTATTCGATGTAAATCTATATCTATAATACCTGTTA
Source organism: Agrochola litura (assembly GCA_949152395.1). Lineage (NCBI taxonomy): Eukaryota > Metazoa > Arthropoda > Insecta > Lepidoptera > Noctuidae > Agrochola > Agrochola litura. The sequence continues at coordinate 7,924,102 of OX424508.1, forward strand.
CAGATTGCACCTGCGCTCTTTAATATTATGTTTTACAGCAAAAATATATCAGCCATTACTTTTCATACAAATCGTTTCCAGAAATGTCTGCTCGGGAAAGCTGCAAATAGATAACATTTTCCAACTTTTGGAGAGCCATTCTTCATATTCTTTTGAGCTTGTCTTGTTTTGATCTTATACTATCCACAAAAGAATACCAACAAGATTTTGTAATGATAAACTTTTTTTAATTATTCTGGAAGTTAGTAAACGAGCCATTTCAAACGCAGTGGTGGTGGAACAAACGGGTACTATTGTAATTTACGCGCTATCATGACTACCCCAGTCATGATAGCGCATAAATTACAACACATGAAATTTTGGAGACGACGAACTTGACCTAAAGGTATAAATAAAAAAAAACGAAATGATGTTCGTTGGTAAGCGTATCACTTGAGAACGGCTGGACCGATTTAGCAATTTTTTGTTTTAAAATACTCGTTATAAACGAAATTAAGTTTTGAAGGAAATAAAAATGGAAAAGTATCCCTGAAAATTAAAAAATTCGGGACGGACTGAACGTCCTTTTTCCTATGGGATTTTTGTATGAATTATTGAAAATTGTACAGGACGTCTGTCGGGTCAGCTAGTTCCAAATAAAAATTGCTCACATTTCAGCGTTGTGTTATGAAAACAACTTCAAAGTCTCGGTTTCAACCATAATTTATGCAGCACCCTGAAAGCACGTCCAACTTTGCACAAAACTAATGTTTTGCTCGCAAAGCACCGCACTGAACAAAGTTTGGTCCAACTAAGTGCAACCATGTCGTTAATGTCGTATTGTTTGAGTATAATGCTGACTGTGGGTGCAATACCTTTATTTATCGGCAGTTATGGTGTTACAGAATGGCATTTCATTAACTTTATTTTGTTATGTATTCGATATAGTGTAGGTCGGTGCCTGCCTTAATGGCTATTACGATAATACTTAATAAGGATTGAGTAATAATAATTACGCATACACAATTCAATTAAAAAGTTGTAAAAAAGAAAATGGCTACATTACCTAGTCAACGGTTGAAGTCGCGTGTTACATTATGAATTCTATCGGAGGAAAAACTTGTTGTGTGTTTTATGAATACCAAGGTGTCCTAATAAACGTTATAAATGCTAATTGGACATTAGCATGACACACTAGGCATACATTCGTCAGGTCTAGCAGGAGCTGTCTACGACCACGAGACAGATGATCGTGATGTGGAACCAAAGTTAATGGTGCATGGAGTACGTTGCACTCGGATATAAAGAATGCACACTTTCTGTTTACAGTGTGTAATTTAACTAAGATTTTTCTTTTAATAAACACATAAAAAGCTGAGAAAATTACATTGATATGCAGAAAGCATGAAATAGCGGAATGTTAGTGCTATCGGTGAGTTTGTACAAAGAATCAAAACAATAACAATGAAATTGTATGCGTTCATAGAAAATAATCCTAATACAAACAAGCACTTAAGTTTCAAAGCTAAAAGCAAAGTTTCAAAGACATGAACTCTGTGGTTTAAATGTTAGTAGGTGAAAAGTTCGAATACGTAGTAAACAATAAGGAAACAGTTGTATTCCATAAATAGGGGAAATGACACCCGCAGTCGCTCTCGCTTTAATTTCTGACCATCTGGCTGAATTTATTGCTCAAATCTCGCAATTGGTCAGTAAATGGTGTTAATTTAATTACTGCCCCTGATCTCGTGTGAGCACTTAATTGTACATCGCACGTTTGTACTGCGTTGTGAACAGTTAATATAAACAGTAAACCATCTTACTTAACACTATTACTGTAGAGTTTTGTAGGCATTGCATCTTAAACGCTACATTAGCTGCGAGCGATTCATTTGTTATTCTATGCCTAAGTAGGCTCTTGGTAACCCTAGAAAGCACGAAGCTGTTATATCGACGTCTTTATTCTATAAAAAGAATGTGTCCCTTAGACCAAGCACTTCAACGATTATGAAATTTTAAGTAAGAAAACAAAGATCAAGAAAAACTCATTAATTACTTAAGAAAAACTTTGTTTACAGTGCAATTAAGGTGAAACGGATATAGAATTATTGAAAAGAAACCTTGTAATTATGTACTTATCTTGATTTATTCTCAGCACAACTTAAGTATAATGTTGTTCTGTGCGATATTTCTTTTTACAAAAACCACTTCTCGGGTCTCTTAATATTATGTATAATGTTGGCAATCAATTTTGGGTGCCAGCTGCCATTACTCTGTGGAATACTGAATGAGCATTCCATTTTCTTACATTTCTCAAATATGATTAGCATTTTATTTGGAGTATTTTCTAGATTGAAACGTAGGTACCGCTCGCGGTTTTTTTCAGATCTCACTGTCGTTTACATGAAGTAATAATATACGAGTACTTTAACATGTTTTGCAAAAAATTCTGGCTCGATGTTCATCTAAATAACATGTAAAAACCATTCAAAACGAATCAATAAATCTCCAGTTAGTTTCCTTATACAGATAACAGACGTTGTGTTCAATCAAGTGTATATGTAGATGACATTCGTATGCCCTAAATCCATACAACGGTAAAGTAATCTTATCTTTATTATATGCCACTGTATCTATGCCAATGACCAATTTGCTTGTCAGTTACAATAATTTTGCAGTGGGTCTAACCTTGGCGGATATAAAGGATCATTTAATATGCTTCCCGCGACCGTGTCGGTCTCCTTGGGACGCGAGCGCTACTTTAAAATATCCATTTACAGTATTACATCATCTTCAACGAATCCCAGAATTATCCCGTCTGGTGGTATATTAAAAAAAAACTTGCCTTCCTCTCCACACGTGATTCACCACGTTTTAATTTGTATGAATCATCAATTAATATATGCGTTTGCGCACCTATTTGTGAAGTTCGTTCGGGAAGTCATTTTATTTACCAAGTTATTTCTGTGGAGACACGCCCTTTAACGATAAACATGTTTTTAACTGAATAAAATGTTATGTAGAGTAGGTGTTTGCATCGATACCTCGTATTTATTATGCCTCAGTGTCTTGAACCTTTGTAAAAAAAGATGGCAAATCTCATCTTAGTTGAATATCAGTTTTGAGGTATCGCTGGCCGATACCCCTGGTACGCATAATCACATCCCTTTGCCATTATCATCGAAGTGGGCGCTTAAATATTCATCACTCTTTTGCAGCACAAAGCCATAAAAGTTTCAGTAAGCTCTTTAATGTGGAAATTATTAAAATCATAACAATGTAGGCACTATAAAAAGGTTGAGGTCAGTCTATTTTCAAGTGTTAATCTAAAAACATATGACTTTATCTCTGAAATAAATCGTGAAGTTATGCTTTATTCGCGTGACCGAAGGTTGAAAGTAAAGTTCGCGGTCCTACCTCTACTCTCATTTTCATAATACACGTTTTCCCTGCTTTATTATCAACGGTGATTTATATGTTTTAGACGTAATATAACAGGGTAGGACAACAAACAGCCTTTTAATTAATCAAGAATGTCCGCTTGTCATTCATAGCGTGATGTACGAGAATAAAGTTTAATTACACATCAAAGTATCGGTCGACGAGTTGATTATTCCGGAGTCCCACATTATGCACCATATTGAACTAAATGTACACACTACGAAGTGTTAAGAACAGACGGGAAACAATAAATAACTTCGCGGCTGTAGATCATTTTAATTATTCTTGATTATAAAAAAAATAAAGATGTCGAGAAAATTAATGGAAAACCTAACTTCTAAAGAAAGCATTATTCATAGTCATAAACTAGTACATGAACCAAAATTGAAACATGTAACGTATGAAATGTGAAATGCAGATAAGCTACTAGAGTAGGTCGCTTAGGAAACAGGAACAGAGGGCAAACGATAAAATAATCGGTTACATTGGTTCCCGTACCAATAAGCGACTGATGCAGACTAATCGACTGAATTACGATCGCTTCCTCACTTTGTTTAAAAACAGTTCACAAAGGCTCCGGTTTCACTAACCATATCATACGAGGCCAAAACGCCTTGTTCTGCAATTTAACAATTTTTTTATAGGACTTAGATACCTACGTTTATTGGCTGCCGGTAATCTAACCGAATGATATCATAACGTGACCTGAGAAATCGATTCAGTGGAGCAGGCTTGCCTCCGGAAACAGTAGTGATTTGGGTGTGTACCACAACAGCAATATCTCGATACGAATTTCTGGTATCTGCTTCATTCCCGAAATTGAATGAAAACGTCTGCGCAAGTTAATCTTAAGATTGCTCTGAATATTACATTAATCTTAAGAAGTTACAAGGGGATCTTTAGTTTTTCGCAAGAATAAAGAAACAGTATGTTTGTGAGCTCCCAAGGGATCTTACTTGGCATGAACATCGTGTAGTAGCTGAATATAACATAGACTTCTTACCTTTCGTGTTTATTCTACGAAGTAAAGCATGGATGTTTTCATCATTGTGCTTATTTTCTAGCTAGTAGCTATCACAATAATGGTCCCAGTCAATAAAAACAGTCTTTGTACGTTTTTCGTTTTTATGGCATGCTTATTTCGAAGTGAAAACAGCGCGCCGTTCAACTTTGCTTTTCTGCGGCTTTTGATTTAAATGTCAACGCCTTAGTACAGCATAGAATTCTAATTAAGAATTGTTTAATTGATATTCTTGCTATTCCATTTGTGTTAAGTGTAGTTATTGGTCTATAGTTCCTATCATCATTCGCATATCTTCATAAAAAAATGTGTATTTCTACAGAATTAACGAATTTTATTTTGTTGACAGGTAGTCCCACGGTTACTGGGTTCACTAGTCGGGGGTGCGATGAGTCCCACACAACATCTTGAACAACAACAAGCTCTCGTCAAGCAGTTCGCAGAAATATTAGAATTCGTTCTCAAATTCGACGAATACAAAGTAAGTAACCTAAAATCGTCGACTGGCGAAATTTGGTATTCCAACCTCTCATTTTTTTGTGGACAACGAACGATCTTATAGGAAAGATCAAGGAATATTGTTTTAAAAACTAATCCTAACCGTTTGTTAAACCTGCTTTCCAATTGCCTAATATACTTTCAATCACAATCTGAATGATTTTGAAGGATATTGCTAATCCATTGGTTCAAATGTTCGAAAAAAAAATCTGCTCAACAACTCAATAAATGTTGTTGAACTTTCATTGCTATTGTTAGTATGTTATGCAATTACCCCGCTGTTGATAATCTCAGTATATTATTTATTATCAGTCATCTCGGCGCATAGGATCAAGTTCCTGACTATCATAATTCAATTCATACTCCCTTTACTGCTATTTACAACACCCATTTGAAGATGGGTTGCTCATTCTTTGTTTCGAAACACCTAGCTAATATTCACACCAGCTTTTAGTATGTCACATCAATTATGCATGTTAGCTGTAACCCACGCTTCGCCCGCTGCTATTACTATTATATGATAAACCCTAGTTTCTGGGTTAAGTCATAATTTTGTATTCTAATCCGTTACATGTACACTACGTAATTTGGATTGCAGTTGCCTTGTTTCAGATATTAGGTAACACAATCCGCCTTATGTCCGTTAGAGTAAATGCATTGTAGATTATCAAATACGGAATACCAAATAGCTTATGCATGATTGGTTAGGCTCAAAGAGTTAATAGTCTTTGGTTAGGCTACTATTGTTATGCAGAACTGAAAAATAGGTCGGTAACCTCGAACGTCGAGACGCTTCAATGGGGTAGAACCCAGCTTTAGATTCACAAACTTTGTTCAAGTTTGTTTGATACAGCTTCAGTGGAATCCATGTTTTGCTTCTGTAAACTCAATTCATTCTGTGTCGGATTAAAGTTGTACGTATCTAAAGGCAAAGCTTTGATCGTTTGAAAATTTTTCAAGTATTTCTTCAAAATGGATGTTGTTCTAGTTTAAGTTTTGACTGGCAGTTTGGCTCTTTGGAATAGCTCGATAGCTTAATCGATAATGCTTTGTTTTTACAATATCATGCTGATTAAAAAGTTTGAATTAGAGCGTAATTAGAATTTTGGGTTTTACATGTCTGGAGCATTGACTACTGCATACAATCTCTTCACTTTCAGAACTATTTTAGATCAAATCTGTATTGGAGAACTCAATTTAGCCACAAAGTCTTATTGTTACACTGTATTATGTTTCAAAACAGGAAGTTAATAGCAATAAATACTGATTCCTTTCATTATGCAGATGATTAAGAACCATTGTTTCGGCTTTTGCTGTCGCATTCAATAAGCTAGGCAGTTATTTAGGATTTAATTGTGTAATTGATGAATATGAAACAAGTTCATGTAGTCAACAACATTTTAGTTTGTTTTGTTGCCTAGTGGTCAGTCGACCAGGAAAGTCATCGAGGCTAACTGGAAAAAAAGCTTGCTCTACATGTGCACACAGTAATCCAATTTCAGATTCCCTAATGACTACATTGTTTTGTTGTGTTCTAAAACTTACAGTTTTATTTTTGTGGGAGTCTTCTTACACATGCGGAAACATATGTTCATTTGAAACAGTCACATGATGCATAAATGACGTTACATGTTTTAGACGAAGTTGCAGCACAAAGTGAACAATCAAAAGTGATCTAATGTTTGCTCACAGCATTGTAACCAGCCAGTAATAAACAATAACTCACAATGATATAAGCAAAGCGACCAATCGTTCCCAGCGTATCTGATGCAGCATAAGTAATTCAATTGCTGGAGCCCCTTTGACCCCAACCTTGCAGTGTCGTTGCTCCTAGTTCACTTACTGCTATCTGCTCGCGAAACAATTGTTATGTGTCTACTTGACTAGAATCAGAGTTCATATTAGCTATTTAGTTAAGTACTTACTGTAATATAAATGTGAAAATAATTGCCGAAGCATTTGTGTGAAAGTTAAAATTTAAAGCTCTTTTGGGGCCAGTAATTTAATCGTATTTAGTAGTTATAGGTAGATTATGTTTTAGATTTGGTTGAATGCTTTTATGTAGATTTACAGTAATTGAAAAGCCCGAAACAAAGGACTGCGAAAGCCATAGATGTCCTCATTGTGAAAGGACCTATTTTCCTGTAGCTTGATTTGTAGCTTTTCACCAAAACATTATGTGCCTGCATTATCAGATGTTTATTTACTGCGTAGAATTATTACAAAAGGGATCATTGAAGTTTAAAACAAATGTTTGATTAGAATTTACCTGTTATTCAAAATGTCACCACCATCATCAGAATAATGCTAAATAAGCCTTCACATAAGCGACTTAACAATTTAGAGGGAATTATGTAACCACGTTAAACCCATTAGTGATTCCGGTCTACTTGTGCAAAAGTGGTAGCAAGTGCCCATCCTTCTAACATAATACCCTTATCTTTTACAGCGTCCCTAGAAAAAGAGGCAGATTCACTTAAAGCCACTTCAAACTTGTAAATTGTGCTCATTCAAACAAATATTTCAGTGCACGTTAGCCTACCAAGTGTCAATATCCTTATCTACAAGTAGTTTATAATAACTAGTATTGGTTGTTTAACTATCTCCGTAATTAATCTAAAGCGAAGCTATCTAAATGTTAGTCATCGAGTCGAAAAGGTAACAATTTGCGAGGCATTGTATAGAAAGTAAGGTAAGGCTTGGCTCGAGTCGCGACCTCGTCGGTGACTCACGGGCTTGCATCCGATTTATTTACGTTTATTTCTTTGTCATTCGAAACATGAGGATTTGGTAATAGCGTTCCAAGGAACTATTAAATCAAAAATCAAACAAAATCAAATCGTTTATTTAGATTGGTTTAGGCTTGTTGTGTTACGATTGCTATAATCCGTTTATTTGAAACGAGGACTCCGAAAAATGATTTTTGCTTCGTAAAAATGTAATGATACTTCCCAATCGTATTTTGTTATTGGCTTGGTGTAACCTGTCCTAGTTCTTTGCTTCATCTTCATGTTTTTAAGCCCTGTTTACGGTCAATAACAATTGGGCATTACCAATTATGAGGGTGTCTAATTGCCTATATATAAATAGCTCTAGCTCTAGCTAGCAAAATCTTTTGATTTCTTTTTTTCAGTTTTTGGTATGCGATCCTTTATCAACATATTCAAACACTGAGACTATCTTCGCATCTTTGGCTACACCCTCTGCAAAATATACAAGAATAACAATGATATTATTCTTTGGTTTTATACGCTAATGATATTCTATGCCTATCATTTCGTTTATCTTTCCAATAGACTGGAACGGCCTTGTGTATACTAGTAACAGAAATAGATTAGGCTTTTGCCCTTTTAGAATTACAAGTATTTCAACCATCACTTCAGAAAATTGGTCCTGTATTTCTAAGAACAAAATACATAACATATTATAGTTCCTTGCTCTTGTTTCATGTTATGTACCTATATCTGTTATTTATCTAATATATTTATAAAGGTAAATATATGCTTCATGTATCTGTATATCTATTGTATATGTAAATGGTACACCGCTGACGACTACCTGCAGTATTGTCTCTCCTTTTCCATTTAAATCCATCCAAAGGATGTCTGTAAAAGATCGCTTTTAGCGGTAAGACCGCCCATTGTGTCACCCAATGTACAAGTTCTAAATTAATGTCTATTAGTTTATGGTGTACATAATAAAGAATATTCTATCTATCTACATTTAAAAGTGTATAAATTTGTATTGATATTCTTGATGCTATAGTAGGTAATCGAAATATTGCTAAGAAGTATTAAGAGTATTCTCAAGTCGATTTTACTACTCGTACGTCGTGTTAGTACTGTTCAAACACTTTAACCCTTTCTCAGGCCATCGCCCTTCAGCCGTCTTTACGTAAGTCCTGTGCATAATTAACGTTCTTAGGTAAAGCGATCGCCGTTGGAACACTGATCGATTGGTACCCACCAGTAACGATCTTCTTGGAATGTTTTAGTATGTAATAGCAAATCGATAAGTATTACAAAGATGACAAATGGATGGGAAATGTAAAACAGGGTTTCAATGGATAGACTTGCGTAAATATCAGAAAATGTTATTAAATACTTTCACATCGTTTCTTGGACTATTATTAAATTTTCGCAATTGTATGTCGTAGGCCCGTCGCGGCCTACTGTCAAAGAATAAAACAGTGTTTTTATCCGACTACCCCAGAAGGAGGGTAATGTTTTTCGAGAGTATGTATGTATGTTTGTATGTATGTATGTTTGTATGTATGTTTGTATGTATGTATGTTTGTATGTATATATGTTTGTATGTATGTAAGTATGTCTATTTCTTTGGCACGCTCTGTAGCCTAAACGGCTTGATGGATCTTAACTCATATGTTAAGATCCATCAAGCCGTGTCGTTAGGTTCGTCTTAATAGTGGGAGTGACATAGGCTATATAATATTTATATATTGCATCTGCAAATACAAAAAAAGGAGGGATAGGTTTAAAAAAAACACATTATTGGTATCAAATAAAAGTTAGTAATGAGTCAATTCCAAATATCTATATATTAATAAAACTAATAAAAAGTTTGAAATAAAACAAATTATTTAAAAACACAGAACTCAGAACTGAAAAGAGAAAAACAAGCATTATAATCTATAGGATTTTGGTATTGCAGGCGGAGACAAACCAATAACCTGAAATTTTGGTGAAGAGATTGTTCAGTGGTTGATACGACTTAATAAAAACTTTTTACAAAAAAAAAACAACCGTCTTCCAAAAAAAACACTACAAAGTGAAAAATAACTTTAATTTCGGAAGTCGGTGTCTTGGGTTTTGTGTTTTCGTTTTTTGCCACCGACTTCCGAAATTAAAGTTATTTTTCATTTTGTAGTGTTTTTTTTGGAAGTCGGTTGTTTTTTTTTTGTAAAAAGTTTTTATTTTTCACTTTTTAGTTGTGGTACCTACCCCACACACATTCGAATACCACTACCTGCTACCAGTGTCAAGAACTCATCATATCATCTACATACTAAGTGGGAAAAAAATACGTATTTTGAAGCTAACTCAAAAACTACCCAAGCAATGTTAATAAAATTTATATGGGACCAATTTGGGAGCCTACCCTTTCAAACAAAAAAAGAATTTTCAAAATCGGTCCACAATTGACGGAGAAATCGGTGGACATACATAAAAAAATAAAAAAAAAACATACGCGTCGAACATATAACCTCCTCCTTTTTGGAAGTCGGTTAAAAACAAAAGTTTAATATAATATTTGTGATCTCAGCAAAGTCATAATATTTAATTGGAGTCAGAAGGTCCAAAGGACCATTTAAATTCTAGGTTATTTTATCCTAACCGACTTTTACAAAATAAAGAAAATACATGCTCTCATTAGTAAGCCCTGATTAAAAAGGTTTTTCATACAATTTAATTTTGGGTTGGTATCCAACGCCTTATTTTAACATAATTACTGTGCAAAAATTAATAAAGAGTGGGTTAAGCTGGTAGGCTTATACTGCCAGTTGCTAAAGCTAATTGGATTACGAGGCAGTCTTGTATTAACGGAAATAGAAGCATTGATTAGCCATGCTTAATTCGTTTTAACAGACTTCATTGTTTACTGAGCATAACGACCGTAGTGAGTTGAAATACTTAGAAAACTCCTTTGCAATAGTTTGATCAATCATTTCCTAGTAGCTATTAGCGCACCAAAACTTATTAATTTATGAGACGCTTTTCGCATAAATTATTTTCTGGTAAATATGCCAAAAAATGAATATTATCTACTTTCAATTTAAATAATAGAACTTAAGGCCGTGCGCACTTTGGACGCGTTTTCGTACGGATTTTACTCGTGCGAACACATACGAACACGCACGAACGATCACGATCTTCCAAGTACTAAAGGAGCGCGCAGACTGAGTGCAAACTTGTTGAGATTTTTTGTGCGTTCAATGCGTTATGACCAGAAAACTATCAATTTGACGGAGAAAAACATATTCAGTGTGCGCACTCAATTTGTACGACCACGATTATACGTGTACGTGTACGTGTCGTTCGTGTCCAAACTGCGCGCGGCCTGTCATGCTCCTCTAATGAAATAAATCCGATCTCTTTATTTATATTTTCTCTTATTCTTCGAGGGAAGGAAGCAAGCATACACTTTATTAGTATAGCCTCACCTTAAGCAATCAGATTTCTAATATGTATATGGTAAGCTTATAAAAACTCTCAATGCAAGTACTGATGAACAATGTATCGTTAAAAGATAATCTTGCGACGAATAAATCGCAAGCGCACGCATCTCCTTTGCGTGTGGTCTACTATAAATAATCCACAATATAGACGCGTCAAATTATTAGGTTCGAGTTGTAGCGAGGCTGATTGAGTGCCCCGTTGTTGAATGGCCGGCAATCCTAATTCATCTCCGCCCTTCATGTCCAGAAAGTATTTTTTCGCGTGCACATGTGTGCAAAAAGTACTTTTATTTATCAGGCACATTCTGAGTTTAATCATCATTATATTAGCAGGTAGACGTTTTTATTGTTAAATATGGGTGTCCCCATAGACTCCTATAAAGCCCATAATATTTGGGGTCCAGTTGCAAAGCTCTGGGATGCCACGTTAATTTATTAATTGGAAGGTTAGCTAGCATGCACGGTTTACGTGACAGTTTCATGACTAAATTATGCGTTATGGAACTGGTGCTACCGGCTACCCCGTTGGTCCGTAGTGGCAAGCGCGACTGCTGAGCGTAGGGTCGTTTCCCAGGACAGGCAAAGTTTTATTGGGAATTTATTAATAATAGCCCGGAGTTTGGAAGTTGGCGGTGTGATAACCCCATTGCTCGGAAAGCACGATAAGCCGTTGGTCTTGCGCCTGATCTTTCTCCGGTCGCGTCAGATTCCCGTCCCATCGGACTATGAGAGTGGAGGAAGAGAGAGTGCACCTGTCTACGCACACACTTGTGCACTATAATATCTCCCGCGCCGAAAGCTAGTCTCCGTTGAGATTGGCCGCCATGGCCAAAATACGGTCTGAAGGACATGCATTATGGACAATACTCAGTCCCAAAACTCACAAGCTAGTGACTAAGTAATAACAGCCGCACGGGTCGATCCATCAGGTTAAGCTACGCTTGCCGGGGTTGGTCCGTGGATGGGTGACCATCTTTACATACCAAGACTTCCGTGCCATTGGTCCCGGCTGTCATTCGTGGCTTTTTGACAGTCGTTACGGGTCGTCAGAAGCCCGAAAGTCTGACAACCTGTCTTACCAAGGGGTATCGTATTACCCAGTTACTGGGTTGTGGAGGTCAGATAAGCAGTCGCTCCTTGTAAAATACTGATATTTAGCTGCATGCGGTTAGACTGGAAACCAACCCCCAACCTCAACATAGTTGGGAATAGGCTAGGCAGATTGACTCAGTCCCAAAGAATAAACCTTCCAAAATTAACTCGACACGGCACCTTAAAATAACGATGTGATTTCGAATGAGCCTATTACCTACCAACTGAACCTGTCTCAAAGATACACCCTAATTAATGCTAATACTTTGCCTTTTCTTCCCGCAGATGAAGACACCAGCGATACAAAACGACTTTAGTTACTACAGACGAAGCGTGTCGAGAGGGGGACTGATAAACGCAGAACTTCCGCCGGGAGAAGAACCCCACATAACGGCAGAAGTCGCCAACAGAATGTCCCTCTTCTATGCACAAGCCACGCCGATGCTAAAGGTCCTGTCAGAAGCCACGAGCCAGTTCGTCAATGATAACCAACAAGACTTGGAGAATACGACGGAAACGCTCAGCACTATGGCTAAAGTTTGTCTCAGGATGTTGGAGAACCCGTGAGTATTTTTCAGTTATTTCAAAACGTCCCCAAAAGTGAATGACTAATAGAAAAATGAAACCATACATGTAAAAGCAAGGAAAAGTGATCTCATTATTATGTTATCTATCAATATCACACAGCATGCCGCACGCTTGTTAGGGGGGGTTAGCAATTTTTTAACAACCCCCCCCCCCCTCCTGGTGATACGTGGTAAGGTTTTAGACTAACCCCTCCCCCCAACCCAAAGACACGTGTCTTTTTTTGGTGCAAAGTATCTTAAAAAATTACAAAATCTTATCTTTAAATAGAAATAAAGAAAAATATTTTATTTGGAGGGCCGCTTTACGATTTAGAAATGCGTGATAAACGAGAAAACAAATACACGTGATATCTCAGTACACCCCCCTGCCCCTTGTGATATTTCGTGATTTTTTCGGAACCCCTTACTGCCCTGACATTAGACCTCAGTTATCTTTTTCGTTATCGACTCAAACTGAACGTGACCGAATCTCACTACGAACCACGCGGTCGAATAACTCGAAAACGTTTCAATCGCGAACGGCTGTTTTCATAAACGATCATTTTCGCCTCTGTAACACTTTTTTCCTCTCAAAACTCTAAAAGTAAGCTTTTGTGCCAATTCCTACATAACGGCCCAATAAAATCGGTCATAAATATGGATGCCTTCCGAAACCATCAAAGTAGAGGAACGGAATGGTGTCAACAAGATGTAAGTACAGACTACAGCATGTTTACTTACACTCAACCAGCATAATACATTCGCGCTGGCGCTGTGATGATCAAAAACGTCCGTAATACTGCACTCGTTCCAGGGCGTTTCCAACCAAACTAGACCGTTGTAAACCTACCTAGCCAGAGCGAATCTCAGGTTTCACATACGAACCTGATTTACAAACAAGACCCTTATTCCTACAGAATACGGTGCACCTGTAAAACCGCTTTTAACTTCGAAAATCTATTTATGTCAGCCGCTGTGTATCTGCTATAGGTTCAGACTTTATCGAAGTTAGTTCAGTCGATCAAAGTTTTAACTTATTTTCTGACATCTGTCCGAGTTTCTTCTGCTGGGGCAACAGCTGTGTCGTAAGATTAATGGATTTCAAAAACTTCTAACATCTTCTTGATAGTTATTTCAAACAACGAGATTTATTGTTCCTATTTTCTGAACTGGGACTATTCCGCGTAGACCTATTTATCTATAAGCCTCATTCAACAGTTTTCCATTATTTATTAAAAAAAATATTAATGCATAACTTTTAATAGAGAAACATTCTTAAAGCTGGTAAAGCACAAAAAGTAGATCATCCTTTGGAATTAACAGTAGCCGTTGACAGGTGGATACTATAAACACTAGGAGCAAATAAAGTCACAGCAGTCGGTCCTGTCCGAGTTATCCTTGCAACAACAGGAGCATATTCATTACACGGCGGGATCGTGTGTCGAGCCACGACATCGATACGCTCGAGCCACCGTCAGTACATAAGAACGGAAGAACATATAAATAAAGATAAATCAGCTGTCACTTGTACCAACACGTGCCTTCGAGTGTTTGTACCATCGCCTCGCCGCACATGTTATACTATCTATAACACTTCAGGCGCCATTCTCATTATTATTTACAGCACTCGATTCAGAACTTATCACGGTACTTATTAGCGGAAACTACCGTCCTCACCCTGACCAATTTGTGAGTCTGCGAACGTCCAAATTCAGCTGAAAAGTTTCAGTTATAATTACGTTAAAAGTCTACCTACAGTTTCAAAGCTTTTGTTTTGCTTTCACCGAAATTAGTTTTATCCTTATAAATTGATATAATCTGATACTCTTCGAGTTTGATAAATGGCTGAATTGTTTATACAAACTACAAATATCTTATCTCCCCGGAGAGCTACTGATTGGACAGATATTACCGAGGAACTAATTTAGTTTCCTTCCCCTTGTCTATTTAGGGTGGAAATCGGAAATGCGCTTGCAAGTTCCACGTAAAAGCAATTCCCTAGATTGCTTTCCACTTCCGAAGATTTTCTTGCAAGCTATCAGCGAAGTGCTCCAAAATTAGTTAGACAATAAATCTATTGGGGGCCGCGCAGTCATATCCATACCACATGTTACTTGATAACTAAAACATGTGTCTTGTTTATCATATCGTATCACTGGATTAATTGCACATGCCGTTGTTGGTTGTAGCCATAATAATGTTGTTACATCATTATAAAACGAGGCGCCATTGAATGTCATGTTTTATTTCCCAGTTACTTTCTCGAGGCCTCTGTCGCCGTGAGTGCGGTTTGTCCATAACGACCTCCTACGCTTTTTATTCTCCTTTGTTACTGCTTCCTAGCTCCACAGATTTTTTTTTATCTTGTTTAGGTTACAGAGTGACTTGTTTACATAGTTCTAACACTTCAGACTAAACATTCGTAGAGGTTATTCCGTAAATTGTAGCATTTCAGGTATTTTTACGTACGGTTTTGTTATAAACTGTTTCTTTTTATCTTTTAACTCATTTCGACAGGAAAAGCACAAGTTTAATTAAAACACAGATAACGGTTTCCTCTATTGCACTTCCTTATCAATACCACACTGCGTTCGCTCCGGTCCACGTAATTTCGTCCACTACCTCGCATCGATTGGCCCCAAGTGACCGTTTCCGTGCTCCATGTAGCGGGAATGCGACTTAGATATTACCAACATAATTGACAACTCTATTACCTACTGGGGTATTCTTCATTTAGCACCTTTCATTGGCCGCTGAGTAATAAGTATTTTGATCCTCAAGCATCATTACTTATCAAAGAATAGAAAAGAAAGAATGCAGATGTTTTTCAGACTTAGAACTTACTAAACCCTAGATAGGTACTGTAGTTGAAATCATCGAACGATAAAATGCAGTACCTATGATTCCCAAAGGATAAATTATTGTATATCTACTGCCAAACATTACGGACATAATAACAACACCATTGCATCATCAGGGAGGAAACTTAAAAATATATCCAAATGTTAATGACGCATTTAAGACTGTCGTAGTAACAATTAAAAGTACATCCTTGCTTGATGTTAATATTAATTTATTGGTTGTTTAAAAATACTCACAGGAACGATTGGCTAGTACCTTATGACCAGACTTAGCAGTTCCTTTATTGAAAGTGACAATACAAACGTGATGAGAATTAAAATTAATGATCGTCGACACTTTTTGCGGTGACCGATTTGTCACCAATGCTTCAAATATAACAGCATGACTTGAAGTTGATTGGTGCTAAAATTCTAAAGGCTTGTGCAGACCAGCGCGACACGCGACGCGACACAAAGACACCGCTCGTCGCGCGACGAGCGGTGCCTTTGTGTCGCGTCGCGTGTCGCGCCTGTTTGAAAGAGCCTTTACCATATAAATAAAGCTTGACTGTTCGAGGTCTTTGCGTGGGTACTTCTTAAGATTGTTCTAAACAGCCTTTTCTTTATTTATTTTTTGTCGTCTCTGAGTGCTGACGCGTTATAAAAGAATCGTTACTTTCATAGTGGTTATACGAGTACATGTTCCTAAACTTATTGGGGAGGCAGACACTTTCTTTACGGACATCGATAGCAGTACTTAAAATTTTACATACTTATGCAGATTCATTCCAGCTAACCGTTTGATACGGGAAACATGTAACTGATCCTTATTGACCTTCTTATGATGTACGCTTTTTAACCGACTTCAAAAAAGGAGGAGGTTCTCAAGTCGTCGGGATTTTTTTTTTTTTTAAATTATTATTATTATGTATGTTCCCCGATTACTCAAAGACGGCTGGACCGATTTGAAAAAATCTTTTTTTGTTTGAAAGGGTATACTTTCAAGTTGGTCCCATTGTCATTTGGTCACGATCTGATGATGGGATCTTGGAGAAATCGAGGGAACTCTTCAAATATTATAGGCACATCTATAGCGATTTGGGTATTTTTGATGAGAAGTCGACATAAGGCTATTGTAACTTAGATAAATTACAAACCAACCCACTAAAAAGTGAAAAAAAAAATCTTTTTCACAAAAAGTACAACCGACTTCCAAACTACAAAGTGAAAAATAACTTTAATTTCGGAAGTCGGTGTCAAAAAACTTAAATACTGATCCAAAGACACCGACTTCCGAAATTAAAGTTATTTTTCACGTTTGGAAGTCGGTTGTACTTTTGGTAAAAAAGTTTTTTTATAAATTAATGAACCTCGTAATGGGCTTATAATAAATAATGCACACTTTTTAAATAAATGATACTCTTTATAATTTTCTAAGCTACCCCAATCAAACGGGTCAGAGATAGCTCAGCCCGAGTCAACTCAACCCGAATAATAATACCAGATACTACGTAGACAAAACGCCTAAAAAAGTGATATGTACCGTCGATATTAAAAGTATCGACCTCTTAAAATATTGAAGTTTTTTTTTAATTTATTGATAGAATTTATTTATTTATTTTTATGTATAAATGTAATAAATATTATTATTATAAATGAAATTGAAATCATAATTGAAATAGACGTAAATAATTATGTTTTCTTGCTTTTAAGTAAATAAAAAATCAAAATCTTGGGAAAAAAGTAAACAAATTCGTAATGATTTGTTTTAAAATATCGATTTTCTGCCTGACCGTACAGATCGGGAGTGAAATATCTTTATTATTATTCGGGTTCAGTTGACTCGGGCCGAGTTGTCACTGACCCAACCAAATGAGTTAGGTTAGAACTGTGACCAACTTGGTCGAGCGCTAATTCAAGTTTGTACTTGGCTATTTAGTATTGAATTTGGGCGCAATCATTCTACTAGAGTGGTCAATAATATTTTTAGGAAAGCAAAATCTGAATGATTTGATGTTCGATTAAATACAATGTCATTTAATACATACAGCTGGTTTTACGTCATAATATTTTGTTATCAAGAAAAACAATATTTCTCTGAGACATTTTTCATAGTAACATATTTGATAGATAATGTATGTATGTACATATTTGAATGATAATGTAACATGTACAATATATGATGGCGATATCGCAACGTTGCTCGATAGCGTTAGTGCCTAGATTTAGAGAAGGCTACGATAAAACCACCTCTGTTAGTCAAAACTTTAACTAACCGTTAATACATTTCTCCCAGCAACTGAATATTCAACAAGATAAATTCAGTTGATTTATGTTTTAATATTTAGAACTGCCTGACTCACGCCCGGATTAAATTCCAGGACGGGAACTAGATACAAAGTTGAATATTGTAGATATTAATTCGGTTATTAGATCGCAAATTGCAGAGCATTAAATTGCTCGTAAGCAAAACGTCTGTCATGAATCGCATTTATTCAAATATTAGCAGACGTAGCAGTTCCGTCGTCGACAAATAAAGATAGAAGTAACATTTATACAGTTTAGTGATACCTGACTGTGCGGTGCATACGGGATCTGTCTGGTCCGTGGGCGGCGACCCAAATCCGAGCCCCGAGCCCCGCCAGTCGTACATAGCTTTATTGTGTCGTAAATTCAGTTTCTTTACTGTAAACACAACACACGCGACCCAAAACAAACATGTACAGAACTTATTTATTTACTTGTAACCACATCAAAGTGCACATAAAAATATTTCGTAAATTAGGACACGTTAGAATATTCTAACTAACATGAATCTGGGTTTCTAGTTTGAAGTCATTTACATGAGACGAGGTCACTGTATTAATTACACCAATTTCTCTGAAGTTTATTTATAGATTGATCTAACATAAATCTCGTTAATTTTCCAGAAAACTGGTCGCCCAGTTCAGTCGCGAGGAGACGTCGCTGCTGGTCCTACGCGTCATGGTTGGCCTGATCATCCTCTACGACTGGGTCCACCCGTCCGGTGCCTTCTGCCGCTCCTCGTCCGTCGACGTGAAGGGCTGCGTCAAGTTCCTCCAACAACAGCCACCGACGAAGGCTGAACCTCTCCTCAACGCCCTTAGGTATACGACGAAGCATTTAAACCATCAAACGACGCCGAAGAATATCAGAACACTGCTGGCCGCGTGAGGACAGCACTCGAGCCTTGCATGTTGCTGTGGGGAATGATGCGACAATAATTACCTGTGGGGATACCTCGTTGGCACGCCTTTATTTTGCTCCTTAGCGATACCTATAAAATGTAGTATACTAACACCTATCTCTCATCGCTAAATTATTCGAAAGTTGAATGACCATGGACCATTAACGAAGCTATAATATTGTTAAATAAGGTTTCCATTATATAGATAAGGGTAACTATAACCAATAGGTACATACAATAAATCTAACGAGGCAGTCGCTAAAATAATTCCTGAAAAAATATAATATCATATCAAAATGAGATATGGTTGTACCCTGCGTCATTTGGATGAGAGAATATTACGTGTCGTCTAAAATATTTTTATTAACTTTTAATTCCTACAGGTGAACAAAATTTATAAGAAAATACCTGTATTTATTGTTACTCAATTAATTAACACTTTTACTAATTTCACGAGTGAATTTCGGGAAAATATGTGTATAATGTATGAAGAAAGGAATTTATTCTACTATAAATTATATTATTCTTAATTTTCATAGTTAGCATGCTTTAAAAGCAGAATTTTTAGAAGAAATTAATATAGAGAAGCTATCCCTACTCTCCCACATTCGTGCAAGGTTTCATTGAACCCTCTTCGTCTCAACACAAGTATAGCTGTAAAGCTGTCAGTCGCAACTCGTAATTTAGCTTTTATAAATTATCATAGAAAGGCTTAGACACCTCTAATGTATAACGTAATTGAAAAAGAAGTATTATTTACATTTATTCTACGATATAAAACTGCCTTGGATCATATTGATTGGTTACCACACAGTTTATTGTGCAATTAGTTCAAGAGTATGAAATGTTATTGTTTCTATGAGCTTAGAGTCATGTATCCTTTGTACTGCACCTAAGTATCTCAGTAAGCTGAATTCTTTCTTAATTTAATTTCATGTTTATATGATTATATTTTGAAGTTGTATAAAAATATTAGGTAAATAGTTAAATAATTATTTTAGTTGATACTTAGGTGGAAATGGATATGATTACTAATTAAGCTTCGGCCAAACTTGAGCGACTACAACGCGGGACGCGGGAGCGTTAACAACGCGAAACTAACGCGGGAATTATCGTGCACACCTGCGACTACACTAACTTCATTTTGTTTAGTGAATAGTCACAGCCACACGTCTATGGCTTAGTGTAGCACCTAAATTGTAGTGTTATGTCAGTCTCATATTTAACATCAGTCTGACTCTGGCCGACTCATCAGAGTCTGGCCGTTTGAGTCCCATATTTTATCCCTTTTATGTATATTTTTATATCCAAGATTTTTCAGATCGTATAGAAGAGTATGCTCTCTTACTTTTTCGATAAACATCTCTATATTATTTTCGTCTGTCATCGTGGAGTTTAAATATTGCGACGTCCGTAATAATGTGACGATCTGTACACACGTCTGACCACAAGACGCGTGCTTCCCGCGTTACTGACGGGGTCCGCTAGGGCCAATGCCTGCCGGGGCTGCGAATATGGGCCGATAGGGATATCGTGGCCCCCCGGCAACATGGCATAGGAAGGAACACGGGTGGGTTTTAGTCAGTAAGAGTCTGACACGCCCTCCCGCTCCACCCAGAGCCGGAGAAGTTATTTGATAATTTCCCACCCAAAAAAAAAAGGTGTGCAAGACGCCATATAATAACACGAGCAGCGTCCGCCGCGCGGTAGACGCTCCCGCTTCGCTTCTCGCGTCCTGTGTTGTGGTCGCTCAGGTTTGGCCGAAGCTTTACTCAACAAGCGTTTGTTCCCATTGTTGGATGGTATTAAATAGATATTGTACATTTTTATATACTTAGCACAAATTTTATTGTTACGCACGTCCCCTTACTGGGAGGTCAATATGCGTAGGTATTCGGTTCCAAAGATTTATTCAAAACGTTAATTACTATTTATTTCGCTCACTACATAATTCGTGCGTCGTATGTTATTTTTATAAAAGACTGAGATAGACACTCGCGAATATTTAATTGCATTTCTCGTTATTTACAGTTCCATTTCTTTAAATTAAGAAACCAGAAATGTATAACTCACAAAACTATGCCTTATTGAATTAAATAAAAAGGCGTACCTATAGTGAATATGAGTAATTTCAATGCCTTTTCTAAAATTATTATAAAATGTTAAGTATGTCGTGTTAACAATGTTGAATTTATGCATGTACCACTGCCTTGATGTTAACTAACATAATAATTTTAAATTGAATTTATAGTTATAATGTAATATGTTTTACTATAAATTGATGTATAAACTCAAATTTAAGTATAACGATTAAGCATGTACGGTTTATTTACAAGTCAAGTTTCATCACTCTCCCAGTTTCGTGTATCTACGGACATTTGAATGACATATAATATATTTTTTAATTATATTTAAAGCCGCTGATTACGCTCAATATCAATTTGCATGTTGATTTACTTCTACTTCGTAAATACGATCTCGACTTTATCGATCAGATTGAAATTCGTGTTTCAATCAACTCTGGGATATCATAGAGCAGAAATAAAAATAAAAAATTACTTTTAGTAAGTACGAACAGCTTGACGATGATTATAAGTACCTAATTTGATATAACTTACGTGTTATCTGGTCTTAGGTGGGCTATACACATTAAAATTTATCGTCAGATATATAAACACTGCAACAATCAGATCCAACTACAATATTTCTATTTTCTTAATGTCCCTCTGGAATCATCGCAGTTCCGAATACAAACGAATGCTAATTTCCATGTCCATCAATTAGATAATAGATTTATCTTGTATAATAATTTGAATTCAGAACTAAGTAAGTACTTTATTGTTGTTTTGATTTTCGAGTGACCTTATATCCTAGAGCTGTAAAACTATTTTCTTATCTGTCGTGCCTGCGACTTTAGCAGCTTTCCTACCATTTTAAAACAAATTACATTAAGTTAAAAGAGTATCAACAACTCTATATACTTCCAAGTCGATTGAGAGCGTCCGGTCTGCACCAAGTGCAAAGGGTAACTGATAGAAATCCGACGACTGGCGAAACACGAGGTTTCCCGAGGGACATTAAGAACATAATTGTACTGTATTTGATTATGTTAGAAATAAGCACATGAAGTTCGCTAAACTGACAGACGAATCTGACGGTAGATTGCCTGGTGTATAGCGGGCCTTAGTGTTAAGTTTGCAAATGATAATAATTTTGTTAACCCTTTCACTATTTATATTATGTATTGGTAACATAGCTGTCTGTCTGTATATCACTAAGCACAAACATTTGTCTTATGTGTATAGTATCTTAGAATTAAATAAAATTATTAACTTAGGATGGTTAGTTACATTACATGCACAGTCAGCACAATACTTTATGATAGTTATTATATTTAATATAGTATCCTTGTTGAATATTATCTTGTAATTGCGACTGTTGCTTGCAAGGAATAGGATCGACTCAGGTGTGCACTCCGAATTGCATTTACTGTGAGGAATTGAAGGTTTGAATAAATAATATCGTTCCCTAAATTAACACTGCCCAGATAAGTAAATTTTATACAATATTTTTTTAATAATTGATAAGTTTTCTAAAATTATTCCAAGATATATAATTCCAATCACTCCATGTTGAGTCTAAGCATACTTTGAGCAAAGTTAGTAGTGTCTAGTTGGGCAAAACTAAAAGTATTGAATGCTTATGATTGTAGAAGATTAAATTATAGAAAGGGCCTCTCTGGGTCACTATGAATGTTTGTGAGTAGAAAAAAGAAGCTGTAATAGTACTATTTATGTTGAAACAATTATTTACTTGCATTATTTACTCAGAATTTATTATAGCACAGGCATTTGTTAATACTTTAGCCAAATCTTTAGTAAATTCTTCTAGAAAAAGTTAATAAAATGCAATACATAATATGTAATGTACTAGTTATGAAGATTGTTGTATGTATTATTTGAACTGCAACATTTTGTTATTGTTTAAGGTGGTTTTGTATGATAGACCTATTTTTCTTAGTTATCATTTATTTATTGTATATAATAAACACACCAAAGTTATAAGTAATAAATAAACTTGGATAGATTCTTGTAGAAGGTTGTTTTATTATGAAGTAAAAGTCTTATGAACAAAGAAACAATTTATTCTTAACTTAAAAAATATGTACAATGATGTGTTAGGTGTTGGCGGGGCGAGGCTTGAGGATGAGCTTGCCTGTATCGTCGCAGGACATGTTGAAGTCGTTGAGCACGGAGCGCGTGCGAGCTGTGATGATACTCGGCGCCACCACCTTTCTGTGCACTCCCATCATGAACAGCAACACTGAAGAGAAAAAAATTTGTTACATCTTCCACAGAAGAATCGAAAGTTTTTATTACTCCTAGTTTGTGCCCGGTTGATGGCAATAGGCTCGCCCCCTATTACATGGGACTTAAATATAACTGGCGAAATGTGGGTGTACTATAGGTACACCTCTGCCTAACCCTTCGGGGGTTACAGGCGTGATGTTATGTTATGTAGTGGTGTTGCTAGGAAATTTGATGTGCCACTTGTTCCCAACTTACTAACTCAAACACTCGAAGCGCTTTTGGCTGCTTGTGTTTTGTAACTGATTTAGTTCAAATAGTGCTAATTCACAGCCAAAATAAATTTTGAACATAAAGTAAACTTGTTTATCAACCTTAATATCTAGCTTCTGCTTCAGATAAACATTAAATACTCAATACATTCAGGAACTTAAGCCGTGAAAAGTATTAATAGCTTACCTAAAAAAGTTGAGGTAAAGGCAAAAAAGGGATGATTCCAGAGAGACTGTGTTAGGGAGACGACTGGTGTGAGTGGGTCCATCAACCAATGATAAGCAGCTATTGCTGTGCATACTGACACCACTGTCAGCAGAACTGAAACAAAAAGAAAACTTGATCAATTGCTGCACATAATATCCTAACTCAAACCATTTATTTCAGTTAGACCATTTACAGCCACTTTTGAACTGTAAAGGAGTCGGTCAATCAGAAAGATGAAGCTATTTGCCTATATGGTTGTGTCTACATTCATATACATGGTATCATGGTACTTCTGTCCATTGGAGCAGCCTTCTACTGGGACTAACAAGCTATATGTTGATGTAAGTGAGGCTTACACTTCTCTGACAAACAATATTTTAATGACCATGATCAAGCAAAAAGATTATCAATATGTGTGTGTAAAAAATAGGCTGTCTAAACTCACTCAACAAAATAATCTTGTTGGAATGGGCTCCAACATAGCTAGTAAGGTTTTAAATGTAGTAGTACACTATAACTTTGCCATTGATTTTTTATCAAACTAAGACAGCAATTATAAAAACTTTATCAATTAAAAATACCTATTAAAATTATCAGGACATTCCAAATGAGTTTGGTTGCACTTACATGCTAGTTTATAATTATTTTTATGTAATTTAACCCTTGGTATGCCGGAACGTGGATCCACGCAAGACACAATGGTTATTTAATTGTTTCTGTAATTACGGCATTCAAGAGGTTAATGTTGATACATACTTCTCCATCTCATAGTAGCTGGCTGCAGACATCCTATGACTTCCGTGAGGCGTCGCTCAAACGCCTTCAAGTCTGAAATCAGCATGAAACCGTATTTATAGCAGAGAATAAATATTTTATTTACTGTTACCTAAGACGACCCACTGACCGTTACATGTTGTCTTCATTTTTTAACAAATCTTTATCTAGCTAAAGATAAAATACATCGTGTAGAGCAGGGCACTCCGTACTTGCAACTATCGGCCGGCGGGGCGACTGCATCTTCTCTTGTTGATATAACAATTCGGCTCATAAATACTAAGCTTGAAGCAATTGTTGAGGAATACTACAGTCGAATAAACATCCAAATACCAAGAAAGGCGCCTAAAAAACAGATCAAGATTGCAACAGCGATTACTTACCATCGCAAGCCGTTTGTTCCAACGACATCTTGTTTTCACTCGTAAAAACAATGAACAAGAATCTTGTTAATGTCTTTCTACATATTGAGCCTAGCTTTTGTTCATCGATGATCGATTACTTTAATAATTTTATAAATCTAGAAATCAGTAAATTACTGTTGTTGACAGAATAACTGACAGTGACACTGAAACGAGATGAGTGAGAGGATCAGAGGACTGTGTACTGACATTGACAATTAGCGTAAAAAAGTTAACTGTAGCAGAATAAACAACAGTCTTTTTAACCAGATGGATCGCATCATGTTTTATTACTGAGCCACACATATAACCTGCTAAATCTGTCATCATCATTTCAGCCGAAAGACATCTACTGCTGGACATAGACCTCCCCCAAGCACCGCCACTTCGACTTGTTCTGCGGGAAGCACCCGCATCCAGCGGATTCCTGCAGCCTTCTCAAGGTCATTAGTCCACCTTGATGGGGCCTTCCAATGCTCGTCTTATAGGCCTGCCACACACTCGTCGAGTGGCATGGGAAGTAGCGAGGAAAAGAGGAAGAGACGTAGTGTGGCAACATTACTCCTCATGCCGCACGTCATGCTCCTCTTCATGCCCACTGCGGTGTTTTGTCGGTTTTTGGGCGCGAATCAAAGGGCCTTGTGCGAAGCGTAGCGAATAATTGCGCGAGTAGGGCAGAGAGTGCAACATCTCGGCAGCGCGAGGAGCCGAGCGATGAGCAGCCCGAGGAGCATACTGTGGCAGGGGCATTACGGTACGTGGTCGCTACTCCAGAACCTTTCGGCCCCATCGGCCATCTGTTCTGCGAGCAATGTGCCCTGCCCATTGCCACTTAAGTTTGGTAATTCTTCGGGCTATGTTGGTTACCTTGGCTCTCCTGCGGATCTCTTCATTTCTGATTCAATCACGTAGGGAAACTCCAAGCATAGCCCTCTCCATTGCCCTTTGGGTGACTTTTAGCATTCTAATAAGGCCCATAATAAACAACCACGTTTCAGTGCCATCACTGGTAACACGCACTGGTCAAAGACTTTCGTCTTGAGACACTGCGATAAGTGAGACAAGAAGATATTACGTTGCTTCCCGAACGCTGGCAGTGAGTTGGATCCGACGATTGACCTCTTTCTCGAAGTCGAACCTATCTATCTAGACAGTTTATAATCTTTAATGACCCTAAAGTAATCTTTCCGCTCCCTATTATAGTCTCATTCCTCAAAATAATCAAAGTAACTTAAACTCCATGGTCATTCTTGAAACTGACACAGACGAGGTTGAGAGAATAATAATTAATCTGAAATCCGATTGCGCAGTGGGCTGGGATGGTATCCCCACCAATATAAAATGCCCCATGTATGTTCCGCGATTTTTTGTAGTTTTAGCCGACGTAGGCACGCACGTAATAAAATCGCAGCGGGATTTTATCGCGCACTGGATTTTTTAGCCGAGCGTTTAGAATCCAACGCGCTGGGCCGCACTCTCGTCTCAGCGCGTTGAAAAAACACACTGTTAGATTTTCAAGTCTCGGCGTTAATAGAGCGTTGAAAATCCAGTGCACAAAAAACAATCGCTGCGATTTTATTACGTTCGTGAGAACCAGAGCCGGATAAACCATGTAGGCAATGGAATTCTCGGGGCCCCTTAACCCTTTTCTAACTTCCTAAAAATTTTTTTTTTCTACCGCAATGCAATTATATTTACAATTACGCAATTTTTTTACTACATTACGAAGGTATGCCATTGGGTGTGTATGCCAAAAATAGTGTATTAGCGTATAGTAAAAATAAACTAAACAATTAAACAAATGAAAGGAAAGTATGCGTATTTTTTAAACAATAAAATATAATTCAGATGCATTTTTCCAATCTGAAAGTCCAGTTTGAAATTGCGATTGTCTTTAAGCTCCACTACAAAGAAAACATGGAAAACACTATACTTTTCTAGTTAGTAGAAAACATGAGCCACTCTCGTTTAATTTTACCACCACTTTGTTTCCAAAAAACATATAAGAAAGCCCCCTACCACCGTGAACGTCGTGCGGTGGACAATAACGCGTACGTAGGTACAGACGCCAGCACATCAAGCTACCTGAAACTGCCAAATTTTCCCAATCAAAATTGCAAATCTATCACATTCAGATCTTTCATGATATTATTCATTCGAGTGTAATCTGCACGTCTGTGATAATAAAATTTCATCCAAAACCTTATCCTATATTTTATCCTCTCATTATCATTTTTTGTAGTGGGTATTTTTCAGTTTTTTTATTTTTTATTAATGTTTAAGGTGAAGGTGTTTAGTTTAATTTTTTATTCCTTGTGCGAGTCTCAATAAATACTTTTTCTTTCTTTCTTTTTCTTTCAGACATAATCTTGACATAATCGTCTTGAATGTTACTTTCATACGTAAAATAATAGACGTCCTAACATTCCTGCAAGATAATCAAATACTTATCGATAGCAGAGATTTAAGTTTATAAGCCACGGTTTCCTAGAAAAGCTGTTCCATCAAATTATAACGGACGTCATGAAAATCTGTCATTTTCACCAGTATTTGACAATAAAATATGTCCATACTGAAAAGAGTGAACTCACACATTAATACAAATAGCGTTTCCATGACAAACAAGTGTAGTCACTGCGTCATTGTGTGTCAGAGGTGTCAAAACGAAACAGAAAACAGCGACAATCTTTTGACCCGTTAGGGCAAATCTATGCCTATAAATCTTTGCCGCTGTCATTATTTTCATGACAGCGGCCACCGCTCTTCTAAGAAACCATAGCTAGACCATTGAAATAGAAATAACATAAATGTCTATGAGCTAGACTGAAATGTTCTACTTCAATATAAAATACAAAAAGGAGTTTTCATCGCTTCTTGCTCACTTTAATAACTATGCAGGTCCCTAAAAGCTAACCAAAACATAAAAAAGTTAGTACTTAACTGGTATTTTGCTGTAATCGGCCTTCAAAAGTAATTTTGCCTATTTTTGTTATTCCTATGGCAAACTTTAGTGAGAAATTCAGGGTATTCAAATAAACATTGTCAAAAATTCAATTTAGAAGGAAATATGGCATTATTATTTTTTTTTAAATAACTAATCAAATCAAAAACTCACTTTCTTAAGGCTCACCTTTCATAAAATTCTTAACCTAAGTTCGTGGAATTCCAGCAATTTTTCTTACACTTGTAGACGGGTCTCTTTGGACTTCTTCCAAGACTTCTTCAAATTGCTCTGGATTC
This sequence comes from Agrochola litura, assembly GCA_949152395.1. Taxonomy (NCBI): domain Eukaryota; kingdom Metazoa; phylum Arthropoda; class Insecta; order Lepidoptera; family Noctuidae; genus Agrochola; species Agrochola litura. Next base: position 7,952,145 of record OX424508.1, read on the forward strand.
CGGGGGACTGGTTCGCGAGATTGATTTCGACCGGGACACGTCCAGCCATCAGGGTGAAAAGGGTATTGATAAAAATACCAAATTAAAAAAAACAAGCAACAATCGCCGAACGCCAGGTACAGACGCCAGCACATTAGACTACTACAATCTGTCAAATTTATTTAATAGATTTTTAACTTTATCACCGATTTTTAAGGTTCAAAGTTTATTGGGAAAATTTGACAGTTTCGGGTACACTTTTTTTTTTGGAATGCCCATTCCATCATTTTTACTGGCCATTTATTTAATAGATAATAATATAATAATAATATAAGACGTTTATTTTCTCTACACAAGTTATGTACAGACGCCAGCACATCAAGCTACCCGAAACTGTCAAATTTTCCCAATCAACTTTGAACCTTACATTTCAGCGATAAAGTTGAAAATCTATTAAATAAATTTGACAGATTGTAGTAGCTTGATGTGCTGGCGTCTGTACATAATGCTAGTATTTGACAATAGTGCACGAACAAGGAGCTAACTTTGTGAGAGACTGGTGCCTGAAGTAGGTTTAGATAAAAACCTGTATTACAGGTCACCAGGGCCCTCCCGCGGCTAGATGCCTGTGATATGGACCATGATGACAAAGTGTACTTAACTAACGTTGAATTAAGAACATTAATAAAATAAAAATTAAAAATACAAAAAGAGTTAGTGGAAATACCAGTGTGTGTGAGTGCGTGAGTAACTAGAGGAAGTGTAAAAAGAGATGTGAAAGGTTGCTAGAGTGAGTGTGGTGTGAGTATGGATGATGGTATGTATGATGGTATGTATGTACAAGCAGCAGTGGGGATGAATAGTAGCACAGGTAGTCTATCTGAGAGGGGTCAACAAATTCTCCGTTCCCTGATAGTCTAGTGTTTTTAAATACGTAGTCACTGAAATTTTACATTTGTGTTTCGTTTGAGGATATATATTTAGAGTGCTATTTAGCTTATTGTACAGATATGGCCCAAGAAAGAAGAAGAAATTACGCGAGTGAGCAGAACTGGAAGGATGCGTCTGGCATACTCTGCCTTTTCGGCGCCTATCTCTATACAGATTCGGATCATGTTGCAACATGGAGTGTTCCTTAAGCACAGTACGCAATATGAAAGTTTGCCTAACAGTGAGTATATCCCAGTCCTTAAAAAGGTCCACGGTTGGGAATAGGTAGGGGAGACCAGCGCCAACTTTGAGAATAGCACGCTGTGCCCTCTCAACTTCAATAAGATGGGTCTTGGCGGAACCTCCCCAAGATGTAATACAGTATTCTATTAAGGTCTGGCATAAAGCATCGTAAACCATCTTAACAACCCCGCTGCGTGTCTAAGGGTTTTGAAGATGTAGATTATTTTATGGAGCCGGGTTACAAGGACGTTCATATGCGGTTTGAAGGTTAGGAATTGGTCTATAATAATACCAAGGTATTTTATATGATCAGTTCTCTGGAGAACGGGACACGAGCACAAAGAGGTGATACCAGGAATACAAGCATGACAATAAATGCTAAGATATGACTGAGGAAGTTGATTTAACCTATGGGCAAAAGTGACATATTTCGTTTTATTAACATTAAGCGTCAGAACATTCGACCGGAGCCATTCGCAAACTTTGTTAAAACCCTTTTGGGCAGCGTCAAAAATCTCCTCCCAGATCTGTCCACTAAAAAAAAGAGGGCAGTATCATCCGCAAAAGTAAAAATTTTGCCCTTGAAGAGCTGGAGTTGGCAGAGGCTGTTGATATATACCAAGAATAACGTTGGGCCGAGTATGCTACTCTGTGGCACACTGAATTCGATACATGCCTCATCGCTTAACCTATTGTCAATCCGGACTCTTTGCTTTCTGCCTGTAAGGTAGTCCTTCATCAATTTTAAAGGAATACCTCTTACACCAAACCCTTCCAGCTTTTTGAGAAGGTGCGGGACAGAGACTGTGTCGAAGGCTTTTGCCAGATCAAGGAACACTGTCATACATTTTTTCCTTTGGTCGACGTTTGTAATGATGGAGTGTAAGAGATCATGTACCGCGTCATTGGTTGACTTTTTACGTCGAAAACCATATTGATTGGGTGAAAGAAAATTATTGGTTTCTAGGTAGTTTGTTAGTCGACGGTTTATAAGTCGTTCCAAGATCTTGGACAGAGTTGGTAAGATGGAGATAGGGCGATAGTTATTGACACAGTCTCTCTCCCCCCCCCCCTTGTATATAGGTTTGATAAGAGCTAATTTAAATGCTTGAGGGAAAACACCTGTCGCCAAAGCCAATTTGCAAATGTGCGTAATAGGAGTGGTAAGAAAGTGAATGTACCTCTTTAAGATCCGGCCAGATATCTGGTCAATTCCTACAGCACACTTCTCCTTCAAATCATTGATTTGTAAACGTACTTCTTCGTTCTTCTTCTTAATTAATTTATAATTGCCAATTTAATTAACAACGTATAAATATTTTGTACGCCGAGTGAGGCAAAACATGTTGGACTGGTAAAACTATTTTTCCATCTATATGTGCATATTCATGTATCATGTTACTCATGTTTGAACAAATAAATTTATCTTTATCTTTATCTTCATCAGGGGGGAGCATGACAAATGAATTGAGGGGTGGTTCAGCATCATAAGATATTGGCATATTCTGCGTTAAATTGGTAGAATGCTCCGCAAGCTTTCTGCCCACGCTGGCAAAGAAATTATTCACGCTATTAATATCTTTCTCCTTGTTTACGGATGTAATGAGACAGGAAGAAAGGTCAACTGATTTGCTTGTGCCACTTATCTTTTTAATTGCATCCCATAGCTGCTTTTTATTACCCTTTGCATTTTCGATCTCTTTTATGTCGTGGTTTCGTTTTGCTTTTTTGATTACAGAGTTACAAAAATTTCGATAACGTTTAATAGGTTATCTTAAGAATTTCATTTTCAGGAATAGTCTGCTTACATATTTTTAGTACTGACATTGTAAGACGAAATAACTGGCCAATTGTTTTTTTTATTACTGTCGCACAAAATTACCAACCGCCAATAAAAAAAATAACTGCCCATTATATTTTCAACCTCTCGAATGTATGTACAGACGCCAGCACATTAAGCTACTACAATCTGTCAAATTATTTAATAGATTTTCAACTTTATCAGTGAAGATTAAGGTTCAAAGTTGATTGGGAAAATTTGACAGTTTCGGGTAGTTTGATGTGCTGGCGTCTGTACTACCCTAATTGCGTAATACAACACAATCACAATCTGTTTCGATTTGAAACAGATTTCTAATCCATTGCTTCATAAGTTGGAAAAAAAAATCTGTACCATGATATAAATAACGCAATGAATGTTGTTGAACTGTCAAAAAGAAACTAAGCAAAATTGTTTACGAAAATAAGTTATACAATTTGGGTACTGGTCACACAGACGACATACTTATCACACTGGGCTTACTGTGTGGGGGTGATGAACTCAGAGAAGGCAGGGTACAAAGTTCAAATTCAAACACAAACAACAGCTTATTAAATTGTCAGTTGTTTAAATTATCTGGTTAACTAGTTCAAACTGTACTTTGGAACTAAACATAGATTGCCGGGTCCAAGGTCCGCACCGCGAAACAACAGTGATAATTATTTTACGTTGATTTTGTATAAAACGTAGGTTATTTCTTTTTTAGTAGTGCTATGAGTTTAGTTTCTTAAATAAATTAAGAGTTATGAGAGTAGTTTAAGCTTTGATTGAGTTTAATCTTTTTATTCGTCTTCAGTATTTTAGACGTGTTTTATGAACTTTGCTTACGTGGAAATTTAATATTTTAGAAGTTTAAAATTCAATATTTTGAGTTAAAAGTCCAGTTAGTAGCTACAGTTTATAATATTGTGTTTCCAGAATGTTTCCTCTCAGGCAATTAGTAGGCAATGTCACCAGAAGAGTTGTGCCCAGCATTAGGGCCATGTCAAGCAAAGGTCCTCTGGTCGACACAGCAGTAGACAATGAAGGAATCGCGACTGTAACTATGCAAAGGCTACCAGTGAACAGCCTCAACTTGGAACTCCTTCAAGCAATGGACACAGCACTCGATGAAGTAGTCGCAAAAAAATGCAAGGGAATGATCTTGACATCTGTAAGTTGCATAAATTACCTACCTACTTTCTGTGATAAAAACAATTTTTTTATTCAAAATACTGAATTAAAAAGGTCAGTATTTTGACAAGATATTTCAAGATTTTTAAGTGAATCTGTATCTAAGGACCAGTTTTCATGATAAGTTTTTAACCATATTCTTTCATTTTAGGCATCACCAACAGTTTTCTCCGCTGGTTTAGATATCATGGAGATGTATAAGCCTGATATGAAGAGAGTGGAAACATTCTGGACGACCCTGCAAGAAGTGTGGATCAAACTCTTTGGATCTAATTTCATCACCGCTGCAGCCATCAATGTATGTTTAACCATGATTTATTTAATAATAATACAACTTAATTCTAACAAAAATTTATTCCATAAGGACCAAAACATTATTTTCTAAATTGCAAAATGACACCCTAAAGTTTTCATTCTTATGTCCTATAAATTATCTGCAATGAGTCAAATTAAAGGTGCTCGAATACCTATGAATACACATAGTTACAAGATTTTGAATGCAAGGTTGGTTAAAATTATACTTTTATGGGCTCAATATTTTGAATGTTTTACATTGTATTACTTTTTGCAGCTAAGAAAATCTGGCACATAATAATTAACAAAATTACAAAACACTGTCTTTAATAGTTTGCATCACGTTATGAAGACAATTCATAAACTTGTCAATAGTTTATTAAATTTTAAACTTACACATTGCTACTTTTGCTAAGTCTACTGCTGATATGCTTAAAGTCGCAACAACTGAATTAAAATAGTCTACGCACTTACCCAAACCAATAAAACATTTGACAATTTCAACAGAGACAGTATAACTCTAGCCAATGCCTTGCTCCCAAGTTTAACAACCGATAACAAGTGTTTAAGTAATGGATACAAAAATTAAATTCAAAATTCATTTGATTATGCATAATGAATATCAATAATTGACTCATTCAGTATTAATATTATTGATTACTCCTTAATCCCTGTTATAAACATGTTACTTTAATGTTTACATGCTGTTATAGGATTAGGAAAAGTAAGTACTTAGATGATACATAAATTATTCGTTTTTGGTTCATTTTCATTCATTTAAATAATTTTATTAAACATGAAGATTCCTTAAATAGAACTTCACCTTGAATAACTAAGGCTAACCTGTTCTTCTTCATTCTTCCCAGGGTCACGCCCCAGCTGGTGGATGTCTCCTTGCCATGTCATGCGAATACCGTGTGATGATGGGCGGCAAATACACCATTGGACTGAATGAGACAGCTTTGGGCATCGTAGCCCCCAACTGGTTCATGCAGACCATGACCAACACCATACCACAGAGGCAGGCCGAACTTGCCCTAACCACCGCTAGGATGTTCTCTGTTGATGAAGCTTTGAAGGTAGGGTTTATTCTTGCTGTGAAATATGAAAAGCATTGTCATGACATGTGAAATCAAACAATTTAAATAAAATGATTAAAACAATGTCTGTATGGGCAGAGGGAGTACATATAGTACACCCACATTTCGCCAGCTATACAACACAGACAGTTACAATAATTTCCTTAAATTATAGGTTGGTCTCATTGACGAAACTGCATCAGACAAAGCAGACGCTGTTGCCAAATGCAAGCAGTTCATAAAGAAGTTTGACAGAATCCCAGCGTTAGCACGTTCTATGACCAAACAGAAGATAAGGGAAGGACCCCTGACATGGATGTCGGACAACCGTAAGCAGGACACACAGGAGTTCCTCATGTTTGTGGGCCATCCTAAAGTACAGAAGTCATTAGAAATGTACATTCAAGCTTTAAAACAGAAAGCTGCCAAGTGAATCTAATTGTAAGATTTATTATAGTATTTTGAAGAATTATTGTGTTCTATTTTGTATTGTACATGTATTTTCTTCTTGTAAATATGTAGCAGCTATGAGCTAAGCATGTTAATCCGCTCCTATGCAACTAGGCTAGAAATTTTACTATGATCATGATGAAATTATGTTATATTATACTTGTGCAATCAATGTGTTTACCTGTGTAAAGTGAATATTATAATTATGTTTATACAAATTATTTATTTTATTTATTCATAGCCTTTTTTCAGAGTTACAGTTGTGTTACAAAATGCTAATCTCATTTCTGAGTCTCTATGTGCCCTTTGGCAAAGGCCTCCTCTAGTGTAGGGCGTAACCAACTACTATTTTATAATCTGATTACTAATAACGACTACAATAAAGTTATGATTAAGTATCTGAAACCTAGTTACAATAATCAGGTTACCTAAAGTAATCGTTAATCCGATTGCTGCAATTAAGTGGGGGGCCATTCAAGTATTACGCAAGCAGAATTTTTGTATTTTTTAGGGCCCCCTCCCCCTTATCAGCAAAAGTAAGCAAAACTCTTACCCCTCTTACTCCCCCTCCTATCTTTACGTAAACATCAGTAGGTATATATTTTTTTTTAAATCTATTCAGGTTTATTTATTGTTATATATGAGCCTAGAAATAAGGAATTTATAGACTATAAAGGAATTTAATGTCCATTTAAATAATTTCCCTACTTCGGTAATTTCTTACTTAACCATCGTGTAAGATGGTTATCTATTACACTATCATATTCATATCTATGTTCAAAGATATAATTAAATTGTAAAATAGACATTTGTTATGGGTATATACGGCGTCCCACAGGGCAGTATCCTCGATCCTCCTTTATTTCTAACATTCATCAATGACCTCTGTGAGATCAAGATGCCCAGCGGAAGGATCATAACTTTAGCTGATGACACAGCGCTTTTGTTTGACGCCGATACATGGCCCGAGATTTACAGTTGTGCACAGATGGGGTTGAACTTGGTGTTGTCATGGCTAGCTAATAATAGCCTCGCTCTCAAAGTTGATAAGACAAAGTATATTTCTTTCTACATAAAAAAACCTACTTATTCACTCGATAATTTCAAAATTACCGCTCATTCATCCTCATGCATTTTGTCTCATAGTAACATAACATAACATCACGCCTTATTTCCCCGAAGGGTTGGGCAGAGGTGACCCTGTAGTAGGTACACCCACATTTCGCCAGTTAGGTATGTTTAAGTCCCATGTAATAGGGGGCGAGCCTATTGCCATCATCCGGGCACAAATCCAGACTCCGGGCTACTACTGAGAAATTTCAGATAGAAAAACCCAATAACACTTTGACCGACCCGGGCATCGAACCCAGGACCTCATGCTCAGCAGTAGCGCTTGCGACCACTAGACCAACGAGGCAGTCATAGTACTCATTGCTTATGTCCCCACCTTCATAAAACAGATTCAATAAAGTACGTGGGCATTATGCTAGATAACACTAAGTTTTCAACCGCACATAGATGCTCTTTCAGCTAGAATCAGTAAACTGATGTTTGTGTTTAAAAATCTTTGTCATGTTGCGGACGCTAGCTTATTGAAATCAGTTTATTTTGCGTTATACCAATCGCTAATCTCGTACTACATAACTGTATGGAGTGGTGCGACAAAAACATCAATGCTGCGGATCAAACGTGCACAAAGGGCAGTTCTGAAGGTTAGTAATCCTAAACACACACATCCACTCATTTACACTCTACTCACCGGAGGCCATCACTACATTAATTATTATTTTAAGATTATTCCCCCTCTTTTTGTCACTTTCTATTTTTTTTTTATTATTATTATTTTTGTCTTACTTTTTAATCAAAAATTATGTGTTTTATAAGATGTAAAAAGTGTCGCCTACAACAGGGGAGAGCGCTGATGTCTGAAATACAGATATTATATATCTAGTTCAGACACAGATGTTCAAAATCTGTTCGTACAAACAAGTGTCTTAGAGTGTATTACCATAATTAAACTGATGTATATTTTTGAAAATAAATTATACTTATACTATACTTATACTTATACTAATTTCCTGCCTTTCTTATTTCCCACCAGAGAACTTTACGAGCGAACTGGAAGTGTTAACTGTTCGACAACTTTTCATTTTAAATACGATCTTGCGCAAATACTCTCTTCTTACCTATAATCCTACTTTATTTGAAGGTAAGCGACGTAAACAAGCAGTTTATTCCACAACTCGGTTTCATACTGCTTTCTCCCGTCGACATTTCGGTTTTATTGGAAGTTACTTGTATAACAAAATTAATGGAATTTTGTCAATTTATGCCCTACCTATGCAAACAGCGTTGCAAAAAAACCCTCTCAGCCTGGTTACAAAAATTGAAATATGATGCCACGGAGCATCGTTCCCTCGTAATATATAATAGCTTCGGGTTCTTGACTGTAACAAAATCCCTACACACCCACACTCACACCATCCTTCTACTTATCCAGTATCCTCACACTTCGCCTGCACATTACACATGCATTACACTATACAATTTTATTTTTTTATTTATTAATTTAAACAAGTCTGTTTTTGTTTCCTTTTTGTTTTTCCTTCATCAATAAATAATTTGTCTAAAGTGAAAATTGACCATTGAACATTGTAACGTTATACTTAGATTAGAATTCGGAGTGAGAGCCTGGTGATCCGTCACACAGGGTATCCTAGTATGGACGCCAGTCTCTCGCAAGCTCGCAAAGGATCATATTTTATGCATTTTTGTCAAAACGCTTTCATTCTTGTCTCTATGTTTATTTTTGTGAAGAGAGAAATAAAATTATATTATATTATATATCCTCCTTGTGGGGATATCACACTATCATATTGTATCATAATTATAACTATCTACGAAGCTCACAAATTACCCCTTATTTATTTATTTATATAATTACTTACAACTATTTTTACAGGCAAAACCCAATGCAATAGTGAAGCAACAACAATAACTTATTTTCTAAAACTTATTTATTAAAAACAATGTTATCCTTGTGAATTCAATTTGAATATGTCTATTTTACAAGTTCAATTAATCTTTGATCATAGATCTATGATCGATCATAGATATGATAGTGTACTATGACCGAGAAACTAAAATCAACTAAAAAAAAAAAATTGTTTATTGACCAAATAAATAATAAGGCGCACTACTAATCCCCATCAATGGGGATCATCCAACGGGGAAAAGTGGAATAAGCCACTACGAGGACCATAAAAACCCATGGCCTCGGATTTGTGCAGGGCCACCTCGAGTCCCAGCTGCCGGATTCTGTCGACGATTGTCGCAACCCCGCGTGTCGCTAAGTCGGCCGCCGCCTGGTACGACCTCCCCTGCGCCAGGACCAGCGTGTCGTCAGCGTAACAAATGACGCTGACGCCAGTAGGGAGGTCGGCGCGCAGCATCCAGTCGTATCCGATGTCCCACAGATGCGGCCCCAGAACCGATCCCTGTGGGACACCGCACGACATCACTCACCGGTTCCACTCTCCTTGGTGACCGGGGTAGATGACAGCCCTGTCCGTCAAATAGGCCTCGACCACACGACAGAGGTAGGTCGGCATCCGGTGATACCGAAGTGCCTCCCTGATGCAACTCCAGGGCAGGGTGTTGAAGGCATTGGCGATGTCTAGAGACACCGCCAAGACGACCCCACCCCGGGCCACAGCATCCCCCGTCGAGAGGGCCCGCACGCGCATGATGGCGTCCACCGTAGAGCGCCCCCTGCGGAAACCGAATTGGCTCTCCGCCAGATCCAGCCCCACCCGCACCAGCTGCCCGACGAGGCGGTCTGCAATCACACTTTCAAAGAGCTTGCCCACCTCGTCGAGCAGCACAATGGGCCGATAGGCGGACGGAGAGTCCGCTGGGCGCCCCGGTTTCCTGATGAGGACCAGTTTCCCAGTCTTCCAGCAAAGTGGGAACTGGCCCCTCTCCATGCATGCGCTTAGGAGCCCTCTTAGTCGAGGCCCGAGAGTCCCCATGGCCAGGACCCAGGCTTTTCCGGGTATGCCGTCGGGTCCTGGGGCGGTATTCTTCGCACTTATCTTGCGTACCGCCACTCTCATCTCTACCTCGGTCACCTCCGGAGAATCGTCGTCGTCGTCGGCGGTGTGGTCTGCATCGGGCACCGCAATGGGCGGAGCCATGGGCGGGGGCGTATGTTCCCCTCTTGAAGGGAACAGAGCGCTCACCACTTCCTCCACAAGCCGGGGCCGGAGACTCTGCGTTAGCGGGGGAGCCCATGGGCGGAGTTTCTCCCGCACCATCTTATATGGGCGTCCCCACAGGTCTCTGTTCAGAGTCTCCAGCAACTCCTCGCGGGCCAGTGCCCTGGCCCGCAGGATCTCCGCTTGGAGGGCGGTCTTCGCCGCTCTGTACCCCTTGTACAGCTCTGCCTGAATGGCTTCCGTATTAGAGATGAGTCCGATATCATGTCACATGTAAAAATCATCGATATTTTAAAATCATTTCATCATGCAATGACAAAGACAAAATCATCAATGCTTAAAAATCATTACAAGAATGACAATGAACGCGAACTTCGGTGATTCGGATCGGACGGTATCGGGCCGTCTCGGGCGCAGCGGGCGGTGTGACTGTGAATTGCGACGTTGCGAGACTGCGCGATCGGCGATACTGGACTGGAACTCACATGTTTCGATAAAATGACCGGGACTGGGCGCACGGAACGGCAACAATGCTTTCACTTGCTTTGTTTATGTTTGCGTGCGAAATGCGCGGCAAATCACGAATGCAATTTATTTATCTAGCATTTAGTATTTCGTGAATCATTGTTTTGGATAGACGAGGACGAACAACCACCCTAATTTAATTTTACGCGTACGAAATACGTAGTGTAATGTGTTGACTCGCTATAATTAAATTGGGTTTACATACGTTATAGTGAATTTAGTTCAGTTAAATTGCCATGATATACTAAATAGTCATATCTTGCAGCAAATATCACTAATGGAAACATATTGATGATTTCCATAACGATAAATCAATACCTAAATAACCTGCAATGAATGTCACAAACTAAGAAAATTTAAATTACGCGGCCAACTGACAAACTCGACTCATGCCTACTTAAATAACTAAGTAATGATAATTTCACTAAGCCGTTCCGCGATCATTCAGTATCTACTCACAAATGAAGTGACGAGATCTAATACTCAAATAAAAATCATTGATGATTTTGTCATTGTTCCCGTCACCGATATTTTTTTGTCATTGTCATGCAGTCACCGATACAGAAAAATCATCACTCAGCCCATCTCTATTCCGTATCCGGAGGACGGATACGGAGCCTGCGGTGCCTGGCGTACCGGCGCGGGCGTCGCGCAGCAACGCACGCCCTGCGTAGAGCTTCCAGCTCTTGCGACCACCACCTGGCGCGAAGCGCGTCCAGGATGGACTCGGGGCATTGCCACGTCACATATATTGAACATGGCCTCCCGGAACCACTCCGCCTCGTCGTTAATGTCGGCAGGCCTGTCCGGTGATGACACCCAGGCCTGTACGATCAAGGCTTCCAGGAGGAGCTCCCGGTCCAGCCGCTTCAGCGCCCACCTCGGACCACTCGGGGCCTGTCGGACCGGCGCGCTCGAGGTCTGGGTGGAGACGTCAAACCGGATGTACCGGTGATCGGAATAGGTCTCCACCCCCTCTATGACGCGCCAGTCGATTACACGCGGCGAAAGAGCGGGGCTGGCGAACGAAATGTCCACCACTGATTCACCCCGCATCCGCACACACGTGGGGACAGAACCCCGGTTTAGGACGACCAGGCCTGTCTCCAGAGCCCAGTCCTCCACCATCCTGCCCCGTGTGTCCGTAAAGCGGGAACCCCAAGCCAGATTTTTGGCGTTGAAGTCCCCGAGGACGAACACGGGGAGGGAACCGAACCCGACGACGACGACTCTCAACTCCACAAGGGAGTTGTGGAACTCGGCAAGAGTTCGGTTCGGGGAGAAGTATACCCCTACCACGACAATCTCCCCGAACCGTGCTGCCACGCAACCCCGTCCTCTCTTGACAGACTCGAGGGACGGGGTACCAGCGGCGGCCGACGAAATGGTCACTGAGCCGCTCAGGTCCTCCACCCAGTCATCCCTGGGCAGGACAAAGTACGGCTCAGCGACCACGGCGATGTTAATCGACCACTACGCCATGCTCTGGAGCAACAGATCCTGAGCGGCGGCGCAGTGGTTGATGTTCGCCTGGAGGAGGCGTAATGGGGCCGTTACTGACACTCCACACCTCCAAACCTACGACCTACAACTCGTCATACCACTGGGCCACCACTGCTCTCAAAACGGTGAAGGAAAACATCGTGAGGAAATCGGCATGTCCTAGAACCGAAAATTCGAAGACATGTGACATCTACCAGCCCGCACTGGGCCCGCGTGGTGGATTATGGCCCACTCCCTCTCACAGAGAGGAGGCCTGTGTCCCAGCATTCGGAACATTTATAGGCTGATGATGAAATCTACGTTGAAAGACCAGTACCCTAATTGCGTAATAAAACACAGTCACAATCTGTTTCGATTTGAAACAGATTGCTAATCCATTGCTTCATAAGTTGGAAAATAAAACAGCGTAAATAACGCAATTAATGTTGTTGAACTGTCAAAATTAAACAAATTAGGCATAACGAAAAACGAAAACGAATGACGTTTTTGATTACGAATAGTAGATTGTTTGCCAAGGGAGCAAAAACTATTTTTAAGGCGAGAGTGTTTCTTTTTCTTCGATTCAAAGTATGTCACTCGAGCTTAAAATAGTGTTGCTCCCGAGGTGAACACTCTATTTTTTATCACCCTCTATGAGAAAAAAAACGTGTGTGATCCGACCCCCATCAGGAACGAAGTTCCTACTCAAGTAAGTTTTTTTTTAAATTGCTGCCGCCATCGTGGATTTACATTTTGACCTCACTATAGACTTTAGCACCATCGAAAACTATGAAAACGATACCCAAGATGAAAAATTTGAAATTGTTCATAGCCGCCATCTTGGATTTTCATTTTGACCTCACCATCGGCTTTAGCATCCTTAAAAACCATGAAAACGATACCCATGATGATAAATTTGAAAATCTTCAGAGCCGCCTTCTTGGATTTACATTTTGACGACACCATCGGCTTTAGCACCCTTAAAAACCATGAAAACGATACCCATGATGATAAATTTGAAATTGTTCGCAGTCGCCATCTTGGATTTTTATTTTGACCTCACTATCGGCTTTAGCACCCTCGAAAACTATGAAAACGAAACCAATGACAAAAAAAAAACTAAGCCGCCATCTTGGATTTTCATTTTGACCAAATTCACACTTCCTCTCTCTCTTGCCAGCCTGTTACTTGTTCAAACAATGTTCGTGTTTGATCTCTTTGGTAATTGGAACTTTTACTAACAATGTCCACATTCCAAATTCAAATTACTTTTAATCCCTAGGGATTAAAAAGCTATTTTAGTCCCTGTTTACGAAGAACAAACTAGATAGATAGATAGAATATTCTTTATTATGTACCTACTAGCTCTTTTTGAATAGATGTGATAAAAAATAAGTTACGCAATTAGGGTACTGGTCGTTCGTTTCTCTCGTAGTTGAGCTGATGCTTAGGAGACATAATACTCAATTGTATAAAAGTGATCACGATCACACAGTTATTTTGTCAAATTCAGACTAATTAAAATAAGGTATAAGCGTTTTTTTTTTTCAAATAACAATATTATACCATTTTTTAAAATCTACCGTATTTTTTTGAAGTCTACCGTAAGTGTTTATAAACTGGGAACACCGTAATCCATTATTTGGAGTTGGCAACACTGATTATTTAGAGTTGGCAACACTGTTGGTGTCAGTTTACATCACAGACTGTTTACATGTTGATAAGGAGCGACCGGTCAGTGTTGCCACCTTAGCCCTTTTCGGGCTAGATCTAGCTCTTTTTCACTGGTTCAACCCGTTTTCATTCCTTTAGCCCGAAAAAGGTAATCTAGCACTAATTGATAAATTGTTAAGAATCTATCTTAAAGTATAGAGACCCAGCAGGAAATACTCCGTATCAGAATTATTTTATCTTTATCACATTCAAATGCTGATGTGGAACGTGTCTTTAGTTCCATGAACATGATAAAAACAAAAAATCGCAATAAAATGCAACTAAAAACAGTGAAGTCGATTAGATGGGGATTAAAACGTTTAAATCAAATCTGATGCTCTCACCAATTACCTCATGAGGTAATAAAAAAGAGTGGAAGCAATACTCTTTCAAATTTTCTAACATCCGCGATCAACCGCAACCTGTCCGCAACCCTCAACTTCCATAGCTGCAGCTACAAGTACTGAAACAGATTCCTCTGAGGATGATTTTGATTTTTAATCATGTAATCCATTATATATGGCACGAGTACCTACTTAACGAAAATAATTTAAAATACTATAAGTTTTTTAGTGAATATTATTGATTTTTTTTAAAGGGCTAAAGAAAATCAATAATTATTCACAAAAAAGCCTTTCTAGCCCTTTTTCAGCTTCGTAAGTAAGCTCCTCTTCAAAAAGTAAGGTGGCAACACTGTGATCAGTCAAAACGTGAATCACAGTGCATTTTCAAACACGGAAAGGTGTGTATTATTCTTAAATGTTTTCATAGCATAGACCTAGCGATTGTAGGGCGTAACCAACTACTATTTTGTAATCTGATTTCAAAGTTCCCAGTCTCAATTTAGCTGCCACAAAAACTTCGTTAATATGAGCCGTTTACTGTGTTAGCTGGAATGACGTCACCCCAGCTTCCAGTGAGTTTAGGGTTTTGGACTTTATTTAAAAAATTAAGGTATAATAGCAACACAAGGCAAGAAAAACAAATACATAAAAAGAGTTGAAAGTACGATAAAAAAAACTGTGTAAGTCGGGGTGACGTCACCCCAGCTGCTCATGTCGTATCTTTCGAAAGAAAGACAAAACATCATTATGTATTATAATAGCCTAAAAATTAAGGCATAATAGCAGCCAAAGGCAGCGAAATTTTCAAATTTTTTTTAGTCTTTGGTAGTTTCCAGGCAATAAAAAAAAGAAAGTTTCCGCGCCAAAAAAATTTAATGACTGCGTCAGAGGAGCGTTGCCATTTATTTTCTTTATCAGTTTGAAGTAGTTTGAACTAGATTATAGACTGCGAGCCGACTACATAGAACTACTATAATCGTACCTACTATGTTGTCAAGCTTTATATTGGCTTGCTTCGTTCGTATGTATTTTCAGTTACTCCAATTTATTGTCATCTATTTTCAAGAACTTCTTGGCATCTGATTGAACTGAAACTTGGCATACTTAAATACGTCGATATAAAAAAAAATACCATGGAGCTGGTCTGATGATGGACCCGAGGATGGCCATATGAATTCCTCAACTAAATAAGATAGCGTCGTTGAGTTTAGGCTCGTTGGTTTTTTTTTTAACAAGAACTGAATAAGATGGTGTCCAGGGTCTGATGATGGAGCAGGAAAGTGGCCATTGAAACTCCTCAATCAAACATGATAGCACAATCGTGATTGAACTCATTGGTTATGTATTGCCAAGTGCTATTAGACAAGGTAGTGTCCAGGACCTGATGGTGGAGCCGGAAGTTGTCCATAGGAACTCCTCAATCAAACAAGATAGCAACATCGTGTTTGGACTCACTGGTTATGTATTGACAAGTACTACTACTATTACACAAGGTGATGTCCAGGGTCTGTTGATGTAGCCGGAAGTTGACCATAGGAACTCCTCAATCAAACAAGATAGCACAATCGTGATTGGAATCATTGGTTATGTATTGCCAAGTGCTATTAGACTAGGTAGTGTCCAGGACCTGATGGTGGAGCCGGAAGTTGTCTATAGAAACTCCTTAATCAAACAAGATAGCAATATCGTGTTTGGACTCATTGGTTATGTATTGTCAAGTACTATTACACTAAGTTGTGTCCAGGGTCTGGTGATGAAGCCAAAAGTTGGCTTTAGGAACTCTCCCAATCTAACAAGATAACCCCATCGTGGTTGGACTCATTGGATATGTATTGACACGTGCTATTAAGTACAATGGGTAGTATCTAGGCATGATGATGGAGCTACAACTGGGTCACGGGCACTCCTCAACCAAACAAGATAGCCCTATTTTGTTTCAGCCATTTGGATTTGTTTTGACAAGTAGGTACGTTAGGTATCCCAAAGTGTATTCCAGGATCAAATGATGCAGCTGGAAGCTTGCCGTAGGATTTCCTCAACTAAACAAGATAGCCTCTTTGTGTTTGGGTTCGTTTGTTTTGTCTTGAAAAAAAAACTATAGCCAAAGGTGTAGTCCAGAGTTTGATTATATGTATAGACGGAAGGTGGCCACAGGAACTCCTTGACCTAACAAGATAGCCCTGTAACCCTGCTACCAGCATTGAGTAAAATATATGAAAAAAATCATGCTAGACCAGATGTTCTCACATTTTAATTCAAATGGGATTTTACATAGTCACAAGTTTGGTTTCACGAAAGGTAGGTCAACGACTGACGCAGGAGTAAAACTCATCAGTCACATTTTGGAATCCTGGGAGAAGTCCCAGGATGCAATTGGTATTTTCTGTGACCTCTCAAAAGCGTTTGACTGCGTTGACCACAATACACTGATCTGTAAATTACACAACTATGGATTTTGTGGAAAAAGCTGCTGATCTTGTTCTTTCCTATCTATCAAACAGGGAGCAAAAAGTAAACGTTAATGGGGCGACGTCTTCGGGGTCTCAAGTTAAAATGGGCGTGTGTCAAGGTTCAATTCTGGGCCCTTTCTTATTTATAGTTTATATAAATGATCTTCCTTACATGATGGCTAACTTATCGGATATAATTCTATTTGCTGACGACACTTCTCTTATTTTTGAAATAGACAGGAAAGATACAAATGTCTTACATGTCAACGATAGTCTGGCTGTTCTTTCAAAATGGTTCGCAGCTAATAATCTTTTACTTAATGCGAACAAAATTAAATATATTAGGTCCTCATTACCAAATGATCCTCAAATAGGTCTAAATCTAAAACTTGATGGCAAAAAACTAGATGCAATAACGGAAACTATATTCTTAGGAATTACTTTAGATTCAAAATAGCAATGGGGCGCCCACATTATTAAGTTCAGCTGCATATGCAGTAAGAAAAATAAGGCAGTTGACTGATATAGCCACAGCTAGGTTAGTATACTTTGCTTATTTCCACAGTATTATGTCTTATGGCGTTCTGCTGTGGGGATCGGCAGCTGACGTAGATTCAGATTTCATTTTACAAAAGAGGGCAATCCGCGCAATCTATAAAACGGGTCCTCGCGAGTCTCTGGTCCCAAATTACCATGTTTATTTTATTGTTTACATTCGTCCTTGACATATTCATCCTATTATTTGACATTATATACTTTTTTTTTTTTTGGGTGGTAAATTATCAAATAACTTCTCCCGCTCTGGGCGGAGCGGGAGGGTGTGTCAGACTCTTACTGACTAAAACCCACCCGTTTTCCTTCGGTTGCCCTGTTGCCGGGGGCCACGATGTCCTTTTCGGCCCTAGCGGCAGGCATTGGCCCTAGCAGACCCCGTCAATTCTGCTGACATCTCTTTGAGGCGCGCGTGGAACACAACGCGCCGTCGACCCGGGCGCCGGCCTGGTCCTTATCGGACGGTGAGCTACCCATTGCTCACCGTCCGCAAGCCCGCGCCTACGGTGACCGGAAATCGGCTCGCGATTCCAGTCCGGGAAGTCTCCTCCTGCGGCGGTTAAGGGCGTGAGGGCGCGAATTTTGCCTCTCCCTCACGCGTTCCGCAGAAGGAGGTGACGGGCTGCCATTTCCTCTCGCTCCGTACCATGGCCTGAACCAGGGCCGGACGCGAGAGATCACCGCCGCCGATCGCCTCCACGAGGACACGGCGATGCTCCGCCCAAGCCGGGCAGACCTCCACCGTATGCTCCACCGTGTCTTCCGGGCGATCCACACAATGGTGACACCCGGGCGTTTCCTCCCGCCTTATCCTGAACAGGAACCTCCCGTGACATTATATAGGTACCTACGATTTAATTTCAACTCTTTATTAGTGGCTTTTGTAGACATGATAATTATTCAGATTTATTAGTTGTAATAGCAATCAATAGCAATCAATTTGACTGCCTCGTTGGTCTAGTGGTCGCAAGCGCTACTGCTGAGCATGAGGTTCTGGGTTCGATTCTCGGGTCGGGCAAAGTGTTATTGGGTTTTTCTATCTGGAATTTCTCAGTAGCAGACCGGAGTCTGGATTTGTGCCCGGTTGATGGCAATAGGTCGCCCCCTATTACATGGGACTTAAACATAACTGGCGAAATGTGGGTGTATCTACTACAGGTACACCTCTGCCCAACCCTTCGGGGAAACAAGGCGTGATGTTATGTATTAGCAATCATGTAAAATAGGTTTTTATTTATTTATTTATCTCTTGTATAGATTCTTTTCTATTTTGTGAATGTCAGAACGCGGTAGGCTTAGTGGACTGTATATCTGTTGACCATTTTCTACTTTGTTAAGTACCATTGAAAGACCTACACTGTCCTCCCATACCTAGTTACACTGTTATTTGAAAGTATTGTAAAAGCCAATTATTTTTAAAAGAGTAACCGTGGAGTTTCTTGCCGGCTCTTCTCCATAGGAAACGACCAATTGGAACCGTGCACCTAGCTTCTGATGTTTCATAAATGTCCCTGTAGGTTTAAGTATGTGAAATAAAATATTTTGAATTGAATTGAATTTGAACTTTTTGAGAAATTTTGATCTGCATTTTCGGATTTTGTAAAAAAAAAAGCGTTGGTGCAGTCATCAAGAAAATAGGCAGCTTTTACAAAAACTTTTTTTGATGCCAATCGATCCTGTTTCTTATACGGATCAAAAACTCTAGGATAATTAGGACATCAGCCTCTGTAATTGTTTCGTAGATTTTAATGTTGTTGTGCTATTAGTTTTTACCCGTTTTAAACAGTTCTGGCTGCGGTAACGTTACCCTGGCCAGAAGTTTTTTTATTAATGATATTGAAATAAATTTTAACTACATATCGTCTCTGGAGAGGCAAAATTACTTAACCGCCATATAAATAGTATGGCGGCTTTCCAGTGACGATATACAGGTCGTCCCAAAGTTATGGGACATGAAGGGAAAGTAGGTACCTTAAATATCGTAGATAGGGTATTTTGCTGAAAGAAGACATTATGTTATTTTTAAAAGTTAGTAATTCTGCATTCAAAGATTTTCTAAAAATTACTTGCCTCGTCTGGGAATCGAACCGACTTAAATGTAAAAAAAAAACACCCCTACTTTTATGATGCCAATCGAAAGAATGGCCAAAAAATAATAACTCTTCTTAAGTAACATAGTATTTTAAAAGAAAGAAACAGCGTGAAATTAATCATTTTAATCAAATTAAAAACATACATGAAACTGCCGTACCTAGTCAATTAAGTGGGTATTTTTTTTGTAAATTAATTAATTAAATGCTCAAAATGTGATCCCTCTTGTCTTACGCAAATCGCCAATCTTTTAATGAGTCCACTGCCTGTTGATTTTCTTATCACAATTCTGTTTGTAACTCGCCCGTTCTCGTATCGTTTTTTGTATAGCATATCTTTCACGTATCCCCAAAAGAAGAAATCTACGGGCGAGTTACAAACAGAACTGTGCCATATCATATCGAGTATTCACCATAAAATGATAAGAATCGACGGCGATTTGCGTAAGACAAGAGGGATCACATTTTGAGCATTTAATTAGTTAATTTACAAAAAAAATACCACTTAATTGACTACGGCAGTTTCATGTATGTTTTTAATTTGATTAAAATGATTAATTTCACGCTGTTCCTTTCTTTTAAAATACTATGTTACTTAAGAAGAGTTATTATTTTTTGGCAATTCTTTCGATTGGCATCATAAAAGTAGGGGTGTTTTTTTTTACATTTAAGTCGGTTCGATTCCCAGACGAGGCAAGTAATTTTTAGAAAATCTTTGAATGCAGAATTACTAACTTTTAAAAATAACATAATGTCTTCTTTCAGCAAAATACCCTATCTACGATATTTAAGGTACTTTCCCTTCATGTCCCATAACTTTGGGAATGTTTGAAAGAGCCTTTACATTTGCGGTTGAAAAAACATGTTTTTGTTTTTCAATGTTGATCATGTTAGTCATGAACTCATGACATATTTCTTTTTTAAATGGCCCATTTTATACGTGAGAAAAGAAAATTTACAAAAACAATTTAATTATGATTTAATTAAAAAGCTTAATTATTATTTAATTGTTACATTTTCAATATAAAAAATCAATTTGCTAACTAATCCGAAAGTTAATGATGAAAATATTTAATTTAAAATGCTAAACTATATTTTTTTTTATAGATTTTTGGAAACAAATAATTAGAAATGGGTATATCGATAAAAATAGAAGAAATTGGAGACCTAAACTTCAAAATAAAAACATCTGGAAGTATTTCGAACATAATAACAGACACAGATAGAAACAAATTTGGACTAAGCGACAACAATTTGAAAGAAGCGGTTAGAAGTCACAAAGGACAGAGGCCAACAGACGTTTACCTTCGCAGCCCAACCCCCTGGGGTGACATGTACTCCACCTACAACCTGGATCAGACTGAGAACATAATAGAAGTAAAAAAGACGAAAGTGGTAGACGTGTCGAGCCGCCCGGTTATTATCAAGAGACAAACTTTTGAAAATAATAACCCCTCGGTATCGGCGACATTCAGCACCTCCATTGAGGAAACGGTTTCCAACTCAGTGTCATCTTCATGGACAAATGAGAACAACTTATCGGTCAGTCAGTCGATTGGTTACGATATCAAGGCTCTCAGGGGTGAAACTTCTCTGAGTTATTCGCGGGGTTGGGGCAGTACTGAGACCAAATCGAAATCGGTAACTTTCAAATCGGGATCCTCGAGCCAGATGACGTTGAATCCTGGACAATCCGCGACCGTTAAGTTGACAGCTAACAAGAAAATTGCCAAAATAGAAATCACCTATGAGTGTCATTTGGAAGGCGACGTGGGAATAAATTATCATGAAAGGTACAAGGGATTTCATTTTCATTTCGTGCCGATCGAGAATATTTTGGATGCCGGCGGGATTGAGAATTCGGTTATTGTTAAAGAATTTATTGAACTGGAGATGTACAGTGACTCTAGTATTATTGTAAATTAATTTATTTTTGTAATTGTATGTAGTAATTTTTTTTAAATAAATTAATAATTTGTCTGTAAATTATTTTTTTGCTATTTGAAAATTAATTTATAAATAATCAGTTAAGTTCTGAGAGCAAATGAGTGTGCGCGATTTATCAGTAGATTAATTTTTTTTTAATTGTCCAATGACAGATCATGAAAGACCACGTCAAAATCAAGATCACAACGTAATTTTAAACTCGCTGTGATACTGAGTCATCAATCACATATTATCGTGAACTTAAAGAAATCTTGCATCATTTGGTAAGTAGTTTAGTTTAGCACATAAAATGAATCGCTAAATGTGTTGCCAAGCTCAAAACTCGAGAAAAACTGCACCAAATTGGATAATTCTTTTTTAGAACGAAGTAAACTTTCAGAAACTGTCACGCTAAAAAGTGTTAATACTTGCGACTGTCTTCTAATTCAAAGAGAAAGAGAGAGAGAGAGAGAGAGAACGCCAGCAGAAAAAACAAAAGAAAAGAGTAAAGTGATTACAGTGTCGTGGGATAAAATTGTACACATCGGCCCGAGTAGGATACTAAGAGAGAGAAAAAGTGTGAATTTGGTCAAAATGAAAATCCAAGATGGCGGCTCTGAAAAGGTTAAAATTTTTCATCATAGTCATCGTTTTCATGGTTTTCAAGGGTGTTAAAGCCGATAGTGGAGTTGAAATGTAAATCCATGATGGCGGCTGCAAAAAAAAATGTTTTTGTTTTAAATCATACTAAGAAAAACTATAGAAAGAACTTCATTCCCGCGCTCTTTCCACCCCCCGATGACGCGGACGCCCCAGCGCAGACCTTAGAGGCCGGAACACAGCTCGCAACTACAAATCGAGATGTTTGCAAAATTCAATTCCAAGCACGTTGCGCTATTGACAATTATTGCTTGACGCGATAGCACTACTAGCTTTCGAAAATTTATGATAAATTTGGATGTGTTCCGTAATACAAAAAAATATGAATTAAAAATTTAATGTATTTTTTTTTCGATAATTTGTAACTTGATAACATAAACTATGCTTCTGTGGAAACAATATTACAAATATTGTTGTTTATAATATAGAAAACACAATATGAAAACATGTCATTTACGCTGTAAAAATGTACGAAATGCAATTCGCTTACACTTCATTTAAAGGTAAGTTTTTGGAAATAAAAAGACGTAGGAGCCTAGATAAATACTGTCTCAATCCGAATATCAACATAATATGGTGGAAATATGCTCAAATTGCAAATGATTGATGTATTACGTTTGTATGGACAATTCATGCGTCGCCGCATTCTTAAGAGACCAATAAATCCAAACCGCGTGGTGTGTCAAGTCTCATCTTTAGTGGCACGCAGTATAGGTAGGGTTGGTAGGTTGGGTAGGTAGCAGTAGCGAAGGCTCATGTTATGGACGAGGGAAGCCGGAGCAGCAAAAAACAAATTATTCCATTATGAGCTTCATGCTAATTCGTCAAAATAATTCTATTCCTACCAATCCCGAACTCATAAAACAGCTACGAATATGTTTTAAAAACCCTATATTCTATAAACAACTACAATCTAAGAAAAGTAAACACGGGAACAATACATTTTATTAAATTTACGACTGCCAGTCAGTCATTCATATTTATCGTAAAGGGAAACATTTAAATGTTTGAACGAACCATCGCGGCGTTTGTAATTTATAGTCATTTATTTTCAAAACTTAACCTTGAAAAGCATGTTTCTTCACAAAGTAAGTAATCTGTCAAACGACATTCTAAAACTATGAATGCCGCCATCCTAATAAGATCGTACTAATTATTTTCAAATCTACTCTAAATAAGTAATTTCAGCTTATTAAACTATCTACTTACCCCAATACCTAATTACAACGTACTTTATTTTCATATCCAATAAACTCAAAACACTATGTTAATCACTGTCCTATAACTACAAACAAATATTAATACTACTAGTAATGATAAACTAATGAATTGAATAAATACTGTGCGAAAAAAATGCAAATTAATATGGTTCTAATGCGATTACGTCAAAAAGCAACCACACATTGTCATACGAATAATGAAATGTTTACGAACTCCGAACTCCTAGCCAGTATTACGAAATTCAACGAAAACTACCGAATCAAATGCGTGTGCCAGAAAGAGGTGGTGCAATAGCAATAATTCCTTCTCGCTCCCGCGCGCACGTTTCTGCTACTATGTGCCTACAATAACTCGCTACAGACCGGCTTACCCGGCTCATAGAAACCGCGGTATCACGTGACCGAAGTGACGTCATGATGACTTTATTTTTTGTAAGGAAATTTAATTTAGCATAAGCCGGACGCGCCTACGAGTTATTTTAGCGCAGTGTTTTGTTGTTGGGTTATTAAGACAATTTTTAATGTATGTAGGCGTTTTGTAATAGGTATTTTAATTTTATGGTGTATCAAATACTTATAGTTTGATTATTCAATGACGATAGAGTGGTTGTGTTCCGAATTTCCAAAGGGAAGCCGGTAGGAATCGGCTTATATGGACGTTTCGCCCCTGGTAGGTAGATAGTTGCTGCGCCGTAGATAAGTAGGTACTTAGTGCTACCCGTGCGAAGCCGGGGCAGGCAGCTAGTAATTATTAAAATAAAATAAATGTATTTATTCACTACAACAGGTAACAATTAGGTATACACAAATAAACATTATTTTCAGATAAAATGGCAATCATTGTGAGAATAGAAGAACTATCCGATGGTCGTTTTAGTGATTAATTTACGGGGTACATAGCAAAAACAGAGACAATATTTCATGAGTTTGAAGATTACCGAGGTCGTCATGGCCTACACGATACGCGAATACGACTTTACAGCTGAGAAACAATACAACGATAAGTGGAAAGTCAACTGCGATGTCAACACAGAACACATACTTATGTCAATGTGGATGATTTATAAATAAAACGATTTGTTTAACATATTATTATTTTTTCCGTCGATAAAATTAAGCATATCACATTCCCTCATTTCGATATGTGCATATTATAAAGACTCACACTGTATTGTTAAATATGTATAAAAGGAACCCTAGAACACACTACAGTATTGTTTGAATTTTTTGAATTTCGTCCATTAGCTGATACTATGACGTCCGCAAATTGAGGAACCTTACAAACAACCTTTGAGTTTTATGCTCGTGCTGCTTGTGGTGACTGATCGTCTTGGTGACCATTGTTTTGTTATTGTTATTTTATTAAATGTTTATTTTTCACTTCGATGGTGCCAGTTTATCATTGGTGAGTTCGAGTTACAGCTATAATAGCTAGGTATATATAAACGGGCAAGCCCTTTATGACTGGAGGCTTTCATTCAAGTACCTATTAAAAGTTCTGTTTACTTTTTAGTTTTTATTTTCGCTCTGGACCAAACATGGGTTGAGCCAAACATTATTCAGCGATGTAATCCACCAACTTATAATATGCTTGGCTGCATATTGCGTGCGCTTTATACAAGATTAAAATTTCATTACATTCAGTTGAATTAAGTGGGGAGGTATTTTGTTGTAACATTTTAAACAGTACCCCATGAAAGATGAGTCCACTTTAGCCAGCCTGAAACCTGTATCCTAATTACGTAATACGCGATCTATCACAATCTGTTTCGATTGGAAACATTGCTAACCCATTGCTTCATAAGTTGGAAAAAAATAATCTGCTAACAATGTAAATAACGTAATGAATGTTGTTGAACTGGCAAAATGAAACAAATTAGTCATAATCGTTTACGAAAATAAATTACGTAATTAGGGTACTGGTTGAACTAATTGGTCCCTATTTCTAATTATGTCTTTCACATCTTTTATTTAAAAGATGTAGGTAGATTTTTCCTGCCTGCAGGTGCATGATGTTTTCATAGATAATTATATTGACAAGGTACCGTCATGATGTTAATATCTGTAAACAGTTTCCTTAGAGAGTCGCGCCTGCGAAGGCCATATATGGCTCTGATGGCTCTTTTCTACAGAATAAAATTAGACTCGATGTCTGCAGCACGTCCGGCTCCATAGTAAAATACCGTACGACATAATACGATGAAAGTAACTAAAATAGAGTAGCCTCTGTATATATGGTACCTATGCTCCACAGACCCAATATTACGAAATCGAAACAGATTGTATTGTGTTGCATTACGCAATTAAGGTACAGATCACATCTACTATCTTAACAGTATTCGTACCGGTCTTGGTACGAATACTGTTAAGATGGTAGAGTAGATGTGATTTACGATAAATATGAATGACTGACTGGCAGTCGTAAATTTAATAAAATGTATTGTTCCCGTGTTTACTTTTCTTAGATTGTAGTTGTTTATAGAATATAGGGTTTTTAAAACATATTCGTAGCTGTTTTATGAGTTCGGGATTGGTAGGAATAGAATTATTTTGACGAATTAGCATGAAGCTCATAATGGAATAATTTGTTTTTTGCTGCTCCGGCTTCCCTCGTCCATAACATGAGCCTTCGCTACTGCTACCTACCCAACCTACCAACCCTACCTATACTGCGTGCCACTAAAGATGAGACTTGACACACCACGCGGTTTGGATTTATTGGTCTCTTAAGAATGCGGCGACGCATGAATTGTCCATACAAACGTAATACATCAATCATTTGCAATTTGAGCATATTTCCACCATATTATGTTGATATTCGGATTGAGACAGTATTTATCTAGGCTCCTACGTCTTTTTATTTCCAAAAACTTACCTTTAAATGAAGTGTAAGCGAATTGCATTTCGTACATTTTTACAGCGTAAATGACATGTTTTCATATTGTGTTTTCTATATTATAAACAACAATATTTGTAATATTGTTTCCACAGAAGCATAGTTTATGTTATCAAGTTACAAATTATCGAAAAAAAAATACATTAAATTTTTAATTCATATTTTTTTGTATTACGGAACACATCCAAATTTATCATAAATTTTCGAAAGCTAGTAGTGCTATCGCGTCAAGCAATAATTGTCAATAGCGCAACGTGCTTGGAATTGAATTTTGCAAACATCTCGATTTGTAGTTGCGAGCTGTGTTCCGGCCTCTAAGGTCTGCGCTGGGGCGTCCGCGTCATCGGGGGGTGGAAAGAGCGCGGGAATGAAGTTCTTTCTATAGTTTTTCTTAGTATGATTTAAAACAAAAACATTTTTTTTTGCAGCCGCCATCATGGATTTACATTTCAACTCCACTATCGGCTTTAACACCCTTGAAAACCATGAAAACGATGACTATGATGAAAAATTTTAACCTTTTCAGAGCCGCCATCTTGGATTTTCATTTTGACCAAATTCACACTTTTTCTCTCTCTTAGTATCCTACTCGGGCCGATGTGTACAATTTTATCCCACGACACTGTAATCACTTTACTCTTTTCTTTTGTTTTTTCTGCTGGCGTTCTCTCTCTCTCTCTCTCTCTTTCTCTTTGAATTAGAAGACAGTCGCAAGTATTAACACTTTTTAGCGTGACAGTTTCTGAAAGTTTACTTCGTTCTAAAAAAGAATTATCCAATTTGGTGCAGTTTTTCTCGAGTTTTGAGCTTGGCAACACATTTAGCGATTCATTTTATGTGCTAAACTAAACTACTTACCAAATGATGCAAGATTTCTTTAAGTTCACGATAATATGTGATTGATGACTCAGTATCACAGCGAGTTTAAAATTACGTTGTGATCTTGATTTTGACGTGGTCTTTCATGATCTGTCATTGGACAATTAAAAAAAAAATAATCTACTGATAAATCGCGCACACTCATTTGCTCTCAGAACTTAACTGATTATTTATAAATTAATTTTCAAATAGCAAAAAAATAATTTACAGACAAATTATTAATTTATTTAAAAAAAATTACTACATACAATTACAAAAATAAATTAATTTACAATAATACTAGAGTCACTGTACATCTCCAGTTCAATAAATTCTTTAACAATAACCGAATTCTCAATCCCGCCGGCATCCAAAATATTCTCGATCGGCACGAAATGAAAATGAAATCCCTTGTACCTTTCATGATAATTTATTCCCACGTCGCCTTCCAAATGACACTCATAGGTGATTTCTATTTTGGCAATTTTCTTGTTAGCTGTCAACTTAACGGTCGCGGATTGTCCAGGATTCAACGTCATCTGGCTCGAGGATCCCGATTTGAAAGTTACCGATTTCGATTTGGTCTCAGTACTGCCCCAACCCCGCGAATAACTCAGAGAAGTTTCACCCCTGAGAGCCTTGATATCGTAACCAATCGACTGACTGACCGATAAGTTGTTCTCATTTGTCCATGAAGATGACACTGAGTTGGAAACCGTTTCCTCAATGGAGGTGCTGAATGTCGCCGATACCGAGGGGTTATTATTTTCAAAAGTTTGTCTCTTGATAATAACCGGGCGGCTCGACACGTCTACCACTTTCGTCTTTTTTACTTCTATTATGTTCTCAGTCTGATCCAGGTTGTAGGTGGAGTACATGTCACCCCAGGGGGTTGGGCTGCGAAGGTAAACGTCTGTTGGCCTCTGTCCTTTGTGACTTCTAACCGCTTCTTTCAAATTGTTGTCGCTTAGTCCAAATTTGTTTCTATCTGTGTCTGTTATTATGTTCGAAATACTTCCAGATGTTTTTATTTTGAAGTTTAGGTCTCCAATTTCTTCTATTTTTATCGATATACCCATTTCTAATTATTTGTTTCCAAAAATCTATAAAAAAAAATATAGTTTAGCATTTTAAATTAAATATTTTCATCATTAACTTTCGGATTAGTTAGCAAATTGATTTTTTATATTGAAAATGTAACAATTAAATAATAATTAAGCTTTTTAATTAAATCATAATTAAATTGTTTTTGTAAATTTTCTTTTCTCACGTATAAAATGGGCCATTTAAAAAAGAAATATGTCATGAGTTCATGACTAACATGATCAACATTGAAAAACAAAAACATGTTTTTTCAACCGCAAATGTAGATAGTAGATGTGATCTGTACCTTAATTGCGTAATGCAACACAATACAATCTGTTTCGATTTGAAACAGATTGCTAATCCATTGCTACATAAGTTGAAAAAAAAATCTGCTCAACAACGTAAATAACGCAATGAATATTGTTGAACTGTCAAAATTAAACAAATTAGGCAAAATAAAATTGATTACGAAAATAATTTACGCAATTAAGGTACTGATATCTTTGTGGCGTGTGGCACATCACTTTCGGGATAGGATGTTACCAAGTTATTTTAATGAATGAGTTTGCAGGATTTTGATACTCGAATGGTAGATATTTTAGTAAACATTCTTAAATTGTGGGACCTCTACCGGTCCACTATGTCAGTCCCTGCACTAACAGGGTTAAATTCTGCTTACCCAGAAGGGTCAAAAAATTTATTTGTATTTGACCTAGAAATGAACTCCTTTGTTTCACACACACACACACATACAGACTTATTTTGTGTTATATGTACACATGTACAGTAAGCGCTCAAAAGTGCATAAGCACGCTAAGAGTCGTATTGCTGTGAACACGCGGTGTAGTCCGTACATTTGCATGTGTAAACAGTCAGACGTCTGTGGTGTGAGTGCCGTACACACACCACAGAGAACGCAGTTTTGCACTACACACTGTCGTATCGTCACGGTTCGCGGGCGCCGCACTTATATTTCCATCACTTTTGTTAGCACGCATCATACGCGTGACCTTGGCCAGTGTATCGCATTGCTAAAATTCGAAAGTAAATTATATGTGCAGATAGCAGAAGGCGTTAAGCGTTGGTCTTAGATTCAAGATGGCTAAGGTTCTAATCTCGTAAATCACAGCGCTGTTTTTGCAAATATTATTATTTTTGTTTGCAATAATAATATTTTTAAATATTCCTGCCTATTTATTAATGTTGTTATTGCAATAAAGGGTTTAGAATAAAAAATGCGTGATATGTTGTAATAAAAAATAAATAATATTTATTCGTTATATTTATTTTACTTAAGTATAGTTAACAAACTGCTACAATTATTTATCATTACTTCACCTGAATAATATGTGAAATAGATGTCTAGAAACTTTAGAAGCCATTTGTATTATTTTGACATATTTAAATTTTGAAATGTTTTAAATTTTAAATGGACTTTTTTCACCATAAATATAATGCTTTGATCATTGTCGAAGTAATTAAGCAATAAATAAGAATATTACTAATATTACTACTTAAAATGTAAAAAATCTACTGACAAAATTGTTGATTTTAAGGATAAGTATAGCCAGTTTGTTCATGTTAATTAATTTAAATTTTATTTGGCTTTAGTAAATGTTGGTTGGTAGGTATTGAGGTTATAGCTTAAGTATTCATTTTCTTTACGAAAAGAAGATTGAAACCAAACCTCAAATTTTAATCCTAAAATAATAATATTGCTAAAATATTAAACAATTTCGGCCGGCATATCTGCAAGGAATACGACAAACACCCTATTGAAACGTGCTTAAAAAATTCGTTACCATAAATTCATGCAATAACGAATCTGTTGTTTATTAAGTTGGTACGGTCAATATTTTAAGGTCAAAAACGGTTTTCTAGCTGGTCTTCAGTGATGCAAGCCTTCAGAGTGCACGGCGAACGGTTCATAATGACGTGTTTTTAATAATTCAGCAAAATATCTCGTTGGTATGAAACCATTTGTTTCATATTCATTCACCATTTGACGTCGCTGCTACTCAATAATAAGCCCCTTCCTCATATCTCTTAACCCTCACAGTATTTCTCTAGAACAAAGAAAAACATTGTTTTTATTACATATAAATACCTAATTATTTATTATTCACTAATCGAATTAAACCTCATAGTGAATTTAAAACTTTAAAGTCATCTTCTGTCTCAACAATACCTTTGTTCTATCAACCTTTGATTAAGATTTATGTTTAGTAAAATATGAAATATATAAATAATAACACTTACACTTAGTCCGGTTTCATTAGATATTCACTTCACTTTTACGCAGCGCAATAATATTCCCTGATCTGATCTGATCTTTTCAATATATTTTATGCCTGCTTTTTGAAAATAATAACCACAACACTGCGCTAAATACTCGTCACCAATATTATCCACGAACCAACAAAATTCTATTAATTGAATACTCGTAACGAATTGTAACTGTCTACCCTACAGAAATCGAAATAATTTACTTAGTTTTCTGTGGTCTACCTGCTAAACTTTAATATTTATGTGAACAAGACGAATGAAACAAAAAACGAATGATGATTATCGAACTAGTCATTGGTTGCAGACAAAGGGAGTGTGTGTGTGTAATGTGCGTGTCTACAGTATTGTAACAACTTATAGAAGAAGGTCGTAAGTCAAACCGAAGCGTCAGTCTATTGCTTTGTGAGATTGCTTATGGACTTTTGGTCGGTACTGTACCTAGCACACTCTCGTTTAAATTAAATATTTCTAAGGGCCAGCACACATCTGGCGAAACGCAGCACAGCGCGGTTTTCATTGCCAAACAAACATCAACCTTCTGGATGTTGAAATAAAATTTAAAATAAGTGCATCATAGCGGACAAGTGTGCTTCTCAGGTTATTTATTTTTACTTTGTTTTGAGAAATGCAATGTTGATATTTCTTTGAAAAACTACGCTGCACTGTGCTTCACGAGATGTGCGCCCTAAGTGTGGGTAGATGCGAGGCGAATTTACCCATCCCTCTTCCTGGTGTAGTCATCCTTCCTTATTTGTCTTGCACTTACTTGGCAATAACACACTGGTGCCGATTCCCTTGTTCACAAACTAAACTAAATTTAAGTTCAGTGCATCTTTTTCTTTCTATTTCATTAAGAAAAGGACAAAAGATAAATTTTAGTTTAGTCCTGTCAAATTAATCAGCGCATGTCACTACTCCATACAAGTTTAGACGCGATTAAAAACTTGCCTACTAAAATTACACTTTACTCTTAGAAAAAGTACAAAAAGCTTATCTAAGGTACCTTTATAAACGTTTGAATGGTTATTATCCGTTTATGTACCCTTCGAATTTTCTTTTAGGCTGCTTAGGGTACAATTCTCTAGAGGTTAGAAGAAAAAATGACCAAATCATTAATATGTGTAAGATCCTTCACGGAAAAACCGATGCTCCTGAACTGCATTATGAACTGTCCCATCTTTTTGCTCCGATAAACTATAACCGTGGAAGGAGGCATAGATTATTATTCGCCGTGCCTCGGAGTCGAACCGTCGCTCGATCCCAGTCTCCCGTCCCTCGCACACTCTCTGCGCTCAACGCTCTCTTGGATGCTAAGCCTGACTGTGATGTGTTCGCGGATGAATGGAAGAAGATCTTGTCAGTATGTCTGGAGTATTGTGAGATGAGCGTATGACTGTCGAGTAGTTGTATACTTATGTTTACTGTACCTTAATAATCTGTTGTCTTTAACTATTGTAATTGGCCTTGGCCGTTTTATGTTAAATAAATAAATAAATAAATAAATAAATACGTCAATTTACGTCAAGCGTTGATTAATTTTACAGTACTAAACAAAAATTTATCTTCTGTCCTTTTCTTAATGAAATAGAAAGAAAAAGATGCACTGAACTTAAATTTAGTTTAGTTTGTGAACAAGGGAATCGGCACCAATAGTCGTGTTTCCCACGGAACATTAAGATAAATAAACGTTAAAACGTCTAAACGTTTTTTCCGCAGTCAACTAATTATGGACATATGCGAACGGAAATCACATGCATACGTAGTAAGAAAAGTGTATATAACACGATGCTATAATAGCACCGTCTTGAACGCAAATCATGTAAAAAGCGCATTTTTTTTTTCTTATCTTATATTTTATCGAGTATAAAATATTATCTGTTATCATATACTTATTGCCCATCATATCTGTGTATTTTTAAACAGTATCAAAATTTTACGAGAAACAAGTGTGCCGGAACTCGAAAGTGTTTAAAAATGTTTCACCTGAGAAAAATACCAAAAAGTTTTGCAGTGTGTTTTAGACTACTGTCTTCACAAGCGAAGCCTCTAGTAGGTGTATCAGTGGATACTGAAGGGATAGCGACGCTGCAGCTGCAGAAGGCGCCAGTTAACAGCTTCAGTCTCGAATTATTGCAGACCTTACATGAGTCGATTTGTGAAGTAGAGAAAAATAAATGCAAAGGCATAGTTCTGACTTCGGTAAGTCTAATTTGTTTGAGACTAACACATACCTCAATTTACCTCATAGTACGGTAGGTACTTAATATTATATCTAGATATATGTATTGTGTATCTCTTTAACGGGAACACCCAATTACTCCGAAATATTTTATTCCGAATTTCGATGTTCCGATTTTCAAAAGTCCGAATTTACTGTCTGTATTTTTAATTATAATGTCTATTATTAAAAATCACGAAATTTATTTTCCCGAAAGTCGTAAATACGATTTGTTTGTTTTCCGAAAATCATACGTTCGAAGAATCAAATACTCGATGGGTTCTCCGTCCGAAAAACGACATTCCGATTTTCAATACTTCGAATAAACTGCTAAAATTAGGATTCTGTTTCTGATTCAATCAGTATAATATGCAGTTACGGTACTCCCTTCTTCTTCTAAAATTGTTTGACCGGAAATCAATATCTATATCGTAATCGTTTGCTATAGACTTTAGTAACCATAATGTTCAAAAATCCGAAATTTTCTTTTACGTAATTAGTACTATTCTGTCTTGATATCGAGGACTATAATAATGGAATCTCCTAATTTTTCATGAAATACAGTCATATGTCCTAAGTACCTATTGTATTAAATAATGTGTATTATTCCGACTGTTCATTTATAATAAAATTGTTAGTCGTAAAACATTTTCAAAAAATTAGGTTTTTTAGTGACAGAAACGAACCTAAATCCGACTCCGCGCAGTCTTGTCTGCCCTACCCCTAGAGTGTAATTTAGAATCGCGTAGGAGCGGAGGGGCGAGGCGGCTCGCGAGTTGAGGAGCAGGTGGTGAGTGTTAAACCATCTGCGACGATAAGCTCGCGTGGGACTGCCAGAGCCCCGCAGCGCCGGAGCCGTGTATTTTGCTTGCATGCTGCATGCATGGTGTATGCTTGTTTGCATGCTTCTTATAGATAAATAATAACCACATGTTCTCAATCAACTGTTTTATTGAGTAAAACATGCAGCGCCGGAGCCGTGACAAAAGCCATATTGCTTTTGCATCTTTACTATTTATGTATTGTATCATTTGGATTTGGCAAAATAATAAACATGTGCCACGGCAACGGCTGCCGAGCCCCTCTATTGTTGGTGAATAATTTGGGTTAGGTTAGGTTAGAACTGTGACCAGCGAAAGAAAATATATTTTTTTATTTCGGAATTCTAATTAATCGGTACTTTAATAATCGGAATTCATATTTTTGATGTTTCGAATTATCATTAAGTTGGACTTTTTGTTATTCGATCTATTGAAACTCGGTATTTTGAGAATAGTAGGTAATTATAAACGTCAGGAATTTTGAAATTTTGGAATTATAAAAATAGGATAAATGATAAATCGGATTTGTTATATTAGGAATTTTGAACCATTCGGAATTATGAAAATCGGTATTTTAAAATTCGTATTTGTGACTGACGTAATAAAGTTTTTCGTATTTATGTAGTGTACCCCTCCTTAACACTTACTTAATGATTTGAATATTTTCAGGAATTTCCTAAAATTTTCTCAGCTGGTATGGATCTAAGTGAGTTTCACAAACCTGATCAAAACAGGTTAACGCTATTGAAGAATAATATATTTGATGTTGTGGCAAAAATATATGGAACAGATATAATCACCACAGTTGCTCTCAATGTAAGTCTTACAAATCATCATTATTTTAACGAAGAACTCGAAACTTGAATAACAAAACATCATGATAATATTATATGATAGGTGATAATAATAGACGTCAGAGGTCGCACCCAAAAAATACAGATAACTTTTCCAGAACTGAATTTTCAAACAAAGTTCTCTTAAATTGAAACAAGTGAAAACTTACCCTCATATTCCCTCCTAATAACAAATAATTTTCTTGGTTTAGGGTTACACTGGAGCCGGGGCCTGTATCTTTGCCCTCGCGTTCGACTATCGCACGATGACTACTGGTCCAGCGACCATCGGGCTGAACGACACAGCCGTCGGCATCCCGCCGGCGATGTGGATATTTGACCTCATGTCCCGAGTCATGGGCCCCAAGCATGCAGAATACGCCCTCACAAGTTCCGTCATGTACTCAGCAGAACGAGCTTTGCAGGTTTGTGTGTTTAAATGTTATTATGCTTGTTGTATACTGTCCAGCCATCGATCACTAATCGATGTGTCCAGCCGATGTCGAGGTATGCATGGTCAGCAATATCAAATTGGATACCTAAGAGTAGGTCAGTAAAATATTCATCAAAAAAATTAATCATCAAAAATTTTTTGGATGAACAATTTTATTTACAGTTTTTGTATGACGCACAGTAAAATCTATTTTAGACAACCTTCAACATCATTATACCTATAGGATAAGCCAGTTTGGCATTAATAAATTCATCAAAAATAAGAATAAAATTCATCAAATCAGTCGCATCTTGAAAAAATGTAATATATAAATCTGAGAATACTTTGGATGAACAATTACAATGGTTTCATGACGCACAGTAAAATCTATTTTAGACAACATTCAACATTTTCATACATATCAGATAAGTAATAATGAAATTAACTCTGTTTGTCTGTGTGTTAGATGAAATTTGGCACATGGATAATTTGGACCTGGATTAGGACATACATAGAATACTTTTCATCCCAGTAGTACGTTTCCGTGGGATAATTTCCGACCTCCACACGGGCGAAGGCTTTTCTAAAAGCCAGTCCGTCCTATTCTGTCATAAATCTGATAAATTATAATATTTTGTGGGTACTATCGAGAAACCTTGACTACTATTTAGGGTTCCGTACCGGAAGGGTCCGTCCGTCCGTCTGTCTTTCAGCGGGTTGTATCTCATGGACCGTTATTAGACTATTGAAATTTCTACTGAAATTTCTACTTGTCTAACTTGGTGTCAGAGTTTTAAAGCCACCCATAGCCCTCTGACTTGACATACCATCGAGAAATATCTCTCAGGCATACCGGTTTTTTGGACGGTGAGCAATGGGTAGCTTGCCGTCCAATAAGGTCCAGGCCCGGGTCGACGGCGCGTAGTGTTCCACGCGCGACTCAAAGAAATGTCAGCAGAATTGACGAGGTCCGCTAGGGCCAATGCCTGCCGGGGGTTCGAAGAAAACCGATAGGGAAATCGTGGCCCCCGGCAACAGGGCAACGGAAGGAACACGGGTGGGTTTTAGTCAGTAAGAGTCTGACACGCCCTCCCGCTCCGCCCAGAGCGGGAGAAGTTATTTGATAATTTCCCAATAAAAAAAAAACAAAAAAAAAGCATGCCGGTTTCCTCACGATGTTTTCCTCCAGCGTTTTTGAAGCAATAGATAATTACACGATACGCATATGAATCCCGAAAAGTCAGGTCAGATTTGCGTGCGTTGCGTATTTGTATTGCCGCTATAACAATAAAAATTAAAGAAAGCATAATAATATAATGCATTAAATCTTTGGAATTGGAAAAAAAAATCATACATCGCATACATCATTGTCTAAAACTCATAGAGAAGAAGATATTTTAATTTTTTTATCATCATAAATGAAGAAATAGGGGCTGTAAAAGTTGTCAATATTAAAAACGCCGATTCATAAGGTATTTTATTTAAATATGGGCCCTTTTGGCCAGGAATGAAACGCGTAACGCAACAATAAATAAACTTATATTTTTCTATTCTTCACCACAATACAATTACATTAACTCCCGATAAATATTGCTTTCCTCCTTGACATTTTATATCTGTGCGCCTCATAATCCATAATCCAATGAATGACGGATCAAAAACGTTAGGTTGACAATTTATGCCACCACTCATACTTAGTGCGGGAGGTTTTAATGAAATTGCGGACCAACGAGATTTAACTATATCAACTAAAATACTTTAACAAACAAATCAATGACTGAATTCATATCACAAGATTACTTAAACGAATTAACAAACATGTCAACAGAAACATTGAAAACTAATAAAATCATGAGTGCATGACTTCCTGACACATCAATCGACTAACATTTGTAATACAGATTTTCTGCTACTGCAAAAAATTACTTTGTAATTCGTAGTATCATTATGAAATACAAAGGACAATGCTCACAATGTATAGGAAAAAAACCCAGGCCCGGCGCAAAAGAAATGTAACTCAGATTTTTTGTATTTATATGTGACAACATAATATGTAAGTGGCGTTGTCAAAATCCATTTCTAAATGGCATAAATTGCTAGTTGTTTTTATTAAGGAGCTCTTTAAAAAAAATGGCGAATTCATATGAGACCTAAGTATGACATTTAGTCATCTATTTTGACAACGCCACCTCCTACATAATGTAACCTGCTATGTACTGTCGGTGCCAAAAAAAAACAAAGGTGAATGAAATTATTTTATTATTATATATTACAATTAGTGGTTTTCTAAGTCTAGGATTACATTTTCCAAAGTGTGTCCGGGATGATTGAAATCATCTTGGTGTCTGGCCCAACCCAAGTAATACAGCACACTCATAACATGAGCGCAGCTGCCCAAAGTCCTTTTGCCGTGAATACAGGAACAATAATGCTCTGAAATAGCGTTTGTGGCAGTTTCTCTTCTATACAAAATATAAGTATAATACGTTATGTGTCTTACATGTCGCGATTGTATACGGCATCTTATTAAAACACTGTCTTCGCCATTTATTGCAACGAGCATTTGATGTCTGTACGCTTCAATTTCATAGACACCTGTTTGTTTTATGTGCTCACTGCAATACGAACGTGCTATTTAACAGTGGTAAGTGCCCACGGCAAACAATATCAAGTCCTCTTGTGAGAGTCTGGGGAAATCTTCGAACGCTTGGTCATTCGCTTCCAAGCGCACAAACGAGGCTCTTTGCCTGTTCAAGTTGTGCTCAAAAACGTAGTCGGCCAAAAGATTTGGCTTGTGCGCGTTTCTATTTCTAGTTTCAATAAATTGCTCAGTGTATTGGCTGTCTTCATAGGGCTCTTGGAACGCATTGATCAGCGCTGCGGCTATCTTATAGTCCGTCATTGTTGAAGGCAATGCTCGATTAAATACCCTGTATCTGAATATTTTAAAATCGCGTTTAAATCTTCCATTAATTGTCTCTACAACCCAGCGGCATAAGGTGACCAGTCTAGATTTATTGGCTTCTTCACATGTCAACTGGCTTTCACCACGCCTTTTAGATGAAGGCATATGGACTACATAGCCATATGTCTCGAAAAGTCTCGAAAAGTCACGGAATCCCCTGTCAAGAATGAACGTATCGTCTTGTACTAGGTAATAATTAAGCGGTGCCTCTTCATATGTCCCTTCATGATTTTGTAAAATCTGCTGCATGATTGAAGCGTCTGAGGTAGTGGCTGCGTATGGACCTGTGATATCTAAAATATGTCCATCACCGCAAACCAACATAAAAGGTTTTATCAGATTTGTATACTTGTGGAGACTGTAGCTTTTCCTTTGGAAAAGGAAATTGGAGCTTTTTTGAATGAAAATGTAACTACCATCACATATTATCAACGCTTTCGGCGGTAGGTCATTCCCAAAGATGTAGTTGGGGAGAATTCGGTTTCTTTGGATTACTTCTTCTCTGCTGATGTGGTCCAGGCCCAAATGAATAGGAACAAAGTCATTGTAAAGACATTGTCGCGCCAACTTGACTTCTCGGTCTATACTTTGCCGAGATTTATTAAAAATCGTTGCCAATCTAGTACTGGGCTCGCCCGTTCTTATTTTAGAGAGGTATATGCCCAGATCTTCTCGTGCAGAACTTGATTTGCGAGACAAGGTTGGTAATTGCGCGAATAAACTATTGTATTGTTCGTGACTCAAGCCAGTCCAGAAATGTAAATCTTCTTGTGCTATTTCGTTTACATTATCGAAATTCATTTGACATCTCCGTTCCAATGCTAGGGTATACATATTCACAATATCTTCAAAAGTGTCACTATTAAAGTCTGTTTGATGATGTAGCACATTGTGAGGCATGTCTTCCAAGGATGTATTTCGCAGATGATTTTCACAAATCCTTGCATGCTGGGGTATGTAAAGTCGGTAATAACTTAATTTGATTGAATTAGGCATTTGCCGGAGTTGCATGTCACCACAGTTCTCCATCATACAATGACGGGAAGTGTTGGCCGCCCTAGTGAAACCTGGAACTGTGATTGCGGCACCAGCGCGGAGGATAAGAGGAGCTGGCGGTTCAGGACGTAACGAATGGTCGATCCTATGCCAACAAGGATGGCATATCGACCTCGTTCCATCGAAAGCTAGCTGTAACAAACAATTAAATTGTAACTACCATTTTGACAGCGATGATGTGATTAGGTGGGTGATAGTGATGAATAATAGGTCCTCATGGTTGACAGGGTTCCACGAACGAGGTATTCCGCTGTCGTTTTTCTGTGTTATCTTTTTATTCGTAGCTCTATTTAATGTCTTATTACTACTGCAACGACTCATACCGTAACCGTAGTTACGGTGTGAGTCGCCTTATGCGATTACAATTAATCGATTTGGGTGCTGGGGTGGGATAAAATGGCTTTTATTTTATCACATTGTTTTTATTCCACTAAAGATTTTATTTATCATAAAAGTATGTGGTTATTTATTTATTATTAAATCAAGTTCTCAATTCTATGACGATACATTATAAAAAAATAGATTTGATTCTATTCTATACTACGTAGATACACGTATAAACAAATTAAAACATATAAATAATGATGCTGTCTTACCTCTCATAGTGGTTGCAAGTTCTGGAAAATACGCTCAACGAAATCTCTCCGGGAATCGAAAAAACGTTGTGTCAGAACGTGTCTCCGAACGCCTCGGTATAATGACCGATCACAAACAACACACGCATTCATTTTAAAAAATAACCAATTCTGAAGCTTATTCAAGTCCAAAGTAATGCCAAAGTCGTATG
Organism: Agrochola litura; assembly: GCA_949152395.1. Classification (NCBI taxonomy): domain Eukaryota; kingdom Metazoa; phylum Arthropoda; class Insecta; order Lepidoptera; family Noctuidae; genus Agrochola; species Agrochola litura. The sequence goes on from OX424508.1 coordinate 7,991,530, forward strand.
CAGCGGGATAATATAACAAAAGTCGGTTAAATAACAAATGAGCGCACAGATCTCAACGAAGTATAACGAAGGACTGCGCGTGCGCATTGTGTGCATCGGGAGACAACACAATGACTGACTCATACGGCGGCTAGCTGATAAGGAACGAGAATACGGGGAACCTATAAGTGCGAGTGATATAGCAGGGTCCGTCTTTGTAGCGACGGAAAGGCTTTGAGTTTAACCGGTTTGGTTTAGTGCCTCTGCGTCCTGCAACAGCTACTGAGACTGGATTATACTAGTTAGCGTATTAGGTAAGTAAGATGGCTAAATAACACAATTAAAAATGAAATACCTATAAAATAACTGTATGTAATAATTATGCTTGTTATAAAAGAATTAGTAAAATCTTACATTTAGAAACTAATTTTGACTATGTTTCTTATTTAGTATTAAATAACTATTTTTTTGTAAAAATATGAGATATGTTCCGTTTGCGCCGGGCCTGGGTTTTTTTTTTGAGCATTGTCCTTTATTTATATATTTGCTATTTTTTTATTTGAGATGAAAAATGTACCTACTTCGTTTAGTATTTTCATTTAACTGAACTTAAAACCGGCCAAGTGTGAATCGGATTCGCACACGAAGGGTTCCGTAGCACCGTACAAGCACATCGAAGTCTAAAATTCATAACCAAGGTAGTCGTATGCTGTGTTTACAGTTTTAACAGAGAGTTTTAGCATGGATTTCTTAGCGTTTATAATACTAACTGCCTCAAGGTAGTTTTCTCGGCCCATTGCTCTTTTTTGGAACCTGTCCGGCGATTAGTGCGATAAGCGAGTAGACCTAGCAATTAACAACGAGATGTTTGTTTCTCATACGCACTCCTACTTGTTTAACAAGTCTTGTCTTAATACTTACTTACGTTGTTTTTCAACTTTTCAGGTGGGTCTCATTGATGACGTAGCGGCTGACAAAACGGATGCAATAGAAAAATGTAAGGCCTTCATAAGAACCTACGACCACATATCTCCGGCCATCCGAGCAACCACCAAACGAGCAATAAGACAAGAATACCTCACAAAATTGGAAAAAGACCGACCAAGAAATGTAACAGACTATTTGAATCTGGTCAATAGTCCCGAATTCCAAGAGACGATTGATCGATACATTCAAAGTGTCAAACAAAGAAAAGCCGCCAAAGTTTTAAATAAATAAATAGGTAATGCTACTAAAGTACTTGCAGTTGTTGGTTTCCTTTTTTTTAATTTATGATATACAATTTTTTTTTTTCTCTTTTTTCAATCATACACACTTGTTTTTCCAATGCACTTTAGACATTGGCAGAATAGTCGACATCGGCTTTGCTTGCCATTATAGAATACTAAAGTACTTAGTTATGAAAACTGTTTTATTTTTAATCCACATTAATAAAGGAAGGTAAAGTTCGCGTCAGATCGCATTGTCGTGGGAACCAAGTAGAAACTAGATCTAATAATTTAAGTAATTCATTTGCTCATTATTATGTTTACTGTTTTTAGAAGAAGTATAAAAGTTTATTTGGAACAACTTAAGTTTACAATTTACAAAGGAAAACGAAGATAGCCACAAAAGTAAAATACTGTGACGCAGCTATCAACGCCCAACGACCCAACCCAAAAAAATATACAAAGACATTGTTCCAGACTTCCCAAAGAAAGTAAATAAATTGCAATTTTTGAAAAAGGAATAAAAAAGAGAATTAACTCTATGTGAAGGATGTAGAGAAGAGAAGAAGGAGAAGAGAAGAGAGTGAGAAGTGTAGAGTGGAGGTGGGGTGAAGTGTGTTTACCGTGTTTATGATACCATAAGTTGCTCAGTTTCTTCATAAGACAAGGATTTAAGCCAGTCAGTCACTTTTCGGTTCAGTAGACTTTTAGTCATAGGGTAAATATTAAATCTTACATTTATGTCATTGTAAAGTTTAGAGCTGATATGGTTGAAGTGGCGACTAACCAGCGCTAACCTGCAGCGCTCAGTCTTATACAAACTTTCGGCACGCCGCCGCTTCGTTGTTAGGGACTGAAGGTCGTAACCCAGAAGCAGGTGTTTTTTAAAAACTGTTTGTAAAACGAACAATTGTATCACTGTGAGGACCTTACAAAGTGAGTACAGTTCAGAGGTCGGAAATCTAATAGGTTTTTTGCCAGTACTTTTACTGCTCTCTGAGCCCTCTCTAGCCGCAACATGGTTGCCTTGTGGGTTCCCCCCATGTAGTTATACAGTAACTGAGAACGGATTGAGCGAGGGCAAAGTAAACCATTTTTCGGGATTGGAAATCAGCAGCCGCTCGAAGTTTTTTAAATAAATAAATCAATCTCCTGACTCGAACCAGAACAGAGTTAACCCGTTTTTTTTCACGAAAAGAGACTGTCCAATATAACTCCAAGATATTTGATTCTGTCAGACTGTTCTATTTGGGCACATTTACAGGTGTTGGCCACTGTACACACATGGGCCCTGATCTTAAACGACTGGTTGTGGTTGACTAATAGTACTCGGAGTAAAAGAGATGAACTTGGTCTTAGAGGTATTGAGCGTGAGCAGATTCGAGGCTAACCGGGATAACCACATCATAACCATTCTTAGAGCCAATTCTGCCCTCTCACGAGTCTCAGACCAGTACTTGCCATGGGTTATAAGAGCTGTGTCATGTGTCATTTAGGGTTCCGTAGTCAACAAGGAACCCTTATCGTTTCGCCTTGTCTGTCCGTTTGTCTGTCTGACCGACTTTGCACAGCGGCTGTGCTCAGAGACTCTTAGTACTAGAAAGCTGTAATTTCGCATGGGAACCTATATCAACAGTGCCTTCCAAAATCCAATGTACGGATGCCCTCGGATGTACAGTTTTGTTATGAGGTCTGCGAAGGAGTTTGTGCGCCCCTCTACCTATTTATATCTGTAGATATAAGTCTCTGATCAGATCACAGCTCGAGTACGCAGTGCCAGTGTGGAATCCCTTTTACAATAAGTATTCGGAACGTATTAAAAGGTTCAAAGAAAGTTCATAAAAGCCATGCATTAACCGTTGTTTCCATACGGTTTTATCTTATGAAGATTTGCTTAAGAAGTGCATATTACTTGGTTTAAAATCAAGACGCACGATCCTATGGGCCACGCCAACGAGAAACGCCGTTGATTATCGCGATGATGGACTTTATTCCTACGGGTTAATGTCCATCATCGCGATAATTAACGGCGTTTCCCGTTGGTGTGGCTCCAGCACTAGAGACGGTTTTCTTGTTTGATTTGTGTAGCAATGTATATGAGTGAATTGATATCCGTAATAAAATAAGTTACATAGTTCTGAGAACGACAGTATGCCGCGGGGAGCGCGCACGGCAACTTTGCTGTTATCTCTTGTCGCAGTAACGCAGGTATGCGGGCACCTCTGCGTCGACTAACTATAATTACAACAAGCAATTCCAACATATCGATATGTTTGCTCTTTCTGCTGGTAGATTCAAAAACATTATAAGTATTCAAAACACTCACTATTAATTTTAATTAAGATTTGCGTGATGAGTTTTTCTTTACTTTTGTATTAATTTTTAGCGCAAAAAAATGTTTTGTTAGCTTAAATTATTGTAGTTTGTAGGTTTTAGTTAATAGCATGGTTTGTAAAGATTATTTTTAAGTATGTGTATTCCGTGGAAAATGTTGTTGGTTACCCATTCGGCCGTATCTTTTGTATTTCTTCCTACAAAATGTAATGTGTCACTGTTTGTTTACCCTAATAAATAAAATAAAAGTTAGTCGAAAATTATTCTTAAACTTAAAAAAATTGTTTAATAGCTTTATTAACAAAATTGTTTCAAATCAGTAAACGAGGGCACAGTGATGGGAGCTGCGCGGGTGGCGGGAGCGGATGCAGGAAGGGCGGAAAATGCATATTCTTACTCGTGAACAATGTAAGTACAAAAAATACAAAATACAAAAATACAAAATACAAAATGGTTTATTGCTTCAACAAGTTTACATCTAGAATATTTGTGTACCTACTTCGCGGGGCGTTTCAGCATAAACGCGGATTGGTGCCGATTCCCTTGTTCACAAACTAAACTAAATTTAAGTTCAGTGCATCTTTTTCTTTCTATTTCATTAAGAAAAGGACAGAAGATAAATTTTAGATTGTTGTCAAATTAATCAGCGCTTGACGTAAGTTGACGTTATTTTAGTAGGCAAGTTTTTAATCACGTCTAACGAGTAGTGACAGGCGCTGATTAATTTGACAGGACCTAAACTAAAATTTATCTTCTAATGGTGCCGATTCTCTTGTTCACAATTAGTTTGTGAACAAGAGAATCGGCACCATTATCATGTCTGTTTCAGAAACAAAATCTTAAGCATAAATTAAACAAAAATAAAAGTGAGTTAAAATCTTTTTATAAACAAGCTTTTAACTAAAAAGTACGAGATAATTGGCTATAGTTTTTGTCAAGACAAAGCCAACGAGTCCAAACACAATCACAATCAACACGATACCTTGTTTGATTGAGGAGTTTATATGGCCAACTTCCAGCTCTATCGTCAGACATTCAGACCGACACCACCTAATGTAATAGCACTTGTCAATACATCTATACTAATATTATAAAGAGGAAAGACAAACAGTAAACTGTGATACTGCAATGCTGGCTTACCATGGTTATGTATCATCCGTACTTAGATACGGCATTGTAATATGGGGTAACTCAGTAGATTTTGACAGAGTTTTTAAAGCTAAAAAAAAATGTATCCGAGCAATTTGTGGAGCTCACCTTTTAGACAGCTGTAAGCCACTATTTGAAAAACTTAAAATTCTACCTTTGCCATGTTTATATATTTTTGAATTATATATTTTTGAATTATGTATTTTTGTTAAAAGAAATTACAATTTATTTGAAACAAGCACTGACAGGCCAAATAGCCGAACACGGCATAAAGATAGACTTCGGCTGCCTCCAATAAAACTAAAATTATTTAAGAAAAATGTATACTGCATGTCGATTATTGTTTACAATCATTAACCAAATAGTCTTCAAGACTTACCGCTGACAAAGTTTAAAAAAATACTTTTCAAACTACTGCTATTTAAAAGATATTATACCATTAAGGACTATTTAGAAGACAAATCAATAGAATCTGTAATTGAGTTAGATTAATAAATTGACATTGCTGATTGTGAATACATTTGCACGCCATGTTATGGCAGAATATGCTGAAACAAATTTACAATAACACCTTATGTACCATATTCTAGCAAATAAATATTTTGGTTTGATTTTTTATTTTTATTTGAAAGATTTGTATGTTTGTATTTTTGTATGTAACGAATAAACTTAAAAACTACTGGACCGATTTGAAAAATTCTTTCAACAATGGATAGCTACATTATCAGCGAGTAACATAGGCTATATTTTATCCCCGTACTCCCACGGGAACAGGAACTGTGCGGGTGAAACCGCGTGACGTCCGCTAGTATCCAATAAGTCCAAACACGATAGTGCTAATACGTTTACGTGACTTGCAGGTCTGGGGGCCTACCACCAGCACGCGTAGCATGACGCTTTCTATCTCTACGAAGAATAGACATAGCTCTTTCCATACAAAGTGACGTTTCGTTTCTCCATTTTTGACATCGCACCGTAGAAATCTTTCTACAATCTGTCATTTTGTCTTTCGTTTCAAACGATCTTTGTCTAGGTCCTTTTACATGTAGACTATTTCAGAAGAAAGTTTTCTATCCCAAACTGTCAAAATCACTAAGGTAGTGAAGACAATTTGATTTTGTAATCGCCATGCTAAAGACAGTAGAAAACTTTTTATTCGACGGCCACAAAGTATATACGGTTATCTACAAAATCATGATTTTACAGGAGAGCGTTTTAAAAATTTTGATTGTCTAACTAAATCAGACTATTTCTAATCGCGATTAAAAAAGTGTGGAATAAAATATGAACTAAAATTCACACCAACACCTCGAATTCAGTACAAAAACAGTACTGTATCTGTTTTTTTCTTTTGCTTATATCTCGAAAATGGCGTGTCCAATCGCAAAAATAGTGAAAATTTAGACCCCCTTTATAAAACCTTTAAACCCATAAGACTCAACGTGTAGGTCATAATTTTTCTTATTTTCCATACAATAACTGAAAAATTCCATATAAAATACTGTAATATTTTTTGCTTCCAAAATACGATACTTCGACACTTTGAGTTTTTTTTTTGTAGTTGACGTGACTATGAATAAAAATTGAGAATCAAACAGAAAAAAAAATCCTATGACAAAACAAAGAATTCCGAGTCGAATTATGAAAAAAGTGAATTTCGTAAAAAGTGCAGTTGAGTCTTTCTACTTTCCTGCCGTCTTGTCTACACGGAACGTCATTTTTGTCTATTCTTCCGTCGACAAGACTCGTTTCTACGGTGGTCATGCTACGCGTGCAGCTCATAAAGCAGTATTATTTTAATATTACTTCAGTGTGGGAAAGAGATGAAGCTCAACAGGTCGTATAGCTCCATCTCTTTCTCCCACTGAAGTGATATTAAAATAATACTGTTTATGAGCCGGTGGTAGGCCCCCTGATATCTCTTTACCCCGGTATTTCACAGTATTATGAAAATTGATGCATAATGATATAAACTTTCATTTGATGTATAAGTGGTTTTTAGGGTTCCGTACCTCAAAAGAAAAAACGGAATTTTTATCGGATCACTCGTGTGTCTGACTGTCCGTCTGTCACAGCCAATTTTCACCGGATTTAATGGACCGATTAAGTTGAAATTTGGTACACATAACAATTTCTGTGACCCAAATACGGACGAGTAACAAAAATAAATGAATTTTGAACATAGGGGTCACTTTTCGGGGTTTAAATTGAAAAATAAAATAAAACTATTTTGCTAACCTGTACCGTGTGATAATACATATCAAATGAAAAGGCTTGTTTTAAGAATCAAAATTAAAAAAAATAACTTTTAAAGATATTTAAGAAAACAGACGAAAAATTACCATTCCTCCCCCCTTATCTCCGAAAAAAAACCTAAACTTATAAGAAGACAATTTGTAAGAAGTCTATGGTAAATCTCCCAACATTGTGTGTATAAAGTTACATTTGCAGTAGGAATGTAAATGTGATTTTAAACTACAATGTTAAGTTTGTCCTTGGGATGAATTCATCCCAACTACGGAACTCTTTGTTATGCGTGGTCTACGCTCTTGGCCGGTTTTATTGGATAAAGTTACTCAACATTCTTTAACCATGAAGATTCCTTAAGTAAAATCTCTCCTTGAATAATTAAACTAACTTATTATTTTTCATTCTTCCCAGGGTCACGCCCCAGCTGGTGGATGTCTGCTTGCCATATCAAACAGAAGATAAGGGCACCCAGCACATGGATGTCGGACAACCGTAAGCAGGACACACAGGAGTTCCTCATGTTTGTGGGCAATCCTAAAGTACAGAAGTTATTAGAAATGCATTCAAGCGTGAATGCATTCAAGCTTGAATGCATTGAAAGCCGCCCAGACCACATCATGATGTGGCCAGCAGTCGATCGAGTTCTAAGATCTGGCCACGACACATACATTAATTAAATTCAAGATGCATTTGATTATGCATAATGATTATTATGAATAATTGACTCATTCCGTATTAATATTGATTACTCCTTAATCCCTGTTATAAACATGTTACTTTAATGTTTACATGCTTGAATAACTAAGGCTAACCTATTCTTCTCTATTCTACCCAGGGTCACGCCCCAGCTGGTGGATGTCTCCTTGCCATGTCATGCGAATACTGCGTGATGATGGGCGGCAAATACACCATTGGACTGAATGAGACAGCTTTGGGCATCGTAGCCCCCAACTGGTTCATGCAGACCATGACCAACACCATACCACAGAGGCAGGTTGAACTTGCCCTAACCACCGCTAGGATGTTCTCTGTTGATGAAGCTTTGAAGGTAGGGTTTATTATTGCTGTGAAATATGAAAAACATTATCATGACACGTGAAATCAAACAATTTAAATAAAATGATTAAAACAACGTGGAAATGTGGGTGTACATAGGGCTACACATTTCCAGTATAAGCTGACATCGCATTGTACGGAAATCCTATACAATACGAGATCAACATACACCCAAATTTCGCCCGTTATACAACACAGACAGTTACTTACAATAATTTCCTTAAATAATAGGTTGGTCTCATTGACGAAACTGCATCAGACAAAGCAGACGCTGTTGCCAAATGCAAGCAGTTCATAAAGAAGTTTGACAGAATCCCAGCGTTAGCACGTTCTATGACCAAACAGAAGATAAGGGAAGGACCCCTGACATGGATGTCGGACAACCGTAAGCAGGACACACAAGAGTTCCTCATGTTTGTGGGCCATCCTAAAGTACAGAAGTCATTAGAAATGTACATTCAAGCTTTAAAACAGAAAGCTGCCAAGTGAATCTAATTGTAAGATTTATTATAGTATTTTGATGAAATATTGTGTTCTATTTTGTATTGTATATTCTTCCTGTAAATACGTAGCAGCTATGAGCTAAGCATGTTAATCCGCTCCTACGCAACTAGGCTAGAAGTTTTACTATGATCATGATGAAATTATATTATATTATACCTGTGCAATGTGTTTACCTGTGTAAATTTTATATTATATTATTATGTTTATACAAATTATTTATTTTATTTATTTATAGCCTTTTTTCAGAGTTACAGTTGTATTACAAAATGTTTAATCTCAGTTCTGAGTCTCCGTATGCTCTTTGGCAAAGGCCTCCGCCAACCCCTTCTAATTCTCCCTGTTGCAATTCTGCCTCTTGCCTGTCTAATCCATGTCTTTCCCGCTGTCCTCACCAAGTCATCCTGCCATCTTTTCAAGGGTTTCCCTTTATTTCTCTTCCCCTCCCTAGGGTACCATAGGGTCACTTTTTGTTCCATTTCCCTTCTCCCCTGACAGTGAGGCCGGCCCATCTCCATTTTAATCTTCTCAGTTTTAGAACTACATTTTGTGTTTTTGTTGGCTTCCTGATAACACAGTGATTGGTTCTTTCTATCTTTCTTTTCCCATCATACTCCTTTCCATGATACGCTGACACGTTTGAAGTTCTGTGTGTTGAGGTTTGGTCTAGGCCCATGTTTGGCATCCATAAGTTAATATAGGAAGGATGCTGGTGTTGAAAAGCTTTCCTTAACCCCATACAATTATATTATATATTATACTCGTGTAGCTTCATATTAAACACAAAAAAAAATAAGTCTCTTTAAGCAAAAATATGACCATTTTAATAATAATTGTTATCTAAATAATAATTTAAATTATATCTTTTATGGGAGCTAAGTTTAATCTCAATTATTGTTTTGTTGGTTGGCCATAAGAAGGACCCTCGAGGCATGGGGATGCCTCGAGGGTCCTTCTTATGGCCAACCAACAATAAATGCTGACTTATATGCTTAAAGTTTGAGTTTGAAACCGGGGGGTTTCAAACTCAAACTTTAAGCATATAAGTCAGCATTTATTTACTATTACATAACACATAACATAACATCACGCCTTGTTTCCCCGAAGGGTTGGGCAGAGGTGTCCCTGTAGCAGGTACACCCACATTTCGCCAGTTATGTTTAAGTCCCATGTAATAGGGGGCGAGCCTATTGCCATCAACCGGGCACAAATCCAGACTCCGAGCTGCTACTGAGAAATTTCAGATAGAAAAACCCAATAACACTTTGCCCGACCCGGGAATCGAACCCAGGACCTCATGCTCAGCAGTACGATACTTCAATAAAGATAATTATATTCTATTTATTTCAAATAAACCAATGGGGATAAAAACTGCCACTTGCTCACTTCAGCCCAGTTGCGCAGCTGTTTACCTACTGCAAAAATACGGGGGCCTATGTATTTGCCAAAGATGTTATAAGAAGAAAACTGTGGGAGAAAGCTCTCCGAAAAAAAATTGGAACCCGATAATTCGTCGAGATGATGTGCTATCCTTTAAGCCTTTTATGGGAGAAAGTGGTTTATAGGTGATGCTCCCAAGAGAACTAAGTCTGTTTTTATTACATACAGGCACTTGTGATGTGGCCTTTTATGGGAGAAAGTGGATGTCACAGATTTCATAGATTTTTAAAGCAATCCTACCATTTTAAGCTCATTTTTCTTAACTGGCAACACTGCGCGCCATAAAATTCCTACCAAACCTCCGCCATTAAGCTATTATTGTCATTGTACAGACGCCAGCACATCAGGCTACTACAATCTGTCAAATTTATTTAATAGATTTTCAACTTTATTGCTGAAATATAAGGTTCAAAGTTGATTGGGAAAATTTGACAGTTTCGGATAGCTTGATGTGCTGGCGTCTGTACATGTTATTATGAGTAGAATGTACTCTGTGTTGTTATGGAAGGAGAGTACTACTTAGTCTGTGATAAGGAGCACCCGGTCAAATTTTCATAAAAAAACGTCACGTGAATCACAGTGCATTTTAAAATACGGTAAGGTGTGTTCTTAAATGTTTTCGTAGCATAGTCCTAGCAAATACAAGTTTTGTTGTGTCCGATTTATCTTTATTGCAATTTATTACACGACTGCCAAAAAAGAAGTGTTATGTTTTCAGGGTTCATGTTTCTAGGTATGTATGTGAGTTTCTTTGTTCCTCCATAACTTTTTTTGATGTAGTAGCTTAGTGAGGTTAGGTTTTTCACAAAAAGCGCTTCACATTTCGTGACTCATGTAACGTGACTCACATCTTGATAGAACGCGTGAGCGATAAACGTCATATTAAACCAATGATAGATCATGAAACGCGCGACGTAATTTAACCACGCAGTGATACTATGTCAATATGTCATCACATTGCGTCGCGAACTTGAAGAAATCTTGCATCATCTTAATCATAAATATTAAATTAAATGAAATGAACATTATTTTCAGATAAAATGGCAATAATTGTGAGAATAGAAGAACTACCCGATGGTCGATTTAGTGATTCATTTACGGGGTACATAGAAAAAACAGAGACAATATTTCATGAGTATGAAGATTACCGAGGTCGTCATGGCTCACACGATTACGACTCTACAGCTCAGAAACAATACAACGATGCTTGCGACAATATTTCAACCGCGATGTCAATGTGGATAAATCGGCCGACGTATATTCTTAAAGTTCTGTCGATAGCGGATATGGATGTATCTGTTCGAAGGAGGCCCGTAACGATCAAATCCCGCGTTTTTGAGAACCTGGATTATTACAAAGAAGAGTCTTGCAATGTTGATCTGGAAAAAGAAGTTTATAACTCCGTGGAATCTTCTTGGTCGAACGTACAACCTTTTTTTAACGGAGAGAAAATTGATTACAAGATAGAAACCCTTGACAGTTCATCGTTTTATTATTCTCAACGGTGGGGCGAAAGTACGGAACGTTCAAAGTCAATGGTACTGAAATCTCCCTCAGCGTCTTATCCAATCGTGTTTATTAAACCTCGTAAATCTATTAATGTTGAATTAAACGCTACAAAAACCACGGTTACTGTGAAAATAGTATATAGGTGTGAGTATGATGAAGTTACTTCGTATTCATATGAAACTATCAAAGCTAAATTCTATACAGATCCAAAAATTGATTTTTAAAATGTTTTTATTGTATTTATTCAGTAATTTAAAGATTAAAAAAAAAATCTAAAACCCTTAATAATATAGAAAATTTTATTTATAGTTAAATATAAGTTGTATTTAATGATTTTTATCAACTACTGGTAAATTTAAATCTTAACCATACTTTATTTTATTTTATCTAAACCCCTTAATTATAGAAATTTTTATTTATATAAAAATTAAATGTAAGTTGTATTTTATGATTTTTATCAACTACTGGTAAATTTAAAGCTTAACGATACTTTTGTTTATTATTAAAACTTTATGCACAAGTAAAAAAAATACTGTATAAAGGCAGACTTAATGCCTAAGGTATTTTCTACCAGTCAACCTTAGGGTGATGCAGAGACAAAACATGGCAGGTGCAACATAAGGGATAGTTAAATCGAAAAAGAATACATACTTCATATAAACCGAATAAGGGGAGAAAACAAATCCAGCAAATCAGCGCTGCAATGATTCTGCCAACTTCTTAAGAATATGTTCACGTGTCTTCACTTTAAAAGATAACCGACTGGTTGCCATCCTGTGTTCAGAGGGAGTACATTCCAAAGAAATACCGCCTGGACAAAGAAAGAAGAATAAAACCAGAGCGGTGAGAAGGACATCGTAGAAGACGACTGTTGGTAGAACGAAGATTTTTACTATGGGCAGAGCATAGGTATTGAACATGAGAAGTCAGGTAAGAAGGACTTCTCCTTCTTACCGAGCTATATGCGAGGGTTTGTCTAGTATTGAATATAACATAGACAGAGCCCTCAACTCTCTGCGCTGACGTATGGGTAACCATTTTAAAAGCAATCGGTGCGCAGACACCTGAGCATACTTACGAAGATTGAAAACGAATCAAATGCAGTTATTTAGAAGGCCGTCAAGTTTATTGAGGAGAACTGCATTCAGGTCATAGTAATACACATCACTATAGTCTATTATGGGAAAGATTAGGGACTGTACAAGCATTGTCTTTATGTGTGATGTCTTAAAGCTGCATATCGTCAGCATAAAGATGATACGCAGTCCGAAGCTCAGTGGTAATGATATTAATAAAAACGGAGAACAAAAGAGGAGATAATATACCACCTTGAGGGACGCCAGCTGCAAGATCACACCAACCCGACGACGAGTCTTCAGCACGAACAGACTGCTGACGCACCTGAAGATAAGAGGAAAACCATTCCAATACCTCCCGAGAGACCATAAGATTTCGTGATTGACGCTATTAAAAGCATTGGAGAAGACAATTAACACTAAGACTGTAACTTTAGTGTCTTCCATTCCCCGCTTTATATCGTCAGTCACTTTAAGGAGAGCTGAAACTGTACTGTGCCCAGGCCTGAAACCTGATTGAAATGGACTGATGAGGTTGCGGTGAATAATGTGGGAGAATTGTTTATGAACACTGGCCTCGAGCACTTTAGATAGAAAGAAGGATGGAAATTTGGCGAAAATTATTATTATGTTTAATATTAGTAGTTTAAATTATTATTAAATAATTATTATTATAATATATAATGTTGGTATAAAAATTGTGTTTTAAATATACAGTTTGAGTCATTATAATGTGCGTAAGTATATCGAAATGAGGGAATCTCTGCTTAATCTTATCGAAGAAAAAAAAAAAATTTTTGTTTATTAAATAAGTATTGTATTTTTTTAATTGTAGTTAAACGGTGTAACTTTTAAATTCAATAAATATATCGCGATGAAACGAACTCTATAATGATTGGAAGTAATTAGGCGTCGTCTTAAAATGAAAATTGTGGAAAAAAAACTACCCTCTATTGAAAATAAACAAGTTTTTTTTTTGCAAAAATCAGTTTTTTTCATAAATTTTTACAATAATCGTAAAATTTCTTAATAAAACGCCAAACAGAACAAAAAAAATTGTATGTTTTAATTTTTTCCGTCGTTAAAATTAAGCATAGTTTGGGATAATTTCGTGTGCACATTATAAAGACTCGCACTGTATTGTTAAGTATGTATAAAAAGGAACCCTAGAACACACTACAGTATTGTTTTGATTTTTTGAATTTCGTCCATTAGCTGGTTAGGTTAAGTTAGGATCTGGCCACGACATAAATATACATTGGTAGGATGGACTATATTCAAATAAGGGGAACCCCCAAAATAGTTGTGGGGAATTACTTCATTTGAATTACTCTGGATCGGCGACGAAGTGTATAAAACTATCTAACCTTTTTAATTTCTTTTCGAGCTATTTCAAGTCCTAAAATTGTTAAACTTTTCATTTATTTCCATTAATTCGCGATTTAAAATCATGTTTTTTTTTCTTAATGTTTAAAACATTATTTTATACTTGTTTTATACTGTGATTTAAAGTGATTTTAAACACTTAATAAAAAGCATTGTTTTATTTCAAACTGTTTTAAACACTGTTTATTTACGTGTTTTAAAACAACTTGTTTGTTTTAAACCAGCGCCAGACATAGCAGCAATGTGCGGGTGTTGGGGTCCCAAACACCCGTGCCAGAGATGTGATCAAACAAGTGATCAAATATTGCTGCTATGTCTGGCGCCGGCTTAATGCCAACCCTGTGTGCCACACGCCACAATATCTATTTTCTTTACTTTAGAGTATTCGTACCAAGATCATCGTAATATTAGGTCTATGGAGCGTACTATGTGTTTATAGGCTAGTGTATTTTAGTTACTTTCATAGTATTATGTCGTACGGTATTTTCCTATCGAGTCAAATTTTATTCTGCAGAAAAGAGCCATCAGAGCCATATTATATGGCCTTCGCAGGCGCGACTCTCTAAGGGAACTGTTTACAGATATTAACATCATGACGGTACCTTGTCAATAAAATTATCTATGAAAACATCATGCACCTGCAGGCAGGAAAAATCTACATCTTTTTAAGAAAAGAGGTGAAAGACATAATTATATCACTAGAAATAGGAACCAATTAGTTCAACTAATTATACCCTAATTACGTAACATATTTTCGTAAACGATAATGGCTAATTTGTTTCATTTTAACAGTTCAACAACATTCATTGCGTTATTTACGTTGTTAAGTAAAATATAAATGAAATTTATCTAAGAGCACATCTGGCGAAACGCAGCACAGCGCGGTTTTCATTGCCAAACAAACATCAACCTTCTTCTGTATGTTGAAATAAAATTGAAAATAAGTGCATCATAGCGGACAAGTGTGCTGCTCAGGTTATTTATTTTGACTTTGTTTTGAGAAATGCAATGTTGACATTTCTTTGAAAAACTGCGCCTAAGTGTGGGTAGGTACCTACGAGGCGCATTAACTCACCCCTCTTCCTGGTGCAGTCAAGTCATCCTTCATTATCGTCTTGCACTTACTTTGCAATAACACAATAGTCGTGTGTATATTTTCCCACCCACGGAACATAAAATAACATAAATAATACTCTAAACGTTTTTTCCGCAGTCAACTAAATATGGACATATGCAAAAGGAAATCAAATGCATACCTACGTAGTAAGAAAAGTGTCTAAGGAAAACACGATGCTATAATAGCACCGTCTCACCTTTATTTAAGGCATTTTTAACCCAGACTCTGAACGCAAGTCATGTAAACTAGCAAAAAGCGCAATATTTGATATCTTATATTTTATTGACAATAAAATATTATCTGTTATCATAATATTTCCCATCATATCTGTGTATTTTTAAACAGTGCAGTTTGTAGAATTGAAAGATAAACAAGTGTGCCGAAACCAGAAAGTATTAAAAAATGTTTCACTTGAAAAAAATACCAAAAAGTTTTGCAGTGAGTTCTAGACTACTGTCTTCTTCACAATCGAAGCCTCTAGTAGGTGTATCAGTGGATACTGAAAGGATAGCGACGCTGCAGCTGCAGAGGGCGCCAGTTAACAGCTTCAGCCTCGAATTATTGCAGACCTTATATGAGTCGATATGTGAAGTAGAGAAAAATAAATGCAAAGGCATAGTTCTGACTTCGGTAAGTCTAGTTTCTTTGATACTAACACATACCTCATAGTACGGTCCTTAATATTATATCTAGATATATGTATTGTGTATCTCCTTACAACCTACTTAGGTAATGATTTGAAAATTTTCAGGAATCGCCTAAAATTTTCTCAGCTGGTATGGATCTAAGTGAGTTTCAAAAACCAGATCAAAAAAGGTTAACGCTATTGCAGAACACTATGTTTGATGTTGTGGCAAAAATATATGGAACAAATATAATCACCACAGTTGCTATCAATGTAAGTGTTACAAATCATCATTACTTTAGCGAAGAACTCGAAACTTGAAAAACAAAACATTATGGTAATACTTAATAATAAGGCAGGTGATAATAAATAATAGACGTCAGAGGTCGCACCCAAAAATACAGTTATCTGTTCCAGAATTGAATTTTCAAACGAAGTTCTCTTAAATTGAAACAAGTGAAAACTTACCCTCATATTCCCTCCTAAAAACAAATAATTTTCTTGGTTCAGGGTTACACTGGAGCCGGGGCCTGTATCTTTGCCCTCGCGTTCGACTATCGCACGATGACTACTGGTCCGGCGACCATTGGGCTGAACGACACAGCCGTCGGCATCCCGCCGGCGATGTGGATATTTGACCTCATGTCCCGAGTCATGGGCCCCAAGCATGCAGAATACGCCCTCACAAGTTCCGTCATGTACTCAGCAGAACGAGCTTTGCAGGTTTGTGTGTTTAAATGTTATTATGCTTGTTGTAAACTGTCCAGCCGATGTCGAGGTATGTGTGATCAGCGATAACAAATTGGGTACCTACGAGTAGTACAGTTTATCCCACAGTATGGCATTAATAAATTCATCAAAAAAGAAATCATCAAATATACCTACAGGGTGGCAGGGATCTCGATGCGAAAACTGTTATCATGGAGTACATGATTCTGAAAACCCTGCGTTGAAATTTTTCGTCGGTTATTTAAAAAAAATCTACTTGTTTTATAGAAAAGTGCAATACCTACGCGGTTCAAAATGTATGGAACAGCAGATTTAAAAAAAATTACCGACGAAAAATTTTAACGCAGGGGGCTTCAAAATCATGTACTGAATCCATGGTAACAGTTTTCGCGTCGATGTCCTTGCCACCCAGTATTTTGGATGAACAATTACAATGGTTTTATGACGATGAAAATTCACGTTTATAAAAAGTTGAAGGTTGTCTGCATGGCATTAATAAATTCATAAATTAAATCAGTCGCATCTTGAAACAATAAAATTAAGTACCTATTTATAATCTGAGAACACTTTGGATGAACAATTTTACGATGTTAGATGAAATTTGACACATGGATAGACCATGACCTGGGTTAGGACATAGGATACTTTTCATCTCAGTAGTACGTTCCCGTGGAATAATTTCGGACCTCCACACGGGGAAGGCTTGGCTAAAAGCCAGTCTGTCCTATTCTGACATAAATCTGATAAATTATAATACCTATTTTGTGGTTACCATCGAGAAACCTTGACTACTTTTTAGGGTTCCGTACTCGAACGGTACTAAACGGAACCCGGTTAATATGCCTCAGCTGTCCGTCCGTTCGTCTTTCTGTCAGCATTGTATTGCATGAACAGATATGTAGGCTAGACTATTGAAATTTTCACAGATTATGTATTTCTATTGCCGCTATATCAACAAATAATACAAATTAAATAAAATGTATAATTAGTATAATTTTTTGAGGTCCCCATACATTAAACTTTTGATTTTGATATGTGCAACCATATCATTATCTAGAACTCGTCGGGTAGATTTTTTTTTATCCTCATAAATGAAGTAAGGGGCATTAAAAGCTGTGACCATTTCTGTACGAGTTCTGTTGCAACAACTAAACGAGTTAGGAAATTAAACTTCTGTATATCATGTACCATATACCAACTGTATACAGGGTGGTAGGGACAGACCGAGGTAGAGATGTGAGTGGCGGTACGCAAGATGAGTGCGAAAAATACCGCCCCAGGACCCGACGGCATACCCGGAAAAGCCTGGGTCCTGGCAATGGGGGCTCTCGGGCCTCGACTAAGGGGGCTCCTAAGCGCATGCATGGAGAGGGGCCAGTTCCCACTTCGTTGGAAGACTGGGAAACTGGTCCTCATCAGGAAGCCGGGGCGCCCAGTGGACTCTCCGTCCGCCTATCGGCCCATTGTGCTGCTCGGCGAGGTGGGCAAGCTCTTTGAAAGAGTGATTGCAGACCGCCTCGTCGGGCAGCTGGTGCGGGTGGGGCCGGATCTGGCGGAGAGCCAGTTCGGTTTCTGCAGGGGCCGCTCTACGGTGGATGCCATCATGCGCGTGCGGGCCATCACGACGGGGGATGCTGTGGCCCGGGGTGGGGTCGTCTTGGCGGTGTCTCTAGACATCGCCAATGCTTTCAATACCCTGCCCTGGATTTGCATCAGGGAGGCACTTCGGTATCATCGGATGCCGACCTACCTCTGTCATGTGGTTGAGGCCTATTTGACGGACAGGGCTGTCATCTACCCCGGTCACCAAGGAGAGTGGAACCGGCGAGAGATGTCGTGCGGTGTCCCACAAGGATCGGTCCTGGGGCCGCATCTGTGGGACATCGGATACGACTGGGTGCTGCGCGCCGACCTCCCTACCGGCGTCAGCGTCGTTTGTTACGCTGACGACACGCTGGTCCTGCGAAAGGGAGTTCGTTCCAGGCGGCGACCGATTTAGCGACACGTGGGGTTGCGACAATCGTCGACAGAATCCGGCAATTGGGACTCGAGGTGGCCCTGCATAAATCCGAGGCCATGGGTTTTTATGGCCCTCGGAGTGCGCCACCGTCGGGTTCCCAGGTAATGGCGGAAGGGGTTGACATCGGCGTCGAGTCGACGATGAAGTATCTGGGACTCGTCCTCAACAGCCGGTGGAACTTCGTGGAGCATTTCCGACGTTGGGCTCCCATACTGGACCGGGCCGGGGCTGCCTTGAAGCAGCTCCTGCCCAATCTGGGAGGTCCAAAAGCCTCCTGCCAGAGGCTCTATGCGGGGGTCGTGCGGTCCTTGGCCCTTTATGGGGTGCCGGTGTGGGCGCGTTCATTGAGGCGGTAGCCAGCCCGCCGGTTGAACGCGTCCCAGAGGGTCATGGCCATCTGGCTGGCCCGAGGATACCGCACGGTCTCCAGCGAGGCGGCGAGCCTCCTTGCCGGATTACCGGCCATGGGATCTTGAGGCAAAGGTCCTTACGCACATTTGGGAGTGGTGCGAGGAGGCAAAACGCCGGGGCTTAACTCCGATGCTGCAAGAAATCGCGACACAGCAGACAGAGCTCCGGCGGGATCTCATGGCGGCATGGAGAGTGCGATTGTCGCAACCCAGCGCTGGGCACTCCACAATTCACAATTGCGGCGATAAGACCCCTCTTTGAGGAGTGGCTAAAGAGGTGCCACGGCGTCCTCACCTTCCGCCTGACGCAGGTCCTCACCGGACACGGCTATAAAACGGGAGGAAACGCCCGGGTGTCGCCATTGTGTGGATCGTCCGGAGGACACGGTGGAGCATACGGTAGAGGTCTGCTCAGCTTGGGCGGAGCATCGCCGTGTCCTCGTGGAGGCGATCGGCGGTGGTGATCTCTCGCGTCCGGCATTGGTTCAGGCCATGGTACGGAGCGAGAGGAAATGGGAAGCCGTCACCTCCTTCTACGAAGCAGTAATGCTCGCGAAGGAGGAGGCGGAACGCGTGAGGGAGAGGCAAATTTCGCGCCCTCACGCCCCTAACCGCCGCAGGAGGAGACGCCCTGGGCGTCGGGAATCACAGGCAGATTTCTGGCCACCGTAGGCGCGAGCTTGCGGACGGTGAGCAATGGGTAGCTCGCCGTCCGATAAGGACCAAGCCCGGGTCGACGGCGCGTTGTGTTCCACGCGCGCCTCAAAGAGATGTCAGCAGAATTGACGGGGTCCGCTAGGGCCGATGCCTGCCGGGGTTGCGAATAAGGCCGAAAGGGAAATCGTGGCCCCCCGGCAACATGGCAACTGAAGGAACACGGGTGGGTTTTAGTCTGTAAGAGTCTGACACGCCCTCCCGCTCCACCCAGAGCGCGAGAAGTTAATTGAAAATTTCCCACCCAAAAAAAAAAAGGGGTGGCAGGGACATCGACGTGAAAACTGTTACCATGGATTCAGTACTTGATTCTGAACCCCATTGAGTTGAAATTTTTCGTCGGTTATTTTAAAAAAAATCAGCTGTTCCAGACATTTTGACCGCGCAGGTATTGCACTTTTCTATGAAACAGCAGATTTAAAAAAAATATCTGACGGATAATTTCAACGCAGGGCGGTTCAGAATCATGTACTGAATCCATGGTAACAGTTTTCGCGTCGATGACCCTGCCACCCTGTATAATCAACAAATATTAAAAACGTCGATTCTTAAGATATTATTATTAAAATTTGGCCAATTTTCCACAACTGCAAAAAATTACTTTATAATTCACATTTATCTTTGCGATTTTTTGAGATAAAAAATGTACTTCGTTTAGTATTTTCATTTAACTGAACTAAAAACCGGCCAAGTGCAAGTCGGAGTGTCACACGAAGGGTTCCGTACCACCCTTTCTTATATCTGTGGTACCACCGTACAAGTACTTACATCGAAGTCTAATTTCATTACCAAGGTAGTCGAATGCTGTGTCCACAGATTTTTTTTATATTTCTATGGCTGTGTCTATAAACACAGGATTCGACTACCTTTTTACCAGAGAGTTTTAGCATGGATTTCTTAGCGTTTATAGTACTAAACTGTGGGGTGCCTCAAGGTTGTTTTCTCGGCCCATTGCTCTTTTTTGGTACCTGTCCGGCGATTAGTGCGATAAGCGAGTAGACCTAGGATGTTTGTTTCTCATACGCACTACCTACTTGTTTAACAAGTCTTGTCTTAATACTTACTTACGTTGTTTTTCAACTTTTCAGGTGGGTCTCATTGATGACGTAGCGGCTGACAAAACAGATGCAGTAGAAAAATGCAAGGCCTTCATAAGAACGTACGACCACATATCTCCGGCCATCCGAGCAACCACCAAACGAGCAATAAGACAAGAATACCTCACAAAATTGGAAAAAGACCGACCAAGATATTTAACAGACTATTTGAATCTGGTCAATAGTCCCGAATTCCAAGAGACGATTGATCGATACATTCAAAGTATCAAACAAAGAAAAGCCGCCAAAGCTTTAAATAAATAGGTAAAGCAACTAAAGTACTTAGTTATGGAAACTGTTTTATTTTTAATCCACATTAATAAAGGACCTTCCCTTTATTTCGCGTTCGCGTCAGATCGCGTTGTCGTGGGAACCAAGTGGAAACTTGGATTTTTATTTACACACGTATTTACATCATTTTAAAAACTATCAGACTTAATATAATAATATGTACAAGTATATAAAAAAGGGGGAGGAATAATCATAGGGCATCAAAAAATTCGTCCGCATCGCTGTCAATAGGAAAAGTGCCCAAAAGGCTGGCAGTGGAAACTAGATCTAATAACCTATGTAATTCATTTGCTCATTATTATGTTCACTCTTTTTAGAATAAGAAGAATAAAAGTTTATTATCAAATCATTTTATTTTTGCAGAAAAACACTGTTACAATGGTGTTATAAAAATGTACATGTTCCAAGTGATTCTACCGTAAGGCATGCAAAATGTATAGGTACAATCATAAAATACAATCAACAAATAGATAAAAACAATCATAAAATACTTTAAGCAAAAAAATACTTTTTACAACCCCAGCAAGCGTAGCTTAGCCTGATGGATCGACCCGTGCGGCTGTTATTACTTAGCCACGAGCTCCTTTAAAGCAGCAATTATAGTAGATAATTTTGCTGTCGCCAAAAATGTGATTATAAAATACTACATGCTACTATTTATTTTCTCGCAGTCAATGGTAAAAAGTAGAGTACAAAACACGTGAAAAAAAAAATTTACTCGGTCCTTGTATCCCTCGCTCCGCTCAGGATTCTAATCTAGAATCCTTCGCTGCTCTCGGGATCCAACTTAGTCCCTCGAATTAAATTCCCTTTTTTTTCACTTGTTGTACCTATAATCTACTATTTCACTCTCAAAAAAAATATACAGTACATTTATTTTTTATTTACGACTTGAAAATACTCCCAATTTTTTACCAATTTTTCTTCTAAACTATTCTTAACTAAGTAACCAATTAGCTGACGTGCATGATGCACTCATGGACATTTACGAAGTCATCGGTCGGTACGGTTCATCTGGAAATCAAAAGCGAGTTGAGGCCAGCCCATTGCAAAAAAAATAGCGATTTCAAATTTATTGCTTCTCTTGTTGTATGGTACAATATTTTGTTCAAAATTAATTTGACTATAGTTTGACCGCGATCGCTGTACCGCGCCATAGGTATGTGCTTGACGAGTCGGGGAGCAGTTCAGGCCCTCATTCGTTAACGCCCACGGCGGCGTCCCGCCGCTCATTCGTCCCGACTCACCACGCATTTTTAAGGCGTGGTACAGCAGTCTCGGTCAAACTATAGCAAACTTCTTTAATTAAAGGAATTTGATCTTACCGCTTCCACAAAATACTCTCCTAAAAACAAAAACCTTTCTCGAAAGTTGTAGAAGTGATTAGGGTTACGAAAAAATGCTGGTAGAAGCAAGAGAAATTTCAGAAGAAGCAAACATTCCTTTATCATTCGCATCAGACTCGAAGCCAGTCCGCTTAAGGGGGAAGCGCCAGGGTAGCCCGCGAAATTAAAATTTTCTTACGTTTTTTGCATTTTGCAGGTCAGTGTCAGGTTTTATGTTGGTTAAATTTTGATTCGCGGTCGTAACAAATATGGCTTTACTCAATTATAATCATTACAATCAGCAATTGTGATTTTTTTAATCATGACATTTGACACCTTTGCTAACTTATGGAGTTGTATTGCTGATTGCAAAAAACGTAGAAAATTTGAATTTCGCGGGCTACCCTGGCGCAGGCGCAGCGCCAGGGTAGCCCGCGAAATTCAAATTTACCAATTTTTAATCGGAGAACCTGTTTCGTTAGGCGGCCGTCGATTGTAGGGAGAGCCTCCTTGGCCTGCCTGCACTCACCGTGGTCCACCCATAGTTTGTGATGTTGTTCCCTGGTTCGTTTCCTTACCAGAGTGCGTAGGTACCCGAAGGGGAGTGGCGTGATGGGTTCAGGCACCACTGGTGCCATGCTCGACCCCCTTCTGGCAAGTTCGTCGGCTGCGTCATTGCCCCGCGAACCGCTGTGTCCCTTAATCCTTGAATGGTTATATTATTGAGGTCACCCACCTGGTTGAGGCGCTGGTGGCACTCGTATATCAGCCCAGAATCAACAGTGTGACTGTTTAGCGCTTGCAGAACAGCCATGCTGTCTGAGAGTATTCGTATCGAGTGGTCCTTAACCTCCCTGGCCATGATGGCTGAAGCTACAAGAGATATACCCATGCATTCGGCCTGGAACACTGTGTTATGGACACCCAATGGTGTGGCTATGTGTATGTTGAAGTCCTCCGAGAAGATTCCAGCACCTGTGCCACTACCTGTTTTGGATCCGACGGTGAAGATTCGCAGCTCTGCGGGGCGCAAACCCTCGCATCTGCGGTCCTCGTGTAGTTGGATCCTGTATTTTTTATCGAAGATAAATTGTTTGGGCAGGGTGGTCGTTTACGGCTTTCGTAATAGGGAACTCATTGTTAAGTCCCTCAAGTAGCGCGGTGTGTTGTGTGACTCTCTTACCCCAGAGATCAATTGCATTAAGACGCACCGCCGCCATTGTCGCTTCCTGCTGTATGAACAGGTGGAGTGGGGGCAGTCCCAGCATGGCTTCGATTGCTGCAGTCGGAGTAGTCCTCATGCAGCCCGTGGTTGCCACGCAGGCTAGTCTTTGCATGCGCTGTAGTTTGTTGGAAGCTGTAACCAGCTGAGTGCGGGGCCACCAAACCACGGCCCCGTACGCGATCATAGGGCGAGGATTGGGGGTATCAGTTTGTATGGAATCATTTTAACGCGCGTTCTGATTAACTCGAAACTCAGTATTTATACTTAAGATTGAAAATAAATAAAAACGTACATCAGGGATTTTTTTAAATTACCCCTAACCGGGTGAAAAGGGGTATTCATTTTTACAGGGGAGGACAGGGGAGGTGGCTTGGTTAACTTGAAAATTGGTTATAAATAAATAATCAATAAGTCAAAGGGGGGGCGGGAAAATAATCATAGGGCATCAAAAAATTCGTCCGTATCGCTGTCAATAGGAAAAGTGCCCAAAAGGCTGGCAGCATTGCCACGTTGTATGGCAATGCTGATTCTTTGACCAAAGAATAGGCCAGCCCTCTGGTCACGTGAAGAGTCGACCAGCCGCTTGGCGATGTCTTGAAAAACAAGGTGGGCACTCGGACCCCATGGCCCTAGTGTTTCAACCCCAAACGGCTCAAACATATAAGTCCCAATAAGATTGGAGTATTTGCGCCGTTTGAGGTTTTCCGCACCTGCAGCAGCAGCCCCAGCACAGCCCGCCGTGCTAGGAAGATGGGATGGCGCAAGGGTGTCGACACACGTTGCATCCCACACCAAAGGCCTACCTACCTTCCAAGTCATTATGGTCATTCCATCTGGTCTCTTCCCATCGTCGAGTGCCAAGCCATTGGGTTCTAAAACAGCTGGCACTCCGGCCGGCGGTGACAAGAGCACGACGGATGATGTCATTGATGCTGGCGTGCTGTGCTATCCGGCCTGCGCTCTTACTGCAGGATAGGCCATGGTGTCCGAGACAGTCGACACCTTCACCACATTGGCAGTGATGCGGAGCCACACAAGGAGCACCCAGACGCAGACAGGTAGCGAGCCGGAAGGTGGTATCACCCAGCATAGTGCCTATGTTGGGTGACGGTAGTGCCTGAAGCCAGAGGCCCGACTCCCACTCACCCACAGCCAGCAGGCGGGCACGCTCAGCAGTATTGGTGGACGTATTAATAAGATTGTTCCGTACGAACCTGCAGAGCGGCTCATCCCACTGCCTCTGGGAAGATGGGTTCACGGGCCGATCTGTATTCGAGCAAGCCGCTTTCCAGGCGTTCTCCGCAACGGTCAAGCACGACACTTCAGAGTTAACCAGGCAGGAGGCAAAAATTTTCCCGGTCAACTTTTCAGTGCTGTGGACAGAGGACAGGAACGCGGGTAAGGAAGCCTTTTTTATACATGTACATATTATTATTTTATGTCTGATAGTTTTTAAATAATGATACGTGTGAGTAAATAATAAACTAATAAGTCAAATAATGGAAAAGTCACAATAGACTTTTCAAAAATTATTATCGTGTTATTTGTATCTATGTGGGGGATGAGCAGAATATTGCAAATTTAATGTTCACCGCAAATTGTAAAAAGGCTAGCCAATAGGTTATATAAGAGGTTATATTGCATATAGTTTGTTTTTTTTTGATTTTAAAGATTATGGCTTTATGGATCTATGGTCTGTCCTTAATTTTTTGAAACATTTTGATCTGCATTCACAGATTTTGAAATGAATAGTCAGAAGAACATAACCGCCGCCACATAACGGCTGCCAAATAGCGGCCGCCACATAACGGCCGCAACACAACGGCCACTACATAGCGGCCGCCACATAACGGCCGCCACATGATGGTCACCACGTAGCGGCCGCTAGATAACGGCCGCTAGGATAACGGCCCCCATATAACAGCCGCCACATGGCAGCCGCCACATAACGGCCGCAACAAAACTGCCACCACATAGCGGCCGCCACATAGCGGCCGCCACATAACGGCCGCCACATAACGGCCGCCACATGATGGTCGCCACGTAGCGGCCGCTAGATAACGGCCTACAAATAACGGCCCCCATATAACAGCCACCACATAACGGCCGCAACAAAACGGCCGCCACATTGCGACCGCCACTTTTCGGCCGCCACATAACGGCCGCTACATGACGGCCTACAAATAACGGCCCCCATATAACAACCGCCACATGGCGGCCGCCACATAACGGCCGCAATAAAACGGCCGCGACATAGCGGCCGCCACATTGCGACCACCACATTACGGCTGCCACTTTACGGCCGCCACGTAACGGCCGCCACATAACGGCCGCAACACAACGGCCGCCACATTGCGACCGCTACATTACGGCCGCCAAATTGTAGCCGCTACTTTACGGCCGCCACATAACGGCCGCTTACACAGGTAAACACATTGCACAGGTATAATATAACATTATTTCATTATGATCATAGTAAAATTTCGAGCCTTTCCATGCTTAGCTGCTACATATTTACAAGAAAAAAATATACAATACAAAATAGAACACAAAAATACGATAAATAATAATAATAAATCTTACAATTAGATTCACTTGGCAGCTTTCTGTTTTAAAGCTTGAATGTACATTTCTAATGATATTGGTATGGTGTTGGTCGTGGTCTGCTTGAACCAGTTGGGGGCTACGCTGACCAAAGCTGTCTCATTCAGCCCGATGGTATACTTGCCGCCCATCATCACGCGGTATTCGCATGACATGGCAAGGAGACATCCAACAGCTGGGGCGTGACCCTGGGAAGAATTAAAAATAGTAGGTTAGTTCAAGGACAGGTGTTGCTTTGACGGGGTCCGCTAGGGCCGATGTCTGCCGGGGTTGCGAAGAAGTCCGAAAGGGAGATCGTGGCCCCTGGCAACATGGCAACTGAAGGAACACGGGTGGGTTTTAGTCAGTAAGAGTCTGACACGGCCTCCCGCTCCGCCCAGAGCTGGAGAAGTTATTTGATAACGTCCTACCCAAAAAAAAAGGACAGGTTTTACTTAAGGAATCTTCATGGTAAAAGAATGATGAGTAACTTTATCCAATAAAAACCACATAAACATCAAATGAAAGTTTATATCATAAGCATCAATTTTTATAATAATATGAAGAAGGCTGTGAAATACCGGGGTAAAGAGATATTAGCCCTGCAAGTACCATGTAAACGTATTAGTTCTCAATAATATTAGTTATTGACTCATAACATTATAATTCTGGATAATAAATAAATAAATACGTTGTTGCCTTGGAAGGTGGGTAGGCCTCTGGTGTGGGATGCAACCTGTGTCGACACCCTTGCGCCATCCCATGTTCCTAGCACGGTGGGCTGTGCTGGCGCCGCTGCTGCGGCTGCTGAGACCCTCAAGCGGCGCAAATACTGTAACCTTATGGGTAACTACAGTTTTGAGCCGTTTGGGGTCGAAACGCTCGGACCATGGGGCCCGAGTGCGCGTCTCCTTTTTAAGGAAATTTCTCGTCGACTGGTCGACACTTCACGTGACCAGAGGGCTGGCTCGTTCTTTGGACAAAGAATTAGTATTGCCATTCAACGTGGCAATGCTGCCAGTCTTCTGGGCACGTTTCCGGATGACAGCGATGCGGACGAATACTTGGACGTCTAAGTGTCGTTTTGTTTTTATTATTTTTATTTATACAGATAGTTAGTTAGTCTTTTAATTTAGTACCTAATGTAAATAGTTAGAGCAGCTGTGTTAAAAACTGTGAAATAAATATTAAATTATATATATGGGAAAAAAAAAAAAATTGTTTTATTGTATTTGGACTCGTTAGTTTTGTCTTGACAAGTACTATAGCCCAAGATAATATCCAGGGTCCGATGATGGAGCCGGAAGGTGGCCATAGGAACTCCTCAACCAAACAAGACAGCACCATCGTGTTTGGACTTATTGGATATGTAATATTAGGTAAACTAGGTGGTGTCCCGGGTCTGAGTGTCTGACGATAGAGATCGAGGTTGGCCATTTATAGGTACTCCTCAATCAAACAAGATATCGTGTTAACTGTGATCGTGTTTGGACTCGTTGGCTTTGTCTTGACAAAAACTATAGCCAATTACCTCGTACTTTTTTTAGTTCATTAAAAGCTTGTTTGAAAAAAAGATTATAACTTACTTTTTTTTAATTTTTTTATTTATTTATACTTAAGAATTTGTTTCTAAAAGAAAAATCATAATGCGCGTTTACACTGAGACGCCCCGCGAAGTACTGTGTTCACGAGTAGGAATATGCGTTTTCCGCCTTTCCCGCCAGCCGCGCAGCTCCTATCACTGTGTTTGTACACTTAGGCCTCGTTTACTTTCCACGCGCGCCTCAAAGAGATGTCAGCTGAACTGACGGGGTCCGCTAGGGCCGATGCCTGCCGGGGTTGCGGAAAAGTCCGAAAGGGATACCGTGGCCCCCGGGCAACATGGCAACTGAAGGAATACGGGTGGGTTTTAGTCAGTAAGAGTCTGACACGCCCTCCCGCTCCGCCCAGAGCTGGAGAAGTTATTTGAAAATTTCCCACCCAAAAAAAAGGCCTCGTTTACTGGTTTGAAACAATTTTGTTAAAGCTAAAAAACTATTTTTTTTAGTTTAAGGAAATTTTTCGACTAACTTTTATTTTATTTGTTAGGATAAACAGTAACACATTACATTTTGTAGAAAGAAATACAAAAAGATACGGCCGAACCAACAAAATTTTCCACGGAATGCACATAAAAAATAATCTTTACAAACCATGCTATTAACTAAAACCTACAAACTACAATCATTTAATTTAATTTTTATTCAATAGATCAAGCAACAAGAATGTGAAGAAGTGTTAGTAACTTACAAAATACGTTAGTAAAACATTAACACAGAAACAATTTGTGACATCACTGCTGCAAGGTGACAGGCCCAGCCGATACCTTGCAGCAGTGGTTCACAAACGCACAATCTAGCCTGTTTGCTATCGTAGATAGGATGCTGTTGGTGCTGCCCCGCACCCTACTAACCACGGATGCACACGCTTCCGCATCACAGTGTAGAAGCAGTCAACGCGTGCTTCAGCAAACATCCCTGATGCGCTGCAATATCGAGGCAACCCCATCAGCACCCTGAATGCGTTATTGTATTGGACGCGAAGGGCGCCGTAGATTTCTGAGTTAAATGAGCCCACAGACTGCAAGAGTAAAAAGACGTGCAGTAAGCACTAAATATAGTGCGCCTGACCTCCTTATAGGCACGCCTGAATCTGCGGGCAAAAATGTTAGCTCTCACACACAGCGCCCTCCGCTCCCTGTCAATATCCTCATCATCTTTGAGGCCAGTGGTCAATAAGTGACCCAAATATTTAAATTGGTACACTCTCACAAGGGGCATACCGCTTAACTTCACTGAAGGTACAGCTTCTGGGTACTTACCCTTGGCCCCAAAGACCATGACCACACTCTTCTTAACATTATATGCCAGACCATGCAGTTTGGCATATTGCTCGCAAGTGGCCACGAGTGTCCTAAGCCCGCAGACTGACGCGCTCAGCAGCACCATGTCGTCGGCGTAGCTCACGTTATTAACACACACGCCATCAATATGACACCCGACACGCATGCTGCTAAGCGCTTCAATCAGATCATCCACATATTGGTTGAATAGCGTAGGCGAGCATAACCCCCCCTGCCTCACCCCGCACTCCAACCCATACGGCCTAGACAGGGCACCCGCCCACCTCACATTGACTTGGTTTCCATACCAGTATTTTAGAGTATTTGTTACCTCTGGCGGCAAATTTACCTCTTCCATCTTCCTCCATAAAATGCCGTAGGAAACCAAGTCAAAAGCCTTGCTCAGGTCAAGGAAACAGGCGTAAACTGGAGTGTGGCGATCCGTGTAGTATTTCACAGTGTGCTTCACACTCAATATAGCGCTGTCAGTGGATAATCCTGAACGGAAACCAAATTGACTATCGTGAATACGTATATGACCGCTAAGTTGAGCGCTAAGCACACTGTCAAACACCTTTGACATGATTGTGGCAAGAGATATTGGCCTGTAGTTGTTCTTATCGCCCATGTCACCAGTCTTAGTTTTGACAATGGGCACCACTTTTGTTTTGATCATGTCACTCGGCATATAAGCATGACCCAGACAAAAAGTAAAAAGCATAGCCAACAATCTTGGCAAATGCGGACCAGCAAATCGAAGATGCTCAATGCTTAGACCATCATGACCAGGAGACTTTCCGCGACGCATTGTGTTAATTCTGTTCAAGAGCATTTTAGATGTTATTTTAACCCCCAGGTTTTTCCGTGTCTCAACATTGAGCATCGACCTCGATGGGCCTAATGGTGACTGTACACTAAAGTGGTATACAAAAAGGTCAGCTATTTGTCTAGCATCACTCACGCCATCGACGCAAACATGGAGGCCAGGCTTACCCTTTAATCTATTTGTATGCTTCCAAAAAGATCGAAAATCGTTCTTTGAATGCTGTGAAGCTAGAATATCCATTTTAATCTGAATCTCATTATCTTGACACCACTTCAAACGAGACTTAAATATCCTTCTAGCTTCACGCATTTCATCAAAAATACGTCCCAATTTAGGCATACCGTTGTCTAACCAGAATAAAAATTTACGTCTAGCCTCCCTATGCGCGCCGCTCACGTGCATGTTCCAGCCCACGACTGCTCCTCGCTTTCTAGGACTTCCCCATATGCTACCGATTTAAGCTAAGAAAACATTTTTTGTGCTAAAATGTAATACAAAAGTAAAGAAAAACTCATCATGCTAATCTTAAATAAAATTACTAGTCTGTACTAAAATTACACATACCTACATACATAAACTCACGCCTTCTTCCCATGGGGGTAGGAAGAAACTACAGAACGCCACCTGCTACGATCCTTACATACTCACATACTCCTTTTACCTCGTTTACGTTCATACATCTGGGGGCCTACCACAAGCTCATAAAGCAGTTTTATTTTAATATTACTTTAGTGTGGGAAAGAGATGAATCTCTACAGGACGTATAGCTCCACCTCTTTCTCCTACTGAAGTAATATTAAAATAATACTGCTTTTGAGCCGGTGGTAGGCCCCCTGGTCATACAAGCACGCCGGTTGCGAGTACTACGCACCTGGCCTTTCTGAAGAACATCACCAATAAGGTCAGTATATGTCCTCCTAGTTGTGGTGATCGATCGACGAGAGCGCCATGCTCATGACGAGAATCTCGTGAAAGCTGAGAAAGACAAAAAAATCAAATATCTTGACTTAGCACACGAGGTTGTCGACATGTGGGACGTGAACTCTGCAATTATTGTACTGATAATTGTTACGGTTAATGGCCTAATAGCGGAGAGCCTCGACCAATACCTTAGGAGGCTCTCATTGCGCGGTTGGGTCAAAGGCTTGATTCAGAAAGCAGTACTCCTAGACACGGCACACATAGTGAGGAGATTCCTCTCTCTAAAGACCTGACCACCGGCAGCTTGGACCCTGTTCCTGATGCCGGTGGGCCACAATTTTTATATTTTTATAAAAATATTTAAAAATATATTTAACATGTATGTTAAGTCAAAATGTTGTGCTACAAAAGTTAGTGACAGAAACAAATTGCTGCAAAACCGACTCCTCGTGGTCTTGTCTGCCCTATCCCTAGAGTGATATTGAAGCCCGCGTAGGCGCGGAGGGTCGAGGCGGCCCGCAAGCTGAGGAGCAGGTGGTGATAACGCTCACCACCTGCTCCTCAGCTTGCGAGCGTTAAAACCATCTACGACGATAAGCTTGCGTGGGACCGCCGGAGCCTCGCAGCGCCGGAGCCGTGACAGAAACCATGCCTGCTAAATATTGCATGCTCGCTTGCATGCTGCATGCATGGTGTATGCTTGTTTGCATGTTTGAAATATATTACGTCAGCAAAATTGCTGTATTGATTTTCCGGAATTTTCTGTATTTTATTCGGTCGTTTCCATATAAGTTGTCGGAAAATTAGTATTTATAGCAGTAAATTTTATATATTGAGTATGCCCATATATTTAAAAAAAATCGTAGCTTTTAGTACTACCCCTTTGGAATTGTCAAAGGGTCGGTCAGTCAGAAAGATGAAGCTAGTTGCCATTTCAAAGCGTAGTTTGTATCTATGGAAAAAAAAACGGCCAAGAAACTCCATGGACATTCTTTTAAACATGTGAGTCACACAGGGGATGTCACACAAGATTTCATAGATTTTTGTAGCAATCCTACCACTTTAGGCTCATTTTTCATAACTGGCAACACTGCGCGCCATTAGATCCGCCAAACCTCCGCCATTTTTGATAGTTCCTTTGCCGTAATGTTGGCTCCACTATTAAACTTTAACAACGGACCTATTAAGTGGCGTCGGAGCGTAGACGTCCACTCGTGTTCGTCCTACAACAGTGCAGCCAACATTACGGCATAAGAATTATTTAATGAAGATGAAACGCACTCTAAAGTGAAGTAAAGTGTCAGTCTACATGTTGATAAGGAAGAAGAGTACTACTTAGTCTTTGATAAGGAGCACCCGGTCTTTTCGTAAAAAAACATCACGTAAATCACAGTGCATTTTAAAATACGGTAAGGTGTGTATTATTATTAAAACATTTATAGCATTATATTTTTTCATAGCATAGTCCTAGCAAATACAAGTTTTTTTGTGTTCAATTTATCTTTATTGCAAGTTATTACACGACTGCCCAAAAAGGAATGTTATGTTTTCAGGGTTCATGCATGTATGTGAGTTTCTTTAATCTGCCATAATTTTGGAAGTGAAAACTTCTTTAGGCGCGTTGGGCATTTTTGAGATGGGAAAAAACGATTGAACTCGCGATACCGTTACCGACACCTCATTTTTGTAAACGCGATTGTGCTCTTTATTTATGTTACTTTACGGACCAATGTTCTATACAAGTATTTTTCTTCCACCAAGGCGATCTTGTTCAAGTTTGCACTTCTGTCGGCACTCCCGGAGTGCCACTGTTTTTTTGGGGTCCGTAACTTAACTTCGAGAGTCATATGTAGACCCAGGGCTGAAACCTTTGAAAACGGTAAAAAGTGAAAAAAAATAGCAGTAGGATGAAACCCAATGGAAAAGGAAGAGAATATAACAAAAATGAAAGGAAAAATAATTTATGGATGATCTGAGGTCGGGAAGTGGATGGGGGTGCATTTTTAAGGGTAAAAAACGGTTTATCTCGATTTCCGGCAAAACTACAAGAGTCCTATGGAAAAAAAAAAAATAATTGATATTATAATTACTTACATACTAAATTACATGCGTATATTCCCCTTATTATTTAGATATAATTTTTTTTTTACTTTATTAAGAAACATGCAATATACGAATAATTAGTTTTTTTTTTTTTGTTTTTATTGTAAATCTTACAAAATCTTTCATACTGTTGTTACATTGCCATAAGTTGATGAATCAATACATAATAATATGTTTTAAATCAGCGGCTTGACATTTGAGTGCTTCAGGTAGATTGTCCCCATTGATCGGAGGTTTCACTGTCCTGCCAGAAGTTTCACTCTCCTGCCAGAGTTTTATAATAATTAGTGTTATGGTCTACGTGTGTTGTTGTTGGAGCACTGGAGTCGCTGTGTGACTCATCTACGGGCATGGCACGATTTTGCGGGCTATCTATATTTAGCCCGCGGTTGTTCGTTATTACGCCTATCTGAAATTCTGAATCAATGATTATATGTTTTCTATTTCGTCTTAAGATCTGTCCTGTATTCATTCGTATTAAATATGATCAGTTAGCTAATAAACGTTAATAACTCCATTAGCCCAATGATTATGCATTTTAATTTTGACTTTTTGATTTATGATTAGCAGTGATAGGAATAGGTAGTGCCTATTTGCCTAAACTTCGAAGAACAGAGACAAGAAACGGAGACTTCCTTAGGACTAAATTTTTTCCGGGACATCTGTCCCGAAATTCGGGACAACACTTTTAAATACATAAAAAAAATATGTTATTTGGAATAAGTAATTCGTCTATATTTACCTAAAGTTTGCGACTAGACATAACATAGTAAATAACATTCACAGTCGTAACAACCATAAAATTTTCTGAAATTTTTTTTTGGAGATTACTTTTAAATGACTTGTTGATCTTAATACTATTGTAAGGGAAGCATACAAATGATCTTCCAATAAGTATGTTTTCCATTTGGTTTCCTTTCCCAGGGAGAGGTGTGTTTTCTTTCCCTGTTATTTCCTTTCCCAGGGAGAGGTGTGTTTTCTTTCCCTGTTATTTCCTTTCCCAGGGGGAGGTGTGTTTTCCTTCCCCGTTATAACATTTTCCTCCCGCATTGTGAATATTAGTTATGGGAATGATGATTCATGTTGGCCTGTGTATCAGGATACTCATTTATGTATAAACTCACGATAGACACCTATATACCTCCATCAGAGGACAAAAACATGAATAACTACTTACCTGAAAGGAAAATAAGGAAAACAGACAGGGGAACACACAAACTAAGTCATTTCCCAACTAAATACAAAAAATACATAAGGAAAATGACATCCTGGGTCGGGAATTACATAAAACCTTTGTTCCGCAAAGTAAACAGAGTTATGTACACGATACGCGTCATAACTCTGTCCCCCGGCCCCCTGGCGACACCCTGGCGGCCCGCCTCCCCGCATTCGCCCGTGCCTCTGTAACTCCCCCTGAATATACGAACGCCCGGGACAATAGGATGTTGAAATGGTTAGCATTCAGTCGCCACCCGCAACGCGAGCTAAGGGAGAAAACTATGTAAGGAGCTGAGAATAATTTTGAAATTGTAGTCGTCTCAGAATCTCAAGAAAACTCTCATATGAGCCCAAGTTCTCTTCAAGCTCGTACCTAATCGCTCATAAGTCGTGTAATTTCTTATAAATATCCAAGTTTCTCAGTAGTAAGTAATTTAAACGTGTAAATTGTAACATTGGAAAGTGATTAAAGCGACGAATTAATTCTATTTTCTGATTATCTGCTAATATAATAAGTGTAAACCATTATTAACTGTAACTCCGTTTCGGAATATTATTATAGTGTGTTGTATACGAAAGTGACTCTGGTTTCATTCAGTTTGCCCCTTCCGACACCCCCGCCTAACCGCTATCTAAAGTCAATGTTAAAAAGGGATAACTATTGTGGGGTTATTATTTTTCTTACAACTATGAATCACAATGTTTGTATAAGGAGCCGTACACGTTTCGAAGTAAATATCTTCTTTCTAGCTCACTCTCGGCTACGTTTAATGAGACTTATAAAGTCCAAATGTATAATTGAAAAAAAAAAAGACATTTTGTCTTTAAAATAATAAAACGGTAATTTTTATAATTTTAGCATTCTCTATAGTAGGACGAATTTATCATTTAAAACAACAAACGGTATTTGTATTTTATCTTAATGAAATATATTTCTAAAGTATATTTAAAAATGTGCATGATATTAAAATAATGGCCTTATCACATTGTTTAGTAACACACTTAAACTTTAAAAACATCATTTAATCTTTATTGCACCGAAAATACAATACGACTTTTACGGCAGCGCATTTCGTTATCTATTCTTAGAAATTACAAAAAGAAACCGCCATGGTCGCATACCTATGCGGCGGGCGTATAAGCGTATTTTTAACCAAATTTTTAAGTTTTTTTTCGGAAATTCTCAAAATTTAATGTAAACTGCATAATTATGGCCAAATTGAATGATAAATGAATTCATTTTTTATTTATTTAATTAAAGTAATGTGTAAGCAATCAAGCAAAACATGTTTTAGGCTTCTGTGTCATTAGACATTTTTTTTACAGACATTTAAAGCTCAGAAAAAATAAAAAAATTGTACAATACGTCTTTTACGAGTAAACCTTATTAAAAATTAAAAAATTTGGTAAGACTTCGTCTAAGACAACCATGGCTTAAATGGTTCTAAATTGTCTATACTATCTTCACCTTAAAGCTTTGCACCCATCTTCCAATCACCCTGTATAACAGCTCGGCTGGTGAACTTAACTCATTAGTCATTACTTATCGGCATATTCAAATATTCTAACAATCCCAAACTGAAGTCGGTATTTTGAAAAGTGGTATTTTTCATCATGTTTTTTATTGTCTGGACCGCTCTTTCAACCTGTCCCACAGTGGGCGCATACTGAAAATTAGTGGACTTAGGCAACAAAGTTCCAATATTGATGCGATTTTTTTATATGACGTGTTATGATATTCCTGAAAATTTTTACTCTTTTAAAATTTCTTCTAAAGTTGATAGTTTGTC
Source organism: Agrochola litura (assembly GCA_949152395.1). Lineage (NCBI taxonomy): Eukaryota > Metazoa > Arthropoda > Insecta > Lepidoptera > Noctuidae > Agrochola > Agrochola litura. The sequence continues at coordinate 8,027,293 of OX424508.1, forward strand.
TTGAAAAAAATGAATTAGATTTTTTGTAATAGATTTTTTTTCAATTGTGCGAATATTTTGGGTGTGTGGCGTGAGTATATGATAGCTAGGGTCATTCTCTATCCACGAAAAAAAAATCAGCGCCGGCCATCCGCGGCAGCGCGAGTAATCATTCGGTAAAAAAAAAAATGTTTTGTAAGATTTTTTTTGCCATTTAAAATAAATTCAAAGTATATTTTTGGATCATTTGGCTGTTTTGGCCTTCTTTTTAGTTAAACATATAGTTTTAATAGCGCATAGGTACTTATAACTAGTAATTCTGGTAGAGATTTAGTTATTATTGCTTGTTATCGGTAGCACCTGCGCACAAACAAATGAGTCATCAATCACAATATTGATGACTCATTTGTTTGTGCGCTCGGCTAAGTGCATAACTAATGAGTCATAAAAAAATGCGTCTCTGATTGGCTGAATAATTTTCACTCACTGTTATGTCCAGTACTTGAGTAATTAACACTTTCCATAAATATAAAGACATTCATTAAGTCCATCTGTTATTCTGACCTCGCCGCCGAGGTCCTTTGCGATCTCGACCGCCGCGCCCCCGAGTAAATAATACTCCCCCCCGACCCTTGCTCGAAAACGAGGTGCCAGCAGTTGTTGCAGCTGTGCACGTAGCTTTAAATTCCCCGTTTAATAATAATAATGATCAAAACCTTTTGATCCAGCCCGTCCCATCTTTTGATGTCCTCCCTCCGGATAACGCCCTAAGCCGAGGCTCGAACCCCGCAGGGGGTGCCCTTAGCAAGCGTTCATCCTAAGCTTTTTAGCTTAGTTTATGTGTGCCCTGGCTGGAGGCTTTGAGTGTAGTAGCTTAAGGCAACCACAGGATTGACCAGTTAAACAGCCACGGTTTCAGGAACAAGCTGTGAGATGCCCTACAGAAAAAAAAAAGTCCATCTAGTTTCGCTCTTGTCGCTTATTTGTGAACACAGTGAAATACTTTTATTTTTATATTTACATTAGAACTATGGCTGGATTTTGTACCAACCTAGATCTTTTTGTGAAATTAAGAAGTGGCGATGATCTGAAAAATCATGTTTCTAAATGAAAGTATCATTTCTGTCTTGACTACCGAAGTTTCTGAAGAAGACAAGAACCGAATTAAGGAGTTCTGTCGACTTTTTTGTGTAAATCTAAATAAAAAGTGGATAGAGTCAAGTAGAAATCAAAAAACTTTTATGAATCGTGTAAGTAATCGCAAGTGGTTGGAAAAAAACATTAACTGTTTGTGACAGTGTTGACCTGAGAGAGATGGGCTTTTCGGACGCAGCCTTATCTGAGCCTGTGGATATAGATTCCCATGTTCCTACTCTTGCAATATGTACTGCGGAAGCGGGAACATCTACAGAAAAGGAGCACAGAAAACCGGTCGAAGAGTTAAGAAATAAGCAAAAAAAAAGACGTTTTACTTCCATAGTAGAAGAAAATTCCGAAAAAGAGTTGTAGCACTGGTACATAACAAAATTAAAAGATAACGGCAAAACGAATCTGGCAAAAGTGGTCGAATACCTTTCCAGTAATCCAGATGCGCTATCCGAAGTAGACGAGCGACTATTCAAAAAGCAGAGCTTAAGTACTGTCTCTGAAGATAAATGTTTAGCTCTATACATCAGTTGCGCTCTCGAAATGGAAGTACTTAGCTCTTCAACAATTTCTGAAAGAAGAAAACTGTGCTGCTTTTCCATCTTATACAAAGCTTGTAAATGCCAAGAAAAGATGTTACCCACCACAAGAAAGTATGGAGATTACCGAAAAAGGAGCTCAGATTAAATTGCAAGCGCTATTAGACCACACTGTGGAGAGAATTTTACTAGATATGAATTCTGTTGATAGGTCTCAAAATGAAGAACTCAAGTTGACCTGGAAATGGGGACTTGATGGTTCTTCATCGCAGAGTAATTATAAACAGAAAACGTCAAACACAGCTACAGAGTTCGATGATTCAACAGTAGTCATGATAAGCATCGTCCCTCTTCGGCTAGTGTCTACTAGCCCATCATCTGGGAATGAAAATATAGTTTGGGAGAACCCCACACCTTGCTCAACTCTGTACTGTCGACCAGTGAAGTTCATCTTCACTTCGGAGACAGCTGATTTTATAAAGTCTGAAGAGTCTGAGAAGAAAAAACAAATTGATGAACGAATATCTACACAGTGTGGAAATATTATTGTATCACATGAACTGCATATGACCATGATTGATGGAAAAGTGGCCAATATTATTGCTGAAGTACCATCATATGCAACGTGTCCCATTTTCTTGGCAAAACTTATTACGATATTTATTCAACAATAGATCACGTGCAGTTAAAAAAATAACACAGCCAATCAGAGACAACCATTTTTCGGTGACTCGTTTGTTATGCGCTTAGCCGAGCGCACAAACAAATGAGTCATTAATCACAATGCAAGTGCTACCGATAACATGCAATCATATCTAAATCTCTGCCAGAATTACTAGTGATTACTCGCGCTGCCGCGGATGGCCGGCGCTGATTATTTTTTCGCCACACACCCAACATATTCGCACAATTGAAGAAAAAAATTAAACGTGATTCGCTCCATACAAAAAAATCGAATTCATTTTTTCAAGACAAACTATCAACTTTAGAAGAAATTTTATAAGAGTAAAAGTTGTCAGGAATATCATAACACGTCATATAAAAAAAAATCGCATCGATATTGGAACTTTGTTGCCTAAGTCCACTAATTTTCAGTATGGGCGCACTGTGTGTCCATTTGATTGTGGGTACCTAGGAGAAGACGTCATGTGTTGAAAACTCCAGTTCAACAAAAACTCTTTAAACAAATTAGAAGAAAATTCCATTGGTATTCCGTGACGTCTAAATAGATTTTTTATTTGCTTGATTACCTCTGAAGATGTGGTCGAACACAACTCAAGAACTTCTATGAACTTACTATAATAATCTACTACTATCAAATATGATTTAGTACCGTACTGGAAGATATCAGTGCCTATCTTGTACCAAGCTCTGTCGGGAATGTCATGCGGAATTAACGGTTATTTTGTGTTATCTTTTTTATATGTTAAACAGGCTTGACAGTGTGATAAGTAATCCTGTAATTTGTGAATTCATATTTGGCCAATACATGATTTCTCTAGCCCTAAACTTACAGTTTTCTATACCCAAGTGCCCTATATGTATTTTTTGTAACATCGTTTTACGCATACAGTTTGGTATAATGATTCTATTGCCTTTCCATATAAGTCCATAATTCACTGTTAACTCATCCCTGCTATCCCAATAAGGTTTTAATTCATTACTAATTTCACTTTTATGCATGGGCCATCCTTATTTAATTTTTTTTTCAATTCCTGCATTTCGTTATCTTCCCTAGTATATTTTTGTATTTCTAAAAAAATGTGAGTCTGTTAGAGGATTCATCGTTGTTAGCCATAACAACGATGAATCCTCTGAAGTGTGTGCCAACACACTTGTGCTTGTGGCAACGCCGCTCGTGCGTGAGAATGCGTCCGCTATGTATAGATATTTACCTGGTTTATATATTAGCGTGAATGAATATGGTTGAAGTCGCATTAACATTCTCTGTAGGCGTGCTGGTGCATTCACCAACGGCTTGTTAATAATACTCACTAATGGCTTGTGATCTGTTTCTATCGTCACATCGTTACGGCCATATATATTGGTATAGAATTGCTCGCATGCAAATACACAGGCATATATTCCTTTTCGATCTGAGCATAATTTTGTTCAGTTTTAGTTAACGATTTCGAGACGTAACATACGGGATAGTTTTCCTGCAGGCACCTGTACCATTTTTACTCGCGTGTACTGAAATAACTATGAGTTTCTCGAGTGTGTAATATCTTAACACGGGTGGACTAGTTAACTGCTTTTTTACCCGACTACGGTGAAGCAAAAAGGAGGGTTATGATTTTGACCGGTATGTATGTATGTATGTATGTATGTTTGTTTGTTTGTTCATCTGTTACCTCATAACTTCTAAACTGCCGATCATAATTTGACAAATGAGGTAACATTGGAAGCGTTTTGATTGTCCGCTGGTTATAGGCTATGTGACGTTACATTAAATGCAATATGGCGCCCTCTAGAGAACATAAAGTAATGAAATAAAAAATAAAAATAATTGAATTGTGCCATGTTGGGTATCAAATGAAAGGGCTTGACAAGCACATTACAAATATGTATATATATCATATTGTCCAACTAAATAAATATGTTTAAATTGTTAAAAACAAGCAAAAGTGAGACTGTGCTACTTACGATGCAGCTGTAAAATTAACACCTATTTTACCATAAATGCCGTGATGGTTCAGTGGTTAAGGCCTCGCCTCTCATGCACGAGGTTGTGGATTCAAATCCGGGCAGGTACCAATGTGACTTTTTCAATTCAAATGTACTTTCTGAGTTTATCTTGGACATTACTAACATCGGTGAAGGAAAAACATAGTGAGGAAACCTGTACCCTAATTGCGTAATACTACACAACCAAAATCTGTTTTGATTTGAAACAGATTGCTAGTCCATTGCTTCATAAGTTGGAAAAAAAAATCTGCTCAACAACGTAAATAACGCAATGAATGTTGTTGAACTGTCAAAATGAAACAAATTAGGCAAAATTGCTTACGAAAATAAGTTACGCAATTAGAGTAGGTACTGGACTTATAGTTAATATATATAAGTCTGAAATCGCCAACACGTCTTGAGAGCGCGTGGTGACCAATGCTCGTGCCTTCTCTGTATGAGAAGAGGCCTTTTCCCAGCAGAGGGACAATAATAGGCTGGTATTATTATACCATATAACCCAAAAAAAATAATTAAGCTGTTCTGCAAATACTTTATCGCGAAACTATAACCCCAAAATAATTTAAATAAAAAATAAGTTCAAAAACTAAAACCCGACTAAAAGGTATATTATTATTATTATTATTTATATTTAGTTTTTAACTATTCTCGGGACCATGGATCCCGGTCCTTTGGAAGGCGTACGAGGGGCCGAAGCCAACTCGCAGAGGCCCCTTAGACATTTTTAAGTGTTGAGGCACCAACCGACGATTATCCCTGTATGCACTAAGCAAGTGCACCCAAGGACAACCCCCAGTTGGTGCAGGACTATTGCAGAACATGGAAACAAAACATATTGGGCTATGGATTTGGGTGGCTATAATGGATTGGTTACCTGGAACTATAGAAAGACTATGGCCCCTGCCTGACCAATATTTTATATAAAATACACAGGAAAATGGCAGGGGGTGACTTGCACACTCAATAATGGGCCCCCGAAAACGGTCGCTAGCACAAAGTGTCGTAGCGACAAAGGGGCAACATGTCCTGAGGTGCTTATGAGGAGTGGAGAGGTATTCCACGGCTATCAGGACAATCCCGGAAGTACGGTCAAGATCCCTACCAGCATCTTACTGGAATACTTCCTTCCTCCGAGCACGTTTGCTCTTGCGAATCTCCACTCAAGCCAGCCAATAAAGGCAAGAATGAGGTGGGAGCTCTGTTCCTAGTCAGTGTTCACTCCAGCCGGCCAATAAAGGCAAGCCAGAGGTGAGGAACAAGACTTCTCCCGGGAGATAGGGTCCGTGGGGTCGCTACTGCCCAACAGCTCGCCACATGCTGCCCTGCGGGTTTTTGGATCTCTCTTGGTCTGGCTCCTCATCCCAGACCTGTTCCAGCAAAGTAAACTGTACCGGCACAGGCCTAGAGTTCGGAGCGCGCAAGCCCCACCACGACGTCAACGTAGAGATACGGCGGTGGGGTTATTATTATTATTTTTCGTTTATTCATTTTAATTCTTATTCTATTACATTTTTAAATATTTCTTAAAATAAAAAGGATAAAAAAAACATTTAAAAATATAAAAAAATAGAGTTCCGCCGGTGTCGGGAGCAGGGTCCAAGCTACCGGTGGTTAGGGCTGCAGAGACAGGAACCTCCTCACAATGCGAGCCGTATCGAGGAGTACTGCCTTCTGAATCAGGCGCTTGATCCAACCGCCTAACGAGAGCCTCGAGAGATGTTGGTCGAGGCTTTCGGCCATCAGGCCATTAGCCGTTACGACAATCGGCACAATGATAGCCGAGCTCACATTCCACATGTCAACAACCTCGTGTGCTAAGTCGAGATATTTTATTTGTTTCTCTTTCTCAGCTTTCACGAGGTTCTCGTCATGTGGAATGGTAACATCGACTATCATTGCGCGGCGCGCTAATCGATCTATCACTACTATATCAGGCTTATTTGCTACAATAGTCCTGTCAGTAATGATAGACCGATCCCAGTACAACGTGACATGGTCATTTTCGAGAACTGGGTCGGGCACATACTTGTAATACGGTACCTCAGAGTCCACAAGTTTATATTTCAAAGCAAGTTGCTGGTGAATAATCCTAGCCACTTGGTTATTATTATTATTTTTTTCGTTTATTCATCTAGTATCTTATTAAATTACATTTTTAAATATTTCTTAAAATAAAAGACTTAAAAAAACATTTAAAAATATAAAAAAATAGAGGTCCGCCGGTGTCGGGAGCAGGGTCCAAGCTACCGGTGGTTAGGGCTGCAGAGACAGGAACCTCCTTACAATGCGAGCCGTATCGAGGAGTACTGCCTTCTGAATCAGGCGCTTGATCCAACCGCCTAACGAAAGCCTCGAGAGATGTTGGTCGAGGCTTTCAGCCATCAGGCCATTAGCCGTTACGACAATCGGCACAATGATAGCCGAGCTCACATTCAACATGTCAAGAACCTCGTGTGCTAAGTCAAGATATTTTATTTGTTTCTCTTTCTCAGCTTTCACGAGGTTCTCGTCATGTGGAATGGTAACATCGACTATCATAGCGCGGCGCGCTAATCGATCTATCACTACTATATCAGGCTTATTTGCTACAATAGTCCTGTCAGTAATGATAGACCGATCCCAGTACAACGTGACATGGTCATTTTCGAGAACTGGGTCGGGCACATACTTGTAATACGGTACCTCAGAGTCCACAAGTTTATATTTCAAAGCAAGTTGCTGGTGAATAATCCTAGCCACTTGGTTATGTCTGTGCAAGTACTCGCCGTTAGCTAGACGCGAGCAACCAGAGATAATATGTCTGATGGACTCACCCGGACGATGGCATGCCCGACACACGTCAACCGTACCGTCCTTCATAATATGTCTCCGGTAGTTATTCGTCAAGATAACTTCGTCCATAATTGCACAGACGAAACCTTCGGTTTCCCCGAAAAGGTCACCGAAACGTAGCCAGGATACGGACGCTAAGAAATCTACACCGGGCTCATGAAGAGCCCGATAGAAGCGTCCGTGAAGCGCCTTGCTTTGCCATACCTCCTTGCGGTCATCTGTAGTAAGTACTACAGGTTTGCGCCAGTTCTCTTTAGCCATGGAGAGCGGGGTGAGCCCGTTGTCCACTGCGACCACATCACGGTGCATACCCACATCGGCTTTAAGAAAGTATTCCCTGAGGCTGCACACCTCGCGGTTGTGGAGGGTCTTCGCATTTAAAAAGCCTCGACCCCCGCACTTCCGCGGGATGTACAGTCTCATCACCGATGAACGTGGGTGATGCATCCGGTTTGCGGTCAGGAGTGTACGGACCCTCCTGTCCAGGGCGTCGAGTTCGGTCTGAGTCCATTTGAGTATGCCGAAAGAGTACATCAAAACCGGCATGACCCAACCGTTGAAGGCGCGCACCTTGTTTCCTCCTGAAAGAAGACTATTTAATACCTTTTTCAGGCGACCAAAGAAGCGCTCCTTCAACGATTGCTTCATGTCAGCAACGTTGATGCCTAACGCTTCCGACATACCCAAATACTTATAGCTTTCGGATGAGGAGAGGCATCTAAAGTGTATAGAATCCGAGAGTTGAGTTCCCTCGGATTCCATAATCTCCCCTCGCTTTACATGCATGACTGCACATTTGTCCACACCAAATTCCATCCTGATGGCGCTACTAAATGTTTCAGTTACCTTCAGTAGCTCCATCAGTCGCAATTTGTTGGGGGCAAAGAGTTATTATTATTATTATTATTCATTTATTTCGGACAGAGTCCATATAATGTGTTAGTAACAATTTTCTTAAGATCTATGTTAGTAGGTACATAATCTAATATATATTTACAATTTCCCTGTAACTATTCCCACCCAGTGTGCCTGTATGGGACAGTCATGTCGGGATGCAATCATTTGCAAAATGGTGTTGGAGCTACCGCGCAGTCTGTGGAATAATGACGCCACTTTCTTACGCACTATAGCGTGGAAACCGTCAACGCGCGCATTTGCGAACATTTGCGACGCACTACAATGCCGCGGCAACCCCAACAGCATTCTGAAAGCATTATTATACTGAATACGCAGGGCGTTGTAGGCACGTTGCGTATACCGAACCCACAGGCCGCTCGAGTAAAAAGACTGACAGTATGCCCTAAAAAGTGTCAGTTTAACTTCTTTGGTACATCGAGCGAACCTACGGGCCAGCATATTGCTCCTTACCGCCAACGCCCTGCGTTCAAAACAAGAAAATATTTCAGACAGAAGTCAAGACATAGGTACAAAAATGATCAAGGTAAAGCCGTGGTCGCATGCCATTATAATTTTTTAGGTGTACAAGCATGCGACCACGGCTTTACCTTGATCATTTTTGTACCTATGTCTTGACTTCTGTCTGAAATATTTTCTTGTTTTATACCTTTTAGTCGGGTTTTAGTTTTTGAACTTATTTTTTATTAACATTTCGAAACAATATTAATGTGTATGGTCCCAGTGCCAAGCTACGTCTTTTCTTAATAACTCCCGAAGCATAGATGTATTTTCAGAAAAAATTTAAATGAAATTACTAACATAGGTTATCATACCTAAAAATCTTTCAACATCTTTAACATTTTGTGGCTTTGACATATTTTTAATAGCCAATACTTGTGACTCATCGGGGCTGATGCCGTCTTTTGTTATTTTATGGCCTAAGTACGTTAGCTCACTTAAACCTATTTTACGTTTACTTTTATTTAATTTTATGTTTATTTCCTTACACCGTTTTAAGATTATCTTCCTTTTCATCTTGTTTCTAAATCTACGGGAAGAACTCAAAGGTTCTTAAAAGTCAGGAAATCTTAAAAGTGTTTGATTTCCTCGATTATGTATGAAATAATATGTGACGAAATAGTAGATTGTTATACAAGGGTCGAAAGGAATGAATTCCCATACGAGGTATTTAGACGCCCGAGCGCAGCGGGGGCGGCTATAGTCCGAGTAGGAATTGATGACTTTCACCCGTGTTAAACACTCTACTTTTCATTTCGAATTAAGGAAAGTAAAAGTTGTAGTTTTTCTAAAATACTAATTGATAATAGTTATTATTATCAATTAGTATTTTAGAAAAACTACAACTTTTGAGTATTCTAGTACCTACCTATTAGTCTTTTTTTGATTTTAAATATGGAACACACCTCGTCACCGCCGCGGGTCGTCCCGCTTAGGTATTTTTTTAATTCACACTGGCTGTTTACACAATGACAAGAGTACAGCATTTTTTATTCAGTATTTTCTATAAGGTATTTTCTATACATATACACCATCACATCTACGATCACAGATCCATGATCAAAGACATAACTAAATTGTAAAATAGACATAAGTACCTAACATGGGTAATTTGTGAACTTCGTAGCTATTATATGATATAATATGATAGTGTAATATCCCCAAGGGAGATATACCCATAATAAATGTCTATTTTACAATTCCATTATATCTTCGATCGAAGATCCATGACCACAGACTCGACATTGTAAACCCCCTTAGTAAAAATGTTCGTAGCCGACTACCTAACCAAATTTAGTTCTATTTTTAAAATTCATTCCCGCCCTAGAGAGGGAAGCAATTACTATGAGTCTTTCCCGCCCAAGGGTGGGGATCAGCGTCTTCCACCTGCTACTTGGATCAAACAAACACTACTTTCCGAGTAAGAGAAATGAAAAAATTTTTTTGAATAATTTTATTTCAATTATTAAACTATATAGGTAATAACTAAAACTCATTCGGAAGAGCAGTCCATCGATTAATAAATACCTATTCGATGAATCGTTCAGTCAAAGTAACGTTTGGCGATAAAAGGTTGTTTCGCAATAAATACCATTCGAACAATCGTTCAGTCGACTTTCCATTAATCGATCATATGACTCGAAATTAAGTTACGGACCCGTTTTTTTGTTGATATAGTAGCTTAGTGAGGTTAGGTTTGTACACGCGCATGGCGAGCCGGGGGCCGCGGAAAACAACGAACCTCCGCGCCTGCCGCCATTAAGTGTTTTGTTTATGCCACCGTCATTCAGAAAAGGAACAATGACAGCATGGACGGGGTGCGCGTGTCTTTATTAAAATAAAATTGTATCACTCTAAATAAATTGGTAAAAAAAAAAATTTTTTTCGTCCGTTTCAATAATCTCCCAACAGGATTTTCACAAAAAGCGCTTCACATTTCGTGACTCATGTGACGTGACTAACCATCTTGATAGAACGCGTGCGCGATAAACGTCATATTAAATCAATATGTCTATGTCAATAATAGATCATGAAACGCATGACGTAATTTAACCACGCAATGATACTATGTCATCACATAGCGTCGTGAACTTGAAGAAATCTTGCATCATCTTAATCATATATTAAAATAAATGAAATGAACATTATTTTCAGATAAAATGGCAATAATTGTGAGAATAGAAGAACAACCCGATGGTCATTTTAGTGGTTCATTTACGGGGTACATAGAAAAAACAGAGACAATATTTCATAAGTATGAAGATTACAGAGGTTGTAATGGCCCATGCGATTACCCCTGTCAACCACAGAAAGATTACAACAATGCGTGCGAAAGTATGTCAACCGCGATTTCATTGTGGATGACTCTGCCGACGAAGAAGGTTAAAATTCTGTCAATAGCGGATTTAGATGTAACCGCTCAAAGGAGGCAAGTAACGATAAAATCCGACGTTTTTAGGAACCTTCACAAAGAATTGATGGATGTTGAAATGAATGCAGAAGTTTGTAACTCCGTGAAATCTTCTTGGTCGAATGTACAACCCATTTTTAACGGAGAAAAAATTAAATACAAGATAGAAACCCTTGACAGTTCATCGTTTTATTATTCTCAACGGTGGGGCGAAAGTACGGAACGTTCAGAGACATACGAAATGAGTGTAACTTATCCAATCAAGCGTCTTAAACTTCGTAAATCTATTGATGCTGACTTGAACGCTACAAAAACTACGGTTACTGTGTGTATAAAATATAGGTGTGATTATGGTGGAGATACGTCGTATTCATATGAAACTATCATAGCTGAATTCCATACTGATCCAGAATTATACTTTTAAAAAGTTTTTATTGTATTTATTCAGTAATTTAAAGATGTAAAAAAAAACTAAAAGGGACATCGACGTGAATACTGTTACCATGGATTCAGTACATGATTCGGAGAAGTAGTCCACTTAGAGCACCCGTCCGAATAGCACTTGCGCGAATAGCACCTAGCCTAGTCGAAATTTAAAAATAATTTTTTTCCATGAAGAGCACCTACGACTCAGCAACCTATTGCTGGGATGTATTTGTTTTACAGAACGCTATTAAATGAAAGATATCGATTAAAACCCCCCTGCGTTGACATTTCGTCGGTTATTTAAGAATGAGAATCATGTACTGAACCCATGGTTAAAGTTTTCGCGTCGATGTTCCCTGACACCCCGTAGAAATTTTTATTTATAATTAAATGTAAGTTAATCATTTTTATCAACTACTGGTTTTACCGATTATAATTTAAAGCTTAAGGCGACGATGACCGACTTTTAATGATTTTATACTGAAGATCACGTCTAAACGAGTAGTGTTAATGATTTGGAAAAATATATGATAAATTAGAGCATTTTCTTAATAACTTAATATAGGAATATTTTAGATTAATTTTATATTACTTATATAGAAAAAAAAATAAAAAATAATAGGGAATAAAAATAAAAAAAAAGAATGTAAAAATAATAGAATAGCATATGTACTTGGTTAAGGTTCCTATGGGTCTATGCCACCCGAAATAAAGTTTTTGAAATTAATTTGTAAAGTTATGTCTAACGAGGATAAAAAACTGAGAATCACGCAAAATCTATCAAGCGCGTTTTATTAAAATACCTTTTGTTTTATGTATAAATAAATTAATAATGCGACTAATTTGGGATAGCGCTCTTTGATGGGCGAGTCCTATTACTGGCTGGACGTTCGACGCGTTGCGTGAGCTCAGTACAAAACACGCAAGCTAACCACGCAAGGTCACTGGCATATATCTGCGTCTTAACGAACGCTGTTTCTTTAATGTCCTTGATACTTTTACCATCGCGTCATATAGGCTTATTCATAAAAAAATGTTAATCAACCATTGTTACTATAAAAATTGTGTTATATGTTGCTATAAAAATTGTGTTTTAAATATATTGTTAAATATGTATAAAAAGAACCCTAGAACACAGTATTGTTTTGATCTATTTTGAATGTCGTCCATTAGCTGATATCATGACGTCCGCAAGTCTAGGAACCTTACAAGCACTCGGAACAGCATTTAGTGAACATTGAGTCGTATTCTGTGAGTTTATTCGTTGCGCTCCATTACTCTTGCAACTACAGGATCATCATCTTAGCGTTCTTAGTCCATACACATAAATAAACGAGATGGTACGGAGCCTGCTGAGCGTAGTTTTGAAATTTTACATTAACTTGGGGTTGCTGGCACAGCCATTGGGTCAACTTATAGTTTTTTGTCGTTATAGCAATGTAGTGTATCCATGTAATTATTTATGGTTTCTTCGTCTTGTCATTATTATTTTTCTGTCTGTTACTTTTAATTATTATCTTGTATTTTAGAAGAATGAAGGCAAGATTTCTAATAGTATTTTCGTTTAAATGTATCAATTTATTCAGCAAAATAATGTCTGAAAATTATACAAAACCGGATACGCAAAAATCCGAAAAATCTCCAAACATGCTACGATATTTGCGATCGAAGCGTTTCGATATCGAACCCGAAACTGTGGCGGCTGATTCAAAATGGAGACATTGGTATACGACTTTCTCTAATTTTATAATTGAAGAGAATTCTAGTATTTCTGATTCTATGAAACTGAAACTATTGCCGAATTATCTTTCTCCAACGATTTTCCTATTTATTAACGAATGCGATGGTATATTTCTAATTTCTTATAACTTACCCCTGCACCTGACAAAACATTGTTGAATCTGGTAACATAGTGTGTAGGTACATTATTTATTATTTGCTGCATTTTTGAAATACGCGTGTTAGATAATTTATTTAGAGGTTAGTATAATGTTAAAACATTGTTTGTTGTTTATTGTCATCTGTTGCATTTACGAAGCTTGGGACCAATGTAGAAAAAGTACCTAATTTGACATTGTGATTACCGCTTGTAAAATTCATTAAGATGTTATTGATATAAATTATTACGTGATATTTAATGATAATTGTAGTTAATAAGCTGTTTAGAACGATTGTCACAATACTGTCAATTGATGTTATTCTATTGAATTAGATCTAAGAAATATGAAAAAAAAAAAAATGAAATGAAAAAAAGAAATTAAAAAAAAAGAATTATGACGATTTGAGATTTATTCAAAATGGTGGTAGATGTTTGACATAGTGACGTTGTTGGTAGGGTATATAAAGGATCGGTAGATGTTCAGTTGGTTGGTTCTAGTGCCGTTGTTATATGGAATAGACCGACCTGCACCCTAATTGCGTAATACAACACAATCACAATCTGTTTCGATTTGAAACAGATTGCTAATCCATTACTTCATAAGTTGGAAAAAAAAATCTGCTCAACAACGTAAAAAACGAAATGAATGTTGTTGAACTGTCAAAATGAAACAAATTAGGTAAAATTGTTTACGAAACGTTTTAAGTTACGCAATTAGGGTACTTAGTGTCACGTAAGTTAAGTAATTTGATATTATACCGTAATTAATGCTTATTATGATTATGTTGTTGTGTATGGTAAGTATACATTATTGCTAATATGTTAGATTGTATAATGGCATATTCTTTTCCTTGTTATTTTATAATGTTTCTATTATTCTGAGTAATGGTTCAAGAGATAGAATTAACTGTCTCTGAGATAACGAAAATTTATAGAAATGTATTGATACTGTAAGCTGACGTTCGCACGGACGTAATAAAATCGCGGTGATTTTTTTTCGTGCACTTGATTTTCAATGCTCTGGGACGAGAGTACGTCCCAGCGCGTTGGATTCTTAACGCTCGGCCTAACACCGAGAGTTGAAAATCCAGTGCGTGATGCAACTCCGCCGCGATTTTATTACGTCCGTGCGTACGTCGGCTAACACTGTTGCCATGGAGTTTCTTGTCCTTCTTCTCCATGAAGACCTAGCTTTGCGAACGGACAACTAGCTTTCTGATTTAATACTGACAAGTCTAATTAGTTTACTATTAAATAAATGTCTAGCCTTGTCTTTCTGTGTTTTACTTCATGAATTCCTTTCCCTACGAAACATATTCATCAGAACTTTCATACACAGTAAATAATCAGTAATCATTCTGACACTCACAAGCTTGCTAATTTGTATAATACCTATATACAGGGCGTCCCAAAGTTATGGGACATGAAGGGAAAGTACCTTAAATATCGTAGATAGGGTATTTTGCTGAAAGAAGACTTTATGTTATTTTTAAAAGTTAGTAATTCTGCATTCAAAGATTTTCTAAAAATTACTTGCCTCGTCTGGGAATCGAACCGACTTAAATGTAAAAAAAAAACACCCCTTCTTTTATGATGCCAATCGAAAGAATGGCCAAAAAATAATAACTCTTCTTAAGTAATATGGTATTTTAAAAGAAAGGAACAACGTGAAATTAATCATTTTAATCAAATTAAAAACATACATGAAACTGCCAAAGTCAATTAAGTGGGTATTTTTTTGTAAATTAATTAATTAAATGCTCAAAATGTGATCCCTCTTGTCTTACGCAAATCGCCAATCTTTTAATGAGTGCCTGTTGATTTTCTTATCATTGTGAATACTCGATATGATATGGCACAATTCTGTTTGTAACTCGCCCACGTTCTGGTATCGCATTTTGTATAGCATATCTTTCACGTATGTCCAAAAGAAGAAATCTAATGGGTTAAGGTCCGGGGATCTGGCCGGCCATCTAATTAGTCCATTCGTACCAATCCAAGTAGGAAAACATTCACTACTTTTCGAACGTCGTCGTCGGCAATCAATAACTTTCTTGAAATTTGACATTTTACTTTGTTCGTTTCTTTTAAAATACTATGTTACTTAAGAAGAGTTATTAGTTTTTGGTCATTCTTTCGATTGGCATTATAAAAGTAGGGGTGTTTTTTTTTTACATTTAAGTCGGTTCGATTCCCAGACGAGGCAAGTAATTTTTAGAAAATCTTTGAATGCAGAATTACTAACTTTTAAAAATAACATAAAGTCTTCTTTCAGCAAAATACCCTATCTACGATAATTAAGGTACTTTCCCTTCATGTCCCATAACTTTGGGACGCCCTGTATACCTACACATACACTTGTACTGTATACCGCATTTTCTAACATCAGAAGTGGGATCGTTCCCTAGCCTTTTAAAACAGCTTACTAATGAATTTTATTTCGCTATTTTCATTATTCATTATCAATGTTGGAGCTATTGACGATCATTTGGAAACCATTGGTTTGCCGACTTCACTCGCACAACTGCAAGACTGCAAGTTATTGTATGAGCATTAAGACTGTGGAGCCTCAAGCTACCTACTGTAAGAATATCGGGAAACTATCCGGCAATAAGAAGTTGCCAAAGTCGGTAAGGCCATTAGAGGCTCTTTTACATTAAAACAAAATACAATAAAATTATGTAAGATGATGAAATTGAACGGTTAAGTATTGCGAAATAATTTTAGATCATTATTATGTACCTAAGCATTTAGTTCATGCTTGGCTTGTAAAGGATGAAAATTAGGATGTTTTACTATGTTAATAACATGATAATCATTGAATCAGTTGTTTTATAATTTGAGAATATTATAGGAAAAAAAAAAAAAAAAAGTTTAATAAAAACTGTAACTCGACTACGGGAAAATAAAAATGATCTAAAAAGTACGAAAAAAGCAAATATTTCAGACAGAAATAGGTAGACAAGATATAGGTACAAAAATGGTCAAGGTAAAGCCGTCGTCGCATACCATTATAATTTTGTAGGTGTTCCTGGCAACCACATGGCATACAGGCATGCGACCATGGCTTTTTTTGTTCCCCAAAATAAAAAATCAACTCGAGGGAAAACAGTTTTCATGACCGGAACTGGCTGCATTTGAGAAGGGGATTTAAGAGGTTTTCCAATCTCTGCATTGATTTCTTGAGAGAATCGTAATCTTGACTCAGAAATTCTACAGTTTCAGCATTCGTTTTTTGAATCTCCGCATTTTGTATTTTAATTTCCCTCAACTCCGACGTTAGTTTGCCAAGTAGAACATCTTGCTCAGTTTTCCAAGAGGTAAATAACTTCGTTATTTTATCCTCAAAATTCTTCCATTCACACTCCGGAGAGAAGTCTGGTCGAAGACGCTTAGTGGAACGCATGGCAATGTTTGAGATTTCCGGCTCATTTGGATTATGAAAAATGTCTGGGGTTGAGAAAATAGGTGGATTGTCCATTTCACGGGCAGGAGTAGCAGGGGGCGAGCGCTCAACCCTCGGCATAGTAGCTGTACTTGTTATATTTTTCTTAACTGTGGCCTTTCCCATGTGACCACTAAGGTCATGGCTGCTTAACCGGACTTTTCCTGTGGTGGCCTTAAAATTTCTACACTTAGAGCCTCCAGCCAGGAGCTTTTAAACTATGCTAAATTAAAATTAAGCGAGTGCTCGCTAAGGGCACCCCCTGTGGGGTACGAACCTTGGCTTAGGGCATCGCTGAGGGGAGGACAGCAAGAAGGGACAGGCTGGATCAAACTTAGATTTTCATCATAATTATTATGCGGGGTATTTAAAGCTACGTGCAGCTGCAACAACAGCTGGCACCTCGTTTTCGAGCAAGGGTCGGGGGGGAGTTTCATTTACTCTGGGAAGCGGTCGATCGCAAAGGACCTCGGCGGCGAGGTCGGAATGACCTGCCCCCGGGTTCGAAGAAAACCGATAGGGACATCGCGGCCCCCGGCAACAGGGCAACCCAAGGAACACGGGTGGGTTTTAGTCAGTAAGAGTCTGACACGCCCTCCTAAATTATTTGATAATTTCCCACCCAAAAAAAAAAAAAAAAAAAAAAAAGGAGGCGTCTGTTCTTGTGCACTGTACTGGTGGCCCTATTCTGCTCCTGGAGGAGTGTAATGGGTCATCTGGGTTGGAAAGAATACGCCTCGGTCAGTACTTGTTAACTTACTACTAATTTTTTATATCGGCACAAGCAGCAATACGCAGTGGCACCTCCAACTATAGAACCCGTTTCGTAGCCGATCAACGCATAACACAGCCGCGTAGCACTCGTAGCCTTTCTGCACGTAGCTGATTGTTGATGACGCGAACTAACGTAGCGGTCCGGGCGATATGGCACAGATGGTAGGGATGCGGTGTTTCGCGACGATGCGTCAACGCAATTTGGTTTAGCGGTAAGTGACACCGGCTTTCGCGCACTCGCAAAATATCTAATCAAGTCCTTAATTTCCTTTGGAACATTAATTCGGCCGGGGTGTTTATTATTGTATGAATTGAATTTGTGTAATGAAAGAGGTATCTATTCATTAATGTTTCAAAGTTTACATTATTGTTTTTATTATCTTTTAGTGCGTTACTCATACAAAATTTAAAGTTTTTTACAGCATTTTCTGCAAACCCATTAGTTGCAGGGTAAAAATGAGGTGATGTTTCATGTCGTTTTCCATTTCTTAATAGAAAATTTGAAAATTCCTTTGAGAAAAATACCGCTGTATTATCTGTTACAACTACTTTTGGTAACCCGAAACGACTGAAACATTCCCTAAACTTTTCCTCTGTGTTAATGGTATTTGTATTTTTCATAATAAAGGCCTCTAGCCATTTAGAATAGGAATCAATGATAATTAAAATCATTTTACCATCAAATGGTCCCAGAAAATCAGCATGAACCCTTTCATATGCTAAGTTAGTCTTTGGCCATGAAATAATGTTAGCTAGCTGCCATACAAGTATAATTTTTTTTAACAAAGTTCTCAATACATTGATCTAAATTGGGCTACCAAAAATATGATCTGGCATTAGTTTTCATTTTAACAATTCCTTCATGTGTGGTATGCAACTCTTTTAATAAATTTTGCTGTAACTTACAAGGAATAACAACTCTATACCCCCACATGACAATACCTTGATCAATATATAATTGGTCCTTTTTCTGTGCAAATGGTTTCAAAGCTTCATTTTTAACATTTTTAGGAAATCCATATCTTATCATATTAAAAACAGAACTAAAAAGTGGATCTTTTCTAGTCTCAAACCTAACAACATTTAAATCTATAATATTTTGTTCCTCAACAAGGTTAATGTAGTCACACTCAGATTGATTAGTTAACACAGACTGTTCATACTTTAATGGAATGACATACAATCAGCATGATTATTATTTCAACCTTTGATGTGCTTAAAAGTATAATCAAATCCTGCTAAATACAAAGACCATCTGTGTAATCTGCCTGCTGCCATTTGTGGCAGGCTTTTATGCTCACCAAATAAAGCTTGTAAGGGTTTGTGATCTGACAACAATTCAAATTTTGTCCCAACTAAATATTGGTAAAAATTTTGTACTGCCCAATAAATAGCTAATGCTTGTTTATCATTGAGTAACCATTTTCCGCTTTGTTAAAGACTCTAGAAACAAAACTTATAGGCCTATCAGTACCATCGGGCATAACATGAGTCAGTACAGCACCAATGCCATATTGAGATGCATCACAAGTTAATCTTAAACCTGTCAAAACGTACCAAGACATTGTCAGAAATGATATCTTTCTTAATATTATCAAAACTTTGTTGACAATCAGATGTCCACTTAAATTTTTATCTTTTTTTAATAACTCATACATTGGTTTGAGTTTTATAGAAACATTGGGGATAAATTTGGAGTAATAATTAATCATTCCAATCCATGATCTTACTTCAGATACATTTCTGGGTGCAGGTGTTTTGGTAATGGCTTCCAATTTCGAAAGATCCTTCTTTAAACCTTCTTTTGAGATAATGTGTCCTAAATATTTAACCTCCGACTGAAAAAATAAACACTTATCTTTGTTTAATCTACTTTTAAGTTTTCTAAGTGCTCTTTGTCATTGGCGCCTGTTACCAAAACATCATCTATAAAATTGACTACTCCCTTGGTCTCCTGTAACACTTTTTCCATCTTTGCCTGAAATATTGCTGACGCCGGCTTAGTACCATAAGTTAACCTAGTTAATCTGTAAATACCTTTAGGAGTTGACCACGCCAGTAATTGTCCTGTTTCATTATCTATCAATAATTGATTGAACGCATTCCTCAGATCAAGTTTTGTAAACTTTTCTCCCCCCTGTAAAGCTGTAAAAATATCCTCAATTCTAGGCAAGGGATGGTTTACATCTTTTAAATGTTTGTTCACAGTAATTTTATAATCAGCACATAACCTAAGCTTTCCATTTTCTTTAACAACTGGAACTAACGGAGTACCCCACTTGGAGTTCTCTGTTTTTACAATAACACCTTCCTTTTCAAATTTTTGTAACTCTTGGTCAACTTTATCTTTAAAAGAATGTGGAATGCGGTGGGGTTTCATAAATATGGGTTTTACATTATTATAAGCTTTTGACACAGTTTCTGTTCCCAAACTCACCACTAAATTGGAGCTTCTGGGTATACGAGGTATAGCACTCGATATTTTCAAAGATTACCTAAAGAATCGCTCTCAGCAAGTCAAAATAGATGCGTATATCAGTAATGAGGAAATCGTGACATATGGTGTGCCCCAGGGAAGCATATTAGGTCCCACGTTGTTCCATATTTATGTCAATGACCTTTGCAGGATGATGCTACCAAACTGCAAGATCTACGCATACGCTGATGATACTGCAATTATCATCTATGGTTCCACGTGGGAAGAGGTTAAAACTAAGGCAGAAATAGCTTTAAACAGTATTATGAACTGGTTCCACCAAAATCTACTTACATTAAACTTGGATAAATCTTGCTACATTCCTTTCGCAATCTGACGAAGCACCAAACCACAGCATAGTTTTGTTGTAACTGCTCACTCCTGCCTGAACTCGTCAACACCGTGTTCATGTCCTATACTAGCTAGAAGTGACTGTGTAAAGTATCTTGGTCTGCAAATAGATGACGGCCTACGATGGGACAAACAGCTAGAAATGATAACTAGTAGGACAATGCGTCTTATTTATGTTTTTAAATCCCTTAGAGAATCGGCTGACATAGACACATTAAAATGGTTTATTTTGCACTGTGTCAGTCGATTATCGGATGTAATAGTATCACCCCATGCATTACTGCATGGGGTGGTACTATTAAAACAAATTTCCTGAGGGTAGAGCGAGCTCAAAGAGCCGTACTTAAAGTCATGTCTAAGAAACCGTACTTATACCCAACTAAACAACTCTTTGATGAATGTAAGGTATTAACAGTTAGACAGCTGTTTATCTTGCAGTCTGTCCTCAGAACTCATAGAGCCATGCCCAGGTCTAACCCAAAAAAACGCACAAATGTTCCATCAGGAGTAACACATAGAACTACATTTGCCAAACGCCAATATTACGTCATAGGTACTTATATATATAAGAAACTACACAAAATACTGAATATACTTGATTTAAACAGACACACGCTAAAACACAAAATCACTCAATGGCTACTACAACAGGATTACTTCACAACGGAGGATCTTCTAGCATACATCACGTAAAAATGTAATCGCAAAATCCACGCACATATACACTCACATGCACGCATATACACATACATGCACACGTACTCACACCTACACGCACATACTCGAACAATCACTCACATACACAACACACTAAGTAACCACCTACACTTTCATAGAATAACTTTACCTTATGTAACATCGACACTGTTTCACTTGTTACAGAATGTCAATAATTTATTGTACCCATATGGCTGAACCCTATCTCTTGAGATACAGGCTAGACCTAGTTTAAGGGATAAAGTCTATATATTTGTGCTTATAGTGTGACAAATGTTAATTTATAATCTACAATGTATACAGTGCAATGTGTTCTTGTTTTTATGAAATAAATATTTTTATTATTATTTTATTATTATTATCAACCTCTAATCCTACTTCCTCCTCTTTACTCCCAATTCTGGCTTAAATACCTCTGAATACTCTTCTAAAACATTTTGTAATGACAGTTCCTCAACTGTATTCAATGACAGTAAATGTTGAATATTTAATTTTTTAATTAAGTCTCTCCCCAATAAACTTTTTAATCCATTTTCTACAACTAACAATACACATTTTAATTATTTATTTTGAATTTTTAATGAAATTGAAAGGAGAATGCTCATGGATGTATGGAATCCCGTACCATGTTGCATCAAAATCAAACTTTGTTTTTTATAGACTACACTGATCATATTAACTCTTACAAAAGTTATTTTTGAAAAAAAAACCCGGGTTTTGGAGTTATTTTATAAAATCTAAAATAACCTAAAAACTAGGTTATTTTTTTCGACGCTTCCGACGACCTATTTTAAATAGACACGTTAAACACGAACGAACATTATTGCTCTAAAAATAGCGTAATCCACTAATATTAGTAAGAATTACGAGTTATTGCAACATAATAGCCGCGCCACAGGATGCATGACTGAAACTCTGAGATTTGTCCGACCTTTATATTGCCAATACTGTGAGTGGATCTGCTTACCTGAGTAGGAGTTATCCATTACTGTAACAAGTTAATCATTGGAGTAGACGCTTGTTCTAATGAATGTGTAGGCTGGTTTCTGGGTATCAAAAATGAACAATTGATACATCGTCGGATTTGCCGGTTGACTGACGGTGTCAATCGGTCGACCCCACGACTCGCCATATTCGCACAATACACAACACAGAAAAAGAAGTTAAAAAAATACAAACAAGTTCTACTTCTCAACGCACAATTCAATAATTATCTAATATAATCTCAAGTTCTCAACTCTCAAAAACAGTACTCGCTAGCGCAAAGATAGTTGGTACTTGATACGTCAGTAGAGTACAACTAAAAATGTCAAATCAATGCACAGACAATGCACAGATTATAAAGTAACTAGTCGAGATTTAGGGATGTAATCGATAAACAAAAATCTTAAGGGTATGAAAATCGATTTTGTGTCAATTAGCAATAAGCCAAACTAAATCGATTTGGTGCACGTAATTGTTTGATTTTACTTAATTGTTGCTGATAATCAAAGAAATCAAAGCAAAAACATATAATTCGTGAAATGTTTTTCAAGCAAACATTGTATAATTATTTATTACACAAAAGAAACTATTACTGGTTAGTCGATTCATCAAAAATCAATTCTATTGCATTCTACATCTCTAAGACTGGCTGTGAACAGCCAATTAACCATAGATAAAATAATGATAATCATACAATTAGATTCTAATATATTCTAGTTTTTTTTAATAATGTAGAATCGGCAAAGTATTCTTTTTTGCAGTGATCATGACGCTTCCAAAAATCAAGGGTTAAAAAACGAAGGACGCCAACGGTTGTCATAAAATGTTATGCTTGCAAACAAGTCATTTCGTAACATCTAATTGGTTGACAAGTCGACAGACAAAGGGCTGTTCATGCGAAACGGAACGTCAGTTATAGGGAGTAAAACAATATCCATACTTTTAATCTCAAAAAAAAATTCCCTGTTCACAAATCAAATCCCCGACGTATAATATCGTAAAAAAATATGAAAGTAATTACTATAAAATTTTGGTCTTGATGCGCGAGACTTTTTGGTACCACTTTTGGTCATTGTCCTTTGCCTTTTGGTTTCATAACCTCTCCACTATAGCTTTTAAGTTCCACATCAGCTGGTTGTAATTCCACATCTGAAAACAAACTCTTGTGAGTAGATAATGGAACACAAGATACTGCTGCTCCCGTGTCCAATTCCATCTGGAATTGTTTACCATTACCCGTACAATACAGAAAAAATGGAGAAATATAGTTAACATCGCTGTTGTGTACTGAAAATATGTCAACATTATCTTCATTGACTTCTACGCTATGTGTATTCTTCTTATTTCTGCAGATGTCTGCTAAGTGTCCAGTTTTGTTACAGATTTTGCACTTATATGTCTTATATTTGCATTTTGAAAAACTGTGGTCTGGCTTGCCACAATGTACAGACGCCAGCACATCAAGCTACCCGAAACTGTCAAATTTTCCCAATCAACTTTGAACCTTGAGATAAAGTTGAAAATCTATTAAATAAATTTGACAGATTGTAGTAGCCTGATGTGCTGGCGTCTGTACACATGTAAGTTTTGTACTAGAATTTGGAGATTTCTGTGTCTTTTGAAGTGTCTTTGCCTTGATCACTTTGTTCCGTTCCACTGCTGTTTCTCTCTTTTAAAGCCGATTCCTTGTTCAAAGCTGTTTCTAGAAATTCCTCTGTGGTTTTGGTGATACTCTCCTCACACAGTCGCTCCTGTATTGGGCCTGATAATAGTCTTGTGACGAATTTAGTTTTAATAATTTCCTCCATGTGCCCTTCGAAATGTCACTCCGATGCCATTTGTCTCACTCTTGCATAATATTGTGCGATTTTTTCACCCTCATTTTGCCTGAGCCCGAGCCTGTCAAATTCAATTCCTTTTCTGAAATAGGAGACTGGGTTTAAAATCTAAGCTTCAGAGCGGCTCGTAATTCATCAAATGACTTGGTGGAGGGCAGTGCCGGAAACAATACGCTTTTTAAAATTTTATATGTGGTCTCGTGCAGTGATACTATTAATATTGAAGCCTTTCGCTCATCTTCAATTTCAGCTGCAATACAATATTGCTCCAGGCGTTCCAGGAAACATGATATGTCGTCACCTTCTTCAAAAGGTTTTATTGCGAAGTTCGATGTTCTCGTCGCCATTTTTGAAGTGTCTTTATAATCTCGTGCATCAAGGAAATAAAAATGTATCTATGACTATTTATAATGCCTTTCAATTAAAATTAATCCTACCTCCTTGGCGGCTTACAAAGTGGTTGTCCGTTCCATAGATAATCAATTTCTTTGTTGCCACACTTAAACCTAAATATACTACAGTTATTTTCACTACTAAAGTTCTTTGAAACGGAATATTTATCATGGTTTTTGTTCCTTTAACAAAATATCCCGTTTAAAACAAAAAACTTGCTAAATATCCCGTTTTAAGTAACTTTAGTGGTATATTAATTGTTGTAAAAAAGTTTGTGCTCGCAAGGTCTACTGTTCATAGAACTAGGTACTAGTTATTATTATTATGTAAAATATTGCCAGAAGACACCTTTTTATTATTCTCTAATAATAATTGGTTATTTGAAAGGGTCACTTCTGTTTTCTTACTAACTAGTTTAAAACGTTATTCGGAGTGAACTCCACAACTACAACTGAAGAGTCTAGAATGCCCGTATGAGTTCCAGCAGGAAGAGAATACCCTATCTGACTGGCAGTGGCCTCCAAAGATGTTGGTATTGTAGGTGGATCCTCCTTCGTACAACATGATGATTCAGAATGAATTACTATGTTGTTAGTATAACTAGACAACACAGACTCGTCACTAATACTACAATTTGTGCGTTATTTACGTAATGGAGCAGACGAATTTTTCAAATATATCAGGGGTTAAGGCATGTCCTTCAAAAACCTTAGAATTGTGAACACTATAACGTTTTTATTTACTAATTCAACTACCTATGATAAATTACCTGATTATTTTGTAATTTTTTTGATAATCGGCTTCTAGTTATCAAATACCTACTTGAATTCCAGCCGCCAAAAGTTAGTTGAAGTTAATAATTTCTGTGGATTTACAATATTTACTGGTGGTATGGTAATATTCAATAGATAATATTTATAAATAACATTTTTAGTACTAAAAAAGCAATATATTTAAAGTTAGATTTAGTCATTGCCAGGAATTCTGACTTTGTTCTGAAAAAATTATAGGCTTCGAGGTGAAAACCATAGAAGAAAGAACAAAGGTTATGTGTGATTTTTTTTTAAATTTAGCTTAAAACGAGTTTGGATTGTTTTACGCAGATAGAAACTTCGGCCTGGGCGTCCTAACCTCTTAGGATCCGATGACTACAAATGTTGCTTTTTCTGCCCTATCCTATGGTGTGGAGTGTCGTTGAAAAGGTCGAGGTTCAAAAAAATTATGGGTGTGTGAAAAGAAAACTATTTTTCAATTCAAGGATTCGTTTGCGAAATATTTAAGCTTTAAATTAAAGTGCTGTTTTTTGTTACAGTGAAGTGTATATGGATATCTAAAAACACGGCAGTAGTGGCACGATGGAAAAAATCAATGGGTCCTAAAGGGAAATTATCTTTATTCTTAAAAAGAAACAAAACTGTATTCACAGATTTGTCGACAAGCTTATCTAAACCGGGAATAAAACCAATAAAAAAAATAAAAAATAATATTCGCCATTTTATTTCACTAGTTGATACAGTCAATGTTAAAGATAAAATTTCTCCAAGAAACATTAGGTCTTACCTACACTCGTCTGTCGTACAAGACATCCATGAAATCTAATATTTAAATAGTACCCAAGGGCTTTAATCAATATTACCTAGGCTAGAACTGTTCACTTTCAACAAGTAAAATACACCTTATTATTTTCTTATCAACTCAACTCAAAGTCAATCACACTTATAGGTAACTATAACATCCAAAGACATTGTATGAAGTACAAGCTTGCTAATTAATCTCTAAGTACCTTGTTGAAGACTTAGATAAGAAAATCGTTTAATCGATAATAATAATTCTATGCACATTTCCTTCTTAGACAAGGCGTTCTGACGAAATGTTTAAAAATAGAACGTTTAACTTTGCTTGCTGTGCGGAACTGCAATTTTGAAATTCGAACGAACATTTTGGACTGTACAAAGGCGGATTTAATGCCATATAGGCATTTTCTACCAGTCAACCTTTGGGTGATGCAGAGACAAACATTGGTAGGTGCAATAGCGAGAATTTATTTATTTATTTAATACTTCAAGCATACAAATGTACAGAGTCGGACTTAACGCCAAGGGCATTTTCTACCAGTCAACCTTTGGGTGATGCAGAGACAAACAGTGGTAGGTGCAATAGCGAGAATTGAGGAATAAATATTTATTTAAATATAAAGATATACAAAAATATATTTTTCCAAAAACAATAAATATAATATATACCTACACCTAATTATATATAAATATATAAGCACAAATAAATACACATAAACCTGTATAGGTACTAAAACAAATAAGACAAACAATAGGAAAACATTACCATTGTGATGATGACATAACACTGCCAGCTTCTTACGAATGTGCTCTCGCGAACTTTAACTTTAAAATATATATAATGGCGTTTCAAGAACAATTCGATGTATTAGAAGCTTTTATTTCAAACAACAATTAAATTAAAGTTGACCATAACTTTTTGAGATATTTTGATCTGCATTCACAGATTTTAAACAAAAAGTACAGTCAGCAAGAAATTGGGCAATTTCCACAAAAACTTTTTTTGATGTCAATCGATCCTGTTTCTTATAAGGATCAAAAAAACTCAATGGGACCAATTGAGGTTTGAGTAAAGCTTGTCCACTCTGAAATGACGCGCCCCACTACCGCATTTTCGCACATGGTAATGCGGATTTCTATGGGTAATGCCACAGAAATATATCTATGGGTAATGCGGTAGAGAGATTGTTGCTTGTGGTTTCCAACGTTCTGAGAAAAACCGGCCAAGTGCGTGTCGGACTACGCACAATGAAGGGTTCCGTAGTTGAGATGAATTTATTTATCCCAAGAACAAACTTAACATTGTAGTTGAAAAACATGTTCTCCCATACATTCCAACTGCAAATCATCGCTCGGCATCCAATACCGCGACTGTGACATTTTTTTTTAAATTGCAGGGTCACTTATTTGAACGTGTAGAATGAAATAAAACAAAAATCAGATTTTCGTAAAAAATTTCACATTCGCGGTATTAATATAATAATAATACCTTTAAACGAGCAATTCTTGTATATACCTATGTATAATTATAATTTGAATCTCGGAAACGGCTCCAAGAATTTTTATTAAATTTAGTATGCAGGGGGTTTCAGGAGCGATAAATCGATCTAGCTAGGTTTCATTTTTAGAAAACGTCGTTCAAAAAAAATTATAATCCAGATATTTTTCTTTATTCAAGTAACAAGGACTCATTGCGTTAGTAAACTTATGAACTATGTTAAAACTTATTTTACGAGGTCACTTAGAAAGTTTTGCGACTAACAGTTTTTGTCAATAGAATACTGGCTGGTTTTGATGTCAATTAAAACGATGACTATTTATTACAAAAAAACATGACATTCCAAATTCGAAATTCCCTCCACATTTTTTTACGAGCAAAATCAAAATAGTCTGTCTTACTGAAAACTGGATTTATAACGAGAACATTTTCGCGCGATGATTTTGTACGATTTCAAATGTCGACTAAAACCAGAAGAATCGTTTGAAAGACTTCGAATGGTGTTCATAGAAAAAAGCCCTTCTAAAAATACTGTTTTTCGCTGGTTCAACGAATTTATGGGTGGTCTAGTAATTTTGGCAGACAAAGAAAGAAGTGGCCGCCCTATGACGGTTGTTGAAAAAGTGCTGGCTGTGAAAAATTTAATTCAAGAGAATAGGCGAATTACATATATGAAGAGGTTCAGCATACACCGTGAAATTTGAATCGCAGTTTTGCTAGAACAAACGTTGTTCAGACCATGGTCTACTACCATTCTACAGCATCCAATAAAAAAAAAACATAATTGGTTTTTGAAATAACACAAAAAAAGCAAAGTTTAAAATGTCAAGATTATCGTTACTCCCGACAACACAGATACGTTTTTTCAAAAACCAATTTATGTTTTATTTTTATTGGATTCTGTAGAATGGTAGTAGACCATGGTCTGAATAAAGTTTGTTCTAGCAAAACTGTGATTCAAATTTCACGGTGTATACTGCCGATTGGATCGGGAAGTGTGCATGAAATTCTACACAGGCATCTTTGGTTATGGAAGATAGTTTCACGCTGGTACCGTAAAATCTAACGCAGGGTCAGAAGGAGGTTCGGGTAGAATGGTGCCGAGACATGATAGCAAAATTGGTAGCAGGCTCGTCTCGGCGCGTTTAAGATATCATTACGGGTGATGAATCTTAGATTTATCAATATGATCCAGAAATGAAGCATCAGTCGACCGTGTGGCTGTTTCAAAATGAACCAACGCCTACCAAAGTGAAGCGAGCCAGAAGTGCAGGCAAAATGTTGATCGCAAGTTTTTTTTTTTTTCTACCAGTTTATCTGGTGTCAATACCCTGACGAGATCAAAGAAGCGTCAATGCTGAATGGTATGTTACCAAATGTTTGCCAGAAGTTTTTACTACTGCAAACAGCAAGCGACCGAACACTGGCCTCCGTGGGCTACTGCTTCACCACGACAACGCGCTGGCTCACTCGGCGCTCAAAACAAGGGACTTTCTGGACAGCACACCGGTCAAATTTATAGGTCATCCTCCTTACAGTCCCGATTTGGCTCCGTGCGACTTTTTCTTGTTCCCCAAAATAAAAAATCAACTCAAAGGAAAACAGTTTTCATCACCTGAAGATGCACTGGGTGCATTTGAGAAGGAGATTGGAGAGGTGTCTGATGCGGACTGGAAAATTTGTTTAGACGTATAAAACTGTGTATGCCAATGGAGAGTTCTTTCAAAAGATTTAATAAAAAAAAATATAACCTGTAGTATATTTTTTTCTAGTATCACAAAACCAAAGACTACTATTACTATAGACAGGCAGCTCTAACTTTTTTTAAATGGGTATATGCAGCGCCATCTAGTTTTTCGTTAAGGGAATTAATGTATATAAATATATACGTATAGATTGGTAGGTAAGCTGTACGGTACGCTGCTGCATAGTAGGTACGTACACACGGCTACACATCAAGCTATACATTTTCAGCTTAAGCCGACCTCGAATTATACGGAAATTCTATACAATGCGAGATTAGCTTATACTGGAAATGTATAGCTTGATATGTAGCCGTGTGTACCTATATGTCAAGTGGCGTGTGGGCAGAATATTATAGGAATAAAACAACCTTTTATTTTGTGTAAATTGAAATAAATTTATTTAAAAAAAAACTCCACGTTTAGTACAAAGTTCTGTGTTCTTCTTTTACTCCCTTTATGTTTTAGGTAGTGTTGATTAGCCTTTTCTTTCATTGGATCATTAACATCCCAAAAGGTTATTTTGCCAGTGAGAACATTATTGACGGCTTTGCACCAATTGTGTATTCACTGTTCACTATTCGCAATTACAGGTCCAAACTCTAAAGAGTGCCTATGCCTTGAGTCCACAGTAGGTAACTTCACAAGTTTAGGATGATTACAATCCGGCGTCACACTGCGGAGGTAAACAACTCAATACAAGCGTACGAACGAATTATTGTAGTCACAGCAACACGGAGGACCGGAAGATCAACTCAATGATGATGCACTTCCTTTGGAAAAATTCACTTTTTTTGCAAAAGGAAAATAAATGCACACGGGTAGTTACACTCTCACGCAGCCAGCCATTTGCAAATCAAGTGTGCCCATACAAAAACAAAATTTGGCACGTTTTGTAAACCAAAATATTACTTCTGCATTATTGTGCTGATACTAAAAACCTCATTGTGCTCGAATTTATTTATTCTATAATTAATACAAGAATAATATGTGGTAATATTTTTTTTTCTTGATTTATGTCTTTTCACTAGTAAAGGAAACTCCCAGCATAAGAACAATATATTTCACCATAGCAACACCGCAATTTTGTTCCCTTAATGATTTGATAGATGGCGCTGTTACAAATAAAAAAACGGAATTTTGGTTTTACTCCTAGTTGCCATAGCATGCACAAAACTTTCTGAGTGCCCCACGTAATCTAGTTTAAATTTATTTCACCCCATGGGAGACGGCACTGCAGTGATTGATGTACATGCAATCCAGACTGCTAACGATATTGTTGGAGCTGGCCCGTACTCTGCGTACCAGGGATGCACACCTCATTCGCATCGTTGCGTAAAAGCAATTAATATGTGCGTCCGCGAATATTCCCGATGCGCTACAAAAACGGGGCAGCACCGACCTATTGGAGTTATACATCAAACCATGTGTTTTGGCATACTGCTCACATTTGGCGACCAATTACTTTCTGAGACCACAGATTGACGCGCTCAGAAGCACCATATCATCTGCATAGCTAATATTATTTACACAAATACCATCTATATAGCAACCCACTCTGGTGCTGCTGAGCTCGCCAATCCTGCCTCACCCCGCATTCCAACCTGTATGGCTTGGAAAAAGTTCCAGCCCATCGTACACTATTGATCTGATTACCATACCACTATTTAAAGATGTTTATAAGCTCCGTTGGCAACCTATTCTTCTCCATCTTTCTCCACAATACGTCATAAGCAACCTGATCAGAAACCTTGAATAAATCGATGAACCTAGCATAAATCCGCGTCCTACGCTGTGTGTACGAGTAAGTATGTGATAGTATGCTTAAGGCACAACACTGCATTTTCTGTTGACAAACCACGCCGAAACCCGAATTGGTTGTCATGAACATTTACAGTTTTATTTATTTGTGTATTAAGCAGACGGTCAAACACTTTTGATATTTTGATATTATAGTAGCTAGAGAGATGGGCCTTTTGGATGCCGAGCGACGAAATGTAAGTTTTTACGCACAATATTGAGAGATTTACCATGTTATTTTAAGACCATAGACTTCTTATAGGTTTTCCTGAAATCTATGAGTAAAGAGCCATACTGTGTATTTTTTTCAAAATGTTTGGTCCAGTAGTTTCGGAGATAAGGGGGGGGGAATGGTCATTTTTCATTGAATTTATCAAATATCTTTAAAAGTATTTATTTTAAAATTATATAAAAAATATATTTAGGATCCTCGCAACAAGCCCTTTCATTTGATATATCACACGGTACTGTTAGCAAAACTTTTTTTTTTAATTTTCTTGTTTGCGCCCCAAAAGTGACACCTATATTCAAAATTAAATTATTTACGTTACACATTCGTGTTTGGGTCACAGAAATACACATGTGTACCAAATTTCAACTTAATCGGTCCATTAGATTCGGAGTAAATTGGCTGTGACAGACGGACAGACAGACAGACAGACAGACACACGAGTGATCCTATAAGGGTTCCGTTTTTTCCTTTTGAGGTACGGAACCCTAAAAATTGACTTCAAATAATTTTGAACTTTTAGGCCCGGACTCCACCAAACCGGAGATTTCCGAAGCGGAGACGAGAAGAGATATTTTTCAGCTATGGTGTATCCACCGAAGCTGTGCGGAGAATACGTACTGGCTAGACTGGAGCGGAGATGTGTGCTAGCTAGAGCGGAGATGTGTGCTGCACGCGTAGCATGACCATAATAAAAACGAGTTTTATCGACGGAAGAATAGATAAAATGACAGATAAACAATCACAATCTGTCATTTTGTCTATTCTTCCATCGACAAAACCCGTAGAAAACCCCTCTCTATGGCTGTCAGGCTACGCGTGCTGGCTAGAGCGAAATTGAGCTGCGTGCAGCGAGCGTTGGATGTTGAGATGAACGCACATCTTTTCTCGTCTTCGCTGCGCACCATCGCCAACTTCCGAGGCACAGCTTACATCTCCGCTTTGTACCGCCGCCCAGCTCAATCTCGGCGCAGCACAGCTCACATCTCCATTTCGATCGCACCGTACAAATATGATACATACATCTCCGCTCAGTGGTATCCACTTAAGCTGAGTGAAGGCGATAAGTAAGTATGTGTAAATAACAATATTCTATCTGTTGTTTGAAACACCTCCAAACAAACAACAACAACACATTCAAACACGGGCCTTAAGCGAGCCGTCCACAGCCAGCTAAACTAAGTTAGTTTAGTTTAGCTCGCCAGTTTTCATACATGTGGGTGGACGCACATGTATCAAAAACTAGCGAGCTAAACTAAACTAACTTTAAACTAACTTAGTTTAGCTGGCGGTGGACGGCTCACTTTAAGACTTGTATGGTAAACGTTAAAAAAGACTACGCTACAAAAGTCAGAAATCGCAAAAACCTATGCATTGAAAAAGATTTATCAAAAGTAATAAAAAATCTAAATTTTGTTCTGAAATCAAATAAAATTTTAACGCGTATTCGTTCGAAACTTGAAATTCCATTTTTATTTTTCGTTTATTTTCGGCCAGTCAATCCATCGTAAACAGCAGGTTAGAGTCTAATTTCCTACAAGTGTATTTTTTGTCGATTACTAACTTTTCTAGTACTCAAACCTCAGTTGGTCCCTATCAGTTTTTGATCTTAAATAAGAAACAGGATCGATTGAAGTCAAAAAAAGTTTTTGTGAAAACTGCCCATTTTCTTGCTGACAATTTTTTTTCAAAATCAGTGAATGCCGATCAAAATGCCTCGAAAAAGTTAAGGACAGCCTCGTAAGATGGTTTTCTTGTAGCAACAACGGTTAAGGTAGGTACCTATCCTGACCTTACTGCCCCATCTCAAAAATCCAGCCTGTATAACCAAGTTAAAAGGAAAAATAGCACAGCTAAGTAGACTTTACAAGTTAACGAGTAATAATTGACCAACTAATATGTGCAGTTGGAATGTACTTATGGAAGAACATATTTTTCAACTACAATGTTAAGTTTGTTCTTAGGATAAATTCATCCATAGTACGGAACCTTATATTGTGCGCTGTCCGACAGGCGCTTGGGTGGTTTTTTTTTATATTAAAATAGCTTCTGCCTGGGGCTTTGCCTGCGTGATATTTTTATAAATTATAGCCTATGTTATTCAGTGATAAATGATTATATAGCATTCTACCTACTTCAGTAAGAATGTTTTAAATCGGCCCAGTAGTTTTGAGTTTATTCATTACAAACAACAATACAAACACAAAAATTCAAATATTTTTCCTTTATAACATACGTGTAGATGGTTTGGTCACAAATTTAAATTCGGTCTGCATACTCTGGCTTACTAAGTGTGAATGGCTGTTTAGGGATCACAGTTTTGGAAGAAACAAGAAGAATAAAACTTAAAATGTTCTAATGGCTAATTATAATAATACTGTTAACATTGAAAATCATCTCCCAATAAAGCCACGGCATCGGGGTCAACGGTATCAGTGAGTTCCATGTGCATGTCCGCCCATTCTTCCCGCTGGTTATCTATATAGTAGTTGATCTCCAGGATTCTATCCCTGTTGCGTTTCACTTCATTGCTGCGGAAGAAAATTTTATTTTAATACGGTCATCATTGAAAGTAGACATCATATAAATTGACTTTCTTAACGGTTAAAGTTACGTACGCGTTATCTTTATGTTCTGTGTCTGTCTTTTTTTAAATACCCGAAACCTATCCTTTTCCCAACTATGTTGGGGTAGGCTTCCAGTCTAATCGGATGCAGCTGAATACTAGTATTTTACATGAAGTTACTGCCTATCTGACCTCCACAACCCAGTAGTTGGGTAATACAACACCCCTTGTTAACTGGTTGTCAGACTTTCGGGCTTCTGACGACCCGTAACGGCTCTCCAAGATTCACGAATGATAGCCGGGACCGACGGCTTAACGTTCTTTACGAGGCACGAATGGGTCTTTTAAAATGATAAATGAATTTATATCTGTAAGTAGGTTTGTACCAAAGATTTAAATATGTCTAGGATAGACAGCTGTAAACTCGTCGAAAAAAATAGCGTCCAACTGTTAGCCGCTAAATGCACGCACACTAGAAAAGCACAATGACATGGCGCGAGTGTAAGACGTAGCAGTCACGCACACCAACATCAGTATAGTATCACACATCAACAGTATGGTTTCACCAAAGGACGTTGAACGACCGACGGCGGTGTAACCTTATTAAGACACATTTTTAATGCGTGGGAAGAGGCCCAAGACGCCATAGGAACCTTTTGTGACCTCTCCAAGGCATTTGATTGCATCGATCACGAAACCTTACTCTTGAAACTTGAGCATTACGGACTTGGAAAACTTGCGCTCAATTTAGTAAAATTATATTTAAATTATAGGACAACAGCAAGTTCAAATAAACGGTATCAATTCACTAGGTTTCAAAGTAAAAATAGGTGTGCCACAAGGCTCGATATTGGGTCCATTCCTCTTTTTAGTATATATCAATGATCTACTCCATTTAATAAAAAATCAACCAGAAATGTGTTATTTGCTGACAACTTTTCCTTAATGTTTAAGGTAGATAGACGTGCTACAAATTTTGACGACGTAAATAACGCCCTACTGCAGGTCCAAAATTGGTTCACTGCTAATAATTTAGTGTTAAATGGAAAGAAAACTAAGTGCATTAAATTTTCTATACCAAATGTCAAAAATTGTGATTGTGAGATAGTATTGAATCAAGAGAAACTAGAATTCGTCAATAAAACTGTTTTCCTGGGAATCACGTTCGACTCAAGGCTTCTCTTGCAGGACGGCTAAGTTCAGCACCGCAAGGCTAGTCTATTTTAGTTACTTTCATAGTATCATGTCTTACGGTATTTTACTGTGGGGACAAGCTGCAGACATCGAGTTTATTTTTATTCTGCAGAAAAGAGTGATCAGAGCCATATATGTATTACCTCCGCAGGCGCGATTCTCTAAGGGAACTATATTATCATCATGATGGTACCTTGTCAATATATAGAGGTGATAGACATAATTATAGTACAAGAAATAGGGACTTATTAGTTCAACCAGGTTTCAGACTGGCTAAAGTAGACTCATCTTTCATAGGGTATTGTTTAAAATGTTACAATACAATTACTCCCCACATACTTCCACTAAATGAGACAAAATTCAAATCTTGTATAAAACGCACACTATGCAGGCAGGCATATTATAAAGTTGGGGAATTATATCGCTGATAAAAATGCTTGACTCGATGCTGGTCCTGCTCCACAACCGCAAATAATTGATTAACATTTGAAAATACTGTTGGAGCTGCTGAAGATTGTAAGACCACCTTTGCATTGTATAAACTCAATCTCCTTTGTATTATATAATTGCATAGCACAGGTAGCACTATGTACTAAAGAGTTAACATTTACCGGGTAATATGTCTTTCATTGACTTGAATGTGCCGTGGCGGCTGTGAGTGTGTCACTCGGATGTCTCGCTGATGGTGACGCGTGTGTTGGATCATTTAGCTCCCTTCAAAATGTTTGAGCTGAATGGGGCTCCATGCGTCACGTTTGAGAACGGGCGCCGTCAGTTGGGACTGTTCATCTCTTAGCTGCCATGGCGTATTTTTAATTTTTGAATTGTTCTTTGTTTTATCTTTTTATTACGGACGCTTCTAACGTGCACGTCTGTCTACATTGTTTTCACATGTATAATTTCAACATGAATGATGTAACCAACTTTTTGTAACAATATTTTATTTCATAGGGTGTCCGTGGAGTTTCTTACCCGTTCTTCTCCATAGGTACCTACTACGTTTTAGAATGGGCAACTAGCTTCATATTTCTGACTGACCGGCTCCTTGACAGTTCAAAAGTGTCTGTAAATAGTTTAATTATTGAAATAAATGCTTTAAGTTTGAGTTTAATCAGCATAAAAAAGTTGGTCGTTTGTTTTAGTTTTTTTGCAGCGCGATACTATTTATATCTAGACATAAATAAAAAAAGGTTTGTACCGACACTTTTACACGTCCATCATATTTTACAAATACTAGATGAGGTTGCCGTTTCCTATCTGACTACTCTGAGAAGAAAGGCCGAAACAAACTCGAAGGTCACAGTCTCTTTTAAAGTCCAGACATAATCTTCGTCAGATTAATAATAAAAAATAATAAAAAAATTATTAACAATAATGTTGATACAACTCATCTATCCTAAACAAAAACACAATGTACAGAGTTTAGAGCATTTTAAAGATAGAGTTAACGACGATGTCTGTGCTAGTATTAACTGTGTGACAGACATCGGCGCCTTCCTCCTACAATCATGATTTGCTATTCGTTTCAATATAATGATACAAAAATAGTCCTTGTACAAATTAAGTTACGCTCATTTTAAGTATTAAAATAATAGTAAAAAATTTAATTGAAAATTGAATTGAATGTAATTATTAGATAGAAAAATAATTTATTTACTTTTATATTAAGGCATGCAAGGTGTGTTTGTGGGTGTGTTGGGGTGCGTTTATATGTGTGTTTTAGCGCTTATTATTTATGAATTCCTGGCAAACAGTCTTTCAGTGTCATCGTAAGTAAGATCCTGAAGGTATTCGCTTACTACGGTCTTACACTTGTATTTTGGAAGGGGATAAATGTTACATATTTTGTTAATTACATTATAAAGGCGGCCACTCAAACTCAAATAGTTTCGACTTGCCAGGGCAGTTTTTATTCTGACAGGAGGGCAAACAAGGTCTTTACGTCGTTTATTTAGAAGCAATTTTGAGTCATACTTAAGGGAGGAGTGCTTACGAAGGATTATAGGCTTGTGCAGACCAGCGCGACTTGTCGCGTCGCGTGTCGCGCTGGTCTGCACGAGCCTTATATTGAGTGCACAGAGTTGCCTGCAAGTGAGTACAGACATGTCCTTGTATAATTGGGTTGTAGAGTAGCGATACGGTTTATGAAGCATCACCTTCAAAACTTCAAAAATATGTCAAGACCGTGTAGATTGGTACCTGAAATGGTCTTTTGAGGAAAGAACCACACAGATTTGAGTGGACCTGTCCAGTCAGTGCACGCATTTTGTCAGTGATCGTAATCTTGTAAAGATCCCACGACCTGACCTATCCACGAACTGTGGCAACCGTAGCTTAACCTGATCGATCGACCCGTGCGGTTGTTTTACCTATTTTGTTTAATTATGAAAAAAAAAACAAATGTGAAACTATGTGAATAAAAAACGTAATACTCGATAATTTTCCTTTCTTATCTTGTACAGACGTACGGTATTTTTATCTCACGAAGCGACGCGCGCTTTACTTGTGGTAAAAATTCCCTTTGAACTTTGCTGCAGTCGTTGTAAATAGAGGGGCCACCAACATATTTTGATAAAGGGCCCAATTACCCCACTGGCTAAGAGATCACACCAGCTAGTGTCTCTCCGAGTTTTCTCTTGTGGAATTGCGCGTTAAAGGACTTACTCATTGGTTCCCTGCACCAGGTCATCGCGCCAGTCGTTAGCGCGCGTCGTGAGCTGGTCTTCGCGCCCGTCAATGAACCGCAAGTGGTTGTCTGATGATGCAGCCACCAGGTTCATTAACATTTCACGGTCCATCATTGCCTGCGATCATTGAAAGAATACGGATATTATTAGCTGATGAAGACTGAACGGAGAAGCAATTAAGAATTCCATTTTATTAATATTCCCTCGCTCTTTCCTTCACATTATTATAATCCCTAGATAGGCACTAAAGAACTTATCAAAGAACTTATTAGGTGGCTTCCAACGCGTGCGTGATATGGCGCACGCACGCGCACCAGCCCGCACGACGCACCGTGGGAAGGGTATCGTGCGTGGTAGCGAAGACGCGTGCGTCGCGGTGCGTCTCGGTGCGTCCGAGTTTGGATACATTCCCTTTGAAGTTACCGACTAATACCGACTCGGTGCGGATCAGCGCGCACGGACACGCACCATGGGAAGGGTAACGTGCGTGGTAGCGCAGACGCGTGCGCGGCGGTGCGCCCGATCCGCGGCGAGTCGGTAGACTTCAAAGGTGCGCGAGGTATGCTCGGTTCCTATAAACAAAAACGAATCGTTTTGCTTACCAATGGTAGCGTTTTTACTGCCCAACTTGGCATATAAATCGGGGATGTTCGCGCTGTTTCGCCCTGATGGCTTTCATGCCATCATTCGCAAGAGAACGGTATCCCTGATCTGCAGAATGCGTGGCAGCCGCATCAAAATCTTGAAGACAATAGCCGATAGGATCTCATCCCCGCTTTGGAGGTCACTTGTTAAATCAGTCATCTAGACATAGTTTGACTGATTCTGACGTTTATTTTTAATATTTTACATAATTAATTTTTGGATTTTAATTTTAATGAATTTATAGAATGTAAATTATTTTAAAGATTTGATTTAATTTAAAGATCAATGTATTAACCGACTTCCGAAAGGAGGAGGTTATGTGTTCGTCGCGTATGTTTTTTTTTTTTTTTTTTTTTTGTATGTCCACCGATTTCTCCGTCATTTGTGGACAATTGGTCCCATATTAATTTTATTAACTTTGCTTGGGTAGTTTTTGAGTTAGCTACAAAAAACGTATTATTTTCCCACTTAGTATGTAGATGATGAGTTCCTGTCACTGGTAGCAGGTAGTGGTATTCGAATGTGTGTGGGGTAGGTACCACAACTAAAAAGTGAAAAATAAAAACTTTTTACAAAAAAAAAACAACCGACTTCCAAAAAAAAACACTACAAAGTGAAAAATAACTTTAATTTCGGAAGTCGGTGGCAAAAAACGAAAACACAAACCCCAAGACACCGACTTCCGAAATTAAAGTTATTTTTCACTTTGTAGTGTTTTTAACACTACAAAGTGAAAAATAACTTTACTTAACCTTTATTGCAATAACAACATAAAAAAGCAGCAATATTTAAAAAAATATTATTATCGAAAACAAAAATAATAATATTTGCAAAAAACCGCACTGTGTTTTACGAGATTAGAACCTGAGGCAGTTTGAATTCCATACCAACGCTTAACGCTTTCTGCTATCTGCACTTGTTAAGTTACTATCGAATTTTAGCAATGCCATTAACTGGTCAAGTTCACGCGCATAGTGCGTGTGTGCTAGCATGTTTAAAGCGACGGAAATATATTGTTGTTTCGTGTAGTGCAAAACTGCGTTATCTGTGGTGTGTGTATCGTGTTGCTTACACATACAAATGTACGAGCTATACCGCGTGTTCACAGCAATACGACTCTTAGCGTGCTCATGCACTTTTGAGCGCTTACTGTACGTGACCCGTTATCTAGTTGGTATTGTTGATCGAAGAGTAAAATGAAAAAATATATAATTAAGTAGGTAGGTACTTGTCAAAAACATGTTAAGTAATAGATTTCTTTCAGTTATTATATTTCTATGTAAAGAAGGTACCTAATAGATTATAAAAAAATTACAATGGCACTCCGGGAGCACAGAGACAGAAGTGAAAACTTGAACAAGATCTTGGCGAAAGAAAAATACTTGTATAGAACATTGGTTCGTAACAGTATCTGAATTAATCTAAACCTAAACCACATGTTCTGATGAAGAAGTACCTACCCATCTATCTAGGTACGCTTGATTGCCTAGCTAAAGTTAAAATAATCTCATTGTTTAACTTCGAACTCCAAATAAGAGCATAATCGCGTTTACAAAAAAAAAACTTCCAAACCTTTTTAAAGTAAAAATACTTGCATAGAACATTGATCCGTAACATAGTACAAATAAGGAGTACAATCGCGTTTACAAAAATGAGGTATCGGTAACGGTGTCGCGAGTTCAATTGTTTTTCCCATCTCAAAAATTCTCAACGTGCCTGAAGAAGTTTTAAATTCAATATTTTTTTGATTTTCCTACTAAACGTAAAACAATAACGACAGATTATGTGATGGCAAATTGAGTAAAACACCATCTATTGCAAAGAGCTCTGAACAAAATGATTAACTTTATTATTCTATGAGTTCGAATTGAAGTAAAAGGTTTCATTTATCTTTTTTGTTGAAAATACATGATTTATGAGTTTAAATAGAAAAATCAGCATTAAACAAGGAAGTTTTAATTTTTACTAATCTTATCCAAAATCTGCCGTTTATCGCTTTTTAGTGATTGTTAATTCCATAATTGTTACCTATGCTGCCATCAATTTTTTTTTTCAAAACTAATTATACTTAATCTGTTCGAGTTGAGATAACATTAGGCTATTGTGACTAAGATAAATTACAAATCAACCCACTAAAAAATAAAAAACAAAAACTTTTTTCCGACTTCCGAATAAGTTATTTTTGACTTTGTAATTGGGAGGTCAGATGTGTTTTTTGTAAAAAGTTTTTTTTTTGTGAGTCAGTTTGTAATATATATAAATAACAATAGCCTCTTGTCAACTGCTCATCACCTTTTACAAAATATTGCTTTTCTCTATGCAGGGACGTTAATCGTTGAAGAGTTCTCCTGGTATTTCACCATCAGTTCCCCTTCTCCATATCATATGCATTGTGACGAAGATAAATTGCTTGGCAATCATAAAAATTAAAAAAAACCAAATTCAAAAGTCATTTATTTAACTAGGCTAAGAATCTAAGAATCAGCACATTTCGAACGTCAAAATTACATTAGACAGTCCCCCAAAACGCCCACCCTTTACCATAAGTAATTAAATTGCAACCCGTGAAATACCTACTTATTATTGAGAAGTTAGTTTTAAGAAATGTCAAAAAAATTGCTTATGAATTTACAAACATACATATTTATTTTTAATTTATTTATCAGATACAGTGATCCATATTTATGTTAGTATACCTACTTAAAAATTACGTTAGTACATAATCAAAGATACATGCCACAACAATAATAATTATTATTATAATCAAAATAAATAACTACATTGAAATTGAAATAGGTACCTTCATAAAATCAAATTGTAAAATTAATTAATAAGTTTCATAAAATCTAATTGTAAAATTAATTACTGGTAGCAGGTAGTGGTATTCGAATGTGTGTGGGGTAGGTACCACAACTAAAAAGTGAAAAATAAAAACTTTTTACAAAAAAAAAACAACCGACTTCCAAAAAAAAACACTACAAAGTGAAAAATAACTTTAATTTCGGAAGTCGGTGGCAAAAAACGAAAACACAAACCCCAAGACACCGACTTCCGAAATTAAAGTTATTTTTCACTTTGTAGTGTTTTTTTTTGGAAGTCGGTTGTTTTTTTTTTGTAAAAAGTTTTTATTTTTCACTTTTTAGTTGTGGTACCTACCCCACACACATTCGAATACCACTACCTGCTACCAGTAATTAATTTTACAATTAGATTTTATGAAACTTATTAATTAATTTTACAATTTG
Source organism: Agrochola litura (assembly GCA_949152395.1). Taxonomy (NCBI): domain Eukaryota; kingdom Metazoa; phylum Arthropoda; class Insecta; order Lepidoptera; family Noctuidae; genus Agrochola; species Agrochola litura. Next base: position 8,068,766 of record OX424508.1, read on the forward strand.
ATTTTATGAAGGTACCTATTTCAATTTCAATGTAGTTATTTATTTTGATTATAATAATTATTATTATTGTTGTGGCATGTATCTTTGATTATGTACTAACGTAATTTTTAAGTAGGTATACTAACATAAATATGGATCACTGTATCTGATAAATAAATTAAAAATAAATATGTATGTTTGTAAATTCATAAGCAATTTTTTTGACATTTCTTAAAACTAACTTCTCAATAATAAGTAGGTATTTCACGGGTTGCAATTTAATTACTTATGGTAAAGGGTGGGCGTTTTGGGGGACTGTCTAATGTAATTTTGACGTTCGAAATGTGCTGATTCTTAGATTCTTAGCCTAGTTAAATAAATGACTTTTGAATTTGGTTTTTTTTAATTTTTATGATTGCCAAGCAATTTATCTTCGTCACAATGCATATGATATGGAGAAGGGGAACTGATGGTGAAATACCAGGAGAACTCTTCAACGATTAACGTCCCTGCATAGAGAAAAGCAATATTTTGTAAAAGGTGATGAGCAGTTGACATTAGGCTATTGTTATTTATATATATTACAAACTGACTCACAAAAAAAAAACTTTTTACAAAAAACACATCTGACCTCCCAATTACAAAGTCAAAAATAACTTATTCGGAAGTCGGAAAAAAGTTTTTGTTTTTTATTTTTTAGTGGGTTGATTTGTAATTTATCTTAGTCACAATAGCCTAATGTTATCTCAACTCGAACAGATTAAGTATAATTAGTTTTGAAAAAAAAAATTGATGGCAGCATAGGTAACAATTATGGAATTAACAATCACTAAAAAGCGATAAACGGCAGATTTTGGATAAGATTAGTAAAAATTAAAACTTCCTTGTTTAATGCTGATTTTTCTATTTAAACTCATAAATCATGTATTTTCAACAAAAAAGATAAATGAAACCTTTTACTTCAATTCGAACTCATAGAATAATAAAGTTAATCATTTTGTTCAGAGCTCTTTGCAATAGATGGTGTTTTACTCAATTTGCCATCACATAATCTGTCGTTATTGTTTTACGTTTAGTAGGAAAATCAAAAAAATATTGAATTTAAAACTTCTTCAGGCACGTTGAGAATTTTTGAGATGGGAAAAACAATTGAACTCGCGACACCGTTACCGATACCTCATTTTTGTAAACGCGATTGTACTCCTTATTTGTACTATGTTACGGATCAATGTTCTATGCAAGTATTTTTACTTTAAAAAGGTTTGGAAGTTTTTTTTTTGTAAACGCGATTATGCTCTTATTTGGAGTTCGAAGTTAAACAATGAGATTATTTTAACTTTAGCTAGGCAATCAAGCGTACCTAGATAGATGGGTAGGTACTTCTTCATCAGAACATGTGGTTTAGGTTTAGATTAATTCAGATACTGTTACGAACCAACGTTCTATACAAGTATTTTTCTTTCGCCAAGATCTTGTTCAAGTTTTCACTTCTGTCTCTGTGCTCCCGGAGTGCCATTGTAATTTTTTTATAATCTATTAGGTACCTTCTTTACATAGAAATATAATAACTGAAAGAAATCTATTACTTAACATGTTTTTGACAAGTACCTACCTACTTAATTATATATTTTTTCATTTTACTCTTCGATCAACAATACCAACTAGATAACGGGTCACGTACAGTAAGCGCTCAAAAGTGCATGAGCAAGCTAAGAGTCGTATTGCTGTGAACACGCGGTATAGCTCGTACATTTGTATGTGTAAGCAACACGATACACACACCACAGATAACGCAGTTTTGCACTACACGAAACAACAATATATTTCCGTCGCTTTAAACATGCTAGCACACACGCACTATGCGCGTGAACTTGACCAGTTAATGGCATTGCTAAAATTCGATAGTAACTTAACAAGTGCAGATAGCAGAAAGCGTTAAGCGTTGGTATGGAATTCAAACTGCCTCAGGTTCTAATCTCGTAAAACACAGTGCGGTTTTTTGCAAATATTATTATTTTTGTTTTCGATAATAATATTTTTTTAAATATTGCTGCTTTTTTATGTTGTTATTGCAATAAAGGTTAAGTAAAGTTATTTTTCACTTTGTAGTGTTAAAAACACTACAAAGTGAAAAATAACTTTAATTTCGGAAGTCGGTGTCTTGGGGTTTGTGTTTTCGTTTTTTGCCACCGACTTCCGAAATTAAAGTTATTTTTCACTTTGTAGTGTTTTTTTTTGGAAGTCGGTTGTTTTTTTTTTGTAAAAAGTTTTTATTTTTCACTTTTTAGTTGTGGTACCTACCCCACACACATTCGAATACCACTACCTGCTACCAGTGACAGGAACTCATCATCTACATACTAAGTGGGAAAATAATACGTTTTTTGTAGCTAACTCAAAAACTACCCAAGCAAAGTTAATAAAATTAATATGGGACCAATTGTCCACAAATGACGGAGAAATCGGTGGACATACAAAAAAAAAAAAAAAAAAAAAACATACGCGACGAACACATAACCTCCTCCTTTCGGAAGTCGGTTAATACATTGATCTTTAAATTAAATCAAATCTTTAAAATAATTTACATTCTATAAATTCATTAAAATTAAAATCCAAAAATTAATTATGTAAAATATTAAAAATAAACGTCAGAATCAGTCAAACTATGTCTAGATGACTGATTTAACAAGTGACCTCCAAAGCGGGGATGAGATCCTATCGGCTATTGTCTTCAAGATTTTGATGCGGCTGCCACGCATTCTGCAGATCAGGGATACCGTTCTCTTGCGAATGATGGCATGAAAGCCATCAGGGCGAAACAGCGCGAACATCCCCGATTTATATGCCAAGTTGGGCAGTAAAAACGCTACCATTGGTAAGCAAAACGATTCGTTTTTGTTTATAGGAACCGAGCATACCTCGCGCACCTTTGAAGTCTACCGACTCGCCGCGGATCGGGCGCACCGCCGCGCACGCGTCTGCGCTACCACGCACGTTACCCTTCCCATGGTGCGTGTCCGTGCGCGCTGATCCGCACCGAGTCGGTATTAGTCGGTAACTTCAAAGGGAATGTATCCAAACTCGGACGCACCGAGACGCACCGCGACGCACGCGTCTTCGCTACCACGCACGATACCCTTCCCACGGTGCGTCGTGCGGGCTGGTGCGCGTGCGTGCGCCATATCACGCACGCGTTGGAAGCCACCTTTACCGACGCCATAAGTCCTATTTCTTCTTTTGGGATTCTTGCGCTTTTTCATCCAGATTTTTGTCTAAATAGGCCTCAAGGAACTTGTTACGCCCCAGTCGACTCTAGTCTATTTTTTAGGGTTCCGTACAATACGGCCGATATAACTTGTCAGTTCCGAACTTCGCGCAGAAGGCTGCGCAATAACAGTTTTTTGGAACCAAATGGTGACATGAGGCGAGTATGAGTGAGAGAACATGAGTGAAAGTTCGCAGTGCCTATTTTCAGAACGGCCAAATTATATCAGCCGTATTGTACCTCTAAAAGAAAAAACGGAACCCATATATATACGATCACTTCGTTGTCCGTCTGTTAGTCTGTCAAGAGTAATCAAGACCCTTTTTCTCAGCAACGCGTGGACGTATCAAGTAGAAATTTATAGAAACACAAAAGTGACGGTCCTTTGGAGCTCTAAAAAATTAAGCTTCTAAGTCAATGCAATAAAAAAGCCGGCCATTTATGCGATATATTTTGAAATTTGCAAATAAATTAAAACCTGTAGGGTACTTCCTGTGGATCTAAAATCATGAAAGTTGGCAAGAAGCAAGGTCTCACACAGCACAAATGAAGGAAAAGTCCGAAAATCGTTAATTTATAGTTTTATCACTTTTTAGGGTTCCGTACAGTACCGACCAAAAGTCCATAAGCAATCTCACAAAGCAATATACTGACGCTTCGGTTTGACTTACGACCTTTTTCTATAAGTTGTTACAATACTGTAGACACGCATATTACACACACACACTCACTTTGTCTGCAACCAATGACTAGTTCGATAATCATCATTCGTTTTTAGCTTCATTCGTCTTGTTCACATAAGTATTAAAGTTTAGCAGGTAGACCACAAAAAACTAAGTAAATTATTTCGATTTCTGTGGGGTAGATGCAGTTTGTTACGAGTATTCAATTAATAGAACTTTGTTGGTTCGTGGATAATATTGGTGACGAGTATTTAGCGCAGTGTTGTGGTTATTATTATCAAAAAGCAGGCATAAAATATATTGAAGAGATCAGATCAGATCAGAGAATATTATTGCGCTGCGTAAAAGTGAAGTGAATATCTAATGAAACCGGACTAAGTGTGAGTGTTATCATTTATATATTTCATATTTTACTAAACAGAAATCTTAATCAAGGGTATTGTTGATAGAACAGAGGTATTGTTGAGACAGAAGATGCCTTTAAAGTTTTAAATTCATTGTGAGGTTTAATTCGATTAGTGAATAATAAATAATTAGGTATTATGTGTAATAAAAACAATGTTTTTCTTTGTTCTAGAGAAATACTGTGAGGGTTAAGAGATATGAGGAAGGGGCTTATTATCGAGTAGCAGCGACGTCAAATGGTGAATGAAACAAATGGTTTCATACCAACGAGATATTTTGCTGAATTATTAAAAACACGTCATTATGAACCGTTCGCCGTGCACTCAGAAGGCTTGCATCACTGAAGACCAGCTAGAAAACCGTTTTTGACCTTAAAATATTGACCGTACCAACTTAATAAACAACAGATGTATTGCATGAATTTGTGGTAACGAATTTTTTAAGCACGTTTCAATAGGGTGTTTGTCGTATTTCTTGCAGATATACCGAAATTGTTTAATATTATTTTAGTAATAGTATTATTTTAGGATTAAAATTTGAGGTTTAGTTTCAATCTTCTTTTCGTAAAGAAAATGAATACTTAAGCTATAACCTCAATACCAACCAATATTTACTAAAGCCAAATAAAGTTTAAAATAATTAATATGAACAAACTGCCTTTAACCTTAAAATCAACAATTTTGTCAGTAGATTTTTTTACATTTTAAGTAGTCTAATATTCTTATTTATTGCTTAATTACTTCGACCATGATCAAAGCTTTACATTTATGGTGAAAAAAATCCATTTAAAATTTAAAACATTTCAAAATTTAAATATGTCTAAATAATACAAATTGCTTCTAAGTTTCTAGACATCTATTTCACATATTATTCAGGTGAAGTAATGATAAATAATTGTAGGAGTTTGTTAACTATACTAAATAAATATAACGAATAAATATATATTTTTTTTTATTATAACATATCACGCATTTTTTATTCTAAACCCTTTATTGCAATAACAACATTAATAAATAGGCAGGAATATTTAAAATATTATTATTGCAAACAAAAATAATAATATTTGCAAAAACAGCGCTGTGATTTACGAGATTAGAACCTTAGCCATCTTGAATCTAAGACCAACGCTTAACGCCTTCTGCTATCTGCACTTATAATTTACTTTCGAATTTTAGCAATGCGATACACTGGCCAAGGTCACGCGTATGATGCGTGCTAACAAAAGTGATGGAAATATAAGTGCGGCGCCCGCGAACCGTGACGATACGACAGTGTGTAGTGCAAAACTGCGTTCTCTGTGGTGTGTGTACGGCACTCACACCACAGACGTCCGACTGTTTACACATACAAATGTACGGACTACACCGCGTGTTCACAGCAATACGACTCTTAGCATGCTTATGCACTTTTGAGCGCTTACTGTACCTCAAAAGGAAACAATACAGAACCCTTATTATTTATTATTATTTCGTCTTTACTTTTATTATGTATGTCAAGAGCCTTTATCTTGGGAACGTGTAAAGGTATCGAGTTGAAATTAAAACTATATACTCAAGTCTACAGTCTCTTGAAGCTGTAAAAAATCAAACTTCTAAGTTAACGTAAAAAAAAAAGATACGGCCCTTTATGCCACAAAAAACATGCATATTTCGACACTCTCAAGGGAATCAGAATTTATAGGGTACTTTCCGTCGACCTATGAAATTTGGCAAGTAATATCGTCTTATACTCAACTTAACTCATTTAGTTATGAACTGTTAGTATTACCACAATTTCACTTATAAAACACTATAATATAAGTAACTAGCGGACCCGACAGACGTTGTCCTTTCCGAACAGCGCCACCTACCGAGTTCAATTGTATTTTCAAACCATCCAGGGACCCACTCAAATATACACACAAAATTTCATCCAAATCGGTCCAGCCGCTTAGGAGGAGTTAGGTGACAAACACACGTACAGAAGAATTATAAATATATGTATAAAGATTATTAGGTTTTGGAAACTGAATTTCGGGAAAAGCTCTGAAAAAACTGCGAGACTCGATTCCTGAACTATTTATAATATGTACCTACAAATTTGTAGGGAACCTTCGGTGGGCGAGTCCGACTCGCACTTGACCAGTTTTTTTTTTTGTGCGTTTTCAATCACATTTGCAGTTAGAGAATTGACCATAGAAATATAAAAAACAGTTGATGGTGGCGTTTATCGATGTTAGTATGGGAAAACATGTTAAGTTTGTTTTTGGGATAGTATATTCATCCCAACTACTTACGGAACCCTTCATTGCGCGTGGTCCGACACGCACTTGGCCGTTTTTTTTGTTTTTGAAACAAATGAGCGCGGTGATTAAAATGGCATTGCCGTCCAATACAGGTGCTACTTAGTCAGGCCACAGATAATATAAAGGCCTTAAAATGGAAGATGGATCTGTCGTGGCCAGTACTTAGAATTCATCATTTCATGAAGTGTTCGATCATTTCATGAAGTGTTTGATCATTTCATGAAGTGTTTGATCATTTCATGAAGTGTTTGATCATTTCATGAAGTGTTTGCTCATTTCATGAAGTGTTCGATCATTTGGCCATATCATTAATCCAGGGTATCCATGGTTTATTCAATGATCGGGCCAGACCACGTCATGATGTGGCCAGCGGTCGATGTTCTAAGTATTTCATGAAATGATCAATTCTAAGATCTGTACCCTAATTGCGTAACTTATTTTCGTAAACAATTTTGCTTAATTTGTTTCATTTTGACAGTTCAACAACATTCATTCCGTTATTTACGTTACTGAGCAGATTTTTTTTTTCAACTTATTAAGCAATGGATTAGCAATCTGTTTCAAATCGACACAAATTTGTGATTGTGTTGCATTACGCAATTAGGGTACAGGCCACGACAGATCTGTCATCCACCAATGGTTTTAACCTAATTCACTGACCCCAGCCATTACCTATAGCGTCTTTCAAAAAGTACCTAATTAACTAAAGGACAAAAAAAAAATTTTTTACTCACGTTGTAGAGTTCGGGTATGGCGTCCCCCAGCATGAGCTTGTTGCCGAGGTGCTTGGACAGTACCTCGTACTGTCGCATCGACCACACACCTTCATGTTCACGCCACGCACCGAACGCGTTACGGGAAGCTTCCAGCAATTGTGTGACCTTCTCTGTCATGTTCACTGAGAATTGGACGCGAGAGTCCTGCGTTCAAAATACGATAGAACAAATTTTATTTTCACTAGATTTTATTAAGAAAATCTATGAATTTCAAAAGCGGTATGATGATATTTACTATTATATACTACTACATTTCCTTCATATACCTACTATATATTTTATAGGTAGTGATCGCCTAATGTTGTGCCCGTTGAACTGCGAAGTCATAGGTCTCGAGTTCGAACCCAAAGCACGCATCTCTGACTTTTCGGATTCATGTGCGTATTGTATACTTAACACTTTCTTCAAAATCGGTGAAGGAAAACATCGTGAGAGATATTTCTCGATGGCATACAAGTCAGATGCCATGGACGGCATAAAAACTCTGACACCAGGTTAACCACAAACCACAAACCACACGAAAAAGAAAAAGGAACATTTACTTACTATCTTGGACACAACTGACTCGGTGAAAGAAACTCATACGTACAGATAAGTTTTCTATCTCAAATAACCAACGTCATGTGACCATGCTAGTTTTTTTTTTTTACTAAAAGAATCACGTGTATATCACGGCTACAACCCGAAGTGTCTAGGCTATACCTAGTTTTAGCCGGCTACACCTAGGTGCGGCAGGTAGCAGTTGGTTAAATTTAGTTGTGGTTGTAGCAAATGAAAATGGCTGAAAGGTAGGTTAGGTTGGATTAGAACTGTGATCATATAACACATCGCCTAACCTAACCTAACCTACCTTTTAGCCATTGGCTACACCTAGTTTTAGCACAATGCAACCGATTATACCTAGTTCTAGCCGTGAATTAATAGGCTATACCTAAGTTTAACCAACTGCAACCGGCCACACCTAGATCACTTTTAGCGATAAGACCGCCCATTGTGTCACCCGATGTAAAATTTATAAATTTATGTCTGTAATTTTTATGGTGTAGGTACTGGTAACTGGTACATAATAAAGAATATTCTATCTATCTATTTGTAGCCGGCTAAAACTAGGAATAGCCGCACTTCGGGTTTTGTATACAAGGATTGAGAGATCTACATACCTCGCATTGTTCAAACAGATGCATCTCCAGAGTCATGAGACTCTTCCACAGTTCGTACAGCATCTCATGGTACGCTTCGCCCACCTCCATCAACATCTGTTCCATATCCTCGAAGGACATCTGTTTCGCCGTGAACTGGTTGCTTATCTCGTTCACATGGTCCATTATCGGCTTCTTCTTGGCTTCGAATTCTTCTAGCACTCTATTTTTTACATTTTGCGAGATTAAAAGAAAGACCTAATTACTTCAATTGCAAAAATCGCTTTGCACACATTTACTTATTTGTTTTTCAGAACTGGGATCGAAAGGAAAACTAAAAACACCATAAAGTGTTAATGCACAGTAGTCTTTGACAAAGTAAATAAGAGATTTATAGAAAGAACAACTACTTAAATAGAATTTAGGCCCTCTTCCTCTTCCTACCTTGCAGTGCCCGATCGACGGTGAATCAAAATGGCAGGTGTACCTAACTAATCGAATCAATCCATTTACCAAAAAACTGTACCTTAAATGTACTAAGTACAAGACACCAGCACATCAAGCTACCCGAAACTGTCAAATTTTCCCAATCAACTTTGAACCTTAAAATTCAGCGTTAAAGTTGAAAATAACATAACATCACGCCTTGTTTCCCCGAAGGGTTGGGCAGAGGTGTACCTGAAGTAGGTATAGGTACCCACATTTCGCCAGTTATGTTTATGTCCCATGTAATAGGGGGCGAGCCTATTGCCATCAACCGGGCACAAATCCAGACTCCGGGCTGCTACTGTGAAATTTCAGATAGAAAAACCCAATAATAACACTTTGCCCGACCCGGGGATCGAACCCAGGACCTCATGCTCAGCAGTAGCGCTTGCGACCACTAGACCAACGAGGCAGTCAAATCAAGTCAAAAATAAAGGAGAAACCCGTTTCTGGGCCTAACTGTTCCACGAATCAGATATGTACCAAAAAAATCGTCTATTTTACTTAATTAACCCATTTTAATCTTAGCCTCAATAGCAATGGCCAAGTGTAGAAAATAAGTAGTTTTCTATTTTTTGTTTTAAACAACCTTTGTACACCATTAAAACACTTATTTCGTTAAACATCACTAACTTCACAAACGCTGGCATTATATCAATAGAGCGTGCCATAAGAATATAATCGATTTAGTGGAAATCGATACTGTTACAAATAATTTAATAATACTCCATTATTTTATTATAATTGTTTTTTATATTAAAATCATTGTAAAATAAAAAAAATCTGGAATCTAATTGATTTTTAAAGTAACCACCATAAAAAAATCATTAAAAGAAATAAATAATCGATAAAAGCGATTGCACCACGGATTACACTAGTAAACGGCAAATGTCAATGTCAACGTCTGTCAAATGTCATGTCATTGTTGTCATTCGCTTTTATTGTGTTTTTTCTTCGTATTTCTCGGGATTTATTATTTCTTATAACCTCTTCGAATACTGAACTCCGAAATTGATTGCCTTCCGACTGCCCTCGCTTGAACATTGGACGCCGTACCCTGCCACCCCTGTAGACCTTTGCTGGAAAACCAGATCTGTATAATGATCTTTTGAAGACTGGTTAAATAACGACATCATGAGCCTGTACATTAATTGCGGAATAGCAACAGACCGCTGCAATACAATAGGAAGGCAAAAATTGGAAGATGAAAATGATTCTTTCAATTTACAGGAATGGGTCGCGCCTCAAACGGTTAGTATCCGATATTTTTATATCGTAACATTTTTGTACCATGTAATTATTTAATGCAATCAAACTAAATAGTATTATCGTTTGTGTCCAGTTGTCTGTTGATAGTTGTATTTTATAAAATGATACCAGAATGTGCAACAAATTCATATTCGACGCCATATCTGACATCGCCAATCCGGACTGAACCTGCATAATTAATTACAGTCTATTCCATCTTCAGAGAGGAGGTCTGTGTCCCTGCAGTGGGAATGTAATCAGGCCGCTTATGTTTATAGATTGTGCAATCCACGAAGACGCGCCCCACTGATTACTGTACTGTAAGTTGTACTTTAAGTACGGAGCGGAGCGGAGTGGGGCGCGTCTTCGTGGATTGCACTATCTATACCCAAATGTGCCACTCAGATGTGTCTTGCTAAATGCTAGTGCTAGACCTAATAGTCAAATGATAAATGTTTGTTTCAGGTACTTAATGAAAATGAGTTTATCTGCCAAGCTTGCCGAAAACATGCCAATGCTGTATCTCTTGATTGAAATAAGTAGACCAGAAGAGAGTGAACAGACACCTATAGGACACTGATGAATGGAAGTGTGTAGAGCGGTGGACGGTGGCCTACAGCAAGAGCTGTCAACATCGGACTCAAACTGGATGTTGAGAGGAAGAATAAAATCAAGCATATTAGTAATAGGATATATTTCGTTTATATATTAGTCGACAGCTCTCTAAGTGGGAGGGATCCTATACTTCAATATTATTGCACCTGTTTTGTTGGCAAAAGAACGGTTGGTAGCCGTACCCACACGATGAGGAGAATTATGATAATTATCTTGGTTAGGCACGGCACCAGGGTAGCCAAATGCCTTCTGCACAATTTCTGGATACTGTATTATTATATTACGATAATCCTAATGAAGAAAGTGATTAATAAAACCATTTATCACAATTATGTGTTTTTACTTTATTTTACTTAATATATTATTGCAATCTCAGATTACTGTAATATGAGATTGCATTAAATCCCCTAGTAGATACAATATTAACAAATGCAAGCCAGTAATGTTGTAAGTGAGCCTTGTTTATTAAATATAGTTTTCAGCTGACGTTTTCAGTAAGATCAATCAGATAAATCTAAAGGTCACTTTAGATTCCCCCCCCCCCCCCCCCCAAGCGCTTTTTGTGTACCTACCTAAAACCTCATCATGATAGATAGACGCTGCAGCACAAGCCTCAAACATATTTTTTTTTATTGAAATAACTCAAATAATAAAAATAACCTAAAATGTAAACATTGTCTGATTTGACCAATTTGGCCATTGCTGGGAGACGTGAAAATTGGGGTCATGAATCCTTCCTAAATACTCTAATTTATGTCCAAATTCCAGTCCTGGAACGCCAGGCCCAAGTTTCTATGGAGTTTGGGTTTCTCCTTTGACAGATTGTAGTAGCTTGATGTGCTGGCGTCTGTACCTATACTCCATTTGAAATAAGATTAGACACATATATATACAAACCTTTTTTACAGTCCGTTCAACCGATTTTGACTTCTATTGCTTTAGTGGCATGATAAATGGCAGCTGCAGTAAACAGCTGGTATTGTTACCACTTTTTTGCTTTCAATGCCATACATGCCTACGACATAGAAGTCAAAATTGGTTGAACGGACTGTAAAAAGGTTTGTTTAAATTTCTAATCAAATTTCAAATGGAGTATAGGTTTAAAAAAATTAAGTACCTACCTTCTTCAAAACAAAATTGTATCAAAATTTAGGTAGACCCGCCATATTGACATCAGGATGGCAGGTATTTGATAATAATATTTATCTATTACTCGTTAAATATAATTATATCGAAAAAAATACCTAAATGTACCATAAATAAAAATACAGTTTAGGTACCTACACCCGCCATTTTTAACTCTCACGCCTGCGGGGTTCACAATGCAATGATCATGTCTTTGCGAACTCTACTAAGTTCACATTGGAGAATGCAATAAATATGTATATTGAGTAGATCAGGGATCCCTAAACTATTTTGGACAAGTGACCCCTTTTTCATTCTGACTTCGTTTATGTCGACCCCTAGGAAACCGATTCGACCACTTTGGGAATCCCTGGAGTAGATATTCAACGGATACCTCGATTCATATAAATCATATCAATTAGCCCACGTGCGCACGGATGTAATAAAATCGCGGCGGGATTATATCGCGCATTGGATTTTCAAGACTCGGTGTTTAGCCGAGCGTTGAGAATCCATCGCGCTGGAACACACTCTCGTCCCAGCGCGTTGAAAAAACACACTGTTGGATTTTCAACTCTCAGCGCTAAGCAGAGCGTTGAAAATACAGCTCACGAAAAAAAATCGCCGCGATTTTATTACCTACGTCCGTGCGGATGTGGGCTTACTCGTTGGTTTTGCGTTCAGGGTCATCGTGTGTAAGTACTATAAGCTAAGTTCTACCGTACTTTTATACATACATTTTGCTTTTCCTGACACTATCCGCCAAAGCGTTGTCCACAAGATCTTTGAACAATTTAATTTCATTTTGTCTGTCGTTATATGCTTCTTGGGCGAATTCGACTAGCTGAGCCATCGTTTCTACGTAGTTTTCTTTGTACCTAAGAATCAATTTATTCTTTTGCAATTATATGGCCATTCATTACCTTTAAGCAGATGTATCTAGGTAGGCAACAAAACTTCCCGGGAACCAATTAAAATGCCAAGATCGACTGCAAGGGCCAACTGCCTGCGTTATTGATTCCAGAGTTGATTTTTGCATTCACCATTATGTATACTGAACAACTATTTCCTAGGAAAGGTCGATGAGGAATGTGGATAGCATCAATAACTAAACTTACTGCTCGAAAAACCCATTAAGTTCTCCTCCAAAACTGAGCAGTATCAAACCATCAGGATCCTTCTCAAACATGCCGTCCAAAAGTTCTGGTCCGTTAAGATATTCCACAAACGACATCGCGTAGAACGTCACCCTCGCGTCATAATCCTCTTTGGCTAATCTTTCACGTTCCTTTTTCTCGTCTGCTTCATCCATTACTCGTATAAGACCTCTGAAATTAGTTAGTATGTATTAAGGCTAGCCCAATGAAGCTATGCTCCCTAGTATGTATATTGGTGACATTTACCAGTTCTATACGTCATCTTATAAATTACCTACCCTCCATAGGCTACCCACCTGAACATACTTAACCCCTTCTCTCTCTCATCTTCAGTTACAATCTTATAGTCGAGGTAGGTGACTTTGGTAAGAGCTGCCCAGAGGAATTGGTAGGACATGGAATCGTCGCAGCATGGGTTGCCTTTGAAGCTTACCGCGCGCAGCATTCGAAATTTACGGAGGTACGCCATCTGGGGAGAGTTGAACTGGTGATAGATTCCATTTCTTTAAAGTGAATTTTAATGTAGAAACCTATATACACGTCAAGATTTTTATTAATTTCAATGGAAATGTGATATTTTTTTACAAAAATCAGCTTTTTTTTTTATTTCATTCTACATGTTGGGCTCGAATTCTAATACCTATACTTTTGGTAGTAGCAGACCTGGGATGTGGGGGTCGTCGTAGGTGCCCGACCGTGTCACAGCAAAACAAGTTGCTCTAATAATAAAGGGCATGACTCGAGGGAAGTCACCCGGATACGACGACCTTAGCATCGAACATTTTCAGCATGCGGGGCCACACCTCCCGAGGCTCCTGGGACTGTTACTTACGCTCAGTATTAGGCATTCCTACCTGCCAAATGAACTGATGATGACGGTGGTAGTGCCTATAATTAAAAACAAGACTGGAGATAATTCCGACAAGTGCAACTACCGCCCGATATCATTAGCTACAACCACAGCTAAAGTGCTTGATGGCCTCCTCGAGAGACAGCTTAAAGAACACCTTAATTAAACGATGCACAGTTCGGTTTTAGACCAGGACTCTCGACAGAATGTGCGGTTATGTCTCTCAAGCAGACTGTCAGGTATTACACAGATAGGAGCACGCCTGTGTATGCAGCCTTTCTTGACTTTTCCAGGGCATTTGACTTGGTAAGGTATGGTATTCTCTGGCGTAAATTGAAAGATACAGGTGTGCCAGGTGAGTTAATTAATATTTTAAAATATTGGTATGACCGTCAAACTAACCAGGTCAAATGGCTTTGCGAACTTTCTGATGAGTACAGGTTGGAGTGTGAAGTGAGACAGGGTTAACATCTCCTTCACTCTTCAAATTGTACGTGAACGGGCTGATTGATGAGCTGAGCGACACCGGAGTAGGATGCTCGATCGATGGTCACTGTATTAACAGTATTAGTTATGCGGATGATATGATGTTGCTCAGCCCATCAATAGCTGCGCTCAAAAAGCTGATGGGCGTGTGTGAGCAGTATGCGAAAGTACACGGTCTCCTGTACAATGTACAGAAAAACGAGCTCTTGGTTTTTCAAGCCAGGGGTCGCAAAATGGGGGAAGTGGCACCTGTGCTGCTTAACGCTGTCGCTCTTCGAAGAGTGAGAGAGTTTAAATACCTCGGCCATGTGGTCACCGAGGATTTGAAAGACGATGGAGACATATAAAGGGAGAGGAGAGCAATGGCGGTCCGCTGAACATGTTGGCACGCAGATTTGCGAGGTGTATGTAGTTTAGGGGTAAAGATCACTCTATTTAAAGCATTCTGCTAAACTCTCTACACCTGCAATCTGTGGGTCAACTACACGCAGCGGGCCAACAACACTCTCCGAATACAATATAATAACGCGTTCAGGGTGCTGGTGGGGCTTCCACGCTGCTGTAGTGCGTCTGCGATGTTTGCGCACGCGCACACAGACGGCTTTCACACTGTGCTGCGGCACCGCATCGCGTCGCTGATGTTCCGCACGCGTGGGAGCGCCAACACCATCCTGAACGTGCTCAGTCACAAGCTGGACAGCCCTCTTCTGGGGCACTGGGTTCAAGCACAAGTGCGTGTGCCCGGGGCCCCAGTGGGCGGCAAATACTAAAATTTATTATTTTAACTAATACTTAATAGTTTGTAAGTCGTTTCTACTAACAACATTATGGGCCAAATGTGTCTGAAATAAAAAGTTTTTTTTTTTTTAATACGTGATCCTGCATTTAAAACAGATTTTCGTAAAAACTGTCACATTTGCGGTATTGGATGCCGACCGACGATTTTACATTACAATTCTACCTAAGTACTTACTAAAAAAATTTGTTGCAATAGTACTTTGGATTGCGCTTTGCTCTTTATTAGATACCGTGATAATAGTTGAACATTAGTTACCAACCTCTTTGTAATCTTCTATCATATTATCTCCAATGCTGAATACAAGAAGTTTTTCCAACATTTCCAGGTTTTCCAATTTCCGAATTTTATTATGAAATAATGTCAAAACCTCTATATTAACTAACTCGTCCAAATTTTCAATTTTCTCTATTTTATTAAACGACAAGTCTAGTTCATTGAGCCCTGTCAACAGTTCCAAGTTTTCAATTTTTTCGATTAAATTGTGCGCTAAAGTTAGCTTGGTTAGAGATGTTAGCATCCAAAGGTGGTCTATGCGCAGAATATTTTGGAACTCAAGTCTGACTGCTACCGCCTCGTCTAGATGTACACCTTCTTCGGCGAAAAGTCTTCCGGCCTCTTCAGTTGGTCCTGAGATCAAAAAGTTAAAACTTGTTTTAATTACCTACAAGAACGTCATCAGCAGCAAACTTCTGACGAGTATTGAATCAAGGAAACAATTGGGTAAGATTGGGAAGGTACCTAAGTATTTGCTTTCCTTACTAAAAGTCCTAACTTACCGCATTCCAAAATACATCGTATGAGCATAGCATTATCTATTACTCCCGGTTCTATACTGGGGTGAATAATAAGGCTATTTAGATTTCGTTTCTGTACGACCTGTGTTTCTGACATTATAAATTATTAAAATATTTTACTTTAAAGAACAACTGCAGTAAAACACAGTAATAAACAATTATTTTTGTTTGTGACGTTGCTATGGTTACACTAAAATTCCATTATTCCGTCATAGATAGCCAAACATACTTTTCGTGTTGCACTGGGTATTTTTGCGGGATTTGGACACACACATTATAGAACAAACTCATTGGAGTGGATTGACTCAATTATTGTTTTTATAAAATTGGGGTATGAATAGGGTAATATTGGGTATATGTGTAGGTTTATGTCGCAGTAACCGCCTGGCCACGGGACATTCGCTGCAGCGAACATTCGCGCGGTGTGAACGGCAAAGCGTCTGCGACTACAGAGTACCTACTTTGTAATATAATAAAACTCGGTGACTAAAACAAATGTATAGAAATTCTCCCTATATAAAATGTACTTTGTGATAGAAATGTACTAAATCATGCCACGCGTAGCGGCGAACGGGGCGGGGCGACCGGCGAAATTTGCCGAGCGAATCGCACGAGCGTCTGGCGGCGCGGCGGGCGACGGAAACAAATTCATAATGCTGGAGCCACACCAACGGGAAACGCCTAACGTAAGGCCGTAACGTAACTTTGAATGACGTCACTGAGACGTTTTCTATATAATAAAACACTAGCTTTTGCCCGCGGCTTCGCCCGCGTTGTTGTCGCAAAATATCCCACGGGAACGTACTACCGGGATTACATACATAATAGCCGAGGAAATGTCATTGACTAATACCGCTGCGCCCGCATTGTCGTCAACCATAAATAAGTAGTTACGCGTAATTTTGAAACTGTGATATCTTTAACTATTCATTTAAATGATGATGTCAAGGCATATTTTAATCGAAATAAATGCCCAATTCATATTGGATAAGGAGTAATAATATAATACCGGTCAAAAAAGTTACGGAAATAACAATTAAATTTTCATCAAATTCTGAAAGATAATAACGGTTACTGGGGGTCATCCTTAGAAGATGAACTTTTTAAGATGAACAATACAGTAGAACATAAATTTTATGTAACTTTTACGAAATCCGTGGCGCACGTCAATAAAGGCTCTCAACACGCGACGTGACACAAAGGCACCGCTCGTTGCGCGACGAGCGGTGATTTTGTGTCGCGTCGCGTGTCGCGCCTGTTTGTAAGAGCCTTAAAGCTCCCAGTCGGCACGATTTTTTCCAACATATTCAACAATAATCGTCAAATTTCAGCCAATTAGGTATACACTAAAACCTTCCGCATGAATCACTCCGTCCATTGGTGAAAACCGTTTGATAAGAATCTGAATCTGAATCCGACAGACGGACGCGGCGGGGATTTTGTTTTCTATAAGGTAAGGATGTAAGGAAGTGAAGGTCATACGTTAAGGCGTGACGTTACGGTTACCGCTCTTCTAGGAAACCGTAGCTTTAGTCCTTCCCCGCAATTTTCTAATAATATAAAGCAGAGCTACACACGCAACCGCTGTCATTTAAATTCTTGATGCCGACTAAAGTGCGTGGTGTGTCTCGGATGTGCCAGGCAGTACTACTGCCGCGCAAACATTCGTCGGTTTAGTCCACGGAGTATAGAAAGAAGGTTTAGTCCTAACTAGAGCGCGGCAGAAATGTGTTCTGCAAACGCCGCGTGTTGCTGCCGCGCGCTTGCCGCTCAATGTTTGTACCTACACACCTTTACGCTATATTTTTTATTTGATTTCATCTTTTTGAACATACATATTAAATTCATAAACTCACGTCTTCATCCCATGGGGATAGGCAGAAACTATAGAACGCCAACTGCTACGATACTTACATAGGTATACTCCTTTTGCTTTGTTTACGTTCATACATCTGCACCCTAATTAGGGTGTTATTATGGATTCATCGGTATCTATCTGGAACATATATGTAGCTTGAATATCATTATAAACTGCAAAGCAAGCAAAAGTTAGGAATTTGAAAATGTTAACCTTTGCCGCCAGTCAGCCAGTATTCAAAATGGCTAGCTCAGAAACCATCGTCAATTTGCTTTGAAAATAAATTATGTTTCTGTTTCGTTGTGATTACAGAAAATAAAAGAAAAACAATTTAAATAATTTTATGGTTTTGAAAAGTATATTCAACTACATCAAGAAAATACAGAAAAAATTAAGTAGTTGTTTTGAGAGACACACTTTTTAATTTATTTCTGAACGAATGTTTGTTAAACTTGTTGACAGCTGCGCGTATTTTTTATCTGTGAATTGCGTTTTTGGTGACAAGTGAAATCGGTGAAATCATTTTGATAAATACTTGATAAATTTCCAAAGATGTCTTTCTTTGGTGTAGGAAATCCTTTTTCTACGCCGGTGGGTCAAAAAATAGGTGAGAATGCAATGGATATGTTTCTTGTGAATCAACACTCTCCAAAATAACTAGATACCGTACCCTATGTTCCATTTCTTTTTGTTGCGCACTATTAGATCTCAATTTCTCTTTGTTGTGGTGTCACGGTAACTAAATGTTAGGCAATTTTATTGATAGTACTTCGTGTGTATTGCCATGGTCATATTATTTTTGTGCGCTGTATATTTTGAAGTAGGTGTTAATTACTTTGACCCTTTTCTATGTGATTTGTGAAAGTACTGAAATATTATTCCAGAACAAGCTACAGATGGATCCTTACCGTCGGAAAACTGGGCTCTTAATATGGAAATATGTGATATTGTGAACAGCAGCACGGACGGGCCCAAAGATGCCATAAAGGCTATCAGAAAGAGATTGACACAGAGTGCTGGAAAGAATTACACAGTTGTCATGTATACTCTTACTGTTCTTGAAACCTGTGTGAAAAACTGTGGAAAGTCTTTTCATATTCTGGCTTGCAACAAGGAATTCATATCTGAATTGGTAAGCACTTTCATTAAGGTCTTTGCCTAATTAACCATAATAAAAGTAGCATACATTTTTGTCATTATTATAATCAGTAGTAGCCACTTCAAAACAAGACAAATATAATACCTTATCATAATATCTGAGAGTGCCAATGATCTGATAAGTGTTAAAAAGTTTTAAATCTTAAAGGCCATTTATATTATTACAAGGTGAGTTCCTAGGGGTTATAGCCTAACCCTTGGGGTATACCATACCCCCTGCCTATAAGTTATAACCCACATTTCACCAAAAATTAAAAATTAAGTAATAATATTGAAAGTTCTGAATATATCACATCTTTATCTTTCATCCAAATGCTAAATAGCTGTATGCACAATATTGTCAAACTGACAATAAAATTTATCCAATTTTAATGGACACATTTTAAAAACAGATCTATAGCAACTTAGCAGGTAAACATTGATAACTCTTGCAATGATAGCTATGAGTCACTTGTTCATTTGACATCTCAGTTTTATAGTACAACTGATAAATAAGTTTTATCTCTTGAAGGTTAATGAGCAGTGTTACCTTGTTTTCATATACTTTTGATCCAAGACTTAATAGAAAATAATAGTTAAACTAGAGACATAGACAAATGCATTTACGCATCTAATACTAGTAGATTCTGACCAGCAACTTTCATACTCAAGAAGTAGAAGTCAAGTTTAAGTCCCATGTAATAGGGGGTGAGCCTATTGCCATCAACCGGGCACAAATCCAGACACTGGGCTGCTACTGAAAAATTCTAGATAGAAAAACCCAATAACACTTTGCCCGACCCGGGAATCGAACCCAGGACCTCATACTCAGCAGTAGCTTGAGACCACTAGACCAACGAGGCAGTCAAAAAATATTTACCTACAGAGAATAACTTAGTTTTATGCATGTGTGCCACTTTCTCTGTTTTGAATATCCTGTCTGTCAATAAATTAGATCTTGTATGAGTCAAATTGTATAAAACAAAATTGATGTTTCCTGATTAAATGGAAATTTTTACATATATGTCGACCGTAGCAATTAACATTGTCGGATCTACATTTTTACTTTATTGCATTTTTTTTTTAATAAATTATAAAAATGCCCCCGCAAAGACCTTTAATGCAATAAAATAAAAATCTCAAAAATGTAGATCCGACAATGTTAATTGCTATGGTTGATTTGTTTATGAAAAATCAAAGTCATGTGACATGTAATGAAATAAACAAACAGAGTATAGTTAGTATGCATATTATATTCTTCCCCGTTTCCTTTTCATTACTCATTTGCTTATTATGATTCATACCTAACATACCTAGTATGCATGTGTTATGGTTGCAGTGTTATGCAACATGAGACCGCATTCATTAGTACTTATCATGGTCTAAGTATTGTTTTAGTTTACTGTCATATTTGGCAACGTAAATCTAATGATGCCAATACAGTTAGTGTTAATGATTTCTATTGTAACTGTTTTTTATTCTACTTGCTAGAGTAATTAATAATGTTCTTGTTTATTTTAATATATATTCTAAAACCTGTTTGGTCAACATTAATTTCTAATCTCTCGATCTTGTTAATGTTTATTTAAGAGCCTTGTTATTTCTTAATGATTTATTTATTATCTAGCAGGGCCCCGCGGTTTCACCCACATAAGTCTCGATCCCATGGGAATATCAGGATAAAAGGTTTCCTATGTCCTTCTCCAGGTCATGGTCTACCCATGTGCCAAATTTCATCAAAATCCGTTCAGCCGTTTTTGCGTGAAAGCGTAACAAACAAACTCGCTTTGCATGTATAATTGTTAGGATTACATAAGATTTTATTGAATAAAAAATATATTGCACAATAATATATTTATTGTATTCGTTTTGCAATAAATTTAAAATGAAGCATTGGTTTAGTGGTTGCTAATGTGATAAATGGACCTTTTATTTTAAGATAGGCTTGCCCCCTATTACATGGGACTAACAACATAACTGGTGCAATGTGGGTGAACTTACACCTCTGCTTAACCCTTTGAGGAATACAGAAGTTATACTATATTTGAGTAGAATAATATGTTGTGGAATTTTGCGACCACAACTGGATAGTTTCTTAAAAAATAAACTTGTTTTTTTTGCCTCAGAGCCAAATGTGTAACATTATGAATATGCATATATTATCAAAACTAGTTTAATCAACATGTAGTATATTTGAGTATTCTACCTATGTAAGAAAGGTGACAAATAACAACGAAAAATACAGTTGAATAAGGCTAATTATTTTAATGTTTATCAATTTTTTTTGAGAAAACAAAATGTATTTAAGAAACACGTTAAGCCGTTGGTCCCAGCTGTCATTCGTGGATCTTTGACAGTCGTTACGGGCCGTCAGAAGGCCGAAAGTCTGACAACCAGTCTTACCAAGGGGTATCGAAGTACTCCGTTACTGGGTTGTGATGGTCAGATAGAGAGACGCTCCATATAAAATACTGGTATTCAGCTGCATCCGGTTAGACTGGAAGCCGACCCCAACATAGCTGGGAAAAGGCTAGGCAGATTTATTGAAAATGAAAAAGCATGGACAGTTTTTTTTTTTGTTGTTTGTATTATTTTAACTTTTTTTTGTCCAGGTAAAACTTATTGGTCCCAAGAATGATCCTCCAACAGTGGTACAAGAGAAAGTTCTCAGCCTCATCCAATGTTGGGCTGATGCTTTCCAGAATCAGCCTGATTTACAGGTAAAATAATAAAAAAATATTTTTAATGCTAAGTAAACTAAGGACTTTCGCGACATTACGTAGACATCCCATGGTAAGAATAACACTTCAATTGCTGCAGATTAAAATCTTTTTCTATTAGACGCGTCTTGACGTCAAACACATAGATACATTCCTAGTTCAGTATATTGAGAAGGTCACAACTTTCAATTGCTTCGCCAATTCAGCTTCAATTGTATAGGTCATCAGTTGTGTATGAACATAACAATTGAATAGCAAAATCATGTTGCTGGGGAGATTGCAAACTTAGACTTAGACGAGATTAAAAACTTGTGTACTAAAATTACGTCAACTTACGTTAAGCGCTGATTAAGTTGACATTTGACAGGACTAAAATTTATCTTCTGTCCTTTTCTTAATGAAATAGAAAGAAAAAGATGCACTAAACTTAAATTTAGTTTAGTTTGTGAACAAGGGAATCGGCACCTGTCTGTTAAACTGTTTGGTATACCGCCGTTTTTAAACAAACTCATTCTGTGAATAAATTGCGCCTTTAACACGTATTTCGATCAATTTATTATTGGCAACTTGCAATGTGTAGGCCCTAATTTATATCGTCTCATCAGAAATAGCATTTCAGCGAATTAAATTGTCCTCGTACAGTCAGCCCAGCCTATTTTTTTTATAAAATGTTTCCTTTCCGTCTTTTATCGAATATAGGAATCGGGGAGCGGTCAATGCACGAAGCAAGCCTGATTCCTATCGGGAAACTCCCATCCATTTGATGTATCGAAAGGAAAACACCCAAAAAGATTCCTTATCTTTATGATAGTGCGGTTCTAATCTATGTTACTCATTGACCTAGTACTTACTTTAAGATTTTTTCTTATTTCTATACCAATGATAATAGGGATGATGCCTGGGTAGATAATAAAAAAGTATTAGACACGTATACTTGGATAAAACGCATTAAAGTTTTGGGAGTGGGGGTTCCTACGTCACAAGTAAGTATAAAATCTACATACTCGGACGTCATGGCAAATTGTATCGCCGTCCGTAATCTATTGAAAACGTAAAAAAAGAAAAAAATACGGCTCCAATTTTTTTTTTAATACCTTATCTACAAGACGGACAAAACATATTTTTTAGTCATCATCCCTAATTGTGTAAGACGTAGAAGTTAAAAGCTATGCCTGCGATGTTCACTAGGCTAGGCGAAAAAATGTTACCTTGCCGTGTTGCTGCAACATTGTGCAAGTCCCTCGACACTCGTGTCCGGCGTCACTAGAATTTCTATAGTTTGACCAATACCGCTGTACCGCGCCTTAGGAATACGCGGCGAGGCCCCGGGCAGTGTTGACCAATGAGCGGCGGGCGGGACGCCGTGCGCCGAGAGCTTTGACGAATTAGCGGCCTGCACTGCTCCCCCGTCTCGCCGCGCGCCTTCCTAAGGCGCGGTACAGCGGTATTGGTCAAACTATAGTTGCGAGACCACAGTCGGAGGTTTGCCGATGTCAATTGACCTTTCTGATTTCCGTTTTGCATCAGTTACGGAACTGTCTATTAGTGAATACAAAGCTTAAACGCTCGTTAAAACGGTTCCTCAGTTCAATGTCCCAAACAACCGATCTTATTACACTATCTACTGAAATGAAACAGCTTAAAGTCATAATCCAATTAACGGTTCTGACCCAACTTATGGCTTTAAAGATAGTATACGAGTATGTACTTGGATAATTTGAAAAGCGAATTACCTTGCGAGTAATATTTATGGCGTAACGTCGAAATTTTAATTCAGTTTGATATCAGAGATATTTTATGACATCGCGTGAATTAATCCGAGTACTGGGTACGATACAATAGGTAATTTTAATAATAACTGTCATGAAACATTGTACTATTTGTGTTAGTTGTCTCATATATTGTGCATTTTATGACTGTAGCTTATTAAGGACAGTTGCTCTATGTAAAATGCATAAATATTCAGCTGCTTTGTTCCCTTGGCAAGGCAGTATTGACGATTGACCTAGTATGTCAATGAGTACTACAAATGGTATGAAATTCAGGATTCTGTAAGTGGATAAACCCTTAGGAAATAGCCATAGAAAATACAAAACAATTTTTTCATCGACCTGCAAAGTAATGGAGTCCAGAGGATTAGACTAATCATTAATATGCTGAATAAAGAATCCATGCTTAAGTTACAGCTAATAATTGTTTCAGGGTGTTGTGCAAATCTACACTGAGTTGAGGACTAAAGGTGTGGAGTTCCCCATGACAGATTTAGATGCAATGGCGCCCATATTCACACCGCAGAGGGTATGTATTTGAGGTTGATAAAAACCGGAATATTATCTTATATCTATCGCTTATCGGGATTTAAACTCATCGTCATTCGCTAAATTCCGACCGATAACGAAACTGAAATGAGTCAGTCTGAAACAATGAAAGCATACATCGTGTATAGACTTTAATCGTTGATCTGAGAATTATATCCAAATATTATCAGTAGTTAGTGATTGTAAGTGTAAAGGTAATTTATGGGAATTTTGTGATAATAAATATTTTTCGATTATTCATAAGTTAAAACAAAATGAAATGAAATACTAGCTGACTTTGACATTTTATCTTACTATGTTACATTTTTGGGGATATAAAATTATAATCATATAACAAACCGTTTGCCTCGTTTATGAGCATAGTATTGTATTACCTATGTAGTATGTATGTATAAATATATATAGCTTATCGCTCACTGCATTTGTTTACCAACTACTGAAATAGAAAATAAAGATAATGTTGCCTTTAGAAGTACCTGATAGACATCGGAATGATTTTCATGATAAAAGTGGTTGGCTATTGTCGCATATCAAAATAACCTCTTATCTAATAAAAAAATCCTATTGGATCCAAATCCGATAATACGTTAAAAAGGTTTCGAATCTCTATATTTTTTCCAATCAGCTGCAATATGCTTTTGTTTTCCCATGTAATAATATAATCGATTTTTTAATTTCATATTATGTTTTATTAGAGGAGGTAAAGTGGCAAAATCAACATACCTACTTTATATTGCTACCAAACATAATGGCAGAGCCGGCTTTACCTATGGTGCAGGGTGTGCAGCGCACACGGGCGCAGGGTCTTAGGGGGCGCCGAGGGTTGCTCGCGACAACTTTTTAATTAAATCCCAAACAAGACCAAAACATGTTCAGTAAAAAGGCAGTTTGTAGTTGGGGCCCCCCCTACGCTAAATATGAACTTAGGGTGCTAAAATGTCGACATTCTCTTTTTCTTAGAATTCTCTGTGTAAATCGACAATGTAATTCCTATTCACGTATGAATGGTCAAAAGAAAAACTGACTATCTGGGGCGACATGTTAAATTTTCGAGCTCGATTCGCTTGCTCTCGCATCCTACATTTTCAAACTATTT
Organism: Agrochola litura; assembly: GCA_949152395.1. Classification (NCBI taxonomy): domain Eukaryota; kingdom Metazoa; phylum Arthropoda; class Insecta; order Lepidoptera; family Noctuidae; genus Agrochola; species Agrochola litura. The sequence goes on from OX424508.1 coordinate 8,093,986, forward strand.
TGTATAGGTCAACAAAGTAATTCCTGTTTCCCTATTTCTGTATCAATAAAAAGAAAACCTAACCTATTTGAGGCAGTGTGCTAAATATTTCAACGTATGATTCCTGGGCGGGGGCCCCATTGAGTTTCACCGCCCCGGGCCCCCGACAGGCTTAGTCCACCACTGCTAGAGGGCGCCAAGGTATTGATTGCACACGGGCGCTACATCGGCTAGAGCCGCCTCTGCATAATGGTAGCCATACACGTTACGATATACTTGCGCAAGTTTAGACTTGCACAAGTCTGCGTGACACCGATTGGCTTAGATACTTGTGCTAATCATCTCACACACGTTTTAATGTATACTTTGTGCAAGTCCAATTTTGCGCAAGTAGGTATATCGAACGTGCATGTGTGACCTGCATAAATGCCACATTATCTAATAGCTATGTTATTGATAAGGATCTAGAAAAAGTGATAATAATCTAGCTAAACTAGGAGTGTTCAAACCAGTTCGGTTTTAGAGTTTCGTTCAGGTTAAAAGCATAGATCAGAGAGTGATAATACTGAGTTGTATTGTGCAGAGTGTGCCAGACGGAGGTGATACGATGATTGGCTCGCCTCAACGATCAGCTATGCCGCAAACTTCGCCCAGCCGTCCTACCCAGGAACAAATCCTTGGCACCGTAAGTTTATTATAATTATCCAGGTACACAGGTTAAACACAAATTGAGATGTCTTATGTGGGTTAAAATATTACCTACAGCTAGTTTACATAGGTAGTGTGTCTGTGTGAGCCCCAAACTAGACAGTTAAGTGCCTGCTAAACGGTCGCCAACCGCGTCCCAACAGAGGTGACCTTGGTGGTTTACAACCGTGTAGTTGGTGGTTTACGACCAAATTTCAAACAGCTCTGCCTGTCGCCAACCAAGGTCACCTCTGTCGGGGACGCGGTTGGCAGCCGTGTAGCAGGCCCTTTAGTCTGTATCTTAAGTAATATTGATATTTATTTGGTGATCTTGTAAGGAGAGATTGGCGTGCACTAACGACCGAACCCAATACCCTATTTTTAGTAAAAGACAGATCGCTATTGATAGTATCTGAATGGGTATCGTATTCGGTCGGATAGGCAGTCGCTCCATGTAAAATACTGGTATTCAGCTGCATCCGGTTAGACTGGAAGCCGACCCCAACATATGTAGTTGGGAAAATGCTAGGCAGATTGATTTTGGTAGTATTACAACGTTCATGTCATAGACCTAGAATTAACAGTTATTCATATTTTTAACCGACTTCCAAAAAGGAGGAGGTTATATGTTCGTCGCGTATGTTTGTTTTTTTTTCATTCACCGATTCACCGATTTCTCCGTCATTTGTGGACCGATTTTGAAAATTCTTTTTTTGTTTGAAAGGGTATGCTCCCAAATTGGTCCCATATTAATTTTATTAACTTTGCTTGGGTAGTTTTTGAGTTAGCTACAAAAAACGTATTATTTTCCCACTTAGTATGTAGATGATATGATAAGTTCCTGTCACTGGTAGCAGGTAGTGGTATTCGAATGTGTTTGGGGTAGGTACCACAACTAAAAAGAGAAAAATAAAAACTTTTTACAAAAAAAAAACAACCGACTTCCAAAAAAAAACACTACAAAGTGAAAAATAACTTTAATTTCGGAAGTCGGTGGCAAAAAACGAAAACACAAACCCCAAGACACCGACTTCCGAAATTAAAGTTATTTTTCACTTTGTAGTGTTTTTTTTTTGTTTTCTGAAGGCTGACTGCTAAAGAGTGCCGGACGTAGGTACTTCATTATCATTACTCGTGGAACCTTTTCAATGCATAATTAATTAATTATAAGCGCAATTACTGCTATCGATAGTCAATTTAATCTATGAAAGTAGCAGCTAAGTGTTGATTACAGACTGCATTCAATATAAGTGTCGGCTATTGACATCGTACTTTGTTATAATCAGTCAAGTCTTTTGTTTTCAATGTTAGTCTGATATCATGGGCATGACTTCGGAACAATTAATTACGGCAGTTTCCTTTTGTCGTGGATGTTTGAAGGCTGATAAACTTTATAATGTTTACACAGTATTTGGTTTCTTAGGCAGTTGTCCCACCGACGGCGACGAAGCGACTAATTATCGGCTATTTTCTCGCTCAAGAAACGTACAATGGATATACATTCTGTGTAAACAAAAGAGATGATTGCTGACTGTTCACACCGCCGGCGAGGACACTCGCCACTAGTTTGTCGCCTAGCGACAAGAGCTATCAAGGAAAATACTCGCTCAGCGATGCTCGCTTGGCGGTCAGAACTCACGCCGAGAGACCAGACAGCGGTAATCGCCCCTCGCACTCGGACACTCGCTGATAGCTCCGGGCCAAAACTATCGGAACTACACACTCGCTGCTCGCTGTTCACCAACTCGTTTTCATTTGCTGGCTCTTCTCGCTACTCGTTAATCGCCGGCGGTGGGACAACTGCCAATTGAATACAAATCATATTAGACCTGTAGAAGAGCCTCTCTAAAATAGAACTCTCTAATCTATCATCTAAGAATGCAACTAAATAGACAACACCAAGGCGACAAATTAATTTGAAGGAAACACAGGGTGTCTAAATCGCCACCTTGTACACTGATAATAACGTGAACACCTACTGCGCCTAATCCGTTTGCTTAACATTTTCTTGGCAGTCTATTAAGGGTACACTAGTCGGTAATTCTTCCATACAAATGTAGTATGGTGATTACTCGTCTGTTTGATGGTGTACGTCCAAAACTAAAAATTCTATCAATTTGTCTTGTTATTATCTAGCCCTGTATGGAAGCAGAATTGAGAAAAAAATATTGGTTTGGAAGTTATGAGCGTCGAAACTTCCATATTTCAACACTGATTTTAACTCATCTTTAGGCGTAAATAAATAACCTATGTAGTATGAAAATGGCAAAATAGAAACCGTACAAGGATAGATAATTTATTCAAAAGTTTAAATAATAAAAATTTTAGTAGATAAATCCAGTAGTTTTTCCTTAATATCTATACGCCAAAAGGTCTGTTCATGAAATTTTACACGCTCGTTTTCGATATAAATCATCGTCTATTTAAGTAAATATAAAAATAAATAAATAAGAACTAGATGCATATTATAGCCACGCCACCAACGAGTTCGAGCCGTCGACTAGTGCAACCTTAAGAAACCTTTGTTCATTAGGTAACAAATTATAAGAGTTGATCTGATCCTTACCAGTCTTATTCTTTACAGGTGACGTTGTCAGAAAGTCAGACCAACAAGTTACGTGCCGACCTGGCGGTAGTAGACGGCAACATGAACGTGATGAATGACATGCTCAACGAGCTCACCACCCAGCCTCATACTGCACACCACGACAGCGACATTGAACTGCTCAATGTAAGTTATAATTCGTTCTTCACAAATACAGCATGGCAGTGACACCAGTATATTTTAAGTTCACAAGCTAAAGCTTTTGAGAAATCAGATATATTTTTTATTTATTATAACAACATTTAAAACTATCATCACAGGTTGCCCCAATGCGATAGTTAAGTCTACATATAAATTTCCATTCAGAGATACGAGGGCTAACTAGCTAGCATGGTCACGTAGCTTTATGCAAGAGAACTACCTCAGACCGTGGAAGAGCTATTGGCCAGAGGTTCTATCTCTGTGCTGCTGTTGATCTCTCATAGTGCTTCAAAGACAACTATCAAGCGAGATATGGTATCATATTTCCAGTACTCTCGCATCAGTAATACTTATAGGATTATCGACTTTTTAACACGGAAATATCTTGTGAAGGTAAATTCGGGAATTGTATGCACAGGGTGGCAGGAACATCGACGCGAAAACTGTTACCATAGATTCAGTACATAATTATGAACCCCCTGCGTTGAAAGTTTTCGTCGGTTATTTTTTTTTAAATCTGCTGTTCCATACAAACAAAAAAATTTCAACGCAGGGGCGTTCAGAATCATGTATTGAATCCATGGTAACAGTTTTCACGTCGTTGTCCCTGCCACCCTGTATATTTAAAACCTTATCATTCATGTTTTACAATTAAAATGCCGTACAAGGAAACCTGTTGTTGTCTGTATTTATGTAAATAGCATGCCAATGACAGATAAAAAGTTATCAACCGTTTATTAGTGTCAAGGTTTAAAAAAAGGAGTTTGTCACAGTACTGTGTTGAGTTTAAAGACAGCTCTTTTTAAGTCATTGAATTTTATTGATTTCTCATTATCAGTCCAACGAAAATACAAAAAATACAATATTGTAAATGAATATAGACTGCCTTAGTGTGGCGTCCTGGGGTTTGATCCTCGGTTTGTGCTGTGACATTGGGGTTTTCCTGAAGAAAATTCAGAATTTGTGCCCGGTTATTCGACTCGCCCTTCATAACATGGGACTTAAATTTTAGAGGTATGAGGAACAGGGTGTAAAGTTCACTCATCCTCTATAGAAAAGGGAGGATCCTCCGACCAGATGGGTGTCGTGTCTGGCGGGCAACTGCCCAACGATTGATGATGGATAGTCATATATAATATACCGCGCGAACGACATATTATGTCGTTCGCGCGGTAAACTCTAATTGCGCGATGCAGGATTAGCGTGACGTCAGGGTTTTGTGTGACGTCAGGTCTTTGATGCGTAGTTCACATGTGGCCACCGGTACACTGCAGCCTTTCCCATTGGAGAAAATTAGCTTGATTTTATGTTACCAATTTAATGCCATTACATTTACATTCTTCGTAACGTTGATTTTTAGCATTTATTTCAATTAAAACCATTTACAGGCACTTTTGAATTGTTAAGGTGTCAATATATTCATGCTTTATTTCCGTACATACAGGAGCTTGCAGACACACTCCGCGCCATGCAGAGCCGCGTGGCCGAGCTGATCGGGCGACTGGCCGGCGAGTCACCCCTCACCGCCGAACTGCTGCACGCCAACGACCGGCTCAACAACCTGCTGCTGAGACACGGCCGCTTCGTTAACAACAGGTCAGTTGACACATACAGACACACTCACCGCCGAACTGCTGCACGCCAACGACCGGCTCAACAACCTGCTGCTGAGACACGGCCGCTTCGTTAACAACAGGTCAGTTGACACATACAGACACACTCACCGCCGAACTGCTGCACGCCAACGACCGGCTCAACAACCTGCTGCTGAGACACGGCCGGTTCGTTAACAACAGGTCAGTTGACACATACAGACACACTCACCGCCGAACTGCTGCACGCCAACGACCGGCTCAACAACCTGCTGCTGAGACACGGCCGCTTCGTTAACAACAGGTCAGTTGACACATACAGACACACTCACCGCCGAACTGCTGCACGCCAACGACCGGCTCAACAACCTGCTGCTGAGACACGGCCGCTTCGTTAACAACATGTCAGTTGACACATACAGACACACTCACCGCCGAACTGCTGCACGCCAACGACCGTCTCAACAACCTGCTGCTGAGACACGGCCGCTTCGTTAACAACAGGTCAGTTGACACATACAGACACACCGCCGTACTGCTGCACGCCAACGACCGGCTCAACAACCTGCTGCTGAGACACGGCCGCTTCGTTAACAACAGGTCAGTTGACACATACAGACACACCGCCGTACTGCTGCACGCCAACGACCGGCTCAACAACCTGCTGCTGAGACACGGCCGCTTAGTTAACAACAGGTCAGTTGACACATACAGACATACTCACCGCCGAATTGTTGCACGGAATAACGCTTCGAAGGATACCTCGTTTGTCAAAATATGACGAGCAGTTTAGGAGTTATGAGGGAACAAATAAACATACATAGCCTGTTAAAATCATAACCCTCTTTGGGTTTAGCCGTAGTCGGGTAATAAGAAACATGGATGAACTCACGATGACCAAAATTCGAAGTGGAGTATAGGCAAATTAAGCATGATAACCTGCAGTAGCTCAACGGCTATGGGTTTGACTGATGAGCGAGAGATTGTGAGTTCCAACCACACTCGCGGGGCATGCTTTATCGTTTGGCAACAGAAGCGGAAAGTCAAATAATCTATTTCAAAAAGGCACTTGAACGTCAAAATTTACAAAAAATAGAATTGATTCTAGTCGCCCCTTCCAAAAGGTAGTTTTCGTATGGAGAAGAATGGGCAAGAAACTCCACCGTTACTCTTTTAAAATGTTTTACAATATTTTGTATACATTAATTATATAATTAGATGTGAAAACGATGCACCTGGAATAAGAGTTAAGAATAAGACCACAATAGGTAAAAATAATTAAAAATGAAGCAATGACAGAAAAAATAATGATGTAAGTAATAGATACATGGTATTCACATATTTACAAGCATTGTAAAAGTAGGTACCTATACGATATTCCTAAAAAATTACAAGTAATACTAATAAGTCAGTGTGTGAGTTCAAGTAATCACAGAATGTAAAATAAATGTTATAATAATTATTTACACAATTAAATTAGCAACCTGTTTGATTTTGTCTAGACTCTAAATTGTCCTATGGAGCTAGACCAGCATGCTTCCAAGCATTCTTATCTAGGATATAATCCTCTCATTTGTAATTTGCTAGTTTACAAAACCTATTCTGCATATGTCGCCAAATCTCGTACACACGGCTACACATCAAGCTATACATTTCCAGTATAAGCTGTCCTCGCATTGTACGGAAATCCTATACAATGCGAGATCAGCATAAACTGGAAATGTATAGCTTGATGTGTAGCCGTGTGTACCATCCTAAAACTTGTCTTGTGCTGATATTGCACAACATTTTTGAACTTGATTGTATTGACATAATTTTTTATGTTTTTCCAGGAATGCCGCAACTGGCGTGGCCACTCCATCCGCCATTCTAGGCGCTGCCATGGGAATACCTGGATCTAATGCTCCTGCCTCACGTAAGTATATTAATATTTACTTAAAACTTATTATTCTGGTCTAACTGCTAAGTGTAAAATGTCTGTAATAATTTTCTGTTTATTTTATTTCAGCAAAAAAGCCTGAAGACGATGCCTTGATTGATCTCAGCGATGATGTACCTGATATAGCTAAATTGAGTAAGTAAACATTAAAATTTTTGCTGTTGTAATTATAGAATGCACTCACAATTTGTAACCCTTACCTAAAGGAGACAGAAAAATACCTACCCACAACGTAATCGTAATCTCAAAATGTTTGATGAGGTGACATTAATATGGCGCACAAAACAGCGCAGGTCGTGCACACATGATCAAGATGCTGCACTCACAGCGGCTAAAATATTTTGAAACTCAAGTTATTTGAGTGACCTAAACCATTACTAATGTTACTGTAATATATGTCATGTGTAGGTAGGGTATTAAACCCAAATCGCTTTAGCGTGGCAATAGCGGTCTTTTTAGGGACCCAAACAATAAACTATGTATGGTTTTTCGTTATTGGAACTTGGAACATGTTGAAGATAACGATAGATATTGATTCGTGACGTTATTGCACTTTATTTTAGTTTTTGAAATAAAGAATGCTGGAAAATTTTGGTGGGTCAATGACCGGTATTGCCACGCTAAATCGATTCGGCTATAGTACATCTTACTTACATGTAGAAATAACTTTGCTTGTCTTTTTTCAGGCCTTAGAGCCTTAACCGGTCGACATAAAATTATTATCAAATATACTAGAGCTTACACCAGCAATACTGCTTTCATAAGTAACATAAGTTAGTCATAATAATGTCATCATGAACTAATCATTTCAGCCGTGAAGGACGCTCAGCCGGACAAGTCCCCGGGCAGCTCTAAGGACGAGTTTGACATGTTTGCGCAGTCGCGCAACCTTACCTATGAGAACTCCAAGACTGGGTGAGTGGCGAACTGATTAATATCTTGTTTATCATACTTATTTAGCACTTAGAAAGAAACTTCGACACGAATGCGTTAAAAAAATGTTGAAGTGAAAACTTCTTTAGGCTCGTTGGGCATTTTTGAGATGGGACTAAACCATTAATTTCGCGACACCATGACGACACCTCATTTTTGTAAACGCGATTGTGCTCTTTATTTATATTACGTTACGGATCAATGTTCTATGCAAGTATTTTTCTTTAAAGGTTTTGTAAACGCGATTATGCTCTTTATTTATATTATTTATTTATTTATCACAAACACTGCTATGTTTACAGGAAATTCCTAATGCGGTATTATGTTACGGATCAATGTTCTATGCAAGTATTTTTACTTTTAAGGTTTCGGAAGTATTATTTTTTGTAATCGCGATTGTGCTCTTTAGATAGGGTTACGGACCAATGTTCTATACAAGTATTTTTCTTCCACCAAGGCGATTTTATTCAAGTTTTCACTTTTGTTGGCACTCCCGGAGTGCTACCACTTTTTTTCTTTATTGCATTAGGGACTTTCATAATATCAGTGCGTATGGCAGTCAGCCATCATACCCTAAAACCTGAACAGACGCTTCACCATTTGGTTGAGACAGAATTTTATGGAAAATGTCTAAATCAAGTTGGTTAAATCTCAAGACCCCAAACAGATAATTTCTATAAGACTCCTATCGAACACAATTCATAAATGAGTGATGTGAGTCTTCAATAACTCAGTTCAAATGATGTGATGTGTAATTGGGTTTTCTATGAATTTGTCATATTGTTGAGGTTGCCTTAGGCCGCGTCCTGTTTAATTTCGCGCCTTCACGCCCCTAACCGCCGCAGGAGACGCCCTGGGCGTCGGGAGTCGCAGGCCGATTTCCGGTCACCGTAGGCGCGGGCTTGCGAACGGTGAGCAATGGGTAGCTCGCCATCGTTCAAGTTCACCGAACAAAAAGTTTGAACGATCAAGTAATCGCGCGACACCGACGATCGCTTTAAATTTTCCCATCGAACTGAAATCGTTTATAGTTGCAAGTTTTAAGGATATCTGGCAGAGATACCTGACTATAAAACTCCACAATTTTAATGAACTTCCAACTCCTAAAAAATGGTTTAATGTAAATCTCCATCTACAATTACAGCGGTAGCAGTTACGCAGACAACTTGGAAGAACAGTCATCGACCGGACTTGCTTCAGCTGCCAGCCAGCGAGCCACACAAGGACAACCTTTGGTACGTACACACCATTCACCATTCAATATACCAAGCCATTAATATGACACATCCAGTTTTAGAAAAAGAACCATAGGGCCAATTTCTCAAACGAAAATAAATAACGATAATTCTCCTTCGAGAACTGGTCCTGTCCCCGCGTCCTATTTAAAAGCGATCGTCGCGTTAATATGTCACTTTTTGTTTGGTGAACTTGATTGGTGGTCGCGCCGACAGAGGGCGCTTTGCAGTTTTCCGAACAAAAAAATGACATGACCGCGACGATCGACTTTGAATAGGACACGGCCTTATAGTGACAGAGAAAACGCTCTAAAAGTAGTTTTTTTTCTAAAACATGATGTAATACCCGACCGTTAATGTGACACATCGAGCTTTAGAAAGACTGTCACACAGGTATGACAGAGAAAACGCTCTACAGGGTCAAATTAAATTAGTTAGCGAAACTCCGCAGGCGTAATGGGTATCGGTATCTAAACATGATAAAACGTAAAAGAAATTAATTTGATTGTATTTTTTATAACAATATCTATTAAAAAATAACTGCTTTATTTTTCGTAAACAGTGACCAAAATTGCTCTTTAATCCCTAGGGACCAAAAGTGATTTGAATTTGAAATGTGGATATTGTTAATAAAAGTTCCAATCAACAAAGAGATCAATCACGAACATTGTATGAACAAGTAACTGGCTGAATGATAAAGTACAACGCGCGCGAGTCAAATAAAAAAAAAAGTTTACGATAAAATAAAAAAAATGCACGAAATGCATTCCGCCATCGTTAGTAATTGCTTACTCAAATTCGGATTTTACGTTTTATAAAAAAAAATTGTGTGTTTTCCTCAAGAAGTGAGAATGAAATAAATAAACGTAGGGACTATTCTTATGCATAAGTTGCACTTACTTATTTTCTGATAGAGGGTGATAAAAAGTAGTGTCCACCTCTTGAGCAACACTATTTTAAGCTCGAGTGACGTACTTTGAATCCTTCGCTCCGCTCTGGATTCAAAGAAACAATCTCGCCTTTAAAATAGTTGTTTGCTCCCTAGGCAAACAATCTACTATTCTCAACTCATACTTTTACAGTAACAACACCACCAGCGCTCGTTGAGGCCCGAAAAAAAAACTTTTTTGAAAATATTATTCTGTTTAGTTATCGATACCGATTACGTCTGCAGTTTTGCTAGCTAATTTAATCTGACCCTGTATAATCCAAACTTTTTCTATAACTCTTTGCGCCATATTTTCTGTTAGCTTTGAGTTTTTTTTTATACCGTGTCGTGTTATGTCGATGTGATGTTAATTGAATTAATTTTTTGTGTACTAACTAATTACATTGTTTTTTTTTTTACTGTTTTGGTGTGTGTTAAAGTGAGAGAGGCTATTTAAATACTTCAGCTCCCTTACTCTTGGTTCCGCTTAATTACGCATAAGAAATTATGAGGATGTTATTCAAATGTTTGCTCCAAAATAAATGTTTTATTTACTTTACCTTTACAAATATAAGTGGTTGAAGTAAGCGTGTCGAGCAGAAGGTGAACCTGCAAAGATCCTTGTCGGAATACTTCTGACAAACGACATTATTTTCAAGCTTACATTACCATCGAAATTTTGATACTATATACACACGCATTCAAACAGGATTCATAGTAGAAAGTATTAATAGAATCTTCCTGTGAATGAGACATAATAATTAATAACACTAAAATAATGTCACCTCGACACAATACGATACAGTGATATCCCGCCATAACAGTTTTTAGTTTTGATTTAAATACAATTAATATAATTTTCAGTAGTTCCAAGTTACCTATTATTTACGTAAAACTATTTTCTCTATTAATTTTATTTTCCATATAATTTTATCGTTTGTTTTGTCTTTTGTATATAACAATTATTTTATGTTAACGTTTCTGGAACATTCGACAGCCATCGGGCATGGATCAGAGGGAGATCGATGAAATAGCCGCTTGGTTAGCTCAGGAGAAGGTGTGTTTTATGTTTATTTATCATTTTATTTTTTACTTTACGTAAGTACGGTGTAAATATGACCCATTTGACGTAAGTATGGTGTAAATATGACCCACTTTCATATTAACGGGATTTTTATATAATTCTTCCATTAGCAGCTAAAACGGTGCACACACGCCTTTATCATAAGTACCTACAATACAAGATATACTGTTTATCTTATTTGGGAAAATAGTTAAACAATATGCTATGCACTGCAAAATGAGGTGATACAGTGAAAATCTTAACACTAGCTTAAATGGTCAAGTTGCAGCGCATAAACGACTTATGCACGGCGAAAGGGACATCATAAAGAAATCTTTTACCATGAATTCAGAACACTAAGTGTTCCATAAAACGACGAAAAATTTCAGCGTTGGGTTCTCTACCATTACTGTACTGACTGAAACCATGGACAAAGTTTTCGCTACGATGTTCCTTCCACTGTGTATTTATAAAAGACTACTTTTACATAATAAGCTTGGTTATCTGCAGGCGGCATCCGATGCGAACGGCGCTCAGGAGAGCGTGACCAGCAGCGACTTTGACAAGTTCCTCGCCGAGCGCGCCGCCGCCGCCGACAGCCTGCCCGCCGCCGCCCTGGGCCCCACGTCGGCCGGGCCCCCGGGCCCCCCGGGCCCCGCGGCCCCCAGCACGCCGGCGCCCCCGCTGCCCGCCGCACTGACGCCGCGACACCGCCAGATCAACAAAGACAACGACCACGACTCCATGTTTGCGCTCTGATTCACTCACGCATAGACCCGCCTGGTTCGCCGCTCTAGATTCCTAGAACAATAGCTATTACAGTAACTCCGTTGCTGACCGATTCAGCTAATCAACTTAGGGCCAGTTCAGCATTGTTAGTTCTGAAATTTACAAGAAAAGTATGCGCTTCGTCCTTCGGTAATCTTCGTGTTTCCGAATAAGCACGAACGTCGTGCCACAGAGTAACCACCACAGGGGCAATGCTTCTAAGTTTTCTAACTATCATGGCGCGTTTTTATGAAGTTTTCTCCTTGTTGAGATACCTACTCCAGTCTCAGCAGATCGTCATTTTTATCACTCAAAAGTTTTGAAATTGCATAGAGTTGTTAATCCATAATTTTGTAAACATAATAATACAAAATAGGCAAGTACTTCCTATATTAAATCTCATAATCGCGCGGTTGTATTCCGAAAGATAGACGATGATTCCCGAAGCGCATACTTTTCTTGGGAAAACTGTACGTACTAGATACAAAACAGTTCGCCAAAATACATAGCATTTAATAACTATCCAAGTTTGATGAAATTGGCCCTTAGTCTGTCGCGGTCGTGGAATAAATCCGAGGATAGGCATCAAGTATTTAGTAACATGTAGGTAAAACCTGAATGTTGCAATTTAAAAACCCTTTCTGATGATAATCAGAAATCATAGCATTATATAGATTCAGCCCATCGATTTACATAAATTTATATAAATCGATTCAGCCTAGAATTTGGCTACGAGCTTGGCACCTTCAGTAGCGTCCCTTTGTATTAATTGAAGCATTCAGGTAATTAATATACTAAATACTTGTAAAAATACCTACAACATACATTATGATACTAGGTTTGAATCGTACCATTTGCACAAGCCTTGTGAAACTCCGCATTTTGTATAACCAGACAAATCAATATTCTAAATTAAATTAAATAGACACTACATAGTATTTTACTCTATTTAAGAGCATTGCGATGATTAAAATGAATTTCTCGACACATCGCTAGTTTGACACACCTCAAGGCGTTAATTTTGCACACGATATTGTATGACGTGTGACGATAAATCGCTAAGTGTATGTGCGCGCCTGACTTCCACCTTACGTAGCCATTAGACCTTCAGTCAGTGTTGTTGTTCTTGCATCGAATCGTATTTATACACCGCGATGGTTTCATAATATCGCTAATAATTCACTTGTATTCGATATGCCGTTTGGTGCCTGGCTTATATAGTTGTAATTGAAATATTTTAAGCTGACTAATCGATTTCATCTACTTACTAATTCTAAGTAAAAAATCTTAATATATTCGTTATTGTTCGGGCGAGATTACTAACTCCTAGGGGATCGTAGAAATATTCGTTTTCTTCAACTTAAAATACTTCAATATGTAATGATTTTGTAACAGCGTGGTATATACAATGATAAGTACATAACTACGGCGCGTCATTGACTATGTATTACTCTAGATTAAGGTTACATTAGGTAAATTTCTTTAATATATAACTTTGTAGACTTCACTAGACCACGGGAGCATTTAATACAAGACCACTGGCGTTCGAAATTATTAATTACGTGCTTGTAATTATTTATTACGATTTTATTGTATTGAAGTTTTAAAGAGTGATCGTCGAAGGGTTGAGATTGTGATATATAATATTGTCTTATACAACGCGTAACAAAAACCCTGTGCGATCCGTGAGGCATCGTTAAGAATCGTACTGAGAGTTTATGTGGTAATATTAAGGACAAAAAAATCGCCGCATTTTTTTTCAATGGGGAATTTTATACTAGGGGCGCGAGCAGCCGTCGTTTAGCGGGTGTCAAAAAGTCAAAATTTATGACCTCTGTTGAAAATTTGCCAATTTTTTATGGTATTGGGATAATTTTGGTACTAAAAACGTGAATTTTAAATAAGTTATTGCAGTACCTATGTACCCTTTTCGGATCCGACAGGGTTTTTGTAACACACTGTATAGTATATCGAGGTACTTTTTATTGACTAGATTTAGTGATTACTGAGAGTAAATCAAGAGCATGTATTTGTATATTAATTTAGTACCTGTCGTACTGCATTTTGATTTATTTTTGTTGTTTATTGAAATTATAAGGAGTAGAAGATAAAAATGGATTTAACGAAATCGAGTATTTTATTTTATGTATAACGATTCTTCTATCAATTGAAATTGACGAAAATGGATTCCATACAGATAAAAAAGGTGACGTGTTTATAAGTTTTATAAAATAAAATTATGTATGTATATAATCATTAATCATGTATGAACTTGAATTCAGCTCTGTTTGTTAATATCTTAAGAATTTGCGAAGACATATTATGATATAAATATAAAATAACTATACCCGCAGTTTGGAGTACTATCTATGCAATGTAAAAGCACTGTATTAAATAAAGCTTTTATTCAAGGCAATGGCACTTAAAATTTTATCGGAGAGGCAACCGGATGGCAAGTGGTAATCTGGGTCTTGACGTGATAACGAACCCCCCTTACTATCCGAATGGATCCCAAATGGACGGGGGCGGACATTGAGGGATGGGGGACCAACATTTTTTTTTTAACATTGCATTCAAAATTTAAGCTCGTATTATGTGCAAGGAATTTGTGTGTATCAATGCCATTTGGTTTTGATAAAATTAACCCTCATTTTTGGTGATAAATCATTGCTAAGGAGTTTCAAGAATTATATACATTATTTCAATTATAAAGATGTTGGGGGGGTGGCAACCGGATGGCATTGATACACACAAATTCCTTGCACATATAGAGCTTAAATTTTGAAAGAAATTTCAAAAAAAAAAAATTGCCCCCATCCCCCATATCTCCGCCCCCGTCCATTTGGACAGTACGGGGTAACGGGGGGGTTCGGTATCACTTCCAAGACCCAGATTACCACTCGCCATTCGATTGCCTCTCCGATATAATTGTACGTGCCATTGCTTTAACTATTTAGTCTCGAGCTGGGAGATTGTTTTATCCCCATTGTTAGTTATTTTTATTTCGTAACGGATCTGTATAAAACGTAGAATATTTCATCGTAATTATGAACAAAAGTTACCCCCTAATATAACCCTTAATGTACCAAAGTGCAACCCATTCACTAATGTTTAAAACACTATGCCATTCCATATTGTCTCAATTAAATGTTCTTTTGGTGTTAATGTGATAATTTAAAAGAACAAGCTTAATGTTAATTATTTAAAAAGAGTTATTTTATGTTGTAATCGTTGTATTTAAGATAATAAAATAATTACCATACAGATGGTGTTTAATTTTATATAGGTCCGATCTCGATGTGGCCTTTCCCTTTGTAAATGGACAAGCATTTTATTTACAAGTGCGAATTTATCTATACTCAGTCCCTCAGTTACTCTCCGTCACTTGTCCTTAAAGCGCGGCGCCCACTATCGGTGGGCATCGGTACGGCTCGGTAGAGCTCGGGCTGCTTGGGGCGGCTTCGGGCGCCTCAGAGCTACCTCGGCAGTCGTAAGCATACCTAAGGACGCCTAGGCTGGTTTCGGGCAGCTCGGGTGGCATTTTCGTGGCCAGACAAGTCGCAGAACAGTCATAACGTTCACCGCGCGCGCCTCCATTAGCTTGGCAACACCCAGAGGAAAATAAAAGGCAACAGCCTCATTAATGACACGTATAGGTTCGTTTTATTTATTTATCGTAAATCATTAAACAAGCTATGAAATTCATCGACAGTTCATCTTTGCTTCCAAAGCTTATTCACCCAAAATATTCTTTTTTGCCTTAAGGCTCCAAGTTTCTCTTCTTCAGCAAGATGAATAATGAGAACTAAGTCCCAATTCACCATTATAAATACACACGTACAACTGTTTTCACGTAACGTTACGACGCGTCTGCCACCCGAACTATTCTTAGTTTTGCCGAAACCAGCCTCTGCGTCCTTAGGTATGTTTAGACTGCCGAGGCAGCTCTGAGGCGCCCGAAGCCGCCCCAAGCAGCCCTCAGGCGCCCGAAGCCGCCGTAAAACGCCCGATCTCTACCGAGCCGTAAAGACGCCCACCGATAGTGGGTGCCGCGCCTAAGGGTTCATTAGAAAACCAGCGTCAGACAGTATCTATCTGGCATTAATGCTGAAATGAACCTTTTTGGCGCAGCCGTGAGGCACACTATTGTTTTTAAACAACATTATTTTTTATTTTCACTTATTTGTGTTTCACGAACTGTGTCCAAATAAACGTTTTTCTTTCTTTCTTTTTCCTTCTAGTTAAATGACTTTTGTATGAAAAATCTGTCAAAAATTCAAAATTGTTCCTCGTTTACATACAGGGTTATTGGTTATATACGTCGGCAATCCGTTAAGGGGATGTAGGAGAGATCATTTGCAACCAAATGACCCCTCATGATCATTAGTAATTTGACATTTTAAATTTTAAAATACTTATTTGAAATCATCTGCCTAGCCTTTTCCCAACTATGTTGAGGTCAGCTTCCAGTCTAAACGGATGCAGCTGAATACCAGTATTTTACATGGAGCGACTGCCTATCTGACCTCCACAACCTAGTCACTAGGTAACACGATACCCCTTGGTAAGACTGGTTGTCAGACTTTTAGGCTTCTAACTACCCGTAACTACTGTCAAAGATCTACAAATGACAGCTGGGAGGGACCAACGGTTTAACGTGCTTTCCGAGGCACGGAGAGGTCTTGGTATGTAAAGATGGTCACCCATCCACGGACCAACCGCGGCAAGCGTAGCTTAACCTGATCGATCGACCCGTACGGCTGTTATTACTTAGCCAAATGAATGAAATAAAAGTACAAAAGTCAATGACTCGAAAATTGTTGATGTTTGCATAGAGGTCAAAGGGGTTATTTGTTTGTAAATGACCTCTCCTACATCCCCTTATTGGATTGCCGACATATAACCAATAACCCTGTATATACCTAAGTGCAAAGCGCATCTTTATTACTTACATCTTATCCGTTCCGCAAACACCACTTAGTTCTGGCGGAAATAGGCACGTTCAATTCGAGACTTCCGGTTGAGTGAAATCACGCTTTTGCAACACGATACATGTTCACCAAAACCGTGTCCAGTTTGAGTCAATTAAACTGTTTAGTAATCGGCTAACTTTGTTTTGTCCTACGTCAAAAATAATTAAATTTTCATCTCCCCCTGCGATGTTTGTCTACAGATTCATGGAAGACCTTTAATTAAACTTGGCCGTGAGCTTTCTCTAATTATTTTTGGACTAGCAGCACCCCACGGTTTCACCCGCATAAGTCTCCATCCCGTGGGGATATCGGGATAAAAAGTATCCTATGTGTTAATTCAGGTTATAAACTATCTGTGTGCCAAATTTCATCCAAATCCGTTCAGTAGTTTTCCGTGAAACACTAACAAACATCCATCCATCTCACAAACTTTCACATTTCATATTAGTAGGATAGGATTTTTAATCGGCAACAGAATTTTGCAACATGAGAATTTCCAAAGCGTTTATTCCTCATGGGTGAATTTTGTCGTCTTCTGACAAGCGTAATCGTAAGTTGCGTCCTAAGATAGAGAGAAGATAAGAACCTGGAAAACCTTTTAGTTTTTCGCAAATATCTCAAAACTAAGCCTAGTTTTTTACCTTAGAAGCCGAGTCCTAGGTAAAAAAAAGAATATGGTATTTTATTGTTTAGTACTTCTAATGCACAGGGTATGGCGCACTGCTGTTTTAGTATAGATACAAGCCATGTTACCCGATGGAATTTCCTATCGGCAAAAATTTCTATCTTCCATCCCCTATGACCCTTCAGGGGATGATTTTCAAAATTCCTTCCTCAGTGGTTATACGTTGGCAATCGGTTAACGGGATGAAGGAGGTCATTTGCAACCAAATGCCCCTATGCCAATATCAACCGTTTTCGAGTAATTTGACATTTTATATTTTAAAATGAATGAAATAAAAATATAAAATGTCAAGACTCGAAAACTGTTGACATTTGCATAGGAGAGCATTAGGGATCCACAGAGCATGTAATGTAGGGATAATTTGGTTGTAAATGACTTCGCTGGATTGCCGACACATAACCGATAGGTAACCCTGTCTCCTTGACTGTCGCGAGCTCTCCTGGAGATCGTTATCAATTAAAATTCAATTGTGTCTCATTAATGACAGTTGAGCTCATAAGGAACTCTTGTGCAAAATTTCATGTTTTTAAACCCAGCGGTTTAGGGTGTGCGCAAGGGCGGATCCAGCCTTCGAGTCAGGGGGGGGTCACATAGTCGGGGACAGGTTCCAATCAGTGGCGCACTAAGCCTGTCGGGGGCCCAGGGCGGCAAAACAAAATGAGGCCCTCCGGTCTTCTCAGTTTATGTGGGTATTTCTAGTAATATTTTGCAAAAAATATATAACGACAGCAAAAAAAAACAATGGCCCTGAGATGTCGGTAACGGGTGTTGCGAGTTCATATTGTTTTTTCCCATCTAAAAAATGCCCAACGCGCCTAAAGAAGTTTTTATTTAAAAAACAATTAGTATAACGTGCGTAATTATAATCTACCTACACAATGGACCTCGCAACCGGCAGGAGAATTTTATTCAGAGAGGTGCATTTCGTCTCCTCAATAGCGAGCGAGCAAAGCGAGCTCGAAATTTTTTACACTTCGTCTCGTAATTCCCGGTTAGGTTTCTATTTAATATCCTTATGGAAATATAATTGAAAAGTCATACATAAATAAGAGTTCCTTTGTCGACTTATGCAGTAAGTATAAGAATGTAGATTGTAGCGAGCGGAGCGAGCTCGAAAATTTTCATTCTCAGCCTCCAACTCTAAACTGGTTTTATGTCGGCAATCCATTAAAGGGATGTAGGAGAAGTCATTTACAACCAAATTACCCCTTTTGACTCCTATGCAAATGTCAACAATTTTAGAGTCAATTGATATTTATGTTTTTATTTCATACATTTTAAAATAACCCTTATGTTGACCGTGTTTTGGGTTGTCATTAAAAAGTACTTCTTACGATTTAGGGGGCCGCCAGGACCGCCCGGGGCGGTTTGTCTTGACACTATTCTGGGGTATTTAATTTCTACGTCTAGTTGCTAGCTTCAGATAACCCTACATTGGCACTTATGAAACGTCAGAAGCTAGGAACACTGCTTCGTTTGGTAGTTTCCCATGGGAAAGAGCCGGCAGAAAACCCCACAGATCATCATAATAAAATTATAATAACAGCACATAGTCTTATTATGCGTGTCGTTCGCGCATGTGTGGCAAACACATCCTACGTGGCAACATCATACAAAGTTTTCATTTGATATTTATTAATGAGATGCAGCCCGCGACTTCGCCCGACCCTAATTCTTTTTCTAAAATAAAAGTAACGTAAGTAACTACTTCTTAGAACGTCAGCTATCTTCCAGTGAAAGTCCTGTCAAAATCGAACCAGCCATTTAGGAGATTAGCCGGAACAGACAGACTGACAAAATTAAAAAAAAATGTGTTTTTGTTGTATGTACCGTATATCCTACTTTCAAATGCATTTAGTAAAAAGCCGTTATTTTGACATTACAAACACACACTTCAATTTTATTTGTTTGTATGTAGTATAGATTAGAAAAAATACCAGTGGTTGACCTAGACGCTGCCCAGGGGGGTCATGGGGGTCATGACCCCCATGACCCCCCTGGATCCGCCCTTGGGTGTGCGTTGCCAGTCAGTGAATGAATTAAAGATTTTTATTAATAGAAGATTGACTACTGAAAAAGGAAATACGCTCACTATTAATATTTGGACGTTAAGCTTTTTGACCTTACACATATAATATTCATTGTATGTTATGCGAGATGTTTATATTTTATTAATTCATTTTGTTTAGACTGATCTGTACCTACCTATTCTGACTAGTGTTAATAATAATTGTAATGGTTGTAATTATATTATTAAATTCAAATGTAATATTTTGCATGCCGTAAGGTAAAATGTATCGGGACAATTTACAAACTATGTACCCTTGCACAGAGACCATTAGGCTGGTTCTGGTGGCGTTGGTTTCCGCCACCGCAGGTCTTGTGTGTCGGAACGGCGGTTTATCAGATTTTAGTTAGGCAGCTAACTTAAGGAGTTGTATTGCTGATTGTTATGATTATAATTGAGTAAAGCCACATTTGTTACGGCCGCGAATCATATTTTAATCAACATAAAACCTGACACTGACCTGTAAAATGCAAAAAACGTAAGAAAGTTTGAATTTCGAGGGCTACCTTGACGCTTCCCCCTTAAATGAAAATCAAAAATAAGTTTTAATTTTGTTTATTTATCAATTTCTGTATCCACAATAGATACATAATTGCAGATTTGGCAAATACAATTACAGATTATTTACATGTATAAACAGAATTACCAAATATCCGTAGAAAATTACATTTTCAAGATCTTTACTTCATTATAATTATGAAAATAGCACTAAATACATTTGAGAATGCAAGTATTATGATTGAACTATTCAATGTCACAATTTTAATTAAAAAAAAGCTACAAAAATACAACATAACGGTTAAAGCCCGGTTAACCACTCAAGTGTCCAAGCCGCGCGGCGATACTCGCCCCACCTGTCCGCGCATGAAATTTGACTTTCTTTTTTATGACCGCGCGAGACTCCCTCAACAAAAACGCGTACTACTGAAAAACTGCTACAGCTACAGTCAAATAAAAAATACTCACGGAAAGCTCAACGAATCCAGAATTTAATTTGGTTAAAAGTAAATTACTCAAATTAATAATAAGGGATGAAAATAAAGATTAAAGTTGATAATATTAAAAAAAATACCGTATTTATTTTTTATTTCGAGCTTTACAAGAAAAGTATAACAGTTACTGTTAACAATTATTTTTTATTATAATAGTACACTATATACCCTTTAAAATGATACCCATATCTCAATATTAATATTTACTTTTCTGTCAAGAAAAAATAAACAAAGTCAAGTACTTTTCAAAAGGTCCTCGGGCCTCGGGCGACGTAAAGATGTGACAAGATGGCCGCCCGGCTAATGGCGTGCGCACACGACGACGTTATTTTAATGAAACACAAATATTCATGTTTGGCAAGTTTATTTAGCAAACACATTTTTATTATATCTAAATATGTAAATGTATGTGTGTGTGTGTGTGTATGTATGTATGTATGTGTATGTATGTGTATGTAAATGTTTATTATATATATAAGTTTATTATATATCTATACTAACATTTTTATTTTGAGTGCGTTCTGAGCGAATTTTGTTATTATATTGGTAAGTATTCCTATTTTTCGTTTGTCTTTCAATATTAAAAAATAAATTATTATTATTATTTTTCAACATAAAAGTAAATAAACCTATAATCTAAAATCTATAATTATAGATATTTTTTTATTCTTTGATATTCAAAAACGAAAAATATAAACACCACACCTATAGTAGGAACATAAACACCAATACAAAGCCACAAAATATTCCCAAACAGATCACCAAACGCTCAGTCTGAACAAACCGTTATTCACGTTCTAAGTCGAAATGTCCACCGGGACTCCAGTCCCCAACACTAAAATCATTATTAACAAGTTGCATTTTCACCACTTCTAGACTCCATCTCAATATATTTCGTTTGTAAATAGCTATTAACGTGCTAATAGTAAAGCATTTTCTTACATTTAGCATTTATTTAACAAAAACAACAAGTAGAATTTAATGTAAACAACTTTAAAATCATCAAACGATGATCGCGTTGTGATCATATAACTTTTGCAGCTAAATTATTCCATGTAAACGTTTTGAAATTGTCGCAGTAATGCATATTTCGAAAAGGAAATATCTTCACGTTTAATTTGATGTACAATAACAATAGAAATAGGGTATAAAAACAGCAAACTTACCACATTTTTGTTTGTTTTCTAGTACACACTTTAGTCTTGTTCACAACAAAGAAGAACTGTCATTTTCTTTTTTTTTTCTGAATCGAATGTTGCCGTTCCACAGGTTATTTTTACTCTGGCGGATGACAAATTTAATAGAGCGCCATCTCCAATTTTTTACTGTACAACAATCCAACCAACTTTTATCGCGGTACGCGTTTAAACCGAACGATGTCGCTAGGGGACTGTAGTCCCCGTGATCGGTTAAGGTGACAGTTTGTTCGGGGAGTGTAGTCCCCGTGGACACTTGAGTGGTTAAAGTAATTCTATTTTGTTGTGATGAATAAAATGTACAAGTAAAATATAATAAAAATATCGCCAATACTTTAACATCACACTTGTTCGTAACTAAAACTTGTACTAATGAATGTGAAAACATTATAACCATTATGATACAGAAATTATAAATACATTAGTTATTATACATAAACTAAGTTATGCTGCTGTTTATGCAAAATAAATTATGCGTTTAAAAAATAAATTACATTTTACTGGGCATTTGCACGAGATCCGGTCGCTCTGACGCTACGTGACGAACAAACAGAGTATTACATTATAAAATATCAAACAATGCGTACTACTAAATTAATTCGTTCAAGTACAACCCTTAACATAATTTAGAGAACAAGTCAACAGTCTAGCAAGAGAAATGCAAACGTGTTAGTTTAAGTATAAAAGTAAATAATTATAATCTATACAGTACTATACTATGGAAGTCTCATGAGAGTGTACTGGCCGCGAGCGCTTATAACTCGTCCCTGGATGGCAGCTCTTCTTCTTCGTCGTCATCGCTCTGCAAAGATAGAAAATAATATAATAGGCCTTTGTCCAAACTTTTTTTGTCCGTCTTGTAAATTATTAAAAAAATATTGAACACGTATTTTATTTTTTGACATGATCAAAGGATTACAGCGATACATTGAGTTAAAATGTGGCATGACGTCACGCCTTGCTAGATTTAATACTTGTGAAGTAGCGAGCCCCCACTCCCCTAATGCGTGTTTTCTAGGTTATTTTTGATTAATATGATAAAGCAAAAAATCTGAAAGATGGACTAAATAGAATTTCTTTTTTTTCCTAGGCAACTACCGTATTCATATACAATAAGCTAAAGTTTCTTATTCCAAAAGTTTTTGCATGAAAGAGTAACAAACATCCATCCATCCATCCTCACAAACTTTCGCGTTTATAATTATTATACTGGGACTATAAAAGGAAAAATCATTTGCACAATATGTAATATTTTAATTATAATAAAAGCAATGTTTTAGTGATAACTATTATTTGAGATGACTTCAGGAGATAAACGATACAGGTTATCATCATACACGTAAGCTTTAAGTTATAACGACGTGGCTCAAAACCACGTGGTAAAAAATACGTCACACAATACAATATTATTATGTATGAAACTAATGAAATAATTAGAAACTGTTTCGAATCAGCGACAATTTAACTTCATAAAAATGTTTTTTAGTCTTAGTACTTAAAAAATGGTTCAAGGACGACTGCTATGGCGATAAGCACGTAATCGAAAAATTGATTAAGATTTCTTCGAAAAATAAAACGTTACTGTTGCTAACGGTCTTAGAAGCTATATTCTATAATTCCCGAGGGAAACTAGAGCTCTCGCGCAGTTTATAGTAATCAAGTGTGTAATTTACTAGTCAAACGAAAATAAATATTAGTCTCATTGGTGGCATCCCTACATAATTTTACTCAGCCTCCACGACCCTACACTACTCCACTTGTGGGAAAAGATATCGCTAGATTCTTTCAAAATAAGACTATCCTTATCATCTTTAAAATACTCGGACAGAGTCATGGCACATAATAATGTGGAAGGCGCACTCGGCATTTTTTAGGTATGAAGCAACAAGTACACGGCGGGCTCGTCTTGTCGGGCCAATTCAGTGAGTGTAACGTAGTCAGAAGATATATGAGTTACGCGAATAGAAAAATGCAACTTCTAGGTGAATATAACTGTAGGTAATTAGCGCTGATGACCTGAATTGCACTTTATTGTGTCGTAGCTAGAGTCGCTTTTTATTTAAATGATTTTGCGGAGTGATCTATTTGTATCTGTGGTCATGGTTAGATAAACCTCATGCAGCATGATTGTTCAAAGATATATAAATTAAAGAAGTATTGATAACTTACCACGCTTGGTGTGGGCTCAGCACCTTCACCGCCGGTCTCTACGAACTTGGTCATGGCTGCCAGCGTCCTCTCGCCGTTGTAGTCTTTCACCTGCACGATAGAAAAATAATCGTTAGAAATTATAGTTGAAGAAAAGTTTTCAAAAGTGGTCACAGATATGGGAACTAACGAGTCAGTCTCACATTAGTGTGATTTTTAGCTACGTCTTTTCAACTACAGAACTATGAAAGCATCATTTAAGGGGGAAGCGTCAGGGTAGCCCGCGAAATTCAAATTTTCTTACGTTTTTTTCATTTTGCAAGTCAGTGTCAGGTTTTATGTTGTTTAAAATATGATTCGCGGTCGTAACAAATATGGCTTTACTCAATTATAATCATTACAATCAGCTATAGAGGTTAAGAAGAAGATAAAGGTGTCAAATATCAAGATTTCATGAAATCATGACATTTGACACCTTTGCTAACTTATAGTTGTATTGCTGATTGTAATGATTATAATTGATAAAAGCCATATTTATTACGACCGCGAATTATATTTTAATCAACATAAAACCTGACACTAACCTGCAAAATGCAAAAAACGTAAGAACATTTGAATTTCGCGGGCTACCTTGACGCTTCCTCCTTAAATACTACTCATTTTATTGCTTTCCCAAGCAATAGTAGTAACAATGTTAGTGGGCCTGTTTGTTTATCTTAAAGTACTTTCGATTTATTGCATTCAACGGGAAATTAAATTACTTCATGTTAATGGGCATTTAATTTAAAGTAAGGCTAAGTTTGCTTCGTTAGTAATTAGTCTATCAGAGGTTTCTTGGGAACAATGATATCTACAAATCAAGTTTGATTTGATTAGGACAAGTACCTATACAATTTGTTTAATTTACATAATTGATCTCGCGTAACGGTATTCTCGACAGCTACGTATTGTTATATTAAATACACAAATGAGATGTGACAGACCATTTTATTCTATTGTTGGCAACAAAAAACACCTTTTGATAAGAATGATCCAGATACAATGGCCTAATAAAGAATAAGTAACCGTGGCGTATTGATGACCTAGTCACGCTAGCAACACATTAAAGAAAGCAAGTTATTGTATTATCAACATTAGTTAGCTATATCGAAAGGCGTGAACACGTTGCAATAAAACGGGGCCGTTAAATGCGTATTAACCACGATTGAATTCACTAAGACTATTAATATCGACTATAGTACCAAAATGATGCTACACAGTTTGCCCACTTTCGCACGGACGTAAAAATATCGCAGCGGGATTTTATCGCGCTGGATTTATAACTCTCGCTGTTAAGTCGAGCGTTGAGAATTCCACAGAGAACATCCCAGCGCGTCAAAAAAACACACTATTGGATTTTCAACTTTCGGCGCTAAGCAGAGCGTTGAAAATCCAGTGTGCGAAAAAATCCCGCTGCGATATTTTTACGTCCATGCGAACGTGGGCTTTCACTACTTTGATTCGTTCGCTTTCCATACTTAGTAGGCATATATTATACGTCCGACTACCGAAATAACTAACTCCTCTATAACTCGACTCTTATTACATATCGTAACATAATATTACGCTTGTAATCATGAAAGGCAGAAAAAGTACACAGCAATATACATGCATAGAAAAGTAGGTACAGTTACGTTTTACATCAAGTCCCATGTAATAAAGGAGCGGTATCACTAACCTTACAGACCTATAACTATTGAATCTCTTTTTATATAACTGTTTCGTATTCGTGTACTGACCTGGTTATCCTTAGTGTACAGTTTGATGGTGGGGAAGGAGGTAATCTTGGTGTGTTCGAGCTCGTTGGCGGTGGCGTCCATCTTGGCGATGACAATATCATCATCCTTCTCGAAGTGCTCTCCCAACTTGTCGTAGATAGGGACCAGCTGCTTGCAGTGACCGCACCTGTTGGGTGAAGATGATTCTGAGATTTCTGCTCTATAACACTTGGTAATGCAACGTTGGTGTTATAAAGATTTGCAATACATTGATAAAGAGAATCTTTAGTGAATAATTTTTGTTCAATAAACTACTTTTTGTCTTTTCAAACTGAAGAAACTTGTGAAGTTGACACTGGTAAAACATTGTTAACAAACAAACAAACATTGTAAACACTGTTAGCTGTATAATCTTGAGAAATAGTGTTGTCTAGTTCCTAAATCCTGCGGCTGATCTAACTTTAAAAAAATAAATGATATTAAGAATCATACGAATAAACCTTTCAGCTTTCAAATCTGCTGTTTGGCTTTTATAAATCTCGATAAACACAGGTTAGCAACATCTGAACCTCTGAGAAAATTTACATAATGGAGCAAATGATCAATTTCCAAGTCGCTGAACAGCAAACAATGACGTTTGACACAAGGCAAATTAATTACGACCCACTGAATGCGAACTAACGAGTCGCAAACACTTGCGCAAATTATACGATACTACGACAAAAATGAGGCAATGTCGGCGCGACAAATAATACAGTGTCTGAACTTGAACTCGGCCTAGAAACAGGCCGAACAAGCAACCTAATGGTGTTATGATGTGAGTAAAGATAATAATTATATTTGTATTGCACAGCGGGTGACACTTGATAAAACAAAGGAGTATGTTTATTGGAAAGATATACAGGGTGGCAGGGACATCGACGCGAAAACTGTTACCATGGATTCAGTATATGACTCTGAACGCCCCTGCTTTGAAATTTTTAGTTGGTTATTGAAAAAAATATCTGCTGTTTCATAAAAAAGTGCAATACCTACGGTCAAAATGTAAGGAACAGCTGATTTTTTTTTAAATAACCGACGAAATGTTTATGTATGTATGAACATAAAATGTTTACATAATTCGCCAAGAAGATTCAATAACTTTTGTATTCATTTTGTGGTTTCTTTTAAATATTATTTCAATTGTGCACACTTGTACAAACAATCTTTGTGTTTTATTTACTCTTAAATATTAGCACAGATGCTTCCATATTTAAAGACTGATGAGTAAGAACATTTTGTAGGTAACTTGATCAAGTTATATTACTAGGGTCACATTAATCAGGAAAAGGTACAGTCAAATTGTAATCAATCGCGATTGTCAAGATTGTCTTGATATCTATCTACGTGCAAATCTTATCTGCATCGACACGCGAAAAAAGAAACAAATTCGTAATAAATATTAAATAAAAAGTGAGGCAACGACCTGACGTGTATACACATCAATTTCCAACCACGTACATACAACGATTTAAAATCACAGATAGTGGTTATCTATGTTGCCTTGGTGGGTGTATTTTTAACTATACTTCAATCAATGGAAACTGTAAAAACATACATTGGTCTGAGGAAACAGAATTTCACCTACTTTAATACTTTATTAACCCTTCCTCCCAGTGGGGAAATCCATTACCCATCTTGAGGAAAACTCGATAAAATTACAGACGAATTTTAGATCCAAGTACATTTACTAAATTCAGGCAACCCAACCTGATTGGTTAATAACTTTAATGGTATGGTCACTTACCATGGGGCATAGAACTCGACGAGCACGTTCTTGGTGGTGTCGAACACGACCTCGTCGAAGTTGGTGGCGACCAGAGTCTTGACGGGCTTGGCGGCCCAGTCGGAAGGCAGGTCCTCGCTCAACAGGTGCTGCTTCAAGGTGCCGGCGAAGAATGACTGCACGAATTCCTGGGAAGAACGGGAAGAAGGTTAAAATTATTGTTTATTTAATGAAATCAACATAAGGGTCAGTCTTGTACGCGTCGTAAGGAAAGAAAAACATGATAACTTTGACTGAATAGTGCATACTGAATGGGGCTGTTGATACATAATTTACAATCCTTGATAACAGTTGCAAGATTATACGGGGTGGCAGGGACATCGACGCGAAAACTGAAACCATGGATTCAGTACATGATTCTGAACCCCCCTGCGTTGAATTTTTCGTCGGTTATATTTTTTTAAATCAGCTGTTCCATACATTTTGACCGCGTAGGTATTGCACTTTTCTATGAAACAGCTGATTTTTTTTAAAATAACCGACGAAAAATTTCAACGCCGGGGGTCTCAGAATCATGTACTGAATCCATGGTTTCAGTTTTCGCGTCGATGTCCCTGACACCCTGTATACTTTGTAAATGTCTTACTCTCTTAAGAGCTAGAGAATGTGAACATGAATCTACTTTCGACTAAAATATGCTGTAGTGTTATCTTAGTTAGACTTATGCCGTTGCTTCGAATATGAGGGCTGAGGTAGACTAACATTGCTAAGTCTCTTCGAAGACAAGCCTTTTGTAACGATTTAGATACGTGTACGTTCTCGCTCAAACTGTAAGCATTTGTTAGCGGTATAAATAACGGTTTCTTAGATCTAATAATAACGAAACTGTCATAATTGATGTTATGGAATTTTTTACGTATGTAGCGAAACAAGTTTTATGATTAAGGGCCTATTCTACCTCAAATTGCTTAGCATGATCCTCCGTTATATCGAAAATACTGCAGCATTAATTTTGAAATAATATAATATGTTAAAAATAAGTATTAATGTTAGACGAAAACACGATTGCATAAAATTTTCTCTATGGAAAAAAAATCAAAAGTTACCTCCAAACCGAACAATAAACCGCTGGTATTAAAAAAATACTTCAAATTAGATCATGAAACTTTGCATAATAACTGAACTAACTATAAAGCAGCGACTATGTTTTTTTAATTATCATTATTTTCGCCGTAAAAGCAATTACCTAAATTATTGGCGCCTCGGAGCCGCTAACACCCCACTTCGTCTCGCTCTCACTCAGTCCGTGAGCAGTATGGTGCGAGCGAGGTAAACAGTGAATTTGAGTTGAGCTAGTATAGGCTCTTAATAGCATCGATTTTATGCATTGATTAGTTCATAAAAATAAATTTACAATATTATTTAGAAAATAATACAATGCAACATGATTGATTATTTATTTCATAGGTAAAAACACCTACAACAAGTCAAAAGTCCTACCTACACTGAGCAAGTACTGGAAGGAAATGCATATTGTGTTGTAATATAATTGCATATTCATTATTTACGCCTAGTATTACCTTGTCACGTCTCTACTATGTGCGTATGTATTTGTATGATTGTGTACAATTTTCAAAGACATAAATGGCAATCTGTAAATAGCGTGAACATGATTTTCGTGACTGTGGTATTAATTAAGTTAAAGTTCTGAAATTCATGGTGTATTATGGCCATGTTTAAGACAATAAACCGCTATGCGCCCTGACTTATTATCATTGGCAGATGTGTAAGATAGAAAAAAACAAACATTAGAGAAGTACAACTCACAAACTTCAAATAAGTTTATGAAAATGAGAATGTTTTCAAATCCTGTTACCAGGGTTCACACGACGTTGATCAGTATGATATTTTACTGTATGATTTGGGATCACATGGCAGTTTCATACTGCATTTGTTTTTAACCGTGTGAATAGTGGGATGTTGACATGTGATTTGGAATTTAGAATGAGTTGAATGATATATTTTCACTTTTGAACATGATTCTTACAATACTTATGGATAATCGTGAAAGGGCCGGTGTACGTTATGGCTCATAGAGTGCTAGAATTCATGTCACATCGTTCCCATACCACAATTAATGACAGAAATTAATAACCGGATCGTTAACACACAGGCCGACAAATCAACAGTAGTTAATAACCATTATTGTAACTATAGTGCGTACGTATCGATAAGGTTGATTACATAATTACATAACAATGATTTGAAAACTACATGTCGGCCATAATAGTGATTATTACGACCGTTACGGTAGTATGATAAACTTCCGTGAAATACACTGATTATGCAGATGTGTGAAATTACCATAACTGATCATATGTCAATTGAGATAGCTGGATAGATGAATGGAAATGGTTACAGGATTAGATTGACTGTCAAAAAACTAAATCTTTGTAACAGCATTAGAATGCGAAATATCTTTCATTACGAATAACTTAATAATTGACACGCAATTTTTGAAATATAGGAGGAAAAAGATCGTATTCAAAGTTGGTAAAATGTGATTAAGACTTACTTCAATGGCGTTAGCGGAAAGCTCGTCGGTGGCGGGCTTGTATTTGGCCATGTCCTGTTCCAAGGCGATCAAACGGGCAGCGGGGATCTCTTCCTTCTTCATGCCGAAGAACTCCAGGATTCTAGAGAAATAAAAAACACATTTAATCATTTGGTTACGGAAATTTTAACGGCTTCGTATCTATTCCTTGGGGTGTATCTAAGCCTTAGCGAGTGGTGATATAAACGTGCGGTACACCCTGAACTCCTTGGGGTGCATCTAAGCCTTAACGAGTGGTGATATACTTATAAACGTGCGGTACACCCTGAACTGTCAGCTTCGCTAGCAATCTGACCCGTCTCCTGTGATACAGTTCTTCAACAAGTACAGGATACAGGTGATCTTTTCCACTAATGTTAAGTACTGTATTGTATTGCACAGTTTTGCTTGTCCATAACTAGTGGAAAAATATCTGTAACACTGTTTTTGGAACAATAAATACATAAATCTTGCTGACTGTCTAATGTTGTTCTCATCTACACTTCGAGGGGTACCCCTCGAAGTGTAGATGAGAATGTATTGTAATGTATTATTTATAGACCCCTATATTATTATAAGGTATTTTAATAAGTGACGGTTCCCCAATTAACACAAGTACCCTACGTTGGCTCGTTATTACATTTCTCCAGCAACTTTACAAAGTAGAAAGAAACGTCCTTGGCCGTCCGTGACCTTTAAAACCACTGAAAGAAACACGTTTACCGGTGGGTGGCGCGTGGGGTTGGTTTCTTTCGAAGTAGGTATATTAATTTAAATCAAGTCAAAGTTACAATTAATTTTCCCGTGGATGACGCAAATGAGATACTTAACTTTTCTTTTCGTGTAGAGAATAGCCTGGTGTCAGAGTTTTAAAGCCGACTATGGGCCTCTGACTTGGCTTCACATGTCGTCGAGAAATATCTCTCAGGCCGGTTTCCTAACGATGTTTTCCTTCACCGTTTTTGAAGCAAGTGATAATTATACAATACGCACATGAATCCGAAAAGTCAGAGATGCGTGCTTTGGGTTCGAACTCGAGACCTATGACTTGGCAGTCCGACGGTTACACCAGTAGGCTATTACTACTGCTAGGTAATTAACTAATTGAAAGGAACTATGGGGTCTTGGTGGAACAATAAATTTTTAATGTAAAAGTCGGTCGGAAAGGATCCCCTATTAGACAGTTTTCTATTAGGTACTCTGTACATCACATTTTAATAAACAACACATAACATAACATAACGCCTGATTCTCCGAAAGGTTAAGCAGAGGTGCACCTATAGTCTATACTATAGTACACCTGCATTTCGCCAGTTATGTTTAAGTGCCATGTAACAGAGGGCGAGCCTATTGGCGTCATCCGTCGCTATTGCAATAAAGTATTACTATTTAGACATTATAGAATGATACTATACATTTTAGCAATACCGTGCTACATACAAATAGAAACCTACAAGTCGTGCTCGCTTTGATAACCTTCACCTTGAGAGTTGAATAAATACTTAACGGTTTTATTATTAAGCGTTATAATGTCGTTGACCTATTAATCTTACAGTTTACACGTTTGACCACTCAATACCTTAGCCAAAGACGATAAACTGTTGTTTTAAGATCATGAAAATATGTGTAAAGAGAATTTAAAAATCGTGAATTTTGTTTAAATTGTGTACGCAAGTTTACGATTAATAGAGAGCATGAGAATTGGATGCATTGTGTGTAAGTTTGTTTAGAATATAAATACAAGTAATTAATATGTATACAGGGTGAAATTGAATTCATGGGCATCCTCTTAAGGGGTCATTGTACTCATCATTATGAACAACTTAAACTATGAGACCAAAACTGAAATCGCGAAAAAAAATCTGCTGTTCCCTAAATTTAGACGAGCTGGTTTGTAATGATATTAATTATGGTTCAGGTCGCTTTCTGTAGTTTTTGCAAAAGGGAAAAGGCACGCCTTTTTCCCTTTTCTATATATATCATATTTATATAGTATAGTCTATTTATGTATGTAATAATATGGTTTGTAAATTACGAAGAAGATGAATTTAACAGCTATGGGTCAGCCGGAGTGGCGATCCATGGAACTCGAATTTTCTTTTAGATACTGCTCTGAAACTGCCCTTCGAACTACTTTGGATATGATTCATATTAATTTTGCAACTTTCTATTAAGTTCAATAAAATATCTAAATTGCTAAGACTTCACCCGCATCTTCGTTTGCTTCACGTAGATAACGTGAACTAAATCTTAATTAGCTACTTCAAGATATTTGTTGCAAGATGCACATTTTTGACAATACAAACAAGACAGTGCTAAAAAAAATATTAATATTATCGGACGAAAAGACATCCATTGCTAGACACTTAGGATCGCAAAAATGACCGGTCCTGAACAGCCCGTAACATGCAGATTCCCTGATGGGAAGCTAAAAAAATAATATAGTGGACATAAATACTGTACCTCTGATGTTCATCCTCATCGGCGTCAATGGCAACGGACATGACACGGTCGCGGTAGTTCTTAGCAACAGGCTTGAGTTCCTCAGTGTACTTGTCGAAGTCGCCATTTTTCTACAAACAAAATAGTCATCAGAATCTGTAGAACAACTCCACGCAATCACAAGCAAAGGTCATTGACCACGAGGTCGTTGCGCTTTATAGTGTTTGTCGATGTGTCGTCGTATGTATTTAGCTATTAGCATAACTTTAACTATCGTCTCGTTTTACTCGATGATTTTAGCATTAATATAAGGAGCTTCCGTTATCAGGATACGTAAAAGAGACATTATTTTATTAATAACTCGAATTTATGCATTCCAGCAAACCGTAAAATTTGCCTTTTGAATATAACTTTTTTTTAATAAGTTTCGACTCATTATGCAGATATTTAGTAGTAAAATGTGTAAAAAGGTTCATTAGCCGACGCGCATGACCGATTGTCTAGTGATGAACGGTGAAAGTTCACGCCGGCGGCGGGTCACCGGCTCAGATCTCTTCACTATACTTAGGTACATTCACGTTCGTGAAAGTACATCTCACCAATATCTCGTCTAACCACTCTCGACATCGAGGCATACAGTTGCATCGCAAAAAATGACACCGTTAATTTAATTCTTGATATGCCACTACATACGAACCAACAATGTCTGCATCTCTACTTCAGTAACTCGTTAAAAAACAGGTTTTGCTGAGTAATAATAGCTGTCTACGATATCTCGTTTTCCTACGAATTTTAATGTCAGGAGATTCACATGATTCTGGTGTTAAATACGTTGGTATGTTCCTTGCTTATTTACTGTGAAATGAAGTGACTATAGAT
Organism: Agrochola litura; assembly: GCA_949152395.1. NCBI lineage: Eukaryota > Metazoa > Arthropoda > Insecta > Lepidoptera > Noctuidae > Agrochola > Agrochola litura. Next base: position 8,127,354 of record OX424508.1, read on the forward strand.
ATCCAAACAATGTGGATTAACCCTATAACATGTGCACAGAAAATTTACAATTAAATTAGCATTTATTCTATTATATATGCACATTGCACATCCTGCTTAAAATTGACAAGGATTATTCAAAATTAAATTTTAAAAAACGAAAACAAAAGCTAACAATTTTAAGAAAATTAAATGTTCCAGTTACTTCCTTACCTTGGATAGGAACAAGAGAAGGTGGTATTTGATCTGTCCGCCGAAGATCTTGGAGGCAGTCTCGTGAGAGAACTCAACGATGGTGGGCATGCTCTGGACGAATACCCAAGTCTTGAAAATGTCTTCGTCGAATTTCTCGCCTTCAAACTTAACGCTGGGCTCCTCGAACTGATGGCAAAATTAGGGAATAAGTTATAAGGAAAAAAATATAAAGTAATTTTTCATCTACCTACAAGTGACAGTAGTTTCAGATAAAATCTTAATCTAAACTATAATATAATAAATAAGTAAAATTGTTAGTTTATGTGCCATTAAAAGATAATCTCTGGAAGTCTTATGATTTAGTTTATGCTAAACAACATATTTCACGTGGATGAGGTCGCCGGCAGAAGCTGGTTATCAAATATATTTGAAGCTGTTGGGAGTGCAACTCTATTTACAATTTTCTCAATAAAAAAGCTCTCAAATCAATGATCTTTGTGTTTGGTGTATGTGCTTGTTATTTTGAGAGACAATACCAAGACTTTGTGGGGAACCTGGCAATACAATAAGTAAGGAAAAATATAGAGTATTTTTCAGAATTAGCACTAATTGTTTTATAATGAGGTAAAAAAAACAAGTTGTTAATCACAATTTGAGTTCAAAAAAAACCTACAATTATTATAATCAAGCAGGTAAGTATTTTTTTAAATAAGATATTTTTAATGATTAGAGATAGGAAAACTATTAAAAAGCCAAGATAACAAATATAAATTGTACTTATTATCAAGTTAAAAACATTTATAGCCATATCAGAAACATGTTCTTAAACTGTCTTATCTCCAAAAATATAGATATTAATCATTTAAAAGGCAATTAAAATCAAAGTAAGAAGATATCTGCTGTGATAATTGAGATAAGTGTCACTGTCACAGTTATGTTACAATACAAGTGGACAATTGGATGCAGCTTCATTTAATTTATGTGCCTCCTTTGAGGCCAACAAACTTATTATCTGTTAACCCAAATGGAGGGCAATATCAATAATGTATATATAATACAAATGTGTATATAAGTTGTATAGTCCGTGCAATCCACGAAGACGCGCCCCACTCCGCGATTACTGTACTGTAAGCTGAACTCTAGTACGGCGCGGAGTGGAGTGAGGCGCGTCTTCGTGGATTGCACGGACTATATCAGTTACATCAGATATTATGTGGCTTAAATGTAGAATAGGATTTAATCATTATGCATTCTTAACATAGAACAAAAGATGTTCTATTTTTTTTTTCTTTTAGATGTGTTAATGATATGTACATAAAATGTGATAAGATTATTAAATAGGTACATGTGTGTGCTCTACATATTTTGTACCTATTTAATAATCTTGGACTGTGTAGTAACAACCAAAAATAACTTAGGCAACTACTTTTATAAAAACAACTGCTTTTTTTTAAAGATAAAAGAATTTATCTGTAATTTGTAGATTTAATTCCTACCATATTATAAAAAGGCAAACAAATAAGTAAATTTACGTAAGTAATGTGTACTTACGTTCTTGAAGAGAACAACATCCTCATCTTCAGCATCCAGCTCAGCAATGACTTTCTCGTCGGAGACAACAGCGAAGACCTGGTCGTCAACACCACTGGCAACTCCAAGGAATGCTTTAGCCTTAGTAGAGCTCTGGTCAGAGAAGAAACCAAAGGTGATGACATTGTTGGCGGCAATGAGTTCCTTGGCTTGCTCAGCGGAGGAGACCTCAAGTGCTGGGGGACCAGTCTTCTTCTTCAGCCAGTTGATGATGTCATCAGCTTGACGGCCACCTGAGAGAAAGTTAAGACATATGTGATTAGTTTATTGACTAGTAATAGAATTTAATAAAGTACTAAATTATACTTTTATTAACGCAATAAAAATGATGTAAGTACACTGAAATTACACTAAACGGAACTGAATGAGGCATTGCAAATTCTAATCAAAAAATATTTAACTTTTATGAATGAACCATGAGAAGTTTAGAAAACATTAGTATTAAAAGAGCAATTTCTTGTAATCGTTAAATAAACATACCGGAGTAATCAATAGGGCTGCCGTTCTTGAAGAATTTGAGCGTTGGGTATCCCCTGACGCCGTAGCTTTCGGCCAGCTCTTGTTCTTGCGTGGCATCAACCTTGGCTAGCTTGATGGGAGACTCTTCCTCGGCCAGCTTGGTGGCGGCCTTGGCGTACTCCGGAGCGAGGGACTTGCAGTGACCGCACCATGGCGCATCTGCAAATAGTAGATATGATTCACATTCACAAAGGCATGTAATAGGTACGTGCCGGCACGCGCGCAACCATGCCGACTGACGTGTCATTCACATTTCAATGCATTAATGAATAACAAAGGGTAAAATATTGAAATCCACAGTGAATAAAATACAAAAGAATAATAGTTATCAATAAAAACTTACAGAATTCGACTAATACGAAGTTGTTTGATGAAACAACACCGTCAAAGTTGGATTTGCTCAGTACGAGAACGTTTTCTTCCGTGGGTACTTCGTCAGCCAAAACGGCGCCCAAAAGGGCTATCGCCGTAAATAGGATTACTCTCATGTTGAAAAATACGGCACTTCACAAGCCTTCTCCGAAGACGAAACTCTACAAAATGCCGAAATAATGCCACTTCATTCACTCCCGTCTCACTTGACGTGGCAGCGTCGATCGTGTGTAGAGCTGTGATTGGTTGGATCGAGATGATATTTTTAAAGACAGACTGGCAAAGGACAATATTTATACGCATCCTCTTAAGTAAAAAAACTTACATGTTTCAGCATTGGAAAATTGAGAGATACATTTGAAGACACTAAAAATATAGTTTCCAAGATAAAAAAAGGGTAGCATGCAAATTGCTTGCAGATTTTTCCTGTTTCATTCCGGAATAAAATAATTTGACTTAAATTGTGACTTATTAAATTTGAATTTACATTGAATTTACCTAACTTATTTCGCATTTTGTGGGCTACTCATTTCGCATTTTGTGGGCAATTCTAACGTATCAAAATGCCTTGATCGTTTCCATCACTGGTTCCCATTGAAGATTTCTTCCCAAAACAGCTGATTATGACATTTGTCATCTGTCAAGCTGTCAATTGTTGTGACGGCTGACGCCCTGAGGCCTGACGGCCTGACGGTAAAGCACGGCGTAGCGTAGTAAATAAACGTGAAATGAAAACAAAGTTGATTGAAATAAAATGATTATCATCGTTAAAAAAGTAGCCAGAAATATAAATAATTGTAAAGCAAAAACGTAGACCATAGGCGGGTGATGTTTAAGGAATAGTACTATCGTAGTCCAGGTAATTTGTATAATTTTTATGAACTTCTCTACCGAAACATGAAGCTTGTTTTATTTATTTTGTATTTTGCATTTGCTGAAAATTGTAGACCATTAGAACCAAAATGAATTGACTGATTAATGAATAAGATGTGGTTTCCAGTTGGTCATAATAACCTTGAAAGTCGACACCGGCTCAATTGCCAAGAAAGGAAAAGAAAATAAAAAAAACAGTGGCATTCCGGGAGTGCCGACAGAAGTGAAAACTTGAAAAAAAAAATCGACACCGCGGTAATCAACGCGTTGATGTCTTTTACTCCACGGTGTCGGAAAACTGTGTACCAGTGTCGCGAAATCAATCATAAAGAAGTGATCACAACAAAAAAAACAGTTCCCGGAGTGGGAATGCCGACAGAAGTGAAAACTTGAACAATTTAAAAAAAATACTTGCATAGAACATTAATCCTTAACGTAATATAAATAAAGAGCACAATCGCGTTTACAAAAATGAGGTGTCGGTAACGGTGTCGCGACTTCAATTGTTGTTTTATCATCTCAAAAATAGCCTAAAGAACTTTACACTTCAAAAACCTTGAAACCTTCATAACAATTTTCCTTAACAATACACTTAAATGGAAACTATTACATAAATGACACACTTAATAGTCATCATGGTATCTCATTAACATACTATATGGTGCCATAGTGTGTATTGGTCCGACATAATCATACCCAACACAAACTAACTTCAACACATAACCACATACAAATTCCATTCAGGAATAACTTAAATATTTTACTATAATATTATTGAGACGCCCACGTGACCGGTATAGACGATAAATAACAAACACGCCAAAAGCATAGTAAATTACAAAAGCTGGCACGCACGGCATACCACACTATTACAGATTTATTTTAGAAGTTTTAATATTGGACCGTTTCCAATTTTTGTACTATAGTGTCCTTCCTCATTAACAGTGGAAAAAGTGTTCTTATTGTCTTTGGTAATTAATAGGGTGATTGAGTCAATAAGGTATATGTTTAAACTAATAAAATTATATATATTTAAATATAATTTATTGCAAAATTATCAAATTTCATTGAACAGCAATAAAAATGATGTAATAAGTATTCATATTTATATAAAATATATGTGGATTAGAAACTTGAGGATATTACTGTGTGGTAAAGGGAGATTGTGTTTAAAAAAAATTAAGTGTGGTGTTTGAACAAGAAGCTTATTGTAATGATTAATATTTATCATTATTCTAATACAGAATAATGAGCTAACCCAAGAAATGTGCTGTGAATATTTAACCATGTGACAATCTTTAGCTCTTGTTTTAACAATTCTTTTCCAAATAAATATATTAATAATATATTCAAAAAGAATAATATTTACACCTATAATGTTTTGCATAAATTAATTATGTGTGTAAAACGATAACATGTGAGAAAAAAACTTAATATTATAAAATAAAACATGACCAACCCTACTGGAAAATCTAAACACAGTTTTAAAAGCTTATCTAAATCCAAGGATTCATCACACTGCAACATGCATTACAAATTATTTACACTTCCATTAATATTTCACCTCATACTTTACGTGTGAGTAATAAAAATGTTATTAACATACAGCAAAGTGCCACATTTAAATGAAACAAACATAAATTTTATTCAGAATTTATGAAGTGTTTTATTAAACTGAATCCTGTTATGATTACAGATGCCAGAACTGACTGTGACATCCGAAATATATGAGGAGTATGATTATAAAACTAAAATATCACCAAGCACTGAAGGAAGTAAGTATTAAACTTAGCATTTTATTAGCTTTATGAATTAGAACTGAAATCTTAATTAGGGTTCCGTACCAAAATGGTAAAAAGGAACCCTCATGGTCAGTCTGTCTATCACAGCTGGATATCTCAAGAACTACTAATGCTATCAACTTGAAATTTGGAATAGTTTTATATGACGTTTGCCCAATTATTTTACAATTAGGAAAGAAATTAAAATGTAAATATATTTTTTGTAACAGGGACTGAACGGGGTTATTAAAAATTCGAAGTGGGGCTATTAAGGCATGGGAGTATCATATGAAAGAACGCTATTTGCACATTCTCATACAATTTTAATATTTTTAGGCCGCATAGTTTTCGACTTATCGACAAAAAATGTAAAAAAAAATACCGTTCCTCTCCTTATCTCCGAAGTTTGCATAGAAAAAAATCTGAAATTATTTTATGTGATAGAAGTTTATGTAAAGATCAAAGGAAAAATAAAACGATGTCTCTAAATAGCAAACTTTTTCAGAAATCATCAACTTATATTACATTAGTTCCACTATCGGTAAAGAGATGGCGCTGACCTAAAACTGCAATATTCTACACGGCAGTGTTAAAATTCTCTGATGAATAAAGGCATCGCCGATGAAAATTTAAAATGGTACGGAGCCCTCGGTGCGCGAGTCCGACTCGCTCTTGGCGTTTTTTTAATGCTTTTGGAATTTCCTAATGATGTATTGCAGTATTATAATGGTTATTTCTCAGTATTTACATACTCTTTTTACTTACAGATGTCATATCAGAATTCCCATTTCTGTTGCCCAAAAATGGAAGCAGTGCCACTTTTGATGAGGACAATGACTTAGACATAGAGAGGCCACAGAAAGAAGTTATTAAAATAGGTAAGATATCAACTTGCTGCAGTCTACCGTTGAACATAGCCTTTAATATCCTCACTACCAAGACATAACTGCCTTGGGCCTCCACTCTGCGAGAGGGAGAAGGCCGTAAACGAACACGCCCGCCGCGGGCTGTGTGCGGGGATGGACTACACGTCATCCAAGTTTTGGTTCTAGAACATGCTGATTTCCTCCAAAATGTATTTCTTCATAAGAGCAGTGGTGATGAAATAACATCTCACAAATTACGTAATGGGCGTGCCTGTCTGTGTTCAAACCAGTGGCGTAGCTAATCCTAAAGAGGCCCTGTGGCAAAATATGTTGGGGGCCCTTTATACCCGATTATGGTGAAGCTCTAAAGAAGGGTATTGTTTTTAGGGTTCCGTACCTCAAACGGAAAAAACGGAACCCTTATAGGATCACTTCGTTGTCCAACTGTCTGTCTGTCAAGACCCTTTTTCTCAGGAACACGGAGGTATAAAGTTCAAATTAATATCAAATACGTAGGTATACGGTCCCTTGGAGCTCAAAAAAAATCAAGCTTCTAAGCCGACGTTCGCACGAACGTATATTATCGTATATAAGATTTTTTATCGTGCACTGGATTTTCAACGCTCTGCTTAGCGCCGAGAGTTGAAAATCCAATAGTGTGTTATTTCAACGCGCTGGGACGAGAGTGCGTCCCAGCGCGTTGGATTCTCAACGCTCGGCTTAACACCGAGAGTTAAAAATCCAGTGCGCTATAAAATCCCGCAGCGATTTTATTACATCCGTGCGAAGCGTATTTTTTTGTATTGCGTTTACTTAGCCGACGGGCTAAGTAAACGCAATACAAAAAAATACGGCCATTTATGCGACATACATATTTTGATGCTCGCAAATAAATTAAAATCTATAGGGTCCTTACTCCCTTGGGTATTCCCGTTGACCTAGAATCATGAAATTAGGTAAGAAGCAAGTAAAGGAAAAAGTCCGAAAATCGTTATATTTTAGTTAAATCACATTTAAAAAAAATACAAACTTACATTTGCAGTTTGAGAATTGACCGTGACGTATAACGTTGTATGTGAGAACATTTTTTCAACTACAAAGTTAAGTTTGTTCTTGGGGTAAATTCATCCCAACCCCGGAACCCTTCATTGTAGGTAGTTTTTTTTTTTTTCAAATATGGCATTTCATATTTTCATAAGGTATACACAAAGGCGTCTTAACAATAAGAATTTGAGGTTTTGGATAATGTTTTACGAATTTTTGCTTACACACGTGGAGACCCGTGTCGTAATTATCATTGTTTCCCATTTTTTATTTCCAGAGCACAGTTCTAAAACCAAAATCGCACTTGTCGGACTTCAAGTATGGCGGGGCGCGTTTCTCCTTGGCGATTGGCTGATACACCTTGGTTTGAAGGGAGAGCTGACCAATAGGAGCGTGTTAGAGCTTGGCGCTGGTACTGGACTCACCAGCTTTGTGGCTGCTCTATATGCTAAGAAGGTTGTGTGCACAGGTAAAATATTTATTTTTTAAGTGAAAACTTCTTTAGGCGCATTGAGCGATTTTTGGTAGGGGTAAACTTATGGACTTACGTCACCGCGCGCCGTAATACTCGACTATAGAATATAGATTTATTTATTTATTATGGCACTCCAACGACTAGATCACAAAAACATTTACAGAGAGCATATCATATTAATACTTACAAACTACAGCGAACTTGTCACTTAAAGGTGTGCACAGCACTGACATAGTTTGCCTGTTCATAATTAAAATGATAATAAAAAAAAATAGATGGAGCTGATACCAGTTTTATGTTTTCACTTCTGTCGGCAGTCCCCGTGACTGCCTATTTTTGAAGTGAAAACTGAGCGATTTTTGGTAGTTATTTGATAATTTCCCACCAAAACATAGGGGGTAAACTTATGGATTCGCGTAGTGTTGGGCTATATAATATAGATGGCGCTAATACCATTTTTAATTTTTTACTTACTTTTATCTAATAGATTTTCTTTCTTTCAGACATCGATATCGGCGGTATCTTAGAACTAATTAAGTTAAACACCAAATACAATAAGAAACTAGTTAAATCTCAGTTCAAAGTGATGCCGTTAGATTTCACCGACACTGTTTGGAGTCCACCATTGTTGACTGAAATAAAGCAAGCCAGCATTATCATAGCTGCCGATGGTACGTATTAATTATTTATCTATTGAATCGTCACCTAAACCAGTTAGGTGATCTGTGATGAACGAAAAGAAAGTACTAATTCATCACAATATTCACCACACTCTTCTTGTTCACTTTAATTATTTTCCTCAACCCAGCACGATTCCTAGGTCAGGTCAGGTCAAGTCGAAAAATTACATTATTTGTAAAGACCTGGAATTGTAATTGAGTCCGATAAAAAAAACAATTCAATCAAGCACCCTCGCCCATATCAATGGATTTATATACCATCATTCACCTTTCAAAGACCCAAAAACCACATTTATGCAATGCAGTTTTTATGTTGTTCCAGTAATTTACGACGATGACCTCACAGCAGCTTTCGTTTCAACTATACAGAAGATTCTAAACACACAGCCACCAAAAACGCTATACATGGTGTTAGAAAAGCGCTACGTATTTACGATAGAGCACCTCGACTCGGTCGCGCCCTGCTACGAGACATTCCTGACTCTGCTAGACAAAGTCAAGACAGAAAACGCACATTCCACCTGGAACATAGAACAACTACCTCTAGACTTTCCAAAGTATTTCACTTACGATCGCGTCAAAGATCTAGTTATATGGAAAATCTCTTCTACACCAAATTAAATTAAAAGACAATCTAGCACAAATAAATCTTATTTTTGATGGAATACAGTCTTTTATTAAAACACCCTTGATATTATTATAACCTTTATTTTAATTTGGTTTCCCGAATATCACACAATTCAGAGCTACAAAGGTAGCAAACGAATCGATCAGATTTTTTTATAAATAAACATCGGACAAAACGCTGTCATAAATTTCAACATCGTACAAATATTGTGTATAAATATAAAATGTTTTCAATAACTTATTTATATCATATTTTTGTTCGAACTGTCCTAATGATAATAATCTCACTAAAAACGCAATTCTGAAATTAAATCTAAACTTAAAATTATTTCTGTGTGGGCCAAAATTCGTTGTATTTCGTGAGGAAAGTTTTCCTAAGTTCGGAGTTTCTGGCTTGTTGGTCCTTTTCCTTGCTGAGGGTCTCGACGCTCTGACCCACGCACAGGTCGCCCGTGAAGTGGATGATCACCACTTGGGTGTTAAAAGTCACGTTTTTGTCCGGGCTCTGCTTACTGTAGTTTGTTTGAGGAACAAAGTCCATTGGGAAGGGTACTGTCACATTTTCTGTGGACAAACATACCTGTTACTTCTTGTGAAGGTTAGGCTTAGGAGCTACGTCTGAAAAACATTAATATGAAATATGTTGACAACCCTAAATTTCCTCCATGTAAACACGGTTACTTCAGTCAATACTACCCAGCCAAAACATGGCACGATTGGCACGTTAGTTTCAGAAAGTTTACATTTTTTTAGCGCTATCCCTGTCACTCATGCTTCTCTGTACCTTACCATTGTATTCCTCGGCGCCCTGCACGGAGGAGTCCCCGGTGCACTCGGGCCCGCAGCGCCCGTCCTTGAGGATGCCGCGCATGGTTGTTAGCTTACTGATGGCCTTCTCACTGCTCTTGTTGTTCTGTTCGTTCTTGTGCTTGTCTATGTTGCGGAGGAACTTCTTCATCTAGAGAGGTTTTAAGTGTTAGAGGAAAGTGGGAAGAGCAAAGCTTTACTTGCGAGCGTTGCGGTAAGGTTTTCGCGACTACTAGGAACCAATATTTTTAAAACTACACTCTGATAAATGAGGGCTAGTAATTTTATTGTGCGCCAGAAAGTTAGCTCTGGTGTAGTAAGTAGGTACTGGATGTTGGTAGATAGGTATATTACTACGTGACTAGCCATTTGCAAAGCATTCCTGCAGTGCAGGGCCAAAGCGTCTTCTTATAAATGGAATCACTACCTACCTACTTTTGCTCACTGAAGAACACTCACAGCTAAAATAAATTGATATGACTTAGGCAGGTACCTACCGTCTTTGATATTTTCTTCGGCGGGTCGGGATAAGACATTTTCGGTTCTCCTGGGTTGCTGCCGACCACGTGCAATGTATTTTTTGGGATATCGAAGTCAGAATACACTGAAGGTTGGCCGTCGACGGGTTCCTTCTGTCGCGAGCCTGTCGAGGACTTGCTGTTCGTCGGCATATAAGCAGACTTCTCCGCGTTTTCCGATTGACATTTTTGTATGGCTGCTTTATTCTTGTTTTTTTTATTCCTCTGAATCGGCGTATCATCTTCGTTCGACAGGCTTTCTTCTGACGTCGAAGGGAACACTTCGTTAAGGCTCAGAACTTCCAAGTTGCACTCTTCGAGGCTCGAGGGGTTGTTCGCGTCGGCCACTTGACACAGCTGGTCAGTTGAGTGTATACTTATGAACGACTTTTGTCCAGTGCACGAGGCACCGTCCTCGCTCGAGGCAGATGGTTTCTTTGAAACAGTCACTACAATGGAAATTGGGATGTTCAGAGGTTCAGAAATATTTCACAATTGGACGCAGTTTAAACGGAAGTTATCGAGCGAAGACGTAGGCCAGATGCGAGGCCTTTGTGATATACTAGTATCTAAATCAATGTCGAGGCAGAATGGAGCGAGCCGGTTGTACACTTTTGCTTTTCTCGTATTAGCATCGCATCTGTCACGTTTCCGTCCAAAGCTTGTTCTGCATAAATAGCGTTGAAGACATACATACCAGCGTACGTGCAGCTATCGGTGGGGTTAACACTTATAACATGTCCTACAAAATAAACATTACAGTCAATATTCTGACATTTATATGCACACACACAAGACTCGGAAACTCGTCCACATGATGCTTACCTTCCTCCTCATGTCCGTCGGTTGTCTGAATGTCTGTTCTACTTTTATCAGATGATAATTTGTGTGCATTCCTCGAATGTGACATATTTAACAACAAATTTCAGTTTGTGAACTTTGTCAAATGGCTTTCCATTTTCTCTTTATTTGGTTACCCTTGACAGTTCTAATTTTAATATTTTTTTCAGCCGTGTGTTAGGTTTGCGGATAACAACCTCTTTTTTGTGAACTTTTTAAAACTTTCTTTTGAATAGAGGTTGAATTTTCGATAGGGAATTCATGTTTTTCCTCATAGAGCTATATAGAGGAGACAATAAAACAAGTATTTGAAAATAATTGTTATATTTCATTTCATACTAAGTACATTTTACTGAACATATACTCAAAATGGAACAATATAAAAATAACAAAAGTGTCATTAGAATCAGCATTGCAAATTGGAATTATGATAACATAACTAAAATATGTAAAAATATTGAGAGTCTATTGTATATAATTATTACTATAGAAGTAACAGTCTAGCACAGAAATATGATTAATATTATGAGTTCATAAAACACGGACATATTAAATTGATTTCACTTAAAGATACTTGTGAACACTTTGATGATATATATACCTAAGATCGTTTGTGTGAGAAACACGTCAGAAGTCGATTGAGATAAAGAGTAAGGCAGTGCAACCCTGCAGTCTTTTGTAGAAATTCATGTCAAAACAAACATTTCACACAATTCATTTGCTAACTTCATTATTTGAACACCAATTTTAATTTTATCCTAATTAAATAATTAAGCTAGTCACTTCCAAAAAAATATTGTGATTTTGTATTGATTGATCAGTCAGTGATTATCCAGTTAGGCTAACGTAGAATTGTGTCTGTTAGTATGTAAATTAGATCTAAAGCCTATTTTGAAGACGAAGGCACTTCTTCAAATTAGAATCAGCTTGTAAATGATTTTTGGTCTAGAATTAGTCGATTGTTTTTTTTAGGAACGGGATGAACTGAAAATTATAACGTTTTCTCAAATTACGAATTAGTAGCATTAGGTACATATTATTCTAAGTCAAAATGCGATTGACTATAATATTTATCTAGATAATGTTATAAGAACTAAAATACTGTGGCAAGGTTCTCATAGCGTGCTTTCAGTCTAAGAAAAAGTTTCTAACATAACTGTCGTAGTGCGAGAGTACAGTGCTACGTCACTGAGAGAATGCGACGTGCAATCAGTGCGCCGGCGCAGGGCACGGCGTGACCTCGTGAGATCAAACATCAGAACAACAGAAGTATCATACGTCATAATTTAGTAACTTAACTATTGTCATCCATTTCATGGACATCAACTTACCAACTAAAACACCATAACTGGGCAGTAACGAAATCCTAATCACCTAATCACAAGAGATTATTTTTAATTAAAATGACGGTTTTCACTTGATATGGCGTCAACGTCAAAGTTACAATTAGTGAATTAGGGAAATTAATTGTTGAGAAAATTGACTACTAACTTAAATTGTCCGTAGATCTTAGATAGAGTAAGTATAGCAATAGCCAAGTCACTAAATAATAATAACAATGACACACTTATTAGACCCAGTATTATGAGTAAACGAGACAGAAGTATATTTTCTCTATCTCTTTCGAGTATACAATTTTATTGTTTGATCCCAGTTGTTAGCTAACTGGAGCCCAACAAAACGGCTGTCACGGTACGATTTGTTTAGAAACTATTACCCGACTACATTAGATAGATAGTTTATAAGTGACTGTCAAAGACTATCGTTATCTCTTAAGAGCGTTTATTCTGAAAGTTGGCAACGTCGCAAATAGATGTCAAATTTTTCACTGTTTTGATTAATTTGGCAATATCACTGTATGGAAATAAGAAATTTGGCTAACTAGCGAACTAGAATATTAATAATGAATTGCAATTTTAACATTGAATTTGATGTATGTTTTAGGTGTAAAAAAGGCATTTGGAAAGTTTCCAAATACTTTTTTTGCATCTACAACTAAATATTCGGTGTTACGATATTAATTATTGCATTTCAATATCAATATTTTAGTTCACTAGTTAACCCAAATTTCTTAATTTCATACAATAATATTGCCAAATTAATCAAAACAGGTAAATATTTGACAGCTATTTGCGACGTTGCCAACTTTTAGGATAAGCGCTCTTAAGGTGTACGCTGATAGTCGGTCAGTCTCTATCTACGCTATAACACGGCAAATTAACGTAGATGTCAATTTGCTTAACAATTAATTACCCTGACTGTACATAAAACGTGAATGACAAAAATAATGTTCTACAATTCGTATCTACTGACACAGCCGCGCCGGATTCCCAAATGATGAAAAATAACGGTGGTTGTACTTGTGGCGAGCCTCGAGCGTAGAAACAGTCCATAGCTAAGGACTGAGTGTTCGCTATACGGAGCTTTTTCTCTCGGATATGGAGGATCGCTTGCGGCTCTGGATGCTGCCCGACGACATCTTGCGCTTGGTGTCTGAGTGGCCGTGGGAGGGCCCGGGACTTCCCGCCTTGAAAGAAAGAAATTATGTTCATTTAACTAACTCAGACATGGCAACATTATGATTATTCAAAATTGAATAAATACACGGGAAAATTAAAATTAACCGGCGAAAGTTCACTAACGTGATGGCTATCGATATTTAAAGGCAATAAAAGAATTAAAATACAGGGTGGCAGGGATATCGACGCGAAAACTGTTACCATGGCAACGCAACGTCAACGCAAGGGGGTTCAGAATCATGTACTGAACAGTACATGATTCTGAATGCCCCTGCGATAAAAAAAATTACGTCGGTTTTTTTTATAATCTGCTGTTTCATAGAAAAGTGCAATACCTACGCGGTAAAAAAAATTCTCATGCTTGTAGTACTGTACTATAATAGCGCGGTTGTATGAAGCTTGAAGTTTGAATTGAGAAAATCTTCTTTTGTTTTATCGTGTTTAGATATCGAAATTAGAAAACCAGCACGTCTGTGAATTTTACACAACGGTTAAACTGCGGTCGACGAACCCATAAAAAAAAAACAAATTATTTTTTTTTGTTTTATCATGTAAACATATCGATTACCCAGCAAGTCTGTGGAGTTTTGTTAGCTAATTTAATGTGACCCTGTATATTTACCTTGCTGAAGTTGTTGTTGCTGGCCATGCGGTTCGCATTAGTGAGGTTGCACGTCTTGCGTCTCACGGAGGGCGAGGCCTCCACGCTGAGCTTGGCGCCGGGCGGCGGCTTGGTCTCCGGCGGCTGCTGGTACTTGCCCACAGCATGCCAATGCTCCCGCGCAGCCCTCAAAGACTCACGCATCTTTTCTTTGGCTTCAGTACTATCCGCTAACATTTGGTTCAACATCTGTACCGTCTGATATAACGCCACAGGACTCAACAGCCCAAAATCGTGCAGCGAACTCATGTGTAAAACAAAATTCCTGTACAAATTCTTCTCTAGTAACTCCTTTCCTCGCATTTGCAAGAACATTTGACAGGCGATGGGTATCTGACAGTCGCCTACATAGTTGTACTTCATTACGTGGAGGTTCCACATCTTCATTAGTTCCTTCTCGCCTTCGTTTACGTCTGTGAATTCGTCTATCATCATCATCGTCTTCTGTTGCAGCCATAACGGGTCCGTCTCGCTCTCAGAGTCGATGTCCAGCTCCTTCGGGTATACGGGTAAGCAGGTGATTGTGTGGTGGTACAGTCTGGAAGGAGAATTGTCAAGTAAATGCAGAGGAAATTACGTGATATCCTACTTTTTCAATCATCATCTAGCAGTTAACGAGCTGAATATGTCATACGACGGATAATGGGTGCGGGAGAGAAGGCTTTGCGGTCATCTATTTGCGAATATAAACAGTAGCATGTACATATTTTTTACGTATTTTCTTTATATACTTGGATGGCTATTGCAAAGGCATTTATTAAAAACTTTATGCACAAATAAAAATAACCGTACAGAGGCGGGCCTTCGCGCAAATTCTTTCAAACTTCAAAACAACACCAACCTGTTATGTCCAGTGAGATACGGTCTTTGAGCATCAACAATATCAGCATCATCCAGTTCCAAGAACTCGGCGAGACTATGTCTGGTGGGTCGACGGCGGGGCCGCGCGCGCCACACGAGCACGTGCGTGAGCGACGTGCGCCGCGTGGGCCCCGCGCGCGGGCCTCCGGCCGCGGCCCCTCCGGCCCGGCCCTGCGCTGCGATCAGGTCATGTGGCGACCCCGTGTAGGAACCGTCGTATAGCTCGTTTATTGATACGTCGATGCGTGCGCCGCCGGGGATTGGCTGAAAGATGAAGGATGGTTCGATTTTTGGCTTTGGGTAAACCTAGAGAGCTTACAGTAGACTAGAGATAAGACTGGATTTTTTTAAGCTTGACCTTTTAGTATGTTAACTGTTAGAGCAACAGAAAGATGTTTGTTCGAATAATCATGTTCGATTAGCCGAAGAATGCTCGAAAAATAAAAGCACTGATTGTTTAGTGTGCAGTTGCAGGTGTACGGTCGGCTAGCTCGCCGTCCGATAAGGACCAGGCCCGGGTCGACGGCGCGTTGTGTTCCACGCGCGCCTCAAAGAGATGTCAGCAGAATTGACGGGGTCCGTTAGGGCCAATGCCTGCCGAATAAGGGCCGAAAGTGACATCGTGGCCCCCGGCAACAGGGCAACCGAAGGAACACGGGTGGGTTTTAGTCAGTAAGAGTCTGACACGTCCTCCCGCTCCAACCAGAGCGGAAGAAGTTATTTGATAATTTTCCACCCAAAAAAAAAAAACAAAAAAAGTGTACGGTCGGCTGTAACGACCAACATAATGTATCCTATCGAATTATTAGAATTTAGGAATATCGTATAGGTACTTTTACAATACTTGTAAATATGTGAGCACCATGTTTCCATCACATAATAATTAATTTTTCTGGTCATTGCTTCATTTTTAATTATTTTTACCTATTCTGGTATAGTAATCTTATCTTAGTATCTTATCGTATCTTATTGGGTTTTTCTATCTGAAATTTCTCAGTAGCAGCTCGGAGTCTGGATTTGTGCCCGGTTGATGGCAATAGGCTCGCCCCCTATTACATGGGACTTAAACATAACTGGCGAAATGTGGGTGTACCTGCTACAGGGACACCTCTGCCCAACCCTTCGGGGAAACAAGGCGTGATGTTATGTTATGTTATGTAATCTTATTCCAAGTGCATCGTCTTCACATATAATTATATAATTAATGTATACAAAATATTTTAAAACAGTAATGGTGGAGTTTCTTGCCCATTCTTCTCCATACAAAAACTACCTTTTGGAAGGGGCGACTAGAATCAATTCTATATTTTGTAAATTTTGACGTTCAGAAGTGCCTTATATGTGCCTAATTGAAATAAATTATTTGACTTTGACTTAATACTAAAAAAAATTTAAATTATAATAATAAAATTTTAAAACCTAAAAAAAAAGAAATTTAAAGAAATAGGTAAATATCTTTTTCAGGTTTTGTGCCGCCGCACCGCACGAAATCACTGATTTTGATCAATTTTGTTCATTAGTTGTAAGAAAGGGGACCAGAATTTAAACAAAATTATTTGTGATTTGAAAAGTCTAATTATTTATCTTGTACATAGGGGAAAGGGATTTTTCAAATAAATTAAGGATTCGTGGAAAATCAATAAAATTCGCAACAAGTTTTCAAAAAAAAAAATGCGAGAATGACGTTTGATCGTTTCGTTAGCTGCTTTTGATTTTGAAAATTAAAAAATATTATCAACATCATTATATGGTCTACTTGTACATAGGGGAACCACTTTTTTCAACTTTCATACAAAATATATCAGATTTTTTTTTTCAAATAACGTAACTTTCTCAAAACTTCAAGTCAAATAAATATTTTTTCCTAATACGTAGAAACACTTTTACATATAAACGATCGCGGAAAACCTATTCCGTCAGAAGCGAACGGGCCTTCCCAGCGTGAGGACGTATCACTTTGCGTCGCAGCACGCACACACGCACGCACGTGTCCGATGTTAATATATTCCAGAAATTGTACGTCGACTACCACATTTTGATCCGCATTTTATTTTAAAGTACTTTGCTTGTTTTTGAAGAACATTAAAATTTTGCATGCCTGGCAATAAATAAAATACCGGAGTTTTGAGTTATTTTTGGTAGGGGAAAAGTTATGGGTTCGCGTCACCGAAATGCCCGCGCCAATATGCTGTTGTAGCAATAAGTGAAGTATTTTTGGAACGAAGTTCTTTAACGCTACTGAAGACTACTTTAAGTCAAAATAAAGATCCAAGATGGCGGCTGCGAACATTTAAAAATGTTTTGTCATGAGTGTCGTTTTCATAGTTTTCGAGGATGCTAAAGCTGATAGTGAGGTCAAAATATAAATCCAAGATGGCAGTTGTGACAATTTTCAAATTTTTCGTCATGGGTGTCTTTTTCATATTTTTTCAGGATTCTAAAGCAGATTTTGATGTCAAAACGTAAATCTAAGATGGCGGCTGCAAAAATTTTCACATTTCTTCATAACATCACGCCATCAATTTCAAAGTGTTAGGTCCTTTGAAATTGATGGCGTGATGTTATGAAGAAATCTCATTTCCGCAACTTTTTTGCGCAAGTGTCTTTCGCGGAAATGTCTTTCGCGCAAGTGTCTCAGATCCCTTTATGGATATTGGTGCCAATTCTCTTGTCACAAATGCCTCTAAACTAGACTAAAATCACCAAAATTTCGTTTATTCCTGTCAAACGATGATTTCCCATCGTGAAATATTTATAGAATATATTTTATTTTGACAGCACTAAGATGGCAATATGGTGCCGATTCTCTTATATACCGAACTAAACTATCACTAAAATTCCTTACTTTTGGCTATAAAAAATTTAAAGTTATTCTGCAACAAAAATTCTCTACATTTAAATATATTTTGACATACTAAAATTATATTTGACAATCGCGAGTCCACGTGGTACTTGTTTGCCCTACCCCGTGAATTTTTTTAGAGCTGGAGGCGCACAGCGGGCAGCCTCGACGTTTTATATGGAATTTTTCACTTTTTGCAAGGAAAATAAGAAAAAACTGCCTCGTTGGTCTAGTGGTCGTTAGCGCTACTGCTGAGCATGAGGTCCTGGGTTCGATTCCCGGGTCGGGCAAAGTGTTATTGGGTTTTTCTATCTGGAATTTCTCAGTAGCAGCCCGGAGTCTGGATTTGTGCCCGGTTGATGGCAATAGGCTCGCCCCCTATTACATGGGACTTAAACATAACTGGCGAAATGTGGGTGTACCTGCTACAGGTACACCTCTGCCCAACCCTTCGGGGAAACAAGGCGTGATGTTATGTTATGTTATGTAATAAGAAAAAATATTACCTACATGTGGAGTGTCAGGGGTTTAAGCATTTTATTAATGGGGTCGAAATTGTCATTATTTTTGCGATTGGACGCACCATTTTCGAGATATATGCAAAAGAAAAAAAAAGATACAGTACTATTTTTTGCACCTGAAGCGAGGTGTTGGTGTGAATTTTAGTTCAAGACGACTAACTTTATTCCGCACCTTTTTAATCACGATTAAAAATAGTCAGATTTAGTTAGACAATGGTGCAGATTCTCTTGTCACAAATGCCTCTAAACTAGACTAAAAATCACCAAAATTTAGTTTATTCCTGTCAAACGACGATTTCCCATTCTAAAATAGACTAAAGTGACACAACTTTACTATATTTTAATTTGACAGCACTAAGATGGTACTGAGATATTAATTTAGTGAAAATGGCAATTTTGCTATTTTGAATTGACGTTTTTTACCTAAAATTTAGATTTTAACTAAATCTGACTATTTTTAATCGCGACTAAAACGTGAGGAATAAAATTGGTTGTCATGAACTTTAAATTCACACCAACACTTCGACCAGATGCAAAAACAGTACTGAAACTTTTTTTTTTCTTTTGCTTATATCTCGAAAACGGTGCCGCAAAAATAATGAAAATTTCGAATCCCTTTACAAAACCCTTAACTCTACATGTAGGTAATAATTTTTCATGTTTTCCATGCAAAAAGTAAAAAATTCCATATAAAACAGCATTTTTATGTTGATTGTTATAAATATACTAAACGAATGTACACAAACATTCAAGATTTTTTTTTTATGCGTACCTACGTAACTTAACAAAATACCATCTATAGGATCAAAACTGTTTAAGCGATCACTACGCTCGATGTTTAGGCGTGTGTGCGTGAACGGTGCACACAAACATAGCATCGCAATAATTTACCTAAACTCTGTCGAGTGAATTAAAGCACGGAGCCTTTAGCTTCTGCCCGCGACTTCGTCCGCGTGAAATTTCTTGTTCCTTCGCAACGCTCGCCAGCGCTTTTAATTCGTTTTTAACCGACTTGAAAAAGGAGGAGGTTCTCAATTCGACCGTATATATTTTTTCGCTAAGCGTTCTTTCTAACTTTTTTACTTTTGCTCGGCTTCTAAGGGTCATAGCGTGATGATAATCAAGAAACTATTTAGTTGGATAAGGAATAATATCATGATACGAATAACACCATCTTTCGATTCTACCTGTGTTTTGATTGACTAATTCGAACACAAAACGGTTATTGTGACTTAACTATATTAGTTAAGCCTCGCGAGCTTTTTTGTGGGTAATGATGTACATTATTTTATATTTCAAAAAACTTTTTACAAAAAAAAAGTTTTTATTTTAAAATTTTTAGTTATGGTACCTACCCCACACACATTCGAATACCACTACCTTTTTTTTTTTTTTTTGGGTGGGAAATTATCAAATAACTTCTCCCGCTCTGGGTGGAGCGGGAGGGCGTGTCAGACTCTTACTGACTAAAACCCGCCCGTGTTCCTTCGGTTGCCCTGTTGCCGGGGGCCACGATGTCCCTATCGGTTTTCTTCGAACCCCCGGCAGGCATTGGCCCTAACGGACCCCGTCAATTCTGCTGACATCTCTTTGAGGCGCGCGTGGAACACAACGCGCCGTCGACCCGGGCTTGGTCCTTATCGGACGGCGAGCTACCCATTGCTCACCGTCCGCAAGCCCGCGCCTACGGTGGCCGGAAATCGGCTCGCGATTCCCGCCCCGGGCGTCTCCTCCTGCGGTGGTTAGGGGCGTGAGGGCGCGAAATTTGCCTCTCCCTCACGCGTTCCGCCTCCTCCTTCGCGAGCATTACCGCTTCGCAGAAGGAGGTGACGGCCTGCCATTTCCTCTCGCTCCGTACCATGGCCTGAACCAGGGCCGGACGCGAGAGATCACCGCCGCCGATCGCCTCCACGAGGACACGGCGTTGCTCCGCCCAAGCCGGGCAGACCTCCACCGTATGCTCCACCGTGTCCTCAGGCCGATCCACACAATGGTGACACCCGGGTGTTTCCTCCCGCCTTATCCTGAACAGGTACCTCCCGAAGCACCCGTGTCCGGTGAGGACCTGCGTCAGGCGGAAGGTGAGAACGCCGTGACGCCTCTCAAGCCACTCCTCAAAGAGGGGTCTTATCGCCGCAATTGTGGCGTGCCCAGCGCGGGGTTGCGACAATCGCACTCTCCATGACGCCATGAGATCCCGGAATACCACTACCTGCTATGTAAATAACAGTGACAAGAAGTTATCATATCATCTACATACTAAGTGGGAAAAAATACGTATAATTGAAGCTAACTCAAAAACTACCCAAGCAAAGTTAATAAAATTTATATGGGACCACCTCCGAAGTATGATCTACCAAACAAAAAAAGAATCATCAAAATCTATTCATAATTGGCGGAGTAATCGCGTAACAAACAGACAAAAAAAAAAAAAAAAACATACAGACGAATTGAGAACCTCCTCCTTTTGGAAGTCGGTTAAAAATAGTTTTCGCAGCGCACGCTAAATAATGACTTTTATATGCAAATTTTTTATACCTTGGGTTACATTATTGCCATTTTCGCAAGGCTCTTCATTAAAAAATATATATATATACACCCATGTTTAACGTGACCATACGTCCCGTTTTAAACGGGACCGTCCCTTTTTTCGGCTCTTCATCCCGGTGTCCCCAAGAAAAACCTGGGGACGCAAAATTGTCCCGTTTTCAGGAACTGTCGTTGGGTGTTCAAACACTTTCACACCTTAACCATGAAAACTTTTATATTTTAATTGAATACATTTTATGTCAGCCCGGCCATGCACAAATTCACCAATAGTCTTTTCTTTAATGAATAAATTGTGGACATCTGAAAAAACCCAGTTACAGACTTCGGTCCTTATGGCGATGTTGAACTAAGGTGAATATTAAAAAAACCGTACCAAGAATTTTATTCTTACTTAAAATCATCATCAGCTGTATTAGAACACCTTTGTTCAGCTGACAAATATAAAAATGACTGACAATTTATCTTGCTTTACTTTTTGTACTAAGTTGTTTCGTTTTCTTTTAATCTGTTTTTTTTTTTCATTGAGAACTTAGTTAGGCTCGTATTCTCAAAATTGCGTTACCTTTATGAATCGACCCTACTAATTGAGATAAATAAACCGATGTCCCGTTTTGAGTAAAAAATAAGTGGTCACGTTACCCATGTTACTCACTGGTAATGTATCTATAGGTGATTTTTTTTTTATCGGATAAATTATTTTTGAGTTTATCCATTACAAACAAACAAACTTACAAAAAATCAAATATTTTCTGTTTATAATATTAGTTTAGATAGACAAAATATTTTAAAATATTGACGCCCGTAAATATAATAACAATACTTACGAAATACGTAAAGTTGAACCGCGAGTGGCACAACTTGAGGTGTTTGAGCAAGGAGTACAGGGTGCCACAGTCTAGAGAACACCACGGACAGTGCAGGTCGTCGCATGCCTCCGTCTGTTGCCGCGAGTTGTTGTTGTACAGGAACTGGTATATTATCTGTTGGCGCTTCGACTCTCCGTCGTGGCCATCCGATTTTGATTTGTCTCCTGAAATGAGGAATATGTGAGTACTATGGATTTATGAGTAAGTTTTAACAATGAATCAACGAAGCGGATAGACGATTTAGCACATTACAAACATTAATCAAACAAGTATTGTTACTAACATAATATGGAAATAACTACGTGAAAAATACATGCTAAGATACAGGTGCAAAATGAAAAAGTGAAAGCTTTGATTGGGGTGAAACGTAACTCGCGAGAAAATAAGAAAGCAACTCAATGATACTCATAAACAAGTATGTAAACTACTGATTTAAATAAACGAAGCCAATACTGATTTCAGGGCAAGATCACTACAATCTATACTAATAATAAAGCTGAAGAATTTGTTTTTTTTTTTTTTTTGTTTGAACGCGTTAATCTCTGGAACTGCCAATCGGATTTGAAAAATACTTTTTGCATTTTATAGCCCAATTCTTGAGGAAGGCTAAAGGCTATTTGACATCACACTAGAAGCCGAGCAAACAGAAAATATTTAATATTTTTCACTTTTTTGGTTGTGGTACCCCACACAAATTCGAATACCACTACCTGCTATGTAAATAACAGTCACAGGAACTTATCATATCATCCACATACTAAGTGCGAAAAAATACGTATTATTGAAGCTAACTCAAAAACTATCCAAGCAAAGTTAATACAATTTATATGGGACCACCTCGAAAGCATACCTTTTCAAACAAAAAATAATTTTTAAAATCGGTCCACAATTGACGGAGAAATCGGTGGACACAAATAAAAACACGCTACGAACATTTAACCTCTTTTTTGGAAGTCGATTAAAAAGACAAACAACGCCAAGCGTAAACGAATAAATATCGCGGCCAGGCGATGCAATATGCGACGGGGTGGTTCGGGGAAACAAGAAATTTCACGCGGACGAAGCTAGTAAATAATACAAGCCATTTTAAAGAAAATGTGTACAGCATTTTTTTTTTCATAGTTGCAATGTAATAATTTACTTTAGTATGTGAGAATTTGTTTCCAGGGTCTTCCCAAGATGTTGTTAGGGCGAAGGATGAAAGATGTACTAAGTGTCACAATACAATACCATTTTTAACATCATTATTACTAGATTTTGAAGTGCTCTGTCTGTCCTTGCTGGAGCTTGAATCCTTCTTTCCATTCTCCATTTGTTGGTACAGCTTGGGTCTGTCCACCAGCCCATTGGTAGGTTCCTGGCTCCAACTCAGCTTTAGTTTGAGGAGGGGCCTCACTTTGAATATGTCAAATGGGTTCCCTTCAGTTTGGAGATCATTTTCCTGGTTAAAATTAAGTGAGAGTCAGGTGAATTATAAGTTTTTGGAGTATATCTAAGCCTAGTATGCACCAGGGATGTTACGGAAGTCGTTTTACCGGAACCGGAGGTTTTATTTTTGAATGATTGGAATCGGAACCGGAACCGGAACTGAGTCGAAGGTGGAAGTAGAAGAAAGATGTGTTATGGGAAGGCTTAATGAAACAACTGAAATATAATTCAGTTTCTTTAGTCAGTCAAACATTAGCGATAACATCCACAAACAAAACGATCAACTGAGACGCGCGAGCGTGTATTAAATAAACAAACATTATCCTGGTGACGATTTAAAACTTGTTTGTACGCGCTCTAGTCACGTACATCGCTGCGTTTCGAACTTCGGTAACAACTCCCGATTCAAAATTATCGGAACCGGAATCGGGAGGTGTAAAATTAATCGGAAGTTCCGACCTTTCGGAATCGGAACCGAAGCTAACATAAGCCGTCAGGCCCTTCAACTGTCATTAACGAGACACAATAGAATTTTAATTGTTATCCGCCTTAATAAGGCGTCGTAACAGATGATGAGTTCACTATTAAGAGACATGGCTAGTAAATGGATGACCAACACTTTCAAAAACAAGAGTAAAGTTGGTCAATGTCTTTGGTCATATTTTATAAATAATGCATACTAAGCTTTAAAGTTTACTTTGCCACACTGAGGCAAATCTCGCCTGGGCCACGGATGCGACTGGACGCGTTGTTCGAGAACTGACGCGACTATTTGCGCCAGTTCAAACACTTTCATATAAGTTAGTAGCAAAACAGGCGTGAGCGAATTTCGTCTCGCATCCACGGCGGAATTCGTCTCAGTTTAGCCAGAGCTTTGGTCGTGACAAAATGCTGTGACTTACATTAGGTATAGTTTCCCACTGCGCCATAAGTGCCTTGTGCGGCGACCGGGCGATAGTACCGCTCCTGCCACCAGGTGTCGCGTCGTGCAGCACCAGATCATACTCCCCATTAGTGAGGAGACACCGATTATGTTTGTCATACACTATTAACTCACTTCCGTAGAACTTAGTCCATTTCCCATCACTAGATGAGTTGAGATCTGATGATGATTTCAGTCGTTTTGTCACTGGTTCTAGAATAGAATATAGATCGTTTGCTGGTTTGCAATTGAACATGTTTGGCATATTATACATACAGGGACATCGCCGCGAAAACTGTTACCATAGATTCAGTACATGATTCTGAAACACCCTTTTTTTTTTTTTTTTTTTTTTTTTGGGTGGGAAATTATCAAATAACTTCTCCCGCTCTGGGTGGAGCGGGAGGGCGTGTCAGACTCTTACTGACTAAAACCCACCCGTGTTCCTTCCTATGCCATGTTGCCGGGGGCCACGATTTCCCTATCGGTTTTCTTCGAACCCCCGGCATTGGCATTGGCCCTAGCGGACCCCGTCAATTCTGCTGACATCTCTTTGAGGCGCGCGTGGAACACAACGCGCCGTCGACCCGGGCTTGGTCCTTATCGGACGGCGAGCTACCCATTGCTCACCGTCCGCAAGCCCGCGCCTACGGTGGCCGGAAATCTTCCTGCATTCTGAAACACCCTGCATTGATATATTTCGTCGGTAATTTTTTTTTTAATCTGCTGTTTCATAGAAAAGTGCAATACCCACGCAGTTAAAATGTAGAGAACAGCAGATTCTTTTTTAAAAAACTGACGAAAAATTTCAACACAGGGGTGTTCAGAATCATGTACTGAATCCATGGTAACAGTTTTCGCGTCGATGTCCCTGCCAACCTGTATAAACATGCGGACTATGTACCATTCAACAAAATAATGTATTGACATGCTGACTATGCCAAATTTACAAGGAAATGGATGGGAGAAACATTCAGGACCAAAACCAATAAAAGATAACAAAAAAAACAAAACAAAACACAAAAAGCATTACCATCACAGTCACCATTTGTAATTTCACTAGAACTAGCCGCACCATTAGACGTACTGGACCCTGAAGCCCTGGTGACCGTTACTCGTAACATGAGCATGTAGGACTTTACGTTGGGGCCCTGTGACGGGCTGAATGTTTCGCTGGAGATGCTGACTGCGGAGGCCATGGCTGGTGGCTCCGACGTTGACGGGTTCAGTGGTACAGAGCAACTGCCAACCTGAAGATTTTATAGGTTATAAGAAGGTGAAACAGACTAAGGTTTCATGGCTATAACATTGTTGTTCATTATCATTGACTGTGTAAAAGTGTTTTATTTTTATAATTTATTACTGAAAAATGTAGTTTCTTCACCATATTTTCTTAAGTAGCCTTTAGAAAATGTATGTCCTAACATGTCTGTATGTTTTAATGTATGTTAAAACATAGCCCTATTTATATGAAGTATAAATAGATTACTATAAAAGTTCCAATTCAGCTAGTGCAGATATATTGAAAACTCCAAGGTGTACACTATCAAATCCTGAGTTTAAGCACCACATATAATTATTATAATAATTATAGGGTACAAATGGTTGTAGGATCCTCCATTTAAGAAGGTGGAACACCACACCAAAGTCTCCAGCAATATTACTAAGGCTAAAAGTATAATTTTGCATTTATATAGGTAGTGATATCTCATGCATTCATATGCAAATATAGATACTCTTTTCCTTATACTTACGCTATTACTGTAATGTTGACAACAGTACAACATAATTAGAATTATGCAGCAAACAATATAAGTGCCAGTGCCAGAGGTTAATATGATGTAATTTTATCAGTGTACCAGTAGCCTCAAGTGAAGGATAATAATGATTACAATACTGTCTTTGTCATTAATTTCTTGCTATTTGGCAAAACAACAAGGAAATTAACTGAGATAATTATATCTAGATAAGTTTTGAAAGGAAATAAATAAACTCAACCACATGTTTTACACACTCATGTTATCTTAGCTTGCCATAATTAAATACTAAAGCAGCAGCACAGAGGCTTTATTTTGACTAAGAAAAGGTATATATACAGCAAATGTATACTCACAGAAACTTCTACCATAGCAGACGAACTTTCTTTCCTCTTTTTATGGCATATCTTAAGCAGCAATGTTTCTACTTTGACCTGGTAGTCTCTGGGGTCATCCAGGCTTTTGTCATAGAAACCCAGAAAGGTCAGTGTCATGTAACCTCCCAAACTATTTGGTTGTAGCTCTGTACTCTTCTTCTCTTCTATTTTGTCTTTTAAACTGTCCACCTTAAAGCCTATACGGCTTTTGTTACTTCGCGACATCCTTCTTTTCATATACGACAGTGTTCTATTTAGGAATATTGGCTAAAAAAGAGAATGGTTCCAATAGTATGTTTTTATAACACAAGTTCACTATTTTTGTGTCATTATACATACCGAAAGCATATTACGAGTCCGTAGAAATCTGTATATTTGAGTGGGTTCTGCAAAATGTTTATGAATAAAAATTATTACAAAATTATTCACAGGAAACGCTTGCATACATAGCATCGGATTTCTAACTTACTTTCAAATGCTTGTAAAAACAACTCATGGTCCGCTTGTAAGTGATCAATTTTGGAGTTTTTATGAGCTTCATTGTCTTTATCTCGCTTCTTGGGAGGCATTTTTGGGGTTTTTATCTAAACTATTAGGTGTAGGTGAAACCGCCAAGTTCATCGGTTCGTTGACTTGACAGCGTCAGGTTATAGGGTTACAACCTCAAAGAAATTTACTCTAAGATATGGTAATCCAATAAAAAAAATGCCATACCTAGAAAATGTCTGAATCGCGATAATGATATTTTGAAATCTCTTTCATATTAGTAATAATTATTTACTTCAAAACCGTTCCTTTTTAACTTTAACAAGGAAGTTCGGAATAGGTATGAGACAATATTTAATAAGTATTTTAGATGTGAATTGCCATTTAGTTATTTCCACTTTTTGTTACATTTGATTATGACCATGACTTTAGCAGAAAAAATAATTACTATTGTATTTAACACATCGAAGCTGAATGAATTTGTTGATTTACTTTCACTGAAATTCGGGGAAAATAAAATTAAGATTATGCTAACACTAAGTTATAGACAAAAGCATTTTGTTTTACACGCCGCGAAACGCGAATCATTTAGACTATGGTGCCTGGCATTCACACGGTTTGTTACAGATTAGTATTACGAGAATATCACTACTGTATGATAATAAATAATTGTAGTCTGTGGTATGATCTTTCGTTCGAAACTAGACTATTGAGAATTTGCAATTGTTTGTGATTTCTGGACGGTGAATCTAATTTCATGATGACGTTTATTTATTTACTATTGTGAATGCTCATAAAAAAGCCAAAACCATCCGTTATTACTCTTATTAATTATTTGAATATGTTTTTAAATCTAAGTATTATACAATGCGTAAATTTAACAATGGAAACAGAGTGATAAAGAAGCGACTACGAACTGTACAAAGGCAAGCCATCGAAAGGGGCTTAAATGGGGTGCTATTGAAGCAATACGATTTTATTTGTAATTACAATGAAGAAGTCGAAACTAAGAGGACCAATAAGAAGCTCATTGCCGGGATTTTATCGGCTTTCATAATATTAGTGCTAAGCGTTAGCTTTGTGAATAGCATTTTAAGCGCAAGATGTCTATTACCTAGTAATTACTTAGTGTGGGAGGCGACGCGGCCACTCGCCGATTGTAGCTATTGTGAGAATGTTACGAAACCAATTATATTGTGGAACGTCACGCGACAGGAATTTGCTGTAAGAAGTTTCGCTATAAATATAGAGCCAACTTTTTGGTAAAGGTTTCAGTAGTAAAACCATTTTACTTTTTCAGAGTTATGCTTACACACCAAAGCCTATAATAGTTAAGCATGCAATAAAACACTGGAGAGCAACCAAAGAGTTTAGTTTTAATATGTTTAAAAGGCTGTATGAACAAACTGCAGGCAGCTATGAGAGCCTGGAAGAAGGCTGTCAGTTCCTTAATTTTAAGACAGATTTGTTTAGTCTGAGGGAGGTGTTCAGTATGCCTGAAGCTAGAGTAAGGAATGAGGAGGGCCAAAAGCCTTGGTATGTTGGATGGTGAGTGTAAAAAAACCTAAACCTAAATGGCAAATAGGCCTCATGCTTTACATAGGACTGAAGGACTTATAAGTCCAGTGGTGAAATGTTGGTATAATACCTGTGCCTACACACCACCCCTTTACAGATTACAGGTGTGATGCCATGTTATTCATAAAGATAATTGTTAATTCATTCAGTTTTCAAGAATATTCTTGAATTGAATTAGCTTGAAACATAAAAATCATAACTTTTACATGTTCTTTTAATTTTTGCAGGGGTAACTGCCATCCAGACATATTGGCAAAAGTTAGACAGTATTACAATATTCCAGAATTTTTACCTAAAGATGCTGAGTTTCCAGCCACGGAAAATATTTTTTTTGGATTTGAAATTGGAGCTGTTATGCATGTATGTTGGAAACGTAAAATAAGAGATTGCTGTAAGAAAGCAATACTTCACCACTCAACTTTCATTGTTATATTATAAATCTAAATAATTCTGAATAGCACTTTTCACTAACTTTTAGGCCAGTAAAAACAAAATGATCTATACTACATTTCAAATAAGATTAGACATTTAAACTAACCTTTTTTACAGTCCGTTCAACCGATTTAGACTTCTGTTCCGTAGGCATAAGGATGGCATTAAAAGCAAAAATTTTTGCCAGCTGCCATTTATCATGCCACCCATTAATGCAATAGAAGTCAAAATCGATTGAACGGACTGTAAAAAAGGTTTAGTTAATTGTCTAATCTTATTTCAAATGGTGTATAGCTAGATATCATTATTAATTAAAATTTGCATCTTATTGATACTCTAATTTTACTAAGACTTTTTTTGTCATTCAGTTTGAATCATTCATTACATCAGTAAACAGACATTAATAGCAATAACTTCTTTCCAGCTGGATTATATTCCAAGACTGATGTGGCAGGGCCAGGTGCAAGGCAACAAGACCTGGTCAGTAGCCCCCGTGCCCGAGTGTGATCATGTATGTCACAAGCTTCAGTATTATGTGGAGCCAGGAGATGTTGGTAGGTACAACTTCTGTTAACCCTATAAAAGTATCATTAGGGCCCTATCAGAATACCAGCGCTGTGGTATTTATTTGTTTCTAAATATTGCAGCATCATGCTGAGATAGTAGCCTTTTTTGGCCTCGCACAGGTCGTTATTAATTTTGTTTGTTAGTTTAAAATGCTCCTTTTTTATATTTGTTAATTTTTTATTACTGTTTTATATTTCCTGTGCGTGTCCCAAATAAAATATTTTTCTTTCTTTAAAAACTTGGTAAATGTAGTTCGATGATTCTTCTCTCAGATATAGCTTTTATTTTGTTAGCTAAGTCCACCGCATGGGCCCAGTGCAGGTTATCAGATATCTAAAGCTGCGTCCAGATACCTATGTTCTGTTGTCCGTACCGTACCTCCGTTTCGAATCAGCGTTGCGATCCAAAAACTGGACGCAAAGTAAAATAGCCCGTATCTCCATTACGTCGCTTCGATCATTGCGTGTTCATTTCTGTGTTAAGTTTGTGTGTGTCCTTTGAACAGGGTGAAAAACCGTCTCGCGATGGATCGGAGCATACCTGTATCCGTATATAGACGCCGTACCACCGTACCATAGTATAAAGAGAGGTAGTAAGCTATCTTCATAGAAACGCACCGCGCGCGGCTTGTATGTGTGGGGCCATAGTATCTATGCGTCGCCGCACGCACACTACACCGTCGCTACACGCACAAAATCTCGGCTGGTTTCTCACGAGAAACGGGTCGAGATTTTGTTAAGTGTGCGTGCGGCGACGCATAGATACAAGCCGCGCACACATACAAGCCGCGCGCGGTGCTTTTCTCTAAAGATAGCTTACTACCTCTCTTTATACTATGACCGTACCGTACCGAACGGGCGTCCAAACTAGCGTTCTTGGATCGCGACGCTGATACGAAACGGGATGTAAGGTACGGACAAAAGCACATATCTGGACGCAGCTTTAGATCATTGTCAAAAATACGAAAATTACTAGTAAAAGAAAGATAATTATTGGTATTTCACTAGTTTCTCTAGAACTGCATTAGCACCAGCATAATGCCTAAGTACATTTACGAGTAGGTATATATGAGTATTTGAAATCATATCCAATTAGATTTATTTAGTTCACTGAGCATGACATGACGGGTGTGTCCAATCTGGTTACAACGTCCGTGTTTAATCTGATTCAGTGGTGGATGACGCATGATTAATATCTAATAAGGGTGCTATTTCACCCACATGATCGACGTCGCATTGATGCCTTGACTAACGGCGCCGGCGGCGATTTTATAATATTTACTTGGTGGTGTGGAGAATGGAGATCCCCTTAGCAGTGTCTCTAGGGATGTTCCTTAACAGGCGTTGCACAGAGGGGGTTTCGGATCGGTCTTTTGAGAGGTAACGGTGGCCTTTCGAATGTGCAGATAGTGAACACCGGGGTGATTTTAGTGAGGTAAATATCCCACACGCCCCGGTCTTATCCCCAAAACTCGGGCGCCTATAGACAACAGAAAACAAAAAAAAAAACTGGCACTCCGGAAGTGCCGACAGAAGTGAAAACTTGAAAAAAAATCGGCATCGCGGTAATCAACGCGTTGATGTCTTTTACTCCACGGTGTCGGTAAATTCGGGAACAGTGTCGCGAATTTGTGCCATCTCAAAAACGTCAAAAGTTTTTACTTCAAAAAGGCACAATGACTCAGAACGCGAAGTAAATTATGCAGTTTCGTAGCCGACTTTTCATAAAGAATGGTGCGTGACACTTCAGGGCTAAATTCTGTCTTACCTACTTCGTAAAACGACAATTGATGAACTTTTTTTTCTATTTTTTGCGTAGGTACCTACTTAGTCTATTTATCAAACAATGCCATCAATAAAATTCATCGTTCTATCTCTATTTATTGGATACGATCGACATCGAATCGATTTTATTTATTGAAAAAACTAGCGACCAGGAGCAGGTCGCTAGTTTTTTCAATAAATAAAATCGATTCGCACGGTTTTTACGATTCAAAATCAAATCAAAAGTTAAGTTTCGGCCAAACCTGAGTGACCACAACGCGGGACGCGGGTGCGCGAAGCGGGAGCATCTACCGCGCGGCGGACGCTGCTCGTGTAGTTATATGGCGCCTTGCACACCTACGCGACCGTAACGCGGGAACACCGCGTCGGCAAAGCGGGACTGAGTTCGCGGTTCGAGCTGTAGTCGCGGTTAAGTTTCACGTTGTTGACGTCCCGTCCCGCGTCCCGCGATGTGGACGCGCAGATTTGGCCGTACCTTTATTTGATTTGAGAATCAGCACTTTTGAACGTCAAAACTTGACTTGATAAAACATCGAGATTTCTTTATTTGTAATGTAAATGTTAGTTTAATATTAATATTTATACACATAAACCTTCCGGAATAATTTCTCTGAATGATGGTGAAAACCGTATCCAAATCCGTTGCGCAGTTTAGAAGAACACCGCGGTCACACAGACAGACACGAAAATTGAATTTAATTTACAATATTACTTGCTGTGCCCCGCGGTTTCACCCGCATAAGTCTCGATCCTGTAGGAATATCTGGCGAAAAAGTAGCCTATGTCCTAATCCAAGTCATGGTCTACCAATGTGCCAATTTCATCAAAATTTGTTCAGCCGTTTTAGCGTAAAAGCGTAACAAACAAACTCACTTTCAAATTTATATTTATAAGATGTGTAGAAGATTGTTTTCGTGTAGAAAATCACAAAACGATCCGCGTTGATGAATACTATTGATCTGTCGATCGTGTGGGTGTAAAAACACCCTTATTTTTCTCAATGTCGAATAATGTCAATCTTTGTAAAATCCGCAGTCCATGGAGTATGGACTGCGGATTTTACAAAGATTGTACGTTCTCTTTTTGGGTTCCGTACCCGAAGGGTGCCAAACGGAACCCTATTACTAAGCCTCTGCTGTCCGTCTGTCTATCAGCGGGCTGTAATCTCATGAACCGTAATAGGTAGACAGTTGAAATAATCACAGATTGTGTATTTCTATTGCCGTTATAATGTTTTTGACTCGATCTTAATACAGTCTCGCACTTAGCCGGTTTTTTGTGTCTTATTACATTTACTTTGTTTCAGTTTTGCTGGACACTCGCATTTGGTACCACGCCACAAGTATTCCCAAAGGGCAGTTCTCCCTGACCGTGCAATCAGAGTATGGATGATGAAACATTGCTGTAAAACTTAGAAATAGTACAAAAGAAGTGTTCTTTTTTAACATATCGAGATGCCAAATTATACATTCATTAATTATACAAGCTATTTTATAGCCTTTGATGTAATATATTTATTAAGTAATGCATTTGAGTGCCATTTTGTAAGTAGTGTAGTGCAACTATATCTAGCGTTAAGTTTTCACAATATTTTGTTTTTTTTTTTAAATTGTGACTATTTATTTTCTACACATAATTTATAATAAACATTTTAATGTTTCGCTGTTGTTTTTATACATTTACGTAATTGCCTTTCGAATATTTGTGCAGATTCTCGTCTGCCTAAGGTGTACCACATAGGCTTGAATTTGATCTCTAGGAAAGAATACTGTCACGAACTCACGAGCATATTAGGGAGCGTTCAAGTATTACGTAACGCAATTTTTGGAGATTTTTGACCCCCCTCCCCCCATGTAACGCGCCGTAACGTTTTTCTTTACCCCCCCCCCCTTCCCCTAGTAAAACGTTACGTAACCACCACCAAGTGACCATTTTTACCTGAAAGTCACAATTATGTGGCGAAAAGTACAAGTTGTTGATAATAGTAGATTGTTTACCAAGGGAGCAAAGAACTATTTTTAAGGCGAGAGTGTTTCTTTGAATCCAGAGCGGAGCGAAGGATTCTAAAGTAGAATCCTGAGCGCAGCGAGGGATTCAAAGTACGCCACTCGAGCTTAAAATAGTGTTGCTCCCGAGGTGAACACTCTACTTTTTATCACCCTCTATGAGAAAAAAAAACGTGTATGATCCGACCCCCGTCAGGAACAAAGTTCCTTCGCAAGTAAAATTTAAAAAAAGTCACTGCCACCATCGTGGATTTACATTGTGACCTCACTATAGACTTACGCACCTTCGAAAACTATGAAAACGATACCCATGATGAAAATTTTTAAATTATTCGCAGCTGCCATCTTGGATTTACATTTTGACCTCACTATCGGTTTTAGCACCCTCGAAAACTATGAAAACGATACCCATGACGAAAAACTTGAAAATTTTCTTAGCTGCCATCTTGGATTTTCATTTTGACCTCAGCATCGGCTTTAGCACCCTTAAAAACCATGAAAACGATACCCATGACGAAAAATTTAAAATTTTTCGCCGCCGCCATCTTGGATTTTCATTTTGACCTCACTATCGGCTTTAGCACCCTTAAAAACCATGAAAACGATACCCATGACGAAAAATTTGATTTTTTTTGCATCCGCCATCTTGGAGTTTTATTTTGACCTCACCATCGGCTTTAGCACCCTTAAAAACCGTGAAAACGATACCCATGATGATAAATTTGAAAATCTTCAGAGCCGCCATCTTGGATTTACATTTTGACCTCACTATCGGCTTTAGCACCCTCGAAAACTATGAAAACGACACCAAAGACAAAAAATTAGAAAATTTTCTAAGCCGCCATCTTGGATTTTCATTTTGACCAAATTCACACTTTCTCTCTCTTGCCAGCCTGTTACTTGTTCATGCAATGTTCGTGTTTGATCTCTTTGGTAATTGGAACTTTTACTAACAATATCCACATTCCAAATTCAAATCACTTTTAATCCCTAGGGATTAAAAAGCTATTTTAGTCCCTGTTTACGAAGAACGAATTAGCTCTTTTTGAATAGATGTGATAATAGTAGATTGTTTACCAAGGGAGCAAAGAACTATTTTTAAGGCGAGAGTGTTTCTTTGAATCCAGAGCGGAGCGAAGGATTCTAGAGTAGAATCCCGAGCGTAGCGAGGGATTCTAAAGTAGAATCCTGAGCGCAGCGAGGGATTCAAAGTACGCCACTCGAGCTTAAAATAGTGTTGCTCCCGAGGTAAACACTCTACTTTTTATCACCCTCTATGAGAAAAAAAAACGTGTATGATCCGACCCCCGTCAAGAACAAAGTTCCTTCACAAGTAAAATTTAAAAAAAATCACTGCCACCATCGTGGATTTACATTGTGACCTCACTATAGACTTAAGCACCTTCGAAAACTATAAAAACGATACCCATGATGAAAATTTTTAAATTATTCGCAGCTGCCCTCTTGGATTTACATTTTGACCTCACTATCGGTTTTAGCACCTTCGAAAACTATGAAAACGACACCCATGACGAAAAACTTGAAAATTTTCTTAGCTGCCATCTTGGATTTTCATTTTGACCTCAGCATCGGCTTTAGCACCCTTAAAAACCATGAAAACGATACCCATGACGAAAAATTTTAAATTTTTCGCCGCCATCATCTTAGATTTTCATTTTGACCTAACTATCGGCTTTAGCACCCTTAAAAACCATGAAAACGATACCCATGAGGATAAATTTGAAAATTTTCGCAGCTGCCGTCTTGGATTTACATTTTGACCTCACTATCGGCTGTAGCCCCCTCGAAAACTATGAAAATGACACCCATAAGAAAAAGTTTGAAAATTTTCGCAGCTGCTATCTTGGATTTACATTTAACCTCACTATCGGCTTTAGCACCCTCAAAAATCATGAAAACGATACCCATGATGATAAATTTGAAAATTTTCGCAGTCGCCATCTTGGATTTTCATTTTGACCAAATTCATACTTACCCAGACCTCGAGCGCGCCGGTAGACCACGAGTGGTCCGCGGTGGGCGCTGAAACAGCTGGACCGGGAGCTTCTCCTGGAAGCCTTGATCGTGCAGGCCTGGGTGTCATCACCGGACAGGCCTGCCGACATCAATGACGAGGCGGAGTGGTTCCAGGAGGCCATGTCCAATGTGTGTGACATGGCAATGCCCCGGGTCCATCCTAGACGTGCTTCGCGCCGGCTGTACTGGTGGTCGCAAGAGCTAGAGGCTCTGCGCAGGGCGTGTGTTGCTGCGCGACGCCGGTGACACTATGAAAACGACACCCATGACGAAAAACTTGAAAATTTTCTTAGCTGCCATCTTGGATTTTCATTTTGACCTCAGCATCGGCTTTAGCACCCTTAAAAACCATGAAAACGATACCCATGACGAAAAATTTTAAATTTTTCGCCGCCATCATCTTGGATTTTCATTTTGACCTAACTATCGGCTTTAGCACCCTTAAAAACCATGAAAACGATACCCATGACGAAAAATTTGATTTTTTTGCATCCGCCATCTTGGATTTTTATTTTGACCTCACCATCGGCTTTAGCACCCTTAAAAACCATGAAAGCGATACCCATGACGAAAAATTTTAAATTTTTTGCTGCCGCCGTCTTGGATTTTCATTTTGACCTCACCATCGGCTTTAGCACCCTTAAAAACCATGAAAACGATAACAATGACGAAAAATTTTAAAATTTTTGCATCCGCCATCTTGGATTTTCATTTTGACCTCACCATCGGCTTTAGCACCCTCGAAAACTATGAAAACGACACCAAAGACAAAAAATTTGAAAATTTTCTAAGCCGCCATCTTGGATTTTCATTTTGACCAAATTCACACTTTCTCTCTCTTGCCAGCCTGTTACTTGTTCATACAATGTTCGTGTTTGATCTCTTTGGTAATTGGAACTTTTACTAACAATATCCACATTCCAAATTCAAATCACTTTTAATCCCTAGGGATTAAAAAGCTATTTTAGTCCCTGTTTACGAAGAACGAATTAGCTCTTTTTGAATAGATGTGATAAAAAATTTTTTTTGCTATTAAAAATTATTCACTATCCTGTAAAGCAAGCAAGAAATTTTGTGAAGGTAAAAAACATTTCAAGCAGGGACTGAAAGCGGTTACGGTTAAAGGTTAAGATGCCTCAAAAACATAAAGGTTGAGCTATACCGATACCTTTATAAATAAAGGTTGGGCTAAACCGTTATTTAACCTTTACACGATTTCGGTACCGAAAAACATGCGAGACGGCGCGGCGCGGGTGCTTACACAGTCGTGTCCTTCCGATCGGAAATAAAAACCTAAATACTTAGTTACAATCAGGAAGTGCACGACAGACAGAGTGGAGCGGCGGTACGTCAAAGAAAACCCCTGTTTATTAAGGTTTAGGTATTGCTACCGATACATTTTTAAAGGTTAAGGTGCTCCTACCGAAATATACCGGTATGCCTTTCCAACCTCAAAATTCCGCTACTGAAAAAAAGAACGGTATCGTTATATTTCGGTAATCCTTATTTAACGGTATGACGTCATACTGAAATTTAAAGGTACCTTAATTTTTGGGTAATTCAGTCCCTGATTTCATCATTCCATTTGAAATTTTGAGAAAAAAAAAAGTTTTATAAAATGCTTGAGAAAAAAAATCTACGCGACCGTTATGAAGGGTTAAAACAATGTTACGTAACGCGTAGTTCAAACCCCCCCCGCCCCCCCCTCCCGACCCTGTAACGCATCGTAACGTTTCAGAAGACCCCCCCTCCCCTCAAATTGCGTTACGTAATACTTGAACGCTCCCTTACTCACTTATGCAAGATTCAAAAGAGATTCTCTCCTAAAGTAGGTATCGAAACCATACTAAGTATTATGAAACAGGTCTTTTCTCAAAGTTACAATTTTTATTTCGCGTAAAAAAACGCTTGTGAATTATGCGTAACTGTAAGGTATTTAAGCTCGTGAACCTACTCCATTGGTTTAGTGATCAGAGATGGCTGCCGAATGAAAGGCCATTTTTTTTTTGGATGGGAAATTATCAAATAACTTCTCCCGCTCTGGGTGGAGCGGGAGGGCGTGTCAGACTCTTACTGACTAAAACCCACCCGTGTTCCTTCGGTTGCCCTGTTGCCGGGGGCCACGATTTCCCTTTCGGCCCATATTCGCAGCCCTGGCAGGCATTGGCCCTAGCGGACCCCGTCAATTCTGCTGGCATCTTTTTGAGGCGCGCGTGGAACACAACGCGCCGTCGACCCGGGCTTGGTCCTTATCGGACGGCGAGCTACCCATTGCTCACCGTCCGCAAGCCCACGCCTACGGTGGCCGGAAATCGGCTCGCGATTCCCGTCCCGGGGCGTCTCCTCCTGCGGCGGTTAGGGGCGTGAGGGCGCGAAGTTTGCCTCTCCCTCACGCGTTCCGCCTCCTCCTTCGCGAGCATTAACGCTTCGCAGGAGGTGACGGCCTGCCATTTCCTCTCGCTCCGTACCATGGCCTGAACCAGGGCCGGACGCGAGAGATCACCGCCGCCGATCGCCTCCACGAGGACACGGCGATGCACCGCCCAAGCCGGGCAGACCTCCACCGTATGCTCCACCGTGTCCTCCGGGCGATCCAAACAATGGTGACACCCGGGCGTTTCCTCCCGCCTTATCCTGAACAGGAACCTCCCGAAGCAGCCGTGTCCGGTGAAGACCTGCGTCAGGCGGAAGGTGAGGACGCCGTGGCGCCTCTCAAGCCACTCCTCAAAGAGGGGTCTTATCGTCGCAATTGTGGCGTGCCCAGCGCTGAGTTGCGACAATCGCACTCTTCATGACGCCATGAGATCCCGCCGGAGCTTTGTCCGCTGTGCCGCGATTTCTTGCGGCATCGGAGTTAAGCCCTGACGTTTCGCCTCCTCGCGCCACTCCCAGATGTGCGCGAGGACCTTTGCCTCCAGATCCCATGGCGGTAATCCGGCAAGGAGGCTCGCCACCTCGCAGGAGACCGTGCGGTATCCTCGGGCCAGCCGGATGGCCATGACCCTCTGGGACGCGTTCAACCGGCGGGCTGGCCGCAGCCTCAATGAACGCGCCCACACCGGTGCCCCGTAAAGGGCCATGGTCCGCACGATCCCCGCATAGAGCCTCCGGCAGGAGGCGTTTGGATCCCTAGATTGGGAATGAAAGGCCCTGAGTTCGATTCCAGCGAAAAAAAAATCTGTAAAGGAAGGTTTTTCTTTGCGTTCAGTTATTCGGTTTTTCACCCTTGTGCCTGTGTATCTAAAACAACACCTTTGGCCAACCATTTGCAAAACACAATTGTGCGTAATTGCTTACGTAGGTATGTGTCGACGATAGAATAGAACGGTAACTATTTTTTTCTTTTTTAAACAACCGTTTTTGTACCACTGCTGGTCAACGGTCTCCCTTTACATAACTTTCCACTATGCCTAGTGTGTTGCCTTCTCTAGCCAGTCAACCGTACACGCATCTAAAGTCGTATTACTGGGTTGAGTCGTGTAGTGACGCCCGCGCCGTCTGCCGCAGTGTTATGTTAGCCAATCAAAACTCGTTGTGATTTGACGTAGTCGTACCCTAATTGCGTAACTTATTTTCGTAAACAATTTTGCCTAATTTGTTTCATTTTGACAGCTCAACAACATTCATTGCACTATTTATGTTGTTGAGCAGATTTTTTTTTCCAACTTATAAAGCAATGGATTAGCAATCTGTCTGAAATCTGAAAGTCATACATGCAAAATCGTAAGCAAATTGTTAAAATAGGTCAAAATCAAAGTAGTTCACATTCTGTTTCTTTCGGTGTACCTCGGATCAATTCTGGGACCACTGTTATTCCTAATTTATATTAATAACATATCTCAGATTGGCCTCAAAGGAGACATCTCGCTTTACGCAGATGATACAAGTCTTTTCTACTTTGGGCATTCAATCGAAGCTGTGATACCTTATATACAAAGCGATTTAAATTCACTTAATGACTGGTTTCAATCCAACCTCCTCACCATTAATACTACAAAAACTAACTTTGTTGTGATTGCCCCCAAAAATAAAAAATCTGTGATAATATACAACTTAAAATAAATGATCAAATAATCCAAAGGAAAAGTAAAGAGAAATATTTAGGTTTAATTTTAGATAACTACCTGAGTTGGAAGCCTCATATAGAGAAAATCAGATGTAAACTCTTATCACTTACAGGGGCTCTTCATAACATAAACAAATGCCTTCCCCGGAAAGTGCGATACATAATTTATAATTCTTTAGTTAAACCACATATAGACTACCTAATAGAAATCTGGGGGACCGCAGCTAAATCTAACCTAGAAATATTACAGACAGCACAAAATAGATTAATCAAAATATTATTTAATTTCAAATTTCGAACGTCAACTCAGAAAATTTATGAAGATACAAAAATAATGAACATTTCCCAAACATATATGTACTATACCTGCATACTAATACGCAAAATATTACATAAAAATATTCATACAACACTAAAATTCACAAAAAAACATCAAGTACAAAAAATTTAATTACGAAACTCCAATTACTTAGTAACACGTCCTCCCAGAACAGTTAATTACGGGAAAAGAAATATTGAATTTGAAGGTGTTAACATGTACAATAAAATACCCATGAAAATAAAAGAAGCGAAAAGTATGTTTTGTTTTAAAAAACAACTTAAATCGTATATAATGTGTCAATATCAATAATAATATAAAACTAATAGCTTTAGCAAACAAACAATAAATATAAAAGATTCTTATTTAGTCAGTACGCTGCCATGTATGCCACATCTAGTAATAATCTACTTTTACTTTAGATCCGTGTTTACTCGGTTGGTGATAAGTTGATATTTACTTTTTTTGTCACTACCTTCCTATTTATTTTTTATAAGTTTACTTTTAACGTCGTTTTTGTACGCTCATAAACATTTTATGTAAATTTAGTTTCTCAGTAAGTGAATTATTGTGAATTCTTAATGAGGAATAATAAAGTTCTTAAACCATATCTGTTTCAAATCGAATCAGATTGTGTTGTATTACGCAATTAGGGTAGAGATTCGTTTGATTGGAGTATCTCACGTCACGACACAGGAATGTGTCGGTGGCTTAAGTAGGTAAGTTATCACACCCGCCAGCGTTTTCTAGACCCCCCTCGGCGACAACGCCCGTCTTCTGTTGGCACCCACGGTGTGACGACTCTGGCCCCATCTGTCTCCATGCATCCTACATACATGGCCCGCCCAATCCCACCTCAGCCTAGCAGACTTATTATTATCCACATGGGTGATTCCTGTTTTGGAGCGTATCGTGGTATTACGTATTCGTTTAGCTTTATAATACACAACATGCTACGCTCCGTCGCCATTTGGCAAACCTTGAGTTTGGAGTTTTGAGACTCGGTCAGGGACCAAGTTTGAACACCGTTGGTTAGGATGT
Organism: Agrochola litura; assembly: GCA_949152395.1. NCBI lineage: Eukaryota > Metazoa > Arthropoda > Insecta > Lepidoptera > Noctuidae > Agrochola > Agrochola litura. Next base: position 8,168,140 of record OX424508.1, read on the forward strand.
GCAAGATTCAATGTACTTATCGACGATTTGAATTGTTTGTAAAAATGTTGGAAAAAGTGACAGATAGATAATTATGATAAATAAATATTTCTTTTACACACACACAACATCACGCCTCGTTTCCCCGAAGGGTTGGGCAGAGGTGTACCTGTAGCAGGTACACCCACATTTCGCCAGTTATGTTTTAAGTCCCATGTAATAGGGGGCGAGCCTATTGCCATCAACCGGGCACAAATCCAGACTTCGAGCTGCTACTGAGAAAATCCCAATAACACTTTGCCCGACCCGGGAATCGAACCCAGAACCTCATGCTCAGCAGTAGCGCTTGGGACCACTAGACCAACGAGGCTAGGGGCGAGGATTTCTTTTAATTTCATGCAAATTTTTTTTTTCTTTTTTGAGAAGTCTTTACCCTTCATAAGGGCCCCCAAACAAATTTTTATACGGGGCCCCGCCAGGGCACGCTACGCCACTGTTTCTTACCCATCTACCACAACTAGGGCTGCCGTCCGTCCGGGTTTTCCCGGATTTGTCCTAGTTTGGAAGGTGTCCGGGCGGGGTTTTTAAATAGTGTCCAGGTGAAACCGGGACATTATTTGTGTCAAGTGAAATCCGATCAATTGAATTATTTGTAATAAATTAAAGCATTATCATAGTTAAAAATTCACTGCACTCTCAATTTAATTTTAATTTAATTAAGTAAAACTCAATTTTTATTTTTGTTACCATAATAATACCTCAGATAGAGAACAGTGTAAGTACAATTGATAAGTAAATTAAGTCTTTTATTTGTACTGTTGAGGCTTAAGTTAAATTTCTATTAAATAAAAAAATAATATGATAAGTATCATATTATTTTTTGACTATGGTTATGTTGTATTGTAAAAAAAAAAACCGAGGGCGTCCGGGGAAAAATCTTCATTTCACAAAAATGTCCGGGGTATTTGAAGTTTTTGTCCGGGGCCCATAATTGCCCTACTTTTTGTGCTGTAAGTCTGAGACCAATTAATCATTAGTCGTAGTTATTGCGTGTGTCTGATCCTGGCTAGAGGTTGGAGCATATCTTTTAATTCGGCAGTAGTCGTTGCAAATAAGATCATATCATTAGCGAAGCGAAGGTAACAAACACACAGAATAAATATTCAAAACGTTTTATTCGTCTAATTCTATGATCAAAAGTTTTAAGTGAAAAATTGGCTTGAGTATCAACTTCGACATAAAATACATATTTTTAAAAACCACACATCATGATTACACTAAAAGTGATAGGAAAATTGTTAATACAGTTGTTGACTCAGTCCAATCTCTCACTCAACGTTACATTGTAAAGTTCACATAAAGAGATCAGGTTTGAAACTCGAGGGACAATAAGCTCACGACGACTGCGCGGACGCATATCTCTATAACTATTACAATAGCAGTATTGTATGTACAGCTCACTGAACCCAAATGCACGAAATGCAAACTTACAATAACAATAAATAATTTCTCAATTTTTTGACCAGATAGATGCCAGTGTGAATGGACAATTTTAATTGACATGGCATTATGTATTTTATCACAAAAAAAATGGTACCATTACATTGTACCGATTGAAATGGACACATTACATTAAAATTTTATATTGCAACTACCCTATCGGCTGACAAGAAGGTAGACAGCAATGGACAGAGAAGATTCACGAATATTAGATGATTAGAATAACTGCCAGACGCCGAGCACTGCATCCTTTATGGCTTCGATGTATTGTGCCGGCACCCAGTACACCCAATACCGGGATGCTTCTGTGGGGCCTAGTTGTAGACCCTGTGCAATACATAGTTTGATTAGTTCCTTATTAACCGTCTGCGCGACAGCAAGAACAGGGTTATGTTTTCACGTGTATATGTAGATCATACATACTATATGTACCTTTGTAAGTGGGATTCTTTGTACAAAAATATCAAAAACTCAACTGGAGCTAAAAAGTTCAAAACAAAGTCATTTTTCAAGTAAGATGAAGTTGGTGGCATTGAATCTCGGATTACGAACTGAAATAACTGCCAACTGCAACCAGCTGCATCAGACTCAGACTGCTTGAAAAGTGAGCTAGTTTTGAATTTTTTAGTTGCAGTCGGGTTTTTTGATTTTTTTCAATATTTTTGTCATTTTTTGGAAATAATATGGGGTGTCAGGGACATTGATGCAAAAACTTTTACCATGGGTTCAGTATGTGATTCTGTTATTTTAAAAAAAATCTGCTAGTAACAGTATTTGTGTCGATGTCCATGACACCCTGTATAATAACTTTATATTGCTAAACAAACATACCATGATATGATACTCTTCATGTTCTTTGATTGGTTCAGATGTGATGCCTGGAAAACAAATTAAAATATATGAGTGCAATACATATTTATTTTGAACATCTCATCTCTCGTTGGCAAAAGCACACATACTATGTCAGTCACAACTTAAAACCTTACTAATTTCTAACTTAAATTATTGGTATTTTATGGTTTTTACATGTGCAAGTTTCTTAGAATGATTATGGAAATTCAATGATAGCAACTTACTTTTGATAGAAGCCATGGCAAGTTTTTCAGTCCGCTCTTTGGTGCCGATCCAGAGCTGGTCCTGTTCGTGTTTGAATGTGAGCCGCACTTTGCCTCCGTGTTTATTGAGCATCCCACTTAGAGGAACTGGTGGCAAGGGCTCCTAGAGACAACACAATTTATTAGTAAATATCTTCCGCTGGCGGGTTCGCCCGCGTGATATCTTTATAAATTATAGCATGTTACTCGGTGATAATATAGCATTCTACTAGTGAAAGAAGTTTTTAAATCAGTCCAGTAGTTTTTGAGATTATTCATAGCAAACACAAAAATTTAATCTTTTCTCTTTATAACATTTGTGTAGAGTAGTGTAGACGTAAAAGAAGCCATGCCTGATGGTTTTTCCTATTGGCAAAAATCACATGCTTCAAGACCTAGCAGTTTAGGCAGTGCTTTATCGATCAGTGAATGTAAGTGTGGTGTTCAACATTTAGTTAACACGTGACGGTTGACTGACAGTTGATTATTATTACAAGTGAGCAACAAAGAACGACCGCATCAGTTCAATATGGACACCAAGTAAGTACATAACAGAAATAACTTTTATTGTAGAAAAGAACTGTTCATAAACATCTAAAAATATTTGGTACTGGTTTGTTAAATAATAATTATGGTAACCTTGAAGTAGTAAATTATACTCATTTTTAAGATGGTTTAGCATGTACAGTGAATACCATTTATAATGACTTCGTTTAAAACATCATAGCAATTATTACAATGAAATTTTGATGTCCCAACATTTTTGTTTACATAGTTTTTGGTTATAATGACTACCAGCTATAACAACTGTAATCCGACGGTCCCTTCGAAGTCGTAAACAGTTTTCACTGTGTTTTGATTTACTTGTTTTAGACAGATTTATTATTATGCTGTAATTTTCTTATCAGATTCTTATTTAAAATATTATGAATGAAGTAATGAATCATAGTAATCTAAAGCCATAAAAGTTATCTACTATTTATTTTGGATTATGTAGATAGTCAATACCAAGATTGTTTTTTATATAAAAAATGCATGAAATTTATTTTATTATATCTGGCTATGTTTACCTTCACTCCCTTGATCCCGGGCATTGCATCGGGAGGGATGCCCTTGTCTAGAACTTTCCTGTGGATCTTCTGCACACATAGTGGCTCTTTACTTGACTGACTTCCGGCTTTTTCCTCTGCTAATTCCTTAAAAAGAAATTTTAAAGGATGATGATTTTATAGTGTTGTTGTCAAGTAATGTTATTTTTGTAAATATAAATACATGAGAAGTCTTAACATTTTCGTTGTAATAAACAAAATGTTTTGGCAGCTCTTACTGTAAGCTATTATTATACTAACATACACCTTTTGGGCACTCTTCACAGCTAAGATGTCATCCATTTTGGATCCCACCAGCATCACCTTGCCTCCCTTCACAATGCCTGATTGTCGCAGCGTCATGTTGTCCTTGGCCATGCCCTTAATTATTAATTTCTGCGCTGATTGCGGGACGCAGCATATTCGTTCCAAATGCGCTTTTAAATCTAACACAGTTGCATCGTACGCGAATGTTATGTCATGTTTTGCTTTATTAAAAACTACTGTAAATTCGATCTGTTCCGGAATCTCACAAAATTCAGGTTCTGAGTCTTCAGTGGTCTCTGATGTGCATGCCGCGGCCTCACTCTCCGCGGGAGCGGGAGCTTCTATGTGTGCGCTCTCTAAAATACTCTTGTTTTCTGCTGCTGACTTCGATGTGCCGTTGGCTATTGAATTCGGATCCCGATTCTCTGTTGAATCTCCCTTTTCTGAAGCTAGAAAATAACATCAAAACGTGAGTTAGCAAAATTTCTAGAACAAAAGGTGTCGGTGTGTTGCTCCACAAAGACTGTCAAATTGTATTTTTATGCCAAAATTGAACGAATGTGTATGAACACTTACCAATATATTCCATAGTTATAAATTAATTGTCAGTAATAGGAATTAAAATAACAAAAAACGCTATTGTATCGTAGTTGTTTTGAAAAAATAATTAAAATACAGCCGACTGGCTGACTGACGTGAAGCAACAAATTTTTTGCACAGACTATACAATTTTTATGTTTTGTTACGTTTGGAAACGTATCGATCGCAAGTGCGGAGACATTCACGCTATTCCTACAGATATACAAAGTTTAGTTTCAGAGCTTTTCATTCGTATTTCTTGTCAGTTTTTGCTTTCAATAATCTATCTGAAGTGTGATCAAAAGTCTGGCAGTTTTGATCAGATGAAAGATATCTAAAACTAAAGATCTACAAGGACGTTGATAAAAATTTGTGAAATTTTCACAGAAATCGAATAGAAAAAGCAGAAATTGATTTTGGCCACGCGTCAAAAGATCCTTGTACAGATGAAAATATAAGTGACGGACGATGAAAAAATCTGTGAGACATAATTCTCTTTTTTAGTGCTTCTTTAGTTTTAGAAACATGGTTTAACAAGCCTTCAGGTTTGACCATTTAACTAACCATAAATTTACAGACAGTAAAATTCTGAAAGCCCTTTAGTCAAACAAATATATAAAAAAACAATCGTTACTCTATGAATAAAGTTTCCGTTTCCATGGCGGCTAGTTTGTAAACAATGATTGAAGTGCGCTCAATAAAATTTATCCTATCAGTTTGCGGAGTTATGCGAAAAAAATGAGTTTTAACATTGACGATCCTCTAGCTGGAATTCTTAGTGACGGTAGTGATGATAGTTTTTTTGATGACGATGTATTAGGAAAGAAAAAACCTGCAAAAAAGAAAAGTACGCCAACTTTAGAAAAGAAAAATGCACTTTTTGATTTGAAGGATGCTGATAAGCCAAAACCTGTTGCGAGCACACTAGATAAAAAAGAGTCGTTGTTTGACATAGACTCAAAGAAATCCCCTACCTTCAAGAGGACCGTATCAAAAGAGTCTATCAAATTTTCGCAATCAGAACCTAAAGTAAAGGTAGGACTTGATAAATTAGATCTCGGTAAGTCACCAGCAAAGTCTAAAGTGAGTTCGAGCGCAGACAAACTCGACATACTTAATGAATTGGGTGGAACAAAAAGAGAGACAACTAAACCAATAGAGAAGGGGAAGAGTTCACAATCGTTACTTGATGACATTTTAGGTGGCTCTTCAACGAAATCAGTCGGTGGTTCCAGTCAAGCGACAAGACCAGTCACTGCTGCAAAAAGTCAAGAATTTGATTTTGATGCTATCTTGGGAAAAAGTGAAACTAAAACTTCCACCTCAATGAAAAGTCAGCCACAGAAAAAAAAAATAAAAGACAATGTCAAAGAAGAAAAAGAGGCTCCTGCAAAGAAAACCAAGTCTACTGAAGACTGGCTTGGTATATTTCAAGATAAAGATGACGGTAACGATGACTTGGAAGATGATGCCGGAATGCCGTCATGGTTAGTCGGGGGTGACGCTAAGAAGAAAAAGGCTGAAGCAAACAAGGCAGTTAGTAAACCAGAACCTGCTAAAGAAAAATCAAAACCGATTCCTCAAACAGAAGAACAAACTGAAGTTGAAGCATCCGCTGCTCAAGTAAATAGGGACATGGAAACCATGGAGCAGATGGCTAGATTGATTCCGCCTTCTAATGTGCTACACGGAAGTAAGGAAGATATAACAGCAGAAGGAGCCGCCCTATACATGCAGCAACAAGAGTCTCAGCTAATGGTGGCGTTACAGTTAAAGGCGCAGGAAGAGAAACTGGCTGCTATGCAGAGTGAGTCATCAGTCACAACATAATATATATTTTTTGTCTATACTGTTCGTTTGTTGGGCCTCCCAAGTCTTTCTAATCATCATCTTCCTGTCCTTGTCCCATGTTACTTGGGGTCGGCGCAACACGTTTTATTTTTCCACTCTCCCCGGTCAACTGTCAGACTATCATTCACTCCCTTCTCTTTCATCATTCCTCACACAATCCATCCATCTTTTTATTGGCCTTCCTCCAGAGGCAGCGTAAGGCGTGGGCGACGAGGGCCACCGCCTACGGCCTCACGGTCCGAGGGGCCTCGCACCTCGAAGGTTTTTATGCATTACATAAAAGCCGTGAAAGCGTTGAAAAAATGTTACTCGTCCTAAAACGATAAATATAGTGGCACGAGCCCTCCAGGAGGGTTCCCGGCACTGAACGTGTTAAAGCTTAATATTACGTAAACGGAACACGAACCCTTCAGGAGGGTTCCCGGCACTGAACGTGTTAAAGCTTAATATTACGCAAACGGATCCCTGAATAGAAAAATGGTTTTCACAGACCCGCAATATCACAACAACACCGCAACAGTCTTTTTTTTTCGTCTTCTTGCGCCACTAGAGGGCCTCGCGAAATGTACCTCGCCCACATTAAATTTTGATCTTGCCCCGCCATTGCCTTCCTCTCCCACTCCATCCATCAATTTATATTCATCACTATTTTAGCCACATGCGTTTCCTCTCTCCTCATCACATACCCATACCAGGCCAAACAATTTCCTTTTTACTTTTCTGTCACTGGCGCCACTTTTAAACTTCCCCATACATAGGTACTCATTTCTTAGTTTGTCCATTTTTGTCACTCCACACATCCATCTCCATATTCTCATCTCCGCTACATGCAATTTTTTTTCATCCGTCTTCTTCACGGCCCAGCATTCCGATCTATACAATACGACAGGCCTTATCACGGATATATTGTAGATATTCCTCTTTAATTTGAGGGGCATCCGTGGATCGTAAAATGTTCCTGTGACCTGCCGCTATTTCATCCATCCTGATTTGATCGGCGCGTTACGTCTCGGTCTACTCCACAATCCCCTTGGACAAGCGACCAGAGATACCGAAAGTCGGAGCAGATTGGTAAGAGTGTTCCGGCGAGAGATATGGGCACAAGACTGGAAGGACCGCCAAAATCACAAAACAAGTATCGTGTCTTGGTTCGACTAATCTGAGGCTAACGGTCTCCAGTCTTTTCCACCACACCTCCAATCTGCTTTGGACCTTTAAGCCGCTCTCGGAAACCAGCACAATGTCATCGCCAAACAACATACATCAGGGAGCCTCTTCCTGGATATCCGACGTAAGAGCGTCCATTATCACCAGGAAGAGGTAAAGGCTGAGTGCAAGTCGACAGCCACATTGAAGCTGCCAGTAGTGCCCACTGTAGACACTGTAGACTGAACTTGGGTACTGCATCGCTTCCAAGTCCTTCTAGGTACTCATTTTTCAAGTCACCTTGAACCAGCACGCGCGGTACTCGTCCAAGACAACTTGTCGCCTCTTTCTGGGCCGGTCTCAACGGCGGCGCCTTCCATCTTCAGGCAGTTTATTGTTAATGTAGAACTTTTAATTTTGAAGAAATTGTAATTGTAAGTGTATGTTAAAACATCGTGAGGAAAAAACATCCTGAAGAAACGGCATGTTCCTAGAACCAAAAATTCGAAGATATGTGATATCTACCAACCCGCACTGGGCCCGCTTGATAGATTACAGCCCACTCTCTCTCACAGAGGAGGCCTGTATCCCAGCAGTGGGAACATTGTGGGCTGATTATGATGATACCTTTAACTTGTTTGACGTTTCTATGCAGTCCGGCAGAAAGAGAGCCAGCGCGTTCAACGAGAGGCTGCGGTGGCGCAATACACCCAGTTGGACGCCATGTTGCGGCGTCAGGCGGAAAACAGGCAACAGATGCAGTCCATCATAGCTGCTCACCAGGAGAGGATCACGCAGAGAATAAAGGTACTCAAATACTATTTGGGGAGACGTCGAGAGAACCATCCAAATTTTTACTAGTGTACTCAACTACTCATATAGGTTTCGAAGTTGAAGGCCTCGGGTCTCTCTCTCTCTATGTATATACGTCACTTTATCTGTATTTAAAAACTTTTGTCTCTTCCTGTCTTTCAAGTTAGTATAGTCTCATCTCTTACGAACTACTGATTCTTAATTTTGGCGCTAAATTATACTAGACAACTTATATGAGCTTTTTTCCTCAGGCACTATTAGGTACAGAAAATACAGACAATAAAGATTTCCCGAATTATGCTGAAGAAATTGAAACTGGTGAAGATAACAAAGACTCACCGCATACGCGGGAAAAGAAACAATTGCTGCAACTGGTGCAATCATTGCAGGAGAACCATGACAAGGAAATAGATCTAATGGAAACATCCTATAGGTAAAAAAGTTGCATTATAGATGAATTAGTCGTAATGAACGATTTGGTTATGCAATAAACAATCATATTTTTTTTTCGGAAATGTTATCGAAGGTTGACAACGATGAAGTTATAATAATATTCTACTTTCCTAACATTTTACGAATTTTCAGGAGACAACTAGCTTTCCTAGAAGTTTCTTTGAACCAAGGCGAAGAAAGAATGAAAGAAGAAAGTGACAAACTAGTGAAATTTTACTCAGAGAAGATACACTGGTTGGAGGAGCATCACCATCTATACAAGAAATTGATGGAAGACAACTTGACGGCTTTAACTGATCGGCATAAGACTGAGAATGAAATGCTAAGACAGCAGCATTTGGAGAATATTAAGGTATTACAGGAACACCATGCGGCGCTCATGGAGAATATCAAGTAAGTGATTGATTTGAAAAATAACAGTCACTGCTTTAGATCCTCATGTTTTTTAAGACAGCTATCACCGATTTAATATAAAATTGTCGAGCTCTTACTCAAACGCGAGCCAACCAATAACAAGGACAAAAAATCACCCCTGGCCGTTTGGAAAAATGGTATAAGAAATGGAAGGGATTTGACGAAGTTAATATAACGCTTTTTTTTAGGCAGGCAGTTACCCAAGAGCAGATCCTCATTCAGGATTCAGCTAGCTTCTCGTCCGATCTAAAAGAGTTGCTCACAGATGTTAGGGAGAACAAAGTTAATTGTAAAGAACTTATGGAGAAGGTGCAATCGTTGGCGGAAACCACTGAAAGTAGGACTGATAGCAGCTTGCAAGTCAGGGAAACGCAGATTAATGGTACGTTATTACGTAAGCCATCCTATCATATGAATGCTGAATGCAGTAAACTTTATGTTTTAGAGATCGCATCGATAGGATAACAGACGAAGTAAAAATTGTAATGATCAATCCTGTAGCACATGGTTACGATTTTTAACGTTTAAACTTCGCCAAAAAGATTTGGAAATTAGTGCAAGAATTTAAATGAGCAACCGAGTTATACTTTGCATCAAAGTGCTTACTTATAGTTTACTGTTACAGATATGATACAACAGTTGAAGAAAGATCGCGAAAATTTGGATAGCGAAAAAGTTGAAAATAGAGAAACAATCAAAATGCTAGAGGCAAGACTGAAGCAAATGACTTTGGTAATATTTATTGCACATATATTCATAAGAACAACTTAGGAATAGCGTAACAATATGTTTGATTTTTGTAAACAGATGATCGAGGAAGAGTCTGCTTCTCTCAAACAGAAGAGAATGGAGTTCGAGTTCGAAAAAGCAACGTTCAGCAAGCAAACTGAATTTGCCAAGAATATACTCAAGAAGCAGGACGAAGAAATGAAGGTAATGGACTCTTTTACAGACGATGCATATAATGAGTGTAACACAGTATGCGTTTTGCTATTCTTATTTACGTAATAATAAAATAATTATTTAGATGCTGAGAGAAGATATTCAGAAAGAACTTAAAGAAAAAATTTCACAAATAGACGAAGAAAAGGTTAAAGCTGTAAAGGAAAGCGCCGCACTTAGTAAAGAGAAGTCTACAGTTCAGAATTTGAAACAGGAACTTGAAGTAAGTACCTGCAGAGATGCCAAAGACTTTTCCTATCATCGACCAACTGTCGAGTTATCTAATCATTTGGGAAGATCAGCCTATGGCGAAAATTTTTATATATGTGAATAAATTAATAATCTAGTAGATAACTTGTACATAATAGAAATACTGAACAGTCGTTATAATTTAATAAATAATCTCTGGTATTTCCTCAAAAAATATATATACGTAAATATGTTTTAGAAAATAAAGGCAGAGCTTCAGGCCCAGTTAGAAGAAGTGTCTGATGAAAGATCTAAACTGAATGTGGAGAAACAGCAGATTCATATGGAGGAACAAAGAATTATGGCTAAGTATGTCATCCATAATGTTCTTGTATAACAACTGTACTAATTTGATAAGGGCAGATGTCTGCGTTACACCCAGGTATCTTATTTGTATAAATCTTCACTTCAAAATTTTCAGGAGTCGTGACTTAGACCTTCTTGCAAAGACAGCAATAGAAAAGCAATCGCATGCCGATAAGAAATACTCCGAAGCGGAATTTATTCAACGCAAGTACGAAGAACGAATCCGGAGAGTTCAAGAACACGTGGTTTCGCTAAACGCTAGAGAAAAACATGTTGCTAGAGAAAAGGTTGCTTTATCGAGAGAGAGACTGCATCTTCACAATGAGAGGAAACAAATTGAGAGTAGACAACAGTGTTCCTTATGCAGGTCTTCACAATTGCCACCGTATTTAGAACCAAATTATATTTTACCTGATTCTTTCATGAACGTTCCAGTCTCTAAAGATTTTAGGAGTTCTAATGTGACAAGTGCTATGAATGCTATAGAAGATGAAATGGCACAGTTGTTTGGAAAGAACTTGAATTTGCGACTTTGTCCCGGAATAGGAGACCTGAGAAGCCATGATGACTCATTTCAGAATGAGGAGATGCAGCCGAGGCAGTTGCCGTCTGAGTCTATGCAATTGAAGTCGGGACCGTTTAAAGTAAGTTTTTACATGTGATAAACAGACGTACTTAAGAATTTTTATTGAATTTTTCGTAAAAATTCAATAAAAATTCTTAAGTACCCAGTTAACCTACTTCATCTGTAAATTTGGGTGGTGGGAGGTGAAGAGAATTAAGACATGATGTAGCGGGTCACGTTATCATGAAAAAAAGTTCCATGGCTTTTAAAAATAATTGCAGACAAAGAAAGTCCTAAGATGCTGCCCTGTGGGACCCCGCATGAATTAATTAAACCTTGGGTGTTCCCATTTGTTTTATTTAATTATTTTGTAAGATTGCGTAGGTAAAGAAAACTGATGAATTGAATTCTTTTTTAAATAGTTTTATGAAAGAATAACGTGTTGATGTTTTGTTGTATTGTTTTTTGCATTTTAGGATTATTTGGATCCAAAATTCATGATGTTGCGCCTAGATGTACAAAAGGTGTTAAGTAATTTGGATCAAACTAAAAAAGAAGAGGCCGATTTGGCAGTCGCGGACGATAATGATGAAGATTGAGTGAATGTAGAAATAAAAAATTTAAGTGATGTCAAAATAAATAAAAGACTGAACCTGTATTAATTGGTTTAATTTACTTTGATGACTGTTATAGTACATCTTTTGTTGTTAGATTTATGAACAGTGTTATCAAAATGTACACAAATGCCTATATAGCTATATGCTAACTTAACTATAAATATTTCATTGTAAAAATATAGGTACATGATCTTTTCTTACTACATAATTATTGTTTTAGGTACTAGGGTATGCAGTTACACGTAATTTACAATTATGAATACACTCTTCGTATAAATGGCTCCAATTATTATAATACATTACCACTTTAAAGTTACTTGCTATCAGAACATTTTGTGTTTTATTATGTTCGCGTTCAAACAATTTTCCATTAATTGAAAGTAATTGTGGAGCAGCTGTAAATATATCGCATAGTTCATTCATTTCTTATTCTTAAAAAATATTATAGATATACTACGCACCCAAGTTTTCATTCGCACAGTCTTTCACAAAAATTGCTTTAAGTAGTTACAAATAATATCTTTATGGACGGCTTGGCCTTGTCGTTTAAAGTATAATTCAATTACATTCACCTATTTTGCACAGATCTACAGTATAAACCCAAATAAATTATATATTACTTATTATTAACTGACAATTGCATACAGAAGCATACGTCTGAGATAATAACAAGGAACAATATTTTTCTAAACCTTTAAAAATGCTTAATATATCTTACTATACACAATATTTACAACACATCTTAAGATAACTATATTACGACACCCTCTATTCGTCCTAGGTGTCAAAGGCATCTTCACATAAGGAATTCCTTTTTATAAAAGTAATAAATCTATTTTTCAAGTACAGAAGACTATAGCTTAAGCTTTGCAAACAGGAAAACCACTTATTATAATTTTGTTGATTATCTTTCTTATCACAGTAATAATATCATTCTACATCAAAGAAAATAATAAAATTTATATGTTGATAATAATAGAAATTAATTGTTAAAACATGTCCAAATATATTGATAACCGATTCAAAAATAACGAAGAATATAAAATGAAAATTAATCAAAGATAGGGGATTTACTACAGTTATATGTTATGACCTGCTGTCGCCCGGCGCTTTCTGGTATTTCACTTCAAGTAGCTGAGGATAGTTCTCTACGATGGACAGGAGGATCCCGTCGATGTAGTTCCTCAGTTGAACATTCACGTCTTGTTGTTCTTTTAAAGCTTTCTGCAACTGTAAGAAATTAATCTTGATTATTATTGCTATTCGAACTTTACCTAGATTTTTTTGCTATTTGAATAACACACAAGCATTGTGTAAGGACAGTGTGGTGCTCATGCCTTGCTATATTTTGTTTAAATGATGTGACATTATTGGATAGTATGAAGGCAAGCAATCCAATTAATAAAGAATGAAAAAGGTACATATTCAGTCCCAAAATTATGTCCAAGTAATTTTTGTTAAAAAGCATGCAAGTTAGCGGTATTCTATAGGTCAGACATGCACAGTTAGTAAAAATTTCGTACCTTTTCCATCTCTATGCTGAGATCAGATTGTGTATCATCGAGCTGCAAAAATGCATACATGACAAATATAGGCAATTGTTCTGCAAACGAGTCAGGCTTCATAAAAAGCAAAGCAACGCGACAATATGTTGACTGTGGATGTTTGAATGAGGCTATATTGTATGAATGTAATACTATTACTTATGTAATTTGTGGCAGATATATAACTAAAACGCTATTGTTGAGCATGAGGTCTTGAGTTCGATTCCCAGATTAGGCAAAGTGTTATTGGGTTTTTCTATGTGAAATTTCTCGGTAGCAGCCCGGAGTCTGGATTTGTGCCCGGTTGATGGCAATAGGCTCGCCCCCCTATTACATGGGACCTAAACATAACTGGCGTGGAAACAAGGCGTGATGTTATAACTAAAACATATAATAATTCAAGCCGAAAGCACAACGTTATGGGTTCACATTAGCTGATTAATCAGTTGTCAGTTGATAACCAATAGTACATTATTATGTAAACGATTAGGCATATCAAAATGACTAATGAGGATAGTTGGATCGACAACCCAATCAGCTGACAGAGTATAAACTGAATTATTAGTTGAATTATAAGAATTTAATTCAGTCTGAAAATAGTTTGAAGAGCCTCGAGCATGCTATGAATGTTTCGTATGACGCTATAATTAGTGGAATTTAAGCATACATACTGCTGGGTACCGGCTGGGCCAATGAAGGTTAACGAACATGACGTGCCCAATGCCAAATCTTGTTCGTTGACCTTCATTTTTTAAAGTCGCCAGTCAAGGTCCAGACCAGGCGAATTCCTTGAAGGTTCGCTAATTTCGTTTTTTTTTTGAAGGGCCAAGCTATAATTTTTGGGCTGGTGCTGCTATTAGTTCTTTATAGCTTTATTTGTGTGATAATACGGCCCTTAGTACCCAACTTTATGTTTAATGATCAAGACAATGCATGTAGTGAATGATATTGTAATTATTTGTGATACATTACCTCATCATCGCTCATCTGCGATAGTTCGTGTGCGAGTGAGTTGGTTCCGACCAGGGGGCCGGCGACTCCGTCCAGCAAGCTTCGACCCTCCTCCACGCCGCGCGTCAGAATCTGTGCTTGTAACTCCTCTTGAGCTTCTGATAGAGCTGAAAGGAAAACATGGTACAATAGAAACAGATTTTCATTCGAGATAGCTTGCAGGGTTGGTTTTTAACTATCTGAAAAGTTGTCTTTGGAATCTGGAAGGATCTGGTCAAGGAAAGCCACCCAAAATAGGCCGAAAAATATACGACTCGAAAAATTGTTCTCATTCTTTCCATCGTAGAGCAAGATGGACAACAATTAATATTAATTAATGCAGTACCCCCCAAGATACAGCCACATGTGTAGTAGTTCTGTTAGTAGGACATTTGCACGCGATGATATGAGTCATTACTATCTACCGATTAAAATTGAATTAAAATTAGCATCAAAGATGTCGTCAGTGCTTGATAGGTTAATAATTAATTGCGTGTTATTTTACCATAACATAACTTATCGATCACGTGTTTCAATCGTTGGCACTTAAAACTGATACAAGTAATATGTATGTCGCATTATTTGAAATAAACCGATCACTTGATGCTATCGAAACAATTATGTTATTGATTATATCATATTTGAATTATCAGGTTTTGATCATCGTTTGTTTCAGAAGTTGCTTCAAATATCGCCAAGTGTTGCTTATATATTTTATTTAGTTCTCTTCCAGCAAGTACCCATTAATTGTCCGAATCCGCATGCGATTGAGTTCAGGGTTTTTGGCAGGTGCTACGATGAGTCTAATTAGTACTGCAATGTGTGATGTTATTCTTTTATTAATTCACAGATGCCATGTTATACTTCCGAATATTTTTATCACCTGTTATAAAAACTATTAAAGCAATTTAGCTACAAAAAGTCCATCATTTGAAGTGTCTCTTCGAAAGAGGTCATAACGTAAGCGGTCGTTAGACTTCTTGATATCAGTAACTCCTATTGAGATTGGAGAATTGGACAGACTTGATGCATAGATGACAGACTGTTGTGGTACAGCATGGGAGGGGTCTCCAGAAGTGGACTGCAATAGGCTGAGTTGATGCACAGAGGGAAGGTCTTAAATTTGAGAAACTACGAGGCCAAACTAACAAGGGGCTTACATTTGTTCTGCGTCCGTAGCAGCGTGAGTTCCTTCCTGAGCTCATCGAGGCGCGGGTCGGGCGGCGGGGGCGGCACATCTCTCAGTCTCTGCAGCTCTTGTCTCGCAGTCGCCAACAGGCCGTTAGCCGCGACAGCTGCATCTCTCTCCCTTCGCTCGGCTTCACGTGCGTTGCTTAGAGCAGCGGATAGTTCAGCTACTTGCTCTTGAGCTTCGCGGTGCGCCCGCGCTGCTGCTTCTGCGTTTGCTCTGAGCGTTTCTGCTACTCCACGGAGTCGACCCACCTAGGTTAAAAATATTCCGTTTTAGATTATTATGATGATCTGTAGCAGTAGCTATACAAATAAAAGAGATAACAAAACTCATGAAAGAGTTAATGCAATGATAAAAGCTGCGGGGTAGATACGTAACACACATAAAATCGATCGCAATACCTTTCATTTTGACATTTCGGCCACGTTAATTGCGTTATTTACGTTGTTGAGTAGACGAATTATTCAAATCTATAAAGCAATGAATTAGGAATTTCTTTCAAATAGGAAATGTGATTGGAATGTTACGCAATTAGGGGGCTGGTGGTATATTGAACGTCGCAAAAAGTATCAAAATTCATAAATTGCAATAAACGGTTGGGAACATAATAAAAAAGTGAATGTAAATAAACTTTATCAGTCTATCAATCTGACCTTTGATATACTTGATGCAATATTAATAAATGGGCCGTAGATATGAAAGATTGGCTTATCTTTGCATAAATCATAAATAACGAAAATGAGAAAAAGGTTTATTGTGCGCAGTCCATATGAATGATAACTTTTATAAGCATTCCATTCACAAGTTACACTGTAAACAACATTTAGGAATTTCTAGGAACTCTTTTATATGGAAAGCTAAATACTGTCGCGCCTAAAAATTCCTGAAGCGGTGTCAAATAGTATTGTAAGTACCAACCATTTCTATAATTATATAGTATTTGTTGTGAACCTACTCACATGCTTCTAGGTAAGTAGCATATTGATGATATTATTATTACGAAAGTAACATGGACCAATGCCTTGACGTTCCTGTGGCAATTGACACTCTCCCAAAAGATTTGTCATAGTCTTATCATGATGAAAATTTCCATGTTCTCTTACCTCTTGTTTAAGTTCCGACGCCTCAGCTTCCGCGGCGCCAAGCCTGTCAGTGATCGTGGAAAGTTGCGTGTCGCGATCTCTTTCGACGCGCGATATCGCCTCGCGACTGCGACGCTTCTCCTCAGCCACACTCTCCTCACAGCGGCACTCGATCTGCACGTTATCGACATTTTTATTATAGATCACGATGGTTAGAAGATAATTAACGGAATTGATACGGATAATGACGTCTAATTGGGCAATTAAAATTATAAAGAACTTTCTTTACTAAGTATTTGATCTGATTCTGGGAGATCCGTTTGCTTCATTGGGAGGATTAACATTGAGTTGACATTCTGTTCAGAGCAGCAGTCTACAGTGCTTTTTTACTTGTTGGAAGTAGTCTGGCCATGCTAAAATAGACCATACTGATAGCCTTAGGGGCAAATAAGTTTTTGAAAGAAGAGTAAGAATCTGCAACGATTATCGTTGAGCATGACTGTATAGACGAAAAACTATGGCGCAACTCAAAGAACAGATATTTAACTGTTCTGTGGCGCAACTTTTAGAACGACCAAATAGTTAGCGGAAAATGCGTATGATTTATACAAATCCTGATTGAAGTCCTGTTGAAGGCAAAATAATGCATGCAAATACAGCCTAAACTGATGAATTTGTGTATTTGTACTGACCTCTCGTATCTGCTCGTCGAGCATGTGTACCCTCGCCTGCAGCACTGCGTTGTCAGACTTTGCCCTCGCGTAGCGCTCGTCCGCCGTGCTCTGAGTATCAGCCAGTGACGTCACCTGTTGCTGAAGTAACTGCACCTGCCAAAGAGCAACGACATTGTTATATTGAAAGAGCAAAGAATGCATAAGATTGATCAATGATGTCACATAGAGGAATGCGGCCTCAATGGCCGCAGTTCTAAACACTTTTATTTGTGGCTTGTGTGACTGTTTTATAATTATTGCTAAGCTCTATTGCTCAAGATTGCAAGTGCAATTTATGAACCTGAAATGAAGAAAGAAGCAGCCTGTAACGAAAAATTCTATCTTCATTGGAGCACTTTTCCGGATGATAGAATTCTATGAGATGCCAAGGACATTGAAGAAAATCATAAAATCAAGAGATGGAATCACACATCACATTCCATACAAACTTATATTGCAACAGATGAAAATGACCTTTTCCTAAATGTAGATAAACTACTGAGTAAATAAGATAACGCAATTAAAGTTCCGAAATGTTTACATTTCGTCCATCATCAGATATTATAATATTATGTTACTGTAGATTTAGACAAATATGTAGGTTTATCGATATCAATATAAACATCGAATGGGCTCGATATTGAGCGATAACGATGTCAGTAAGCGTTTACCATGCCACGCACTAATGCTCACCATGCTACCATTACTGGCTAGAGACGTATTTGAAATTGCGACCGTTGAATGCAAATCGATTAGGATCTCCAGAGATTCATTGTGGTTCACAATGGTTATGTAAGGCAGGTCTGGGTATTCGTATGGTTAACTATAATCGCGTGTTAGTTGACCGCGTTCAAAATAACTGAATTACCGCTCTAATCTCGCTGTTTCATGTAAAATCAAAACTTTCGCGTGTCATATAGTCTTTAGTAACGATTAGCTTTTTATTGACATAATTATGTGCATATTTGTAGTCATTAACGATGCGTGAATTAATATTCATCTGCTAAGTATTTTGCTCAAATTCATTAACATTAAAGTCGTGATCAAACGTGTTCTCATTTTTGTTTAAACAAATCGTACCTCTCTTCTGTTGATTTACTAGTCTCACGGCTGCTAAGGTGCTTGTTTTCTATAAATATTATGATGCACGGCCTAGAATACGTTACGTCCCTACGTAGGGTCTAGGTTGAGGTGAGTAACGAATACAATAAATAGATGAGCACACACCTCACGTACTCTGAGTGCTGCATGAGATCATGGTGCGGAAAGACATTTCCTAAAGGGTAGCGGTGAATCGGTGATAATATTGCATTCATGATACGAATGAAGAGACTATATGAAATAATTGTTCAAAGAGATTCAATCACGGAAATAGACTAGGTCACAAATTAGGTGGACTACAGAGTGTAGGTAAAGAGAAAAGCCAGAATAGTTTCAAGCAATCGTAATGTCAATTCCGTTTAGGTGTTCATCGTCAAAGCAAATCGTCCCTGAGACATTTTCTGAGTAGGTACTCAACTGAAACTGTGTCTAATTAAAGATAGTTAGTAAGATCAATTGCCGCCGTTTGTAATTATAAAATTACGAGTTAATTGATTTCTACATCGAGTTCTTCGTAACCATATTATAGCATAAGTACTTCGCCCTAAACGATGTTTTGCTATTCGCGCATAAAATCGATTTCTTTTTGCTGCAAAATCAGGGCAACGGGAAAATCGGATCGGATCAAAGAAAGGATTAAGTAAACTGATATGTAAAATCACGAAATCAAATAACATGAGTATGTCAAGGATTCGCTTGTCTATATGATAAGCCTTTGTGTCTTGTTGTAATTATTTTTGCTACATTAGATACGCCAATGACTTTGATATTTTGAAGGATATTAGAGAATATTTTGAGCAATAATGTCTCCGCACATATCGTCCTCTTTCTTTCTTTTTTCTGCTACTGGTGGTGAATCAACGAATAAATATAGACAAATGATCATTGAGGCGTTATTTAGGAGAGCAAATTGTAATCGTTTCGTTGAGCTCCACTAAGCCCCAGTCAGTCACTTCTGATTCTATGTATGTATTCACATTCCTACCCACTTGCAGTATTTTATGCATGGACGAGTTCAATGTATCCGTAATTAACCTATAGATCTCAAACAGGTTCTGAAATGGCACTTGTTATGAAAACCGAGCACAAGATTTTTTTTTTTTTTTTTAAATCAACTTTCAAGAAAACGTGTCTCTTGTGTAAAATTTGTAAGACAAAGATAAATTAAAAGTTACAAAACGTAATGAATTCTAAACTAGTTAAAACTTTGGGAAAGTCAAATGTCCAATTGAAGATAGTATAGAGATGAGGTGGACACGAAAGAGGTGTATTAAGAATGACTACATACTTCCAGCCTAGATATTGTTAATGTATAAGCTACGTGTCATGTCTCTCTTGATTGAATTAGGTATATTATAATGAGAAGTTACATAAAATTAATAACAATTTCGTGCAAGATACAGGAAGATGCTCGTCAGGAAGAGATTGATTCAAACGTGTCATGTAGTCGCATGAGCGATGATGTGCCTGACGTAAGATGTTACATGACCAATATGTTACTTTTAATCATAGTAAACTGTTGAAACAATCAATATTACAGGTACATAATATCATCAACAGTAAAGAATTAATACCGAGCATAAATTCAGCAAGCAGAAATTCAACTTTACATTCTCTGTGTGAAATTCGTGAACTAAATGAACAACTGTGTACCATATTGTTTTCCTCTTCAAATTGGGTAACTACGCAGAATTGGAAATGATTTTCCTTGTTGTCGAATAACCATAGTGTTGACAAAGAAGCAGTAATTTAAAATTTGATAAATTAACTTACGTAGTATAATGTAAACGGTTCTGTTAGCGTAGGGAAGCGGACACGATCGGCAGAACTGACTAACTTTTCTTTATTGAGTGACTCATGAAGACACGACTTTTAAAGAGCGACTCATTGATACAATTTAATGGACAGCGTCCGTGAAGAACAAGAATTTATTATTTGTAGAGTCAATATAATCTTCCCCGTTGTGAATCATTTTCAGTGAATTATTTCATGAGTGTTACTGTTATTTCAGTTTTAATTTTGAAGATTATGAAGTTTTTAATAACTGCAACGGTGTATCTATGTAGGTATGATATTTATAATAAGATTTACCTAGTTAATTAAATCTTTTTATTTTTAAATCATTGCTTGGCTTTTATTATGACTCCTTTCTGATAATATTAAATAATATTTCATTTAGCTAAGTACCTACTAGTTACGAAACACTTCATGGTTATTTAAAATATAGTCAGATAAACGACATTATTATGTATCGAGTTTTAAATGTAAAAACTATTGTATGTATAGTCTTCGCCGCCAAATCAATCAAAGATTACTTTCCGTTAACTTTCACAAGACTGAGTTGTAAAGAATGCTATATAATCGAAATAACTGGAATAAGTAAGTACATAGATACGAATAAAGAATTTCAGTGATATCGTCCATTATGCCGCATTGATCGCTCCATTGATCACAGATTCATCATCGCAGATATTTTATCTCGTTTTTTGGATTCTGTTAATGCGTGTTGTCAGATTCGAAGATATTTTTGACCGATGTGTCTATAACACGTGAAGTATGCTATACTGCAATTACCTATAGATAACAAATCTATTTCGTAACATGAGTGACGCCAATAGATTAGCTATGTTGCATTTATCATCATTACCTACTGGATATGAATTGCATGCACGTGAAGGAAATCTCGATTGATAGAGAAGTAAATAAAAACATTCCAGAATTAGAATTGTTTTGGATAAAGTCAAACACAACTAAAATACAATAGATGTGGATATATTTAGTAACCTGTTCCGCTTAGCTATTTCTAAAGAGCCACAAAAAACTCCTGAAAGAGAAGATAAGAAGAGAAGAGAAGTGAAGATTTCTTTCAGGAGTTTTTTATGGCTCTTTAGAAATATTGTATTTTATAATGGATTTCCGCAAGGTCACGCCTGAATCAATGAATTATCAAACACAACTTATAAGAAACACGAAAGTTCAAGAAGATTCAATGTGAATTGAATCGCTTTGCAGCTAATCTTATCCCTTTACTGGAAACAGGAGAAACAGGAAATGTCGTTATGCAACGAAACACTTGCAACAGTTGTGATCTTTTACTTAATGGTTTAGGTTTCTGGAATTAGCAAGCACATGTTATGAGTACTTATGAGAATTATGAAAGTGAAGGAAACTGGTAAGATACAAGTATACTTATACGGATTGTAGAAGTAGAAACTGTTAATGCAAGATTTGTTGAAAGAAAAGTTCAAGGACGTTGATCCATAACTATTTTCTCCTTAGCAGAGTTGCAAAAGAAAATGTAAGTATGACAATTAGCGTCACGCAAAGTGAGGTGATATTATTCTGATCGATTACCGAGTGTTACGTTAAGCTAGAGCTAATAGTTCAGACTGTCAGTCAAATTAGAAGAACATCTTCAGCAGCATTTGATGACCTTATTTCACCAAAACTGCCTGGAAGTAATTTACAAAACTACGTTAGTCTGCAAAGTATTTTTAATGAAAAAGAAGCAGATGAGAAGTTTCCACGTAAAGTAAATTATCTAGCTAGAAAATATAAACATGTCATTAGTGCGATGTAATTCTGTATAACGTGATGTAATTCATCATACCATGGGAATCTTGTGATGATAGCTGCTTAGTTCCGATGTTAAATTGTAGTTTTTATGAATCTTAATGTATTTTGTATAAGAAATTAAACGTCGTGATGGATGGATTCGTAATTTTGTTGATTGTGTGAGAAAATATATAAAGATTTGAAGATGGACAAATGACTGGCGTATTAATTTTCTGTGAAACTGAAAATACGCCAACTACAGTATTATGAAGGTCTGTGGCTAGTAGCATTAGTGATCTATATACATATACTCTAGTAGATCTGGGTCGTCTTAAAGGTAGTGATTCATGATGGTTGCAAATAAAGTAGAGTATGTAAGTGGTGCCAGATGATGACTCGCATCCTCACGCTCCAGAGCTCAGCGCCAACTGATTTAGAATTGTAGAATTTTATAATATCCAACCATTGCATAGCAACAATGTCGATAGAATCTTTGAAAAGGGTTTTCGTACAATACCGGTTTCCATTGAGTAATTTCAATTCAATTTGTCTCTGCCAATAACAAACTCAAAATAATCAAATCTTAGGAAAGAAAATACAATACCGAACTTAATTTATAATTTGAAGTGATTTAACTAATTTAGCTACGCTCTCATGGGAAAAGTGAAATGAATCGTCTTTATAATGTAAAGCTGCATCGGAATATATCGGACTTTCGATCGGAGCTAAGGTACGAGTACTCTCAGTTTTACTTTTGTTGAACCGCGCCTGCGCAGACTGGTTTCACTTCGCTGATGTGCCCGAGTTTAAGACTAGCGTAGATCAATTGTCTTGTGATTTGTAAGAAAGCAATTTATTGTGCATTTATTCAGAACTGATTGTGTTTTTTCTTCTTTCTTGTATATGGCTTAAATCGAAAGTATCGGCTATTTATCATTATCAACTCACGTGTCTTGAATATTATCTAATCATTCGGGGATTCTTTTGAGTCATAAGTTTTATACCTAACCCTTCATAAAACAAATAATTATTATCTGCTTTGAACAGAGCTGAAATCTACAAAAACACTAGATTTTTGTTTGGAAGAGTTTGAGAAAAGAGCACATCGTGAGTCGTGGAGTAATTAAAACACGGATACTCTTAAACCAAACAAAAAATATAACAGACACAACAAATTCGTGACACGCATCAGTGGTAGAAAACAGTTTGTAAAATTAACAATGAATGCAAATGCAAACGAAAACTTGATAATTTCGCAAGTTCCATTTAGAACAACAATATAGAAGCAAAGAGAAAGACTTGTAAATCGATTTGAGATATTCTACTCTAAAATATTTTAGTAGACTGAAATTGGATAGGCACTGAAAGAATTTTAGAGGAACAATGAGAGACCTCATGAACATAGTTTAAGGGTTAATTTGTATTCGTACTAACGGATAAAATACATTAAGATGACTTAACCCAAAAGACAAAAGCAAGTCACTCAAGTGGAATGCATAAGATAAGTGGACGATGAATGAGTTCAAACACAGTGAATGAACTTAACAATTAACAAAAACTTCCAACTCAAATATTGAGATAAAATCAGATAACATTAATAGGTGTAATTGTGTATTGCTACTAAAATAACTTGTATATACTTGGAGGTACTTTGTTAAGATTTCCTAACGATTTGCGTGCTTCTATGCTAAGGCTAGTTTGAAACTAGTTTGGTCTGTTTAATCTAGGTCTTGACGCAAGTGCACCTTTTGAATGGTTATAAGTATAATGTCTATTGTTTATCTATCAACATACTTATTTATTTAATATCGAAACCTACAGTTATTGGTGACCAGAAGCTGCAGTTAAGTTCCGAATGTTACTTTTAAAACAAAAAGCAGCAAAGCCATTACATTCCAACCTGTCAATAAGGAGATGAGCTACAAGTTATAATGTGTATAAATTAAAGAGTGAACGAAAAAATTAACAATCCGAGGTCATTACCGATAACCTTAGCAATTATGTCCATGATGAACAGATTTATCTAACAATTGTTTACTGAGGCACTGAGATCATCGCTTATTTGCACTATCAAGTCAACTAAGTTAGCAAATATTTCGTAACTATATGTGTGCATATATTTTGTTTTTGGACACAGTAAAAAAACATAGTAATGATTAAAACGAATTGTCTCTATGAAAATCGATCTTTCAGAAACCCATACCGCAGAACCTATTGAGAAGTAACAGATTGGTAAATAAAACCATGATTATTATCGTTAAGTGCAATCAATAGGCACTTCAGTTGAATAGCAGGCGGAGTGAGTGTTCGTGACTTCCTCGAGTGAACATATTTTCTTGGCTGTGGTGTGTTGTCGAGTTGTCTCGCAACTTTCCACCGTTTGTTAACAACGACGGCTTCGCCTCAGATGGATATTTGCAAGTTGACGGTCGGTTTCGTTCAATTACCATCGCCCGGTGAACGGTTTCAGATGTCATGTGTCTTTCCGTAATAGGCGCTAGATGAAGGAAGCGTGTATAGTAAGATTGACACTTCAAGATATATTGCTTCCGATTGTATGGAGTAAACTGTTGCGTATTCATAAGAGCTAGAAGATGTTGAAGATGACTTTTATAGAATTTTAATAGCTGACGGAAAATCAACTCTCCATTTAGAGCACTTGTTGGAACACGATACGGTCAAATCGTTTGCTGTTATCGCTTTAATATTTTTGTTTACTACTATTGGCTGTACAATTAATTTATTGCAGATATAAAGGTCAACGTCCGTGGCGTCGGGCGGCGCCCCAGTTAAATAATGACAAAGTATTAGGTCGTGCGGTAGGTAACGTATTGTCCAACCATACCGGTGTTACCGGGGAATCGATATGCACTCACTATGACACGATATCGGTAACGGTCAACTGTAACCGTTGGGTCCATTGATTGTTCTAATTGTTTGATAATTTAGCTGTAACCTGACAATCATAACAGATTCTAGGACAACTGCATAAAAGCTTTGTCACAACGGTAATGGTTATGGAATGTAAAAATATATGAAAATATCACTGTAAAGATCCCTGTAATAGACATAACACCGATTTCATTCAAACAGAGGTAAAAAGAACAGCTGGTAATGGCGCAGCAGACTGCAGACCTGTAGATAATGTGTTTCAAGATTTTACTATATTCCACTGCTTAAATGGTTACATGGTTAAAAAAATGCTACCCGAAATTTAAACTTATTACCGTAACAAGTTAGATGACTGAAATACTATAAATGCAAACGGATACCAAATTAAAGATGATTAAAGCATTTTAGGTTAAACATCGTTAAACGCAATGCAGATAAATAGTTACTGCTAAAATTGTTTGAAGTTGGTCCGCTCATTTACCGCATTCTAACTAAAGATTTACGATATGAAATGGTTGGCGAAAGGGAATGCGACTAGTTTATGGCAGGTTAACATAGTTTTTTTTTCAGAAATTAGGTTTAGCTATACGAAATTTTAATTCTCATGATTCGCTAGTGTACCGGAGTCAGGAGTACGGTTGAGCTGTTACACCTCCCAAAGGACAAGGAGAAATATTTGGAGTTGATGGCTGACCTTCAGTAAAAAGAGAGGCACCATAAGAAAAAGATCATACAAATATTCTTTTTCTCATTTGTCAAAAGAAATGAGGTGACAAAATGATTATGTCATCTACGTGGAGTTTTCTCCATTGAGTCAAGAATATTTTGGTACGAAAATTGTTAGTTTTCTTCCGGAATCTACGTATGTATGACGAGCTTTGCTTTAGCCTAGTGAGCGTACAAATGATTACTTGTTGCTGTAGGTCCGTGCTTTCTCGGTCTATTGGCATTTCTATTTATAGCCAAGTTAAGTGCATGGAATCTACTATCGTGTTTTTCAAATGTAGGTACAGGAAGATTCGTAAGGAAGTAAACATGAATATTCGCACGCAATGCTAACCTAATTATCATTTGCAAATTATGTATTCTGCACGTGCATCGTCTGTGACACAGATTTCAACAAAAATGGTGTTTCATCAGTCAGTAGAAGAATTCTGGGCAGGGCCAGACAACTAGATCCTTATCTGTCCAAGCCCTTTCGAAATTTAGAAGGGATCAACATTAGTACCTACTGTAACTATAAGAATTGATCTGCATAAGTTTTAGACAAATGTATTTCGAGTCCTCAACATTACCTGTTTGCTTTACGGACGGATAAAATGCTCCAAACGACCAGTATTAATTAAAAACAGCATTGTTTTAGTAACATCATTGTTCTATAATTACACGTAATAGATCACATTATGCAAATGGTAGCTAAACATGGTGACTTCGTAACATACCAGGATGCCTTTCTCAACAGCTACGAGGAATAAATTAAATAAGTAACAGTATTGTCTTCATGCCAAGCTCTCCTTTGCTAAGATTTTTTTGTAAATGTTGTTTGTAAACACCTTTTATCTGATTTAAATGGTGGAACATTCAATTTTACTAGTGTAATGTTTTTGTAATTCTTTTCTTAGGTAGGTATTCTTTAGGATTCTATATATGGCGTAGCTACATTTTCATACACAACTTTCAATATTTCAATATTTGGAATCAATTTATAGATATCACAACACTCAAAAGATATGCTATTGATAAAAAAAAACTACAATCTAAAGTAATCTTAACTATTGCCATCATCGATAAAGTTTTTTTCTACAGGGCAATCGAAGGTACTGTCGCGTAACGTACCAGGCTACTAGCAGTAATACAGAGTTTGGTCGATGAACATAATGTTCAGACAGAAATGATCGCGTGACACTTGTGAACAAATCAAAGGCCGCGATGGCACGAGCAGGTCGAGAAACTTCAAACGTTGAAGAAAGAAATACTTTTGTTTTCTATTGAACGATCATTGCAAACGGTAGAGACCCATAGGCTACGGAAGAACCGGAGTTTTTGTAACACCCGGCTTGGTACCAATCAAATCTATTGAATACAATGCTAAGAAAACATTTGTCTGTCTACCAATATTTGTTACTTGCTTTTAATAAGACGTGAAGCTTTCCATTGATATAATAATTTTGAGTCTATATTTTGTCGTTTTAGTTTAGTTGGTCCGTGGCCAATTTCACTGGATTAGGTAATCAGGCTTGAGTATATTTTTATTTACATTACAAGAATTCCATTGGTGATTTCGTTTCCCAAATGCCATGCTTAGTTGGATCAACTTTATCTTTAGCCAACCTTATTCTTTGAAACCGCCCTTTACGGGAAAATTCAGGAGTAATGCGACATTTACGCATTTGGAATAGGAATGAGTAATTCCTTTGTGAATCAATTGCCAGGAAAAAACTTGTGTTAAATGATGCTGTACGCTTGACGTCATTGGTATTGACGATTGACGATGTCTAATAAACGGAATTCAATGAGACAAATATTTCTAACCTAACTTAATTAACAATGTAAAAATTGCCTATTCTTGTAATGTAATGCCAATGTAAAAGTTCCTAAAGGATGCTCACAAAAACTACTTGTGTCATCTAGATACCAAATGTAATTGAAGGTGTAAAAAAAGAGAGATCTAAGCAATGCTCACTTGATCGGATAAGTTATCGCACCACTGATGCGCAGCAGTCTTCTTCCCACCGTTCTGGCCATTGGCCAGGTGAGGAGTCAGAGGTCCTCCAGTAAACAAGTCCTCTGTGAGACTCACGTCAGAGGTGATCCTTCCTCTGACCTCGGGAGGGGGACCTTGCGGGCCCACGAAGTCGAACTGACCGTCCCACATATCATACTCCAGCTCCAGACTATCTTCTACCTCAACTTGTTCACCCATCGTGCCTCTGGACCGATTGAAGAGTCCCGATTTAAACATTTAAGATCCGGTACTCTTATCTTTGGATATATTCCAATATTGCACTGAACTAACTTAACTTACACATAAACTAAACACTATTTCGTAACTTTTTAGTTTGACTTTTATAGATTAGAATAATTTCGTTCGAAATAAAGCTAGAATTCTAATGGCACACTAGATTAGTGATAGTTCTTGCGGCGCTCCTGTTCTAATACAATTATGAAACTTCACATTCACGTAACACCACTTACAGGCAGTTAAATACACTGTGTCACATCTTTCACATAAATGGCTTCACTATGATTCCAACGTATGATGATCACCCTGGTCAGTGTCACCACAGAAATCCTTTAATTGTCGTCGTAAACAAGTATCAAAATATCAGGCAACAGAAGACTTCGCCGAAGTCGATTCAAAATTTTCGACGGTTGCACTGACATCCTTTTCGAAACGTCGAATTGTGAGTAAACACGGTTAAGATATTTGGATTTCTCTTAGAATGTTAATTTGTGTGTTATCGTTATCGAAGTATAACAATCAAAACTTTTAAAAAGTCGCGCTGGTACGTGGTGTTGGCACAGTATCACGTTGGGCACTAACCGGCGCGCGGCGGCGTTCGGCCGGTGCGCCCCACCCATTGACACGACATGATTATCAGCCGGCCGAGCCACCGCTCCATACAAATAAACTTTATTCGCTCCCTGCACATATGCACAGCCGTCTGATAGATAGTTCCGAGGCAATAACCCCTTTCATAAGCTCCCCCAGTCTGGTTGCATCTCGTAATTTTACGGGCGAGGGGGCATCATGATTGCGTCCTACTATGCCAGATGGAGAACGATTGAATTCACAGTACGATCTTTCAAGACTTTGTTTTATTGCTATATTATTCACAAAGTCATTTCAAGTCTAATTGTACATATTTGTAACAGAATTGTAATTAACAGTTATGAACATGAGAATATAGGTCACAGTGAGATTTTTCATAAAAATATGATAACAGAATTAAATGACCTGGCAACAATGACAATTTTAAAGCAGAGAAATTGAAGAAAGTTAATACTGAAAGTGAGAAGGAATATGATAGAAAAAACGTGAAATCATTAAGTGGACTCCATAGATGTTACCGCTCTTCCAAGTTGCAATCATGAAATGGCGGCGCATTTGTATTTTACTTGATGCCTATTTGATTACTTGAGCAGTCAAGATATAAAAGCAGCAGATGTTCAAAATAAAACATTCACGCAAACACGTAAACCTACGCATGAAATTCAATTTACAGCTGTTTGTTCATTTTTGAAAACGATTGACATGAAATCAACAGTTGAAAAAAAATCTGGTAGTGTTTGTAGAGATAGATTACAAAATGTCGACCTACTTTTAGAGAAAAGTAACAAAGATGATTTAAAAAAAAATAAAGAGTAATTTAATAGAATAGATAGAGAATTGAAATTGAGGCTATTGTTCACACCGTGTGAAATTCGAGCTCGGAAGTTTGAATTGGATACCATTGCCGGCTTTATTTTACGGATAACAGAAACTGTGAAGTAATCATAAAATCTACGCAGAAATTTATACCCATTTATGAATTTCTTGATTCCGATGTCTGATTAATCTTTTTGTTCGATGTAGAACCGTTATTATGAAAGTATCAAGTCTTTGAATGAGTTGCAACTGAGATATGCGTGAAAGAAAGTTATGAACGTATGGATCAATTCAATCGGATGTACAGGATACACGTGTTGTCTGTTGTTTTAACCACAAGTTAAAACAACAGACAATACTTTGTCTTTGACAACAGTTGTCTGTTCGTCGTTTAGATCGTATTCGACCAAAACTTGTTGAGCAGTAGTGAAAATAGAACAACGCGAATTGTCGCCTTCGAGCCTTTATCGCGACGAGGCTCTTGGTCTCATAATACGATTACGACCAAGTTAGTTTTATGCCCTACATGCCCTTTATCATTTACACAAAAGTATGTCTCTTAATTTCAGTTAATTTATCGGTTATTGTATCACTGACGTAACAAGTAGATTAAAAAATTAATTAAACTTGACGCAACACGCACTATTAGGCACGCCAACGTAAGCTTTCAAATGCCAAACAAAGGGTTAAATATTCTCATAATGAAAGAAATAAAAAATTCGAGTCTTTTATTCAACATAGTTAACAATTGACGGAACAATGCGATCTCATACATTTTAATACAGTTCATACAAGCGTGGCAAATAGTAGCAAATGAACGTCACTCATGAATAAAATCCGCATAAAAAGTTAGTAATTCTAAAGCAGGGTTGTACAGAAATAGCTCAGGGATATATCTGTCACATTTTCTAAAAGGTAATGCTGAAACGTACTCAAAAAGCGAAAGTATGAAGTGTTTATTGATCATTAGAAGTTTATTGATAGAAATCTTACTAATAATAATTATAAACGCGAAAGTTTGTGAGGATGGATGGATGGATGAATGAATGGATGTTTGTTACTTTTTCACGCAAAAACTACAGAACGGATTTGGATAAAATTAGGCACACAGATAGTTTATAACCTGGATTAACACATAGGATACTTTTTATGCTGGTATTCCCACGGGATCAAGACTTATGCCGGTGAAACCGCGGGGCGCTGCTAGTAATTCATAATACCGACGAGACTGATGACATCGTAATCACAAACGACAGTCATGTCATGATTCAATTTGTTGGATTTCTGCGCAACTTGCAACATCAATGTTTACTATTTATATGAAGTAATTTGATTTATTACACAGGACAACATTAACTAATAGTAGGACAATTGTGGGTCTGCACGCTGATGTCATATATACGTAGAAGTGTACCCAATGAATTCCATCAAGCACAGGTTTTTTTTCTTACGCACACAATAAGCTTAGTGATAAATGTATAAACAATTTTGCAATCATATTTTTCCGGATAACTAGGCAAAATATGAACAGAGTTTTTCCCATTCTAAAGATAAGTCATGATGTATTCGGGATTATTTGGCTTCCAGTTTCCACAGCCTTTATGAAAAGTAAAAATGAAAGACCAATTAAAATGATTTCAGTGATTTATGAAAACATGCAATCTCTAAATGACTTTGTCTTCATGCTAAGCTACCTCATTAGTAGTTGTATGTGTCGGATCGTCTTGATTCATAGGTTTAGTAATTGTCAAAAGTTATAAAATGAAGTGTTTTTATGGATGAAGAAGATCTTTCATCTTGTGTATACAAGAAAGTTGCCAAAGTCTGGTCTGGTCTGTGGGGTAATTGCGTAACAATAGAATGACAATATTAATCGCAATGGGTTTCATTTTGACAGTTCACCAACACTCATTGCGTTATTTATGTTGTTGAGCAGACGAATTTTTCAAAGCTATGGAGCAATGGATTAGCAATATCCTTCAAAATTCTCAGATTATGATTCAAAGTGTGTTACGCAATTAGGGTGCTGGTCTGATCTAGAAAATCAACTAAAACAAAACAAACAAAATTTAATTTTCTGTGCCAATAAATACATTGATTAAGGATACAGTTTGATTTGTCTAGCCAGTAAACACGCAAATAAATCTTTGTCAAGTTTTAATTACGGTTTTTGTCCCACTGTCGCAATTTGTGCATGGGAAAATTAATATGTGAATAGATTGATAATTTATCATTATCAACTTTATCAAGCAACTTCTCTTTTGTTTCCGTGAAGTTTTCTTTTGGTTTTATTTTACGGAAACTCTGACACCGTTGGTAACTAACCACACGAAAAGAAGAAGATTTTACGGCTCTGTGAGTAGTTCCCGTTCCCATCTGTCTAGCCTTTTCCCAATTATGCTGGGGTCGGCTTCCAGTCTAACCGGATGCATATTAATGACGAGTATTTGGTTTACTATAGTCTCTTATTAGTATTCTATTCTATCTTTTATTATATAAAGCTGAATTTAAACTTTGTTTTTTAGTTAAATGTAGCTTTAGCGTGTCAATCAGAAATGTATGTTTTTTTTTACATCATATATTTAATACTCTTCCACAAAAAATGTTGTCATTGTTTATCATTATTCACGGTTCTCGTTGTAGGAACCCATTTAACATAGAAATATAACACATAGTTACAAAGATTTTTTTCCAGACGGTTAATTAGCTTTTATGTAGACATATGGCATCCTGACTCTGAAAATAAAAATCGTTTTCATCTATCAGCTTTAGTTTTTGAGATATGGCATATGTGTGATTTTTTTGAAAAACGCTAAAATATTAAATAACAAAAAAAATATTTAATTTTTGGAAGCCGCCTAAAATGATTTTCTTGCATGTGATACTTGTGGTAGGTCTCGTTTCAAACTCCAGCAACAATCTGCCATCATATGCACATCCCATCTGCCCTTATATCGTTCCTCCATGGTGCGAATTTCTCGATGGAATCTTTCTCCTTGTTCATCACTAAAGTGGCCAAGATTTTCAGGAAAGTGGTCCAGATGGGAGTGTAAATAATGAAGTTTTACGCTCATATTGCAACAAAGATCCTTCAGATATAATAACATAATTATGTTGGACCAAGTCTTGGTAGTTTGGTGCTTTAGTATTACCAAGAAAGTTTTTCATTACTGACACAAATTATTTCCATGCTTTGGACTCTTTTTCATTCATTGTTTTAACAAAATTTTCATCATTAACTAACAGACGTATTTGTGGTCCATCAAATATTCCAGCTTTTAATTGTACTTTAAAATAGTCTGCATACGCGATTTTTACGAAATCTGTCACCAATTTTCTATAATTTTAAAAACATATTCACCACAAATAAAGCAAAAACACTCCGGATCGTTTAAACAACGTCTCCTTGATGTAGACATCGCTAAAATTTTATCTTAACTGATATCAACACTGTGTTAAATTCGTAAATGTGCGCCTACCCTCACATAAAATACAAAAAAGCTGTGTACAAAAAATAAAAGCTGATGGATAGAAACGGCTGGTAGATTTAAATTTACTTTATCAAAAGATGAACGAAAACTGAAAAAAACTTCCGGAAAATTTTAATAAATAAAATTTTGTAACTATGTGTAAGTACTATCGTATATTCCTGTAAGTTCCGTTATCGTTGTTTCTCATGCAACATTTAAGTTTCATTCGGAATTCCCCGTTACTCATTCATCAAAAGATTAGGCAGGAAAGAGGGGAAAGTCGGAGGGTGGTGAAATAATAATGGGATTGTTACAACGCAAACATTTGGAACACAATAGTAATTGTCTTGCTGAATATAATATGTTACATTTGATGTTAGAAGTACCGGAGTTTTATAAGAAACCACAC
Source organism: Agrochola litura (assembly GCA_949152395.1). NCBI lineage: Eukaryota > Metazoa > Arthropoda > Insecta > Lepidoptera > Noctuidae > Agrochola > Agrochola litura. Next base: position 8,201,320 of record OX424508.1, read on the forward strand.
TATTGCTAAAAGAGGGTCACCTGCAGAAAAGTTGTTGTGAATTAAAATAACAAATAATAAGCAGTACTTAAAATAAGACACACAACCCAACAATGTGTTATCTAAACATAACACTATTAATAATCAAGATAAACATGCAGATGCTAATGACAGTATAATGGCAAAGAATATTCTTGCTTCGTTTCCGCACTCGGTGCCGCTTGGTCGACAGCAGACGACCTCGGGCCAGTTCAAGGTTGAACTCCACCACAAATAAAAGACACTGTCCGTGTTGATGAACTACATAATGACATTTTTTTTTTTCTGTAGTGAAACTAGAGCAAAGACAAATTTTATGATAATTTTATGTATTTAAACAAAACATAAATTTTAATAGATGTAGACGATCAAGATAATGTTTACAATGGTCAAATTAAGACAAAATGGAATACGTGAAACATAAGACCCATTCTATAAATTTACGACAAGGAAGCATTCTTCTAAATTACTATTACCAATAAAATACTCATGGAACTGGCAATAACTGTCTCTGTATTGGTAGCACTCTATTTTAAGTAATCACATCATCTTGACACGGGACCGTTCTCACCATGACAAGTATCTAAATGTGGGGTTTGGTCATAAAATGTCTGAGAAATAGCAAGTCTGTCTTGAAAATTACATTTGGAACGAATTGTTTCATTGGTGGCAATAAAGACAGATAAATTACTAACAATCAACGTCTATATGGTTAGGAGCGAAGGTGCATTCTTTCAATTTGCTGCGAAATATTTTATCGTTGATTTCGGTCATAGGTGGCTTTATATTTCTGTTCTATCTTTCTCACTTGCTTGAATTGACTTTGACTCATTTCGTAATTGATGTAAATTTATAGACACGCTACAGCTAAGTAATAGTGCTTCATAAAAACAACTGCAGATAACTAACCGAGATCACTCGACAAGTGTATGCCAGACAAAAAATCTCCTTCAAAATGCACTTCACTGCAATTTCCGGACAAAAACTGCAAACATTGTTTTGGTGGAAGTTACGCGAACTAAATGTTTTGCTACTAAGAGACGATTGTCTGCGAGGCACGGTTCGCGTGTAGATGGCTAAATACGGCAAGTTCCCGGATTCACTACACAAGTGTCATCTCACGGTATAATTACGACGGTAATAATGATCGTTACTAGATATCTTTCGTCTAGATCTCTACTGTACCATATATAACATGTTCACACCGTAAGCTGATCTTTGCGCCCTAAAAACGAAATCAATTGCTTTCCTGAACGTGTGCCCCAGATGAGTGACGTTGCCCCCTGTCCTGAGTTTTATTTAGTTTTCCGCGAATTTCTACAATAGAAATATATGTTTTAAACTTTTCTGGAAAACAGTGTCTGTACAAAAGCCAGGATTGTATAACGTTCACACGACTAGATGAATGTTTAGTGATCGCAAACCTTTGATTATATTTAAGTATCGTGTTTCAAATGTGGTGTTCCTCGAGGTGGAACATAAATTTCAATTAAGTTAAATTGGGATCTCCTTAACTCGATACTCACGTAGGAAGGATTTATGTGCGTTAAGTATTTGTTTGTTAATGGCTCCAATTTAAACGTTTTCTTTCTTGAAATTATACAGCAGCGGTAGAAAACGAAGGAAATGAGCGAAGGACACCAGATAAGAAAAAGAAGTTACACGAAAACGAACGGAAACCGGAATCCATAATGTTTTTACTTTGAGCTGAAATCGAGTGCACGAATACTTGACGAAGTTTTTTTGATAAGTAGTCGTGAAAATAATTAGGATAAACGATGTCATGTAGCAATATGTTACACGTAATTACGATGTATCTGGATATATGTGTAAGAATCTCGTCATCTGCACACAATATGTTTGTATTTCACACGCGTTCATTCGCACCACTTTCCGTTTCACACTACTATGTTTTTGTAAGGCGTAATGCTAGGGTTAGATAATAAGACGTTTTACTGTCATACACCTCTTGTTTCTGTAACCGATGCTCATGATAAGTTTGATAGATTGCCGAGATTACATCGACATGCTTTGGGAATTCGGTTGCACTTATGCAATAGCATGTTTATGAATCCCAATTAAAAGCTAAACTAAGATTATCATCTAATTATGTTATGAACTGCGTTAATTCATGATGGGAGTACTTCTTTATGAAGCGGAAATTAACTTTTATTGCTTTACGTGAAGACATCTGTTTAGCAGATAAGTTTTAGTTTTCCTCTCTAGCAGAATCGGTGTGTAAAGTTGTGCACTTTACACGTGAGAAGTCGATTTTTATACATCCCAATTCTCATAATTTAATAAGTAGGAAACGACTACATCGACTGATAATAAAAATCCAGTGTTGGTGTCAAAATTATTTCACTACCGGCATCGTTCCAGTACTTTCAATATTGGAGTTTGGCAATTCATTAATAGGTGAAGTTGCTTAGGTATCCAAAGATTTATCAAGGTTTTCTGCAAATGACATTTGCAGTTTAGAATTAGTATCAATAATATTAATCCTTGAGTCGAGCTTTACGAGCTTACGACACGAGCGTACAATCAGTCACCGAGACACGAAACATATTAAAAGCCTACAATATTCGTGGAATATAAAAAGACGAATAGTGAGCCCATGTCAACACAACAAATAATCACGCGAGATATTTCGCTAAGTTCCCGATATCCTTGGCACAGTTCTGGACCACCCACGTTGCCTCCCACTGCACGCGAGAATATGACTCGCAACTATTGTTTATAGTCGAATACTAAGCAGATTTAGTCCATTTAGCTAACCTAACGTTACTATAACTGCGGTACTTGCGAAGCAAGTTTTGTGTAATCGGAATTCAGATTGTGATCGAAAGATTCTATTATTCAAGCATCAAAAACCTTTGAGTTGATATAATAATCGTGCTTAAAGCTAATTGATATTTATGGAAGCGATCACGGGTTAGATCGTGTTGCATAACAGTGCATTGTCTGAACACGTTGATTCGGATTCATCTGACATATGAACTGCGTGTTTATCATGCTTTATTCACGCTTGTTTCGTAGATGCAGTAAGCTGCATCTACGAAACAATCTGCCAATATCATTAATATTTATTCGACTGACATCGCGACCACTAATTAAGATGACCTAGTGGTCGCGATGTCAGTCGAATAAATATTAATGATATTGGCAGATTTTGAGGAATTTAGAGCATATTAGGGATTTCTAAGTCATAAAGTCAAAATGTTATACCCATCAATTTGGAGAAGATGAGACAGTATGTGGAGGAAGACAAAGTTTGTAAAAAAAAAAGCATTTATCTTGCAACGGCTCCAAGCGGAAGAGAGCAGATAGCAGCTTCCATCAAAACATTTCCATAATATTAAACAAGGCTCGGATAGGGTCAGATTTATCTGTAGCCTTTACCAAAATAGCGTATGTTATCAATATCATGAACGCCTGCGCGTGAGTTTGACGTGCGTGATTATACTCGATCACTTTCAAGCGTCCAAACAAAAGATTAACGGAACACTTTGTCCGAAACAAATCTTTTCCAAGATAAGTTACAATGTTTCGTGTTATTTGCTACTGCTCGGCTATCTACGTATTTTTGAAACTGCAGCAATTTGAAACGGCTTTATTTACGTAGACTTATTGATGTCAAATGCTATAGTGCAGTAGTTTTATTATATTTCCATCTGGACCTTTATTTAAGAATTCAGAATTGGCCTTCACTTCTACAACTGGATTTGGCAGATGGGTATGGACAAATGCAGCTCTGCCCATGTTCGATTACATTAAGTCGTGCTGGTAATAAACAAAATGTTTTCCTAAAATGTATCCACGTAGCAATGGGGCCATTCAAAGTTAAAAAGCAAAGTACGCGCAAACAGAATTGATAAATAGTCCCCTCGCTACTACAAGACTAGTACCTAGATGATATTATGCAAAATTCAATGGCACGCAGTTTCTCTAAGACGTATTGTCTAGCTAGTGCATTACGCGACATGGCATGAAAACATATTATTCAATATAGGCATAGGACCTTACTAGTGTAGGTTTGGGTCTACAATTGCGTGGCAATCAGGGTGGATTGTTGAGGCTTGAAATTGAATGGTACATTCGTCTACGTCGTTCGGGCCCATTTTGTATTTTCCCTTGTGTCCATATTATTATGAGCTTTTGTTAATCAACATCAGGGGAGTTACAAGCACTTCGGTTACAGTGATACATTATATTATTAGTATTACGTTCATGTTAACTTTAAAGAAAATGAAACTAGTTTTGTGTTGCCAATCGATGAGTGACAACAAGTTTGGTATGCTATGGTTATCAAACATAGTTAACTAGATAACGCATACAATTTGTAAAAACGCCTTAGGCAAAGTAACTTCGTGACAAATAATTTAATTTAATCTTTTGTTTAAGATTAGGCATGCTATATGATAAGGTTTTGAAAATTTACTTTCTGGAAACCCTAGCATGAGTTATAACATCTCATCAACTCATCTTAGCGATCTCATCTTTACTATTGAATAAAGCATACTACAGCATTTCGGAATTTTTGACAGACAAAATGCTATGACTGTTTTTGACCGTAGCACAGACCGTAGTTAGTACTCAACATTGCACGTGTAATTTTTTGTATCCTTTTAATTATTACATTACTTTTTCTCTCTTTTCCTTTATACTTTATTTAAATATTGACGTAGTAAACTTATTTTTTCTTTTTGACATGTATATTTTTCTTATCATTTATTTTGAATATCGTTTGATTAATGTAATTATGTTATCAATTTTTAGTATCAATGACATCCATGAATATTTGTACGCCTTCTGGTATAACATAGCGAGCTAGTAATTTTTTTTTATAACAACTATTTTATTGTAGGTACCTATGTTAACAAATTATTAAATGATTATGATCGTACAGCGAAGAAAATTGAGTCATTCTTCATTTCCTTTCTAGAGTTTGTTTACACTAGCGATGGCTCCATGTTTGGCTGCAAAAGCTCATATCTGTTTAATATTTACATAAGGATTCTAATTTTAAATTAATCATATGTCGCTGTGGCTGGGCACGCATCTGACCGGAAGTGGCGTATGCGCAGCTGAGAGACCGTTTCCGGCGTCCATTAATGTCGCACTAGGTAAGACTATTAAATGAAGCGGCACGGGCATTGTTTAAACCCCTTCCTTTGGTAATATACAATGCCTCTTTAATGGGGTCATTGAACAGAGATTACGGACGATAATATAATCAAAAGTTAAACGGAGAAAATACTAAGGAAAGTTCAACGATCGGTTTTAGAGTTGCCAAAAATTTAAAAATAAAAAGAACATTTTAGTATGACATGGTGTCAATCTCCACACTGGCGCTATTACCTACTGTTAAAACAGATGGAGAATTCGTTTTCTATAAGAGATAGTTCTGAAACATTTTACTTTCGATCGACTGCTCCAAAAAACCGGACAAGGAAGTCCGATCAAGGAAATTCCAGTATTTTTCTCTAATCGTCTTCCACACTATAAATTAGGTTTGGATTTTTATTTTTAGGAATTACACGGGCAGTTATTACCGCATAAAAAATATAAACACTGGATGATGTGAAAGTGGTCAGAGCTAAATATTGCAAGTGAACAAAATTTAATTTTGGGACTGGCTGAATGCCAGCACGACCTTGCACTGATGAGAATAGATCATGATCAAACAAACTATATTGCAAATGAAGTTAGCACTTTTTATAAATCTTACCTTCCCAATTTTTTTTGTCTAATTTAAGTTTTAGAAATGTAGGTACCTTTTTATTTAAAATTGTTAACGGAACGAAGGAGCCTGGATCTCTCTCAGAGAATCCTAGTGTGAGGTCTAGGAATTCAATCCACTTGTATGTAAACTTTGCTAAATAAATTTATTCTAACTGTCTTTTTGATTCTTAATGTCATTATCATAACCTATGTATAAGGGCGGGGAGTCGCGTAAATTAATTCTTATAATCGTTTTAATGTCTCATACCTTTAATTTACTCAACTTTGGCACTTGTAAAAGTAATTAATTGTAAATACATGCGTTAAGTGAATCATCTTTAATTAGTCTGTTACCGATATCGTGGTATACTGACGTAGATTCACTGGTACCATTGTTTAGGTAAGTAATAACCACAATAGTGGGTAACTTACAAAAATACATAATTTTCCTGTAACATGTTGAATTAAGGTAGGTGCTTGCAAGCAATGTTTCGTAAATGGAAATAGAATTTAATTGGCCAAGTTTTGATAACACTACAAAGTAGGTAAACACATTATGAAACAGGAATAATTTCAATAAGTATATTGTACTTATAATAGGGAGAAAACGGTATTGGAGGTTATAAAATTCTTAAGACTTGAACCATCAACAGAGAAAACGCGTCAAATAATTTTCCATTTTTCTTTGGGCTTATTATTTAATAATCTTTCAATACCTCAATGGTGTTTTTTGGAAAATCAAAAGAATTTTCAACTTGTCTTGAATAATTTCAAGGTTGGAAAAGTCTTCTGACTTGTGAATACAATCTCTCAACGGTATAAATCATATTAACTTGAAACTGAAAAACTCTTTTCACCCCCAGAATATTCAGAAAGGAAGTTGATGTAATCCACTAAGCATAAGTAATGACACTATATCCGATGACATACATGATAAACTTCCCATTACACGTTATAGTTTTCCGAGAAAATTGTCTCCGTAATAACGTACCTATCGCATGAATGGATTCACGTGATTCATTTTGTTTATCATAGAAAGAAAGAATAACGTTAATTTGGATTGTAGTAAACTATGATATGACTCATCTGAGATAATTATGAAAATCTGCAGCAGATCCCTCTGAGCAGATTTTCATAATTATCTCAGATGAGTTGATGATTTTCTTGTTGAAGAAAATGCGTTAGAAAATTTTATGAGCATGAGCTGATAAAAATTTTATAGCGCATTTTCTTGAGGGATGAAAAACATGAACTACCTACTTACCGAAAGTACCAAATAATTATTCATGGTTTGGTGTACCTCTGCTTCAGCCGCGCAAGCAGTCGATAGATAATATTATAAATAAGTATCTATATTCATTAGGTACTCATTATATTTGCATTCATAGAAACAATGACAATTCGTGCTAGTTCAGTTTAGGGTTGTAGGATACTTAAGAATTATTTTGAAGTGAAAATTCAATAATACAAGAAGTCCAAATGGAGGTCACTCATAGTGCAGGTCATGGGGCACAATGGGCAGGAGTAGCATTGAGGTCAATGGTTTGTATACTAAACAACGAAGATTCAGTCATGCGTTGATGATGATGGGCTTGATTTGGCCTATGTTTATGATATTATAAAATTACGCCTGGGTATTTTATAAGTATCATGTAATAAATAATTATGATACAAATGTTTGACGACATAACTATCTGTATATCCATGATATCATCATGTCCTGCCAAATGTTCCTATTACCTACTGTTCTATTTTTTTTCCCATGATTTGTTTGAGTATCGCTAATTTCACGTACGTTCGAACGACAAATATCGAGCATCGTGCCAATGAACATGCTCCCCTTTATGACTGCTGTGACTGTGATGCATGAAGACTGAACAAAAAATTAACTGCTTTCAATTTACAGCTAAAAAAACTTTAATGAATGTAATATTCAGCCATGACAACTCCTGAATGATAAGATTCTGACGGTTGACAAAACGTTATAGGCCTGTCTGACTTCACTCTTAGGTTCAGCAATAGATTGCAATCAGCTGTTATGAACCTCTACGCAGCAGACCCACCAAGGGCTAAAATAAAAAGAAAATATCACTGACCTTATAGTTGAGACCTTGGACATCTTCCTCCAACGACACATCGGAGTACATGTCGTCAGCTGGTTCCCCGCCCGAGCCGCACCCCGACGAGTTAAATGACGACGACCGGTATAATTGGCTGAAACAATGACACTCTTCATTATAGCATTACTTTATTAGACAAGCATCCGTTACTCAAATTCTACTCATTGAATTAAACAGTCGTAAGTTCGGATAATTTAAGTTTAGACTAACAGCGATATCTGTTGGGATCTATAAGAACGTTTTACCGCCATCTATGTGCGTCCGTTAGAACTGTTGTCATTGTCAGAATGTACGTAATATAAGCGCGGTTCAATAGATGGCGCTGCTTATGATTTGATTTGTTCATGACATGACCGCTAGGTGGCATTACTAGATCACATTGTTTTGGTAACTTTATATGAATTTTATAACGTAAAATAATGGCATACCTAGCTAAGACATTGGAGCCGAGTTGTCGCTTCCCAGAGCTGAAACAAACGAACATAACATTAACTTTGTGAACACACATAAAATAATTTAAAAAAAATGTTTTTTTTTGGGTTTTCTAGAGTTTCAAAAAACAAAATTTGATGTATGTTCTCGCAACGTAATTAAACGGATGCCAACCTACAAAACATTTTAATTGGAGTTGCTGAGCGCTTAATTATGGGTAAAACATAGAATTAATTTTAAGAAGTCGGTAAAAGACTTAATTTTTGGAAAGAAGATCACAACCATGCCCATTAGGGTAGTAGGTATCTACATCAAACACTACGTAAGTAGGTAGGTAACTTATTTCTTTTTTTTTTGGTAAAAAATTCAAGTAGGCACCTCACCCATTAATTTAATGGTTACAGTAGGTAGGTACCTATAGATAGTGCAATCCACGAAGACGCGCCCCACTCCGCTCCGCGCCGTACTAGAGTTCAGCTTACAGTACAGTAATCGCGGAGCAGGGCGCGTCGTCGTGGATTGCACTATCTATATAATATTAATTAATACCCATTTAAAATCTTTTACAGTAAACGGATGTCTTATTTATGATTGACTTATCAGAGGCCCTAGCACGCACGCGCGACGTTAAATCGAAACAGAAACGTAAGATACCAAAATTAGAACGATTTTTTTATTGATATTACTAATAATATGCTAATTGCTTACTATCATTTTGGTTTTAAATTATTTTTGCGACTAGCACAATTATGATTGTGGTATCAGCGATAGAACAACATCACGCCTAAATACCAGCTTTACTAAATGCATATGTAAGTATATACGGTACTTATAACAAAAAACTTTTGTTTTTGTCTGTCTACTTGTACCGATCTCCGAAACGGCTGGACCGATTTTGACGGGACTTTCACTGGCGGATAGCTGATTTTATTAGGACTAACTTAGGTATATTCAAGGCAATGGCACGTAAAATTTTATCGGAGAGGCAACCTTGAACTTGAAGTGATACCGAACCCCCCCGTACCATCCGAATGGACCCCAAATGGACGGGAGCGGAGATATGGAGGATGGGGGCAATTTTTTTTTTTTACTTGGCTTCGTATATTCAAGCTCTAATAAGTGCAAGGAATTTGTGTGTAAAATGTTTTGCCCCCATCCCACATATCTCCGCCCCCGTCCATTTGGGGTCCATTCGGACGGTACGGGGGGGTTCGGTATGACTTCAAGACCCAGATTACCACTCGCCATTCGGTTGCCTCTCCGATAAAATTTTACGTGCCATTGCCTTAACTATTAGGCTAATTTAATATTAGAAAAAGAATTAGGTCTATGCAGGCGAAGCCATAGGCAGCATCTAGTTCTTAATATGTAGTAAGTCACGTTCTACGCAAGTTTAATCACGGTAAAAGTATGTAGGCCCATATCGCGGCACGAGTGTTGCATAGTAATGATGGTAATACAGTAACGAATACTTTGTTAATTATGAATTAAGTTGGTAAGACGCATGTCCGGTATATTTAACATTTAACACACTTTTCCTGGCAAGTGTGCTAACAAGATATTTAATTCTATTAAGAGTCAAGCGTCCTCAAAAGACGTGCTCATAATCTTTTGGCCAAAGAGTCAGACGCTGGTCAATTCCATAGTGGAAAGACCCATCGGCATGGTCCTCGTCTAATTCAAAGACGCCATGCTCACCACTGCCCATACAAAATCTAGTATTAGTGATACTGGTGCTTTTTACCATCATCCCAACCAACCCATGTTGAGGTTGGCTTTCAGTCTAAATGGATGCAGCTGAATACCAGTATTTTACACTAGTTTCCGCCAGCGGCTTCGACCACGTGATATCTTTATAAATTATAGCCTATGTTACTCAGTGATAAAGTGATAATACTAAATTTTTTTAAATCGGTCCAGTAGTTTTTGGGTTTAATCATTACAAACAAGAATACAAATCTTTTATCTTTGTAAACAGACGATGAAGCGACTGATTGCTTGTTAAGAAAAAAGGCCCATCTCATTTATGAAATGTGTTCATCTGTAAATGTAATTTTTGCATGCTGCATTTATTTACCCGACTGCGGCGAAGTTAAGAAAGGAGGGTTATTGTTAAATCAGATGAACTAGACACGTTTAATTTGATTGTAAAAGAGTTTTTATCATTGTCAGGTAAATTTAAGCCTATTTCTTATGTTTGTGAGCACCATGTATCTGTCACATGATTAATTATCTATCGTTGCTTCATTTTTAATTCTTTTTACCTGTTGTGGTATCGTAATTTTATTCTTAGTGCGTCGTCTTCACATAAAATTATATAACTAATGTATTCAAAATATTGAAAAACATTTTAAAAGTGTAACGATGGAGTTTCTGGCCCATTCTTCTCCATACGAAAACTATCTTTTGGGAGGGGCGACTAGAATCAATTAATTTTTTTTTGTCAATTTTGACGTTTAAAAGGGCCTATTTGAAATAAATGATTTGACTTTGACGGCTAATTACCTAAAATCATTTATATGCTTTCTTATGCCATCTCTAAGGAAAAATTGCTAATTTGAGAGAGATCCATAATCAGCAGTTTGTGTAATAAACAGGCTGAGTTGATTGGGTGAAAGTTGACTGAGACACGTGTATTTGCATTGTGAGGACATAAAGAAGACATGCAGCTGCATGACAAATGCTGATACAGCAGCTGCATGACAAATGCTGATAGATGCTAATACGTTAATGTCAAGTAATTAACTGGACTGTACGCATGTCCGGAATTCTTCAGTTACTGCTGCGGTAGAAAGAAGGAAATACTTTAAAATGGATGTGGGTAACGCTCGACAAGCAATTAGTTTATATGATTACTACGACGTGTGCCAGCATTACGTGAGCGGCTATTGTGAGATTTTTTGTAGATTACGGTCATGCAGAATGACTAATGTTCCTAATTGTTTGATACATGATAATGTTCTTATAAAAACACTGCTTTAGGTGTTGAACAATTGTTATGTAGTGCAAAACTAATCTGAATCTTTTTGCTGCCAATATGTGGAAGGTCAGTCAACAGTAAGATTTTCCTTGTTATATTTTATGGACATAACTCGCAAGGTAATATGACGTTGCTTAGTAAAAATTAATTGAAAGAAACGTTTTCGGTTAGTGCTGACGCGTTTCCGTTTCCCCTAAAAACTAATTGAGACTAGTGTTGCCCAAATTCAGTCTTGGTCTTGCAGTCTTGGTCTTGTTCTTGCGTTTTTGCAAGACCAAGACCAAGAACAAGACCGCGTATTTTTAGCAAGACCAAGACCAAGACTGACCGTGCAAGACTTGAGCAAGAACAAGACATAGCCTGCAAGACTCTTGCGTCTTGCAGCTAGGACTTAGCGCTATTTCACTGAGTAGTTAGGTGTAACAGTTCGGTGTATAGGTAGGTACGCTTAGGAATTCTATGAGACGCAAAAAACTGTATCAAAGAATATGAAAAACTGGACCTATGCGCATTACTACTAATACCATAAACATAGCGAATAAAAAAATATCTATTAAAATCAAACTGAGTGCATGCATAGTTATGTTTTAACCATCGGCACTTTGATAATGCGGCATCAAAGGTTTTGTACTTACTTTTCAAAGAAATTTGCCGCTTTTCGGAAGTACATGGTTATGATACACGCGCCGGGGCTTCTTTTGAAATCTAAAACAACCGTTGCCGCCACGCCGAAATCATAACATTTGTGACACTATTTGATTGCCGCCATAGGGCGTAGGTATACTCATGCAAAATAATTTCGAATTTTTTTAAGAGTACCTACAGGTGTTCCAAAGAATAAATAAGTTTCAGAGTGCTTAGAATGAAAATGAATACATTATACTGATCACGCAAGTAGTATTATGATTAGGATAAAATGGTAAGGATAGGTAGTAGATGTCATATTAATTCATTCTAGTAAGTATATATTATAATATTGATTACTTATATGGTTTTAAACTAATTACTTAGGTACTATTATTGTACATTTAGTCATTATATTTCTTAAGTTTTTACAAGAAAAAATAGCAAAAAAGTGTTCAAATATCACCCGTTTAATAAATATTGTAGCCACTTTAAATATACTTGAAACGTGTAAAAAAATTCTACAAAACTAATAAAATAATATAAAAAGCGTAGGTACTTACCTACTAATAAAATAAAAAGCCTGCGATAAGAGTTTTGTATTACTTACCAGCCCGAATATCTCTGAGAGAGATGATGAGAGTAAGTATTTACTAGCTGTGCCCGCGACTTCGTCCACGAGGAATAGTAACTTTGGAGGTAGGTATAGTGACGTTCAGGACTTATTTATTTATTTTAAAACTTCTGTCATCAAACATACAAACGAACTCTTCAGCTTTATAATATTAGTATAGATGTACGCCAAAACAATGTTCCAATTCTAATACGTTTTTCTAAGATTTAAAGTAAACTTTAATAAATAGTAATAGACTAATAGGTAATTGCAAGACTTGCAAGACTCTTGCTGCAAGACCAAGACCAAGACCAAGACTGGGAGCGCAAGACCAAGACCAAGACCAAGACCAGGTGTATTGGCGCAAGACCAAGACCAAGACTGGCTAAGTCTCGTCTTGTTCTTGCATTTGGGCAACACTAATTGAGACACGTGTGCTGTTAGCACATAACGTTTATGAATAGCCATTTAATTACTCGGCGAGTTAGTAGTTTTATTTTAACAGTTAAAATAATAAAGTTTGAATGGCATATCGACCTTCTGTAACGCACAACGCTTGCATCATTTAGGTCATCCGTTGGCGGTGCAGAGTGTAAGCCAATAGCAATTTTGGTCAATCTTGTTTTGAAACGTTATGATTTAGTCCATAATTTATGGCAATTACCCTATATTGCGATTGAAGAATTCATCAATGCAGTATGCAAAAATACATTATTATCTAGCAGATCTAGCAGCTTGGCGCAAGATCAAGTTAGTCTTTGCTTTGCATTCTTTGGAAAATGGCATGCATCTTTGGAATCCTTCTGCTCACGATTTCGTCTGTGTGAAATTTCTTGTCCCCCGTTCCACCCCATCGCATCGCATCGCCCGCGCTATTACTTCGTTTTCGATTGGCGTTCTTTCTGACTTTTTGCTCAGCTCCTAAGGGTCTTAGGGTGATGTTAAATAGCCTATAACCTTCCTCAAGAATTAGGCTGTCATATGCAAAAATATTTTTTCAAATCTGACGGGTAGTTCCCGAGATTAGCACGTTCAAACAAAAAAACAAACTCTTCAGCTTTATTATTAGTTGTATCGATATAAAATTACAGGGAATCAGTGAACATCTTTGTTTTAACATAAGTTTTCCTTTTTAAATATAACTTTTTCTAGGAATATTGGGACTTTGTATCGTAGATTCGTAGCAGGCTACGACCGCTACGAGCCTACGACGATGATATTTTTGGGTGGCACGCGTCATTGCCAATTGTTTGTTGATTTACTGAGGAGTTATAAGAATAATTAAGAATTGACGATATTCCGGTTCGAAGTCGATTACAGAAGCCACGACGGAATGAATTCGTGATCATCAATTACAAACTATCACTGAGTCGACTTAAAGTTAACTATTCAACTATTAAAGTTAATCTCTATTTTTTCAGTAATTAATGATGTTTTATTTAAATTAAATGCACTATATTGTATAAAAGTATATATAGTGCATTTAATTACTTTGAGTTAATTAAATTACCTAGTGCTACCTAGTGGGTAGGTTTTCTTTTTGTAGTTGTGTAATCGATAACTTTAATCGATAATCTCACGAAAACTATCTTTATCATATTTCTCCGCTTCCAGATTGAGAATTGAGCAGATTTTTGATATTCAAGGATAAAAAAATATGACTAATTTTTTAGATCATATCTCAACTTATTACATTTGGGCGCACCGTTTCCCATCTCCTTTTCTTGATCTTTTAAATGTCGTTGTTGATGCCATCGAATTATTGACAAACAGTAGTAGTATCCTACCTATCTAAGCAATACCCACTAACGTTTCTATAACGCATGCATTAAGGTAAAAGCTTCACAATTCACAAGACAGCAATATGCATTAGTTCACGATTACTATGGCTTGTCAAGTGTATCATATGCAAGCGGTCAGGACGTCCGTGGGGAGTGTCGGAGAAATCAGCAGGCGACAAATGAAACATGGGTGCGCGTACGCCGTGAAATTGTGCAAGAAAGTGACGAGCAGACTACCAACTTGAACGTAATGATCATCAATTGGACATTGATACAGAAATAATGTGGGTTTTGCAACTTTGTGCATGAAATGATCTGAATCTAAGTACGAAGAAAGTTACGTTGCTGGCTGGTCGTAAAACAAGATTGTATCTACAGTTCTTTTTTTAAATTGCCGCTGAAATAACCCTGTATGAATTGATGTAAAAATAATGCGAATGTAAGTTACAACTTTTATTTACAAAAAGATATAAATCTATTAAGAAAGTTGTACGTTACTTACTGGCTGGTTGTAAAAATAATGATAGTGTATTTTTGAAGAGAAAACTTCTTTAGGCGCGTTAAGCATTTTTAAGATGGAAAAATACAGTTGTATTCGCGACACCGTTACCGACACCTCATTTTTGTAAACGCGATTGTGCTCTTTATTTGTATTACTTTACGGATGAGTCTTTTATTCAAGTATTTTTACTTTAAAGGTTTTGGAAGTTTTTTTTTTAACCGCGATTGTGCTCTTTATTTAGAAAAGGTTACGGACATTGATGGAAGAAAAGTACTTGTATAGAACATTGGTTCTATACAAGTATTTTTCTTCCATCGAGGCGATCTTGTTCAAGTTTTCACTTCTGTCGGCACTACCGGAGTGACACTGTTTTTTTTTAAATTGCAGTGTGATCCCGTACCAAAAACTTCTAGGTACTTACTTATAACATTTTGAAAAATATGATTGGCAAAGCCTTCGTGATGATCGGTTATATCATAATGTCTAAGCAATTTGTACTTTTTTTGGTAGTTTTTTCTACCACTGAATAAAAAGTAATAGGTTTATGTAGGATTGCGTGTTCATGACGAATTAATAGAATCATCGTGCCTGATTAACTAAATAGGCGAACAATCTTAGGATTGTGAATACTGTGAATAGGTATTGTAATCATACAATTTAAAAGTTGGATAACCGCTGAACATAATCAATTGAACACGCGTTATTCTGTAATTTAATGTTTCTTTTTAATTATCTTTCATTAGGTATATAATGGGTAATTTTCGGGGTAGAAATTATAATTATACTAAGCTTGACGTGACTACACCTTATACAAATATATGTCTTTTTTTTGCGATTTTTAGGGTTCCGTACCTCACGTTTTCCGTTTGGGTGTGAGTCTGTTAAGACCCTTTTTCTCAGCAACACGTATCAAGTACCTACGTAGGTTTACGGCCCCTTGGATATAAAAAAAAAAACAAGCTTCTAAGTCAACGCAATAAAAAATACGGCTATTTATGCGACATGTTTTGAAACTCGTAAAAAAATCAAAACCTATTACTTCCCGTTGACCTAGATGAAATTTGGCAGGAAGAAAAGTCTCACAGCACAAGTAAAAGAAAAAGTCCGAAAATCGTTAATTTGTAGGTCTATAATTTTTTTACTACAATGTTAAGTTTGTTTTTGGGATAAATTCATCCCAACTATTCACTCTTCATTGTGCGTTGTTTGTTTTCCTTTATCGAAAACGTTTCTCTTAAGCTACCGACGATGGGTGACGACGTACGCAGCTTGGCTTGTTGGATATAATGTCAAAAATATCCGACCTACCAATTTAGGATACGGCCGATATTAGCAGGTCTGAACATAGGCTTTGCGAACTTTCACGCATGTTCTCTCACTCAGACTCGCCTCATGTCACCATTTGGTTCTTAAAAAATGTTATTGCGCAGCCTTCTGCGCGAAGTTCCGAACTGCCAAGTTATATCGGCTATATTTTAAATCTTATTGATTATATCTAAGTCTTCAATGCTACAGTAGGTATGCTTATTTATCTTCTGTTGCCTCGCAATTAAATTTTGTCAGGATGTACACACGGCTACACATCAAGCTAATACATTTCCAGTATAAACTGACCTCGCATTGTACGGAAATCCTATGTAATGCGAGATCAGCATAAACTGGAAATATATTGCTTGATGTGTAGCCGTGTGTACCTGTATTTTGACCTCGAGATTGGTCCACAGTAAATCCAAAACACGAATCATAGGTAGTTATAGCGATTTTTATTGGGATTCAGAATTCGGCACCTTAAATATTCAAATCAAAGTTTCTACCTGGATATATTTCGTTGTTCTCCTTGAAACTTTGTTTCTTGCATTTGGCTTCGGTCTAAATTGTAATGGCATTCATGACTAATGTGAAGCGTGAGGTTACAATTTTGAAGGCTTCATACAAATCGTTACGTACCTACTCGTAGGTACTTACCTACACGAATATGTACATAAGCACTTAATTGACTTATCTTTCGTAATATATAATTTGTGGGAAAAAAAAGCTGTTGCACAATGTGTCTTGACGATCTTGTTTGGGTTTAACTTTAATTTATGTTTTCATAGTAGAAGAACTTTTAAGGTCAAACGGCGGTTTACCTACACATTATGTTTTAGGCCCATTATTCAAAAGGTCTATTTGCTTTATAACTACCTGACACAATAAGAATGCAGTGTTTTTATTATACATTACAATGAAAGAGTTGAATGAATGAAATATGGAAGTAAAAATAAAACAGAATATGCGAAAATTTTGCAAAATGTTGTACAATCGATGTTAAAAAATTCGTCTGTCCTCGTCGAACGGCCAACTGAGAACCAGTCCACCACCCACACTATTTTTTTTACAGAAAACACCAAAAAAGTAAATTGTTGCTGTAATCACACGGCGGCCGCCACCGGTGGCAATGAGTTCTCCAATTGACTGTTTCCAATTACGTGCGTGACAATTGGAAATATTTGTGTCAACCGTTTTGTTCCTGGCACTCTATATTAGAATCCTAGCTGGTTAAGCGTAAGCGCACAATATAGGTAGGTAAGTAGGAAAATAGGTACATACATTTGGACTATAGAAGACTACCATAGAAAAATTACATCTGTATCTGCGTACTGCATCCATAAAAACACTTAAAAAGTTCTATTCTAACTATCAAAATCGTGTACAGTAAATGATTAAAATCATCATGCATCAAAACGATACAGCTATCGACTTACAGAGTTCGATATCAATAATTTGCCTCATGTATGGGCGGACAGGATACCACAGAATAAATAAATAAAAACATTGCCTGATTATATAATGTGTGCGTTTATAGGAGAGGCATACATTAGTAAGTGCCATCGCTAAAAACACAATGCTGTGGCCAGTAATAAAATACTCATGCGTACACATTGTTGTACTGTTGTATCTGCTGCGACAATAAAACACCGAAGTCGGATTACGTCATTATCGCGCCATAACGGATTGTTTTTGTTACATTAGAAAAAGTGTTGTAACGTAACTCAGGTCTGTCTTTTATTATCATCAACTCTCCAACCTTAGATGAGCAGTCAATCGCAGTACGTTTTGGCTAAGCACAGTCTCGCCCCATTAAACAACTCTTTAATATTCATACACCAATACTTATCTCAAAACAGAGTCTATACATTCTGCCACTGAAGACTTGATATCATTTTGTTAAAGTCACGGTTGTCCTCATCAAATAATTAGCAGTTTAGCATAATATAATTGCAAACAATAAAAATTCAAATATTCCAACCTGTAGGGTCGCTTTCTGTAATGCATGTAAACACCGTTCCGCTCCAGCTTTACAAACAAATAATTGCAACGATTAAAAAAATATAGCAGATCCGGTCACATGGAACACGACACTCTATTTTTATTCACATCACTTCATTCGAAACCACTGCACTGACAAGAAAAAAACATCACTGTTGGAAAAGCAAAAAAAAAGAAAAGAAAAAATTTGTTCGAAATTCGAAATGGCACGCGGAGTGCGCGAAGGCGGCGCGTTCGGTATATTCGTGCGAGCAGCCACGATGTACTGACGCATCAACAAACGCAGCGGTGGACCGGTCAGCGACTACACCGCGAGGTATGAATTATCCACAATAGAACAGACAATGGCTGGCGAAACACTCGCCGTTATTAAATTATTAAGTAGCTCGCGGCGGTGGACGGACGGACTAATGGCTGCTAATAACTTAGTCAACCGCAACAATATCGCGATCTGAAGGGTATACTAATGCAATTTTGCATTTGCATCTTCATCCGTTTCTACATTTCTGTTAAAACATTCATTGCAAATCATAATTTTAGAAATAGTAATTAATTATTTTCAGAATTTTTGCAATAGTAAAAGCTGTAGGTACTTAATAGGGAGCTTGAAATAGAATGGTTGTTCAAGAACCAAGCAATACCAAAAGGCATAAAGGAAAAATATATGCAGCAGGATTTCTAAATTCATCTATGATCGATGATGGCAAGGGAATTCACGACGACGATATACACAGGAGTGTTTATGGAGAAGGTAATGAAGCATGAGAAGAAAAATTAATTTGCAATGTTATTAATGACTAACCATAGCCAAGCCTGCTAAAAAACCGGACGCAGGTCCAGTTTATTATGAGAACAACACCGCATTATCTGCACAATTTTATAAAGAAGTGAAAACTAGTGTGTATTATTAAAGATATTGCATGTTGTACTACTGTAAATAATTCTATGAACGACAGTGTAAAATAACAGTGTACACAACCATAGACACGAACAGTTAGGCTACGCAAAACAATGAAAATGCAGTAGTTCAATAATACATCGCTTCCTCTATCAAATATATAGTTGTCTTAGCTAAGTACATTCTGCTCAAGAAAAAAATTCATTTAGAAACGGTCAATCAGCTGCTGCTTGCACAGATTCCGGTAACTATTCTATATTAGCTTCAGTCCGGTTGATGGCTTAGGGTTATAGAACAGACTCGTTAAAGGCGTCAGTTGAAATGAAATTAAACTTCTGTCCTTCACTATTCTCTTTGCGTATTTGACAAATGACAGTCGTTGCGTCATGGACGACTTCCATCGCTTTGTTCAGAATGACCACTACAGTACGAACTTTGATTGTAATACTATTACTTTTCTCATCCCATGCTTTAATAGGACCGTAAACTATTGAGGGGTCTTTATTATTTGGTCGTGTTTTGCTATTTTCTTCTGAATTATATCCCACGAGTCGCACCACGTTACGAGCGTCTGGTTTCAAGGTATTTAGATAAAAAACTTAAGTAGTATGATGCGTGACTGCGCGAGTAAGCCTAGGAAGTGGAATTGACTTATGTAGGTAAATCATTATTTTCTCAGCATTGTTCCAGTAATAAATGATGACTCTTGAACCTATTTGAGCTATCATTTTATTATAATTTTCCTGCTATAAATATAATTACCGTACCAAGTATACAGGATAATTGCAAATGCCTAAGTTATCGGGATAATCTCTGCAAGCGTATCGTGATTGCGTAAATACCATTTATGAAACCAACTTTTACAGTAATAAGTAGTTAGATTGTAAATGGAGAGACGCACACTGGATATTATACTCAAAGTAGATATTATTAACGCACACCGACATTGCTTTTCTCATTATCGTGTTATGGAAATACCATCTGTAACAGACTAACAGCTGGTGTTGGAATCTATAAAATTGCTGAAAGATAAACTGCCTAATTGCCTGCAAATTATGAAAGTCGATGAATGAATTTATTCGCTCGTTGAAATAGAAAATAATGAATTGATATTTTCGCATTTTAATTGGTGAACCAGCTGGTTTTGGACTAGTTTTGAAATTGATTGCCGAACCCGTTAAATATTCCTCAAAATAAACCCTGATGGATTAGGCGGTCTACTGAAAGAAAAACGACCCAATGCCTGAAAATTCCAAAGTTGTGAGTCCTACTTATTAGGTTTGCCAATCTTACGAATAGCTTGTAATCCATTTTGATCGAAATTAATTTACCTATCGAACTACAAATGTAATATACCGATGTTTGTTGGTGATTATGTGTGCTTTATGAGTATAAAGCAACGCAGTGCGGCGCGTGCACCGTTGGGCAACCACAGAGCGCTGCCAGCCGGAACGGGACAGTTCACTTTCTTGGTGAGAATCCGAACCCGCGAGTCTGACTCTCAAACTAGCATTGTGCTTCAAATTTTCTAATTATTTAACGATTATGTTGATAAAGTATTTAGCTAATTAACACATTTCTTATTTTCATTTTTCATTTTTTTTTCTTTTTTTAACAGACGGGACAATTCAAAATTAAATAATGTACTGTGTCAAACCGCTATGATGCGCAAAAGTATTTATTGCATGGCCCCAGTTGTTTATAATAAATTGCCAAGTGCATGGAAAGACTTGAAAACGTTGCAATTCAAACGTACACTTCGTAAATTGTTAATAGATAAAGCGTATTACAGTGTAACTGAGTTTTTAACAGACAATTTTTATCAGACCACCTCGAATTTTTAATTAATTAATTATTGTTTTGCATATTATGGAATATTTATGGTGTGTTGTTTATGACCTGGAATTTTGATGTTTGTTTGTTTATTTATCTTCGGACCACGATTTGTATTTCTTGTACATACCTACTGTTACTGACAATTTGAATTTTTTAATGAATATTTGAATTGTAATAATTTTATTTAATGAGAATGACATAACTAATTTAATGTTCCAACAAGAGTTTAAATTTTAACAATTTTATATAGGTAATGAAAATGTTTGCATGCCGAATGGTGAAATATGGCAGAACTCTGATGAAAACCTACTACTACCTACTTATGTATAACCCATATTTGCAAATAAATGCTATTCTATTATATTCTATTCTAATAGACCTTAATATAATGCTAATTATTAAGTTTAAATTCTTACAATTTACTAAGTGCATGAAACTTGTTCATTGAATCATTACCATAACACATTTGCATAAAGCTATACTCATTAAGGATGTTAGTCAATGAGCCTTTATGAATGCTAATAACCCAAATTCAGATGCATCAATAAAGACCAGTAGCAATAAAGCCTAGTATTGCAATATTTAGCATTGGGTTTCTAACCACAATTATTATTGCCGAGCAGTGCACAGTGGTGCAACCGCTACCATTTACAAATTTTACATTATTCTTTAGAATTGTTAAATTTGCAGGAAATGTGAGGAAGTTACGCAAACCTGTCACTGGGTTTAATTGTATCAAGAATACTGTAGTTCTATTCCATGTATGTATTTAAGATGATAATCTGATTGAAATGGAAGTGAGAAAATTATCCGATGTTATAAAGCTCCAATTAATCCGGACACAAAGACCATTTTTCTGAACGGACATGGACATAATAATCAAAATTATATAGGTATATAAACTATTCTTTTGTTCGTACACGCTAGTCCACGTAATACATTGTAGGAAGGTTTGTCGTTTATTTTACGAACATTGTAAAAAGTAAGAGGTTTTCCGCATTTTACTACCACTGGTTCGTATTTCGTTGTTCGTACATTGTATAATATTACATTGTCGATAACGATGCGTAGTTAGATGGTAGTTATTCACTAATAATACCGTTACACAAAATGCGAATTGCACGAATATTTATTACGGAGTGTGGAGATTATAAAATACATAGATTTTTTCGTCATTACACTCAACGATGACTTCCGAGTCTGACTTAATAAAGAGGATAGTTAAATTATTAATGGTTTCCAATTTCCGGTAAATGTATAAAATTAAATGGTATATTTTTAACGCTATTAAGAGGAACCGTCACGCTAAGGCCTATTCGTGATCAGATAACTAATTAAGTAGTTTACATTTTAATTTCGCAGCTCCGTTCTCTATATCATCAATTAATTTCACAAATTCTTTACAAATGATGTCAGCTTGAAGTCAGTCTAATACATTCTTGTCAATATTTCTAAATTCGCACCACTTTCTTTTGGAGTTCCGCTAAGTATTTGCAAGCCTCCTTGGTTTATCGCTAAAGTAAGTTGCGTTGCTCCAACTCCAGGCTAAAAGTGTAAGATCATCATCTCTTGCTTCTTTAAGCAGAAAAGTTTGTACTCTATCCCGTATTTTTCTCGTTTGCTTGCGATCTAAGTATAACTTCATTTAAATTTTCCTGGACCACATTAAATATTTTGGAAAGTCGTAAAGTTTAATTTGTGAAGTTATACTCGATCTGAGAAAAGCCATCTGTCTGTACCCGACTTTGAAACTAAGTAAGTAATACTATGTTGTAACGTTGGCTGTGATCGTAAATGTAGCATAAATAAAGTACGTTATAAACGTTCTCAGGGTCATCATTATTGTTTACTAGTATGTACAACATTGCTTCGGTTCTCATGCTCATCCTGAGAATTTGAGCGTAGGTCGATAATCTCTAATTGTTTTAGTAGTTGCTCACGTTTAAATCTGACGTGATGAGGTGACTCATCGACTATCAGAAAATAGTGGGGACGGCATTGTTTGCAGCTGACAATAGTATGTACCACGGCCACTACAGAATTACACTTATCTAAATACTAGAGGACCTTATTATTGTGAAATAGGATTGACAATTATTTGGCAACCACTTTGGTCAATGTAGACTGGTATTTCAGTGTTGGCTCCAGTACGTTGTGGAGCAGATTTTCGATTGACGGCTGTTGTGTCGTCTATTCGTGGCAGTCTTTGTATTACAATGTTCCTAGACAACAGTGGCTTAAATAAGACTACATAAAATGTATGCATTTAATATACTAACAGTAGTAACAACAAAAACAACAGCAACAGTAACAGTGACTAAAAATATTTCAGTCATATACCAAAAATTATAAATAAATAACCCCATAAAAATGAAATAACACTCACATGAAAAAGAAAACCACAAAACAAAACAAATAATCACTCACAAGTTTGAGGACAACGCAAAATTGGTCCTCCTTACGCACCAAATAATTAAAAGTTACTAGACTTATGCTTATGAATGAGCGTTCATTTTCAACGTTGGCAAAGTCGCAAATGGCTGTCAAATATTTACCTGTATTGATTAATTTGGCAATATTACTGTATGGAAACCTTGCTAGCTAGTGCACTATAATATTAATAATGAATTGCAATAAAATTATAACACTGAATTTGATGTTGTAACCGTTTTAGGTATAAAAAATGCATTTGGAAAGTTTCCAAATACTTTTTTAAAGGAAGTGTATAGAGTGCCGCTAGCGGCATTCTATCACTATCGGATAAAGTGCCGTAAGTATTGTATTGTCACTGCCACTTATTATTTTGGTTGAGTGTTTATACACTACCTTTTTTAAATCTAAAACTAAATACTCGGTGTTATGATATTAATTATTGCATTTCGTAATCAATATTTTAGTTCACTAGTTAGCCAAATTTCATATTTCCATGTATAGTAATATTGCCAAATAAATCAAAACAGCGAAATTGACATCTATTTGCTACGTTGCCCAATTACAGAATGCACGCTCTTAACATAATTCGTCTCTGAAGTTGGATCACTATTTTCATGTAGTACAATGTACACAGTTGTTCAATTTACATGTTTTACACGCTACAAGGTTAATTTATTAACGTTAATCCTTGAAAATCGTTTTATTTATTTTTTAACCATTTTGCGTTGTCCCAGAACGAAAAGAAATAATGAAAAAAAAAGTGAATGTAACAAAACATTGCTATTTTTTTTGAACACGTTATTAGTGAAAGAGATAAATTAAGAATGGACTTTAATTAAAATGATGATGAATCTGATTTACAATTAAACGACAAACGTGAAAATCATTTAACAGTGGTCGGATGGAAAGACCAAGAGGTATAGGAATATTGGAATGAGATTGGACAATTTCATAGTAATACTTTCCGTTGCAATGTTTTGTTATATAAATCATAAAAAGAAAACAAAACTAAAAAGGTAGCTTACTGTCTCATGGAGCCCCATCGCCGATGTGGCAAATTCTCCTGATGGCTATGGAAGATACAACACAAATATAGGTAAAGCAAACAAAAAGATAGCAAAACAAATAAACAAAACAAAATCAAATAAACACAAACTGAAGAAAAAATAATAAGGTGACACCAACTGAAAGTAAAAGCGTATCGCAGTGAACTCAATAAATGCAACATCAGAACAACAGGAAAATGAACTCTTTTACCAACATATATATTTTAATTTTTAGTTTTAAAATTGAGATTTTAGGCAGCAAAACTCATTTGGAAGTTAGAATATTAGTCACTTCGGGCAATAGTTTGACAGCCTGGCTGAGCTTCATGTTAGAAATTGTGCTTTTAGGATTGGCTTCTATGCAACTAAAATCAGCCTTGAAAATTACCCAAACACTCAATTCTAAAACTAATTTTACGTCTACTATGTACTTTCTTACATCCAAAACTATGTATTAGTGACTATATCCTCAAAGTGCTTTCGACTTACCTGGGAGGTGTCCGCCTTAGACTAGTTCTTGTCCATGAGTGTCTGTTCAATGAGTTGCCAGGACTTCTGGAGCCATTCTCTAATCTGTGAAAGAACAAGTGATGTAGTTGGATGCCCTTGAACAACTATATACGAGACTAACACGCTGAGTAGGAGATATTATAGAAAAAGCAGCTAACATATTAGCTACTACACTAATTATTGTCACTAATGTGTGTGATGTGACAACGCAAGTAGTTGATTAAAATGATAAATATCGATTAAATTTTTATTTTTGCAGGCGCTCCTATATTCTTACTGAAATTGGCAGTGTCTCTACACACGAACATCATCATGCGGCTATGAATGATTCCCCAAAACAAGATGTCCTGATAAATCTAAATACAAAATGTTCAGTTGTATAGAAAAACTGACTATCTAGGTATTCGGAGAGCTCCATTCCCGAGCAGCTTTTATTTTCAACACCTCGGCTAGTGTGGTATTGCTATTATATTTCCTCTAGGTATATTTTTATCATTATTGTCAAAACGCTTTAGAACATCTTACACACATATTTTGTAATATAATTTTAAATTCGGCCATTATTCTTTTTTTATGTCATTTTTTTATGCAAGTATTGCTGTACCTACACGCCATAAAACTTGTATATGACCTACTTTATTTTACAATGTTGAAAAATCATAGAGAAATCCGTTTGGCGTCACCATTACATATATAAACGGTAACCCAACGTTGCACATATACCAAATTAACTTACGGAAGTTTTTTACGGTACCGTTGACCGCTGTTAATGTTGCTACATAAAAGTTTTACTCTGTGTCTATTACAAATCTTTGTTTATGCTGACTATAAACATTTGTCTTTGATATTTAATGTTAATATTTCTTAATTAGATCCACGTTAATATTTAGACATGTCTTTCAGTTTCTAGTAAGAATCTATGACAGAATACACAAATGATTTATTCAAATTAAATTCCTAATGTTTAGTAAACTGAAATATACGATCATCGTTATTTATGTCAGTTGTAAGAGCAATACAATCTTCATATTCATCAATCGCAGAATTTGTATACTTGATTATATCGTTATTGAATTTGTCAGTCAACGCATTGATTGACATTTGGAAATTAACCAATTGAATGATGTCTGTACTCGAGATGAATGAATGTCTGGAGATGATATAATATTTAAAATTACATTTGCTGGGCTGTGAAGAAGATGGATAGAAAAAGATTGCATATATAGAGTAAGAAATGAGTAAAGTGACTCTGTTACAGAAAATTTGAAAAGGATTCAATCATGTATGTGATGAGGAGAGATGAAACGCATACAATGACTTAAAGAGTGATGATTATAAATGTTGATGGATGGAAAAGGAGAGGAAGTCCAACGAAACGATGGATGGTTTTTTTGAGGAACGATTTAAAAGAAAAAGGAGTAAATCGGACGGTTAACAAGAGGAATAGAAGAAACAAACGTTTTGCCCCCAAGTAACATGGAACAAGGACAGGAAGATGATGACAATCACACTAATATTATAAAGGCGAAAGTTTGTAAGTGTGTATGTTTGTCTCTTCTTCACGCTCAAACGGCTGAACGAATTTGGATGAAATTTGGCAAACATATAGTTTATAACCTGGAATAACACATAGGATACTTTTTATCTCGATATTCCCACGGGATCGAGACTTATGCGGGTGAAACCGCGGGGCGCAGCTAGTTTAGAGTATTAAACATAATTTTAATTAATGAGCCTGGGATATAAAACACTTTTAACTTATCGAGTTTTTAAACGTCGTCTAATTTATGATGAACGTCTGTGTTTAAGTCAATCTCTTCGTTTATAGAATAGAAGTATTATATGAATAATTAAATAGATTAATGAAATTATACAAAACGGAAACATTTTAGATGAGTTCAAATTAAGTAGGATTTGCATTTTCTGCCACTTCCGAATTTGAAATTATTCGTGTTTTTGGTTTATATAATATTGTAACTACTTATGCAGACTACTTCAAGATTTATATAATACTTAGACAAAAACGTCTAGACATTGTCATTATTGCTGGTAATCTTGTATTAAACACTATATTAACTTTCATTGGCTTTTGAAGGGTTTCTCTGTTGTGTTTTAATGTAGGTAAGTCAGTAATTTCGAAAAAAATCAACTACGTCTACTCCAGTTTTAATAAACCTGTCTAACAAAAATTATGAGGGAGGAATACCACAACTACATACCAAGTACCAATAACAACAATATACCACAATAGACATACCACATAATCCCCAAGTCATTTTTACGATACCCAGGGCTCGAAGGGCAAATATCCCTTTTTACCACTGCCGGGGGTATCTTGTACAACTTTCCTTTCTTTCTCCGATTCCCAATTGGATCCATATTACAATAGAATCCTTTCAAAGTGGTAGGACACGAATGTATGAATCTACATAGTGTCATTTAACTTCGACTTAATGCGAGAATAAACGACTTTTAATGATTTTATACTGAAGATCACGTCTAAAAAAGTACCTAGTGTTAATGATTTGGAAAAAAATATATGTTAAATTATATTTACTAAGAGCATTTTCTTAATAACTTAATCTGTAAATATTTTAGATTATGTTTATATTACATAGTGTAATTAATTCGTAAAGTTAGGTCTAACGTGAATAAAAAACTGAGAATCACGCAAAAACTATCAAGCTTATTTTTCTGAAATCTTTACCATTTTAAAGATAATTTAATTATTTGTCTTTTAATATACGTGTTTTATTAAAATACTTTTTGCTTTATGCATAATAAATTAATAATGCGTCTAATTTGGGACAGCGCTTCTTGATGGGCGAGTCCTATTACTGGCTGGACGTACGACACGTTGCGTGAGTTCAGCACAGAACACGCAAGCACGTCTTAATACTTGTTTAGATTTAAACACGCTCTCATGGTGCTGCCACAAATTCTATACAAAAATCGAAGGCGATCTCGATGGTCGACTGTTTGGGCGGGGACAACTTTTCACATTCACTTTTCTGGATTAGGTTGCACAAAACTAACGTGTTAGCTGGAGCGTCATGGTCTCCCTCGCCGTAGCACTCGAAGTTCTCTGCATCAGATATGGAGTTGCCAGGACTAGAGTCTGCGGTGGGAACTGACTGGCCGGCCGCTTCTGTGCTGTTCTGAAACATGGGAAAAATAATTTAATATTAGGATTTTTGGATTGATTACAGTTAGTGAGCGATTGATCAGCAGGCGTGTGGGGAAGCTCTCTAAGTGACAATATAAATCTGGTATACTGGCAAAAAATATTATGTAAAAATATGATGTTGATGTGTATTGTTATGATGATGATGTAATGCGATGTGGATCTTCACAATTAAAATCCACTTCGCTGTTGCAGCAAAACATAAATAAGAAGAAGTTTGATAGAATATACATATTTTGATAAAAACAGACCTTTTTAATGAATCACTAAAGTAATTGTCAGTACTGCAAGGAACTTAATAGATAGTAAGTACCTACAGTACGTCACAACTTAGATATAGCATCGGAAAAGTTCGTAAAACCGATCACCATCTGAACTGAGTGCGCCTCCAAAATCACCAGTATTTATTAATGCTTTAGGTAAAAAAGATCTTTATACAAACTTAATAACTTGTGAAGTCATATAACCAAATACTTTCGTAAAATTGAAATGAATGAATGCAAATTTTCAAATTTATGCTAAGTACATCTAAGTTGTGTCGTACTGTATGCTGTTTTATTTGACAAACAAGCAGTTACTTATGGTTTTGTGGCAATAATAATAACATGTTTATGGTAACCTGCACACATCAAGTTACGTTTATGCAAATTGCTCATTTCTATTAATAGTTAGTTATCTCATCATGGAAAACTAGTATCTTAGAAAACATATTTTCTTTAACCATGATGGACATGTCCGTCCTTTGTTTGTAAACTAGCCTTAACCGAAGCAATTGTTACTCGAAAGTTTGCATTTAAAATTCCACATAAGTGGTGGAGCCAACCCGCATTTGTACAAACAACAATTATATTACAGACTGAATCGAATTTTAAAATAATAAAAATGACAGCGGACGTCACTGTTTTAATTACCTATTCTCCATTTGAAATAAGATTAGACATTTAAACAAACCTTTTTTACAGTCTGTTCAACCGATTTTGACTTCTATACCGTAGGCATAAGGATTGCATTAAAAGCAAAAAAGTGGTTACAATACCAACTGTTTACTGCAGCTACCATTTGCCATGCCACCAACGCAATAGAAGTCAAAATCGGTTAAACGGACTGTAAGAAAGGTTTGTTTAAATGTCTAATCTTATTTCAAATGGAGTATAGTGTAATAGGAATCGTTACTGAATGCCGCAAGTGGTCTTTATAGATTTTTCTAGTCTTCATAGGTCTTTAGTCGATAAAGGAAACTATTTCCCTTGTAAAACTATTTATATGAAGGATAGATATTTTATTTTTACTTTATTAATAAAAAATACTCTACAGTGCTATATATTTGGTTATTAATTATTCAAGAACTGTCAATGGATGAACTATTATCTACTTTCAAAATGTTAATATACAACTGACTCAACCACTTCCGAATTGTGTAAGAAAACTCATCTATATCTGAACTTTATCTACTTCGGCAGCATTCAAGGTTGTTATTTGGAAACTCCCAAAAATAGATAAGTAAAGAATAGTCAATTGTGATTACTGGTTAGATTAGGTGTGATTCAGTTTACGTTTTGTCTTACGCGCCTTTTTAGGAAAAAGTATATTTTATGTATTTTTTTTTCCGTAATCTTTGTTTAATGATGAGACTACATGAGACCTATAACTAGCCATATTTGTCAAATAATACTCATTTCATCACTCTTTACAGTACAGATAACAGTATGAGGTTATGTTATTGTGTTAGACATATAAATAATAGTGACATTTACCTGTAATTTTCTGGGCAAGTTTCCGGGTGAGGTGCGCGGAGACTTGGTCCTTTGGAACACGCTCGGCGCCATCATTGCCTCCACGGGCACCTTCAGCTCTGGAACACGTACAAAGATCAATAAAACACCACATATATGTATCTGCGTATAATGTTCTAAGAAAAATGGCCGTTGACCCGATCTAGTAGTCACGCAACCAAACCATTGAGAACGAGGTAAAGTCTTTCAGAACTAATAACTAAAGCAGCAAGGTTACACTAGCCTAGATGGAGTTTTAAAGTTTTGTGTCAGCCGTGTTTGCTAAGAAAACAAACACTATGACTTCACTCAACTAAAAAATGTAGGTACCTGTTTTAACCATGTAAATATTAATAAAGTCCATCTCAGATAACACTACTCTCAATACTCAAAATGTTGGTAATTAAATAAAACTGTACCACTCTGGTGTAAAGTAGCTAAGCATTTAAATGTCCGATAGCGGTTATCTTTGTTATCAATACTTGTTGATTAGTACTCGATTGGAGTGAAAGAGATACTGCACATTACCTGAGAAAACTATATTATAACGTAAAAAGAGAAATTACTCAGTAATAAAAATGTAATGGAGCAATATTCTTAACTGATCATTTGCAACAGTTACAACAATTAATTAAGTATTTTTACTTTTACAAGCATGACAGATAAAACATACTGAATCTTTCGATGTTGTTCGACTTGAAGCTGTCCGGTGTGAAATATAAGAGAAACTCTGTTTATTTGTAGTATAAAAGGACCAAGATCGCAGCGAGAGAGGCTGAGCGAAATGAAGAATATTTGTTCGCCTCTTCGAAATTCCCCAGAAGTTCCAATTTGTTGCAACTGGCACTACGATTCGACAAGATTCCGGAGAAACTGGTGACATCTTCACTCGTAATTTCGATATTATGTTACAGATTACAGAGTTTAAATTATGTTCTGTATTGTACGTTATGTAGCAGCTGCAGCTAGGTAAACTGTGAGATGTGAAAATTTTGCGACAGGATTTTGTGTTTAGATTTACTTTTACTTTTACTTTTATCGTCAGGGTTAGTTTAGTTTCTGACATAGTCAGAAACTGGATAGGTAATATATTAGTCCAAAGTAAGGCAAGATCTACGGACCATTTAAAATTCTTTATACTTAGACTGAATTATAGCTGCCTCCCAGAGGCACTTTATATTGGGATATATTATTTTATGCCCACCACAAACAGCTTGGTGCACCAGTCGGCAGTACCACAGCACCAGTCTCCCTAAGACCAGCAGTCCTTGCCACCAGGCCTCCAGCAGCCGGAACACGTCATACGAGTCACTCCGCAGCAGCACCTCCACCTCCGACATCGACATCAGCATCGATGCCACTCATCACATCAATCTTAATTAACTTCGAAAGTCTTGTATGTGACGTCACGCTACTCTACACTTTTCATTTGTTTCATGCTCCTATTGGTCAATTCCACATTTGAAAATTGTTGTGCTTGCTAGTGCTAATAGTGTGTTCACGTTTGATGCTAATATGATCATCGACAATGCCTAGATTCTCTTCCCCATATGACTGTATACTTCCATTTATGCTACTATTTCTCAAAACCCGTCTCAATTTTTCACATCGAGTAAATTACTCTTGCCAAATCAGTACATCGCTCAAGTGTTCAATGCATTCTACTACTGTCTACAATTTTCTCATCGTAAATTAACTTTGAAATGTAAATTAACTATGTGAATTAGTGTGAACATAACAAAATGCTTGATTTATTGGCTCAGTTAGAACAGCTACTTTTAGCTTTATCATGTTCAAAGAATATCTTTCTGATATTATCCCGTTCTTTCTGCTTACAATCTATTGTTTGATTTTAATGGCATTCGTGTATTTTATTTCGCATTTTGTAGTTATCGTTTGGAAAGTTAATGTTTCGTTGCAATAA
The DNA here is from genome assembly GCA_949152395.1 of Agrochola litura. Taxonomy (NCBI): domain Eukaryota; kingdom Metazoa; phylum Arthropoda; class Insecta; order Lepidoptera; family Noctuidae; genus Agrochola; species Agrochola litura. The sequence goes on from OX424508.1 coordinate 8,233,026, forward strand.
CTAGCGTTGCGTTGACATAGCGTCTGATAAGAGTGTGTTATCGGATATACCGGTAAGAGGAGCGGCTTAGAATGTTAGTACCGTGGAAATGGAATTTTCATTTTGTATGATGTTGCGATCCTGTGTAGGGCGTCTACCTACCAATTGCCAGGTGGGGGCAAGACGACCTACAGAGGATCGCAGGGAAGACCTAGATGAGACTTGCATAGACCAGGGAAGCATGACACAAAAGGGAGAAGTCCTATAATCAGCAGTGGGTGGAACAAGGCTGCCAATGATGAGTATGATGATGTTAACTAGGTGGCAAAAATAGAATAGGGATTTGAGATCAGTATTTGGCGTTAGCAGAAGGAGGCTTACAAAACTGTGGTTACTTTATGGCTTGAAATCGGGTGTGCATGTTTATTAGCTAATGGAATGTCAAACTCATGTTAACTGCTATGATAGGCTGACTGAAAAAACAACAGCCAATCAAAACACTGTCTAGAATCTGGCAGTCTGTTAGCTAATAATTGCGTTGATTGGACTTTCAAAAACCGGGATTGAGTTTTATAATTACGAAATATATGTAATAATGAGTGAATAGCAACTGACAAGAAAATCATAACTACCACGCTTACAATTTTTTAAACTAATACAATGTTTTCTGACTAAACATTCGTTTCTTATCGTTCTACAGTTTTAATCATACGTTTGTTGCTAGACTCGGCTCAGTATTTGACTGTTTACACGTTCGTAACTGGCACTTAACATGTTTTGCTAAAATCTACAATTAAGTCTACGTATGCATTTCATTGAAACGCATCTAAGAGCTGATGATCTGTTTGTACTTTAAGACAATCCGCGGACATGGAACCCGTATGAATGGCTTTACGCTCTCTGAACAGGATTCTTAGCAAATGTCAGCACAATACTGTTGCACGTTAGTTTATCTTCTGTCATATCTAGATGTTGTTTGGGCTTAGAGATATGTGGATTTCAGAAAACTTCTACTTTGGTTGGTTCTCTTAGCCTAATATTATCTATCGTGGTCTTGTTCTCTCCTGCGTTTTAAGTTTCATCTTCTACATCTGTTCCTGAGTCTGTTCCAAAATCTGATCTGATCAGAAAATATCTGATGAAAGTGTCAAACCCTCTTCAGGTTAAATTCCTACGAAATTACTCGGAAATGGGAATCATTAAAACATTGATCACTGTTTCCAACAAGTATTGTTCGAATAAGATTATTTAAATGTAATTGAAGAAACATCGACGAAAATTAAGGTTATAAAAAAATTAACCTTGACTGTCAAACAAAGAACATCTATAATGTGATTTACAATTAGTATTTCGGGTTTAACGAGGTATTAATAATCAAATCAAGGCACGCAATTTGTATGTGGCACAACAAATTGATATCTATCTGATCCAGTTGTTTACATTTTCAAGAGATACTTTTGGAGTAGACCATAATATATAATTATCGTATAGGAACGGGACATGAGCTTCATTGTATTTACAATGAATTAAAATAAGCAATAAAATAAAATCTTCAATCGAACAATTTGTTTGACAAACAGTGAGACAATGAAATTGTTAAATTATGTGTGTAAACCTCTTTTGTTTTACCAAGTAAAAGGTGATTGTTACTCTTTTGTTTGTCGATAAAAAGACATATTGTTTTAATAATTCACACACACGCAAGTGAAATTGGCGTTTCCTTGCGACCGATTTACGCAAAACGTGTACGTCCTTCGATCTACATTACCCAACCAACCGATGTATTGATTTTTTCATTAAGTTTCATATAAAAACAATTGACGTTTCCTTCGATTTCGATAACTTTATGGATGACTGGATTCAGTTAATAGTTCGTTATTGCAAATACATTATTCAAACCTTTATTTACATTAATTTAAAGCCCAAATAAAAGTATTTGACAAGCAATGATATTAATTTTAATGTTTTATTTTATTTTATTGTTTCTTTAACTTTGGGAAGTGCAAATTGTGATGTTTTACTAAATCTTCTACTCGAGTCTTATTCCTTTGATTATTTATTTAGTATCACCACATGCAAAAAATATGAGATCAATATTCATCAAATATATTAAAATAATTGTCAGTCAGTTACGTGATCCTACGTCGTGAACGTCGAGAGTTTCCAGATCCAAAGTATTCGTGTAAACTTTCTCTGGCGACGTGAACACACAATAAGCACTTTTGTTATGTTACTATTGTAACCACACACGTTACCACATTCTTTATTTAAAACTCCACACACTTCAAAATATTAAAACAATTAAGCACGGCTTACAAATGAGGTTGGATATATTTTTAATTGTTTTTTTTAAAGGGTAGTTACTTTGTTAGGATTCGTTACCGGCGAGGGCCAACCGCGGCCGTCGACTGCGCTGGCGCAGTTTCAACCAGTTCATTGATAATTATGCAACAAGAGCTAATATAACGGTATTATCGATAATAGTCGAACAGGGAACACAAAAACAGTCTTTGTGAAGACAGGTATTACAAATTGTTATACGTAAACGTCAATTATTCGCGTCAGCAATAACGATAGATACTTTTAAGTTGTTTCGATTTCGACGTGATTGTGAAAGTTGAAGTTAACATTTACCCACATTTCTATTGAAATTGCAATAATTGTTATCGTTCAAAAATAAAATTTACTTGTACAACTGGGTTGTACCAAAATCGGAGTCTTACTTTTTTAATACATTTAATTTTCTTTTATTTATCTTGATTCATCAGCATTTTATTTTATCATTTTGTGACCTGTGGGCCCTGTGATTACGTGATTATGTATATCGATGAGCCTACGCATCTTTTTTCAAAATGCAACTCACATGAATGCTGCTGGCGTTCATTAATTGAAATACCCATCTATCAACCGTTAATAATCTTACTGTAGGGTTCTTCACATTCAGAAATTAAAGAACATATCGACGTGCCAGTTTACCTACTTATTTACTGCGTGCAATTATTTCAGACCATTTAGTAATAGTTTTAAACTTCAACAAACAAAAACCTCATTTTCAACTAACCCTTTCATAATGTTTTAACCGAGTTTATTATCTAGATCTAGAGAGTTGCGGAAAACAGATCCTATCGTTATGAAAATCATCAATACTAGTGAAACGCGACATCATGCAATAGTTTAATGCTGGTATGTGCACGGAAACCATTAATTGCAGGCATATTCATATACTGGTGCTTCTATACTAAGTATACTGAATATAATATTTTATATACATACTTTTAGTACTTGGATTCTTATCTTATTAGACAAGAAGGACTCTTTTCTCATAATGTTACTCAAGCACAACATTAATGGACACTTGCAATTTTTTCAAGAATTGTTCGCACCAGTCCTCTTTACTTAAATATAATTCACTAACTTAGTCATAATTACCTCAAAATCCACAAAGTTAAAATCGATTGTGCTGTTTCAGCTGTGGATTAACATAACGACTATGTGGAGCCCTGAAACAGCTTAACAATGTCACAACAGACCAAAAAGAAGATGGCATTAAAAAACAAACAAGCAAAGTGCACATTAGCTGTGGACCGGAGTAGTTCAAAGTCATGGAAAAGGACTTTGTCCATTCGAAGGATGCCACAGACTGAGTAAGTAATGTTAAATGGAATGCCAGAATCTTACTTCAAAGATATCGAGCCTGATAAGTTGCCTCATTGCATGGACGGCTCTATAACCAGGTATGGCAAGGAAACAGATTTTCTTTGAAGGAAAAACTTGCTTTATTAATGCAACTGCCTGAAGGCCCTGTATTTCTTTGAACAGAAAACTTTTAACTCGTTATTACCAGTGGAATCATGCACATCGAAATGCATGGAAACCGGAATGAAATTGACTAAATATTATTTGTAAAGCCTTGCGGAATTTTGATCACAGATAAATGGTCTCTAGCTTCATAAGTCCTTTTGAGAATTTTATTTTGTTAGTGGAAATAATCACAATTCGGTAGAAGTTAGCAAGAGTTGTAGCGCGACTAATTATTAGGTACGCTGAAGTAATGATAGTGCAAATTGCATGAAACCTTTAACAGCTCCACAGAATTCATTTTAATGATAAAACTGATCACCTGAAGAATAGAGGGGTCGGGTAAGTCGGGTTTAGAAACTTGCCGCCTCGCTAGAAATAATGTAAGGCTATTTGGAGGTTCTAGAAGGTTTTCTGAACCCTCCACTATAATTTTTTAGACGCGATGTTTTTTTAACTAAAAATCAAAAGTACGCAGTATTTTTTTTAAGTTAGGAACATACATATTGGCTCAACTGTAATTTATGGACCGCGTGTGAGAAGATTTTTTTTTTTAAAATGTATCGATGATGTCATGTAGAACGTGTTTGCAAAATGTCACAGTTAGCAAACGCCTAGATGTCTGAGTCGGGGACGTCGGCGTCGGGGTGCCCCAAGGCCCGACACATCTTGATCCAGTAAAAAGGCAATGAGAAGTTAGGATGCAAGAGGCGGCACGTTTCTAAACTTTAACCGAATCGAGTGGCAAAACTTCATTTATTGTTGTAATGAAACATATTGTTCCATAGCGAGATTGAATGTCGTGAAGAAATTGAGCGATTGTTTAGATACAAAGAGATTTCCATTTGTGCCGACTCCCAGCTGTTGTTATAAATGTATTGTGGCGATTTCAGACAAGTTTACTAAAAACACTGTTTCTCTTACATTTCACCTCAACTCAGTCGCGCAACATTAAATCGACTGGCTTCGCGTTTGGCCAATAGCAGACAGACACCATTTGAGAAATTCATTAGAAATCAAATAGACCGAAAACATATGCATCATACTCATTTGCATAACGACTGGCCTTGAGATCCAATGGCAGTTGGCACGCCACTTCCTCTGGCGAGAATTTTAATTCATACTCTGAATTGAAAAAAAACTGGGGTTTAGAATCTCGGATGCCACTTTGCAAGGCGATATAGAAAACACTAAAGATTCTTGTTTACGCCTCACGAGTCGTAGCTATAAATGTTTCTACTTTCTAAACGATGAATATTAAAAAAGAAACAGCTCGTATTTAATCAAACGATACCTGCCTAGTTAGTGAACCAGCATCAATAAAAGAATAAACAGTTTCAGTAGATCGATAGCTGTGGGAGCGGTGAAGGCATCGACCTCAAATTGCGCAACCATGGCCGGCATTCGGCGTTGCACATTCGTCACACCAACAATATAAAAAACTGTGCAAAAATCAACGACTGTTGTATAATACTCATCTCATTAAAATCATCTGTTTTTAGATCAGTATGTACTTCCGGATTTTTTGCATATCCTTACGTGAGAGGATATGGCTTCATGTCGTCACTTACCTACAAAAAGTGTCGTTCAAATGCGGATGCCACAGGGACGGATGTTCGGCACGTGACCAGAATGCCTTTTCATTACAAATTTTATTAAAAACTAACACGTTTGCCGTAAAAGTAAGTGCTTACCAGAAATTTAATCCAGCTCTCGAAATAAATTCAGCGGGGCGCGGAATCTGGAAAGAAAAAACAAAAATATTATCAACATGGTCCTGAGTTTTGTTCTGTTCGTTTCTATAATTATATCCAATAGCAACTCTATCTCTTTTTATAGTAATTCCTATTGGTCGCAAGCGAGGTTTGCGTGCCGTCGAAAGGTCATAGAAGTGCAAAACTGCTTCGTCTGCGTTACTGGATGCTATTTCTGAGATTAGAACGCGGCTCGCCTTAGCCATAAGATTAGGAAACGTATATAAATACAACTTTACCGTAACGTTACTGATTAACAATCATTTACATTTACCTAATGGTTTAAACAATTAAGCTGATTCCTTGTTTTGCCTCTCGTTATCGAATCGATTTGCTGTTGCATTGATAACAAGAGTCCAGTCACTGCAATCTTATAATAAGGTATTTGCGGAAGTTGCGTCAACGTCTAGGAGCAAACACTTTTCTAGTTTTTAAACTAGAGCTAGACTATTGGAATTGGCGCATTGTGGTAGACAGACGTTGCCTGATAGACACGTTCTGTTTTCACTGCCAAATAAGTTTCAGTTTTAGTCACGTTTCAGATCTGATGTTGTGAGATCGATACAAGTCGTGCGTGAAGATGGCTTTCTTTTGTGGTCTGTGTTTGTTGGGATACTTGTCTAATATTAGTAGTATGTAGTTAGCAGGTAACGTAACGCCGGTCGGTCTCGCTGTGATTGCGATCCATGTCATTTGTATCAATTGCATTTCAGTATGTGTGTCGTAATTTGTTGTGAAACCCGTGGCTGGTACGAAGGCCTACTGATTGTTGAATTGATGAATTATAATTTGTTGTTGTTAATTTAAAATCAATATGATGATTATCCAATAACTGTCGTTCTGTTTTTTTCCTTTGTAACGGAACCAGTTTAATTGGTAATTTTTATGTCGTTGCTTATCAACTTCCGCAAGAGTCGACGATGGTGATCGGAGGTAATATGCAAACAACTCATAATGCCTTTCAAACACTGAACTACGTCAGCTGGTCTTTGCCATCTTTCCCCCTTTTTGTTTCTCAATAGGTCTGTTGGTCGAGTGCCTAGTTCCCGGTCCTCTTCGTTGCCGTGGGAGATTGTTTAAATATGGCTTATTGATATTCTAGCAGTATGGGTAGTAGTATACGCTTAACATAACATAACATACGTAACATATTATAACATCACGCCTGTATTCCCCGAAGGGATAGGCAGAGTTGTACCTATACTGGCTTATAGTACACACACAGCACACACACACATTTCGCCAGTTACGTCTAAGTCCCATGTAACAGGGGGCGAGCCTATTGCTATCAATCGGGCACAAATCCAGACTCCGGGCTGCTACTGAGGAATTCCAGATGGAAAACCCAATAACACTTTGCCCGACCTGGGAATCGAACCCGGGACATCATGCTCAGCAGTAGCACTTGCGACCACTAGACCAAGGAGGCAGTCCGCTTAATAACTAGCCAAAAAATAGTCCTATCTGCCTAGCCTTTTCCTAACTATTTTGGGGTCGGCTTCCAGTCTAACCGGATGCAGCTGAATACCAGTATTTTAAATGGAGCGACTGCCTATCTGACCTCCACAACCCAATAACTGGAAAATACGATACCCCTTGGTAAGACTGTTGTCAGACTTTCGGGCTTCTGACGACTCGTAACGACTGTCAAAGATCCACGAATGACAGCCGGGACCAACGGTTTAACGTGCTTTCCGAGGTACGGAGGAGTCTCGGTATGTTAAGATGGTCACCCATCCACAGACCAACCCCGGCAAGCGTAGCTTAACCTGATAGATCGACCCGTGCAGCTGTTATTACTTACCCACGAGCTAATAGTGAGAAAATTGTGTTTAAGGCAAATTGAATATCCGTCACTGACACTCATTGCTGCAATCTTCAAGGAATATTCATGTTCAGCAGTGGACATTTACGAAGGTGAAGGCAATTTCCGGATGTATTAAAAGAGCCTCCTCGGGCGACGACACGGCGTACCCTGTCTAGTCAGTCCCGTTATTACCCAAGAGGCTAAGGTTTTCATAAAATGGCACCAGATATTTTTATATAGTCATTGAAAACGAATTCCAGAAAAAATCCATCAGTTCATAATCAGTCTACAATGTTCCTACTGCTAGTGCTGCTGTCAGCAGGCCTAACATGACACACGCGACAATTATCCACTCTCGCGCGACAAATTTTTGTCTATTTCTGTAGTTTTATCGTTTTCTGACAGCTACGCCATACAAAATACTCGACTCGTTCTGTCAAACTTGATGTTTTGTCGACAAACCCTAACATGACACGTTGTTTATCTCGTTTTTTGACAGTTCAACACGAGATAATCAGTCATTTTGTAGTATTTAGTCGTCGTCGATTTTGACGACGAGAAGAGTAGACAAAAAGACAAAATTATGATACGTAAAAAAACTCGAAAATAAGATGGCAGATTCATAGTCGTACTTATTGTATGCATTTTTTTTTTTCTTTAGTCGATGTTCACCAGTATACTGTAGTGCAGGAGAGCACTATCACGTAGATGACTATTACTTTCAGTAATAACCAGTCATTTTGCCAATTATGGTGATTAAATAAATAAATGAACGATCGTTGGCCCATTTGTCATTTGTGGTGATTATCTAATGAGTATAGGTGCCACTAATTTTAATTTCCGTCATTTTGTATTTTAATTTCAGCATGCCAAAGAAATCATTTATTTTAATCAAAAAGTTGGTCACACAAAAAACTAATCATAAATAATTAAAAGAGAGAGACGTTTATTCAATAAAGTACATAATTCCATGCATAAAATGGAATGAATCAGAACTTCAAGCCGATGTTGCTATCATAAAAATAATTTGTTTTTAATAATTTGCAACATCGGTCTCTCGTCGCGTGATAAAGAAATGTCAAAGTGCCTTTTTCGAGTTTACTTATCGTTTACGGTCATGTTAGGGATTAGAATGACGTCAGAATCGTAGACAAATTACGAGAAAAAGAGCGTTCTCGCGCTTGTCATATTAGCCCTGCTGGTATGCTTGAAAATAGCATAGACCTCAAAACACCCAGCAACACGTTGAAAGTAGTAACCAATGATTCAATCGTTTACGTTTAAATCTAAACGTCACTCGAATTGTTTTCATGTCATGGTCTATTGTAAATGAGTTCCATTGTTGGTCCGTTGTTAGTAAACAAAGGCATTCTTGTGAAAGTTATGGAATCCTAAGTCAATATCAACATGGGCTTTCTTTTGGCGACTTTTGGTAACACGGGTATGCGTGGATCGAATAGGTCACGTCGTCTAAACAGTAACTGTTTAGTGTTTTGCGCCTTTTTGTGTTTCCACAATTATCTGCCTAGTTTTTCCCATTATGCTGGGGTCGGCTTCGGCTTCTTGGTAAGTTGACTGTCAAACTTCCGGGCTTCTCAATACCTGTAACGACTTTCAAAGATGGTACTGATACCAACGGATTAACGTACTTTTCGAAGCACGGAGAAGTCTCGGTATGTAATGGATTGTCACTCATCCACGAACTGACCTCGGCAAGCGTTGCTTAACCTACCCATCCGGATAAATTAGTAATCTTCTAAAAAGCCGTGTGTAAAGACATCACAGGATAGTTTTAGTTGCCAATGTCTGCCGGGGTTGCGGTTTTGTCCGAAAGGGTTACCGTGGCTCCTGGCAATATAGGCAACTGAAGGAACACCGGTGGGTCTTAGTCAGTAAAGTAAGAGTCTGACACGCCCTCCCGCTCCACCCAGAGCGGGAGAAGTTATTTGACAATTTCCCACCCAAAAAAAGGATAGTTTTAAACATAGCTCTGTTACTTTCCTATTCATTTGTCGATGGCGATATGAAGGCCATGACTACATATATATATTTGCTTCTTAGCGTATTCGTGCTTGTGGCACATCTCTCTGTGCCCCAGAATATACCAGTTCTTAAGCAAGTGTCAGTAAATCATAGTGGGCTACTTGTTCACGGTCCGAGGGCTATCTGTGGAACTCCACCATCGCAAGACCGCTCTGATTCACAAGCGCAATCACTTGTAGTTCCTCGACGGCTGCTGTTATGTAAACGGTAAGTGGCTTAATTGTTCCGTATAGTTTCGAAAATAGAGAAGAAACTATTGTAGATCAGTAAAAGCACAGATAAAATAATGTAGGTACTATCTGTTTATGTAGTCGCATCACGTCCATGTACAAACCTCCTAGTAACTCACTCAATCTGGAGTGGAAATGTGATGCTGTTCGGCAAACGATGGGACATTTAACATCAGGTCCTGCGTCAGCTGCAGAATGCTATGTTTATAGCTAGTCCTAGGTTGAAACCATTTAGATGGACATCGACACATTTATAAGAAGAGAAGACTAAGTATATAGTCACAAAAAATCACACACGATGTCGGTTATGATTTCAAGTAGATACACAAGTGCTATGTATAGTTCTATGGACATTAACAGATTGATGTCGGTGCACTTCAATGAAGCGGATGTGATAGACAAGATGACCTTACGACAATAATAGTGGATATAAGTGAGGGAAAGAACGTGCTACACTTGACATTGTGACATTTGATTAAAAAGATTCATATCGAGTTCCACCAAGAGTTAATTTCGTTTACTGCTTGAATAAATTAATTGAAGCGTTTAAACACGTAGGTATTGCTACTACTTGATGGACCTCTGACAAATCTTTTAATTTATTGTAACAGTTCTCGTCAGATATTCTCATAAGGTATGGTCAGCAAGGAACATGTTACTTGTATAATTATATATTTATATCATTATTCGTAACAGTGATTTAAGCAATAGTAAACAGTGTTATTTTAAGTTTACATTATTTCGTTTTTTTTTTTAATACCGAGTTCAATATCAATTCTGATTTAAAAACCTGAAGTGTATTATCGACTTTCGTTGTTGTCTTCGTTGTAACAGCATCTGCATCGAGACTTGGTTGTGTTTTACTAAGCTTTCAGCAAGATAAGCGGAGTCACCTACGATTTGCGGAACCTTGTGGTAGCCCTATTGTATTATTTATCGTGATTACTCACTTTCCATTTATGTTAAAAGCCTATTGTTAACCTCAGTCTGTAATGCACAAGTTCTTGAAATATTTATGCTTGGCGCCTACTCTTATACAATCCTTATTAGGCTTAAGCGGATTCAATGCCTTCATGACGTGTCAATAAGTCATGACCATTATTGAAAAGGTTATTTAACTATCGTAGGCGTACCTAGGTTAGAGTAATGACGTAATATTCCGAATATAGTGTCCTTGCATCGTAAAAATTTGTTAACTAAGTGGTGACGCGCTTACTAGCGGGTGGATTTATGGTTGGTTGAGAAATTATTCTTCTCACGCGTTGTGGTTCCGAGTTTCGACTGTCGCGTCGTCGTCATCGATAGTCCAAGTCATTGCTTCCCGTTTTGTGCATCGTTTGTTGATAACGTCACTTCTTTAGTCGGTAAATATTTATACCCATGATTCATTTGTATTTCTTCAGATTTCATTTGTTTAGTGAAATGGTCATTATAGTTTAAAAAATATACACTGCTCTTTTGTCTGTTAGCAGTCTGTGGTTCCTATGATTGCAGTGAAGGAAAATTTTCGGTTTAAAAATACGATTATATTTTTGCGAATCTTTGGCAAGCTTACAACAATTTTGTATTTAATATGGCAAGGGCGTAGTTAATGATTGATTTTACAATTCAACTGAACCATATTGCAGTTGTATTGGTCATATCTGATTATATATCGATTAGTATCAAAAAATAATAAATACTTTATGGTTACTTGAAAACCCAATAACAAAACTGTATATGTTAAATTGCTTCACATTAACAATATGAACAGTTAATATGTATGGTATACAAACTTAATCATTCTGAATATTATGTTCTAAATATAGAACAAATCCATAAAAGTATTAGTACAGAAATACCATCTTTTGAAGGTTCTGTAGTTTATATAGAATTTGTTAATATAACTGCTCCAATAGAGTGTATTTTTGTCCAAGTGTGTATTTTTGACGAGTATTTTAATCATGCTGAAGTTGTTATAAATATAGAACAACGTGAACCTTATAAGTACCTATTGATATCAAAGAAGTAACTACTGAAGGTGTGTGGGAAACGAAATACTTGTGGCATTTTTAAGCTGTTCTAGTAAATACTTAAATAAAATAATTCAACAGACTTAAATCATGCGTCATGTGACATGTTCTCAGAATAGTTCAAACAGTTTTTGTGGCATTCGTGTATAAACGCCGATGTATTTATTACTTTACGATTGTGTCCTTTCTCCTCCAATTGAATCGCTTGATTAAGACATTAATTTGGACGACAGTCAATTAAAAGACATGCAATAAAATCCAGCTAATCGCTTGTCAGACCGTTGATTTAAGTTAACATAAAAACTGCTTCCATTAGATTTTAGATAAATCGCTCTATAAAAAGTGTTGAGCTCCCCACATGCGCGTGAGTTCGTTTGATGCATGACTTTAATATAACTCGCATTTCGAATCGATGTAGCACGAGGAAGGATTGATATATAAATCTTCGTAGATCAGATTAGATGCGGCCGTGGATGTAATAGATGAGAGATATGGCTTGCCTGGTAACATGCAAGTTTATTTGACAAGTAATAAAGAAAAGGTCTTTGAAGAATTAATGGATGAAGAAGCAATAGGGGCATGGAAGGATTATAGTTGGGATATTTTGTTGATTTTGGCGTAGTTTAAGATATAGATGATGAATAAGATGACGATATATTCAATGTTAAACTTCCACAGAGCTCGGATTCAAGATTAATTTAATCCACATGGTTTAATAAGAACTTTGTATTAAATTACATAAATAACATCCCATGGAAATAATGGTGCAGTAAAAAGGTATAAGTTAACTCTGGAGGTAGGGAAATGGCATAAGCTTTTCAAAAGAGCTGTTAGCATACTATGAGTCAAGAGGAGGATAAATATTTTCTACTTAAGTACTTAAACTAAGTATAAGGTTCGTTGCATGTTATGAGAAACGGATGTTTTCCAATAGAGGTAAACGGGTTTGTAAGTAAGGTATCAGTAACTAAGATGCTAATGGCGGCAGTAGTTACGTAGGCTTGGTTTATATCTGGGCATCGCATGACGATTGTGAAAACTGACGTTTCCCAATAGGCTCATATTACTTTGGCTCCATTTGTTCATATACCTGTCATTAGGTGTGACTAAGGTGTCAATTATAGATTTCATGAGTGCCTCACGACACTAAACGACAACTACGGCAGTGGCAACGAGTAATATGAGGAGGAAGAAGACTCTGCTGCGATAATCACCGCTCAGACCATAGTTAAATTTTTTAATGGCCGTCTTCACACCGTCCATAGTAAATATGATTAATATACACCTAGAAGACGAGGTAGTCGTTCTAAACCTGGTACAAAATAAAATTGACAGCCATTTAGGAATGACAAAACACCATGACGTAACACCTTCCAATTTCATAAATCTTCCAGTAGAGGCCTATATCGTTGGCAAACAGTTGGCGACGCTCCAGGAGCTGGACACATTCGCTCGTATTTCACTCAATGCGAAATAGTCTCGGGAAATAAAGTGTACTATTAATGCGCGCTATTTTCGGATCGCGGCGTCCAATAGTCTGCCATGCTATCTCGTATATCTGCTGCTAAAGCTACTTTCATTAGCATTTTGTTTTAGTTGTAAATAGCATGCAATATGAAATACGTTTGCGAATGACAGAACAATGCAATTAAGATAGAGGAGATAGAAAAGGCTGAAATTAAAAATAGACTTGCGCAAGTGTTCCGGACCATAAATTGTTTCAGGTAAACAATTACAAATAGCAAAAAAAATTATGAAACGTGATTGTTTTATGCGAAAGAATCGCAGGTCAATGCAACTGTTGGTAAAGATCGTTCTGAGGCAAAATTAAAAGTCTAGAGCGGTCTCGGTGGCATATATCATGCTATAAAACAGGTTAGTATTCATAGCCAACCCATTCATTAAATCTATTTATAGTTCTTTGGCTTTTAATGACTATTGAGTCATTAACATTAATCAAACGAGACTATTTTTGGATTTCTTATAGTTTTCTGAGCTTGAGATAAAAGTTGTTTGTAGGTATTTAGAAATTTCATTGTAGACTGAAGAAAATAAATTCTAAGTTTACGACCATAAACAAAAATTTTGGTGGAAAAATAAAGCTAGCTTTAATACGATTATTGCAGTATTACTAGCCATAATACCTGAGCTATCACAACTTAATCTAGTGAGTAATATAAAACAGCAAATGTTTAACAAAGTTAAACGTAATTCCCCGAAAGCATAATATTGTGCTATGCTTTTGCTCATATGACGCATTTCGCGTTTTTGTTATGTTTTTTTTTTCTGAATATTTAATTTATACAAACACAAAATGTTTCCATCCAGGTTTGCTGGTGTTAATTTTCTTTTTTTGTTTGAGTTGTCTCAGAAGTTCCAAAAAGGAAATCAGAAATGTATCGTATTCAGCTTTATGCATTTACTCCAAGTAAAACTGACGCAAACTTAACAGAAATTATGCAACGGGATCCGCAAAATGCGACAAAAGTTGCCAACAGCAGAAATTTCAGCAATTTAACAAAATAAATTGGCACTGCACACCAAAAACGGTGCAGTTGAATGTAAAAATCCGTTAGCAAAGGTAATTTATTACACACACAGTCTATGGGTAGCGATTTTCAAACATGTTTCAGTAATAGCTTTGCTCCATATAAGGTTGTAAGGCCATCGACCCACTGGTATTGATTGCATAGTCAGTGAGTTTTGTAGGGCGAACGGAAACAAACAGCGTTACTTTATGGAAGCCCTTTTGTAGGGCATACCTACAAGCTTTTCTATTGAAGTTTCTAGGTCATTTGTGATTCAGATCTAAAATGATATTTGTTTATGAGCATAATATAACACATGTGTTTGGGTTGGTCCTGTTTGTCTGATGGCGTATGTTTATTTGTTCGTGGCTTACTTGGTTTCTTTAGAATTACTTTCCTGCGTTTGATTAAATTCTTCAATATCATTCATTTCTTTAACAATTTTTAATTGGTAGCTATTCGATTTTCTAGTTCTCTATATGTTACTCTCTCCTCTGATTCCTTTCAAACTGTTGAACTTTAAATTGATGTCACATTACAATATAAATAAAAGGAAAAACCTTAACATTTACATTGGCTGATTTTATCCTTTTAACATTGACTTCAGAATTTGTTCTACCATTGCATAGGTGAATAAAACATATCCTTCCAAGTATTTAACAACAGTTTTAAGTATATATTTAAAAATGAGTTTTTCCACCTTGTCGTTTCTATTTCTTTGTTTCAATAATAGCCATATTATTTGTGTCTAGAAATGTTCTGCTTCATATTCAATGAATGCAGGAGATTTGGCACGTCTCGACTTTTGGACCACGTCATATCTACGTAGCAAAGACTGCAAAGATCAAGGTCCTTCACCCAGTTCATTGTATGACATTGGTATCTTATGTATTGTAAAAGTGCCTACAATGTATGTTTTCTTTATGAGTGAGTAATTGTCTGCACCCTTGAATGAGGTTTTAGGAAGACTGAGTGGCGCTCGCTTTTTCGCTAATACCGGACAGAGATGTTCACATGATGTGCGCTCAATACTATTTATGTCTCATTTAGGGTCTTTTACTTTTTCTGTTTACAGTCTATCAATATCAGTGGTATTCAGCTGCATTCGGTTAGTCTGGAAGCCAACTCCGAAAAGGATAGGCAGATTGAGAAAATCAATATACTAAAGTTTTTTATAATAAATAAATAAAGAACCATAATTTCGCGACTTGTTTCTGACAATCGGCTAAACACAGCATTTTCAAACATTATTGTCCTGAGGAAACCAAACAAGTTCCTTAGTCAAGTGTCTTGTTTGAGGAAAGATACCTTAGTACTTAGTTGAACATACATAATTCGATTTCACCTTGAAGTGTGCCAAACATCTTTAGAGCGACAAACAAACTCATAACAGCTGACTCCAAATGAACAGTTCGAAGCTAAAAACTATTTTTGCATAGTTCGTATTTTCCTGTTTGTTGGCAAAGATGAAACTCTTGTCCATTTGCATAAGTTTCCATATTAATTATGTAAGTTCTGATTGACGTCACTAGCGAAGCAATCCGACTGTTTATTAATCCAAAATCGTATGGTGTCATGATGTTTATAGGTATTCTTATATTCAATAACATCTTTACACTGGCCTGGTGAGAAAATCCTATGTGAAAGTCGGATTATATGTTCAAAAACCTCTAAAACTAGTAACAGAACATTAATGGTTTGCACCAAATACACATCATGGCTTGCAGTTTGTTAAAGATGGGTAGGAGTATCCTGTTCCGCAATAAGAAGACTCGAGTTGTGATTGTGAGGGATAATGGCTGAAACTAAATCACTTCTTTTGGTAACGTTTACTAGACGCATAGCTCGTAAATATTTTTAGTCTCGCACAAAAATAATCATACCATCTAAAAATAGGTTTTAAAATGAGCATTGACAACGAGGCAAAAAGTTTGTGCGTTCATGAAGGTCGCCAACAACGGTACGACACGGCCAATTTACAATTTGCGAGCAAAGTCACGGGAACTACTAACTGTACGTCAAACAATGACTCGATCGATATACCTTGTCGTGTCTCTCTGTTTGTACCTGTATTTAGAACCTACGTAGGTTATCCATACTTTATTGAATGATATTTGATTAAAACTTTAATCTTCTTCTGTGTTGTCGCGTTTTGCGGTAGTTTAAGCTAGGCTTGAGTTGTTGACAATCTTTTTCTTTTGTATACTGTTCCTTATCATCATGATCCTAGTGCCCCTATCCTAATTTATTTAAAATCGACGCAGCATGTGATGTTTTGCCAGTCCTCTCTACATAATAAGCCGTTATATCAGTATCCCCATTCTAGCCATTATACTTAATCTTTCATTCACCTATCGTTTCATGTTCATCTTTAAAGAAATGTACTACGTTTATTTTGTAAATCATTATTACATTATTGGAACTTCATTAGTATTTTATAATTATTTGTAAAGAACACAATTACAATTATTTCAACGAGTAAAACAATCTGCCTAGCCCCAACTATGTTGGGGTCGGCTTCCGTCTAACCGGATGCAGCAATACGAGTATTTTACATGGAGCGAATTCTTATTTGACCTCCACATCCCAGTTACTGGGTAACACGATACCCATTGGTAAGACTGGTTGTCAGACTTTTGGGCTTCTGACTACCCGTAACGACTGTCAAAGATCTACGAATGACAGCCGGGACCAGGCACGGAGGGGTCTTAATATGTAATAGATGGTCACCACGAACGATCCACGATCCACGAACTGACCTAATCTTCGATCGGAACGTGCGGGTGTTATTATTTAGTCAACAAGTAAACAACGCATAACCGTAAATCAAACCTCAGCTACAAAAACATTGCGTGTAAATTCCTCATACGTTACAATATTTGACACTTAACACAACATATATGAATGGCCATCATCATTTAATGCTTTCGCCGCCATTACCCTCACGTGCGTCAAATTAATTTATCCTAAAATAGACAAAAGTGATTAATGGGATGCTCTATTATGAGATACTGTGTCTATGGGAGAAGATTCTAACCTTCTATAGTTATTGCTTCGCTCCCCTACAGCATAGCTTGATGATGGATGGCGTTTGATGGTCATATGTTTTGGGAAGTATTAAACGAGCAATATTTATATACATTTATATATTTGTAATCACGTTCTGGCAAACAGCTCTAATGATTTCGATGAAAGTTGCAATACATGGGTTTACGGGGGCGGAAAATCGATCTAGCTAGATCTCACATCTGGAAAAATTCGTTTTCTTCGTATTTTCACCTGAGTAGAGCTCGGTCGCCCAAAGCTTGGAACAAGATACGAGCTACCTTAGAATAATGACATGGCAGCATGGAATTAGTATGTGCTATACTTACATGGAATTAGTATGAACTTTCCTTTACTTTTAAATGAGCATTCTCTATTTTCACTAGAGCAGTGCAGCTCGGTCGCCCAGGTACTATGGAATTATGTGTGTCTTCTGATGAAACAATTTCTTTTGGAATTCATTATCTCTTAGCATTTTGGCGTAATTTAAATATTGCAACGTTATAATTATAATCCTTGGTTTGAATTGGTGTTGCGAGATTTCGCTTACCTAAACGATATATGTATGTAGTTTGTATTTTTTTTTAAGGATAATATAACATAACATCACGCCTGTGGTCCCCTTAGGGTCGGGCAGAGGTGTATACAGTATGAGTCTTTATAATGTGCACATATCGAAATGAGGGAATCTATGCTTAATTTTATCGACGGAAAAAATATTTAAAAAAAATCTTAATATATTTTAATTTTTTTTAAAAGGTACGTAAGAGCGTCTTATTGCGAAATTTTACGATTATTTTAAAAATTTACGAAAAAAAAACAGATTTTTGCAAAAAAAAAATGTTTATTTTCAATCGAGGGTAGTTTTTTCCCCACAATTTTCATTTTATGAGGACGTCTAATTACTCTCAATCATTATGGAGTTTGTTTCATAGCGATAGATCATTTAGTTTTAAATTTACACAGTTTTGTTAAAAATTCCATGAAAAAAAATATTTAGATTTTTTAAATATTTTTTTTCGTCTTTAAAATTAAGCATAGAATCCCTTATTTCGATATGTTCACATTATGAAGACACACTGAATAGCACACCCTCATTTCGCCAGTTTAGTCAATTTCATAGTATTGTTTCCTTGAGCATTTCTCAAATGTATACAAGCCGATATTGCAAAAGATATCAAGATAAGATAAAGTCGTTAAATCTTTGCAGTGTTCTTGGAAAAGTTACGGTTACAAAGATATAGAGATCGGTTAAGATAAATGTTGATTAGATATAAGTGCAGTTGCCACTGTCGGCATTGTAGTTACGTCTGAAGTACACACGGCTATACATCAAGCTATAAATTTCCAGTATAAGCTGACCTCGCATTGTACAGAAATCCTATACGATGCGAAATCAGCATAAACTGGAAATGTATAGCTTGATGTGTTGCCGTGTGTACAAGGCTGAGTCATGAAGAGTGTTAAACATATCTACAATACATACAGCTTACAATAATGTTATAGCATAGCATGGTATTAATATGAGTTTCATATTTCACAGCGTAGATACGGAAACAGTAATTTTCATTTAATCATCAAATTAGTCTTTTACGAGTGTTTGTACAGTATAAATAGATAACCAAAAACGATAAGTTTATCTGTTTCCTATAAAAATAGAACTGTAGGTAACTTGCTAACGTTTTTGGCTCTAAGGAAGGTTATATTGTACTATATAATATAAGTATATAGTAGAAGTAGCGTTTTAGCTACACTATCGTAATTCGTAACCCATTAATTGATGATGATGATTGACCAACGTGAAATTCCCACGCCAAACCAATGATTTAAGTTAATTAGGGCTCTATAATTTAAGTTAATTAGAAACCAGCCTAATTCATTTACCAGTAACTGTTACAGGGTTTCTGAGAAATCACTCAACTATTAATAGAGTATATTAATGACCTTTCTTTGGGCAAAGAACTCATAAAATTATATAAGCACATAATTGGTGATGTTTATGAGTGTATTCGTTCACAGCTCATCTGTTAGGGAGTGTTTACATTAGTAGAGTAAATACTCTGGAGTAGTAGGGTGTATTGGATACTTAGGTATATATCTTGCCACTGAGTAACGGTATTACAATACTCTGTCGCTATTAATTACAAGACTTCATCGTTCATCGTGTAGAACTCATAAAATTATATAAGCACATAATTGGTGATGTTTATGAGTGTATTCGTTCACAGCTCATCTGTTAGGGAGTGTTTACATTAGTAGAGTAAATACTCTGGAGTAGTAGGGTGTATTGGATACTTAGGTATATATCTTGCCACTGAGTAACGGTATTACAATACTCTGTCGCTATTAATTACAAGACTTCATCGTCATTAATATCAGTTCGGAAACGTTTCATCTATTTATTTATTTATTTATTTATTTATTTATTTATTTGTTAACATAGGTATAAAGAAATACAGATCTTATGTTTGGTGAACAGAGCGCTATGTTATGCCAGGAGGCGTACAAATATGGTGTGCAAAACTAACTGAGGATACAAATTAAAATTTCTATTTAAAAATATTTGAAACACATGCATAATTGTGGTATTAAAACTAGAAAATAAATTGAAACAATTACATATTATCCAATACTCCAATTATGTCAGACTTAAATGAGGAATTATTAAAATGTCAAAGAAAAAATAAAAAAAAATCTAAGTATGTCAAAATAATTAAAATGTCAAAATAATTTAATGTCAAATTTAATAATTGTAATTCTAAATTAATTCATCATTCAAATATTCGTCAATGGTATAATAACATTTATCAATTAAGAACAATTTCATTTTGTTCTTAAATTGTGTAAAATTTAATTCTTTTATGGCGTCTGGAATTTTATTATAAATGCGTGGAGCCATACCCAGGACACTTTTTCTTACTAATGCAGTTTTACATTTATAATTATTCAAAGAATTTTTGTACTGACTACGAATTGGAACATTTCGTACCCTTGTCATTTACCTACTTGGAACATTTCGTACCCTTGTCATTTACCTTTTTATTTTTGTCATGTACCTTTGTCATCCAATGATAGTTATAGTAATATTACGACACATTCTCAAAGGGGACAGTTATGTACTTTGAATTTCGGAGTATTGGTTCTACATATAATTATGTGAACTTTGACTCCGACCGTTAAAGGTGTCCTTTTCTTCGTAAATAGTTACCTACATAGGTACGTCCGGGCCATCCTAGACCCTATTTAATATTTAATTTAGAGTGACAATTCCTTCTTTTTTTTTTACACACGTATTTACATTATTTAAAAACTAAAAGACTTAAAATAATAATATGGTACATAAATCATAGAGCATCAAAAAATTCGTCCGTGTCGCTGTCAATAGGAAAAGTGCCCAAAAGGCTGGCAGCATTGCCACGTTGTATCGCAATGAGACGTAAGTATTTCGCAAAAAAATTACAAAATTTAAATATTCTCTCATGAAATTCTGTTGAATAAATCAAGTAAATTTGCATCACATGAATTCCAACGATTACTCATATCACACCACAAGTCGTTAAAGTTTATGATTTGCTTTTGTTTATGTGTAGAAAATATCATGGTATAGCCGTGTAACAAAATAGTAATGAGTATTTGATCACTATACTTCGTTCTTCAAATTCCATATGGTACAATACTCTGCGTATTCAAAAACATTTGAAAGTCGCAACTTGGTAAAAGATCTATAGCACATTCTGGAGTAGGTATTTATCGACATGTATTCATTTAAAATACCATAAGATATATTTTGAGTTAATATGATTTATTGTATTATTTTATTTATGAATATGTACACAACAGTTACCCAGCAATGTGGAGTAATCAGTTGATATTACGATACTGAAGATGCATGAAGAAAAATGTAGTCAATTTCGAGTAGTCCATTGGTAATTGGATTCATTGGTAATCAGGCTTATTGACACCCTATTATTTGTACCAAATCTTCTACATGAGTAAAGCCTTTTTTTTTTTTTGGGTGGGAAATTATCAAATAACTTCTCCCGCTCTGGGTGGAGCGGGAGGGCGTGTCAGACTCTTACTGACTAAAATCCACCCGTGTTCCTTCCTATGCCATGTTGCCGGGGGGCCACGATATCCCTATCGGCCCATATTCGCAGCCCCGGCAGACATGAGTAAAGCCTGACTTGTAGCACTGTTAGTGAATAATCCACTTGATAATTATAATGAGTCTCCCTCCGTTGTCGTCCTATGGCTTCTCAGTCACAAGACAAATGTTCAGGGGATCTAGCTGGCTCGGCTGCCATTAGGACAGTCTATAGGTAGACTTAGCAGGTATAAATCCAAGCATACATGCGACTACAGTGGATTTTCTTTTTCTTGTCTATGGTAGGTAAACAAATAATTATTGCGTTCAAAGTTTAAATTTTGAGAGAATTTATTTGTGTATATACAGGGTGTCCGGTAAATAGTGGATAACCTAGAAATAGCATTTAATAGGCATTCTAAAAAAGTCTAAGAAATTTCCCAGTATAAGCTGACCTCGCATTGTACGGAAATCCTATACAATGCGAGATCAGCATAAACTGGAAATGTGTAGCTTGATGTGTAGCCGTCTGTACTACTTGGGATTTTTTTTTTATAGAACGGCCATAGTGTCTATTATATGCTATTTCAAGGTGTATAGTATTCGAGCTGATTATGATGTATTTCTATCGTATTTATGTGTCTGTCAAAGATTAAGACATTCCTGCTGTGTGACTGAAGGGAAAATTCGTGCAGAAACATTTTCATAGACAATGTTTGTTTACCGTATTGTAGGAAAAGTACCCTGTAGATAGGACTATCGTTTGCCAGATTGTTTTCACTACTCAGGTCGAAGGGGACAAAGGAAGGCAGTGGACACTTGGTCTACTCAAGCAAGACCCACTGAAAATAGTCTATACAGTTTAAGAATTTATTACGTCCCCATTAACGATATAAGGAAGGAACAACTATCCGTTTATGTATGTCGTTCTAATTGACTAAGTACCAATATATCGTATTACTTATTCACGCATCATTAACTAAAAAAATAATTTATTCTGTTAAAGCAGAACAAGGGCGTCTACTTCGAAATTATGAATCATTAAGTTTCAGGTTTCATAAATGTTTCATGTAATCATTTATTTATTATTAAATTTTCTTTGTTGAAACAATCTTTCTTACAACAATATAGGATTGCCCTTATATCGTGAGGCTTATACATTATTGGCAAAATATGTGTTTTATGAATACATAAACAGTATTAAGACAATGTAGAAAAATGGAAACTCACAAGTTTGTTAAAATGTAGTCTAATGTTTTGCTGTTTTCTCGATGATAAACGATGGAAATTAAACCTTTGAATGCTGTCAAACTTTAAGTATAGTCGACCCCACGTCAGTGGTAAAACTTTGACTTTGAGGTGGCTTAGCGTCGTACGGAGTTTCAATAGAGCACGAGATCTGTTTATACTGGTTTTGTTACCATAGACGTGCACCCTATTGTACTTACCAACCATTATTTTTGCGTTATCTCTACCTAATATTATAAATGCTAAAGTGAGTTTGTTTGTTTATTACGGTTTCACGCTAAAACTGCATAACGGATTTGGATTAAATTTGGCACATGGGTAGACCATAACCTGGATTAGGACATAGGATACTTTTTATCCCGATATCCCCACGGGATTGAGACTTATGCGGGAGAAACCGGGCGCAGCTAGTTATTACACGACTGCCCAAAAAGGAGTGTAATGTTTTTCATAAAGTGTTTTGGCCTCATTGAAATATTCGAATAGCTATAAAATGTTAAGACCACAATAGAGCTCCATCTCAATGGGGTCTCGCTAGCTCATTGCTTACAAGTACCATAATTATTAACCTAGATTTATTTTCCAATTGAGTCTGACAGATGATGGGTCTAAATATGGTAAGTATTGGGCATATCGCAAACAGTATTTTAGGAGGGAACTATAAAACTACTTATAACAATCATTGACAACTTCTAACTATGATCTTTTTTTTCAGTGGCACTGCATTTCTAAGTAGGAGTAAGAATGTATGGAAAAATAGGGATTAATTTTATTGGTCACTAAGATAAGGTTAATTCTAGAATTAACTTTGTCCTCTGAAAATCGAGAATAAAAATAACTCTAGTGCTAAATCAAAGTTAAGATAATTGTAAAAGAACAAACAAATATGACAAACACAACAATTATACTTAACCGCTTGTAGACAAACAGTCACAGAGCTATGCATAATGAAAACCCTATTTTTAAAATATTTTTCCACATACTTGTCACATAGACGTGTCTAGAAGCGATCAGGAAATAATGCGCACTTGGCACAAGTCATATGATAATGTCTGCTAATTTGTGTCAACGCGTCGAATGTAACGTGTCTTGTGCAAATTGCATTACTAAATGTATCGTGCGATGTGCCATGAATATTATATTTGTGAGTGATATTATTTATGTGAAGCAGAATCAGCAGACGAAGTGAAGCAGACGGATGGCCGATGGGGCCGGAAGGTTCTGGAGTGGCGACCCCGTACCGGAAGACGTAGCGTTGGAAGGCCTCCCACAAGATGGACCGATGACCTTGTGAAGGCTGCAGGAATCCGCTGGATGCAGAAAGCACAGAATCGGTCGAAGTGGAGGTGCTTGGGGGAGGCCTATGTCCAGCAGTGGACGTTTTTCGGCTGAAATGATGATGATGAAGCAGAATCAAACTTTTTTGATAATACCCGTGCTTGCGCGTGAGCGAGTGAACATACTCAGACTTATTCATTTGAATTAGTCTTTGATAAAAATATCTGCTATTTCATAAAAAACATACCTAACCAAGTCAACCTGTATTTTGTCTGGCTTTAAAGGTGATTTATGGGGAAAGGCCATAACTTAATTATGAACGAGCTTTGAACTTGCTCACTGTAACGTGGGTAAGTATTTTTAAAACAAGGAAGAGTTGCCCATCCCTCAATTACTTTGAATCAAAAATCGAATCACATATAATTAGATTTAAAGGCTGCAGTAGAGTTTTTCAGCTTGAGATAATAATTTATTGGGGAAAATGAATTAATTAAGGTAAATAAATAAGTTTAAGACGCAGATATATACTTGTGACCTTGAGTGGTTAGCTTGCGTGTTCTGTACTGAGCACACGCGACGCGACGTACGTCTAGTCAGTAATAGGACTCTCCCATCAAGGAGCGCTGTCCCAAATTAGACTCATTATTAATTGATTGTACATCAAACAAAAAGTATTTTAATAAAACACATATTTTAAAAGATAAATAATTAAATTATCTTTAAAATGGTAAAGGTTTCAGAAAAATACGCTTGATAGATTTTCCGTGATCCTCAGTTTTTTATCCGCGTTATATATAACTTTACAAATTAATTTCACTATGTAATATAAACATAATCTAAAATATTCCTATATTAAGTTATTAAGAAAATGCTCTAATTTAACATATGTTTTTTTCAAATCATTACCACTACTCGTTTAGACGTGATCTTCAGTATGAAATCAGTAAAAGTCGGTTATAGTCGCCTTGAAGTCTAAGAACTTGTAGTAATGACGATAGCTGATCAACAGTCGCGGCTGGTAGAAGGTAGAAACAATGGTGTTTTCTCAGGTGTTTCGTTTACGTCATAAACATTTTTTTCATTATAATAACAATAATATAATTGACGTGATGAAATAATATATTACCACAAGTCATAAACTACGAGCTATTTATTCTCTTTAAAATAAACAACATGCTCACATTGCTCATATAGTTTGATGTTACGTATCGATAAGGCATAATTTATGTCAATTTTATGAAATTCGAATTTTAAAACAATGCAAGTGAATCTGGGATCAAAAAATCAATGGCATCGTTTTTACCTAGATTTAATGGAAATCGATATTCGATTGAAGACGGTAATAATTACTGTGAAGTGGTATTTTATGGAAAACTAGCTGTGCCCTGCGGTTTCACCGGGATAAAAAGTATCCTATGTCCTAATTCAGGTCATGGTCTACCCATGTGCCAAATTACATGCAAATCCGTTCAGCCTGACAGTGTAACAAACAAACATACTATTAAAGAAAAAAAAAACATTTTTTTTTCTTTATAATATTAGCTTCTTTACATGAAATGTTGCGTTTTGTTACTGTCGTGTTTTAGAGTTTATTAATTGGAGAAACTAAACGCGGCAGCCGGGATGTTAGTAGTTGTACCAAAAATACATTGTTTAATTGCATCATGTCATTTTAATCAATTCATATTTATAAAATAGGACTTTCTCATGAGCGGTTCTTGTAGCAGATTAGTCAACATTTAGAAAAACGTTTGTTAATTTTACGAACAGTTTTATAGTGGTTATGGATTCAAAGTTTAATTTACAGTCAAGGTTACGTTACTGCGCTTGCGTTGTTTAGTCTTTAACAATTCATTCACAAGTTTTACGCAAATATTTTTACAACATGTGAAAGGGAAACCAAACCAACCAACCAGTTCTTTGTTGAGAAAAAAGTTACCAGCGAAAAACCCTTTACAACTTCCGCAAATATTATGTAATAAGACAAATATGTGTAAAGCATTTGGTCACAGTTATTGCGTAAGGTGAGGATCGCGTGACGACTGACCACCATAAGCCATGGTGTATGGACGTTACCACACCGAAGTAACTGTATCCCAACTGTCATTGAGCGGAAGTGGGCGGTTTAGTGCGAGGGAATGATACGATGCAGGCCTCATGCCACTAAATGTATATCAGTAATGTACCGATATCCCGCCAGAACATCTGAGTATCGTCTTACTTTGTAATAGGTTTTATTAGACTAATTCGAAAATTGTAAAAAAAAATACTGACCTGTCGAGCGCTTACCCTAATTTCGTAACACTCTTTCAATCATAATTCGAAAGATTGCGAAGTTGCTAATACATTGTTTCTTAGATTTGAAAAATTTGTCTGCTCAACTAAACTTCATTTGAAATAAGATTAGACATTTAAACAAACCTTTTTTACAGTCCATTCAACCGATTCTGACTTCTATATCATAGGCATAAGGACGGCATTAAAAGCAAAAAAGTGGTTACAATACCAACTGTTTACTGCAGCTGCCATTTGTCATGCCACAAACGCAATAGAAGTCAAAATCGGTAGAACGGACTGTAAAAAGGTTTTAGTTAAATGTCTAATCTTATTTCAAATGGAGAATACGTAAATAAAAAAAAAAAAACTGCCTAGCCTTTTCCCAACTATATTGGGGTCGGCTTCCAGTCTAACTGGATGCAGCTGAATACCAGTATTTTATATGGAGCGACTGCCTATCTGACCTCCACAACCCAGTAACTGGGTAATACGATACTCCTTGGTAAGACTGGTTGTCAGACTCTCGGGCTTCTGACGACCCGTAACGATTGTCAAAAATCCACGAATGACAGCCGGGACCAACGGCTTCACGTGCTTTCCGAGGCACGGAGGAGTCTCGGTATGTAAAGATGGTCACCCATCCACAGACTAACCCCGGCAAGCGTAGCTTAATCGGATGAATCGACCCGTGCAGCTGTTATTACTTAGCCACGAGCTCCTCAACTACGTAAATATAACAATGAATTCTGTTGAACTGTCAAAATGAAAGGCATTGCCATTGTAAGTGTGTTACGCCATTACCCCGATGGATGAGAGAGGGAGGCGTAGGAGCACGGAGATTGAAAAAGCAATGTCAAGCCTAGAAGTAGGTAAAGTCAGGACGTAGATGATGGATGACTTATAATTGGCACACTGTAAATCTAAACTAGGTATCTCTTTTCATTAAGCCCCGACGCAAAAAGAGGAGGAGTTATAAGTTTGACCGCTATGTGTATGTCTTAAACCGATTTGATTACGGTTTATTTTTATTTGAAAGCAGATTTGCTAGCGATGGTTCTTTGATGTATTTTATTCTGTTAAATAATGATTAATAAGTATTAATCACCACCATTTAAGTTCCTAACTGGACTTATTAAGGGTTAGGCCCGTAATAAGTCCAGCTTAGCAGTACCACAATAGAAACGGGTTTTGTCGACGGAAGAATAGACAAAATGACAGATTGTGATTGTTTATCTGTCATGCAACGCGTGTTGGGTTTCAATTTCAAATGATGGTTTTCTTTACCGTTTCGTCAGTCAGTGTGTTTGTAAATAAAATAGTCTTTAATTCGAATAAGCAACATCCATATAGTTTAGTAAACAAACATTATTAACGTATAAAGTAAGAATGGATAAGGTAAATGATGTTCATTTAAAAGTTGGGTTAATGTTTGTCGTTAAAGGTGGCAAGGAGATCTTCTTATTGAACAATGCTTTTAAACGACGACACAAGTTACTACAGCCGGTTTTTGAGGTCATTTTGTAGGAAGTAGATTTGGCTGTGGTTAACGATTGGTGCTTCAATGACCTTTACAATAATATATACAGGTCTACCAATGAGTCTCCCTGATTCCCTGTACTTTAATTATTTTTGTAAACAATTATGCCTAATTTGTTTCATTTTGACAGTTCAACAACATTCATTGCGTTATTTACGTTGTTGAGCAGATTTTATTTCCAACTTATAAGGCAATGGATTAGCAATTTGTTTCAAATCGAAACAGATTGTGACTGTGTTGTATTACGCAATTAGGGTACTAGTCTGTAGGCAAATAGTTTTAGAAAGCTAGACGCCAACCGAAGAAATGGAAAACTTCGAAAATGAAAAATGAAAATGCATTGACAAAAATCAATGCTTTCCACGTCTTTGAACAAAACTAAACATATTATTGCAAACAGACAATAAAGACAAATTGATAGTTAACTATGCAAATATCCAACAGCTAGGTCAAGTTGAACAATTTGCCTCGACTTACTTAAACATCGCTTAATTCCTTCGAAAGGAAAGGCATCTGACATTCTTTCTCCTTCCCTCCTTTGTCGACAAAGCAGGATAGCAACAAAATGCGTTCATAATCTCGTGGTAAATCATTGGAAACGTATGCCATGCGTGTGCGCACGGCTCACAATGGGTGATAAGAACTGAGTCACATTGAGAGAGCTACTTTTACAGGTATTTAATGCTCGTGTGCCGATTGAGATGACAGTTCTAGACTGCGAGAAAGCTTTATTGGAAAGCTCATAATGTACGGGATCGATTGTTCTGTTATTATTATCATGATGCCTATTATTGATCGAGAAATACATTGAAAAAGATCATACGTATCCGTCTGATTCACCCCGCGTCCTAACCAAAATCGTCGCGCGAGTACGCGATCGAAATTGTATGGCGGCGTAGCGAATACGCGATCGTTTGCATAATGTCACTTTTTCTCTGTCGGCGCGACCACGCGTTCAGGTTCACCGAACAAAAAGTTCGAATGATCGTGTATTTGCGCGACGATTGCTTTTAGGACGCAGGGAATGAATTTTGACGTAGAAACACGACTTTTTCGTACTTCAGCACGATTCATATACAGGTTGGCATGGGACATCGACGCGAAAACTGTTACCATGGATTATGTACATGATTCTGAAACCCTCTACGTTGAAATTTTAATAGGTTATTTAAAAAAAAATCTGACTGTGTAGGTATTGCACTTTTCTATGAAAGAACAAATTTAAAAAAAGTAACTGACGAAAAACATTTCAACGCAGGGGCGTTCAGAATCATGTACTAAATCCATGGTAACAGTTTTCGCGTCAATGTGCACGACGATCGCGTACTCGACTCACGCAACGATCGCTTTTGGTTAGGACGCGGGCGGTATGATATTGAGAATGTTTCTTTTTTGCTGATTAATTTTTAACTGTTCGCTTATCGGGTCTTGAATTGCATGCAATTGAATTCGATAGTATGGTATTGAATTATTTCTATAGCACGGAAAAGTTAAATTCCTCAGCGACCACAGACTGACTAGCTCTAGAACTCTATATTCAATAGAGAAAGCGGGTCATGGAAAAATCTTAATAGAATTAAGATTTATAAAGGAATTTTATACGAGGTTCTACAACTATTGTTTCTTCGATTGCTGGCTCTACAGGTTCAGTGTTTTTGATTGCAATATTGCTCTCATAGAATTAAATCCGTTGTTCGCAAAGGGAAAACGGCGTAGATTATTTCTCAGGTAATGTTAAGATTAAGAGATTAATAAGGCTGTAGGTAGAATCAATTTCCTTTATGAGTAACTAGCAGCACCCCGCGGTTTCACCCGCATACGTCTCGATCCCGTGGGAATATCGGGATAAAAAGTACTCTATGTGTTAATCCAGGTTATAAACTATCTGTGTACCAAATTTCATCCAAACCCGTTCAGTAATTTTTGCGTGAAAGAGTAACATCCATCCATCCATCCATCCTCACAAACTTTCTCACTTATAATATTAGTAGGAAGTAGAATATGGTAGGATAGGATTATTGGAAAGCTGGAAACGTAATAAACATGAATATAAAACAGCTCTGCTTGTTAAAATTATAGTTTTTTCTAACATTGACGTAATGATCCGTACAATAATGACAACGAACAATAAACAATTTTTGTTTGCTGACGTATGCATGAAAGTAAAGGCTTGTGCAGACCAGCGCGACACAAAGACACCGCTAGTCACGCGACGAGCGGTGCCTTTGTGTCGCGTCGCCTGTCGCGCCTGTTTGAAAAAGCTTTAAAGACTGAAAAACATAATAGTGTTTTTCAACCTGTGCCTGCTAATAAGCTGAAACTTTTTATAGGCTATCATTTATTTTGTTTTTGACAAATTAAATAAAATCTTATGGCCAATGAGACAAAGGGTTATTTCGTTATTTAATTGTTGTTGGAAATTGGTATCCCTTCATTAAAGGTTACTTTTTCATTAAATAATCTAAACCTACATTACTACCAATACTGATCAAATTTCATGACGCATGTCACTTCCGCGAAATACTAAATGAGAATGTACATTGTTAATTGATTCAATTAATTCCTGAATTCCATTTTTATACATGCTGATACCTAACATTTTTAAATATTTATAGAAATATGCATTTTTGTTTTAAACATTTAAATATATAAAAATAGTGGCCCATCGGCATTAGGAACAGGGTCCAAGCTGCCGGAGGTCAGGGCTCTAGAGAGAGGAACCTCCTCACTATACGTGCCGTGTCTGAAGTACTGCTTTCTGAATCAAGCCCTTGACCCAGCCGCGCAATGAGAGCCTCCTGAGGTGTTGGTCGAGGATCTCCGCTCATTATCAGAACAATAATTGCAGAGTCCACGTCCCACAAATGTCGACAACCTCGTGTTCTCAATACATTATTATTTTCTACTTAAAACTGAAAGTAATGAGCATTATATTATTGCTAAAACCTTATTAATTCAGTAGAGGATCAGAAATGATTGATTATGTAATCAATAAAGAAATAAATTAATGTTTTATAGATTTTGTTTCCTTATTTTTCTACCAAAAGTGCAAAATGTAGCTAAATGAGACTAGCTGAATTTCGTTTATGTCCCGCAGAACTAACTATCTTAAAATTTGCCTCGTTTTATAGTTTGCCTCTCACATATTGAGTAGATATCTGATGCTGTAGTAGATACGTAAGAGTCTATTATCTTATAGCAAATAAAATGGAAGCTAGGTAGGTTGCTTCTCTATTATTTATAGAAAGTGATTGTCACAATACATATACAATACGGTACACACATACTAACTTTATATTTTTCCTACACATGTGACAAACAAACGTAATGACGTTAATTATGAATAATTCTTGCCTTACTGGAAACTAGAAAACTACTAGTCTCTTCTATATGTAGTTACATAACGTACAACACTACACATTTTTGAAGATGACAAAGGTAAGATTGAATTATATGGCGCATGTCAAAGAATTATAAACACAGGATAAGAACAACAATAAAATTTCTCAATTACATCGCACAGAATGTTCAAATAAGCATATCCTTTTTAGGGTTTCGTTGCCAAATGGCAAAAAACGGAACCCTTATAGATTCGTCATGTCTGTCTGTCTGTCTGTCCGTCTGTCTGTCTGTCTGTCCGTCTGTCTGTCTGTCTGTCCGTCTGTCTGTCTGTCTGTCCGTCTGTCTGTCTGTCCGTCCATATGTCACAGTCACTTTTTTCCGAAACTATAAGAGCTATGTTGTTGAAACTTGGTAAGTAGATGTATTCTGTGAACCGCATTAAGATTTTCACACAAAAATAGAAAAAAACAAATAATTTTGGGGTTCCCCATACTTAGAACTGAAACTCAAAAAACATTTTTTTCGTCAAACCCATACGTGTGGGATATCTATGGATAGGTCTTTAAAAATGATATTGAGGTTTCTAATAATTTTTTTTTCTAAACTGAACAGTTTGCGCGAGAGACACTTCCAAAGTGGTAAAATGTGTGTGTGTGTGTCCTGTAACTTCTAAAATAAGAGAATGATAAAACTTAAAAAATATATGATATACATTACCAAGTAAACTTCCACCGAAAATTGGTTTGAACGAGATCTAGCGAGTAGTTTTTTTTTAATACGTCATAAATCGTAAACCGCAATTTACCTTTCATTCAATGTTACTTGCTGCTACGGAACCCTTCATGGGCGAGTCCGACTCGCACTTGACCGCTTTATTTACAATAAATGCACCCGTTTTAATGTACCCGTTCCGCGACACTTCCTCCAACTCTTGAGCTGAGGAGTGAAGAGTTTTTGTGTGGCTTCCTTTGCCAGACGCGTGGGAAATAGTCGGGGTAACCTTCCCTGACCTTTCCCCATTGGCATTCCGTTAACGCTAATAATAGGTGAGGCAAGACAAAGCGATTTACGACTTGGGAGTTAGGACGACCCTTTTGTGAGCCCTTGTCTGGGTTAGTTATTTTGTTGGTGATCGATTTAAGTCAATATTCGGGTGGATTGATCCGTGATTTAATGTTATGGTTGTATGTGTGAAGTAATGAATGTTGGGTGAATGTTGGTGTTTGTGTATCGATGCCGTATTTTGGTAAATTTTTATGTTTGTGTAGGTTCTTGATATTTTTTACTGACATCTTTGATTTTGTGTCTGATGATGAAAGCAGTTATGTGTCCAAGCAGCGTTGGCATCTATTTAATATAAAAACACATTCAAAATTCCAATAAACCAAGTCCATTTGCACCAATGCGTTTTCTTGACGCCTAGCTCAACCGTGTCTTTGACAGTCAAAACAAAAGCACGACAATTTGCGTTTAGGATGCACCCTTCCTTCATGGTGCCAATTACACCAATGAAACTGAACGCGATCAGCACATTTAAACTGTGTTCAAGACCTGTCAGTGTCAATATTCCATAACAACGATGACACTGACAGCTGTTGAATGCGGTTTAGATGAGCTGATCGCGTTCAGTTTCATTGTTGAAATCCGCCATTAACTTATCCGAGACCATAGACAGCTAAAATAATAAACATAACATAACATAACATCACGCCTTGTTTCCCCGAAGGGTTGGGCAGAGGTGTCCCTGTAGCAGGTACACCCACATTTCGCCAGTTATGTTAGCTAAAATAATGTTAAGTTCTATTCTAACATACATGATGTGTGAAGCAAGGCAACACTTCATCATTGCACAAATTTTCAATTTACACTTATCTTGGCAGCCAGACCGTAGTCCGTTACCCAACGAGAACTAGTTTAAGGTTATATATTAAGCAAAGTAAGTAAAAGCTTGGCTATCAGAGCAGCTGGTACAACTCTGTGTTTAACTGGGCCGCACTTTCACCGGTGTGTTATGGGCTATGGCGCTGAATGATTTAATTCGCTACGATGGCGCCCGGCGACACCATGACTGAACACAGAGCCATAAAATGTGACATCTAGAACTCTCTGGTTAGATTACGTAATCGCGAGTCGGTTGACTAAATGAGTCGAACTGATTCTCGACATGAAAAAAATAAATTGACAAACGGGCAATCTTGCTGAAACTGTGCCAAAAACGCTATAATAGAGCTAGTGTTTTATTCTGTCCAAATGCTTTTTAATAAACTAAAAAGCAATTTTAATTGAATGCGAATGGATGGGCATCTAATCTGTAAAATCATCGCATTCATTCAAAATCAGAACCAAATCATTTGACCCAAATGATGCACACTGGTGAATTTCTTGAAAAATATTTCGAGTATTCAAATTGTGTGATACTGATTAAGTACTATTGTTTTGGAGGCACGTGGCTGGCCACAGTGCACGGAATGCGTGTGCGGCTACCAGTTCAAAGTTTACAAACTGAAACAACAGTTTGTAAACAAACGCCTATTCTGAAGAGATGTGTTCGTGTTTTTCAACAATTAAGAATCGCAACTGGATGTTTATTTAATGAGATGTTTAATTTACCGTTAGAAAGGTGTAGGACGTAGAATTAATTCAGGTTATTAAATTTGCATTTTGCGGTATTTTTGTTGGCAAATTATTCGTTTATTATTTTAGGGCGAGCTGCAAACTAGCTTCCCGTAAAACTGATTCCCATCAGTATAAACTAGGACGGTCTACATTCCCAAATTTATATATCTATACAAATAAATAAAATTGAAATGTCTGTTCGTAATGTCAAAATAATAGCTTTTTACTAAATGCATATGAAAGTACGAGTATATGAGGAGCTCGTGGCTAAGTAATAATTAAACAGCTGCACGATTCGATGCATCAGGTTAAGCTACGCTTGCCGGGGTTGGTCCGTGGATCGGTGACTATCTTTACGTTAATCTGTTGGTCCCGGCTGTCATTCGTGGATCTTTGACCGTCGTTACGGGTCGTCAGAAGCCCGTAAGTCTAACAACCAGTCTTAGCAAGGGGTATCATATTACCAAGTTACTGGGTTGTGGAGGTCAGATCGGCAAGTAGTAAAGGTAAGGTGAGGTAGATCGGTAGCTATAACAAAAAAAAAAAAAACAATTTGTAAAAAAATTGTCTGCTTGTTCCGGCTAATCTCCGAAACGGCTGGACTGATTTTATGGGACTTTCACTGGCAGATAGCTGGTGTTTAGTAGTAAGAGTAACTTAGGCGAATTTGGGTCCACGCGGGCAAAGCCACAGATAGCAGGCTAGTATTTAAATAAAGTTATTTGTTAAACCAGTTTACTTAGTTTTTTCACCGATATTCGTCAGTGGGTTATTATTCCCTATAGAATTCTCGTCTGCTTCAAGAACAATCTTATATTGTAAAGGTAAGCCATCGAGGACTAATTATCACGGTTACTTTCTGGATCTAACACAATACTCCTGTCTTCACCACTTTATGAACATCATTGCTTTTCTACTAATCTGCACCATGTTTGCACAGCTTATTAACGTTCAATTCAAGAAAGATTTTGCAAACAAAATATTTGCTCTTTCTACAAGATTCAGTGCACATTCCGGCAAAAATCTGCCATAAACATAAAGGAGAAATTGTATTTTTTGTTTAGTTCCATCTTGCATAACAGATACTGCTGAGTTGAACGTGTTACGTCGAGAAAATTTCTGTGAATCCGGCTGATGACGTTCTCTCTCCACGACGAGAATCGAATGCTGATTGAACCTCAATCGACCTTTTTGTGCTTTCCATGCCTCTCAAAAAGCCATAAAAGATAATATCTACTCCGGTTCGCTTTGGTCGATTGAAAGATTACTGAAATGAGATAAGGATTGGTTTGAAGACATTAACCAGCTCAGCCATGGATTTATAGTTTCGTGTTATGTGGAAGGTCAGAGTGCATAAAATCACCTGTAAAATGATTAGATTGGTACTTATTTCAATTTCAATGAAAGGCTGGCGACCTCGTCTATGAATTGATAGTATTTCTGAATGGAATAAAGTGTCTGCTATAACAACAAAAATAATTATGATATCATTTTACGTGTAGCAATTACACAATTTCGTCCATTTTTTTTTTATTTGACGGCTAGCACGTGTGTTATTTGTAATATCAGATAAGTAGCCGTTTGCATGATGTTTCGAATATCTTTTAACTTCGGAACTTCCTCGTGTTTACTTCATGCATAGAATAATAATAAATTGGTACTAATATAATAAAACTGAAGAGTTTTTTTGGTTGTTCACACAACCACACAAACCAACCAAAAAAACTCTGGAACTGCCCGTTGGATTTGAAAAAATATTTTTGCATTTGATAGCCCAATTCTTCAGGAAGGTTCTAGGCTAATTTAATATCACGCTACGACCATTGGAGGCCAAGCAAAAAGAAAAAAAGAAGTAATAGCGCGGGCGTGCGATAATTTCGCGCGCACGAAGTCGCGGGCAAAAGCTAGTAGTGTTCTTATTATAAACTCGTAGATGCTATTCGTGTTGCACTATATACTATTAAAAACACAATTATTATTAATAAATTAAAAACTTGTTTATATTCATAACAAGCTGTAATGAATAAAACAATTTGCCAGCAAAGATCGTGAGCAATGTTTTTTATTCTCAACAGATCTCACTATCAGTGGAATCTTGAGGTTATATTTTTTTTGTCAAAACTGACAAAGGCAGTAAAACACTTGGTTTATTTAGTTCCTAACGAGGTACCTGGAGGCAGTGACATCACGGTGACGTGCCATCGAGGTGAGTCACGAGCAGAGAGATGCACTGATGGAATGCCGGTCGAGCGGTCATGGATGCCAGTTTTACAAAAAAAACTTTGTTTATAATGGATGACAATTTTTTACAATGACGACGAAAAGTAGGCATAAGTTTCTAAAAAGACAACGTGGTCAGTAGATCACCCAAAATCCAGTTGAAGTAAGTAAAACACTCAAAAGTTTTGGTTCACAAAATCTATGGCATGACATAAAATGAATAAGATAGAAAGCATCTTTTATGATTGCAATATGAATGGTAGTGTTGACATGTCAGGTTATTTGCGTGTAGGGTTACCATCCCTCCTGATTTGTCCGGACATGTCCGGCTTTTTGGCCCCCGTCCGGACTATGTCCAACCTTCACATTTGTCCGGACTTTTTAATTTAAGGGGATTACTGAAAAAAAATCGATTAAGTATTAAGTTAAATATCCGGACTTTTTGCACATGTCAGGCTTCTTGAACGGACTTTTCAAATTTCGAAATGGCAACCCTAGTTGCGTGTGATTGTGTCGGGGCTAGGGTTACCATCTGACAGGCATTTGTCGGATTTGACAGGCATTTTACAGTTTTAAGACAGGCGTGCGGCCGGCGCTCTGAGACAGCCATTTTTTTAATTCCCTAATAAATCCACAGTTGAGTAAAGAAAGGCATCGCTTGACACAAAATAGTCAGAAAAAAAAAAATTTTTTTGACGAATATTACTTCGGAAAAATATCACTCAGTGTGGGTAAGTTAGTTTTTTCTAAGTTCATTTAGTGTTCATAAATGATTCGTACTTTTGAACTTTAAATTTTGAATGAATACATCTTTGAAACTATCTGTTGCGTATTATTTATTTTAAGACGTAGGTACAGTTTTTTTACTACAGACAGGCATTTTTCTGAAAAATCTGGCATTTTGTACATCCTAGACAGGCATCCTCCCTTACATAGATGGTAACCCTACTCAGGGCAGGTAGTACAGTAAACATAGATAGCGTTCCCCATTCTAACAGATTACACTTGAGTGCCCTCCGCAAATAGAGCACCTGACGACAGACCCCAAAGTAACAAGTGGGTGAAACGTTTTTTTGTTCAAAATTCACCGGTTCGGTTAGGTTCGTGGTGAATTTATCTAATTTATGTAGAATAGTCTATATATTGTATATTGTGTGTTTATATATTGTATTCGTGTTATAGTCTCACATAAATTAGCGACGTAGAGACGACAAAGTAATTTGAAAGTAGTAATAAAAGTAAAAAAATTCAGAAATAAAATTGTTTCTAAAAAGTCACACTTGTTCAGTGACGTGGAACTAATCAGAAACTTTTATTTTTATGCAGAATATTCTTTTATGTTATTAAAGGCTAAAATGCATACCTTGACCACGAATAGCCCGCCAAAGGAATCAGCAGCGGGACAAGCGTCGTAGACGGTGTTAAAGCCTCCGACTCAAGGACTGAACTCACAACACAAGAAAAACTTGTTGTCACTGTTTCGAAACGCACAACTTGGACACAAATTGGAGAAAACAATGTTAAATTATAAACACGGCTGCAGTTATTTTAAGTAAATTCCTTTTTTTCACTTATATATTCTCA
The DNA here is from genome assembly GCA_949152395.1 of Agrochola litura. NCBI lineage: Eukaryota > Metazoa > Arthropoda > Insecta > Lepidoptera > Noctuidae > Agrochola > Agrochola litura. The sequence goes on from OX424508.1 coordinate 8,270,408, forward strand.
CAAAATCAGCACTATTTATTGTTATAACAGGTTTTATTTACGATCGTCTAACATCCCGCACTCGATCAACACACCTGTGAAATACGCTAGAGTTCCGCGCTGACTGAATACGCTGCCAGACAGAGATAGCGAGATGTTGTCAGAAAGAGATACGCAGTGCCGTGGGAGGGAGGACGACCGCTAAGCTTCAAGAACGCACGGTGTTCCACTTTCAAGACAAATGTTTCGAATTATTAATATGATTCGTTTCGTGACTTAGCACAAATGTTTAACCTAAATGTGGGTAATGTTGAGTTTTTCAGCAAATATTTTTACTTCCACTCACAGTGATTTCTGGTTGCACGGATAGAAATTGTATCGCGAGATTTTAGTTTTTGATTGCATCTCTCATGGGTTTAAAATATGGTATGTCAAACGGGTAAAACGTTAGATGTAAGTATGTTATTTATTATGATTAACCCGTGTAATTTAGGATTCCACAATCGTGATCTCTCTACATGGTGAATCGATTTTTTAAGAGTACGTACCGAGCAAACATTTTTTTGCAAAAAACTCTGTAGAAAAAAGAAAAAAAAAAGAAAATAAACTGTAACCCAGGTAAAGGCACAAATACACACACAAAAATTTAAAACTACTAATACTTATTTGTTTTAAAATAAATAATTTTGTCCACAGAATTCGCGCATCGGCCCACTATGCCGCCGTACCTCCTGTTACCTGGCACGGGCAACCACGGCGCCCCCCACTCCGGCGCACGCCTTACGATTCAAATTTTTAGCTCCACGAGCCGGTACTACTCTATCGTCTACGGTTAGCAGCTCTACAGTTTCAAAAACATTGCACAATTAACTTTTCTTAATCACTGCTCTTTATGCTTCAGATCAGACGAAATTGTCAATAACTTGGCAAGTTTGAAGAATTTCTTAAACCTTGTAGAGTCGCGGAGATTATGCAATGCAACAGGTTGCATCGGTGTATTGATGTTGAAGATGGCGGAGGTTTCAAATAAAGAAGAACAAGAAAAAATACAGGTTCAAATTAATATAGCTAGCGAAACTTCGCAGTTTCGCACACGTGTAAATACACGACAAAAAAAAATTGACGATTTTTTTTTTGAGGTCAATGATCGCTGTTGCAGTTGTTACTTGAAGTGAGAGAGAGAAAATCTGTTTTCTTTTGTTTTATCATGTTTAGATATCGATATACACCTGTGAAGCACAAACAAAAAAAAATCAAAAAAAAGATGCAGGTGACGCAGGTTCACGCAGCGCAAGTCAGAGCAGATTTGGTAATGCATGAACGTACTGACAGCTGCGTACGCTGCGGCGCAGGCACGTGTGATGCAGACATGTGTCTGACCTGCTCTGCGTCTCTTATTTACTTCTGCAATGTTCATTTTTGTTTAATGTTGTTGAAGGAGCTTGTGGCTAAGTAATAACTGCCGCACGGATCAATCCATTAGGTTAAGCTACGCTTGCTGGGGTTGGTCTGTGGATGGCTGACCATCTTCACATATCAAGACTCCTCCGTGCCTCGGACAGCACGTTAAGCCGTTGGTCCCGGCTGACATTCGTGGATCTTCGACAGTCGTTAAAATCATCAGAACCCCGAAAGTCTGACAACAAGTTTTACCAAGGGGTTTCGTATTACCCAGTTACTGGGTTGTAGAGGTCAGATAAGCCGTCGCTCCATGTAAATTACTGGTATTCAGCTGCATCCGGTTAGACTGGAAGCCGACCCCAACATAGTTGGGAAAAGGCTGGGCAGATTTGGCACTACTCTATAACATACACTCGTGTATTTCCTAAGGGTTATTCAAATTACTTGAAATTTTATAGCTTACGTTTTGCCTCATCAGTTATCTTGAAGCTTTTTCTCCCTCAATCGACCTACCCCTTGACTGTGAGCCTAGGTTTACATATATAACACACATCTTGTCAACCTAATTGCCATTTGCTTTGATTTGTGGGTAGGCCTTCGGAAAAACGAAGAATTCGTCAATATACAGTCATTAACATGGCACATATTATACCTTTCTGGCTTCGTTATGAGTTAAGCTAACTAAATAAATAATTTTTACAGACGTTTGTACTCACCTGATTTTGCAGTGATGTGATATCTTTTCATTTTGTTAATTTTCACTCACATAACCTTGAAACTTTATCACAATATATCGAATTCACACACTCATTCACCACATAAACACTTGATTACGACAATACAATGTGTAGGCCACGCCATAAACACGATAACAGAAACCCATAGCACTTGAAACCTTATCTAAACCATAAAAACTTTTTGTTTACACAACGATAAAAATTTGACGTGTCACGGTACGCGGGAACTACGCCGAATTTTACTTTTGGAAATACGAATACGATAAAAATACGCAATAGTATCAGTAGCTATAGGCCAAATTACGTTCGTAGATAAATAAACTAGGTACTTATGTGTATTTCAAACAGTTTACAAGAATATTTATCATAAAAACATTACTAAACACGGCGGCGGCGGCGACAGCTTCAAAATTTGTGCATTACAAAACTTTCGTTATCTTTTCATGGAAATATTTATCACTTTTCGATAAACTAACACTCAATATGAAATCTATACTTATTTCTCAGTAATTCTGTGTAACATTCTAATAAGATCACTCGCCGTTTTCTTCATAAAAACATTGCGAACTAATGTAAACAACACACACACTTCACCGAGTTTTGACAGTATGGCGGCGCGCGGCGTCGCGTCACTGAAACCACAGATACATTTTGTTTGTTTTTTTTTTTTCGTTCATTTTGGTGGTGTTCCCAGTAAATTGTTACTAAAACCGGTCAAGTATTAATCGATTAGTCGAATGATACAACCAGATCGTGTTGCAAGTGCAAATAAATGTCAAATATTATCGTCCAATGGCAAGCAGTATCCTTATGCACCGCATAGGTGCATTTGACATTTGGAGCACTTTTTTCTTATGCACCTATGGGGTATCACGCGACATTTCAAGAGCTCTTGTAGTTGTTAGCACTCTGCATCATAGTTAGGTTTGCTTTCTGAAGTCACACGTGTTAGGGCATAAATCGAAAAGTGGGCCTACCACCAGCTCAAAAGCAGTATTATTTTAATATTACTTCAATGGGAGAAAGAGATGGAGCTATACGTCCTGTAGAGCTTATCCAAGATAAGAGTGCTTGGAAACATGCTGGTCCTGCTCCATAGGACAATTTAGAGTCTAGACAAAATCAAACTGGTTGCTAATTTAATTGTAAAATTTATCATTTTGTGTTTTATGACATTGATTTTACATTCTGTGATTACTTTCTCACACACTGACTTATTAATTACAAAATTTTAGGAAAATCGTCTACTTTTACAATGTTTGTAAATATGTGAGCACCATGTATCTATCACATATTAAATTATCTGTCGTTGCTTCATTTTTAATTCTTTTTACCTATTGTGGTATAGTAATTTTATTCTAGGTGCATCGTCTTCACATATAAGTAATATTATTTAACGAATGTACGTGCATATACAAACAGTTGTAAAACATTTTAAAAGACTAACGGTGGAGTTTCTTGCCCATTCTTCTCCATACGAAAACTACCTTTTGGAAGGGGCGACAAGAATCGGGGGGCACGGTAGTACCCCCGCCAAGTCGAGCGCGAAGCAAACACTGCCGTATCATCCTTTACTGGAACCATTTCGCCGCATTTTCAGGCCCCTATTTGAGAACCTCTGGATAAGACCAGAACGCAGAAATTTTTGTAATCCAATAAGCTATAATCACATACTTAAAATCCAAAATTTCAAGTCTGTAGGTCATTTAGTTCCGAAGTTAAGCGAAAGCAAAGTTTCGCATTTATGACACTCACTCACTCACTCATGATCATCAGAATAGAACTAGTACTTCCCATAAACTCAGAGAGCTGAAATTTGGTACAGAGTTAGGGTTTAATGGCCACATAAAGGGAAAACTATAAAAACTAAGATAATCGAAGATCTGAAGTACCTGGTGACCCTGATTAGAAAACACAAGAGCCCAACCAAACTATTAGAGATCGACATACCGCCTTTACAAAAAATATTCAACTTGGTGGGCCGCTTCATTTGATGTCAAAAATCGAAGGTCTGAAGTATCTGATGAAGAACCCTCAGCTGGTCTCAGCTGTATTAGAGATATGGTAATGCCCCCTTCTACTATTGGTACATAAAAAAATCGACTGTCATTGTAAAAATCCAGCGTAGTGGGACACATCTTCTAATCTAATTTAATCTAGCCTATAGCGTCTCACTGCTGGGCGAATGCCTCCCCTTCTGCTTTTAATACGCATATAAATAAAATTTAAGGAAAACTCTGGATAAGACTAGACTGGCTTTTATACTTATACTTACAAGTTTACAAGAAGAAATAGTCGAACGATAACTTTATTCTACTCGAACATTACACAAATTAAATAAACAAATTACACTAAAATATTAATTTCGCTCAATTTCGCTCAAAATTTGGTCAAAATATAATGCATTGGACTAAGAGTGGCGGTGATACCCGCACACGTCGCTAGATAGCGCTGACTGTATTTTAAAACGTGCTTACGTTTGTTTTTCCGATAACCTTATATGGCGAAGTGGCAACCGGCCGCTTTCTTCTTCTTTTTTTTGTTTACGACATTCTTCTACTGCGCTTGAAAACGTTTGCTAGGGATTAGGAGGGATTATTTGCATTTCGTTGATTTCGCTTATTATTTCGTGAGGTTTGCTAAGGTTAATTAGCAGATTGTTATTATAACAATTCGAAGATAAGATAAGGTAGAGAAGAATAGGTTAGGAATTTTATGATTAGTGACGGAATCCTGATTATTACTTAATTATTAGATTTAAAAGAAGTTTTAATTGAATACTTTATTTAATTGTTAGTTATTTAGTACTCTTAGTTTTCTAGGTTTAATTTACAGTTAGGCAGTACTTCGAATCGCGTTCGTGTTTATAAGTACTTTTCTAGTATTCTAGGTTTAGTTTATTTAGTTAGATATTACTTCGTTTCGTTTAAAAATATCATTAATTTAGCTGTATTTCAGTACTAGGTAGGTAATACCTTTGGTAGAAAGTTCATTGATAATTAATTTATATTGACACTTGTCTAATAATTATGAGGCTTCAAGAGTATAAAAGCTCAAGCTTCAGCGATCACCGAATACAACCGGCTTAGGCGTAAATACCGCGCCGATCTTTCAGAAATTAAACCGTCTAAACCGTCTAAAAGAATAAATAATTAACGCGAATGGGCAATACGAAAAACTGTTGCTACTGTACAAGAATCAGAACCGGAAAAAAAGAAAAGAAAGATTTGTAATAATAAAAAAACTACTCCTAAAAAGAAAAAAAACTGTGTCAAATAAGAAAATCTAATAAAATAAATCAATATCCCACGTTTCTACAAAAAGAAGTGAAATCCCACCAAAAACATTCTGTAAAAAACTAGCCAAGTCTCGATGGAGCTGCTTGTTTATCTCTAAAAAGTAATAAAATCTAGACAAAGTCGTGCCAAGTCTAAGGTTCCTTACTGCCATTTCTTTATTATTATAGTTAATGTTGCGTGACTTGGCCGTTGAAGGGTACACAAGGGTATAAAACCAGGTGCTCCATCACACCATTGCACCAATCTGTCGCCAGAACCGCTACCCATTGACGATGGAAAATTGCCACTTGGAAAACGTTGATTCAATAACCAGTCAATTGTAGGCTTGATAAAGCTGCGTATTTCAATAATACTTATGTATAGGCGAGCCTGAAACAAACAGTATAATTTTTTTTTTCCAGTACAGACGGACTTCTAATCATCATTGATAGAAGTCCGTCTGTACGCCTATTTTATGTTAGATCGGTGGTCGATTTGACGCTCCAAAAAGAAGAGAGCAGAAGTCAGCATTGTCAATACTGAATACACGTGTTGCACAATCAACAACAGCCTAAAATGAGACACTAGCGTCCAATTACCAATACCAGTATGGGCTATTATCTCACTTTACAAACATAGGTAGTTACAACAGATATAACATTACGTGTAAACAAAATTGACTTGTACCCACTAACGTATAAAGAATGTTCAACGGCGAAGTCACACAACATTAACTATAATAATAAAGAAATCGCAGTAAGGAACCTTAGACTTGGCACGACTTTGTCTAGATTTTATTACTTTTTAGAGATAAACAAGCAGCTCCATCGAGACTTGGCTAGTTTTTTACAGAATGTTTTTGGTGGGATATAATTTACAACAGTGAAAATGTCATCATCTACTGAGAACATCTTCAAAGAGGACTGAAATTAAGTTGCCGGAAAAAAACATCTCGTTAGTTTAAATATCCAGAATTATACAAATTGTACATTTAAATAAAATAAACTATTTAATATTGTATTGGATTATTTTATTTTCTCGCAATCGTAGTGAAAAGTAGAGTGTAACACACGGCGCTAAAACCCATTGTAACGAGGTAGTTTTACTCCCGAGCTTTAGCGAGGGAGTAAATAAAAACCGAGTTATAATGGGTTATTTTAGCCCCTCGTATAACAATCTACTATTTCATTTCAAATAGTTTTTTAGTTGATGACTTTATGTCCTTTAGAGGGCGCCACATACATTTAATGTAACGGCACATAGCCTATAACTAGCGGACAATCAAGACGCATCAAACGGTAGCTCATTTGTCAAATTACGGTGAGTAGTTTAGAAGTTATTAGGGAACAGATGAACATACATATATACAAACATACCGTTCAAAATCATAACCCTCCTTTTTGCTTCGCCGTAGTCGCGTAAAAACAAAGCAATCGGCCAACCCACTTAGCTGTATGCCTAGTACCTACCACATTGATTAGAGGGAAAAAACAATTTTATATACATTATTTTGGTATATAATAATATATAATGTGCATAGTTTTGTCCTTCCTTATACAGTGGAAGTCAGTGAAAGGCTACCAGAGGAAATTGTTGTATTTATGTATAAAATAAAAGATAATTAAGTGACAAAAAATGATTGTAATATTCTTCTTGTGTATAAAACTGTGCATTCTAAATTTATGTGTGTCTGATCTCGGATATCGATGTAACGAGAGAGGTACCTAACTTTTTTTAATATTTATAATTTGCGTATATTTTCCGATTTAAAATAGTTGAGCAGTCACAATTTTTTAAATATTCACAATTTGATAGGATTTGTAGTTCCTGAAATAAGCAACTGTGATAGTACACACGGCTACACATCAAGCTATACATTTCCAGTATATGCTGACCTCGCATTGTACGGAAATCCTATACAATGCGAGATCAGCGGAAACTGGAAATTTATAGCTTGATGTGTACGAAGTATCACCATAAGGGTTCCTTTTTCACCATTTCTGTACAGAATCCCAAAAATAGACTGATGCTACCTATTCGTATAAGTTCTTTCAGGGCCGCCTTTACCCGAGGGTGCAAGGGGTGCGTAGCACCCGGGCGCAAGGTCTAAGGGGGCGCAAGCCGATCGAGTCAAATTGAACGTAGATTTCAAAACAAACGACATAATATCAAAAGTCAACTTAAAAGCCAGAGAAATTGAATTTGGTGTTTAAAAATGTATCTTATTTTATTGTGGAGTAAGTAGGTACTATTATCGTGTTTTGGTGGACAGAACTCGGTTTGGTAATTTAAATAATTTATGGACTATGTGATTGATGTAAGTACTTACTCAAAAATAAAATTTACTTTAAAAAAAAATGGAACAAAAAAATATTTTTTTTTTCGTTGTCTCGGGGGCGTAGGCTGATTTTCGCACCCTGGCGCCCAATATGGTTAAGACGGAGTTCTTTTTTATTGATGTAGTGCAAACAACTCGAGTTAATGCCGGAGATAATGCTGTAATGTTTCAAATAATAGCTGTACTTACACCGTGCACCGCCAATACCAAATAATAATAACTGTTATAGTCCGCGCAATCCACGACGAAAACGCGCCCCACTTCGCTCCGCGCCGTACTAGAGTTCAGCTTACAGTACAGTAATCACGGAGTGGGGCGCGTCGTCGTGGATTGCACGGACTATACTTCGTAAACCTGCTTGCAAATACCTACCATAGTCCATACTGCATTCCTAGTTTATTTTACCTCATTTATTAGCGCTGTTACAATTACTTACAATGTTGATGGCAAATGGCAACACGTTACCTGTCATAATTTATTCTGTGCTAGGGGTCACAACAACGTTACGAGTACATGCATTTAAGTTCCTTCCAAGAGATGGATGGTAAGTAGATAGTGCAGACAGTGCAAATCATGTGCGATACCCATTGTAATATAAATATGTCAAAGATTATACCTCACACTTCCGTTTTTTGACATTAATTGTCGCTGAGATGAGTTTGCGATTTAAATTTGAACGTTTTTTAGGGTTCCGTAACTCAAAAGCAAAAAAAGGAACCCTTATAGGATCACTCGTATGTCTGTCTGTCTGTCCGTCTGTCACAGCCAAGCGACTTCCAAAAAAACACTTCAAAGTGAATTTTAATTTTTTGCCACCGACTTCCGAAATTATAGTAATTTTTCACTTTGTAGTGTTTTTTTTGGAAGCCGGTTGTTTTTTTTTTTTGTACAAAGTTGTTTCATTTTTTACTTTTTAATTGTGGTACCTACTTCACACAAATTCGAATACCACTACCTGCTACCAGTGACAGGAACTTATCATATCATCCACATACTAGATGGGAAAAAATACGTATTATTGAAGCTAACTCAAAAACTATTCAAGCAAAGTTGATCAAATATATATGGGACCACCTCGAGAGCATTATCCTTATAAACAAAAAATAATTTTTTTAATCGGTCCATAATTGACTGAGAAATCGGTGGACATACATAAAAATAAAAATAAAAGCAACACTATAACCTCCTCCTTTTTGGAAGTCGTTTAAAAATAGATAAAAATTGACCATTCCTCCCCCTTATCTCCAAAACGACTGAGCCCAAAATTTTGAAATAATACACTGAATGGTTCTTTACCCATAGATTACAGGAAAACTTATAAGAAGACTATGGACTTAAAATAACATGGTAAATCTCTCAATATTGTACGAACAAACTTAGATTTGCAGTTGGAATGTATTTTTCAACTACAAGGTTGAATTTGTATTTGGGATAAATTCATCCCAACTACAGAACCCTTCATTGTGCGTGGCCCGACAAGCACTTGGCCGGGTTTTTTCTACGAGAATTGGCCTTCAGTAAAAAAAAAGACAGAGTTGTCTAATGACATTAGGTATGTCTGGCCGTTATTGGTTTATTTGAGACTTTTTCTTCGCCTACTTTTATCATAAAAATCCAATACTATTAAATGAGCAATATTTGTCTAAATATATTTGTAAACACGTTCTTGAAAACAGCTCTAATGATTTCGATGAAAGTTGCAATATTGGGTTAACGGGGGTGAAAAATCGATCTAGCTAGGTCTCCTATCTGGGAAAATTCGTTTTCTCCGTATTTTCATCCGAGCAGAGCTCGGTCGCCGAAAATTTAGAACAAGATGGCTACCTTAGAATAAAGACATGGCAGCATGGAATTAGTAAGTATTAGTGTGTAATTTACTATTAAATGAGCATTCTCTATTTTTACCAGAGCAGAGCTCGGTCGCCCAGGTACTAAATAAATAAAATAAAATAAAAAAGCCTCTTTATTTCATGCAATCTTTGAATACAGTGCAAATAATTTAAAATTACGATTATTAATGTTAAATTTCATGCATGATATTGGAACATAGTTTATTATTATATAAAATTGATAAGTTTCAAACGCTTCATTTGACATAGTGACATAACAATATACAACTGATTGTAATATCCGAATTTTTAAAATAAATATAATTAGTGATAAAGTTATACTTTAGTTATTAAAATTCATATTATAATAATCAATAAAAATTGCACAATGGCGCTCAGGGGGCCTACCACCAGCTCAAAAGCAGTATTATTTTAATATTAAGTACTTCAGTGGGACAAAGAGATGGAGCTATACGTCCTGTAGAGCTTCATCTCTTTCTTCAGGTACTGTTAACATAATATTGTAAACTGACGATATTTTCATTAATTTCAGATGATTCCTCAAGTGATCCTGCAATATTCTTGATTGAAGATGGAAGAGATTACGGTTTGAACTATAGATTTAACAATAGATTTAAACTACTTTGTGGTTATTTTTATAACATTTCCACTGTTTCTCTAAAAGAAGCAAACAAATATGAGTAAGTTTATAATACCCTTATATATACCCTATAATACCCTTATTCAAAATAATGAGCTGCAAAGAAATCCAATAATAAGTAAGTTTTATAGTGCAAGTTGGAATTTAGTATAGTAAGATCACAGACCAAATAAAAAACCAAGACACAGCGCTGCGAATAATACAGTGAAGCATGCCAAAACTACACCTCAAGTCTGTGCATACACGCTTACACGCACACATTTACAACCATTCACAATCGAACTTCAATCAAACTGCACCTCACTAAGTGCACACATATTTACGAAACCGGCCTCACGTCACTGTTAACAGCGCTATGTCTTGGTTTTTTATTTGTTCTGGGAGTGAGATAGCGGTCAAACGCGATCCTTACAATAAATAGTTCAAGGTACTCAGTAGCGAAGGCTCACGTTATGGAGGAGGGAAGCCGGAACTATTCCTACCGATCCCGAACTCATAAAACAGCTACGAATATGTTTTAAAAACCTTATATTCTATAAACAACTACAATCTATGAAAAGTAAACACGGGAACAATACATTTTATTAAATTTACGACTGCCAGTCACTCATTGATATTTATCGTAAAGGGAAACATTAAAATGTTCGAACGAACCATCGCGGCGTTTGTAATTTATAGTCACATCTGGGCGAGCACGTATTTTCAAAACTTAACCTTGAAAAGCATGTTTCTTCACAAAGTAATTGTCAAACGACATTCTAAAACTATGAATGCCGCTATCCTAATAAGATCGTACTAATTATTTTCAAATCTACTCTAAATAAGTAATTTCAGCTTATTAAACTATCTACTTACCCCAATACCTAATTACAACGTACTTTATTTTCTTTATTTTTCTTTAAACTCAAAACACTATGTTAATCACTGTCCTATGACTACAAACAAATATTAATACTACTAGTAATGATAAACGAATGAATTCAATAAATACTGTGCGAAAAAAAAGCAAATTAATATGGTTCTAATGCGATTACGTCAAAAAGCAACCACACATTGTCATACGAATAATGAAATGTTTACGAACTCCGAACTCCTACCCAGTATTACGAAATTCAACGAAAACTACCGAATCAAATGCGTGTGCCAGAAAGAGGTGGTGCAATAGCAATAATTCTTTCTCGCTCCCGCGCGCACGTTTCTGCTACTCTGTGCCTACAATAACTCGCTACAGACCGGCTTACCCGGCTCATAGAAACCGCGGTATCACGTGACCGAAGTGACGTCATGATGACTTTATTTTTTGTAAGGAAATTGAATTTAGCATAAGCCGGACGCGCCTACGAGTTATTTTAGCGCAGTGTTTTGTTGTTGGGTTATTAAGACAATTTTTAATGTATGTAGGCGTTTTGTAATAGGTATTTTAATTTTATGGTGTATCAAATACTTATAGTTTGATTATTCAATGACGATAGAGTGGTTGTGTTCCGAATTTCCAAAGGGAAGCCGGTAGGAATCGGCTTATATGGACGTTTCGCCCCTGCAAGGTACCCAATCCACTTTAGCCACCCAAACCCATAGCCCCATACGTTTTGTTTCCATGTACCTACTGCAATAGTCCTACATCAAATTTTCAATAAGAAATTACTAGGATATCACTTACAAAAAAACTTTTTATAAAAAAAAAACAACCGACTTCCAAAAAAAAACACTACAAAGTGAAAAATAACTTTAATTTCGGAAGTCGGTGCCTTGGGTTTTGTGTTTTGTGTTTTCGTTTTTTGCCACCGACTTCCGAAATTAAAGTTATTTTTCACTTTGTAGTGTTTTTTTTTGGAAGTCGGTTGTTTTTTTTTTATAAAAAGTTTTTATTTTTCACTTTTTAGTTGTGGTACCTACCCCACACATATTCGAATACCACTACCTGCTACCAGTGACAGGAACTTATCATATCATCTACATAGTAAGTGGGAAAAAAATACGTATTTTGTACCTAACTCAAAAACTACCGAAGCAAAGTTAATAAAATTTATATGGGACCAATTTGGGAGCATATCCTTTCAAACAAAAAAAGAATTTTCAAAATCGGTCCACAAATGACGGAGAAATCGGTGGACATACATAAAAAAAAAAAAAAAAAAAAAAAAATACAAACATACGCGACGAACATATAACCTCCTCCTTTTTGGAAGTCGGTTAAAAAAAGTAAAAGAAATGATTTTACTTTTTAGTTTGCATGTGTATACAGGGATAATCGTCGGTTGGTGCCTTCTCATCATTTTAAAATTGTCTAAGGGGCCTCTGCGAGTTAGCTTCGGCCCATCGTACGCCCACCAAAGGTCCGGGACTCCAGAGTTCCAAGATAATGTCAAGTAATACTTACTAGTAAAAAATAGACCAGCTATCTAATTTCATAACACATTTTCTTAAATGATTAAGACTGATCTGTTTCATTTTGACAGTTCAACAACATTCATTGCGTTATTTACGTTGTTGAGCAGATTTTTTTCGAACTTATGAAGCGATAGATTAGTAATCTTTCTCAACTTGCACAATTAAACTTGCTAGACTTGATATATAAGCTAAAGTCATATCGTGTGTAAATCACGTTGAAAAAAACAAAATTGATACCAAATTATTATAATTCAATAATTACTTTATAATTTGCAGTAACGTTATCCATTTCGCGGTTCCTGATTATTATGATGGTAAACTACCGAAGAATTTCGTGTACGCTGGTAACGTTAGCGATACAAATGAAGCTGTATGCAATAAAACAGGAAAATCCGAACCTGAATTTGACTGTCACGAAACAGCAAATCTCGTTAACAGTTCGATTCTAAAAATAAACGACGGTGATATCTACGACTTTGTGCAGAGAATGAAATTAGGCAGTTATCATTTGGACTGGAAATACAGAGAAAGTTGTAATCCCTTTATCGAAAGAAAGCCATATAGCCTGACGACAGTAGCCGTTTGCTTGGACAAGACTGTACCATACAATGAAGAATTAAAAGTTAAGCTTCTTAATATACAGCCCTTAAAACTGATAGTAACATCAAATGACTGCCATGGTTATTTCAATTATTTTAAATATAATAATCGTTTTCTTGCTGTGTTAATCCCTAAACCATTTGAGGTATTCTCCGAATACTCAGTTCCAACCATATTCTATAAAACTCCATATATGTTTTCGGAAAATAAGTCTGATTTTCCAAATTCTATGAATGTAGTACCATGGCGACTGCTCAAGTATGGATTTTTAAAGTTTATACAAACTGTGGGCTGGCAAAGAGTGGTGATTGTGACTGACGATTCAGAATATAGCCTAGAATTTGAAAATGAATTGATTGCATTGTTTAATAAAGAACGGATAGTATACACTGCGATACGGTGCGAGGATGCCAATTGTGAAATGGACAAGGTAATCTTCTTTGACATTTGTGTACTATCAGCATGGAACTCAGCGACGTGGCGACCCGAATTAGAAGCTCGCTTTTCCGTTATGCTCTACAAATATTCTCCAACTGGTTACAATAATAATAGTAATGGAAAATACTTTCAGATAAAACAAGAACTGTATAGAGTTTCAGCGAAGATAGTTATTGCCAACGTGGAAGAGGAACATGCTTAATACCTGTTCGAAAATGATCAACAGATCACGTGGATAGTGAGAGACATTGCCGCAAACAGCAGAATAACGGTAATCGCAAAATCTTTTATTAGGTCTATGATATCATTACATTACTTTCATTACATTGCACCTTCGATCAATATACTATCGAATGTCTGCATGTATTTTTGTTCATCACAGTACCTACATACAGTACAGTACGGAGTCCAGTTAATAAGTATATCGCGTTATTTCGTTTCTTGTAAGTATTAATAGTAGATTAGTAGCCAAGGGCTGTAAGGCATCAATTGCAGCCCGAGATATTTAGGCGCATGAGCGCAGCGAGGGCGCCTATAGTTCGAGGGTGCAATTGATGCTTACACCCGAGCTAACTACTCTGCTTTACATCTCGATTGTGAGGTAAGTAGAAAAAAACCGGCATTACAAGAATAAAACATTTTATTAGTTAAAATTTATAGTGAAATGAGAACAATTTTCAAATTTTAGGGAAGTTTTCTATTCCCGCCTTTTTTCATCTTTTTTTTTTAAATTTTTTTTTCAAGAACGAAATTGAGCTTCGCCGTTCGATATTTAAAATTGATGACTATTATACTCATACGAAGACAAGGCTGAATAGCGAAGCGACCTCTTTTGTCATTGGGCTGAATGCATGATGTCTATTGCCAGTATGATGGTTAGATGTACGCGAACTTTTTGAAAGAGTGAAGAGTTTTTTTAAAATTACTTACCGCCCTAGGGCTTTTCTAGCTACATTATTACCCTAGAGCGCTAATTGGTTACCTACAAGCCCCATTTGGGGGTAATAAGGACCTACTTACCGAATATGAGAGATGTAAAATGTATTAATTTTCTGTTGATTGAATATATTTTGTTTTTGTTTTGTTTAGTACAACAACATCAACGTGTTCTCCATTAGTTTGCGTACAGTCAACAAAACTAAAGGTTGCAATGTCGACGACAACATTCTGAGCGGCCTAAGCAGTATTGCCCTGGCTTACAAAAATATAGCAAACGAGGACTATGCAGTAAAGAGAAACGAGTTTTACAGGTATCATTTTGAATGTATATAAATACATAATAAGAAACCTAGGTTCTTTCCATTGGTAGTATTTCCTTTAAACCAAGCACTCCTGCCATGTTACAGGGGCTTACAGAAGTAGCAAATGTGCGCAGTCATAAAACATAATTACTGGAAAATTAACAATATAAAACGAGCAATTTTTTTTTCAGACGTTTCGCTGCTAGAATTAAAGAAATAACCACAAGAAAACCTGAAGCTATAGTAGTGGTAAATAGATTATCAACGTTTAATGGTTATGATAATAAAGAGATTTCAACAATGTATGTCGAGTCGACGCCAGTGGCGCCGAACTGCTTACTTTTAACGACCCATTTGAATCATTTCTAATATCAAAAAATTAAACAACTATTGCGATATGCCTCTTTTAGACAAACAAACGTACGAGATAATTCCTGATAGGTCGATAAGAGTGCAACCTGCACGAGAAGATACGATTGAACGGATCATCAAGCAAATGAACGGTAGGAAAAGTCCGGGTTACGACGGGATACGTGCTAAAGATGTTAAGTATACTTCAGCTAAACTAATCCCAGTTATTACACATTTAATTAATTGCTGCTTGCAGACTGGTACGTATCCCGACCTTTTAAAAATAGGGGTGATACGTCCAATATACAAAAAGGGCTCACGGGATGACGTCAATAATTATCGACCTATCACTATATTGTCTTGTATAGATAAGATCATAGAACGTTTCATTGGGAATGAGATAAATAACTTTTTGCAGATACACGGAATAATCAACAATAATCAATATGGATTTCAAAAAAATAAGAGTACGACACAATTATTACGAGAATTTACCGATGAAGTCAATAAACAGTTAAATGATAAAAAACAGGTCTTGACACTTTTTATAGATTTTAGCAAAGCATTCGATATGCTCCGTTGTGATACACTTTCTGATAAGTTGTCACAAAATGGAATACAAGGGCCAATATTAGAACTATTAAAAAGCTATCACACAAACAGGTACAACACGGTTAAAATACAAAATGAGTACAGTACAAAGCTTCCATCCACGCAAGGAACGGCCCAGGGTTCAATTATAGGTCCGACAGAATACTTACTTTATGTTAATGATATGAGTAATACTATAATTTCAGGTTCTGTATACCAATTCGCAGACGATACGTGTATATTAGTCGCGAATAAAAATATCCATGACGCTGAGGCATCCCTACAACGTAACTTTGACCAAATGTGTAAATGGGCTCATGACGTTGGATTGGTACTAAACGCAACAAAAACAAAAATTGTTCACATACATTCATCACACAATAAATGCTCCACTATACCTACAGTTATAGCACACGAACACACTTGCCTACATAGCTCGCCAAAGACTTGCCAATGTCCGTTATTAGAAGTAGTTGACAAACACATGTATATCGGTCTAATGGTTGATAGCCGATTCTGTTGGGGACCACACAAAGATTACGTATGCAACAAACTGAGGTCTATTCTAGGTAAGCTAAGTATACTTAAATATAAACTACCTTACAAAACGCTTAGAATGTTATATATGGCCCTAGCAGACTCGGTTATCAACTACGGACTCAGCAGCTACGGCAGAACTTATCATACATACCTAACAGATATTTACAAGTTACAACTAAGAATATTAAAAGTAATTACGCCAAAAAAATTGATCCAGAAATTCAAAAACAATGACGACGATCTCTTTAAATACTGTAATGTTATGAATGTGTTCAATAAAGTTGAATTTTGTACTCTTGCGGAACTCAATAGACCTGAGCTGCTAACCGAAAAAACAAGACCTGATTTTCTAAGAACGATACCACTTAAAAATAAATACATCCTACCAAAGTTCAATAATGTGTACGGGATGAGGGTTGAAGAATATTTAGTACCTCTTTTCCTTAGTAAACTGCCAGAAGACTTACAAACGTTATACAAAGCAAATTCGAAAAGTTATAAGTACAAATCAAAACGTTTCCTTACACAAAATTTCTCTTAATGTATGTATGTATTAATGTACTCACAAATTATTATCATCATCTTAAAAATAAATGTATCACTAGCTTCCGCCAGCGGCTTCGGCCGCGTGATATCTTTATAAAAAAATATCTTTATAAATTATAGCCTATGTTACTCAGTGATAATGTAGCTTTCAAACGGCAAAATAGTTTTTGAGATCGGTCCAGAAGTTTTTAAATTTATTCATTACATACAGGAATACAAATCTTTCCTCCTTATAATATTGGTGTAGATGTAGATGTCATATCATCGTAGTAGTATGTAAGAAACATTTTTGTAAAACAAAAAAAAAAAAAAATCTTGAACGGCTCGCCGCACACAGATAAACCCTGAGAGGTTTTCGTTGTGAGGCTAAAACCAAAATGTAATAGGTTAAGTGTTATAGAAATAAATAAATATAAAAAAAAAATATAAATCTGGCAAACCATCCGACGGAACGACGCCGAAGCACTGTTTCGCAACAAGTTACGACTACTTCAAACCTTGTGAAGACCTTCTGGTGATGCTCCTCATGTTCGTCCTCTTGCTGTTCGTCGTAACATTCATGTTGATCATTTGTTACTTTGATAAAACCTCACTGTATAACGACAGTTGATATCAAAATATTTAGATAAGGCAATTTTTTTAATTTATCGTTGTATTGTGAAATTGATACGGTTTGAAATAAAACATCACGGCGTAAGTTCGCGTTTTATTCCTGTTTATTACATACCTATATCAAAATAGAATAAACCTAGGATGGAAAAGATACTGGGCTCTTAAAAGACGTAATGAAAAACTCGGATATAACCAATAGAAGGAAAGAAGAAAATATTTAATACTTGAATTCTACCAAGCATGACCTACGGATGTCAGACATGGAGTTGTACAAAGAAAAATATCAAATCACTAGAAACTTGTCAACACCGAATGGAAAGAAGCATGCTCAACATAAGATCAAAAGACAAAATTAAAAAGACAAAGTTAAAAACAATCAGAAAACAAACGAAGATTATAGATATAAAATACCAAATCAAACAACTGAAATGGAAATGGGCAGGACAGCGTATTTCCAATCTATACAAGGCCAGAACGCAGCCATAGGAAACTGCTCGCGTATACATTGTAATGCTATTTTAAAATCCGCGATTACAATGTATACACGAATTTTGCGTATTGCTGGTGTACAGTTTGTAACGTGGACGAGCGCGTCCTGGTTTCAAACTAAACTACATCACTTACGCCTGATAAGAGTTTTAAAGATATAGTCTGTAAAAAAAGAAAAGAACAAAAGTGTGAACTGGGTGAAATGGCTTAGGTTAGGTTAGGTTAGAACTGTGACCAACCGCGCGCGAGCCGAGCGAGCGAAGCGAGCGGTGCCGCGGTAGCGGCCGGCGAGCGCTACTTCAAAGTTGCTCGCAGGCAGGCAGGCTATTTAATATTAGCGCAAGATGCATTACCTCGCAAACAAGTTGGTTACCTGTTCACAATTTCTGACAATCTAAACTCGATTAGTCCGTATGCGTACTGGCACTGTATACTATGGAATGAGGTAGTTAATTTGGTCACTACGAAGTATACGCGAGTATTTGCGTACTACTCGTATAGATTGGAATACCTTAGTAAAAAAGTGATTTCCAATCTATACGCGAGCAGTTTCCTATGGCTGCGTTTTAGCCTTGTATAGAATGGAAAGACGCGGCAGGACACCTAACAAGAAGTAAGATAGAAAAGTGGACGAACGAAGTGACGGAATGGTGCTCTAGATATAAAAAACCGGCCAAGTGCATGTCGGACCACGCACAATGTAGGGTTCCGTAGTTGGGATGAATTTATCCCAAGAACAAACTTAACTTTGTAGTTGAAAAAAAAAATCTTTTATACAGAATGTATGGGAGAACATGTTTTTACAACCACAAATCTAAGTTGGTCGATTATTACTCGTTAACTTGTAAAGCCTACTCAGCTGTGATAGTTTTCCTTTTAAATTCGTTATTATAAGCTACTGCCGTGAATTTTTTCACATATCTAAAACCAACCATTTAGCTGATAGGGGGGGGGGGGACTCTTGACTCTAACAAAAATTTGCACTTTAAAGCTTAATATTTCGCAAACGAATCTCTGAATTCAAAAATGGTTTTACCACACTCACAATTTTTTTGAAAGACCTTTTTAACAATACCCCACACCAAGGGATAGAAAAAAAAAAAAAAAAAACATCCCCACTTTACGAGAAGGGGAGGTACCCTAAAAAAAAAAATTTTTCATAATTTTATTTTACCACTTTGTCGGCATGATTAATATGTATACCCATGCAAAATTACAACTTTCTAGTACTAACAGTCTTGGAGCTAGACCGCGGACAGACAGACAGACAGACAGACGGACATGACGAAACTATAAGGGTTCCTTTGATACTACGGAACCCTAAAAAGAGAAGTAAAGGCAGGCAGCATCGAAGATGGGAGGATGATATCAAGGAGGTAGCAGGACCATGCTGGATGAGGATAGCAAGGGATAGATCGTTGTGGAAAACACTTGGGGAGGCCTATGCCAAAGAGCAAGACAATCACGAAACCGGTGTCTAACACAAATAATAACATTTAATTACGTTGCTTTCATAAACAACCATGTTTAATATCAGTACCTAGTACAGACGCCAGCACATCAAGCTACCCGAAACTGTCAAATTTTCTCAATCAACTGTAAACCTTATAATTTAGGTATAAAGTTGAAAATCTATTAAAGAAATTTGACAGATTGTAGTAGCTTGTGGTGCTGGCGTCATAAGTAAATTTATAAGATGAAATGTAACATATTATTATAAGATTGTTACCTACCTATATAAACATAGGTATACGAGAATCAGGACACTTATGCCTAAAATGTAAATGTAAAAATATGATGAAAACATGATGTTCCTGCTTCATCTCTAAAAATAGTTTCCCGTCTTTTGTTCTTCTTTTTTATACAAGACTGCTACAGTGAAGACATATTTAGACAAAATGTTATTTGTAGAGGAATTAACTCCTCTCTATATTTTGAGAGGCGTCATCTTTTATCAGTAGGTACCTACAGTCATTGTATAGTTGTTGGTTTTGTAATTCAGACGTGCTTTATCGAAAAATGTAACATGATCACAAAATGCAACTTAATTTCTTTCGTCCACCCGTACTTAGTCTGAAAAAAAGTAAAGAGGAAAATAGTTTTCACCGTTTTTAGGGTTCCGTAGTCAACAAGGAACCCTTATAGTTTCGCCATGTCCGTCTGTCTGTCTGTCTGTCTGTCCGCGGTCTAGCTCCGAGACTGTTAGTACTAGAAAGTTGTAATTTGGCATGGGTGGGTTTTGGGATTAATCATGCCGACAAAGTGGTAAAAAAAAAATTATGAGTTTTTTTTTTAGGATTCACGTAAAGTGGGGATGTATTTTTTTTTCTATTCCTTGGGCATCGTTGAAAAGGTATTTCAAAAACATTGTGAGTGTATGTTAAAACCATTTTTGAATTCAGAGATCCGTTTGCGAAATATTAACATTCGCCTTTGACATATTTCTATTATTTGACATTATATACCTACGATTTAATTTCAACTTTTTTTTTGTTTGTTTCTATTGTGGACATGATAATTATTCAGATTGACTGCAGTTGTAATAGCAATCATATAATTGCGTTTTATTTAAAATAGGTTTTTTACTTTTATTAATTAATTAATTTTTTGTATAGATTTATTTCTACATATTTTGTGAATGTGAGAACGCTGTAGGCTTAGTGGATTGTAGACCTGTTGATTTTCTATTTTGTTAAGTACTTGGTACTAATTGAAAGACCTACACTGTCCTCCCATACCTAGAAACACTGTTATTTGAAAGTATTGTAAAAGCCAATTATTTTTAAAAGAGTAACCGTGGAGTTTCTTGCCGGCTCTTCTCCATAGGAAACGACCAATTGGAACCGTGCACCTAGCTTCTGACGTTTCATAAGTGCCCATGTAGGTTTATGTGAAATAAAATACTTTGATTTTGATTTTGATTTTTGATTTTAAGCTTTAAAAAGAATTTTTTTGTTAGAATCAAGTGTCCCCTACTCCCCCGCCAGCTAAATAGTTCGTTTTAGATATGTGAAAAATTCACGGCAGTATAGTTTATAACGAATTTAAAATGAAAACTATCACAGCTGAGTAGGCTTTACAAGTTAACGAGTAATAATCGACCAACTTATACATTTGCAGTTGCAAAAACATGTTTTACAAAGTTAAGTTTGTTTTTGGGATAAATTCATCCCAACTACGGAACCCTTCATTTTGCGTGGTCCGACACGCACTTGGCCGGTTTTTTTAAATAGGATTCGGTAGTTATCCATTCGTGGTTTTATGTCTGAAACAAGATTTAAATCACCTTTTGTCTATTTATTTTATTATATTCGGGAAACTTACAGCTAACTTACACAGTGTTCTTAAATTATATAAAGTTGAAGGCTATTTACAAGTTTCCACTGATAAACACGTGACATAAAAAGTGAAAAAAAAGGTCGGTACAAAATACCTATTAAACATAAATTAGGAAAAAAAAATAGCACACGATAAATTACAAACTAAAAATCAGTTTTGCTAACAATTACTTTTCCGTAAAGAAGCTTTTTACCAACAAATACTTAAGCCGAGAAACACTGGTGTTGAATATATCCAAATCATGCTCACCAGACAGTTTATTAAAACGTCTGCACAGTAGTTACAGTCCTAATGTGGGATTCCGAGTTTGATTCCCAGTTAGTTACTCTCAGATTTTCTGTTATGGAATTCCAAAAATACTTGCAGTTAAAATTGTTAATGGAGGGCAATGAGAGGCGCTGTGTTTACTCATATCTAAAAACGGAATGTAGGATCACTTTGTTGTCCGTCCATCTGTCTGTCTGTCAAGACCCTTTTTCTCAGGAACGTGTGGAGGTATCAAGTGAAAATAAATATCAAATACGTCTACGGTCCCTTGTGGTTAAAAAAAAAATCAAGCTTTCATGTCAACGCAATAAAAAATACGGCCAGTTATGCGATATATTTTGATACTCGCAAATAAATTAAAACCGTACCTACTTCCCGTTGACCTAGAATCATGAAAGGTGAGACGCATGGTCTCACTGCACAAGTAAAGGAAAACGTCAGAAAATCGTAACTTTTGTAATTTGTAGTTCTATTACATACAATATATTTTTTTGTGCGATTACAACCTTACATTTGCAGTTTGTTCTTGGGATAAGTTCATCCCAACTACGGAAACCTTCACTGTGCGCGGTCGGACACGCACTTGGCCGGTTTTTTCAATAACATTTCACAAAACAATATTGCTCTAATGCAGTGGTTCCCAAAGTTGACTGGACTGCGACCCACCTAACGGAAACTTCCAAATTCGGGGCTCACCTCTTGGCTGTCATAGTGAAGTATAGCTTTAGCATCAATTTCAATTTTAGTTTTAATCGCAATGAGTTTAATACATCCAATTTATTTCGGTACTTATTTATTTTTAATATTAATCATAGCTGAAAATCAATTTTTCAAGGCCCACCCAATATTCGCTCGCGACTCACCACCCTACCTACCCTACCTACCCTACCTACCCTACCTACCCTACCTACCCTACCTACCCTACCTACCCTACCTACCCTACCTACCCTACCTACCCTACCTACCCTACCTACCCTACCTACCCTACCTACCCTACCTACCCTACCTACCCTACCTACCCTACCTACCCTACCTACCCTACCTACCCTACCTACCCTACCTACCCTACCTACCCTACCTACCCTACCTACCCTACCTACCCTACCTACCCTACCTACCCTACCTACTCTACCTACCCTACCTATCCTATCTCTCAAGTTGGATCGAACTGCACATGGTGTGCAAATTTTATTATAATCGGTTAAGTGGTTTAGGAGTCCATTGAGGACAAACATTGTGACACGAGATTTATATATATTAAGATAAGATGTGTGTACCAATAGCGCCCCCCTTTTAACGTTACTCGAGCAACAAAATATCGTTGTACTGCTAATACTGGAAATGTATAGCTTGATGTGTAGCCGTGTGTACCAGTGTAGTGTAAGTATGATCTTTTTAAGAATACCCAAGTGTCACTTGCTGCAATCTATTTGGAGATAAATTCACTCAACTCTTTTTTATGTGTTATGTATATCTTTCCTCTCACTTTCCTGCAATATGTCGGAGTGATTTCGTGAAAAGGGACGGAAGTGTGTAACAGGAAGCCAGGGAAGCGCGCGCTATTTGATTTGACCAATGAGCGCGCGCGGTGCTATGGTTGGCCGCCAGATTGTACCAACCCATTTTTCGAGAGGTTGTAAACAGGATGATGATGATGATGACGATGACGATGGTGATGGTGATGATGATGATTGGTACTGTCAGCCAATATGTCAGATCTTACACATCACTGTTGTTAAAAAAAGAAACGAGCTGATCGAGCCTGTTGTGATGGGGAAGCTCTTGCCCTTCATCTCATCTGATGAGTGATGATCAGGGGGCCTACCACAAGCTCATAAAGCAATATTATTTTAATATTACTTCAGTGTGGGAAAGAGATGAAGCTATACAGGACGTATAGCTCCATCTCTTTCTCCCACTGAAGTAATATTAAAATAATACTGCTTTTGAGCTGGTGGTAGGCCCCAGGCCGAAGGTGGAAGCGAGTTACATCTGGAATACTCCACCACAGAGGAACTGCCTATCCTATCTCTGACTGCCGAAACAAAAAATGCTGTTTTTTAACATTACACAGACAGACTGGTAAAACGACCAAAACCCTGGCCATAAATCAAATTTCTCGAAATGGTTTACTGGAATTCAAACTTAATCCCATAAAAGGTAGATAATCCACGTGTCACTAGGCAAAATATCTACCTTTTTTTTTTGGGTGGGCAATTATAAAATAACTTCTCCCGCTCTGGTTCGAGCGGGAGGGCGTGTCAGACTCTTACTGACTAAAACCCACCCGTCTTCCTTCAGTTGCCATGTTGCCGGGGGCCACGATCTCCCTTTCGGACTTCTTCGCACCCCCGGCAGGCATCGGTCCTAGCGGACCCCGTCAATTCTGCTGACATCTCTTTGAGGCGCGCGTGGAACACAATGCGCCGTTGACCCGGGCCTGGTCCTACTCATTGCTCACCGTCCGCAAGCCCGCGCCCTACGGTGGCCGGAATATCTACCTGCTTCCGAGTTCCGAGTCCCCGTCCGCCACACACGAGCAGTCGAAACCTAGCGTTTGTTGACAACACTCGTCTCAGGTTCGCGGCAACTCTAAAAAAACATTATTTCTCCGTGCCTTAATTTATGTGCAAAGTGATTCAAGATACAAAAAGTGCTATGGATTCTATCAATCAAGGTATGTACTACATTTTATGATCCGTTTTATTTATTAGGAGAGCTTATTCATGTCCCACTTTGCAGTATACATGCCTAAAAATATTGGATTTTTTCCTATTTTTTTTGTTAAAATTCGTATTTTTAAACATGTGCAACTCATCGCAACTGCATCATAGTAATATTTAAATAAACTAGAGGATATGTGCAATCATACTAGGTAGCAAAATCATTCACATATATTCACATAAAAGAATATTACCTACTGTCTCTTTACCCGCGATTTTCTAACGATAATTTTTATTATTTCAGACCATTTTCAGACTCTCTACATTGTGTCATATGACTAAGAAAGAGCTTCATGAATTAGTTAAGAGCTAGTCCGTAGGGATAGCTTGACGAAAAGCTCAAGTTTCAACGATTTGGAAACATCCCAACAACCGGAAAATTCAGAGACTTTTAAATTCGGATTGTCCATTTTACACGCGCGAATCCGTTTTTTCGTTTTTTTTTTTACTTTTGTCTTATTAAGAGCGGGTGTAGGTAAATAAGGGACGGATATCTGGAACAGAAGATAAAGATAACATCCAAACTGCAAAGATACCGATACAAAAAGAATTCCGGGAAAAAATGGGTTTACTAGTAGTATATTCCCAAGGCTGGGTACGGAAACACGAATGACGGGAATATCTCTCGCAAATTCTTTTCCGACCCAGAAAAAGCAGCATCTATCAAGGGTATTGACGAAGATGTTATTAAAAAATTTAGAATAATTTTGGAAGTGATATCGTTAGGTTTAAAATAGATTTAGAAAAAAAATCTGCCTACACTATAGATGTAGCGCATTACTACATTAACTTGTACAGCTGGCAACCAATGAGCCCCACTGTACATAAAATATTGGTACACTCTTCAAGTCCTCTTACGCGCTTCTGCCTATTGGTCAATTGTCAGAAGAGGCTGCGGAGGCCCGCAACAAGCACTTCCGACTATACGGGGCATCGTATGATGCCCCGTATAGTCGGAAGTGCTTGTTGCAATTGCTGAACCCATGGTAAAAGTTTTCGCGTTGATGTATATCAACGCGAAAACTTTTACCATGGGTTCAGTACCTACATGATTCTGAAACCCCCTCCCTGCGTTGAAATTATTCGTCGGTTATTTAAAAAAAAAATAATTTTGACCGCGTAGGTATTGCACTTTTCTATGAAACAGCAGATTTTTTTAAAAATAACCGACGAAAAATTTCAACGCAGGGGGGTTCAGAACCATGTACTGAACCCATGGTAACAGTATTCGCGTCGATGTCCCTGCCACCCAGTATAGGGAAAGCTTCTCTAGGAAGTTTTCTAGAAAAGCCTGCAATGAAGATGTGCTAAACCGGCTTCTTCTGACATCAGACCCTTAGATAAGTAGCCGACACAGTGAGAAAAGGAGGGTTAAAAATAAACGGGCTTTCTCTAAAGAAGTAGCAGCTTTCTTTATGCCTGAAGATGAGACAATAGTGATGATGAAGATGTGCTGAACCGGCTTCTTCTGACATCAGACCCTTAGATAAGTAGCCAACACAGTGAGAAAAGGAGGGTTAAAAATAAACAGGCTTTCTCAAAAGAAGCAGCAGCTTTCTTTATACCTGAAGATGAGACAATAGATGATGATGAATAATGTTTTTTTTTTGTATACCTAAAATTTAATTTAATTTTATTTGTAAACCTTTATTTTTGTAAATTTAATATTGAAGAAGAAGTTTTACTGTATTTCAACGTGTATTTTATTCTTTGTTACCACAGTACATTTTTTCCCCACATAATTATATTTTTATTTTTCTCCTTCACCACAATAAATATATTCAAATTTTTTTTTTAATGATAAATATCATTTCTCGTCATGGGCCTACCTGATAAAGAAAAAAAGAAAATATTTTTTGAAATTTTTTGGTCGTTTTACCCATAGACATATCAAGGTTTTACCCATTGAAATAAAATTAACATATGTCTATGGTTTTACCAGTCTGTGCATTGTTGTTATGGCGACCGCAGAGTACATTTTTATATGACGACGAATAGCCGAACAATAATAAGCTCTTTAAACAGAGCTGTGTGAATATTTGAGCAAAAACGATTTACACCAGAAAATGTCAGCTGTTCCTGCTGGTTTGCTGAAAGCATAAGTAATATAAACATTATATTGTGAGTACAGAGAAGTCATGTCGAGTTTAATAGAAATTGTTTGCAAATACATTCCTCCGTACATTATTTCTTTTGAAACATGCTCGCCGTTTCTATTTCACATGTCGAACTTCTTGTCCTAGTTTAATGATTTTGCAGATTGCAGCCCTACCCCTGGACCGTACTAATGCTGACGCTACACTAACTGGCTTTTAGCGAATTTTCGTGTTTCCGCAACAGCCCCAAAAATAGTATGTAAGGATCTGTTTTTCGCCGTGTAAGTCATTGATATGTAAATCGATGGTGTAAGTGTGGTCAAGGGTCAAACATCAAACTACGATTAATAACTTTCTAACACTATGTGAGCATCAACACATCATCATCCTCATCGTCCTGCCCTCATCCCAATTAATTTTAGGTCTTCGTAGCCTGTGTTATTCTTCCATGCATATCTGTTAGCCGTCATCTTAATATATTTACACTATTCAACCCTTAAGTTCTGAGTTGAGCTACACGATTACTGACAAATGCTTGCACTGACTGGACAGGTCTACTCAAATCTGTGTGGTTCTTTCCTCAAAAAATCATTTCAGATACTAATCATATGGCCTCACCGAGTTTACGTCTGAACTTTCAAAGAGATTTTGATTCTGACCCTTGAGTTTGTTTCGCCATTTCTTCTCAGCGGTAGTCAGATAGGAAATGTCGATTCCAAAAGCTTATTTTTTTTAAAATAGGGGTTGTAAAAGTGATTCTGATATCCTATTTACAGAATAAACAATTTCATTTCCCTTTCAAGCTGGATCATCTTCCACACAATCAGACCATCGTTTACGCACTAGGCAAGTCTACTCATATTCCGGCTGTCGAGAAAACAGGAATGTTCGCCAAAGTCTCTAGGTGTGACCCCAGCATTATCCGCTACACAGATGTACCTCTACCTGCGCAGTGAACCAGATTGTTGCGCGCGCAAATGCTCTAACAGCTGACTGCTGAGAGTTCCCGTCATTCTCCAGACTGCCTCAAAACCGAGTGCAGGTTTGCAGTACAATTTCTTGCGTAATCGTAGAAAAGTTTTGATACGGAAGTTGTCAGTTCGCCGATATAATTTGGTAACACTATAATCGCAGTCGAATGGACGTAATTACGTCTGTCAAACGGAAGTGTCATTGATAAAGAGGATGAGCAGCGGCAAAGGAATTTTCACACGAGGTGAGATGAAGAAAACTTGCTGCAATGTATGATCGGAATTCAATATTTATGTATGTTTCATGTAGTGATTAATATGTCATAATCATAAGTAGGGTGTCCAATTTGAGATCAGAAAACAACAGTCTAAATTTTGATTAATTTTTATAGAGGCAGTACTGCGAAAGAATATTTTTGATGAAAAATGCGGTAACGAAAATACGTACTATCCATATACAACCCCAGTTACAAACGGTAGACTAAATTTAAGGTCAGATTTGTATTGTTAAACAAGGAAGGAGTGAATGTTCACCGAACACGACGCTCCTCATTTAATTATTCCATTGAAGTCAATTGTCAGTTGACTGCGATGTAGGGGACAGTTCGGTTTGAATAACAGCTGATACAAGTCGCCTGCGCACGATATTACGACGTAAAGTGTTTCTCTGTATTCGAATACTTTGGATTTACTGATAGTGGAATACAATAAGTGTTTATTATTATTGTTAAGCGGTAGAGCAAGGACAGAATCGTAGCTAATAACCTCTGCAAGTAAGTGATAATGTTTTCTTAATGATATCATAAGATATTCGAGAATCCAGTTGATTATTTGCATGTTGAAAAATGTTGTTTTAGCAATTGTTAAGGAAAATCCATTTCAAGTCATATATTCTGTATGTAAATGCTGGTAGCGATATTGTTTCAACAACCTGTTTGAATAAAATTGTTCTATAACACTCGTTACAACTATAGTGTCCTTCTTTCTGAACTAACTCTTCCTTGCTCCAATCTCAGTTCATTAGATACCTACTGCAGATTTTGTACCTACAAGGTTAATTTCGAATTTGATCGAGTTCATATTATTGCTTCCAACTTGCAATTATTTCACTGCTATCGATAAGAATAAAGTTTAATTTCCTCCGTAAATAATGTTTCTTCTCGGTTGACAGCATTTAAATAAGCGAGACTTCAATAACTCGACATTTATCGCAGCAAAATGTGTAGGTATGGGTTTTCAAATTTATATCTTTGAAAGCATAACAAATGCAAAAGGAGATTGAAAATTTAACTCTTTAAAAATACGACAGAATCACAGTGCTGATTACCATAGAATGGATACTCTGGTTGTTCATCAAAACATTTCTGCTTAGAGTACTCTAAGACCTATATATAGGTCGTAGGTAGTAGGATCCTTTTATCATCAGCTGTCTTCTTCATCAGTCTGTCACCAACCATAAATATTATGTCCTTTAAAGACACTCACGCAAGCCTTGATTCCATCTGGATTTGAGTATTTTGAGTACTTAGAGATTAGTACGAAATCTATCAGTCTCGAGTTTTTCCATGTTTGAAGAGATTGTACAATAAGTACGTTTTTATTGACATTGGGAACAAGGTTCGCGTAAATCTTATCTCGTGAATTTAACACTTGAACGTTTCATAATCATACGTTTGCCACAGTTATTGTTATCTAAAAACTTTTTACAAAAAAAAAAACAACCGACTTCAAAAAAAAAACACTACAAAGTGAAAAATAACTTTAATTTCGGAAGTCGGTGTCTTTGTTTTGGATTTTCGTTCTTTGTCACCGACTTCCGGAATTAAAGTTATTTTTCACTTTGTAGTGTTTTTTTTTTGAAGTCGGTTGTTTTTTTTTTTGTAAAAAGTTTTTATTTTTCACTTTTTAGTTGTGGTACCTACCCCACACAAATTCAAATACCACTACCTGCTATGTAAATAACAGTGACAAGAAGTTATCATATCATCTACATACTAAGTGGGAAAAAATACGTATAATTGAAGCTAACTCAAAAACTACCCAAGCAAAGTTAATACAATTTATATGGGACCACCTCTGAAGTATGATCTACCAAACAAAAAAAGAATCATCAAAATCTATTCATAATTGGCGGAGTAATCGCGTAACAAACATACAAAAAAAAAAAAAAAAAAAAAAAAAAAAAACATACAGACGAATTGAGAACCTCCTCCTTTTGGAAGTCGGTTAAAAACAGTTTTATTGTTAAAACACTGACTTTAAAAACAGGCTTAGAACTGCACACAGTTACGGTTGAAACCTAAGTTGCTTATTTAGTACTTAGTCTATTTAATACCTAGTATTACAATACAAATAAACCTGAGACACTGATTTTTGTCCCATTGAAATTTTCAGCTATGTTTCTACATAATTCCAATTACTTAGCGATAGTTTGGATGAATAGGTAGTACGTCCATAAGTTTATAGCCGTGTTACTTTGTAAATCATTTCTTACTCAAGGCGCTGACAAGAGGCAAATGTACCAAGCAGGCTTGTCTTAAAATAAAATATTGGCAAATCTAATAATTTGTGGTAGCGGAAAAAATAATGTTAATCTTGAACTTATTTCTCAGAACTTGGTTCTTAAAAACAAGTTTGAAAAAAAAATCTCGACACAAATTAAGGTACGTTGGTATTTGGACCCTGTTAACAGAATAGATCCAACCAACATTTTTATGAAATTGAGTTACTTACGTACATGACGAAAATCTACACATCAAGTTTTTTTTATATTTGCATAAAAGATCCTGGCGGTCTGATGACATTGCCCTAAAAAAAACTATCAGATGATTATAACTTGGCCTGATATTTTTGTTTACACTTCTAAACTTCAAATCGCATTTACTCAAAACTAACAAAATGTTGGTTGGATCTAATCTGCTTAACAGGGGGTTTTGGATGTCTGAAAAAAATCACAGCAGTAGTTTAAATATAACGAAATTAAAAGGAAAACTATCACAGCTAAGTAGGCTCTACAAGTAAACGAGTAATAATCGACCAACTTATATTTGCAGTTACAAAAACATGTTTTCCCATACATTCTCTACTCACTCAACATCTTTTATGGGGTACTGTGTTAAATGTTACAACAAAATACCTTGTGATATATTACAATTAACTGAAAGAAAATTTAAAACGCATATTAAAAGTACTCTTTGTAAACAAGCATATTACAAATTAGAGGATTATATCCTAGATAAGAATGCTTGGAAGCATGCTGGTCTAGCTCCATAGGACAATTTTGAGTCTAGACAAAATCAAACTGGTTGCTAATTTAATTGTGTAATTAAATATTACAACATTTTTTTTACATTCTGTGATTACTTGAACTCACACACTGACGAATTAGTATCACTTGTAATTTTTTTGGGAATATCGTATAGGTTTTACAATGCTTGTAAATATGTGAACACCATGTATCCATTACATAATTATTTTTTCTATCATTGCTTCATTTTTATTTTTACCTATTGTGGTATAGTAATCTTATTCCAGGTGCATCGTTTTCACATATAATTATATAATTAATGAATACAAAATATTGTAAAACATTTTAAAAGAGTAACGGTGGAGTTTCTTGCCCATTCTTCTCCATACGAAAACTACCCTTTGGAAGGGGCGACTAGAATCAATTCTATTTTTTGTTTTTGACGTTCAAAAGTGCCTTTTTGTGCCTAATTGAAATAAATTATTTGACTTTGACTTTGACTTTGACTTTGATTCCGTATGGGAGAACATGTTTTTCAACTACAAAGTTAAGTTTGTTTTTGGGGTAAATTCATCCCAACTACGGAACCCTTCATTGTGCGTGGTCAAACACGCACTTGGCCAGTTTTTTTTTTATTTTCGATTACTCAACTCATTTTTGAGTAAACCTGCTTCATATTTTGCAATAAATTACAAGCGTATCAACGCGCTGCTTTCTTTTTTCTGCAGTCTGACAGTGACTGCGCTTTAGCTCTCGTCAGCGTCTTAAGGGCCTATACTACCTCAAATGGCGTAGCATGATCCTCCGTTATATTGAAAATACTGCAGCATTAATTTTGAAATAAATATATGTTAAAGTTAAGGATTAATGTTAAGTACTATGTTAGACGAAAACACGATTCCATAAAATTTTCTCGATAGAAAAAATTTCCAAAGTTACCTTCAAACCGAACAATAAACCGCTGGTATTCAAAAAATACTACAAATTAGATCATGAAACTTTACATAATATAATAACTGAACTAACTGTAAAGCAGCGACTATGTTTTTATTTTTTTCGCCGCGTCATTTTCGCCGTAAAAAGCAATTACCTAAATTATTGGCGCCTCGGAGCCGCTAGCACCCTACTCCATCTCGCTCTCACTCAGTCCGCGAGCAGTATGGTGCGAGCGAGATAAAAAGTGAATTTGAGCTGAGGTAGTATGGGCTCTTAATATATCCGATGTATTATTTTTAGTGAAATAAACAAAATTATTGTTATGAATAATTATTAGATAAATGGTTAAATGTTGGATTCGAATTATAAGTAGCTAACAGCTACGTAACGATAATGTAGTATCACTAACACACAATGCACGCGCTATGCTAATTAGTTAGGTTGAAATGGTAATGATTCAGAGGTCAACGATGGTAGTTAGGTACACACGGGTACACATCAAGCTATACATTTCCAGTATAAGCTGACCTCGCATTGTACGGAAATCTTATACAATGCGAGATCAGCATAAACTGGAAATGTATAGCTTGATGTGTGGTCGTGTGTACCTACGTTTAGGTTTTTAGAAATTTCACGTAAATTTAAAGCTAAATCAGGAAAACAAAGTTATACCAAAAAGAGATAGGTAAGAGTCTTCATATGAAATTAAGTTTTTTAAGTAAAATGCGGGCTAAGCTAAAGCAAAAACTCTCAATAAAATTGTTTGATAGTAGGCAAAAGTCTGCCTAGGAAGTCGATTTATATCTCTGGTAGGAAGTAGGATATTTACTTAATTGGCGATGCTGAAAACATTGAATAAAAAGAAAATATCAAAAAAGACCAGGGTGTCGCCAAGGAGCGAAGGGGGCAGCTGCCCCCCCCCCCCCCTACAGATAAAAAAATAAAGTAAATACAAGGCATTTTAATGTAAAGAAACGACATACCTATAATACTTATCTATAAAGTCAATTTTGTTTATTTGGACGACTTTTATTTAGTTTTTGAAGTTCCATATCTTCTAAACGGGGTCTAATCCGGGTTCCGGGGACGGATATTCATATCTATGTGCTGGTGGTAGGCCCAGTCATAATACCTATTATACTTCAGCTCTAAAGTTCTGAATAGTTTTGGGAAAAACGACGTTTCCAATTCATACATTGAGTACCTATGGAAATTATTATTTTCCTCAGTTCCTATCGGGAGCTGAAACTGATTTGTCAAAAATCAAATGTCCACCAGCGTCGATTTTAGCCCCATTGTGCACCGTAGAGGTTATAAGACTCAATACAAGTGTATAGCTTCATGTGCTCTTGACTTTTGATTTTAGGTACCTACCTACAAATCATACTTTTCCCATCCTCCATATATCAACTTACCTTAACTAAAGATTAGATCAGTCAGATACTTCGTAATCTCCTTATGTCCGTTTTCACCAGCACTAAGTGACACTTAAATGAATCCCTAAATAAAAGTGCACTGTTGGATTTTCAACGCTAGGCTTAGCGCTGAGAGTCCGTCGGTGAAAACGGACATAAGGAGATTACGAAGTACCTGACTGATCTAATCATCTGATTGATCCATTTCAAATGCAATATTATTTTCAAATAAGTAATAACATGTACGAACGTCGCTGTAAAAAAAAACAGGAAATATTCTACAACTGTCTCCATTGCCACCAGGTCACACCTCGCACCACCACCGAGGTAAACATGCTGAGCACGTTGAGGGGCATGTTCCAGCAGTCGCTAAAGAAGCGGCCCTTAGTCACCAACATGGCGGTGTACGTCAGCTTTTATATGGCTGCAGAGTTCACGCAGCAGACCTTCAACAAGATGTACATGGTGAGAGAGGACTAGCGGCCAATCTTAAGAACGCGGCGACGCATGAATTTTCCATACAAACGTAATACCTAAATCATTTGCAATTGGGCATATTTCCACCATATTATGTTGTTATTCGGATTTAGACAGTGTTTATCTAGGCTCTTACATCTTTTTTTTCCAAAAACCTTTTCTAAAATGAAGTTTAAACGAATTTAATTTCGCACATTTTTACAGCGTAAATGACATGTCTTCATATTGTTTTTTCTGTATTATAAACAACAATATTAATAACATTGTTTCTGCAAACGCATAGCTTATATTATCAAGTTACAAATTATCGAAAAAAAAAATGGAAAAATATTAAGTTTTTATTCATCAGTTTTGGTATTACGAAACACATCCAAATTTATCATAAATCGAAAGCTAGTAGTGCTATTGCGTCAAGCAATGATTGTCAATGTGTGCGTGGTAGTATTGCTCACTGTAGGTGTATATCACGCCGACAGGCACTCACACTAGCGCAACGTGCTTGGAATTGAATTTTGCAAACATCTCGATTTGTAGTTGCGAGCCGTGTTCGCAGGCCTCTTAATAATGCCGAGTATTGGGAAAAAAAACTTGCGCAAGATCAATATAGTTTTGTGCAACATGGTATGGTCTGTATTGATGGTAAACAAAAGATCATATCACAACAACAAATGTTGCGCATCGAAGTCACATTTCAGATATGTAGATATTTGTGTCTTATAAAAGATCGGATATAAGTAGTGCTCATATTTCCCAATTCTATTACAACCGTTATTACAACACTTTATCTTTTTGCTTAATTACCTATAGGTACTTCATTTATAGCTTAGTTAATAAGCACATGGTAAAAACTGAGCGAATGAAGAAATAATGTTCTTTGACATGTTTTTAAAGACAGAAATATCCCGTGCATTTTTATCTCCATCTTATCAAATATTTCTTTCCGTCATTAAGTACAAGTAAGAAATGGGTCAAAACCTGTACTTATCAAAATGTTATCAGTAGTAATTTTAATGACTATGTTGTATTAGGGAGTTATGCCAACCCTATAATAACTACAACATGTAAGAATAACTACAATTTTAGAATTAAAAGGTTTTAAAGTTTTGAAAGAGTTGTCGACACGATACAATTTCAATTTTATCATCATAAAAAACCTACTACCCATTTTAAAAACGATAAAGTAAATTGACAAAAATACAAAAAGATTTTGGCAGCGGTGGGATTCGAACCCACGCCTCCGAAGAGACTGGTGCCTTAAACCAGCGCCTTAGACCGCTCGGCCACGCTACCATTGAGGCGTGATCGCGTATGTGTCGGCTACTATCTCTGCGTAATGACGTCATGGCACACAGTTTACACATCGGTGCTATAAATTACAGGGAAGTAGACATGATATTATCTATCAGTACAATTATTTCAATAAGTATCTTTATATAGACACAAACACATCAATCTATGTTTAGCTTTTCGTGAATGCTATTAATAGCGCAAGGGATTGCTTGTTGATAGACAATCTTGTAACCAGATTTCGCATTGGCCCCCCACTTCCTCTCACAGTCTCAGCTGTGGGAAGTGTGAAAACATTATAGGCCGATAATATTACTATGGAATGATGGATGATTATTTATATATTTTTCATTTCTCATACTCGGAAAGTAGTGTTTGTTTGATCTAAGTAGCGGGTGGAAGACGCTGATCCCCACCCTTGGGTGGGAAAGACTCATAGTAATTGCTTCCCTCTCTAGGGCGGGAATGAATTTTAAAAATAGAACTAAATATGGATTTATAGTCGGCTACGAATTTTTTTACACTATCATATCTATGATCAAAGATATTATGAAATTGTGAAATGACATTTATTATGGGTAAATCCCCCTTAGGGGATGTTACTTTTCTTACACCTATCTACGAAGCTCACGAATTACCAATAATATGTCAATTTTACAATTTAATTCTCAATTAATAATAATAGCTTCATGTTAAACAGTGTATACTAATGTATAATTCTTGTGACAATAAACTATTTTATTTATTTTATTTTTTTAATTTTATTCAATTTAATTTTTATGATAGTGTAATACCCGCTAATAGAAAAAAATCGAAAAAAAAAATGTTGCAGTCTGGTCAGTGTATAAACAGCCAGTTTGAATTAAAAAAAAAACTTTTCACAAAAAAAAAAAACAACCGCCTTCCAAAAAAAAAAAAACATTAATTTCGGAAGTCGGTGTCTTGGGTTTTGTTTTCGTTTTTTGCCACCGACTTCCGAAATTAAAATTATTTTTCACTTTGTAATGTTTTTTTTTGGAAGTTGGTTGTTTTTTTTTGTAAAAAGTTTTTATTTTTCTCTTTTTTTGTTGTGGTACCTACCCCACACACATTCGAATACCACTACCTGCTACCAGTGACAGGAACTTATCATATCATCTACATACTAAGTGGGAAAAAAATACGTATTTTGTAGCTAACTCAAAAACTACCCAAGCAAAGTTAATAAAATTTATATGGGACCAATTTGGGAGCATACCCTTTCAAACAAAAAAATAATTTTTAAAATCGGTCCACAAATGACGGAGAAATCGGTGGAAAAAAAAAATCTACGCGACGAACATATAACCTCCTCCTTTTTGGAATTCGGTTAAAAATACATGTAAGTGGGACGACCCGCGGCGATGACGCGGTGCGTACCATACTTAAAATTTAAAAAAGTACTAGAATACTCATGTTATTTATTATTAATAAATGTTTTAGAAAAACCAACATTTTTTACTTTTCTTTAATTCTAAATGAAAAGTAGAGTGTTTAACACGAGTGAAAGCATCAATTCCTACTCGGACTATAGCCGCCATCGCTGCGCTCGGGCATCTAGTTACCTCGTATGGGAATTGATTCCTTTCGACCCTTGTATAACAATCTACTATTGTTTCAGCCCGATAAGCCAGACTACAATCCCGTATCAGGAGCGCGTATTGCCGTTGTAGGCACCACCCTTTATGCTCCTACTTTATATTATTGGTAAGTGAAAAACGCTATTATAACATACCATCATATCATTTCGCCTTGTATCAGACGAAATGTGGGTTAGGTACCACATTTCGTCTGATAAAAAGGCCCATAATACGTAATAGGGGGTGAGCCTGTATCTTAAATTCTTAACTATTAGTCTATCACAAATACTTAACTCCAGCCTGCTGCCTACTAAGAATGTATAAATAGGAAAAGCCAATGCAAATAATAAGTACTTTGAAAACTCGGGGATCGAACGTGAAACCCACGCTGAGAATCTACTTATTTGAGATTGCGACAGGCACTAGACCAACGCTGTAGGAGTAAGTACAGTCGGCAAGATAAAAGTTCAAGAATCTCTATGTAGGTACCTATTCTATAAATAAATAAATAAAAATGTTTATGATCCATAAGAAAACACGAAAAAAATAAACATTTACGCGGCTATTTGTAGCCACCGCTTGTAAGTCTCGGTCGGTAGCATACATCCTATCAGCAAGGTCCTTTATATCGTCGACCGTAGGTTCAATTGAGGTAAGGGACAAAATACGATTTTTCAGGAGAGGCCGACAAAGTTTCTTTTCGGACTAAATCGCCCATAACTTTTTTCTTATTAATCTTTTTCGGGTCTGTTTTTCTTACGTTAGATTTTTTTCATATTCACCATTCGATAGAGCGAAAAATTCTGAACAAAACTGTATACTCAACTCATTTTGGGTATTTTGTCCCTTACCTCATTTGAACCTACGGTCGACGATATGTAGAATGTTCTTATCGAATGTATCTTTTATGTACAAAATATTATGCGTTTCACAGGTACAAATTCCTGGATAAGAAATTCGTCGGGACGTCTGTGAAAACGGTGCTGACGAAGGTAGCGTCTGACCAGTTTCTAATGACACCCACGCTGCTGGCGTTGTTCTTTATTAGTAAGTTCATATTTATATAATACAGTCAAACCTGTGTAAGTGAGAACTGGGTAAGCGAGAAAACTCTATAAATGAGAGTAATTGCCAGGTCCCGTTATTTTAACCCTCAGAAATCTCTATAAGAGATTGTAGTTCTTCACTCGTAGACCTCTGTAACTGAGACCGCTTCTTGCGTGTACCTCTATAAGCGACAGTGGAGTGTAATTTAACATCTATTATTTATGACTCGTTCTTAAATTTCGTAGATCTAACATTGTTTTTGTTCCTCTTAACCTTTCCCAACCAGTTGTAACCTCTGTAAGTGAGAAAAGCCACTACTGTACAGTACAAATATGTTCTTGTCCCTCGGCAAACCTCATGTTTCGTACGTCGTCGGATTTCTATCTGTTGCCCTTTGCACTTGGTGCAGACCGGACGCTCTCAATCGACTTGGAAGTATATAGATTTGTTAATAATCTTTTAACTTAATATAATTTATTTAAAAATGGGAGGAAAGCCGCTACAGTCGCAGGCACGACAGATAGGAAAATAGTTTTACAGTTCTATATAGTTGACACGGAAATCAAAACAAAATAACAATAAAGTACTCAGTTCTGAATTCAAATTATTATTCTATTAAAAAAATGGGAGGAAAGCCGCTAAAGTCGCAGGCACGACAGATATGAATTAGGAAAATAGTTTTACAGCTCTATATAGTTCACACGGAAATCAAAACAAAATAACAATAAAGTACTCAGTTCTGAATTCAAATTATTATACTTAGGGTCACCTGTCCAACATTGAAACAATCGTACACAGTGAAACTTTGCGATATTTCAAAAACACGACGTTACCAGATAGAGCAGGATAGCAAGAAAGGACATGCTCAGGGCCCCCCCGCACACACCCAGTTTGCGAGCGCGCCGCGTGAGAGAGGACGTCTCTAGTGCCACATAAAGGATATTGCTTCAAAAAAGTAAGAATTTTTGCTAATATTTGGTGATTTTTTTGCAAATTATAGAAGATAATTTCGTACTGTTCAATATTACGTTGCATTCTGTACATTTCAAAGTGTCTTTTAACCTGAATCCGTATGAAAATTGTTCACTTTTTGTTGCAATTTTTCTATAGATTATATAAAATGACCTTGATGGTTTACAATGAAACGAAAGTATGTTGTATACAATGAAACAGTGTGTCATTGTGTACTATCTTGTTTAATTGTAGTCCATGTAGAAAATAGCCATAACGATATTTTTTCTAAGCACAAGCACCTGCCCTGAAGCTTTCTTTATTAAGTACAGTTGGGTATCTAGTAACTACTTACCTACTTTGTATACCTACTTAATGTATTTTTTTTTCAGATGGCACGTAAAAAACCTATTTTAAGAAAAAAGGTGATCATTCGGCCGCTAACATGCTTAAAGCTTCAAAGGCAGGGATGGAGTCTGAGAAAAGCTGCTAGAGAATGCAATGTCCATTACCCCACATTATTCCGTTATGCTAAAAAGAATAAGAATGTCAATGACACAGATTTGATGAATCAAAGGTTAATTCCAAACTATAATGTTAACAGAGTATTTACAGAAGAACAAGAAGCTCAACTTTAAAAATACATTAGGATCTGGCTGAGTTTCGGGATTCGGTTTTAATACCGCTATATTTTTGTTATCTTTATTCATATATTAATAAGAAGTTATACCTAAATATAATGACAATTATTGTTATATTTTTAATAATGAGACTAGTTATAGAGAAAAAATACATAGGTACCTACCTGTTTTGATATTTAATAATTTTTGAGTTTTTTTAGCCCTGTTAGACGGGCATTTTTTTTTTTGTTAATCCTGAACCAGTAGGTATTACCACTGTGATTGTTAATTTTTAAGTCTGATTAAATAAATAAGACTGATTAAAACGTAATTAATAATATTATGAATAAAACATATTGTTTTCATTTAAATTTCTTAAACTTTTTGCATAAATTCTTACTTAGTTGAAAAGCAAACAAAATACTATCTACCTACTAATAATACTGTTTCATTGTTGATTAGCCCTGTTTCATTGTAAAAATTCAGGTGTTTCATTGAATACACATTTATGGACACAATGAAACAAAGTTCATTTTTTTTTAAAACCTTTTTTATTCATAAATTATGAAAGTAAAGTTAAAATTTAAAATACTAAGAGATTACTAG
The DNA here is from genome assembly GCA_949152395.1 of Agrochola litura. Lineage (NCBI taxonomy): Eukaryota > Metazoa > Arthropoda > Insecta > Lepidoptera > Noctuidae > Agrochola > Agrochola litura. Next base: position 8,310,010 of record OX424508.1, read on the forward strand.
TTAAATTGTCTATGTTGGTGCAAAAAATTTGACTCGTAACTTGAGAAACAGCAGAGATAGGATGGTTTGAAATTTTGGTGTTTCATTCGTGAACAGGTGACCCTACTATTAAAAAAAATGGCAGGAAAGCCGCTAAAGTCGCAGGCACGACAGATAGTAATTAGAAAAATAGTTTTACAGCTCTATACAGGGCGTCCCAAAGTTATGGGACATGAAGGGAAAGTACCTTAAATATCGTAGATAGGGTATTTTGCTGAAAGAAGACTTTATGTTATTTTTGAAAGTTAGTAATTCTGCATTCAAAGATTTTCTAAAAATTACTTGCCTCGTCTGGGAATCGAACCGACTTAAATGTAAAAAAAAAACACCCCTACTTTTATAATGCCAATCGAAAGAATGACCAAAAACTAATAACTCTTCTTAAGTAACATAGTATTTTAAAAGAAACGAACAATGTAAAATATTTGAGTCAAATTTCAAGAAAGTTATTGATTGCCGACGACGACGTTCGAAAAGTAGTGAATGTTTTCCTACTTGGATTGGTACGAATGGACCGATTAGATGGCCGGCCAGATCCCCAGACCTTACACCATTAGATTTCTTCTTTTGGGGATACGTGAAAGATATGCTATACAAAAAGCGATACGAGAACGTCGAGTTACAAACAGAATTGTGCCATATCATATCGAGTATTCACCATAAAATGATAAGAAAATCAACAGGAAGCCGACTCATTAAAATATTGGCGATTTGCGTAAGACAAGAGGGATCACATTTTGAGTATTTAATTAATTAATTTACAAAAAATTACCCACTTAATTGACTACGGCAGTTTCATGTATGTTTTTAATTTGATTAAAATGATTAATTTCACGCTGTTCCTTTCTTTTAAAATACTGTGTTACTTAAGAAGAGTTATTATTTTTTGGCCATTCTTTCGATTGGCATCATAAAAGTAGGGGTGTTTTTTTTACATTTAAGTCGGTTCAATTCCCAGACGAGGCAAGTAATTTTTAGAAAATCTTTGAATGCAGAATTACTAACTTTTAAAAATAACATAAAGTCTTCTTTCAGCAAAATACCACCCTATCTACGATATTTAAGGTACTTTCCCTTCATGTCCCATAACTTTAGGACGCCCTGTATAATTCACACGGAAATCAAAACAAAATAACAATAAAATACTCAGTTCTGAATACAAAATAATAATGTTAAATGTTGTTAATTGATGGACATGGAAATTAACATTCGCGTGTATTCGGAAAACCGATGATACCCGAGGGACATTAAGAAATTGAAATACTGTACCTCTATAAGCTAGAAATTCGAATTAGTGTTAAACCTCTAAATATAAGCGAAAAAGAGATCACGGTACCTTGAATTCTCGCTTAATCGGGTTCTACTATATTTTGGACCTATTTATCTTGTTCCTACTAACTGCCAACTTACGGGCCTTGGTCCTACGACTGAAATGGCCAATGAAACATTACAGTTACAGAATATGCAGTTGCTATACATAGGTCGGATAAGTAATTATAAAAGATTAAAGCGGCTGGTTTACATTGAACCAGTATTTCAATCCAGCGGCAGCGCTTAAATCCAGTAGGTAACACTGGATCGCTATTTGATCAAATTTAAACACTTTTCAATCAAGTCCAGCATCAGGTATCCAGCGCTGGATTTAAAAACAGCCACTAATTGACCAATGGCCGAGCCACTGAATAAGTGTAAAGCAGCCTTTAGCTAACGTTCCCACTGCTGGGGCACAGGCATCTTCTTTTCGAAAGGGAGTGGGCTGTAATCTACCACGCGGGCCCAGTGCGGGTTGGTAGATGTCACATGTCTGCAATTTTTGGTTCTAGGACATGCCGGTTTCCTCACAATGTTTTCCTTCACCGTTTTGATAGCAGTGGTGATGAAATTATTCACACTAAGTAAAACACCTGCCTGGGTTTGAAGTTGCACCACGACTCCCTAAGTCGCGGCCGTTTCCACTGCAGGGCCACCACTGCCCGTAGATTACCCGTTACTGACGTTTTAATTAAACTTTCATTGCTCTCTCACTCTCTCTCTCTTACTATAAAATATTGCTTCGTACTCGTAAAATTATTATGTAAATATAACTTTTGTTTGTAAAGTAAAAATTATAATGATTTACACTAGCAACGTGTGAGAATCAACGTAGATTGTTATAGGCACAGTTGACCGCATATGCGTCGGTGGTAACATGTGGTAGCACTTTGACCTTGAAGAGGTCTGCAGTCTCGAGTGTTTCGACTAGTGATGTGCCGGATATCCGTATCCGTATCCGCGGATATCCGAGGGAGAAAAAAGATCTGTATCCGTATCCGTTACTTTTTGGCGGATCTTGAACGGATCTTTTATATATATACATTTCATTACGTATATGAAATTTTAAAGATATGTAGCAATAAATTAGTAAAAAAAAAACATATTTATTATAATTAAAGTAGAGTAAGTACCAGTAAATTAAGTTAAGGTAGTAATTAAATTATCTTTGTAGTGAGATCAAACCTCTAATATTTGTGCTATGCTAATTGAAATAATTATGTGAGTTAACACATCAATTAAAACTATGTTGTTTTCAAGAACTTAAAAAAATATACGTCATAATTAATATTGAGTAATGGCACAGACTACATATACTAATGGTAAATTGTATTTCAAAAAGAGTAACTTGGCAGCTTTGTCCCCCAAAAGTCAGTTACGATGAGGATCATAAATAATTCCTGCTGAACCTGAAGAAAGTTGAGATCCGTATCCGTATTTGCGGATCTAGACCCTTATGATCCGTATCCGTATCCGCGGATCACATTTAACGATCCGGCACATCACTAGTCTCGACATAGAAAGCGATTACTTTGCGACCGAATTCTGTCGCAAAGTCCTAATGGCGTCCCTAGACGGTCAAAATAGCACGTCGCGCACGTCTTGGGACATCATTAGGACTTTGCGACCGAATTTGGTCGTAAAGCAATCGCTATCTATGTTGAGACTGCAGCCCCTGCTCATACTGGTTTTGTTACCACCTACCACTAACGTGTACAGACGCCAGCACATCAAGCTACCCGAAACTGTCAAATTTTCCCAATCAACTTTGAACCTTACTGTTCAGCGATAAAGTTGAAAATCTATTAAATAAATTTGACAGATTGTAGTAGCTTGAAGTGCTGGCGTCTGTACCTACCTACGCTTACTGTACATAAAGTTATATTTAACTTGTACTGTCTTAGAAAACTGCATCCTAATAGACTTATGTCCAATTTTTTTTTGTCCGTCTTGTTTATTATAAAAAAATATTGAACATGTATTTTTTCTTTTTTGACGTAATCAAGAGATTACGGCGATACATTGAGTTCAAATGTGGCATGACGTCACGCCTTGCTAGATTTTATACTTAGTTGTGACGTAGCGAGCCCCCACTCCCCAACTTTAATGCGTGTTTTCCAAGTTATTTTTGATTAATATGATAAAGCAAAAAATACGTATCTAGTATTTTTTTATTATCTGAAAAACTGACTAAATACATTTTTTTTTTAGCTAGGCAACTACCGTATTGTCCGTATTGCGTAGCACACGATTAATCACAATGTTTCGATTTGACAGTTCAACAACATTCATTGCGTTATTTACGTTGTTGGAGCCGACAAATTTTCCGAACATAATGAAGCAATGGATTATAGCAATATCCTTTCAAAATAATTCAGATTGTGATTTATTGTGTGTTACCCAATTAGGGTGCTGATTCGTTGAGCCATGAATGTCAGTGCCTTGTTCCTTAACGATAGTTTGCTACTTGCTGCATAAGCCCCCATAAGTGCGACCGAGGTAGATTAATAACAATGATTTATGGCCCGACGACTCAGTTCTTAACGCGGCGACTATAATCAAAATATTAACAGCAATTATTATTTCACAGTTTTAAGTGTCCTGGAAGGAAAACAAGACATCTTCGAAGAGCTTCGACAGAAGTATAAAACGGCTTTTATGGCAAATCAAACATTCTGGATCCCGGTACAGATTATTAATTTCGCCTTCATTCCTTCTAATCTGAGAGTCACATACGTGGCCTCAGCATCCTTCGTCTGGATCAATGTGTTGTGCTACATCAAACGGCAGCAGATTGCCAGTGGTGGAAAAGACTTAAAAGCTTTAAAGTAGAATAATTATAGCCACACACGTATAACGATTTACTTGCGCAAATTTAGGCTTGCCCAAAGCTTGACCACACACGGCTCAAGTTTGCTTGTAACGATATTATTTCTGTTAAGTGACCGTCCAGATGTGTTGCGAGTACCTACTTTCATTGTTGATACAAAAATTCTACTGAAAGTTCGCCTGCCCCACACACGCTCAAGTAAATTTGCGCAAACTCAAAGGAGAAGGTTCCTATTGTTTGTTACGCAATTCTAAATATGGCTAGCTATTGCGAGAGCCATACCTGCACATACTGGACCATAGTCAGTACAAAAAAATCACAATGACGGGGAGTATATTATGAGTCTCGGCTTCGTTAATTTTCTTTTTACATCCGTTATTATGCACCTACCTTAAATAATGTGTTAAGTATTTTATTTCACTGTTTTTGTGTGAATAGAAACCACTAAATAGACCTAAAACCAGTTAATACTAGTGATACTTACGAGTGATACCTATTTCAACAAGTAAGTACTGTCGAAACAGAAATTTTATTTCGCATAGTGTGGTTATGTGAAGAATAACACTCTAGAGCCTTAGTTTCACAGTAAAAGATGATAACTGTAATGTTTACTGGCATAAAAAGCTATTACTATAATTATAGATACTGTTATTCTTTTAACTAAAACATACTGAAAACAGTATTTTACAAACTCGTATAACAGCGCAAGGAATGGCTCTACAGATTTGGTCCCGTGGTGAAAAGTGAAGAGAATAACATGTTCTAACGGAATATTATTATTTAATGCCAAAATGAATGATCTCCTTTGCACAAGTTAGGAATCCAAAATTGAAAATCACACAAGCCTGGAAATTTGCGCAAATTTCTTCCAACACATGTAACGATCTGCTTGCGCAAGCCTAAATTTGCGCAAGTGTGTGGCTCCTAGTAGTGTAGATTTAAGTGTAGTCGACCTCGTAACAGCTATTATTATATTCATATTATAACTATATTTTCCTACTGTTCAATGTAAATGTGACTGCCTCGTTGTGGTCGCCAGCGCTATGCTGAGCATGAGGTCCTGGGTTCAATTTCCAGATCGGGTATGGTGTTATTGGGTTTTTCTGTCTGGAATTTGTGAGTAGCAGGCTGGAGTCTGGATTTGTGTCCGGTTGATGGCAATAGGATCGCCCCCTATTACATGGGACTTAAACATTATCTGGCGCAATGTGGGTGTATACTAGAGTGTACTCAGTATTTTAGTTATGATTGGAGTATCCCTAATATCCTCTCCGTTTTCTTTTAGTTGCTTAGCCAAACTTTCTACTTTAGCATTGTATTGTGCTATACTATCTGCCGATGACAGACTATTGCAGTTGTAATGGCAATCATGTAATTGCGTTTAATTAAAATAGGTTTTTATTTTTATTAATTTATTTATCTTTTGTATAGATTCTTTTCTATTTTGTGGATGTGAGAACGCTGTAGGTTTAGTGGACTCTACATCTGGTGACCGTTTTCTATTTTGTTAAGTACCTGGTACTTATTGAAAGACCTACACTGCCCTCCCATACCTAGTAACACTGTTGTTTGAAAATATTGTAAAAGTCAATTATTTTTAAAAGAGTAACCGTGGGGTTTCTTGCCGGCTCTTCTCCATAGGAAACGACCAATTGGAACCGTGCACCTAGCTTCTGACGTTTTATAAGTGCCCATGTAGGTTTACGTGAAATAAAATATTTTGAATTTGAATTTGACATTCTGTATTGATAAAAACGTTCGTGTAAAATCATTTTTGTCATTTCGGATTTCTGTTTATAGATAAACTCAAGTTTAGTCATCACCTTAAGCGCTGATTCGCGGTTCTCGATGAGGGCTACTTGTTTTAGATCCATAACTGATGTTATTATAAACAATATGGCCATTCCATCATCTTTATTCCACTGAATCGTATTTGTTTCTGGTTCTGGCGTAATTCGATCCATTGAATTTTTAAATTTTTCCGACCTCTTTTTTGATTTATTTTGTTTTCGATCCTATTGTGAAAACCTTCGCCACTGCTTTACTGTTTTTCTGCTCTTTATTTATTACTCGCATGGTTATGGGCCCAGTAATACAAACCTAGTCCGGTTTGTATTAATGGGCCCATAACCACTAGAATATGTAATAATAAATAAGACTTCTTTGGTTTGCACTAGATAATAACTTTATTTTCTACTAGCAAACATACTCGGTACAGTAAGTAAGAAAAAAAGTCACTGTGTGCAACGACAGCGATACCTAGTGTCAGAAGTAGGAACTAATAAATTACTCTTAACAGAGGCATAAGCAAAGTCGCATACAGCCAAGTATCAATATGAATTTCAATTCAATATACTATAGTTATATCTCTGCCCAACCCTTCGGGGAAACAAGGCGTGATTTTATGTTCAATGTCATTTTCATGCCATAAAACGACAAGGTCTATTTGTCTGTGTGACAGTTAGATAGTTTCAACCTTAGTGAAGTTTAAATTTTCTGGTAAAGGAATAATAACGAGGTCGACTATTACTAGAGTTGTTGTAATTACCTAGGTAAAGGTGTACACACAGCTCCATTAAGTAGTTACCCCCCGCAAAAGACACGTGCGTTCAAATGTTGAAATCCATGATAGGCTCAAGTTGGTTTTAGTATTTTGCAAAAAAAAAATATATTATAATTATTGTATTGCTTTAGTGAATAGGGTTAACATTTACATAAAGCTATTCAACATCTAAATAGACCGGTTTCAAGACCACTTGCCGTTCACAAGATAGGAAGGTTCAAATCCTAGGCACGAAATGTGCTTTTTGTCATTCATTCATTTTGTTTTAGTAATATTAATAAATAATTTAAAAATCGAGAAAAATAAAATACATTAATAATCATTTAATAATATTTATTATTGCTATTATTTAACAAAACTTTGATCTGGTTTTACTACAAAGATTTATATTTTACAAATTGATTTGATAATTTACAGTTATCATAATATACATATTTTGCAAACTGACACAAACGGGTCCCTAGACAAGTGACATTCTATTAACGCAAACGATAAAATAGGAAATAAACAATGCTTTTAAGTGAACGTATCAAATGTTGTAGTTATAACTTGAGGGTATGGATTAATTTTATAAAGAAAATGTTAATGGATACCCTCAAATTATTACATCTACCGATTAGACAGAGACCTAAAGATAGTGACTTGGATGATAGTAGATAAACTCAAAACTCAACTCAAACTCAAACTCAAAGCATTTATTTCAATTAAACCATTTACAGGCACTTTTGAATTGTCAAAGAATCGGTCAGTCAGAAATAGGTATGAAGCTAGTTGCCCATTCCAAAGCGTAGTAGGTACCTATGGAGAAGAACGGGCAAGAAACTCCACGTACACTCTTTTAAATAAAAAATTGTTACAAAATATTGGATAACAATTTCATCGCAATTCACATGGGCTCGCTGGCTAGTTCGTCAAACGTATGAGTATGACGACGTTCGGTGAGGCGATGGTTCGAATCCAAGTAACACGGGTGGGTTTTAGTCAGTAAGAGTCTGACACGCCCTCCCGTTCCACCCAGAGCGGGAGAAGTTATTTGATAATTTCCCACCCAAAAAAAAAGTCGAAATAATGAACTCTTTTTGAAGTATTCTTATTCGAGTTCCGCTCCTTGAATTTCGAGTAGCGGAACATGACGCTAGTCAGTTGAATTGAACTGCTATGGTTTCGCGGTGGAGGTGTGCTACCGGCGTAACCGATGCTGCCCCAAGAAAACGGTCTAGGAAACTCCTTAACTTTTTGAGACATTTTAATCTGCATTCACAGATTTTGAAAAAAAAAATACAGGCAGCAAGAAAATGGGCAGTTTTCACAAAAACTTTTTTGCTGCCGGTAGATCCTGTTTCTATAAAAGGATGAAAAAATCTATGGACCAACTGAGGTTTGAGTACTAGAGACGTCAGAAATCGCAATTATCTCTTTCCATACATTGCGTAGTTTTTTTTTTTGTTTTTTTTTCTCCCTTACTGCCTTGCCTCAAAAATCCACCTTGTATAAATAAATAAAATAAAATTCATTTATTTCAGGTCCTTGACCCATATTAAATACAAAAACAATACACGATTTTGTCAAGGTTTTTTGTGTTTTTCTGTACAGGTACAGCTAGATAGTGGATGGCCACGAAGACGCGCCCCACTCTTCTTCATATACGCTTAGGCCCGGCCTCCCACCAAATCCGAGACGAGACGAGAGGAGAGATGTGTCACCAATAGAGTTTCATTATTCACACGTCTCGTCTCCACTCAGCTTCAGTGGAGACCACATGTGAGCTGTGCCTCGCCGAGAGCTGGGCGGCGGTACAAAGCAGAGATGTGAGCTGTGCCTTGCCGAGAGCTGGGCGGCGGTACAAAGCGGAGATGTGAGCTGTGCCTCGCCGAGAGCTGGGCGGCGGTACAAAGCAGAGATGTGAGCTGTGCCTTGCCGAGAGGTGGGGGCGGTACAAAGCGGAGATGTGAGCTGTGCCTCGCCGAGAGCTGGGCGGCGGTACAAAGCGGAGATGTGAGCTGTGCCTCGCCGAGAGCTGGGCGGCGGTACAAAGCCAAGATGTGAGCTGTGCCTCGCCGAGTGCTGGGCGGCGGTACAAAGCGGAGATGTGAGATGTGCCTCGTAAGCTGGCTACGACGCGCAGTTGAGACGAGAAGAAATGTGAGCAGCGTGCAGTGAGCGGCTCTGTAATAGTTCCGCTCTAGCAAGCACACATCTCTGCTCTAGTCTAGCCAGTACGCATCTCCGCACAGCTTCGGTGGATACACCTTAGCTGAAAAACATATCTTCTCGTTTCCGCTTCGGACATCTCCGCACTTCTCCGCTTTGGTGGAGTCCGGGCCTTACAGTACAAGAGTGCAACATTCCGCTAGTGTTTGTTTGTGTTTGTTTTTTTTTCACTAGCGGTATGTTGCACACTTGCATTGTAAGCGATTAGGAAGAAGCGTGGGGCGCGTCTTCGTGGATGGCACTTTCTGTAGCTACCTGTCTACTGTACCTAGTATATTCTTCGAAGCATCTGTTATCAGTAATCGCATTATTTAGATAGAGCAATATAATGTGAAAGTACAGAGTGCCCTCCCCGAGCTTAGAATTTAAATATGTAAATTGCCCAAAATGTGGGTATTTAGGTAATCTTTCTAAAAGATTTAGGTAGGTTAAATAAGTGTATACAACATGTAAAAAAAAACCCGTCTGATTCGTGAGGGTGTTGTTAAGTATCCTACTGAGAGTCTATTATGTGGTAACTTTCAAGAAAATCGAAAAAAAATCGTCTCCTTTTTTTAATGTGGTATTTTACGGCGCGAGCGGCCGTCCTTTAGCGGGTCTACAAGTTATAACTTAGAACCCTGTTGAAAATTTTAAAATTTTTCAAGAATTTGGGGTAATTTTGGTACTGAAAATGTGATTTTTAAATAGCTATAACTTTTTTATTTTCAATAATAATTAATTTTATTTTACTGTAAGGTAATCGTTTATTCATTTCAATTCTTATTCGATTACATTTTTAAATATTTCTTAAAATAAAAAGAATAAAAAAGCATTTAAAAATATAAAAAAAATAGAGTTCCGCCGGTGTCGGGAGCAGGGTCCAAGCTACCGGTGGTTAGGGCTGCAGAGACAGGAACCTCCTCACAATGCGAGCCGTATCGAGGAGTACTGCCTTCTGAATCAGGCGCTTGATCCAACCGCCTAACGAGAGCCTCGAGAGATGTTGGTCGAGGCTTTCGGCCATCAGGCCATTAGCCGTTACGACAATCGGCACAATGATAGCCGAGCTCACATTCCACATGTCAACAACCTCGTGTGCTAAGTCGAGATATTTTATTTGTTTCTCTTTCTCAGCTTTCACGAGGTTCTCGTCATGTGGAATGGTAACATCGACTATCATTGCGCGGCGCGCTAATCGATCTATCACTACTATATCAGGCTTATTTGCTACAAGTCCTGTCAGTAATGATAGATCGATCCCAGTACAACGTGACATGGTCATTTTCGAGAACTGGGTCGGACACATACTTTTTTTTTTTTTTTTTTGGGTGGGAAATTATCAAATAACTTCTCCCGCTCTGGGTGGAGCGGGAGGGCGTGTCAGACTCTTACTGACTAAAACCCACCCGTGTTCCTTCGGTTGCCCTGTTGCCGGGGGCCGCGATGTCCCTATCGGTTTTCTTCGAACCCCCGGCAGGCATTGGCCCTAGCGGACCCCGTCAATTCTGCTGACATCTCTTTGAGGCGCGCGTGGAACACAACGCGCCGTCGACCCGGGCTTGGTCCTTACCGGACGGCGAGCTACCCATTGCTCACCGTCCGCAAGCCCGCGCCTACGGTGGCCGGAAATCGGCTCGCGATTCCCGCCCCGGGCGTCTCCTCCTGCCGCGGTTAGGGGCGTGAGGGCGCGAAATTTGCCTCTCCCTCACGCGTTCCGCCTCCTCCTTCGCGAGCATTACCGCTTCGCAGAAGGAGGTGACGGCCTGCCATTTCCTCTCGCTCCGTACCATGGCCTGAACCAGGGCCGGACGCGAGAGATCACCGCCGCCGATCGCCTCTACGAGGACACGGCGTTGCTCCGCCCAAGCCGGGCAGACCTCCACCGTATGCTCCACCGTGTCCTCAGGCCGATCCACACAATGGTGACACCCGGGTGTTTCCTCCCGCCTTATCCTAAACAGGAACCTCCCGAAGCAGCCGTGTCCGGTGAGGACCTGCGTCAGGCGGAAGGTGAGGACGCCGTGGCGTCTCTCAAGCCACTCCTCAAAGAGGGGTCTTATCGCCGCAATTGTGGCACATACTTGTAATACGGTACTGTAAGGTAATATTATTAGGAATATTATTGCTGACCTATGAGCCCCTTTCGGATCGGACGGGGTTTTTTTTACATATTGTATAATGTCTGATACTATTTTTTTATAAGTACCTATAGGTATAAAGTAATTGTATGTGTTTTCTTCGAAATCGCTTTATTTTATGAACAAAATCGTTATTACTATTTTGTTTTAAATGTTACAAATAAAACTATGATTTAATTCAATGTGTTTGTTTAATATCTATCCAAATAAGTAATTATAAGTCGAAGCTTAAATATATCAAATCGATCATGGTTTCCATTTAACCTGGCCCGGGATCAACTCTTCAACAAGGGCCTTCAGTTGCATGTTCTCGAGGAACAGGAGATTGCATTTACGTATCTGAAAACATAAAACACAAGTACATATACATATAATATAATTAAAGCAAGCGCTACTGCTAAGCATCCTGAGATCCTGGCTTCGATTCACATGTCAGGCAAAGTGTTATTGGGTTTTTCCATCTGGAATTTCACGGTACACCTCTGCTTAACCTTTGGGGAATTACAGGCATGTTATGTACAGGTTAATACATGACTTAAATACAGGCTGGCAGGGACATCGACGCGAAAACTGTTACCATGGATTCAGTATATGATTCGGAACGCCCCTGCGTTGAAATTCGTCCATACATTTTGGCCGCGTAGCACTTTTCTATGAAACAGCAATTTTTTTTTAAAATAACAGACGAAAAATTTCAACACAGGGGGTTCAGAATGGCTTGCAGACGGTGAGCAATAGGTAGCTCGCCGCCCGATAAGGACCAGGCCCGGGTCGATGGCGCGTTGTGTTCCACGCGCGCCTCGAAAGAGATCTCAGCAGAATTGATGAGGTCCGCTAGGGTCGATGCCTGCCAGGGTTGCGAAGAAGTCCGAAAGGGAGATCGTGGCCCCCAGCAACATGGCAACTGAAGGAACACGTGTGGGTTTTAGTCAGTAAGAGTCTGACACGCCGTCCCGCTCCGCCCAGAGCGGGAGAAGTTATTTGATAAATTCGCACGCAAAAAAAGAAAAGAAAAAAAGGGGGTTCATAATTATGTACTGAATCCATGGTAAAAGTTTTCGCGTCGATGTCCCTGCCACCCTGTAAACAGGAAATCAAATAATAAGATTTTACTCTTTTTATTTAGGGTTCCGTACGTCGAAATGTAAAACGTAACCCTTGATCACTCTTGTGTCTGTCTCCCTACATCACAGCCAATTTGTTCCGAATCTACTGGACCAATTTAGTGAAATTTAGTACACATATGAATTTCTGTGACCCAAACACGGACGAGTTACGTAAATAAATGAGTTTTGGATATGGTGTCACTTTTCGGGGGCAAATTAGTTTTTTTTAAATAAGATTTGTAAACTGTATCGTGTGACTTATCAAATGAAAGGGCTTGATACGTTACAGATGAAAGTCGAGGTTTTTTACCGTTTCTAAAACAATTCCCTTTTAATATAGCATGTGAAATTATTGAATACCTTAATTATATAAGTGAAGCTAGTAAAATTGGTACCTATATCATAATTATTATGTTACAAAAGTTAAGCATTATTTAACTTATAATATTTAAATTATAATAGGAAAGTGTCAGTCAGCATTATTTAAATTATAATAGGAAAATGTCAGTGTGAATCTCTAAAGCGCAGGAAGGTAGGAAATACGGATCGCTACGTGCTACGGCTACATGCTACGGCTACGTGCTACGGCTACATGCTACGGCTACGGGCTACATCTACATGCTACGGCTACGGGCTACATGCTACGGCTACGGGCTACATGCTACGGCTATGGGCTACATGCTACGGCTACATGCTGCGTGCTACGGCTACGAGCTACGCCTACGACCATACGTGCTACGCCTACGACCCTACTTGCTACGCCAAGTGCTACACCGTAGATGGCCAAAAGATTTACAGGAATTACCTTTTGTTTGGAGTCTAATATATAGACAATTAACAATATCTAACTCAGTATGTCCGGGAATTACTAACAGAGAGTCACGACCATTCAATGTACTGCCAGGGAAATTTATTCTTAAGCACATTGCCACCCTACGTCAATTTGCCTACAACTGTCAAAGAATGACCGTTGACCGTTGTGATTTGAATATACGGTCAATTTAAGTTGATAGTAATTTTGCTTGACATTTCTTTTCCCTGACTTTATTTTTTGTCGTGGTGTATTCGATTATTTTTATTTCGTGTTCGCATCAGAAGGCAGAAATCGGACCAACTTACTTCATAAAGTAGGAGAGCAGCATCAGAGTCGCATTCTTTAGCCATGTACGACTCGAGCCTCGCGTCGAACTTCATGCGCGTACGAGTTGTGACATCCATCATGTGCTGCAGAGTCTGTCTCATGCCCATTAACTGGTCTTCGTACCATTTCTTCTGATTTTATTAAGTGTATCGGTAAGTATCTAAAGTACCTACCAGGGCATTACTAGTTTATCTCATGAAGCGACGCGCGCTTTACTTGTGGTTAATAAGTGTACAAACACGCTGTGAATGTGTGTGTAAGCGCAGGAGCTCTCGGTACCGTCCGAAACAATGGCGAAGTCAGAAGTGTGTGTGTGCGTTTGTTATGTGCTGACGCTAGTCGTCTACACGCACACATTCACAAAGTGTGTGTACACTTGGTTAGCACAAGTAAAGCGCGCGTTGCTTCGTGAGATAAAAAACACTAAGATAATTATAGAACTTCGAGTATTAAGTTCGCCTTCGTTTAGCGATGTCTCTGTCTCTCATAAGTTACTGTGTGACAGTCTCTTTCGAAAACTCGATGTGTCATAATAACGCCCTGGTACAGACGCCAGCACATCAGGCTACTACAATCTGTCAAATTTATTTAATAGATTTTCAACTTTATCGCTGAAGTATAATGTTCAAAGTTGATTGGGAAAATTTGACAGTTTCGGGTAGCTTGATGTGCTGGCGTCTGTACCATATGTGTCTACGTTTATTTCAGGTGTTATTTATCTTTATACTTAGTTCACGCACACATGTCAGTCACGTCAACGTCAAGTCGCCGATCAGTGACGCCAAAAAATATAGTTACGTTACGAAGAAGTTGTAGGACGTTGGCTACACACATCAGTCACGTCAGTAGGGATTGCAATCCGGAAAACCGGAACCGGTAATCCGGCGGATCAGGCGTCAAAATAATTTTACCGGATCCGGTATATTGGTACCGGATCCGGCAAAATTAGTAAGACGCCGGATTCGCCGGATTACCGGTTCCTGTTTTCCGGTACCAATATACCGGATCCGGTAAAATTATTTTGACGCCTGATCCGCCAGATTACCGGTTCCGGTTTTCCGGATTGCAATCCCTACTGACGTGACTGATGTGTGTAGCCAACGTCCTACAACTTCTACGTAACGTATATTTTTCAGAGACCGTATCCGGTAAAAAAATTTTTAGCAAAATAATCGCGTTGGTGCATGAGTTTGTACTTTAAATGCGTGTTGCGTGTGCGTGCGAGTCGTTCGACGCTGAGCCGCCCCATGTGGGGCCCTCGCCCCTCCACGCGCCGTCGCCACGTCGGACCACGTAACTACGTGCTTAGTATTATTCCACTCCTCGCTCGGGTCACAAATGTGTGTTTTGTTTTGTTTGTCGATGCATGATTATTTGCTGACTACAAAGCCAGTGTAGAAGCTTGAGACCTTTTCGGCCACAGGCTATATTTTTAACTCTATTAGAAGTCGATTGGCAGATGACACAATTAATACTATTTGTTTTCTATGATCCTTTTTTCAAAACCAAAAGTTATTTTTTGAACTGTATAATAGGTACTTAAAATAATTATTTATCGTAAGTTGATTAAACCAAAGAGTTATTTTGTAGTACAAACTCATTATTGTAATAATTGTTAGCAGTCTCAAATTATTGTGATCTCTGTAGATAGTAATGATGACGCAAGGTTTAATTATGTTAGATTTTATAAGTTCAGTATAATTTTAAGTTCTGACATGAAACGTAAAAGTTAAAAAAAAAATAAACAATCTATTTATTACACTTGCTCGATTATCAGTCCATTTTGGAACGAAAAGCAAAAATTATCCTGATTTTATCAATCCGGTCGGATTCGGATTGTAAATGACACCGGATTGCAATCCCTACACGTGAGTACCGGCGTGACTCAGTCGACGTCGCGTCACCAGCAAGTCTAAACTTGTATTGGTAAGATTGAAAACAGGCCGTTGCTATGATTGACTGACTGACTGACTATGTGTTCACACACGTCTCTGAAATTGACGTGACTGATCGGCGACTTGACATTGACGTCACTGATGTGTGTGCATAAACTTTAAAACTAAGATAGTGCTGGGGAGTTTGCTACGCTACTTCTTCCCATTTTAAACACTAGGAAGTGAAATAGAATAGACGCTGTTCCGCTTAGCTATTTCTAAAGAGCCATAATTCCGCTTAGCTATTTCTAAAGAGCCATAAAAAACCCTGAAAGAAATCGACTCTCAACGAGGCATCCTCTGGATGACGATTGACTTGTCGCGAACCCAAACACGGCGAACCCAAACACGGCGTGTTGCCACACCGAGCGCTGAACGCAGAGTGAGCTTTATCGCCCGTCAAACCCTTATACGCCTGAAAGTGGTGGATGTTTTGGAGGCTATTTTTTGTAACGTTTGACGATAAACGCTGATTCTGAGCCTGATAAAATAATTTTTAAATTTTCTGACAGAAAAATCAAATCAATCATTAAGTAGCCGGGAATAAGAGTAAGATTTCAATGTCGCCTGAACATTTTATAATCTTCAATCAATTAATCAACTCAGCCTATCCCTGTCCTCTACTGGACATAGGCCTCTCCCAGGCTACGCCACAACACCCTGTCCTCCGCCTTTCGCATCCTGTCTGTCCCAGCCACTTTTTTAAGGTCATCGGTCCATCTGGCTGCGGGGCGTCCCACACTACGCTTGCCGATAAGCGGTCTCCACTCCAGGTCTCATCTGGTCCACCGGCCATAGCTTCTTCGACAAACTTAGCCAGCCCACTGCCACTTCAGCTTGCTTACTCTGCAAGCTATATAATTAACTCCAGTTCTTTTCCGGGTACCTAACTTAATTTCTGTTTTTTTCCTAAATAAAATAGTAATCATAAAGTATCGTCCAATACATACTTGCACCTTCCTCTTATTTTTGAGCATTAGATACTTTTCTCCGACGGAGAGCAGTGCAGTATGCGCAAGCGTGAGCTGCGCATGCGACGAGTCCACGCGTTCTCGCCATTGCTTCAGGCGTTTGTCGCGCATGCCCACTGCGTTACATTGCTCATCATACGCTTGTATTAGAGCTCTGTATCGCTTCGCTAGCTCCTCGTATCTGCAATATTAAGTTTTCCCTTGATGTTCCAATTCAAACACTTACCCTACTAATGGCTTGGCACGCGACGATGGGAAGAGACCAGACGGAATGACCATAATGCCTTGGAAGGTAGGTTTGGTGTGGGATGCAACGTGTGTCGACACCCTTGCACCATCCCATCTTCCTAGCACGGCGGGCTGTGCTGGGGCTGCTGCTGCAGGTGCGGAAAACCTCAAAACCTCAAACGGCGCAAATACTCCAATCTTATTGGGACTTATATGTTTGAGCCGTTTGGGGTTGAAACACTAGAGCCATGGGGTCCGAGTGCCCACCTTGTTTTTCAAGACATCGCCAAGCGGCTGGTCGACTCTTCACGTAACCAGAGGGCTGGCCTATTCTTTGGTCAAAGAATCAGCATTGCCATACAACGTGGCAATGCTGCCAGCCTTTTGGGCACTTTTCCTATTGACAGCGATACGGACGAATTTTTTGATGCCCTATGATTATTTCCCCCCCCCCCCCCCCCTTTTTATATACTTGTACATATTATTATTTTAAGTCTGATAGTTTTTAAATAATGTAAATACGTGTGTGTAAATATAACCCTACTAATTATTTTGGGTAGATATTATCAACTTACTGGTATTGTAGACAAACAATGCTCATGGAGGACCAAGTGTCAGTGAAATCATCTAGACTCCTTGATGACTTGGTATTACTTGTGCCTGGCGAAAATTAGGTAAGTAGTAAATATTTTGAATCTATTGCGTAATGCGAATGTTTATACAAATAAGGAATGGCCATCTGATCACCAAGCTGCTGCTGGACGAAGATCTTCCCCACGCAGAGACGTATCCCATCCAGCGGATCCCGCAACCCTTGCCGAATGCTACGTTCGTCTGCTACTGAAAATTTCCTAACCAATGCATTTTTTTTTTCGAATAGTCCTTGTGCACTCGAGGCATTACAAACTTTGTAAGTATTTGGAATGGTAACTCACAATCTACCGTCTGATCTAGGGTCTGCACGTCAGAGGTAAGGCAACGTTTGAAATGAAAACTCTTCTTATTGCTATGAAATAAGATGCTTTCAGTGTGACCGTAGATACTTGCGATTCCTTTGGTAATGCAGAAGTCTGTAGGCGACAATCACGATGAGTTGTCCCTTACCATCACAAGATTGCTTTGAAGTGATAACTTCTTTAGGCGTGTTGGGCATTTTTGAGATGGGACTAAACCATTGATTTCGCGACACTGTAACGCAAATTACCGACACCGTGGAGTAAAAGACATAAATGCGTTGATTACCGCGGTGCGTGGAGTAAAAGCCATCAACGCGTTGATTACCGCGGTGCTGATTTTTTTTCAAGTTTTCAATTATGTCGGCACTCCCGGAGTACCACTGTTTTTTTTTTTGTTCTTGATAGACCTACTAACCATCTTTAAAACTTACTGGTAGTATTCGAGCACTTTAAACTTTTCTCCTCTGAATGTTCACTGTCCCACCAGTCGCTAACGCCATGCGAGTGTCTGTGGGAGCCCTTGCAGTGCAACAGCTTCTGCTCATACTTGTTGGACTTGTTGATACTTCGCTCCAGACAACCGAGCGTGTTGCGGACGTTTTGAACACTGTTAATGAAGTTCTTTTGGTGGCTGTTCGGCTGTAGAGGGAATATAGGAACTTCATAGGAATAGTTGTTCTTGAAAAGTGCTTGCTACACGGCCGCCAACCGCGTCCCGCCAGAGGTGACCTTGGTGGTTTACGACCAAATTTCAAACAGCTCTGCCTGTCGCCAACCAAGGTCACCTCTGTCGGGGACGCGGTTGGCAGCCGTGTAGCAGGCACTTTAATAGGTAAAGCAACTCTAGCCTAACCATAGGTAAGTAGGAATAGTAATCAGCCTAACGATGGAGTTAGTCAAATGTTCTTATGTAGCGGATGCTAGCAGTTTTACTAGCTGCCTAGGGGGATTCAAGTACCCAGATTAAAATTAGGTATTCTATCTAGCCTCGTCTACAAAAACTAGCGCTTGTTCGTGTTGCTCTGAAGAGTCGGCGAATCTCAAAAGGTTCATCTAGGACAAGGCTGCTCAACTTTTTTATCAGTCGGGCCAAACGGGCAATTCAGATATTTCTGGCGGGCCACTGATGGTTACTATTTTAGTTACTTAATAAGAGTTATTCATATAAACACCGTACACGGACTCTCAACTTGACGGGTGTTTTCAGGCTTGCGCGGGCCATAGGGCATAGGCCTTGATCTCTTGTGTGCTTTTCATCCAAATCAGGTCGGCCAAAGAAAATAAATGAATAGTAAAATACAGCGACGAGACACTGTGTGGTATTCCAGCAGTCTTCGAGTAAAACTTCGAATTCATTAACTTACGGCAAAGTTGTTGACTGCGAAACATTTTATGTTGCTCGGAGAAAAAAGATCGTTGCTTATTTTTACACCTTGCATGTTTCAGTTATTGTTTTCGATATTAAAACCCTGTAAAATACCTCGAAACCAGTGCCAAGATTAAATCTGACATTTAGTAACGTCAAATTTGAGGTACCTATTAACTAGTCTCATTAAAAAAAAGTTTTATTGTGGAAAGGTTTTTTTTCAAGTTTCAAAAGAGTAGGTAATCAATAATATAAAAATGAATCGCAAAATGTGTTGGTAAGCGCATAACTCAACAACGCCTAGACCAATTTGGCCAATTCTTTTTTTTAAATGTTCGTTATTTTTAGGACAAGGTTTTAGGGTAGGTAGGGTTGGTAGGGTAGGTTGGGTAGGTTGGGTAGGTAGGGTAGGTAGGGTAGGTAGGGTAGGTAATAAATGATAAAGATGATGCACCCCAAGCATTTATAAGGCAAAACAACGTTTGCAGGGTCAGCTAGTCTATAATATAAAAATGAATCGCAAAATGTGTTGGTAAGCGCATAACTCAACAACGCCTGGACCAATTTGGCTAATTCTTTTTTTATTGTGTTCGTTATTTTCAGGACAAGGTTTTAGGTAGGGTAGGTAGGGCAGGTAGGTTGGGTACCTAGGGTAGGTAGGGTAGGTAGTAGTGTAGTGATACCCCAAACATTTATATGGCAAAACAACGTTTGCAGGGTCAGCTAGTACTTAAATAAAATTAATTAGTAATTCATCAGATGGTTTAATCAACTACAACAAAAAGCATAACGTTTAATAACTAAATCAGTCTAAAAATATTCTCCTGCGTTACAACTACGACTCAAATATTTCATCTAAAAGGTTAAAAATTATACTACGATTCGTGCATTTATTGCTTATTTGCATAAATTAACATCGGCTTTACGCGTTAAATCGTTTTAATAAGTATAAAACGATTGCGCAATTGCGGTTGTTTATAATAATAATTCTTTTCACAACACCAAATATAAATAGTTCATTTTAAATAACTGTTGAATTAATAAGTTAATCCTGTGTCGTACAGTTTCACATTACTGCACTAAAATGTACAAGACAAGTAAACCATGAAGTATTATTACTGGTTAGTTACTGAATATATATAACAAATAAATATTCTTGTAAATTTACAAAGGAAATAAAACCAACACTACAAAGATTTGTACACGACGAATAACATGATTAAATTGATGTAAAGTACCTTGTCTGGTCATATATTTTGTTGCAAACTAATAGATAAGTCTTTTATTTTTTCTACAATTATTTTGCCTAATAAATATTAGTGTGATGTGTATAATTATAATAAAGCGAAATATCAGCGACAAATAAAAATTAATTCCTTTGATTCTACACAGTCCTTGGTTTTCTTTTGTATCTGTCAATAATGGAATTGGTGACCTAATGAAAGCCTAATAACAGTGTTTTTTAATTGTAAAGATATTTACGACCAGACTAGGTTACAGACCTAATTGTTCTGGAAGACATTGTTCAGCCTCTTGCATAAGAAGCTTTGCATAACACAAATAAACATTGAAAACAAGTATTTAACATTATACAACAATAACAGTAACACTTTTTTGTAAAAAGCAATTTTCACAAGAATTTCAAGTAGGTACGTACTTATAAAATAGGTTCACAGGAACTTTGGGTAAGTTAATGTTAACATAATGTTTTAAACGTGAGTCCACGAAATTTTGTGATGAAATAAGTTGTTTGGAGTTGGCATTAAGACTAACTATAATATAAGAAATTTAGTAGTTGAACATCTAACAACAACTATGCCGTTAGGTCAAACGACAAGTGCAAAGAAAAAGTAAAATAAATAAAAGTAAAATAAACTATAAAGGTGCTTAGCAATGCGCTATTAACTCGTGTCTGTACATAATTACAAATAAAATACAAAAAACTAACCCAATGGACTCCCTGAAATACCTAATTCTTGTTTTCTGAAGGTAAAAGTTGTGAAGCAAACGTTGAATATGTATGACAATAATACTCAATACATGATTTGGTTATTAAGTTATACGAAGACCTTTACATATTTACAATTTAACAATATTTCGACTGTTGCATAACAATTTATAATACTGTTTATACTATTGCTGTATTTAGGCACTTTAAAGTATGGTTGCAATACATAATTATTGCAAAAAGGCATTATTTAAGATAAATATAATGTAAAGTAGCTGCAAAACAGTAATTTTACATTTATATAACTTGTAACACAGATGAGTTCAGATGGTTCACTCTGCATTTAGGTATGAAGCTACAAGTACGCGGCGAGCTCGACTTGTCGGGTCTATTCAATGAGTGTCAGAAGATGTAAGAGTTACGCGATAGAAAGAGAGGCAACTTCTAAGTGAATTTAACTGTAGGTAATTAGTGCTGTGCGACCTGTACCCTAATTGCGTAATACATACAACACAATTACAATATGTTTCAATTTGAAACAGATTTGTAATCCATTGCTTCACAAGTTGGAAAAAAAAATCTGCTCAACAACGTAAATAACGTAATGAATGTTGTTGAACTGTCAAAATGAAACAAATTAGGCACAATTACATACATACATAAACTCACGCCTGGGAAGAAGGAGTGAGTTTATGTATGTAAGTACCTACAATTAATACGAAAAAAATTCCCGTTTTCACCGACAACTAAGTGACACTCAAAAGAAATCCTAAATAAAAGTGCAGTGTTGGATTTTCGACTCTCAACGCTGAGCCTAGCGTTGAAAATCCAACAGTGCACTTTAATTTAGGGATTCATTTAAGTGTCACTTTGAAGGTGAAAACGGGCATTAGTTACGCAATTAGGGTACTGAATTGCACTTTATTGTAGCAAGAGTCGCTTTTTATTTAAAGGATTTTGTGGAGTGAGCCATCTGTATTCATTTGTGCTTGTGACAAAAATAATTGTGATGGTAACATTCAATAATATAAAGACGGTAGAACAATGCTACTCACTATAAAGTAATTGTATAAACTTCAATAATCAATTTGGCCCGTATAGATTTGGCAAAAAATGGTGTCAAACTCCCTACAGTATGTCTTAACATGGTCACATAATAACATGATTTATTCTTTGGTATATAGTTGCTCCGAATTCGAAATATATCATTTTCATCAACAAAAAACTATAACATTCACACAAAATAACAATCTTATAGAGGTTCACAGAATCAATGCAAAGAAATTGAGCTTTTGGAAAAATTTACTTATGATATGACATAACTACTGAGATCCACAATCAACTGTAGATTACTTAACTTTTTTTTATTCTCTTCAGAATAAGTCATCCATAAAAATCGATGTATAAAATTATTCGTTTTTTTGGCTTATGAGCTGTTAGTTAAGAGCCTCAACAATCAATCACTTGAGAAGGCCCTCAATTAGCTAGGTCAAGGGCTTGATGCAGAAAGCATTACTTTTGGACACGGCTCATAAGGTTTGGAGATTCCTCCGCAGAACACTGACCACTGCTAGCTACAACCCTCTTCCCAACTTTTTTATACTAGTTACTTCGAATGAGTACTGTATACAGATAAAAATTGGTGTTACAATCTTGACGTATTGACCTCAGTTTAAAGCTATCAGTTAGAACCAGAAGTAGCAGGATTGGCAAAGATTCATCTCATTCGTCATCTCAAAACTAGTACCTAATTCAGTTAAATGGACGAAACATCTGCTTCCTGTTTGTAGTCAAGAGCAATTTGGGGTGACGAGATACAGTTAAAATAAAAATTTAGTAAACTACAGATGATTGTGACTTACGCTACCGCCAACTTTTATGTTTCCACATCTTTCTATTAAACTCTGCTAAGTCAAAGGGAGTTGGTGATGTTTTGGTACAATCTCTTGCCCCACCATGTCTCCAGGTCGAACGGCTTGAAGTCACGCAGCACTGGGCTGGGGGCATCATCCTGGTAGTACAGATTTGGTAGAGGGGGAGATGAGCTGCCAGATTCTGGAAATCAGAAAAAATATGACATTACATTGACAAATGGAAATATTATATGATATTTTCCTTATAATTATATTTTTACTTGTATGTATTAATAAATTAGAAAGTTTCTTTGGTTGTTAAATTTTTATGGCTGGCTTAAGTTAAAATACATTTTCTTTCTGCCAAGGTGTAACATCAACTCGAAAATGATTTATGAAACTGTAATAATATCATGTTTCCTACACATAAATGTTACAAAATCTTGGTTTCTCAATAAGAATTTATCAATGCATATTAGTATCAATTGAAGAGGTAGTTAAAGGGAACATTAAAGCGCTACTCAAAGCCTTGCAGTATGAATGACCTTAATTGATGTCACCATAACGGCCAAACCCAATAACTTATCTATCACCAGTTTTGGCATACTAGAAATAAAAAACCTATCTATCTATGGTTTTAATGTCCCAATAATCTGTCAGAGAAGGAATCTTACAGAATAACATTCAATGACAGATAGAATTATACTGTCTACGATCAATAGCGATTTGTCTTTTACTGAAAATTGGTTATTGGGTTCGGCCGTTAGTCAACATGGACAGTTCAATTTCAATATAATATGACAATTGATAGAATATTCTATTCAGTGAAGGTTTAAACTCAATTGCAAGAGTTCATAATGTATGTGAAGATATTGCTATAAACCGAGTCTTATTTAGAGAAATATTCTTTAGTAGGAAATCTGATGCTTAGGACTAGTGATGTGTCGGATATACGGATATCCGACACATCACTAGTCCTTCAACAAACAACGGATACGGATCCGTATCGGTATCCGCGGATATCCGAGGGAGAAAAAAGATCTGTATCCATTTCTGTTACTTTTTGGCGGATCTTGAACGGATCTTTTATATTAATACATTTCATTACGTATATGAAATTTTAAAAATATGTAGCAATGAAATACTGTTAACTTCAATCCATATTAGTGAAAAAAAAATTTCATCAGATTGTTTAATTATATTATTTTCAAATAGAGTAAGTACCAGTAAATTAAGTTATAAGGTAGTAATATTATTTTCAAATAGAGTAAGTACCAGTAAATTAAGTTATAAGGTAGTAATTAAACTATCTTTGTAGTGAGATCAAACCTCTAATATTTCTGCTATGCTAATTGAAATAGTTGTGTGAGTTCAATAACTTAAAAAAAATATACGTCATAATTACATAAACATAACATCACGCCTTGTTTCCCCGAAGGGTTGGGCAGAGGTGTCCCTGTAGCAGGTAAGTTTAAGTATTGAGTAATCATAAATTGTATTTCAAAAAGAGTAACTTGGCAGCTTTGTACCCCAAAAGTCAGTAACGATGAGGATTATAAATAATTCCTGCTGAACCTGAAGAAAGTTTAGATCCGTATCCGTATTCGCGGATCTAGACCCTTATGATCCGTATCCATATCCGCGGATCACATTTTTTTAAGATCTGGCACATCACTACTTAGGACATATAAATCATTAAGTAGGTATCATTTTTTCAGAACAATTATGAAACATAAGCCACTAAACCACTTATTAAATATGTATAAATTATGGCTGGTTCCCATGGCAACACAGAAAGTACATAATTTTGTAATCACTTAATAAGTTTTTAATAAATGTTCTGGCATTGAATGACAGGATGAACAGTTATGATTTGAAGAAGTTGTTTGTTGAGTAATAAAGATTAATTGGTCAGCCAACAGTAATTTGGTTGTTACAGCCAGCATGGCCTTCATAATAAAATACTTGATTAATGATTTGACTTTGACTTTGACTTACGGAGAGTAAGTCAAAGTCAAAGTCAAATCATTTATTTCAAATAGGCCCAGGTAGTATTTTATTATGAAGGCCATGCTGGCTGTAACAACCAAATTACTGTTGTCCCATGTGTGGCACTTTTGAATGTCAAAATTTACAAAATATTAAAATTGATTTAGTCGCCCCTTCCAAAAGGTAGTTTTCGTATGGAGAAGAATGGGCAAGAAACTCCATAAAATTAAAGTTATTTATGAGATAAGTACTTACCATTTGTACTTGTTGGTGTTGAGGGCTCACTCTCTCCATAGGCTGACTGTGTCCAAGCTAAAATCACACATTTTTTTATGATAATATTGCCTAATAGTTTCCAATTGTATACAAAATTATGATGAAGTAAAAGCATGACAACTTACTTTCACTGATAAATCTGATAATTTCCTCATGTTGTGGCGTGATCAC
Organism: Agrochola litura; assembly: GCA_949152395.1. Classification (NCBI taxonomy): domain Eukaryota; kingdom Metazoa; phylum Arthropoda; class Insecta; order Lepidoptera; family Noctuidae; genus Agrochola; species Agrochola litura. The sequence continues at coordinate 8,335,023 of OX424508.1, forward strand.
ATGGTGCTGTATTCTTTGGTGTACTGTTTTTTTACCATTGGAATGGAATATAGGCTTGGGCATGCTGAAATAGGAACAAACAAATAATCCAACAAGATTCTTGTGGTAATCATATTAATTGAGATGGGATTGTGTTGATTATTATAATTGCCCTTCCATACCACATATTATTGTCACGCAAGAATTCTTAAAACTGCATAACAAGTACACATCTTTGGCCGAAGAGGTTATGTAAAAACAGTGATGAAATCTGGTAATGTACGCTTTCATAATAATGATAACTTACTTGATGATTTCTCCATTATCAGACTCTGAAGACTTTCTATTGTGATCTTTACGGCTATCCAGTCGTTCCAAGTTTTGTGAGAGGCCTGTAATTGAAAATAGGGAAACGATAGGTATTTTCATTTCATCTCACATGATCACTGACAAGTTCGAACTTAGTTTGAAAACAAATGTATAGCATAATATCTACCTCGTCGAGTTTTGGCTACAATTTTGCTGGGTCCCTTAGAAACAGTATACATTTTAAAATTTCACTTAGAAATTAAAAAAATAAACGTAAAAATCTACACGAATATTTCGAGACCAACTTTGAACAGTGAAGTGGACATCGAGTTGCCATCTTAATAAGTAGAAAATGTACCGTCATAATAGAATTTTAACTGCCATCATGTCCTTGTGTGTATTGTATGTATTTTTATAATTTTGATTGTTGTCTATAATAATTAAAAGTATATTTGACAGGAAATACCTTCTTTTTAGATAGAGATTTAAATTAAGGTGCAGTTGCCTTTCTATATCGTATATAGCAACACTGTAAGTTTTGTGCAAGTTCTGTCTTCGGGATGTGTTTTAGTTTTAGAACAGTGGCACGAGATGGCGTTGAAAATAATTTATCATCACGCATGTATTTCGAAGGATTATGCAGAGGTCTTTATTGGGTGGATCTTAGAAAGTACTTTAACGCCACCAGCCCGTTCCATGTATTTTGGGGCGGGCCTATTGCCCCGGGCTTTTTTATACCTATGTGCGAAAGCTATGATTGAATAGGTATGTGACATTATTTTCTTTATGGACTAAGAAATTATTACAGTTTGTAATAATGTAACTAGGTACCTACGTAAATTACGAATAAATTGTAGTATAGGGAAACTGGGGCTGAATGAAGTAAGCAAAATATGCGAAACCATCATATTGTAAGACTACTGTACCTACTGTGTTTCATGCAAATAAAGATATTATTATAACAATCAAAACTAATTTATTAAAGTTAACACCTATTCTTTATTACATAGGTACATGGGTTAATGAGTTCCCGCCGACATGACAGTGCAACAGTCGTAGTTCAAATACACGTCCTCTCGCTTGCTTGTCTTGTGAACAAATGGGGATACCTATAAGTTATAACATGATACCACTCGTCAGTACTCGTATGATACGCCAGCGATTCCGGAATTTTCAATTGAACAATACCGACACGATTAGTCATTCGGCTGTCAGCAATTTACCGTGGAATATTTCCCCCAGGAAGTGGCGCCCTTACGTAAGCCCATATATCGTGGAGGAAGCAACTGTGCAATGAATGCTTTGATGTTAATTGAGTGCGGTTAACTTCCAATCAATCACGAGTGAAGGAAGTAAAGAGTAACAACATGCATGTAGATTTAAAAAGTTGGTTGAAATTCTAAGTACGGCGGTATTTGTGATGAGCTGATCCACCCATTTAGATCGAGTAGGTAGGAGTGGTTTTGGTTGGTTTCAGTCTTACCAAGGGGTATCGTATTACCCAGTACCTAACTGGGTTGTGGAGGTTAGATAGGCAGTCGCTCCATGTAAAATACTGGTATTCAGCTGCATCCGGTTAGACTGGAAGCCGACCTCAAAATAGTTGGGAAAAGGCTAGGAAGATGATGGTGAGGTTGGAGTAGTTTAGTATGCGACAGCTGATAGTTTTTCCCTTATATATGACTACATATTTCTGATACTCGCTGTATGGGCACTTAAAATGGTAGAATAAATAAGTAGATCAGTGGTCGGCAAACCGCGGCTCGCGAGCCGCATGCGACTGGCATTTTCACCAAAAGTTAACAGGACATCGAAAATTAATCATTTACTGTACCTTTCAAAGTTTTCCAAGGTTAACTTGTTAATAAGTAAGATGCCTTCATCATATTATTATCAGCCGATATGATAATGATGGCGAAGGCATCCTACTTCTTAGCAAGTTAATTTTAGGAAGCGTTGTGGAGTGAATAGTTTGGACAAAGAAAGGATTGGCTCTCATAAGGAATTTTACCGACCCTGACGACCCCACACCCTCCTCCCGAAGAGCAGGGAAACCAGCACAGTGTACAATAACAGACGCCTCCCGTCATTCCGACCTCGCCGCCGAGGTCCTTTGCGATCGCGACCGCGTCCCCGAGTAACCCTTGCTCGATAACGGGGCGCCAGCAGTTGTTGCAGCTGAGCACGTAGCTTTAAATTCCCCGACTAATAATCATGATCAAAACTTTGATCCAGCCCGTCCCATCCTTGATGTCCTCCCTCCGGTTGACGCCCTAAGCCGAGGTTCGTACCCCACAGGGGGTGCCCTTAGCGAGCGTTCACCTAGTTTTAATTAGCATAGTTGAATAACCCCTGGCTGGAGGTTTGAAGTGTAGTAGCTTAAGGCACCCACAGGAAATCCCGGTTAAGTAGTCATGATCTCAGAGGTCAACTACGAGATGCCTATCTTATTTTTTTTTTTAATCTCATAAGAAATCTTACGACATTATAGTCGTAAGTAGTAGTAGTAGTAGTAGTTTAAGGCCTACTGCCAAACCTTCTACACGTGCAGCTTGTGGGTGAAGTATACGCAGAGGGCCTACAACGTCCTACGCGTTCAATATAATAATGGGTTTAGGATGTTGATGGGGCTTCCACGCTTCTGCAGCGCTTCGCAGATGTTCGCGGAAGCCCGTGTTGACGATTTTCATGCCTTAATGAGAAAGCGGGCGGCGTCAATAATGGGTAGGTTGCGCGGAAGCTCCAACAGCATCCTAAAAACATTGGTCGACAAGGTGGACAACCCTTATATTAGGCACTGGATGAGGAGGCACGTGCCAACATGTGTTGACCCACGTAGTTATTAGTTGTTGTTTGGTTAGTTTGTAAGTTTTACTAACATAGTTTCTAAGTCTTTGTTACTAATACGATATGGATTGTATGTACCCTTATGTGTGATCCGCAATAAATGAAATATATATATATAGTATTTTATAACATAACATCACGCCTTGTTTCCCCGAAGGGTTGGGCAGAGGTGTCTCTGTAGCAGGTACACCTACATTTCGCCAGTTATGTTTAAGTTCTATGTAATAGGGGGCGAGCCTATTGCTATTTTATATTTGGCTCTATTGAGTAATGCGTTTGTAGACCAGTGGAATAGATCATAATGATTTTCTCCTACAATGTTCCCAGTCCCAGTAGCAGCTCAGCTTAGGGCTCTAACCAAGGGCGTCGCCAGCCGATAGCCCAGGGGGGGGGGGGGGCAAGTTGATATATGGAGGATGGGAAAAGTGTGATTTGTAGGTACAGTCAAAAGTCAAGAGCACAAGCAGCTTTACACTTGTAGTGCGAGTCTTATAACCTTTACAAACAAAATGGATGATGGTGAACATTTGATTTTTGAAGTCTGTTTCATATCGGTAGTCCCGATCGATAGGAACTGAGAAAAATAATAATTTCCATATTCAATGTATGAATTGGAAACGGACCTTTCAAGTCGTTTTTCCCAGAACTATTCAGAACTGTAGAACTGAAACATAATAGATATTATGACTGGGCCTATCACCAGCACATTGATACGAACTTTACGTCCCCGGACCCCGGATTAGACCCCGTTTAGGAGATATGGAACATCAAAAACCAAAAAAAAGTTGTCCAAATAAACAAAATTGGCTGTATGTAGTTTCTTTACATTAAAATGCCTTGTATTTACTTAATTTTTTAATCTCTAGGTGGGGGCAGCTGTCCCTTTTGCCCCCCCTTGGTGACGCCCTTGGCTCTAGCTGAAGTAACGTATCGAGTACATACACACCTCCAGTTCCACTAGGTATGGGGATTTCTATCATGAGTCTACGAGTGATGATAATGCATAATCAAACTATAATGTTCCCACTGCTTGGACACAGGAATTCCTATCTAAGAGAGAGTGGGGCCCATGCAGGCCAAGTGCGGGTTAGCGGATGTCACACATGTCTTCGAATTATTGATTCTAGGATATGCCGGTTTCCTCAGGATGTTTTCCTTCACCGTTTTGAGAGCAGTGGTGATGAGATAATTTTCACAAAGTAAAATGCCTGTCTGGGTTCGCGAACCCAGCTAAGACTTAGAACTCGTAAGCCGCGGCCGTTTCCACTGCTAATGATTATGAGGCTAAGCGTATGCTGAGACGCAGGGACGCAGGTTCACGCAGCGCAGGGCAGAGCAGATTTTGTAATGCATGAACGTACTGACAGCTGCGTACGCTGCGGTGCAGGCACGTGCGACACAGACATGTGTCTGACCTGCTCTGCGTCTCGTTGTAGAGCCGGCACAGATTACAGCGCGACGAGGACGCGTGCAGATCGTCATTTGTTTTTACCAATGATTCATAATTTTGTTTCAATGACAGATTGTTTGTACTACTTAGCTAGGACGCGAGTGTGTCTGTGTAGCTGCGTCGCAGCATACGCTCGCGGCCTGTCTGTCTCGCCTGCCCTACCCTGCAAAATCTGAACTGTGCCGTACTGCGTCACCTGCGTCTCAGCATACGCTTAGCCTTATGATCAGTGATCGGAGTAGGTAGAGTGATTTTATGTACCTACTCGCATCATGAATAGACATAGAAATCATAACATGGATAAGCCTTTTTTCCGGGATTTCATTTTGGTACTTACGGGATTGAATCAAATATTGTTAAAGCTAAAGTAAGGATTTTTAAACTACTACATTAGAAATTTATAGAGTGCGATAGATAAATAAACATTTAAAATATATTATATTGTTTTTATAAATGTGTGGTGATCAGACTCCAAGAAAAGGATAGGTATCTATCCTTTTCTTGGAGTCCGATCACCTATATACTATTAAAAAGACAGCAAAAGGGTTACATATTTCTTATTCATATCATTCATTTTAAAATTCCTTAAAAAAGTCTTAATAATTTCAAAATCCCGGAATCCCGAGGGCATATCCATACTAATATATACGTGCCAGTGCATTGACCCCAAATCACTCTACCTACTCCGATGAAACTGCTTATGATGAAATGTGTTTTTTTGGCATATTTAACAAAGGCATCTTCATCATCATCCCTTATTCCATTTATTTACGGCCAACTTCAACGATAGACAATAAGTAGTTAACAATCGAGCGGCTATGTGACGTCACATTAAATGCAATATGGCGCACTCTAGAGGACATAGTCATGAACTAAAAAAAATATGCTTTTTAATCGTGCCATGTTGGGTATCAAATGAAAGAGCTTGACGAGCACATTACAAATATGTATGTATATATTACATTGTCTAAGTAAATAAATATATTTAAATGGTTAAAAAAAAAAAACAAGCAAAAGTGAAACTGTGCTACGTGCGACGCGGCTGTAAAATTAATACCTATTATACAACGAAACCTAAACAAAAAAAAAATCTAGCTGTTCTGCAAATATTTTATCACGAAATTATAACCCAAAACAATTTAAATAAAAAGTAAGTTCAAAAACTAAAACCCGACTACTGAAAAATCACGCTTTAAAAAACTTTTTCCAAAAAAAAAACAACCGACTTCAAAAAAAAAAACACTACAAAGTGAAAAATTACTTTAATTTCGGAAGTCGGTGTCTTTGGTTTTGAATTTTCGTTCTTTGTCACCGACTTCCGAAATTAAAGTTATTTTTCCCTTTGTAGTGTTTTTTTTGGAAGTCGGTAGTTTTTTTTTGTAAAAAGTTTTTTTTACATTAAAATGCCTTGTATTTACTTAATTTTTTAATCTCTAGGTGGGGGCAGCTGTCCCTTTTGCCCCCCCTTGGCGACGCCTTTGGCTCTAGCTGAAGTAAGGTATCGAGTACATACACACCTCCAGTTCCACTAGGTATGGGGATTTCTATCATGAGTCTACGAGTGATGATAATGCATAATCAAACTATAATGTTCCCACTGCTTGGACACAGGATTCCTATCTAAGAGAGAGTGGGGCCCATGCAGGCCAAGTGCGGGTTAGCGGATGTCACACATGTCTTCGAATTATTGGTTCTAGGATATGCCGGTTTCCTCAGGATGTTTTCCTTCACCGTTTTGAGAGCAGTGGTGATGAGATAATTTTCACAAAGTAAAATGCCTGTCTGGGTTCGCGAACCCAGCTAAGACTTAGAACTCGTAAGCCGCGGCCGTTTCCACTGCTAATGATTATGAGGCTAAGCGTATGCTGAGACGCAGGGACGCAGGTTCACGCAGCGCAGGGCAGAGCAGATTTTGTAATGCATGAACGTACTGACAGCTGCGTACGCTGCGGTGCAGGCACGTGCGACACAGACATGTGTCTGACCTGCTCTGCGTCTCGTTGTAGAGCCGGCACAGATTACAGCGCGACGAGGACGCGTGCAGATCGTCATTTGTTTTTACCAATGATTCATAATTTTGTTTCAATGACAGATTGTTTGTACTACTTAGCTAGGACGCGAGTGTGTCTGTGTAGCTGCGTCGCAGCATACGCTCGCGGCCTGTCTGTCTCGCCTGCCCTACCCTGCAAAATCTGAACTGTGCCGTACTGCGTCACCTGCGTCTCAGCATACGCTTAGCCTTATGATCAGTGATCGGAGTAGGTAGAGTGATTTTATGTACCTACTCGCATCATGAATAGACATAGAAATCATAACATGGATAAGCCTTTTTTCCGGGATTTCATTTTGGTACTTACGGGATTGAATCAAATATTGTTAAAGCTAAAGTAAGGATTTTTAAACTACTACATTAGAAATTTATAGAGTGCGATAGATAAATAAACATTTAAAATATATTATATTGTTTTTATAAATGTGTGGTGATCAGACTCCAAGAAAAGGATAGGTATCTATCCTTTTCTTGGAGTCCGATCACCTATATACTATTAAAAAGACAGCAAAAGGGTTACATATTTCTTATTCATATCATTCATTTTAAAATTCCTTAAAAAAGTCTTAATAATTTCAAAATCCCGGAATCCCGAGGGCATATCCATACTAATATATACGTGCCAGTGCATTGACCCCAAATCACTCTACCTACTCCGATGAAACTGCTTATGATGAAATGTGTTTTTTTGGCATATTTAACAAAGGCATCTTCATCATCATCCCTTATTCCATTTATTTACGGCCAACTTCAACGATAGACAATAAGTAGTTAACAATCGAGCGGCTATGTGACGTCACATTAAATGCAATATGGCGCACTCTAGAGGACATAGCCATGAACTAAAAAAAATATGCTTTTTAATCGTGCCATGTTGGGTATCAAATGAAAGAGCTTGACGAGCACATTACAAATATGTATGTATATATTACATTGTCTAAGTAAATAAATATATTTAAATGGTTAAAAAAAAAAAACAAGCAAAAGTGAAACTGTGCTACGTGCGACGCGGCTGTAAAATTAATACCTATTATACAACGAAACCTAAACAAAAAAAAAATCTAGCTGTTCTGCAAATATTTTATCACGAAATTATAACCCAAAACAATTTAAATAAAAAGTAAGTTCAAAAACTAAAACCCGACTACTGAAAAATCACGCTTTAAAAAACTTTTTCCAAAAAAAAAACAACCGACTTCAAAAAAAAAAACACTACAAAGTGAAAAATTACTTTAATTTCGGAAGTCGGTGTCTTTGGTTTTGAATTTTCGTTCTTTGTCACCGACTTCCGAAATTAAAGTTATTTTTCACTTTGTAGTGTTTTTTTTTGTAAAAAGTTTTTATTTTTCACTTTTTGGTTGTGGTACCTACCCCACACAAATTCGATTACCACTACCTGCTATGTAAATAACAGTGACAAGAAGTTATCATATCTTCTACATACTAAGTGGGAAAAAATACGTATAATTGAAGCTAACTCAAAAAGTACCCAAGCAAAGTTAATAAAGTTTATATGGGACCACCTCTAAAGTATGATCTACCAAACAAAAAAAGAATCATCAAAATCTATTCATAATTGGCGGAGAAATCGCGTAACAAACATACGAAAAAAAAAAAAACAACATACAGACGAATTGAGAACCTCCTCCTTTTGGAAGTCGGTTAAAAAGTTTGAAACAAGAAAATATTCATAGACAGAAATCAAGACATAGGTACAAAAATGGTCAAGGTAAAGCCGTGGTCGCATGACATTATAATTTTGTAGATGGTGTTGCGTTTGGGGGAACCCCGTCAGGAACGAATTATTAATTTATCCGACTGTGGCGAAGCCTAAAAGGAGGGTAATGTTTTTTAACATATTATGTACTATTCTGGATGTAGAATTTATTACAGCTGTCTATGTATCAACGTAGCTATTAAAAACAGAAATATAAGTATAGGTACCGACAGCATCTACCTACATAGGTACCTACACTAATTCTATTTTCTTAATGTGCCTCGGCAAACTTCGTGTTTCGTCAGTCGTCGGATTTCTATCAGTTTGCACTTGGTGCAGACCGGACGCTCTCAATCGACTTGGAATTATATTTTAACTTAATTTAATTTATTTTAAAAATGGGAGGAAAGCTGCTAAAGTCGCATAGGAAAATAGTTTTACAGCTCTATACAGTTCACACAGAAATCAAAACAAAACAACAATAAAGTACTTAGTTCTGAATTCAAATTATTAAACACGATAAATCTAATAAATTATGCACATGGAAATTAGCATTCGTTTGTATTCGGAAATGCGATGATTCCCGAAAATAGAAATACTGTACCTGTATGTAAATGAGTGTCTGTTTTAAATGAATACAGAGAGGTTTGTGATGTGAATAACACACGTTGTTGGGTTGTTTGTATGTTCGTATATCTAGACTTTCACTACAACTTTCACTCCGTTACCAACCTACATTCCCTTTTTGCTCTTTAAATCGGTAGATGAGTATTCGACAGTGTAAGATGTCAATGCTCCAATAAACGAATAAACATTGACCTGCGGGGTAATTGCATAACACACTAACAGTAGCAATGGCTTTCATTTTGACAGTTCAACAACATTCATTGTGATAATTACGTTGTTGCGTAGACAAATTTTTCGAACATTGGAAGTAATGGATTAGCAATATACTTACTTCAAAATAATTCAGATTGTGATTGCCTTTTTAGCCTCTCTCATCTTTTTTGTTTTCACTATTTTGTTAATTTTAATGTTCTTTTCTTAAATTGCTATATACATGTATTGTTTTCATGATTTTGTAATGTTACTTTTTATTTTATTTTTATTGTTGTATTTCCTGTGCGTGTCCCAAATAAAATACTTTTCTTTCTTTCCCTCTTTCAAAATGTGTTACGCAATTAGGGTGCTGTTTTTGGGGTGCTAAAGACTACAATATCAACAATACATTGAAACTAATCTATCAAAAAACATTCTTGATGGTGCTTATGAAAGTACCTACATAAATCTGTTTTTATATTTCTATATAGCACTCAACTTATTTGTTCAAAAGGCCTCATGACGGCCCCGCAGACAGGCGCGACGTGACTCTATTGGAACAATTTCTAATAAAACTTAATGCAAATGAGGCTAAGCGTATGCTGAGACGCAGGGACGCAGGTTCACGCAGCGCAGGACAGAGCAGATTTTGTAATGCATGAAAGTACTGACAGCTGCGTACGCTGCGGCGCAGGCACGTGCGACACACACATGTGTCAAATTCAAATTCAAAATATTTTATTTCACATAAACCTACATGGGCACTTATGAAACGTCAGAAGCTAGGTGCACGGTTCGAATTGATCGTTTCCTATGGAGAAGAGCCGGCAAGAAACTCCACGGTAACTATTTTAAAAATAATTGGCTTTTACAATACTTTCAAATAACAGTGTTACTAGGTATGGGAGGACAGTGTAGGTCTTTCAATAAGTACTAAGTACTTTACAAAATAGAAAATGGTCTACAGGTCTACAATCCACTAATCCTACAGCGTTCTCACATTCACAAAATAGAAAAGAATCTATACAAAAGATATATAAATTATTAAAACTAAAAACCTATTTTAATAAAACGCAATTATATGATTGCTATTACAACTGTAATCAATCTGAATAATTATCATGTCCACAAAAGTCACTAATAAAGAGTTGAAATTAAATCGTAGGTATATAATGTCAAATAATAGAATAAATATGTCAAGATCGAATGTAAAAAAATAAAATTAAAATAAACATGGTAATTTGGGAGCAGTTAATAGACTCTTACTTATTTATGTCGTTAATGAGGTACCAGGGAAGCCACATGTGCAGAAGGAACTATTGCCAAACTTCCTTGTCTTCAACGTAGTCTTTGTGTCTGTCCTGCTCTGCGTTTCATTGTAGTGCCGACACAGATTTCTGCGCGACGCGTGCAGGTCGTCACTTGTTTTTTACTACTGATGTTTCTTCAATGACAGATTGTTTATACTAGCTAGGACTCGAATGTGTCTGTGTAGCTGCGTCGCAGCATACGCTCGCGACCTATGTCTGCCTCGCCTGCCCTACCTTGCAAAATCTGTACTGTGCTGTGCTGCGCCACCTGCGTTTCAGCATACGCTTAACCTAATTTGACCAGCCAGTATCGCGTCGCGCAGGAGCCTTCATTTTGTCACAAAATCCAATCCAATATAGCTAATGAATATTCACTACAAAAGTAGAAATAAAGACTACAGTAGGTCAGAAACAGACACACAAGTAGGTACATAAAACTGGGTTACTTAGTAGGTACCAGTTAACATTCTAACTTAGTTCTAAATTGTATGCATATCTTGGAGTTGCATGCTCTTATCGTCATCGCACACGTTCATGTATTAAATGCGTATGCGCCAGATTTAACGACATTTTAATATGGCCGCACTAACGAACGCGTAGGTAGGGTAACTATTTAATTTGAAAAGTCCTAATAAAAAATTGGGTCATTCTACTTTTTAACCGACTTCCAAAAATTAGGAGGTTCTATGCTCGTCTGTATGTGTTTTTAATTTTATGTACGATATTTTCGTCAATTGTGGACCTATTTTGAAAATTCTTTTTTCGTTTGGTAGAGGAAGCTTGCGCGGTGGTCCCATATAAATTGTATTAACTTTTCTTGGGCAGTTTTTGAGTTATTATTCAGTAGGTACCTATTTATTTAAGTTTTTTATTTTCTAGAGAAATCTCCTCAACTAAGTTTAAAAGTCTGGAAAAATGACAAGGCCGGACAAATCCAAACGGTTGGTAACCACTGGCACTAGGTACTTAGGGTTGCCAGATACAGGTTTATCATTTCCGAGACAATTCTAGGATAACGGAGTCGGGCCTTAGTAAAATATATGAACATAAATAGGCTTATGCTCAATAATGTTTTTGCTTGTTGATTTATTAAAGGGTACTTAAATTAAAAATCGAAGTTATTTAAAATAAGTATAATTAATATTTTAGGTAAAAGTTGTGGGCAGTAGTAGGCTTTTACCTGAAATACTTCAAAATACATACCTACTTAGTTTATTTTTATAATATTATAAAAACATAACCAAAATTGAGTACCTCGTTTTTACGGCTTGTTAGTCGATTTTCCCACTAATAAATTAACTTCGTGCGAAACGCCTCAAGAAAAAATAATACCTATTATTTAAAATTGTCGAACAAAAATTAAAAAAATCCGCTCTTTGGCTTATAAAACTCATAACAGACTACTTTATTATTTAAATATTTTTGTCACTGAATGTTGCCATTTTTACGGATTGCGGTGTGCCTACTTGGCAGCCGTGTCGTACGTGTTGTCGTGAAAAAACTAATTGGTGTTCATAATCCGGGACAGTAAAGTCTAATTACTGGATACGGGACGAGACGCAAAATTCCGCGACATTCCGAGATTTCCCGGCCATCCAGCAACCCTATACTTACTAGCTAATACGTAGTACTACGCGTATGCGCACAATTTGAATCTGGGTTGCACATTTGCCTCAATGTCTTAATGTAAACTCTTTTGTTGCACATTAACCGGTATCAAGAGTTTAGTATTGCATTTAAAGTCACTGACACACTTTTCTACTGTAAATAATTTAAAAGTATGTAGGTCTTGGATTCTATATGCAGTCTGGCTGCGCGAACTCAGGTAAGTATGTAGGTACGGGATGTTATCAGTTTCACCTGCGACTGTACCAAGTATTTGTTTGTTTATGAAAGGTAATCCTTGGAAATACGGAGCCGATTACAAACATAATTGACTGGTCAAAAGTTACACTATTATATTCTCGCGTGACTGTGTATATCACAGGATACTTTTTATGTCACAAAAATGCACGGCTCCTGTGCTATCTATATGCAGGTGAAAACCGCAAAGTGCAGCTAGAGTTAAATAAAACTCCATTGCTGGCTAGAGAAAATTCTGAGTTGGTGAGTTGTAGTTGTCACTTTATAAGGACGGGATTTAAAGACAATGAAACATCTCGAATGCTGGTTAGATACTGCATATATTTGATCCATTCAAATACAATATAAACACACACATCCTTACTGTAACATGCTTACATACTACACCACACCTCTTACGGTAATAATAAAAATAAAAAAAAACATGCAGTTTTTTTTAACCTAAATTACTATTTAATTAAGACAATCTAAATCTTAGACTCTAACAAACATTTAAATAACTTGGAAAAACATCTAATATATTCAATATTTGCACTTATAGGTTAACGCTCGGACGTTCCTTTGAGTCTAAGCAAATGTTGGCTAAGTTCAAACTAATTGGGATATAATCTGCGGCTGCATAGTTTGACGATTGAGCATTATGAGTACCAATGATATGAGGGTCAATAGGGGCATCCATGTACTGAGTTCTGCGAAGTTAACAAAGGTACGAATAAAAATGGTTGTGAGGAAAAGACGAAAGGAATATTTTAAATTAGGCATCCAATTCCACGCTAGTTTTTAACATGGAGCTACAAACAGGGTCACATTATATTAGCTAACGAAACTGCAGACTTGATGGGTAGCCAGACGGGTGGCGGCGGCAGGGAACTTGTTTTACACCCAAAACAGGTTTTTTGAGGAAAATGAATATAAAATTACAAGTCAGCTATAGGTCAGAGTTCTAAGAACTCTTAATGAGATGATTATTACTCTCGATTGTTAACAAGTTAGGTAGTCAACCGCACATTAGTAATTGACTGACCGTACCTAACCTCAACAAAGACAATCTCCACAGGTGGGGTTTCTCGAATGGTTTTATCTTCAGTGTATATGCGGCGTCTCCCTGCAGACCATGGCTCACCTTCCATGTTGCGCCGCATGTCCTGTCACCTGTACACGTGAGGATCTAACGTCTGCGTTATCGAATGGTATTAGTGTTGCTGTTGGTACTGCTGGGCCGCTCCGTTGGTCTCGTGGTCGAAAGCGCGTTCGTGATTCGATTGTCGGGTTGGGCAGTGTTATAACCCGACCAACTACAGCCCAGAGTTTGGAAGTTGGCGGTATGATACCCCGTGCCTCGGAAAGCACGTTAGGTAAGCCGTTGGTCCTGCGCCTGATCTCTCTCCGATCGTGTCGGATTCTATACTATTAAATGAGCATTCTCTATTTTCACAAGAGCAGAGGCAGAGGTCAGTCGCCTATGTACTACGTCCAGTGTTACTCAAAGTGTGCTCCACGGAACCTCTGGGCTCCACAAAGCCTCTGTGAGGGCTCCGCGAAAATACTGGTTCATTGTAACCGGTATTTTCGTGGAGTCCCCACAAGGGCTTTGCGGAGCCCAGGTTCCTCATGAACTAATTTTAGATTTGGTGGCATTTGCTTAATCACAACTAGACGCTTTACTTTTTATTGTTAAAACTGCTCCTACGTCAAAAAAAAATGAAACTTCGAGCCAGTAGAACAAGTTATGCAACATTTGCAAAACAGTGACTAAGCAAATGCCTCCAAATCTAAAATTAGTTCTTGAGGAAGCGGTGAAATAATAAATTTCGTCAATCTTTAGAGCTATTTGGACTTAGATCAGAGTTACTAAACTGTGCGAAACAGGATTCTCAACTCAACTTAACCAGCTATAAAACACCACACTAGAGTGGACGCCAAACATGACATGCGACTTCAACTCTCATCAATCAAGTCTGACATCAAACAATTGACGAAAAGTAAAAATCTATTTCATAGGTACCCCTCATTAGATGCAAATGTTAATGTCAAGTATTATGATTTTAATTAAGAATACAAATAAAACCAGTACTCTAATTGCGTAACTTATTTTCGTAAACGATTATGCCTAATCTATTTCATTTTGACAGTTCAACAACATTCATTGCGTTATTTGCGTTGTTGACCAGATTTTTTTTTCCAACTTATGAAGCAATGGATTAGCGATCTGTTTCAAATCGAAACAAATTGTGATTGATTTTGTATTAAGCAATTAGGGTAATGGTTTTGATTGTTTTATTTAGGGCTCCGTTAAATATTTCGTTTTCCAAAAGGGTTCCGTCGTCAAAAAAGTTTGAGAACCGGTGTACTACACTATAAATATGGGTGTGCTGTTGAGAGACGTTGTGCGGTTGTGCCTCAAGGAACATAATTATACTCACCTATGTTTTTCTGAATTTTTTTAAGCTGTTAGTAGTCCTAGTAAGTCCTACCTATCTTCCAATATTTTTTAATAAGTCAGACGTCGTTTAACTCAACCTTTTTCATAAAAAATTACCACAAACAGCAGAAGATAGTAAAAAAACAGCAAAAACAGCAGAAGATTTAAGTTAAGCGAAAGAAGGGAAGGGGGGAGGCCTTGCCCTGCAGTGGGACACAAACGGCTGATAATCCTATTCTATACTATTAAATGAGCAATATTTGTATATGTCTCAGGGATATTGTCAAACGAGATTATTTCACTAGCATATAATAGCGTATATTTGTAATCACGTTCTCGAAAACGACTCTAACGATTTCGATTAAAGTTGCTATATAGGGGTTTACGGCGGCGAAAAATCGATCTAGCTAGGTCTCATATGTGGGAAAATTCGTTTTCTCCGTATTTTAAATTTTTCACCCGAGCAGAGCTCGGTCGCCCAAAGCTTAGAACAAGATGGTTACCTTAGAGTAATGACATGACCGCATGGAATTAGTAAGTACCTACTATCATGACTGCATGGAATTAGTAAGTACCTATACTATCATGGTAGCATGGAATTAGTATGTACTATTATGGAAGCATGGATTTAGTATGTACTATCATGGCAGCATGGAATTAGTATGTACAGACGCCAGCACATCAAGCTACCCGAAACTGTCAAATTTTCTCAATCAACTTTGAACCTTATAACCTTATTACCTACAGCGGTAAAGTTGAAAATCTATTAAATAAATTTGACAAATTGTAGTAGCTTGATGTGCTGGCGTCTGTAATAAACATGGACTTAATATGAACTATCCTATACTCTTAAATGAGCATTCTCTATTTTCACCCGAGCAGAGCTCGGTCGACCAGATACTAATGATAATGCGCGACATCTAAATTAGACTTCTTTTGTGTTGGTATTTTTATTTCCCTGAAATCAAATAACTTTTAACTTATCTGCCTTTAATTGGTAACTGCAATAAAAAAGGCGATAAAATCGTTGGTAAAACCAACGATTTTATCGCCTTACATACAAACTCGCAAACAAACTTACAAACAAAGTATATTGCGAGTGTAGTAACGAACAATGGTGTTTCTCACCACACGAGCTCGAGCTAACGGGACCAGATAATGGGGTCAGATCAAGTCGACTTGTTCAACGGGACTTGGGGCTTAAATCCCAACCAAAGGCAAGTTAACTTTTCCTGGTTTTTAAACGTAGATTTGATCAGGAAAGGAAGTATCACACCAGGCAGGCAGATATACAGTTTCATGTTAATTATTTTTGCATTTATTTGAAAACAATCTACAACATGGGTTGTTGTGTAAGAACTGGCGGTAAACATCTGATTCCTTGCGTTCATTGGTTACTATTCTAACACTATAAATCACAAAATACCGAACGTGTTCAACAAAATTGATGATCATCCCACATTTTGATGATTTATTTAGGACAAGACAGTCTTTCTCAAAACTAGTTCAACAATAGGAAAATTTAATTTTAAAATACAACAATATTTTTAAACTATTATGACACCATTTTCGAGGAGAGTAGAGTGGGTGACATAGCGGTGGCCCATTTGTGTAATCTGTAGGAGCGAGTTTGGCTGCGGTCATCGCGAGTGACGTCACGGGAAGAAGGGCTATTCGTGTATGCGTATACCTATTAATAAGATCGAACTCTTAGGTACTATCGAAGAAATACATATCTATACACCGTAAGTACTATTTCTGCTTGCAGCGCTCGGCCGCTTTAGAAAGCGGCCGTTAATGGGGATGAGCTAAGGTAGCCCGCGAAATTCAAATTTTCTTTAGTTTTTTGTATTTTGTAGGTCAGTGTCAGGTTTTATGTTGATTAACATATGATTCGCGACCGTAACAAATATGGCTTTTCATAATTATAATCAGCAATACAACTCCATAAGTTAGCATAACTGTCAAATGTGATGATTTCATGAAATCATACAAAATGCAAAAAACCAAAGAAAATTTGAATTTCGCGGGCCACCTTAGCGCATCCCCCTTAACGGCCGCTTTCTATAGCGGCCGAGCGCTGCAAGCAGAAATAGTACTTACGGTGTATAGATATGTATTTATTCGATAGTACCTAAGAATACTAAAAAAAAAAAAAATATAAAAATTTATAATTTTTAAAAATTAAATAAATTAATAGGAAAAAAAAAGAAATTAATCAATTTTAAACAGATGTGGTCATCGTGTTCACGGGATTTTGTTTTCAAACTGCTTAGATAATTATGTGTTTCTTCGATAGTACCTACACCTGTTTGATCCAGTTTCTAGTTATTAACCCGTAAAGTTCAAAGCGAGCGCGGTAAACGTTTGCCATTCATTCACGTAAACACGTCGAGTGATCGACTCGGCTTATTTCAACGTGTTCTACGTAGCCACTCGCCACGTCTAATTGCTAAGATCAATTATTTTAATGGCTTTGTCTCTCATAAATATTTGTCACGTATATTAGATTTATGTACCGTGAATAGGATTACCATCCGTCCAGATTTGTCCGGACATGTCCGGCTTTTTGGCCGGACTTGACAATGATTACTGAAAAAAATTAGATTAAGTATAAAGTTAAATATCCGGACTTTTTTGCAAATGTCAGGCTTTTTGACCGGACTTTTCAAATTTCGAAATGGCAACCCTAACCGTGAACGGAGATCATTGTCACTTGATTTGACGGGTGTTTCTTTGAGATAGACCGCATGAATGATGATAGTGTTGATTTATCTACCTACTAAGTAGACTGGCCCACTACTAACTTTACATATAAATGATGTTTCAGATTCCTTAGTTTCTTCGCCTCCTTCAGGTACACTAAAAGTAGATATTCTTTTATTAACTTACAGAGTACCTATTGCCACTTCACATACATACTGTCTTATCCTACAATAAAACAATGCAACATACAGTATGTTATTTAACGAAGGGCATTCCCGTTATTTCGCAATAATATAAGCTTGTAGTGTCGGACAGCGCACAATGAAGGGTTCCGTAGTTGGGATGAATTTATCCCAAGAACAAACTTAACATTGTAGTCGAAAAACATGTTCTCACATACATTCCAACTGCAAATGTAAGTTTGTACGCACAACATTGAGAGATTTACCATGTTATTTTATTAAGACCATATACTTCTTATAGGTTTTCCTGTAATCTATGAGTAAAGAACCGTTCTCTGTATTTTATTTTTATTTTTTAGTCTCTGTAGTTTCGGAGATAAGAGGGCAATGGTAAATTTTCATCTATTTTCTTTAATATCTTTAAAAGTATTTATTATAAATTATTAAAAAAAAAACAGGCCCTTTCACATACATAATTATGTCACACGGTACAGTTTGCAAAACTTTTTTTTTTCTCATTTGCCCCATATGTGTAATTAATATAATAGTACATATAATTCATTTATTTACGTTACTCGTCCGTGTTTGGGTCACAGAAATATATATAAGTAGGTATACATGAACAGAAATGTAAATGTATGTACCAAATTTCAACTTAATCGGTCCATTCGATTCGGAGTAAAATGGCTATTACAGACGGACAGACAGACAGACTGTACATGAGTGATCCTATAAGGGTTTCGTTTTTTCTTTTTGAGGTACGGAACCCTAAAAAATATTTAAAAAAATAATAATTTCTAAAATAGTATTCACAAAAATGATTAAATTGATAGTAAAAAAAAACATTCTGTACACGCACACTTGTCTTTTGTGGAAAAAACAAGTGCGAAAAGTGCGCGTGTAGGTACAGAGTTATATTAGATAAACTATCTTATGATTCACATCACTCAACAAAGGCAAAACATAATGGAGGTAGTTGTTTCTAAAGTGAATGAAATAAAGTTCAAGGCAGTAGAAAGGTAAAGTTTACATCTCATTACGCGGCCTTTAGTCGGCTGAAAGCGGATCTCCCGCCAAAATGCTCAGTGCGCGCGTACTGCCCGCTCAGGCCAGTCCGCCAATCAGAGCGGCTCGCGCCTTACGCCCGCACGCGCGCGTTTATCAAAATGCGAATGGCTCAACGGCGGCGGCATTAATTAAACTATTACAAAATAACTTATAGCCGGCCGTAATCGAGCACGGAGTCAAAGCACAAGCGACCTTCGCGCCGCGAACACATCCTGCGTGCATATAGAACAAAAACAAAACAAATACAAAGTAAACAATAAATAAAACGACAAAAACGTGGCGGTCCGGTTTACTTCTCTCTGGTTGCCGAGTGTTTATAGCGAAAAAGTAAAAACAAAGTCGCGCGCTTGTAAACAGCCTGCACAGAATTTCAGTTACGTTTAAAATGTTGTGATGAACACTGTGTTGTGATAATAATAACAATATAAATTAATAATATACTCGTATTTTTGGTGCTATTTTGAGAAAATCTAGAACTATTAACTTTCTCAGAATATTTTTTAATTACCTATATGCCAATTTTAGTCATGAAGTGTAGTGTTGTGCGTTAACTTATGAAGTGTTCTTATCTTATCTATAAGTTCGTGTTACCTGGTTACCATTTAACTGACCATAAAATAATTTGCAACTTTTGTTCGGAGCGAGTGTCCTCTTGATTACCATACGAGTGAGTTACTTTGCATAATTTATTTTATACTAAGCTATGCGCCTACACAGTTTATAGGTGGAGTCCTATACACTTATTCGCAAATTAAAATGAATTCGAGAATAAATTAATAAGTAAGTGAGGCAATTCTGTACCTTCAGTGAAAAGTGATGTAACTGGAAAATCATGATTTTGAGAAAATTAATGTTAAAGTATAAAAAAAAATCTGACTCTTTGTCTACCTCACTAAAATGAGTACTGAATACTGACATTGGTAATATTTGGTAAACAATATCTTAGAGCACGATTTAGTGTAAGAAGAAACAGATTAATTTGTATAGTTTTTATAATTTAAAAAGAAATCCAGGTGTATCACCTAACACAGCATAATATTAAAGTCGTTTTATGTGTAAATTAATTTAAAATGACTTGAACCATTTTACACTTTATTTATTGGTTAGTGTTGGATGATTATGTGTACCGAAATATATCAGTTTGTACTAATTCACATAGATCGCGTAATAAGAGTCACATACATTTGTATTAATATACATTAACGTACTTGAAATATTTGTTCAGTTCACATTGATATTATTTAAAATGTATTTTATTACACATTAAATGTAAAAAATGCTTCGTTATAGAACTTTACACCAAAATAAGCTTGCTCAATTTTAATCTTAGAGGGGTACCAATTAGACCAAAAAATTGAATTTCTTTAGTTAGTGTAAGAATATTAAAACTGACATAAGTAGGTCAAGATATTTCACTTTTAACTGAAGGTACAGAATTAAGCGAATTGTTTTATTCAATTAATATTAAATTATTCAGTATTATTACACATAATAATAATATATGTTTTTTTTTTAAGTTAAATCTTTTAAATAGTAAAGAACTCCAAGTGTTCAGCAATACAGATTATTTACATCGTTTTTCAGGAAAGGTTGAACTGGAAAACGTAATATAACACACACTTTTTAGACATATGTATACCTATCATGATTTTAGGCAAATAATAAATGGTATTACGAAATTGGCTTCGTAAAAAAAACGAAGATTATTTATAAGTCCTCAAAAAATACAATATGCGTCAACTTGAGAACGTCGACTTATTTTTCACATAGTTCTTCTTTAAATAGTTTTTAAAGCCGGAAACAAAAGAAAGGGAAACGTTTTATCTGATAAGTATTTATCTAATCCAAGGCCTCAGACTAACACGGAGTCTTAATAGTAAAGTATTGTAGGTGATAACGACCACTTATTTATTACTTATTCTACAATTTATTTTATCTCTTTGTTTTGAAATAAAAGATGCGTTAAGTATCATAGGCCTTTAGTCGTGGTTTAGCTTTGTTTTTAAAAAGAAGCCCATATTGTGTCGTTAAAGAATCGTATTTAATGGTAAGCACATAACAATTTTTTTTATATATTTATAATATATGTATAATATTTTTTATTTATTTACACAACTTACCTGCCATCCATGTGCATTATTATCGGTGAACCAATTACATTGTACTATTTCAAAATTAAACTCAAATCCAATAAAAATAAATACAATAAAAACAAATTAAATTCCTATACAACAGTAGACAACTAGACAGGCTATTTCGATACGTAATTTTTTTTTTTACGAATCTTTTTCTTGGACCATATGTGTTTTATAGCGAAAGTTGTTTAGTATGACTGGTAAAATTCCCCCTTGACGGGTGCAGGTCACTAAATCGCCACCCTGTACAAAGCAGCTAAAATAAAGGAAATGTAGACATATTTTTTATGGCTCTGCAGAGCACATATCCAATTTTTAGGGTTCCGTACCCAAAGTGTAAAAACCGGACCCTATTACTAAGACTTCGCTGTCTGTCCGTCCGTCTGTCTGTCACCAGGCTGTATCTCAAGAACCGCGATAGCTAGAAAATTGAAATTTTGACAAATTATGTATTTCTGTTGCCGCTATAACAACAAATACAAAAACAAAATAAAATAAATATTTAAGGGGGCTCCCATACAACAAACGCGATTTTTTTGCCCTTTTTTGCTCGATATCAATAATGGCAACAGGTAGGCACTTGAAATATTCACAAAATACTCAGTTGTATTTTTACTTTAATAATAAATAATAAAATTAAAATAAAATAAATATTTAAGGGGGGCTCCCATACAAAACACGTCATATTTTGCCTATTTTTGCTCGATATCAATAAAAATGGTAACAGGTAGTTGTTTACCTAGTCAATGGTACGGAACCCTTCGTGCGCGAGTCCGACTCGCACTTGGCCGGTTTTTTCAGTTAGTCTTGTATGTTTCTTATTGGTCGTTCATATTTTCTCTTTATTTTCTCCTCTATACATTGTTAAATGATATTAAATGATCAATCACGCTTGCTCTCCTTTTCTCTATATGCTCTAATAACTTTTCTCTTTATGAATTACTAATATATAAACAGGTAAAAATTGTTTGTTTGTAAGTTTGTATGTAGGGGTAATCTCTGGAACTATCAGTCGGATTTGAAAAATTATTTTTGTATTGGATAGCCCAATTCTTGAGGAAGGTTATATAATAGGCTCGCGGACGAAGTCGCGGGCAGAAGCTAGTAGTTTATATTTGAAAAAAAAAATAGTCTACTAGGTATATAATTAGCTATACAGCATCTGGAACAGGATCCAGGCTACCACACTATTTTTAAAACATAAGTAGTTATCATGAACTATTAAGATAACATGTGTTATTATATTTAGTAGTTGGTTGTTTTGCTCAGACTTATAATCTGAGATACATTACAAGGTCAATAACTTCCATTCAGTAACATCTGGACGTAGTTCAGTTTTCAGTACCGTAATTGCGTAACTTATTTTCGTAAACAATTTATGCCTAATTTGTTTCATGTTGACAGTTCAACAACATTCATTGCGTTATTTACGTTGTTGAGCAGATTTTTTTTTTCCAACGTATGATGCAATGGATTTGGAACAGATTGCTAATCTGTTTCAAATCGAAACAGATTGTGTTGTATTACGCAATACAGGACTGCGAAAACTTTTCACAAATTCGCATTAATTAAAATACAAATGAAAATGTAAAACAAATTCTAACTTAATACTTAATAGTAAGTATTATAAATGCGAAAATGAGTTTATTTGTTAAGCTTTCACGCTAAAACGGCTAAACGGATTTGGATAAAATTTGGCACATGAGTAGACCATGACCTGGGTTAGGACATAGAATACTGTTTATCCTGAAATTACCACGGGATCGAGACTTATGCGGGTAAAACCGTGGGGCGCAGCTAGTAATCGCTCGCCATCAAACTGGAAAGTTTGGCGAGTAAAACTGTAAAAACAACAAATAATGTATCTATTTTTGAGAATAATAATTAAAAATGTATTTAAATAGAGTCCCCCTCGTAAATATTGATCTATTGTTTTGTTTAAATAGTTTTAAAACAATACCGTACAAAAAACAAAGTTCGTTGCTTGTTTTTTTCTTTTTCACTTATTTTTGTCGTCGTGTTTTTATATTTTTTTTTGAGTTATGCGAACAGAAATGTAGGGAACAGCAGATTTTTTTTTGCGATTTCAGGTTTGGTTCCATAATAAAAGTTGTTCATAATGATGAGTAAAGTCACGTGTTTAAGTTTGCGCATTGGTTAAAAACTTGGAAGTAGTAGAAGTACTTAGAGAGACAAATTTCGTATGTACTTAAGTATGTGTAATTAATAAACATTCTAGTGATTTTTATCGATATCTTTCATTTAATAGCGTCCTGTAAAACAAATACATCCCAGCAGCAGGCTGCTGAATCGTAGGTGCTCTTCGTGGACAAAAATGTAAAAATTAATTTTAATCCACGAAGAGCACCTGGGTGCTCTTCGTGGACTAGGCTAGGTGCTATTCGGACGGGTGCTCTAAGTGGACTACTTCAAAAACTTACCCTGTATATATAAACATATGTTTCATTCCTTTTGCTTAAAAAGGCCGTCATTGTAGAGTACCAGAGCGGGGAAAAAATAGCATTTCTTGCTCTAGGAGAAAAGTAATTTCTTTTTCATTTTTGTCTGTTCCAACGAGCCTTGAAAAACGAAAAAGTCTTTATTCTTATGTAGAATAATCATGATTATGGACTCGACTTATTACTGGTTCACAAAAAAAGAAGAACATTTTATTTTTGAAAATGGAACCAAATGCGGCTATCTCTTCGGTAGAATGCGTGCATTGCGTTGCGGATACAGAAGAAATAAAAACCGGCCAAGTGCATGTCGGACCACGCACAATGTAGGGTTCCGTAGTTGGGATGAATTTATCCCAAGAACAAACTTAACGTTATAGTTGAAAAAAAAAATCTTTCATACAGAATGTATGGGAGAACATGTTTTTACAACCGCAAATCTAAGTTGGTCGATTATTACTCGTTAACTTGTAAAGCCTACTCAGCTGTGATAGTTTTCCTTTTAAATTCGTTATATAAGCTACTGCCGTGAATTTTTTCACATATCTAATACCAACCATTTAGCTGGCAGGGGGGGGACGGACACTTGACTCTAACAAATTTTTCCACTTTAAAGCTTAATATTTCGCAAACGGATCTCTGAATTCAAAAATGGTCTTAACACACTCACAATGTTTTTTTAAAGACCTTTTCAACGATACCCCACACTAAGGGATAGAAAAAAAAACATCCCCACTTTACGTGTAGGGGAGGTACCTACCCTAAAAAAAATATATTTTTCATAATTTTATTTTACCACTTTGTCGGCATAATTAATATACCCATGCCAAATTACAACTTTCTAGTACTAACAGTCTTGGAGCTAGACCGCGGACAGACAGACAGACAGACAGACAGACGGACATGACGAAACTATAAGGGTTCCTTGTTTACTACGGAACCCTAAAAAGGCATAGGCGCGAAATCTTTAGAATTTTTCTCTAATTACGAATTTAATTGGTGACCGTAATATAATTTACAACAGTGAAAATGTCATCATCTACTAAGAACATCTTCACAGAGAACTGAAATTAAGTTGCCGGAAAAAAAACATCTCGTTAAATATCCAGAATTGTACAAATTGTAGATTTAAATAAAATAAACTATTTAATATTGTATTGGATTATTTTAGTTTTCTCGCAATCGTAGTGAAAAGTAGAGTGTAACACACGGCGCTAAAACCCATTATAACTCGGTTTCTATTTACTCCCTCGCTAAATTTTATATTGAAATAATCTTATATTCCTGATGGTATTTAAATTTTTATTAGATTATTTTACGTCCTCAAATAAATTGAATTCTACAGAAACTGTAGGTACCACCTATACCTTATCAACCATTATCAGTTTTCCTGTGGCGTAATTGAACACGAATTCACATTGTGTCACCCAATATTTTTTCTTTTTTTATCCACAACGGTGAAGCTCTTGGTCTGCATCTCACGTGAGTGTTAGTGATGATCAGGCCGAAGGTGGAAGCGTGCTTCACCCGGAATCCTCAACCACAGAGTAACTGGCTATCTTACCTCTAACTGCCGAAAGACAACAATGCTGTTAACATTGTTGTTATGGCGAAAAACTTAGATAAGCTGGTGGTAGTTAGGCAGGCGGACTTAGAACAAGCCCTACCACCAACCAAACCGGGCAGAAAATTTTGCCCCCACTGGGAATCAGACAAAGACAGGCGGTCTAACCACTAGACCACAGAACTGGTCAAAATGTGTCTACATTTATATTTGTAATTCGTATGATGTACAATACATATTATATTCTATACTATTTTCTTACATATTATATTCTAGACTTTGTTCGCGTCAATGTCGTAAGATACACAATACAGGGTCATTGATTATACGTCGGCAATCTCTTAAGGGGATGTAGAAGGTCATTTGCAACCAAAGACCCCTGATGACCCCTATGCCAATGTCAACCATTTTCGAATAATTTGACATTTTATATTTTAAAATGAATTGAATAAAAATATAAAATGTCAGATGTTTGGATGACTTTTTGTCGTAGTGCGTGTCAAGTTCTTTCATTTGATACTCAAAATGGCATTATAAAACTAAAAATAAAAAATAAAAAAATATGTCGTAGTTGGGTTTTAGTTTTATAACTTTTATTTTTGAAGTGAAAACTACTATAGGCGCGTTGGGCATTTTTGAGATGGGACTCATTGATTTCGGGACACTGTAACGCAATTTACCGACACCGTGGAGTAAAGACATCAACGCGTTGATTACCGCGGTGCCAATTTTTTTCAAGTTTTCACTTCTGTCGGCACTCCCGGAGTGCCACTGTTTTTTTATTCTTTTTTGGGGGTATAATTTTTTTTATGGGCTAATCCCTTTTTTAGTGTTTGACTTTATGTCCTCTAGAGTGCGCTATATTCTATTTAATGTGACGTCATATAGCCTATTACTAATAAATAAAATAAACCAGCAGACGCTCAAGACGCTTCCAACGATACGTCATTTGTCAAATTATGATGAGTAATTTAGAAGTTATGAGGGCACAGATGAATATACATAGGTACATACATACTTACATACATACCGGTCAAAATCATAACCCTCCTTTTCGCTTCGCATTAGTCGGGTAATAAAATAGACCTACGTATATGCTTGATGTTAAAAGGTGCCTAAGGCCTTGTAATAATATATGTGATCGTCGCACGTCGTCCAAATTAATTAATTAATTATACATTACTTAAATAAACAAAATAATAAAATAAAATTTACTCAAGTACCTAATGAAGTAAAATTATGAGTTATATTAATTGCAATAGTGGAAAATTTAATTCTAACTGTAATGTAGACCTGCCTGATCTAGGTTTATGAAAACCTGTGTTTCAGGCCATCAATTTACATTAAACATTTAAAAAGAAGACAACAATACTAGACTGATTGGGTATATTATTTTAAAACTAGATTAGTATATATTATGTTTAAATAAATTAACGAATAACATTAAAGTAGATAAAGTGGAGACTATTATTAATTTGGTAAAGGAAGAGACTTAAAGCAGGTAGATAGAAATTTTATTTTAAAATTTCTAGTAATTTTTCCGTGTCTGCATAATTGAGTTTCGCCAAATGTTCTTGTACTAGTAAGTTACACCTATTATAACTTAAACTATAAATCTTTAGCACTTTGTTAAACTGTTAATACAAGTAGGGTCCTAAAAATAAATAACAGATTTTATAATTATATTCGCCATGTATTTGCAAACACTAGCTGGAGAAAGACTCTAAACAATAAACACACGTTGCTATACTCCGTTGGTTTAGATATGTAGAGATAAATAAAAAAACCAGGCCACGTGACGAGAGAGCTGTCACTGTGCGTTTGCACTGGCGAAACATTCACAACAAAACATGTTGAAATCTCTAAGTTCCTGTCATTTGTATGGAACATTGACAGAAAATGAGATTTCAACATGTTTTGTTGTGAATGTTTTGTCAGTGCAAACAGTCAAGTAACCAACTAAACGTACTGTAGATTACTTATTTATCCAGCTTTATAGCTGTATTTTTTATTTTGATATAGCACTTGTAGTTTGCGAACGACAGGTGTTTTTATCGCCAAGGTTGGAATCGGTCAGAGCGGTCGGAGCGGTCGAAGCGAACGATGCGCTGGTGGTCGGCCGAAAATTGACAGCGCAGATTGAATTGATCAACTCGTTTAAAGAACACGTACAATCCGTAAATGACGGATTGTTCGTGGGAAATTACCGAATCACATGCGTGAACTGATAACCGAGAAGAACGCGGCCATTCGTGCCTACGACTCATTTCCCTGTGAAGCGAACAAAGCCCACATGCACCATTTACAGCGTGCTGTAAAGAAACGCATAGTGGAGCTACGTTCCGAGGACTGGAATAAGATGCTGGGCAACCCACTCACCAAGCCTTCTGCCAGCTACAGAAGAAGTTACGTTCCTCTGAAGAGGTTTCCATGCCTCCTCTCATCCGTCCCGAGAAGAGTGTCGCTCGACAATCCCGACAAGGCCGATTGTCTAGCCCAAAATCTAGCGGCCCAATGCTCTCCCAGCTCCCAACCAGCTGACAAAGCGCACCTTGACAAGGTTGACATTGAAGTCGAACGTAGAGCTTCCCTCCCGTTGAAGACCTTGATGATCCTCTGCCTCCGGTCACTCCAGACAAAGTGCACGACATCATTAAAGGGCTCCACGCTATAAAAGCCCCTGGCTCGGACGGTATCACCAACAAGGTGAACAAACTCCTCCCCGCTCCTCTCATTATGCTCATGACTGTTATCTTCAATGGTGCATTGAGCAACATCTTTCCACAAGCGTGAAAAGAGGCCACCGTTATCAGTATCCCCAAGCCAGGCAAGCCCAAGTCTGAGTCCACTAGTTACCGCCCCATCAGTCTACAGATACAGTCAGATGACGGGCGTGTTGTTCTTCGACATAGAGAAAGCATTCGATAAAACTCTGACACAACGGCTTATTATATAAGCTGTACCGATTCGGACTGCCTGACCGTGTCTGCTCATCTGTCGAGACTTTTTGTCGGATCGTGTGTGTATACTCATGTTTTGGACGAATAAATGATCTTTATCTTTATCGTACTTTTCGCTATCGCATAGAGGGTGCACTCTCTTCCCCGCACACCAATCCGTGATTACGGCAGCCGCCCGATACACTCCTTCCCGCATACGTAAGATTCGCCGATCAAGGCATACTCTCACTATCCCAGACGACCCCACAACCCTCATCCAGGAGGGTACCTAGTAGGCAAACCAGTACTATCAATCTACCTAGCCTTTTCCCAACTATGTTAGGGTCGGCTTCCAGTCTAACCGGATGCAGCTGAATACTAGTATTTTACATGGAGCGACTGCCTATCTGACCTCCACAACCCAGTTACTAGGTAATACGATACCCCTTGCTAAGACTGGTTGTCAGACTTTCGAGCTTCTGACGACCCGTAACGACTGTCAAAGATCCACAAATGACAGCCGGGACCAACGGCTTAACGTGCTTTCCGAGGCACGGAGGAGTCTCGGTATGTAGACATGGTCACCCATCCACGGACCAACCCTGGCAAGCGTGGCTTAACCTGGTGGATCGACCCGTGCGGCTGTTAGTACTTAGCCACGAGCTCCTCTCTAACCACATCTAAACATTCAGGAGGGTAGTAGGCAAACCAGTACTGTAACACACAAAAACAAAAACCTACCGCCGTCCTTCCATCCTCGCCGATGAGGCCCGCTGTGAGGTCCCCATCCATCCCCGACCCTTGCTCGAGAAAGTCCGCGCCGCTTAGCCTGTAGCTTTAAATTCCCTTGATTATAATATTAATTCAATCCAGCCTGTCCCTTGCTGTCCTCCCCGAGCTGCGCCCTAAGCCGAGGCTCGTACCCCATAGGGGGTGCCCTTAGAGTGTAGTCGCTTAGTTACTATGGGGTCGTAATTACCTAAACCAATGGAGTATAAGTAATATTTCGCCGTTACATGTCCATGAGTTAGTGTTAAAGTGAACGTAACAAACAGAATTTTTAGTAGTTTATTATGACCTTCAACGATAAAAAAACTGATATCAGATCAGCGCAAAAAATTGCTTAAAATATTATTATGAGTATGAGTCACAAACTGCTTGGAAATTCCTTAGTCTAGACCTGTTTTAATTTGTATAGGTACCTAACAGTAATGGCTTAATTAAGAACGGTAACGAGTAATTAAAAATAGTCCAAAGTGAAGTAAAGATTCATGATAGTGGAGATAGAATACTAGGAATCAAATAGAACTGGTATGATGATGTCATGACACGTGGAAACTAGCAAGACAAGGTGGAGACCATTATTGAAATTGATATAGCGTAAGGAATGGCCAGCGGAGTAATAGGTTGCCTAGCTAGGTGATAGTTCGGTATCATAAAGTGTAGAGCCATGTGCATTAGAAGGTAATTAGAAAGCTGAAAGTCTGACAACCAGTGTTACTAAGGAGATCGTTTTAGCCAGTAACTGGGTTGTGGTTGTAGGTCAGTTAGGCAGTTCCTCCATGTAAATATTACTGGTATTCAACTGCATTCAGTTAGACTGGAAGACGACCCCAACATAGTTGGGAAAAGGCTGGATGATGATGCCAATGAGAAAAGAAGACGAGCGAGAAACGTGGAGTATGTTAAAATTTATTTGTAAGTACTTATGCATATACAGCGAACAGGGCTAGCCATTGCAGGCTGATGATAATTAGATATTTGGAAGTACCTGTCTACCAGCATCTTAACCAGAAATGTAAATTATTATCGTGCAGTATCGTTGTGCCAAATGGGGAAGTTGAGTCGAAATCGATGGTCTTATTATGGATGGATATGATGTGGAACTAGAGACGTGTTGTTAGGAAAGTTTTGGGAATCATTGTGGGCTAAGAGTACGAGAAGATCAAATAAACGACGTTGATGGATTGCTGTGAGAAAGATGATATAGCTGGAAGGGGGGTGTATACTGATATGACGGTTGATACAAATGTATGGAAGAAGAAGGCAAAACCAGATGCTGCACTGACCTAAAATACATTGGAATGAGAGCTAAAAAGACGAGTATGACTATTCATTATTTTCAAAAAAACTACTAGATACAAGACAGTATCTAGTAGTTTTTTTAATGATGTTTTGCAACAAACTAATAAAGGTAATTGAACTGAACAAACAAACATTGAATCGCGTGTTCGGAAGTGCCCCACTGAGGCATATAGTTCCGACAGAATCCATAGTTGTGTCTGAGTGTGTTCCGTTAGGCAGCACGCGATATGTGCCGCTAATATGCACAATGAGACGACCGCGCGTCAATATTAATGGAATGATGTACAATATGTACATTTATATGATGTACAATATGTAGGTACATTTATGCATATGAATAGTCGCCATATTGAAGCGCTAATAACAGTTGGATTCGAACTTCCGTCATAATTATGGAGATAACATCTATCTAAACGAGTATTGTCATGAAGTAAAATCAATGTTTTTTTTTTCCTTTAAATGTAGATATTGTAAACGTATATGTTTTCATAT